>CAMRHE010000125.1:3102500-4380000 GCA_947044405.1 Leptodactylus fallax | reverse complement strand
CTGACACACGTCATACAAGGTCAAATATAATTACAATTACAAAACACTGTGTAAAATGTAAGTAAAACAAGAATGCAATGATTTGGAAATCTCAAACCATATTTTGTTTATAATAAAACATAAAACAGGTTGAAGTTGAAAGTTAGACATTTTTTCATTTGAAGAAGAAAACAATTTTGAAATTTATGGCAGCAACGTGTATCAGAAAAGTTAGGAAAGGGATAACAAGGTTTCCAAAGTGCCATTATTGATAAACAGCTGGATGGTCACTTTACAAATTCACATGACTATGTATAAATAGCAAATGTTAGTTTTTCACAGATTGGTGAACCTCTGAATATCTTTGCTTCTGAGACACTCTGCCTCGAAGTCTAAAAATTGTGGAACAATTTTGGAAAAACTATTCCACAATGTAAAATTGAAAAGACTTTGAATATTCCAGTCTACAGTAGATACTATAATAAAGATTCAGAGAATCTAGACAAGAGGCAAGGTTGATGGTTAACATTGGATGCCAGGATCTCAAGGGGCACTACATTAATATTTCCCTCAATGCCACCTTATATTGTTATAGTCCCAAAAATTCATAATGTCCCCTTTATTAAAATGCCCCCAAAAACTGTGAAAATGCACGGAGGAGCTACCCAGTCTTCTTCCTTTCTTGTAGAGTGTAAGCCATATCAGACCTGCGGCCTACAATGCACAGGGACTACAGACAAAGATGTCCGTTGTATTGCACTTCTTGCACCGGTACGCAATGTCATCATGCAGATGTCTCTGAGCTCTTTTGAGTAAGTTAATAGCGTAGGAAGCCAAAGGCTTCCTCCTCTACCATGCACTCAACTGCATTGGTATCCTGAAGACTATGTAGTTAAAAGTGTAACTTGTGTTTGTGCCAGCCCTGGGTGGGCTGCACAGAGTTAGTGGGCCCAGCCTGCTGTCCCGTCCTCTCCTGCTAGCTACACCTCTGCACCAAGCAATGTGCTGCTGGTGAACAATGATTCTATTGGCCACTAAAATCAGATGGTCATATGATGTATGAGAAAACACAGGGTCCTGGCCTCCAACCCAGATTGTCATGGAAATGCAGCCAATATACAGTCTGGATTTTTGAGCTGGATATTGTCCAGTCGGCGTGGAGTTTGTCAAAGTTTAAAGGTCTTTTCTGGCGCCAAATCCAACTCTTCATGCTGATGACCTAATTATACGTAATTGATTTGTGGGGGTCTGACACCTAGACCCCAAAAAGATCCACTCTCTTGGCAGCAGCCTCTGGGTACTGAAAGCAGCTAGTGAATAAGCAGTGCTGCTCCTATACAAGTAATGAGTGGTACTTCAATTTTCCAGAACCACTGCTATGCAATGGACAGGATTGCTGAGCCACCCCTATTACTTGAATATGAACAGCGCTGCCCATCCGGCAGCTGCTGCAACAGTTGATCTGTGCACAATTCAGGTGCCAGACCCTACATATCACATACTTCCTCTGGATAGGTCATTTAGCATGGAATTTAATAGTGTAAGAAGGGATTACCAAATGTTACTTTGATATGTAATGCATAATCTATAACTGGTATGTACAATGTTAAATGAAAATCAGACTTCAGCATGTACATGCGCGTGCGCACACACATTCACATATCCACATGCATACACACGAGAGAAACATGTTCTGGGTGCCCACCCAACAGCTTCCTGCTAATAGCCTACACCATGACTCCTTCACTGAAATCTTACATGTGCTGACTATCCAGCGTTTGAGTATGTTCCCAGTATTGTCATACCCTGTAGTATTGTGCAGGTCCTAATAGCTCCTTGGCCAGTTCATGCACACTACTGTATGGGGAATAACATGGCCATTTAGCACTACACATATATATGAGATTACAGTGAGGAAGCTGTGATGCAGACAGCACACAGGGCTGCCAGCAGAAATTTTGAGCTCCCCCACAGTATAATGCTTCACATGGTGTATATAATGCTCCACAGTATAAAATGCTTCCTAGCAAGCCCACATAGTATAAAAGGCTCCCCACAGCGCTCCCAGTATAATGCTACACAGTGGCTTCCTCACGATAGAACCTGCTCCCCACCACAGTAGAATATGCCCACATAGTATAAAGGGCTCCCTACAGTGCCCTCCCAGTATAATGCTCCACAGTGGCCTCCATACAATATAATATGCTCCCCATACTGCCCCCCCAGTATAAGGCTAGGGTCACAGGTAGGAATCGGTCAACTATTTGGGAGCGGATTCAGCCCCGGAATCCATGGCACATTCCATCCCAAATCTCCCCCCCCAATTGTCTTCAATTGGAGGCAGAGATCGCAGCTGATCCAGAAAAAAAATCTGGTTCCTGCTGCGGATTCCGTGGCTCAGGAGTCACTGCTAATTAGACCCATTCATCTGGGCCTAATCTGCTGCAGCCTTCTTCTGCTGAATACGAAGGCAGAAAATTCTCTTTTCCACAATGTGAACCTAGCCTAAAGTTCCACAGTGGCCCTACACAATATAATATGCTCCCCACCTTGGCCCCACACAGTATACTATGCTCCACAGTGGCCTCACACAGTATAATATGCTCCTCAGAGGGACCCCTCCAGTATATACGCACATACTTATATACTAGTTTGTCACTTACCAGCCTGGGCAACTTTGGGGGTAGGTCTCTTATAGGGGATATGGGTGGAGCCTTCTGCTGCTGTACCCTTCTGTCCAATGGCTAATATCACATAGAAACTACTAAATAGAGCCTGCCAAATGGCACCCCCCTTAAAGAAGGAATATTCAGTGCCTTTGAGTGCACTGCTCTTATCGAGTCATCAGTGTTTGCAGGTAGATCCATAAATGTCAAGTGAGGTGACACCTGCTGAAAAGTCAGTCGCCTTGGATCAGCTGGGTCCCTCTTGATGGATGAGGCCCTGGGCTATTGCCCAGTTTGCCCTCCCTAAACGCTGGCCCTGAGTATGTGAACCTGTGCTGAATCACAAATCCACAGCCTTTATCTGCATTCTTCAGATGAACAATATCAGCGAGTTCCTTTTAGAGCTTACAGTTGTCAGCTTAGCTGACAGTCATGTTGCTAGGATTTTTCAATTTTATTTCTTGACTGAACACTGTAGATAACACCGAATAAAACATATCTATATGACTCTCCTTATGATATGTGGGGTAACAGTTGGATTTCAGTTTTAAAGTAGCATGTATTGGTTCTGGTGAATCATCACACTGTAATTATCTTCCATTACTTCCATAAAGGGATTTGATGGCTCATTCATCAAGGAAAATGCCTTGTATGTGTCCTAATAAAGTTTATTTAGATTAACAAAAGATCAAACTTAGTAATCCTAGCAAATATGTAAACCCTTCATAGGTATACTTTCTGATGATGGTAAAGAGGTGTTGAGAGAAACAAAAAACTCTAACTGCTGATATACTCTGTTCCTCTTGGGACTGGGGCCTGAGCTTATTTGGTCTCCTTTTCTCACCCCTCTACACCCTCTTCTGGTTTGCATTGAGTGTTGTCAAGTGGATTGGTCTTAAACAGGAGCCAGGAGAAGTTATAGACCAGTGAAGGCGAACCTTTTAGAGACAGAGTGCCCAAACTGCAACCGAAAACCCACTAAATTGTCGCAAAGTGCCAACACAGCAATTTAACCTTAAATTAACCAGGTTCTGTATTTTATAGTGACCGTGCAATGTTATTACAGCTTGTAATAATATCACATGTCTGCTATAAAACAGATACTGTGTGATATAAATAGTGAAGGGCTCCCACACAGTACAATGCGCTCCACAGTGGCCCCCACACAGTATTATATGCTCCACAGTGGGCCCCCCCACACAGTTTATGCTACTTACCCAGTATGGCTGCAGTCCCACAAAGAGCGTCCTCCTTTATCTTCTGATCGCAGTCGCTGATGACTTGTGTTATTGCACCTACATCGGGGCAGAGGTTACACTCTACAGTCAGTGTAAGCTGCGGATCCGCCCCCCCAGGCCTACACTGACAGCTTTCAGCTGTATGTGCAAACGCACATACAGCTGAAAGAAATGATCGCTCACTAACGGGTTATCCTGTACCGGATTCCCCGTTGCGAGTGATCATCGTGGCAGCGCACACCAACACGCGTGGCATAGGATCACCAACATGGTTATAGACTATATAATAGGGAAATGTTTTGATGGTACTGATGAACTAGGACCCACATCATCTGGGGAGGTAGTGTGGACCAATTTGGTCGGGGCAATGACAGTCTCGGGGTCTCAGATATAATGCATTTGGAGATGGAAGAATAGGTGCACATATGCCAGGGCATGGGTTAGGTACTACAACTTCCCCCATCTATGTCTAAACTTGCTCTGTGCAGACAGAGGGAATAGATGTGAGTCTCTTGTCAGTATTGGATGCAATTGGTGTAAAATTTTAAAAATTCATATAATTTTTCCCCCCTATTCTTATTCTGACTCAATAACTCGGCTGTAAGTGTATGGTTGAGTGTCCTGTAGTCTCTCTATTAAACCAGTATTTAAACCAAGAAACATATCGTCAGATAGTGTTCAACTGAACTGAGGAGGCGTAGATAAGATTCCGGATGCTTTAATCCAGGTAAATCTTGTAAAACCTCATATAACAGCAGTAGTAGTAGCAGTAGGTGAAAAATGATGATGCATTTCCAGGAGCTAAGCAGACATGTTAGAACAAAAACAAGTGAACTAGAGCAGGGAGGGAGTGAAGGAGCTACTGCATCACAGCTAGGGGTACAAAGAGAGAGGAAACTTCACAGGCAAACACAGTATTACAGATATATGTCAGCGAATTAAACCAAGTCCTGGGACATGACACTTTCCGTCTGAAATCTTTATATTTCACAGAAAACAAACATTAAATAATGTCCTTGAGATATCCACGAGGTCCTCTTCTTCAAACCTTAATAAGAAAAAAAGAAACCTGTACAATAAATACCAATCAACAGTTAGTCCAAAGCTTAAGACTGAAAGTTTTGAATTTGTAGGCCACAACTAAGTACTTTACATAAGGTCCAAATAAAGCAATCTTCAGATCGGGGAAGCCACGATTTGCCAGCACTTTCACCAACCCACACTGTAATCCACAAGAATATGTCAGGAGTGTGACACAGTTTTAGTTCATGGAGGGATGCTCCCTGCCATGAGCTTTGAATGGTGTCCTTATCATCTTTTAAGTGAAGTCTCGTCTTAGAAGAAGCACCAGTTCAATGGATGACCAGGTCGAAGCGATGTGACTTCAGCTTCACCTTTGAAATCATAGAATTGTAGAGCGTGGAGATCATAGGCCTGATTTCCTTGTCAGACTCGAGATCCACTAAATCATAAATTGCATTGGTAAGAGTCAAGCAGGGATCTTCATACAGGAAACTTGGAAGTGAGAGCCACATATGGTCTAGAAGGTGTGCTGTCTGTGCAGGCCTTGTACCACGGTCAGCTGGGTTAAATTGTGTGGAGAAGTAATGCCACTGATCAGGGGCAGAGAAACTTCTGATACGTTCCACTCTGTTGCCAACATACACACAAAATTGTCTTGTTTGATTGTGAATATAGCCAAGGACAACTCTGCTATCAGTGTAGAATGTAAATGAATCAATGGCAATGTCCATTTCGTCTATTATTGCTTCAGCAATTTCTACTGCAAGCACAGCTGCACAAAGTTCGAGTCGTGGAACAGTGTGTGCAGATTTTAGGATCAGTTTGGCCTTACCTAGAACAAATCCACACTGGCTCAAGATTGACTCCTAATATTCTTAGATAGGCCACTGCAGCTATAGCTTCCACCGAAGGAACAGAGAAGATGTGGATTTCCTTCCTTACTGCAACTGAAAGGGAGCTGAGTACATAACAATGTGGAACCTGGAGTTGTTCTAATACTTTCAAAGAGCTTTTCCGTTTTTTTTCCCCTCTTTTGCTGTTTCTCAGCAGGCAGTTGATTGCGTGATCATCAGAGGGAAATGCTTTCATTACCTCCAGATTATTGGAGATGATCTTGTAAAGTCTGAGGTTTTCTACAGACAGCATTTCCTGTGTTCTAGAGAGATCAATCACTTTTTCACTTGTAGGTAAGGATTTAAGACCATCATCAACATAGAAGTTCTTTTCAACAAACTGACAAGCGTCAGAGCCATACTCTTTCTCACCTTCATGGGCGGTCCTTTTCAGTCCATAGATTGCTACTGCAGGAGATGGGCTATTGCCAAAGACATGTACCTTCATCCGGTAATCTGACTTCATTGTTGACATCATTGTCCTTGTGCCATAGGAACCTGAGAGAGGTTCTGTCATCTTCCTTAACAATGAAACATCTGCTGGATGTCGGCCATCACTGCAACAGGGCAGAAAAGTATTCATGTTGTCTTGGTGATTATGCAGCCACTTACTGTTGCTTATCTTCTTTCACTTGGTAGTGATAAGGACATGGCTGAAAATAAGTGCTGCGACCATTTGGTGAGATATGCGTCTTAAATGAAGTAATCTTGGTGGGCCTTTTCATCCTATCTATGCAGACGTTGCCTATGATAACCCATCCCAGATCAAGGCGCTGGGCAAATGGTGCATCATGTGCTCCATTAATTTGCTGGTGTATTTTGTGCAGTCTGAGAGTGTCTCTACCTAGCAGAAGTAGAATGTCTGCATTTTTGTCAAGGGCTGGTATTTCGTGGCTATACCCCTTAGATGAGGGTGATGGAAAGCCGCCTCTGGTGTGGGTATCTCCTCTCTGTTGGATGGTATCTGATTGCACTCAAGTGTGGGCAAGGGTATCTCCAGATTGTCCTTGAGAGAAGCTATTACGAGTCCACTGGCTCTTCTCCCAGAAACCTCTGATATGCCACTACACGTTCCCAAGGTATATGGATAAGTATCACCCTTTAAGTTAAACAGATCAAAGAATTCTGACCTTGCAAGTGATCGGTTGCTGTGGTCGTCCAAGATGGGGTATACCCTCAGAGTCCTTTCTGGCTGACCCTTGGGGTATATATTGAATCGGCATATCCTTGCACAGGACTTGTCACAAAGGACTTCTGTACATGAGGAAGATACTGTGGTAGTATTTGCTGCTTGATCTGTGTTCTCCCCGCCATGATTTGTTGGGGAAGGGAGACCTCTAGGTGGCGTAGCACTAGGCTGGGATGGATGAAGAGCTTGTACATGGTCCTCAATGCCACACTCTATACACTTAATAGCAACTTTACAGGCTCTTGCAACATGTTCAGTAGAGGCACAACATTTGAAACATATCCCAAGTTTCTTTAGAAGCTTTCTACATTTCTGGATTAGTTTCCTCTTGAAGCCAGTACACTTCTTGAGGGGATGAGGCTTCTTGAGAATAGGACACAGACGGTTAGGATTTTCTACCTTTTCATCTTGGTTGTTCCTGCAACTGCTCTTTTCTGGAGCTGGAGCTGCTGTAGGTGTAGGAAAAATATCAGTCTTTTTCACCGTAACTGGGCCTCTGTGATTTCTGTTAGAATGTGAGTTGTCGTACTTAATAGGAGGTGAACCAGGAACACTGGGTTCTCCATAGGAAAAGCTTGGATTCTGCAATGTTCTTGATAAACTCACAGAAGTAGGAAAATGGAGGAAAGGAGACTAGATTCTCATTTTTGTATCTTGACCCAACTGTGGTCCACCTTTCTTGAATATTATATGGCAACTTGGAGACTATTGGGTTTACCCCACGAGCAGTGTCCAGGTAACTGAGGCCCAGTAGGAGAGTGTCCGCCTTAGCCAGTAGGAGCTCCATGAGTAGGTCACTAAGTTCTTGAAATTTCTGATGATCCTTACAAGATATCTTTGGAAACCCTTGCAATTGTTTGAACGGAGCATTCTCTATTGCTTCGACTGCCATAGGTTTTCTCTAGTCTTTCCCAAGCAGCAGTAAGGCCTGCTGTGGGGTTGTGAATGTGGACGGATCTGAGTCTTTTAGCATGTTCTGTGGACTGTGGGCCAAGCCACCGGATAAGCAAGTCTAGTTCTTCAGCTGCAGTAATGCTGAGGTCACTAATTGCGGTTTTGAAGGCACATTTCCAGCCTCTGTAGTTCTCAGGTAGGTCATCAAACCTTGTGAGTCCAGTCTTAGTAAGGTCACGGTGAAACATGTACCTTGAAAACTCTGACATGTCTGTTTTCTCTGACTTTACATATTGAGTTGCTGGCTGAGTAGCGGTGATTCCATTGTTAGTGGGGTTCTAGTTAACAGACATAGGTAGAAATGGGGCTTCGTAGGCATTCAGCCTAGGAGCTAGCTTAAAGTCCATAGGTTTAGCCACATATGGATGTGAAACTGGATGGTTACTTGCAGTCTGATGATATGGTGGCACATTAGTGTTTACCTGAGTATCGGTATATTGAATTTGCAGAGGGTAAGGCTTTGGGGATCCATGAAGGAAGAAGAAACTGGATGCTGGACAGGCAGGGCATTGTACTGACCTTGAATGCAGTGTGCTGCAGAAGATGCTGTGCCCTGTCGCTTTGGAGAGATGTCATTCCTGACTGGAATATTTGTGGCAAATAGGGGTTCACTGTTTTGGCTTAGTCTCTTGTGCACTTGAGGGGATCCTCTGCTTCCACATCACACAAACTGGTCGCTTTCACTTCCACTGATGGTCTGTTCTAAAACCCTTAACCTTGCCATGGCTGTAGCGTGCTCACACGGTTTCTCTAGAGCTTCCATCTCTACCTTTTTTTGAGCTGCATTAGCTTGCATCCCTGCTTTCTGTTGTGCAAAGGCCGCCTGTATCTTAGTAGATTCCGCCTCTGCACGTACTTTTATAAGTTGCTCACTGAGTGTGGAAGATTTTGAGGAACGTGACTTAGATGTACGTTATGAACACCTGGTAGACTCAAACGTGGGATGCCATTTCCTGCAGTTGCGCAATTCTTGTCTCTGTCCTTAGCTTAGTACATGAAGCTAAGTTGTCTCATTCTGAATTGAGATGTTGGAAGCTTTGCAATTCTTCTAAAGAATTGTCTGTAACTAGTTTTTTCAATATGCTTTCATACTCCTCAGCTTTCATTTTATAATGTCCATGCATAGCACAAAGCTGTCTTAGAGCTCCCTCTAGTGGTGATACATGGTGTGCAGGCAAGCACATGGCAGATCTTAGTCTGTATTTTCTGCCACCATTTTGAGAGTTCACAGGAAAGTTCATGCTTTAAACTTTCCAGATTCTCTAACTTTCCACGTGGGTTTAGTAGAATGTTTAGCCTTCACTGGACTGCAGACTGATGTCCATGCTACCTTGTGCTTCAGGGTATCCTTCAGCCATGATGAAACACAAACAGGATAAATATGAACTATGCTGGAGTGAGATGGCTGCTTGCTAAAAGCTTCTATGCTGAAGGGGTCTGAGCTGCAGATACAAATTACCCACTGTTGATTCCTTCTGGCTCTGCAAGTAACTTGCTGTGACTGAAGCTGGTGAACTGTCTTACAGCTGTATCTGGGAGTCTTGATGCATCATTTTTCACTATTCTGACTCAATAACTTGCCTGCAAGTGTATGGTTGAGTGTCCTGTAGTCTCTCTATTAAACCAAGAAACATATCGTCAGATAGTGTTCAACTGAACTGAGGAGGCGTAGATAAGATTCCAGATGCTTTAATCCAGGTAAATCTTGTAAAACCTCATATAACAGCAGGAGTAGTAGTAGCAGTATGTGAAAAATGATGATGCATTTCCAGGAGCTGAGCAGATATGTTAGAACAAAAACAAGTGAACTAGAGCAGGGAGGGAGGGGAGGAGCTACTGCATCACAGCTAAAGGTACAAAGAGAGAGGAAGGACAAACTTTACAGGCAAACACAGTATCACAGATTACATGTTAGTGAATTGAACCAAGTCCTGGGACATGACACTTATGATAGGCCTTAAATATCTGATCAGTGGGAGGCAGATAGTCAGCCCCTGCATGGATCAACTGTTTGGTGGAAAGTCTGATCTCTGTGCTGTACAGTTCATGGAACCAGAATCAGATATCTCTGTACCCTGTATAGAGGCCAGGTGCCACTGTTGCAGTCTGCTTTAATACACTGTGTAGTAAAGAAAACAGCTGATCAACCTGAGGTTTGTGGTCTCAGATATTTATGGCCTATCCTGAAGATAGGTCATTTAAAACTTAAAAAAAAAAATAAAATTTGGACAACTTTTTAACAATGTTTAGCTCATTAGTGACTGTCCTGTTTTAGGCCTTTAAGGCCCAAACTTATTTTTGCATTCTTCCATCTCGTATACGAAAAGCTATTACTTTTTCCATCAGTGTGACACTGAGTGCTTTGTTTTTTGCAGGACAAGTTGTAGTGTTTAATGGCACGATTTTGCTTATTTTGATTAACTTTAACTCTTTCTGGGAAGGGATGGAAGAAACAGCAATTCTACCATTGACTTTTTGCACTATAAATTTTGTGCCAACTTTAATTTTCTGACAATATGTAGTCCTACTAGGGAACTTTTTGGTCACTTACATAATACACTGCACAACAATGTACATGTAAAGGTATTCACATTTTCCGGAATGCTGATGCCTAGCGGAGAGAGCTCCCTCCCAGGTGCAAAGCTTACCTCCCAATCATCCTAGATTCATTGGGACAGTCCCGGATTCCGAGTCCTGTCCCAGTTTCAGCTCATCAGCATCCTCAGATTAGTTGAATACAGTGGCGAAGCAGGAGCCTTCTGCTCCCTGCTTCACCACTGTGCCCCTGTGTGCTCCATCCCTGGGAGCTGTAGGTGCGATGTGATGACATCACGTACATTGTGCCTGCAGCTCCCTGAACACTCTGGGAGAAGAGATGGCTAAAAGAGCATTAGGGGAGTGAGAAGAGGCAAGTATCGTGTGTGTTTGTGGGTTAAACTTTGGCGGAAGATGGATGGGGGTGGCAATAATCTCTCCCTCCTGCGGCCCCCAGTTTAATGTCACATTCTAGTTTACTCCAGTTTAAACAGAAGATGGACTTTATACTGTGGAGGCAATTGGAGGGTAACATTATATTGTGGGGTCATATAATGTTACGGTGACTGTAGGAGAATCATACTGTGTGGGAGCACAAAGAGAAATGGATGGGATTGGGCACAGTCAACTTAGAAGTGGGTGGAGCTAAACTTGCTGAAGTGCATTGCATTTTCTGTCCCTTTTTCTGTACTTTTGAAAGTTGGGAGGTATGGCAAAGCTAAAAGGAGTGCCCAAAGATTGAGCTACAAAATAAGACACCAGCATTATATATGGCACAAGGTAAATGGAGAGGTCCCATTACATATTTTACACTGGGGCACAGGAGCTTAACGTTATGCCTCTGCTCCTCCCAACACCATTTAAATACCATTATCACTATTGACTGCAGCATCTTAAGGGTTAAATGCCCAGGATGTGGTGTTTTCCGATCAGGTGTTAGGAGCTGGTGCTGGAGCACAGCCAGGCATCTGCTTCAGACATTACACAAGAAACTCCCTTATTCCACAGAAACTGACTTCTAGGCTCACAGAAGGCTATAAATATTTGCCTATTGTGCAAACACTGCTCACAGAGTAAATATAAATACTAAAAGGCCACTAATGATCAAATAAAACTTTGAACACGATTTTTATCTATTGATATATTAAAACCGGTGTGGGGGTGGGGGAGATCCTTAATAGGTAGAGGAGCATCGCTCCCACATGAACATCAAAGGGGACAAATCATGAGAACCCAAAAGGTAGGTCATACAGAACCTACACCAAGGAAGATGAATATAAACTGCGCCCAGGAACTAGACCCATATAGAATATATTTTATCCAGCACTGACAGGGTTACATTTGAATAATTCTGTAAAAATATCTCTATCTATATCTTATAATATATGATCATATCCCCCTCCATTTCCAAAAATCTGCTGAGGGGTTGCAGAGAGATATGACTTCCCAACAGGATGAGTCACATATCAATCTGTCTCAACATACATTATCAGAGGCAGAGTTGTTCCTTTTGAGGAAGGGCCTCTCATATGTACCGACAACTAGATTTGACTCACTTGGGTAAAAGATGTAAATCTCTTTGCTAGAAAACTTAAAATGGTCAAATTTTTTAGGAAACTCGATGAAGAAAAATGTGAGGAGACTGGTTTATCTGAACTGGACTGGGAGAGCTTACAGATGCTGGAAGGTCTTTATGAGGAATCATCTCATTATGACATTAGGGCATGGACCCTTCACTGACCTTAAATCAGTCAGTAGAAGGCAACCCACAGTCGGGGATTTTGCATAGATTGACTTATTTGTTGACCTAGTTACAGAGGACTTGAACAAGCTTGGAATGGCAAACAAGGGGAAATGTAAAAACTTAAGTACCCACGAGCTACAAACATTTACTTTCTCTTGAGAAAGAAAGGGATATAGTAATAAAGCCCTCTGACAAGGAGGGGGGAACATTGTTGTGTTGGGGAGGAGTACAAGAGCTGCATGAACAACTTTGGGGACGAACTATGTCATAGCCATATGGCTGCTGTGGCTCTAAACAACTTTAAACTGGAACTCAGAGTTGCTGATCGATGCTCATGCTAAGGGTTTATTGGATAAAAAGTTGGAATTTTTTACACCAGTACATTCCACTATGGCCTCCTTTTATATTCTGCCCAAAATCCACCAGGGTCTGTCTCCTCTCAAGGGACGTCCCATAGTGTCCGTGATCAACTGTCTCACCCAAAACATTAGTGTCTATCTTGACGCCATTTTGAGGCCTTTTGTTTTGGTTTTCAGTTCTTATACAGAGGACACTATGGATGTTCTTAACAAACTGGAGGGGATTACCCTGGAGGAGGAAGTGCATCTAGCAAGTCTTGACGTTGAGGCGTTATACTCTTCAATCCCTCATGATCTTGGCTGTAGAGCTACTGAATACTTTTTGAGATCTAGAGGGACTTATTTGCAACTACACAACAGTTTTGTACTTGATCTTCTCAGATTTGTCTTAAAGAATATTTTTATTTTTGAGAGGAAGACCTTCCACCAGCTGAAGGGCACTGTGATGGGGAACCCTGTGGCCCCCGTTTATGTCAACCTGTATCTCGGCTGCTGGGAGGAGACTAGTCTTCTCGGATGAATTTGCGCAGTGGATTTATGGATCCGTTACATTGACAACATTTTGATCCTCTGGTATGGCACTAAAAATGAGTTCCACGACTTTGTCGCAGCCCTGAATGTTGACACATTAAGATTAAGGTTTACCTGAGAAATTCATGAGAATACATTCTTTTTGGACCTTAAAATCATGATGGAGTAATGGTACCTTGAGTACTATGGCCCTCAGGAAAGAGACAGCAACTAATTTCCTGCAATGGAATAGTTGCCATGTAATCAATCTAAAAAGGGGATCCCCACTGGCAAATTCCTCAGAGTATGGAGGAATTGCTCCACAGAAAGAGTTCTTCAAGCAATCATTGGATTTGTCTCAGACTACAAGATAGGTGGTTCCCTCCAGTAGTTATTGAGAGCGCCTTCCAACAGGCAAGGACGACAGCTAGGTCTTCCCTGTTGGTACCTGAACCTAAAAGAAATTACAACAAATATACACTTGGTACAGAAAGTATTCAGACCCCTTTAAATTTTTCACTCTTCGTTTCATTGCAGCCATTTACTAAAAGCAAGAAAGTTCATTTTATTTCTCATTAATGTACACTCAGCACCCCATCTTGACAGAAAAAAACAAATGTAGATAGTTTTGCAAATTTTATTAAAAAAGAAAAACTGAAATATCACATGGTCATAAGTATTCAGACCCTTTGCTCAGTATTGAGTAGGAACACCCTTTTGAGCTAGTACAGCCATGAGTTGTCTTAGGAATGATGTAACAAGCTTTTCACATCTGGATTTGGGGATCTTCTGCCATTCTTCCTTGCAGATCCTCTCCAGTTCTGTCAGGTTGGATGGTGAACGTTGGACAGCCATTTTCAGGTCTCTCCAGAGATGCTTAATTGGGTTGAGGTCAGGGCTCTGGCTGGGCCAGTCAAGAATGGTCACAGAGTTGTTCTGAAGCCACTCCTTTATTTTAACTGTGTGCTTAGGGTCATTGTCTTGTTGGAAGGTGAACCTTCACCCCGCTTTGAGGTCCAGAGCACTCTGGAAGAGGTTTTCTTCCAGGATATCTCTGTACTTGGCGCATTCATCTTTCCTTCAATTGCAACCAGTTGTCCTGTCCCTGCAGCTGAAAAACACCCCTATAGCATGATTCTGCCGCCACTATGTTTCACTGTTGGGATTGTATTGGGCAGGTGATGAGCAGTACCTGGTTTTCTCCACACATAACGCTTAGAATGAACGCCAAAAAGTTCAATCTTCATCTCATCATACCAGAGAATCTTATTTCAGTCTGGGAGTCCTTCATGTGTTTTTTGGCAAACTCTATGCAGGCTTTCATATGTCTTGCACTGAGGAGAGGCTTCCTTTGGGCCACTCTGCCTTAAAGCCTGACTGGTGGAGGGCTGCAGTGATAGGTGACTTTGTGGAACTTTCACTCATCTCATCTCCCTACTGCATCTTTGGAGCTTAGCCACAGAGATCTTTGGGTTCTTCTTTTTCCTCTCTCACCCAGGATCTTCTCCTATGATTGCTCAGTTTGGCTGGATGGCCAGGTCTAGGAAGAGTTCTGGTCGTCCCAAACTTCTTCCATTTAAGGATTATTGAGGCCATTGTGCTCTTAGGATCCTTGAGTGCTGCAGAAATTCTTTTGTAACCTTGGTCAGATCTGTGCCTTGCCACAATTCTGTCTCTGAGCTCCTTGGGCAGTTCCTTTGACCTCATGATTCTCATTTGCTCTGACATGCACTGTGAGGTCTTATATAGACAGGTGTGTGCCTTTCCTAATCAAGTCCAATCATTTTAATTAAACACAGCTGGACTCCAATGAAGGAGTAGAACCATCGCAAGGAGGATCAGAAGGAAATGGACAGCAAGTGAGTTAAATATGAGTGTCACAGCAAAGGATCTGAATACTTATGGCCATAGTAGTATAATGTTGTACCGTGTTAGCCATAGAAAGTAGTGGAAGAGTGAAGAAATCAGGCAATACCTTTTTAGAGGCTGAGTATATTTGATGATAAGCTTCCAAGAGTCTAGCGCTCTTCTTCAGACATACAAGAAACTGAAAATTCACACACTCTTTATAAACAAACAAGACCTGGATCTTCAAAGGGTCTTAGACTCTTTTAAAGAAAATCAAAATGCAATATAAGTAGAGGGTTATTTACAACAGATCAGAAATAAACAATCTGGAAACTTGTGGGGCGTGACGGAGGGATCATTAATTCTCTACAGGTAATGAGTGGAGGACAGAGGAGCCTCTTAAAGAAGAAGTTACATGTCTGCGAGAGCCAGAAATCTTGTAGGTGACCAAATGCTTATTTTCCACCATAATTTGCAAATAACTTCTTTAAAAATCAGTCAATGTGATTGTCTGTCTGGATTTGTTTTCTCATTTTGTCTCTCATAGTTGAGGTCTACCTATGATGTCAATTACAGGCCTCTCTCATCTTTTTAAGTGGGAGGACTTGCACAATTGGTGGCTGACTAAATACTTTTTTTTCCCCCACTATGTGTCGAGTTGTCCCTGCCCGTTACAATGCCTGGAAATTTTTCCAATATAATTTCGCAGATGGATTCACGATCATGTCTGTGACATTCTTAATAACAGATACTTCAGTGGCTCACCATTTTGTTAAATTTCATCAAAGGTGCACAGAGAATCTGTGATTTCAAGCTATGGAATTAGTTTGCCCCCCACATAGGGGTGGAGACTGGGACAACCTCTTATTGAGGAAAGAAACTTAGTGGCTTTATAGATTTCAAACTGTACACCCCTGTGATATTAATGAGCAGATTGATTATTCCTGTTGTATCCAGCGCCGACAGGGTTGCCTTTGGATAATTCTGTATTCTATACGGTTCTAGTTCCTGGTCGCTGTTATATTAATATTCCGTGGTCCAGGTTCTGTTTGACCTACCTTTTTGTGTGCTCATAGTTTTGTCTCCTGTTAAGTTCATGTGGAAGCAAAGCTCCTCTACCTATTTTTAAGGATCTCCCCTAACCACCCCCCCCCCCTTCGTACACCGTATTTTCTATTGACCGTTCTCTTTTTTACATCTTTCCTTCTTTTTGGTGGGTTGTAGTGTTAATTCAGTTGCCCTTTTCGGTAGTCAGTTTAAACTATCCCATTGCTCTATTGGATAGTAGAGGTTTCATCTCTCTAAACATTTCCTTGGTTCATTATGGAAGGGTTTATAATGCTTTCAGTTTTTAACTTACTAAGAGTAGCTGGACTATTTTGGGCTTGAAATTACCCCCTTATGTTTCTAATAAGGGAACGGTGTATATTTTTTACTATTATTCTGCCCTTGTTCACCAAAATGTTTGTTTGCGTTGTCATGATTATCTGCACACGATCTTAGTTTTATCACGATCGTGCATTACTCAAGTTTGACATGATCATGGGTTATGGTATCTGTATATATATGAGTATGATTAAGTTTGTGGCAACCGTATTTTGTTTACACGGCTGTTTAGCCATGTGTCTATTGCGCATCTTTGAAAGGAGCTGAAACATGCCGTCTGGAAAAGGCACCCTTCAAACCCGAGACAACTGGAGCAGTTTGCTCATGAGGAGTGGGCCAAAGTACCTGTTGAGAGGTGCAGAAGTCTCATTGACCTTTACAGGAATTGTTTGATTGCAGCGATTGCCTCAAAAGGTTGTGCAACAAAATAGTAAGTTAAGGGAACCATCACTTCTGTCCAGGCCTGTTTCATGAGTTTTCTTTTTTTAAAAAATAATTCTGTTGAAGCATGGTTGAAAAGCAATGTCTGACTTTCATTTGTTCATTTTCATAGAATTCTGAGACCATTGTGGACTTTTCTTTCATTAAACGAGGGGTACCAACAATTTTGTCCACGTGTGTATTTCACGGAAATTTGGTGATTCTCTTCTGTGATTAGGGAGGTCAGTTCATTGATAATGATTTCTGTCCATGGATATACTAGCCAGTTCCACTTTTTCTTTATGGATGAGTTTTGTGCCTACCTTTGTGTAAATACATAAATGATAGACATCAATAACAGGTTGAACATAATTTTTATATATTGATATTCTAATGTAAACTCTGGTTCGATAACCAGAAATGATGACTGCTGATCCAGCAGGAATGTCACTGTAAATGTTGACCCTAGCACTTTTTATACATAATAAAAACATTCTATCTAATGCAGCTACTATACCTACTGTCTAGGCTGTATCTTCCAAATGATTTTATTTATTTATGGGGGGAGGGGGCAGGGGCTTTCTTGAGTTTGCCTTAGGCAGTGGTGAGGCTAGGTTCACCCCTGATGGCATCATAATCTTTAAAGGTATGTTATCTCTTCTAGAAGCTTGACACAGTAGAAAAGACATAAAGCTGAAAACAAAAAGGGCCTCAGCAGTAGGGATTTCATACATATTAGAAAATAAATAACTTCAAATACTGTAATAATGGCAGATAGTTCAAAGCTCTAATGATGTGGTAAATGGAGACATCTAGTGGCTACTCTATAAATTACATTTGTTAGTTTTTCTATGGTGTAATTATTTAACACCATTTTCCCCTTGTTATAATATTTTTAATAGTTGTCAAACTTTAGTACTGCTACTCTTGTTTCATGACTCTGCCTGTTTTTTCTTAGGTGAGAATTCAAGAAACTCAGGCAGAATTGCCCCGTGGTGCTATTCCACGCAGTGTAGAAGTTATTCTCCGTGCAGAAGCTGTTGAAACTGCAATGGCGGGAGATCGCTGTGATTTTACAGGCACATTGATTGTTATTCCTGATGTTTCTGCATTATCAGTAGGAGGTATGTTGTAGCCCAAACTTTGGGGCAGATTTACTACTCTTGTTGTTCCACATTTCCATTGTTAAACAAATTTAGAAAAATTTATTGATTTGTGACAGAGCAGATGTTTGCACATCCTATACTCCTTGAAAAAGTAACAATAGCTTGAACAACACGTCCACGTGTAACTATCTTCCTATCTTTCGTCCAACGTACTCTTTAACAGATTAGTCAGGCTTCAGACCCCATCACTCCACAGAAACTGCACTAGCCAAAGTTAGACTGATCTACTAACTGCCAAAGCCAAGCATCACTAGTGTCCTCCTCCTCCGTGACCTCTCCTCTGCCTTTGACACATAGGTGACCATTCCCTCTTGTTACAAACCCTCTCATTCCTTGGCATCAAGACTTGGTTCTCTCCTGGATCTCCTCATACCTCATCAATTGCACATTCAGCGTCTCCCACACGCACAGAACCTCCTCGCCATGCCCTCTTTCTGTAGGTGTCCCCAAGGCTCCGTCTTATGACTCCTCCTATTCTCCATCTACAACCTCAGCCAACTGATAGAATCTCATGGTTTTCAATACCATTGCTACACTGACAATCAAATATATCTCTGGACCAGACATTACCGCTCTGTTGTCCTGAGTTCTAGAGTGTCTAGCAGCCATAACTTCTTTCCTCTACTCCCACTTTCTCAAACTCAACATGGAGAAAATTGAGTTAATCTTTGTCCACCTCGCACAGCCTCCTCTATCAAAGTTAATGGGACCACATTTACCCCAGTCCCCCCATATATCTCTGACCTAATCTCCCACTACCTGACCTCCTACTCCACTCCACTCTACTCCACTCCACTCCACTCTTCACACAACAGTCTCCAAGACTTCTCCTGTGCATCCACCATACTCTGGAACTCACTACCACGACACATAAGTGTCCCCCACAATCACAAGCTTCACATAGACCCTGAAGACTCACCTATTCAGGAACCTGAACCTCCAATAACACTACCGTCACCACACCACCATCTGAACAGCCTCTACTCTCACCCACTGTCTTTCTCATAGATTGTAAGCCCTTGTGGGCAGGGCCCTCTAACCCATGGTGTCAGCCTCTGTTAGTATTGTATTTGTTTTGTGTATTGTATGTAAACCCTCATATGTACAGCACCATGGAATTAATGATGCTCTCTAAATAATATAATTATAACTCTTATAGCTTGTACACAGGAAGAGCATGTGAGTAAGGGGTAATGCTATTCAGCCACTCCCTAAAGAGGGGTAGACTCAGGTATAACTTATGCAAATTTGCAGATAAGAAGGAAATAGAAAAAAACAAACAAAAAAAAAACAAAAACCTTCACTTCCAGTCACAATGTTTATCCTATCAGATCTTGACTATAACAGTTCACATGTTTGTGGTCACCTGAACATCTTGTAACCTTCACTATATAGGCTGCACTTCCCACAAACAGAATAGGATAACATGTATCCCAGGGTCAGATTGGCCCACCGGGTATTCCCCGTGCCTTTAGGGGGCACTACCGGACCTCTATATTTTTTTATTTTTTTTTTTGATAGGTACGGTAAGGCCCCCCATTCACTTACCTCTCCCCACTCCAGGCCTGGGCTCACTGTGCGTCGCACATCACGTTGCTATAACGTAATGTGCGACGCACAGGCCCAGGGTGCTGCGGGAAGAGGAGAGGCAGGAGCTGGGTGAGGTAAGTGATGCTGCCAGGTTCTCCCCGGTTTTGCGATACAGTTTTAATAACCGGATCGTAAAACCGGGGAGAAGTGGTGCCACAGGCCCCATTGAGCCTGTGGCTTACAAGCTAAGCTCCGATACTTACATAACTGTTCTCCGACGCCTCCTGTTTCTTCCAGCTCCGGGCGCACATGACGTCATGTCAGTGTGCCCTGAGCAAGAAGGAGCCGGACTGTGGAGCAGACAGGGAAGTAATCACCCAAAACTGCTATAGGGGGACCAGTGAAGGGGTTACTGAATGGGCTATACAGTGGACCCTTTACTATTCCCCCCCCCCCCCCAAAATATAGTGGCCCCTGCACTATTCTTCTCACCCCTATAGTGGCCCCTGAACTGGTCCACTATACTGTATGGGTACCATTGATGCGGCCATTATATTGGGGGGGGGGGCAATGATGGGGGCTAATATCCTGGGGGACATTAAAGGGATTATCCAGAATAACTTTTTTTTTCTTTTTTTTTTTTTTTTTTTTTTAAACTAGGCTGGGGCAGGTGAAAAGAAAAGAAAATGAAAACAAAACTTACTCTTCTGTGCCCATTGTCGCCCAGCACAGTTCAGTCTTGCAGCTCTGTTGTTTTCTTCCCACTGAATATAACAACCTGTGCCAGTGAAGACTTCCGGCAAAAGAAAACAGCGGAGCTGCAGGACCGGACCCTGCTGGGAAGACACTGGAGCACAGGGGACAGGTGAGCAGGTTTTTTTGGGGGGATGGGGGTGTTTTTTCACCTCCACTAGACTAATAATAAAATAAATAAATAAAAAAACTATGCTAGACAACCTCTATAAAGTGTGAGGCATTAGGGGGGTATATTAAAAGGGTTGTCCAGGCAGAATTTTTTTAGGCTTTATCCTCAGGATAGGCCGTAGATACCTGATCTGTAGGGGGCTGACCACGGACCGATCAGCTGTACGGAGCCACTTCTGGCACCCGTCCTGTACACAATACAGGGCCGGAAGCAGAAAGCTCTGTCTACTGTATATTAGCCGGGCACCTTCACTGCATCTCAGTACTTACTGAAGTCAGTGGGAGCTGAGCTGCAGTGACTGTGCCGGGCTGCTATATAGCGGATGGAGCTTTCTGCTTCCGGCCCTGTGTTGTGTACAGAACAGGCACCAGAAGTGGCTCCATAAAGCTGATGGGTCCGTGTGTCAGCCCCCTAGCAATCAGGTATTTATGAGGATATCCTGAGGATAGGCCATAAAAAAAGTTGACCCTGGACAACCCCATTAATATGCCCCACACAGTTTAATGTACCCCCCATTGGATGTTAGCCTCCATCACTGCCCCCGCACAATATCTTGGCCCCATCACTGTTCCCCATACAGTATGGCGGACCAGTGCAGAGACCACTGTATTGGGGGCCATTAAAAAAATTTTGCCCAGACAAAAATTGCATAAATTGGAGAGATCACTGTGGAGGCCAGGGAGGAGAGAGGAGAGAAAAAAAGCAGTTACCTGTCCCCAGCACCTCGTTGTCCCCCCCCCCCCCCCGCCTGTTTTTTTTTTTTTTTCGGTCTCATGGCGGCGCTTCATTTCTAGGAATCCTGTACCTAATTGGTCTTAGCGGTCACATGAGGTGCAGGACTCCCAGCAAGAAGGCGCCGGCACAAGACTGAATGGACACTGGCAGCTGACAACGGAGTATATTTTTTATTTATTTTTTTTATTTTACACTTCCTGCTCACCACATGGGTTGCTCCAATTCCTGGACAAGCTCTTTAAAGGATTTATCCATCTTTCTAATATTGATTGTTCTTTGGATAGGCCATCAATATTACATCTGTGGGGGTACAACAGTCAGGACCTCTGTAGATCAGCTATTCCAGGACAATGCAGCTACAGGTAATGGTAACAATTCTAGGAGCCACCCTGTTCACTTGCCATACAGAGTGTAGCTTAGTTTAGTTTAGCTGTAGTTTAGGTAGTGCAGTGGTGCACATCATATGGAGGGTGAGCAGCATGGCTCTCGACATGTTGTTTCCTTTAGCCGCCCTGTCTCGGTACTGCTGATCTGCAAGGGTCCTGGCGGTGGGCCCCTAGAAACAATTCCACTGGTAGGCCCCACACATCCCAGTCCGACACTGTATCTGGCACACAGCCAGATAAAACATTGTCTGCCTTTTAACTTTACAACATTTCCTTGAAATTCGCCAAGGTGATGTCAGTAGTTTGAGTAATTGGAATTGAGGGATAATAGGACACTTTTTTTTTTTTTTTTTCTTTGAGGTGGAGATTGGTCCAGAGCACTTTTTATGAGGGGAGCCTTCTAGATCTCAACCCAGGATACAAGAACTTCTAAGGCTCTGAATTTTAGGATGTGGCTTATTTACTAATTGTTTCTAGTTCTGTCCGTTTTGGTCTATAACATGCCGCTTAGGTAGTGGCTGAATAGCATCACCCCTTGCCCAGGTATAACTGTGTGCTCTTCCTGTGTATATACGAGCTATGATTTAAGAACACTTGAATGGGTTTGAAACATGTAAGGATGTGTTCACATCTGCGTTCCCCTCTCTGCACAAAATCACTTTTTAAAACCTTCTCAAGATCCTCAAAAACTGACTTCAAACGGTTCGTTTTAAAACCCATTGATTTCAATGGGTTGCAAAAACCATCCACAGGTGTGTGTTGGGAGCATTTCCATCTGGTATCTGCTCTTTTGAACGGAGAAAAAGTCGGACTTTCAGTACTTTTTCTCCATTCAAAAAATGATTCCAGACAGACGGGAACTAACCTGTGTGTTTGTGGGTTTTTTTTTTGTTTTTTTTTTACCATTGAGGTCTATGGAAAGCGGATTACAAACTGATAGCAATCAGTTTGTCCGTTTTGCAATCCGTTTTTCCCTCTGCGCATACTCAGAATGAAGAAGGGGGAAGAAAAAAAAACGGATTGGATTTTTTTTTTTGAACGGGCACCCATTGATAATCAGTCTTTGTGTGTGTGTGTGGTTTTTTGTTTTTTTTTGTTTTTTTTGTTCCTGTTGCAGTGTGGACTATACATGGTATCCCAATGTTTAGCAGCACGCCTCTATCATAATCAAAATGAGGGACAACTGATAACCACCTTAGTAGTATAGGGAAAGTCTAAGTGAAGTGCCAGTAGTAGTTCCCTTTAGGGTAGCCTACCACTATTAGTTATTTAGTTATACCATTAGTATAAGGGGATTGCTATTAAAAAGCTTATTTTTATCCCTCTCTGCCTTTGAGACCTAGGCTCAGTGGTTTAGGCTATCTAGCTTGCCCTAGACCACTGTCCTTATAGACTCCCGTCGGCACGTCTTCATAAGAAGGCCCTGCTCGTTTGTGCTATAATAATCAGGGTCGAATTTGCACAAGATTCTAAAATTAGCTGGTGTAGCTTATGCTGTCATCGGGCAGTATTTGACAGCATTTGATAATAGAAGTAGTGTATCACTTTCCTGTGCGATTTAAAGGTGGAGTCCCTACTTGCTGGTAAGTCAGGTCCAACTATAGGAGCATGGACAGACATGTAACAAAGAGAAGAAAGTTGCACATATATGTAGGTGCTCAACCCAAATATCACAAAAAATATATTTAGAAAACTTTTTATTATATATTTTTTTTTATAGAGTACAAATTTTTTTTTTTAAAACCACTTAAAATAGGATGTTGTATATTGAACGAACTTCCCTACATAGGCACAACTATAAATATTCAAATAATGGCTTATTTAAGAAAGTACACAATGGGTAGGCAGCACTCCAATATGAAATGCAACGTTTCGGCTCAGACATGAGCCTGAGTCTTTCTCAAGCAAACAGTGGCAGTATGCAGGTACAGTGGGGAAAAAAAGTATTTAGTCAGCCACCAATTGTGCAAGTTCTCCCACTTAAAAAGATGAGGCCTGTAATTGACATCATAGGTAGACCTCAACTATGAGAGACAAAATGAGAAAACAAATCCAGAAAATCACATTGTCTGATTTTTAAAGAATTTATTTGCCAATTATGGTGGAAAATAAGTATTTGGTCAATAACAAAAGTTCATCTCAATACTTTGTTATATATCCTTTGTTGGCAATGACAGAGGTCAAACGTTTTCTGTAAGTTTTCACAAGGTTGGCACACACTGTTGCTGGTATGTTGGCCCATTCCCCCATGTAGATCTCCTCTAGAGCAGTGATGTTTTGGGGCTGTGGCTGGGCAACACTGACTTTCAACTCCCTCCAAAGGTTTTCTATGGGGTTGAGATCTGGAGACTGGCTAGGCCACTCCAGGACCTTGAAATGCTTCTTACGAAGCCACTCCTTTGTTGCCCTGGCGGTGTGCTTGGGATCATTGTCATGCTGAAAGACCCAGCCATGTTTCATCTTCAATGCCCTTGCTGATGGAAGGAAGTTTGCACTCAGAATCTCACGATACATAGCCCCATTCATTCTTTCATGTACACGGATCAGTCGTCCTCGTTCCTTTGCAGTGAAACAGCCCCAAAGCATGATGTTGCCACCCCCATGCTTCACAGTACTGTAGGTATGGTGTTTTTTGGATGCAACTCAGCATTCACTCTCCTCCAAACACGACGAGTTGTGTTTCTACCAAACAGTTCTATTTTGGTTTCATCTGACCATATAACATTCTCCCAATACTCTTCAGGAATATCCAAATGCTCTCTAGCAAACTTCAGACGGGCCCGGATATGTACTGGCTTAAGCAGGTGGACACATCTGGCACTGCAAGATCTGAGTCCCTGGCGGCGTAGTGTGTTACTGACGGTAGCCTTTGTTACGTTAGTTCCAGCTTTCTGCAGGTCATTCACTAGGTCCTGGGATTTTTGCTCACTGTTCTTGTGATCATTTTGACCACACGGGGTGAGAGCTTGTGTGGAGTCCCTGATGGAGGGAGATTATCAGTGGTCTTGTATGTCTTCCATTTTCTAATTATTGTTCCCACAGTTGCTTTCTTCACACCAAGCTGCTTGCCTATTGCAGATTCAGTCTTCCCAGCCTGGTACAGGTCTACAATTTTGTTTTTGGTGTCCTTCCACAGCTGTTTGGTCTTCACCATAGTGGAGTTTGGAGTGTGACTGTTTGAGGTTGTGGACAGGTGTCTTTTATACTGATAACAATGTCAAACAGGTGCCATTACTACAGGTAATGAGTGGAGGACAGAGGAGCCTCTTAAAGAAGACGTTACAGGTCTGTGAGAGCCAGAAATCTTACTTGTTTGTAGGTGACGAAATACTTATTTTCCACCATAATTTGCAAATAAATTCTTAAAAAATCAGACAATGTGATTTTCTGGATTTTTCTCATTTTGTCTCTCATAGTTGAGGTCTACCTATGATGTCAATTGGTGGCTGACTCAATACTTTTTTTCCCCACTGTATATGGACCCATATGTCAAGAAAAAGCAGAAGTATGTAAAAACTGCAACATGGCTGCTGTAGAATATGAATAGGTACAAAGGTTAATAACTATGAACAGGTATTAAACCAGTTCTATATTGAACAGAACAAATTAAAGGAGAATGGTCACAAATATAATGTAAAATCTCAGACGCTAAGGTTTATTAAGGGTATAATATCAATATATGAAAACTAATGGCGAACTATGGATGCTAAATAAGAGCACGTCACCATCAGAAGGGGGGGACACTAGCTACTCAAATTTACGATGTGGACCCAAGTACCCTATACATGTCTGAAACCTCCTTTTTAGAAATAGAACCCAGAGACCAATATGGGTCAAGGACCAGACTCCAGTGAACTTCCAATGCCATGTTTAATTGTATATAGGTCCACAAAGTATATGACATTATAGCACTGTTACAGACAGACAGTAGACACTCATATCTCATATATACATTATAGCTGCCATAGTATATAAAAATATATCAAAATCAACAGTATAGAGAGATCCTCAATCTGGATATATTCAGGTCTTTCAATCTTGAATTTGTGTAAACAATACGTCTCATAAAAAGACACTGTTGGTGATTCATGAGAAAATGTGTAAGACTTCTCTAAAAAGACAAAAGCGAAAATTAATAAGATACATTTTCTAAAAACAAAATTCTATATAGAAAACACTGTCTTAGTATACAGTAAGGAGGAATTGCAATAATATGAAGCCCAACAAGGCAGGACGCCAACCCAGTCGTCTCAGACCTGAAATGGAAAAATCAACATTAAGACCTTTTAGGCCTCAGTGTATCCAAACGATGGATCCATTCGAGTTCTCTAAGGTTGTGTTTTGTTTTTTTTTGCGATCACTGTCCAGGCGCAAAGTTGGAATACGGTCGATAATGGGCTTCCTTGAAATGTTTTGGCAGTGGCAGATCAAGTTTTTTTTTTTCTTTCTAATGGAGTAACGGTGTTGATTTAATCTTGTTTTAAAATCTAATGTTTCCCCTAAGTAAAGTAGATGACAAAGACACTGTAATACATAAACTACATGATCCGAATTGCAAGTCAAGAAATGGCGAGATTGGTAAATCTCATTTGTCCCAGGATGCGTGAAGTGGGAGCCCTTGAGCATGAGTCCACAATTCACACATCCTAGACAAGCAAAACACCCCAACCTGGGTTTTGTAACAAGTCTGTGTACTTTCTGATGGGGCCAATATCAAAATGTACCAATTTGTCCTATAGTCTAGGTGCCCTACGGTAAGAAAATAAGAGGTGGGGGTTAAACTCAGGGACATTGGGGATACATAGTCCCAACATTGGCCATTGTTTACTAGTAATGGCTTCAATCTGTTTGCCCTCTTGACTAATAAGTAGATATGAATGGAATACGAGATTTCTTTTGTGTGTCCCTGCTGTCAGATACTGGATTAAGTAATTCATCCCTAGAAGTCCTCTCAATTTTTTGCCTAGGTCTATGGACAATACGGGGAGGATATACTCTGGATAGGAACTTCCTGTCCAGTGTCCAAAGCATCCCCAAGTTTGTCAGAATTGCTTACTATATTCTTAACTCTTTGAAGTTGTCCTGATGGTAAGCTATTCACCATACTCCGTGGATGTCCGCTTTTGAAAATGTAAGAGACTATTATCGTCTGTAGGTTTTGTATATACAGATTTTATGAATGACATGCCTGTAAACTGGACCTTAACATCCAGAAATAGTACACCTGATTTAGAATGTACCTCAGTGAATTTAACTGTAGGGTCTATGGCGTTAAGGTAATTATAAAATTCAATCGGAGGTCCTCAGTGCCATTCTAAATGAGGAAGATATGCCACATTAGGTGGCATGAAATCACTTAGCTTGAGACAGTTTAATCTGTTCAATAAAAGTTCAGTATATTTAATCTATGCATCAACAAAACCAATGGGATATATAGTGTTTTCTAATAGTGAATCTGGATCCTGAAAGGTACTACTAATTAATAATGTTCACGTGTGAATTAATTCTCATTTAGACTTTCTATTGTATTATGCATCATGCAGAGTGCATCACTCATTTTTTTTTCTCACTCATGTTTTTTTTAATCACTGTATTTTGTCAATTGCTATTGCATATTTTTGCGCTATTTTATTACATAAAATTTTTGAATTATTGTAGAACTATCAATTGAAATGCTGATGGTTACACTACATATACCTGCATACTGCCACTGTTTGATTGCTTGAGAAAGGCTCAGGCTCATGTCTGAGCCGAAACGTCGCATGGGGCAATAAACTTCACTCACTTTTTGTATATCATATTGAAGTGCTGCCTGTTTTTTCTATTTGGATTTCTACATTGGGAGACAGCCTCTTCCCAGGGGAAGGCACTCATTCTTTGTACTGGTGCAGTTTTTGATTTGATTTTAAATAAATAAATTTAAATATATAGAATCTCAATTATAGAAAATTTATTACAAACTATTAAAGAAAAAATGGAAAAACTATGTAACATGATCCCAATTTTCTGTGATTAGTGCAGAATATGTGTCACAGTTCCTGTAGTGTAGTGTAGTGTAGTGTAGTGTATTGTATTGTATTGTATTGTATTGTATTGTATTGTATAAATATATATGTGCCCATAAAGTGCATTAAATATCAGAATACTGACCCTATATACTATCCCTTAATTCTAGCCCTATGAAATACCAAAGGTGTTTTGTTAGTGTGGGCACACAATCGCCTGTCCTGTTGCCTCGCCCCCAGGCATGTGCAGTTACTCACACGTTCTGACACCACCCAGCCCCTTCAGAGGTATACTTCTGATTGGTCCCTCTATTGTGGAGGAGCAAAGTGGTTGCTGGGGATACAATGATGCTACTGTCGGCGGTGTTTTGGGCAGTGCTTTCTAGCATCATAAGAGTTGCAGAAGAATTTGAAGGGGTTATCCGATTTTTACCATTGATGCTAAAGGACAGTTTGAACATCAAGTGAGCATTGTGGCATGTAAACGTTAATGAGAGCTATTTTTTCCTCGATGCAGGTGATTTACATGGGTTTCAGGTGTCCTAAGGATAGGCCGTCAATTCTAAAACCGTATAACCTCTTTAAACAGCAAAACATCAAAGCTTGTTAGTTTAGTTTGAACATTGGCCAGTATATATAACGCTACTAGAAAGTCATATATTGTAATTATCAAATGTTGGTACCGAACAGTCAAGTGCTTTAGGATCTGACAGGGAACTTGAGCGCACTCTGCCCCATCTTCCCCATTCTAATACTAATTTTTGGTATCCAGAATGATCGTTGTATGAGGGAGCCAAGGTCAATCATTGATGGGTACTTATGGATGATGATCATAATCAGGCCGAGGTCAGTTGCTAATAGAATGGACATACTATATAAGGCTCATTGCTAGTACAGTATCCCCTCCCTTATTGCATTCATGATTTGCAATCTAGGTCTGATATACGGATATATTTCTGAAAATATGGGACAAAATGGAATTGCATTAATGTTAATGCTCCTCCAGGATGCAGTGTGTTTGATGACCCTATCAAACCAGGGCCAATGTGACTGAAAAAAAGACTGATAACTAGGAAACTTTTAGAAGAATAATCTGTTAGTGTGATACTTCAGATCTTCCTATACACAATTACATGTTGGACAGAGGCAGCAACCCTTAGTCAATCAAAAAATCCTCTGTCCTAGCTGCAATTAAGATTAAACCACCATGGATGTTCTCTCATATCTGAAAAGATGCAGCTCATAAATATTGTGACAATCTATAAAACAAATGAAGTGTACCAAGTCATTAATTCCATGTAATTCTACAGTTTTCAGTTGAAAGATCCATTGGGATCAAGTTGTCCCATTCACTTAACATGAATGTAGGTTTTATCCATTTTACAACTTGGAATTTTGGTTTCAAAAGTATTTATTAAATAACAGCAAAAAATAGTGTCCAGGTAGAAAAATTACATTAACATAAACAAGAAGTAATGGAAATTGTGCCTAGTATGATACAGGAAAAGAGGGAATCTCTCTCCTTGTGGAGAGCACCAGTGAAGGTGTGTAGAGTTTCGAATTGCCTTTTTGCCCTCTACTAAACATCTGCATATCACAAGGCATTATGGGAAAAGGAGCTGAGAAGCTCAAGCACCCTCTGTTGGATGTAAAAAATCCTCAATTTGCTTTTGACCCACTGAGTCTTGAGAAAGCAAAAGGGATATTAGCCAAGGATAATCGTGTCAACACAGCCAATTACGTCCATCAGGGAATGATTTTCTTCCTGTGGATTCTAACTGCCATCAATATATTGAAACCGTTTATATTGTGCATATCAAAGGGTAGGTGGCTTAAGGCCAAGCTAAAAAATAAAACCGCAGTCAATGGGTTTGACTGTCCTAGGACTCTTTGCACTATCCTATGGACGGATGTCCAGAAGCGACAGGGTAGAGGGCAGGTCCACCAAACATGGAGTATTGCCTAGAGTGTTACAGTCCCGGAAACAAAGCAGTGAAACCGTAGGGTAAAAATCATGCAATCTAGAGGGCATTTTCTATGTAAAATGTTTAGAGAGGGCTCTATAAGGGTGACCTTACATATGGCACAGAATTGAGACAGTCTTGCAGCAATCTAATATTTATAAAGATTAAGTACCGAGAGACCGCCCAGTATCCTTATGATGCATGGTCAGCATAAAGATCTGAGGACACTTAGTCATATGAAAAAGTTTGGGCACCCCTATTAATCTTGTTCCTCTGCATGAATACCTGAGTAGATTTGGAGCTGTGTTTTGGATCATTGTCTTGCTGAAATATCCATCCCCGGCGTAACTTCAAATTCGTCACTGATTCTTGTACATTATTCTCAAGAATCTGCTGATACTGAGTTGAATCCATGCGACCCTCAACTTTAACAAGATTCCCGGTGCCGGTATTGGCCACACAGCCCCAAAGCATGATGGAACCTCCACCAAATTTTACAGTGGGTAGCAAGTGTTTTTCTTGGAATGCTGTGTTTTTTTGACGCCATGCATAACGCCTTTTTGTATGACCAAACAACTCAATCTTTGTTTCATCAGTCCACAGGACCTTCTTCCAAAATGAAGCTGGCTTGTCCAAGTGTGCTTTTGCATACCTCAGGCGACTCTGTTTGTGGTGTGCTTTCAGAAACGGCTTCTTTCGCATCACTCTCCCATACAGCTTGTCCTTGTGCAAAGTGTGCTGTATTGTTGACCGATGCACAGTGACACCATCTGCAGCAAGATGATGCTGCAGCTCTTTGGAGGTGGTCTGTGGATTGTCCTTGACTGTTCTCACCATTCTTCTTCTCTGCCTTTCTGATATTTTTCTTGGCCTGCCACTTCTGGGCTTAACAAGAACTGTCCCTGTGGTCTTCCATTTCCTTACTATGTTCCTCACAGTGGAAACTGACAGGTTAAATCTCTGAGACAACTTTTTTGTATCCTTCCCCTGAACAACTATGTTGAACAATCTTTGTTTTCAGATCACATGAGAGTTGTTTTGAGGAGCCCATGATGCCACTCTTCAGAGGAGATTCAAATAGGAGAACAACTTGCAATTGGCCACCTTAAATACCTTTTCTCATGATTGAATACACCTGGCTATGAAGTTCAAAGCTCAGTGAGGTTACAAAACCAATTTTGTGCTTCAGTAAGTCAGTAAAAAGTAGTTAGGAGTATTCAAATCAATAAAATGATAAGGGTACCCAAATTTTTGCACCGGTCAAATTTTGCACATTTTCTGTTAGTACAATAAACCTCATTTCAATCCTGAAATATTACTGTGTCCATCAGTTATTAGATATATCAAATTGAAATGGCTGTTGCAAACACCCAAATATTTAGAACTAAAAATGATTAAGATTAATAGGGGTGCCCAAACTTTTTCATATGACTGTATATGCCCATATAAAATTGAAGATTTCTTCCAATTCTATTTATCCCCACCCCCTTTTTCCCTTTCACTCTGCCATAGATGGCTGATGCTACCGCCTTGGGGTCTTCCCCAGTTGGCCACTAGTTTTTGTTTCATCTGATTCAGTTAGGTTTGTACTTTTTGTTTCTAGTTTTGGATTTGTGTTTCTGAGTATCAATAAACCTTTTGAACTGAAAAAAAAAAAAAATTAAAGATTTCCCTCTGTAGGCCAGCTATAGAGGTGGTGGTGGCCGTGGTCGGGAGGGTGTAGAAATAGCGAATGCAAGTTAACCGTTTTAACTGAATGAATCCTACCAATCCAGGAATTAATGTGGAATAATTCCATTTAAAATGGGTATCTAAGGGAAATTTTAAGATTATCAATTTTTGGGTGGCGGAGGGGATATTATATTGCATTATTTCTGATTTGGAAGAATTAAGTTTAAGGCCTGAGAACTGTGCAAACTGTGATAGGGTATTAAGAAGGTTCGGGGTGCAATAAGGGGTCTTGTGATTAGTAAGCAGTATGCCAGCAAACAGGTTGGTCTTATATTCATGGCTCCCGATCTGTACATCAGCAATATCAGAGTAAGATTGGATGGCAATAGTCAGGGGCTCTATGACAATAGTATAGATAAAGGACTACCCTTTAAATATGCTGCAGGGAGTTTAAAATGGGCTATGGGGATGCAGTAAAGCGCTCAGAGGGGCTCGTTGAAAGTGGCTAGTTATGGCCTTAAACTTCAATACATGAGCAATGTAGCACCATGATAGACTGTCGAGATGCGGCAAAAGGGTGGCTTTACATTTTTTTTATTTTATTTTTTTATAGTAATGGGAGGAATGGGCCTTCCCATTCTTGAGGGCGTCAATAATGGAATCTAATTCTTCCTTAGTAATGGGGTTATTTAATGAGGTTATTTGATCAGTAGTTACAGTAGGAAGAGGGAGGCATCGGAGGAAGGAGGTAATCTCTGAGGGGCTGGTGGAGGTGGGGGCAGAATATAAACACTGATGTAAATGTTTTATAAATGGAGTTGGGATTAGAAGTAAGTCTGCCACCCAACTCCTGTATATGACGTTCAATCTCTGACGAGCTCTCAATTTAGTTTCAGGTTTGTTTGCAAATTTATAAAATCTCTCTTTGGTCTAGTGAATAGCAATTTCTGTCCTATGCGTAAGGACAAAATCAAATTGAAATTTAATATCCCTAATATGTTTAGCCAGATAGCACAAGGGGTGAAGCTGCTTAGCAGTTTCTAATTTTAAATATTTCGTGTATTTTGTGTTCGAAATCCATCTCTACTTTAGAACATTTTTTTTCATATGCTCTAACTGTGTCCCTCAGTTAATGCATCGAACACTGATCCAGCTGTTACATGCAAAGAACATGGTGAGAGCATCAAAGATGCGTAGTTTAATGCCAGGATCAGTCAATATGGACTTGATTAAGTGCATTGAGAGCAAATAGTTGTGGGGGGTCTGGAGGTCAACATCAATCATGACCAGGTCATGATCAGACTAGGCACAGGGTATGTGATGGGCATAAACGAGGCTAGGGAGCATTGGAGTAGACAGAAGTATCCTATCGATCCTTATGAAATGGTGGCAAGCTGGTAGGTATAAAAGTAGGTATAACCTTTCCTATTCCTGTTTGAAGTCACGCCAAGCATCAACTATATTAAGGGATTGAAGAGGAAAGTTGATCTGAAGAGGGGGAGGAGCGGTCCAAAGTCGCATTAACCATGAAATTAAAGTCCTGATACAAGATTATTGTAGAAAAATCAAGGTTCCCCAACACCGCACACAGCTTGTGGAAAAACTCCACTGGGGATTCAGTAGGAGCTTAGGAATTAACAAAACCTAATTTTGATAGCTGTATTGGCGACATTGAACAATAATGTATGAACCCTGAGGATCAACAATCATAATATCAACTTGTAGGGGGACAGTATTCCTAACCAGGACAGCTACTCCCCTGCTCTTAGATTTATTGGGGGCATGACTAACGAGAATAATGGGAAATGGAAAAATTTAGGGAACGAGGTGGGGGTGGCATGGGATCACTGGATGCAGAGAATATCATGTTGCAGTTTCTCATATTGGAGAAATGCCTTACGGCATTTCTGAGGGGAACTAAATCTCCTCACATTATTTGACAATCTTACACATAGGGGGAACATAATGGAATGCAGAACAACTTGCAGCTAGAAAGGACTACACAGGTAAAGTTACCCTGGGAAATGTAAGGCAGGGGACTGGAACGACAAAAGCATAAGATAACGGGAGGTGCTGTGGAGGGAAAAGGTTAACAGCATACCAACAAACTTCAAAGAAGGGTGCACACTGGGGAGGAATGGAGTGCGCACCTTGTTCGCACAAGGCGTAGGGCAACATGGGGACTACTGCCATTCCCCATCATGATAATAGGGAGAATGCTAAATACCATAGACTTCTAGAGGGGATAATTAAAGAGTCCAGGAACTGCCCTGAAAAAGCAATGGAAAAATAACAAAAGCACTAGCATAGTGGCTATGAAAGACACCATGAGGCAACTTGGCAATATGGTGAAGCTACGGCCTAAACCCAGAGGCTACAGGCAAAAAAAAAAAGTAAGTAGCAATGTCCATACTGAGAAATCTTTATATAAAACAAGGGAAAATGTCCTGATGTTTATGAAGAGGGACTAGGGGCCTCAGAAGTGGAGGTCGAGGAGGGCCCTACGGCAGCTTGTTTCGGGTGCCAAGTACGTTGAAGTTTCTGGGGTAGCAGATCAGTTGGTTCTTGGTCGTCCACCTAAAGTTCTTCATGCCGTAGAATGTGGAGACCCTCCTTCAAGGAACAGATGTAGTCCTTAGTGTTGAGGGTATACTCAATGTGAAAGGGGAAGCCTCATCAGTGGGTTTTCTGAAAGGCGAGCGTAACAGAGCACATGGCTCTCCGCCTATCCAGGATAGCTGGTGCCAGGTCAGCGAAGAGTTGGACAGCTGGTGCCATGCCTGGGAGAGGCTGGAGGTTATGGGCTGCCAACAGTATCTGATCAAGAAGTTCCGGATAGTGCAAATTGAAAATAATGTCCCTGGGAACAATTGGGTTCATAGGTCATCCTAGTACTCTGTGTATATGATCCATGTAGAGCAAAGTGGAGTCAACCTGTGGGAGCAGGAATGTCCTATGAACAGATGAGACAAAAATTGAAATTTTTGGCAAGGCACATCAGCTCTATGTTCACAGATGGAAAAATGAAGCATATCTTAAAAAGAACACTGTCCCTACTGTGAAACATGGAGGAGGCTCTGTTATGTTCTGGGGCTGCATCTGGCACAGAGTGTCTCGAATCTGTGCAGGGTACAATGAAATCTCAAGACTATCAAGGGATTCTAGAGAGAAATGTGCTGCCCAGTGTCAGAAAGCTTGATCTGTCATAGGTCATGGGTCTTGCAACAGGATAATGACCAAAACACACAGCTAAAAACACCCAAGAATGGCTAAGAGGAAAACATTGGACTATTCTGAAGTGGCCTTCTATGAGCCCTGACCTAAATCCTACTGAGCATCTTTGGAAGGAGCTGAAACATGCCGTCTGGAAAAGGCACCCTTCAAACCCGAGACAACTGGAGCAGTTTGCTCATGAGGAGTGGGCCAAAATACCTGTTGAGAGATGCAGAAGTCTCATTGACAGTTACAGGAATCATTTGATTGCAGTGATTTCCTCAAAAGGTTGTGCAACAAAATATTAAGTTAAGGGTACCATCGTTTCTGTCCAGACCTGTGTCATGAGTTTTCTTTTTTTAAAAATTCTGTTTGAAGCATCGTTGAAAAGCAATGTCTGACTTTCATTTGTTCATTTTCATAGAATTTTTAGATATTTATTACTTTTGTCAAATTCAAGTTATTTCTGTGACCATTGTGGGTTTTTATTTAATTAAACGAGGGGTACCAACAATTTTGTCCATGAGTAGCTCCCTCAATCCTTTCTAAAGTATAGAATCTTAAAGCTAGTGGAAGCTCTGAAAACCAAAAACTTCCCATATGCATCGCTGTTCCCGTTTGAATTGGCAGTCACCAACCGAGGACGCAGTTCAATTATCACCACCCCAGTTGATATGGAGAAACTGTGGCAGAATTTGTACATTCCACAGATTTATGGCCCTTCATAGCTTTTCTCTGCAATGACATTGGAGCCCCCTCCCAAGAACAGAAGCCAAGGCATTTTGCTCCAAACACAAGAACCTTCCTTTTATTCTTCCTGCGCAATCATTATTTTCCTTGATACCTAGACCAAATCCTGACTGATAGCAGTCCATTCTTTCAGAATCAATGCTTTAATTTTGTCTGAATTTGTTGGTTTTTGTTTGTCCACCCGTCTCTTGATGATTGACCACAAGTTCTCAATGGGATTAAGATCTGGGGAGTTTCCAGGCCATGGACCCAAAATCTCTGTTTTGTTCCCTGAGCCATTTAGTTATCACCTTTGCTTTATGGCAAGGTGCTCCATCATGCTGGAAAAGGCATTGTTGAGCGCCAAACTGCTCTTGGACGGTTGGGAGAAGTTGCTCTTGGAGGACATTCTGGTACCATTCTTTATTCATGGCTGTGTTTTTAGGCAAGACTGTGAGAGAGCCGATTCCCTTGGCTGAGAAGCAACCCCACACATGAATGGTTTCAGGATGCTTTACAGTTGGCATGAGACAAGACTGGTGGTAGCGCTCACCTCTTCTTCTCCGAATAAGCTGTTTTCCAGATGTTCCAAACAATCGAAAAGGGGATTCATCAGAGAAAATAACTTTACCCCAGTCCTCAGCAGTCCACTCCCTGTACCTTTTGCAGAATATCAGTCTGTCCCTGATGTTTTTTCTGGAGAGAAGTGGCTTCTTTGCTGCCCTCCTTGAGACCAGGCCTTGCTCCAAGAGTCTCCGCCTCACAGTGCGTGCAGATGCACTCACACCTGTCTGCTGCCATTCCTCAGCAAGCTCTGCACTGCTGGTAGCCCGATCCCGCAGCTGAAACACTTTTAAGAGACGGTCCTGCCGCTTGCTGGTCTTTCTTGGGCGCCCTGGAGCCTTTTTGGCACCAATGGAACCTCTCTCCTTGAAGTTCTTGATAATGCGATAGATTGTTGACTGAGGTGCAATCTTTCTAGCTGCAATACTCTTCCCAGTTAGGCCACTTTTGTGCAGTGCAATGATGACTGCACGTGTTTCTTTAGAGATAACCATGGTTAACAGAAGAGAAACAATGATGGCAAGCACCAGCCTCCTTTTAAAGTGTCCAGTGGTGTCATTCTTACTTAATCATGACAGATTGATCTCCAGCCCTGTCCTCATCAACACCCACACCTGTGTTAATGGAGCAATCACTGAAACGATGTTAGGTGGTCCTTTTAAGGCAGGGCTGCAATGATGTTGAAATGTGTTTTGGGGGATAAAGTTCATTTTCTAGGCAAATATTGACTTTGCAAGTAATTGCTGTTAAGCTGATCGCTCTTTATAACATTATGGAGTATATGCAAATTGCCATTAGAAAAACTGAAGCAGTAGACTTAGTAAAAATTAATATTTGTATCATTCTCAAAACTTTTGGCCATGACTGTATACTCAGTCATTGCTTTGAGCCTTCCAAGCTTATGTATATAAAGCTGCCAAATGTATACCCTCACCCCTTTACTAATTGATCTGAAACTACCCCGCCTCCCCCTTACTGTTAAAAACAAAAGAAACCACGCAGATACTGGTGTCATCCTTCATCTGGTTTGTCTTGTTATACTATGTTCTCATACTGTATTGCATGGATGTGCCTTATTTTGTTCTAAATAAAGAATTGATAAAAATAAAAAAAATCTTGCTTTTTTTTTTTTTTATACCCTATACATCAGATGTGAAAAATACTGTTGCCCCCTCCATATTGTCAGACTTTGGTTTACATGGACAGTGAATTGATGTCTCCCTGAGGACACTTTCCTGCTTTAGGTTTGTAGCAGATGCTTTGTAATGTATGGTAGTACTCAATTTGCCCCCTTCTGTTTTGGGAATCTAGGAAAGCGATTGATAATTTGTTAATTTGAGACATGGTTATGATTGAGCGCTGCCACGCTTTCTGTTTAAAGGCTGTCCATAATAACAGGATGTCATGTATGTATCGAAGTCTTATCACAATGTGATCCATGAAGCCATTTCTTCCCGAAGACCACCCTTTCCTCCCAGCAGCAGAGGTACCAATTTGCTTATTTTGGCATATAGGGCCTCCCCCATTACTGTACCTCTGCAATGTGGAAGAAGGTGCCCTCGAAGAGAAAGTAATTATGGCTTGGTAGAAATTCCAGGAGATGGAGCACAAAGTGATTTTAAGATTATTGTACTGAGATCCTGTGGCTGACAGGAAGTACTTCTCCCCCTTTCACGTGGGATCAGAGAAGAGTGGGCCTCTGTCCAAACTGGCCAAAAAAGCTGGGTTTCCACCTCAGTCTTTCAGTTACTTGAAGATTTCCATTGTATCCCTCACATATGACATGAGAATCACAACAAACTGCCTCAACATAACCTCTAGATACTGACTGGCATTGTCACAAACACCCTCTCTAGAGGTCACCTGAGGGTGTGGCTGTGGCTGGGTGATAATACAAAAACTGACTTAATTATTCCCCCAGTAGTAGCACACACCAACTGTCAACCTAAAACAGCTATCACTAAGGTTTGTTTTCAAAGAGCTCACACTCTTGGAGAGAGGATGAAGTAACTGAAGGCTATCTCCACAGAAACTCAAATTATGTTATGTAACGATTACTATATTTCCCAAACTATATTACTATAACGGATTGTGTTATGTACACCAAGCTTACATGTAGATTTCTGCAAGAATACAAGACAGAACTTTAATAAAGGGAATTTAATATGACAAATGTCACTTGATTTTGTTTATACAAAAAAAAGGGGTAACAAAAAAAACTTTCATAAAAGGAAATAAACCAGAAAATGTGAATATGTCATAAACCCCACATATATGCAAACATCTTCAATACAATTCCACTGACAAGTATATACAGTTAGGGGCTTTCATTTCAGGCGTTGTGTGAGGTTATTACAAAAATTAACAGTTGCCCTAAGTGGCGTAACTAGGAATGGCTGGGCCCCAAAGGCGAACATTTGACATGGGGCCCTCCCCCGCACAAACCACATTCCTGAGCACACTATTATGCTCCATAGTGGCCCCTGCACACAGCATTATTCCACATAGTGGATCACTCATGAATGATTATCTTTTCAGACCCCAGAGTATAATAATCGGAGACCCAGGGGAGGATACAAACATAAAAAACAATGCTACTTACCTCTTCCTGGCTCCAATGAACTCCGGTGTGCTACTTCGGCCGTCTTCAATTTTGGACCAGATTTCGCGTGAGCGGGGCCGGCGTCGTGACGCAGAATGACGTCGGCTGATGTCTAGGACGTCACCAAACGGACCTGAAGCCTGCGGAGCGCAGGAGAGGTGAGTAACGTTTTTTTATGTTCCCTCACCTCCCCTGGGCCCCCGATTGTTATACTCAGGGGTCTGAAAAGACCCCAGAGTATAATGATAGCAGTGTTTGTGCGGTTTGTGGTAGTGGCTGCCACAGAGCTCCGGGCCCTGTGGAAGCCGCTACAGCTGCTACCCCGATATTTACGCCCCTAGTTGCCCTTTTATGATCTATCTATGGAGCTCTGGTTGCCCATCTTATGGTCTGACTGCTCTTAGGCAGCCTAAACTGTGACATTGTTAGATGGTATTAGCAAATCTGCCCTTTTGTGAAGACAACCCATTTTCTAATGAAGATTAAACAATTTCAAGTTACTTGAAGGCTAAGGCCCCACGTAGCAGGCCGCAGCAAAAAAGTTCTGCGGTAAAACTGTGGCGGCAATGATTGTGGGGTTTTTCCCACAGCACTTTTCACAAAGTAAACCTCTGTGGACTTTCTACTTCTATTATACCTATAGGGAAACTGCCAGAATTTCTGTAGGTATAAGTGACATGCTGCGATTTCTAAAACACAGTGCATTTCCGCTGCACGTATTTTTCTGCAATGTATGGATAGGATTCGCTATAGTTATACAGTTTCGGTAAAATGCTAGTATTTATGTCACGTGGGGCCCCGGCCTAATACATTTGCTAGAAGTAAAATTGCTTCATTTTTCATTTTAGATGAGGAGGAGCAATAACAAAAACCTTGAGAGCTTTTAAAGGTCCTGGAATTTGGGGGAAAAAAAAACCTCTGGAGTGGCCCATGGCAGGTGTAACTTGCCCCAGGTTCAAGAAAAAAAAAACTCTCCCTTGTCCCTGGCACTCTGGTGTTCGCTGCCACAGTCCACTCTGTTGTGCACCATGCCTCAGTCCCCAGAAACCCTACATCTCTGCTGTTGCTAGGCCCTCTTATGCAACCGATGAGGTACCGAGGCATTGCACACGACCGAACAAACTGTGGCAGCAGACACTGATGCACCAAGAACAGGTGTGTGTGTGTGTGTGTGTGTGTGTGTGTGTGTGTTTTAATGTGTAAAAAAAAAAAATAAATAAATAAATGTACGCCAACCAGAGTTTGCCAAATTCCTGCACGACCCCTTTTAAGTTATAAGATCATGTTTGATCATCAAAGTACCGTATCTATACTTCTAGATGCACGAATGGAGACTGGAGCCAAAGTCACAGGTCCTGAAGGATTTAATGCTGAAGGAATTCAGGGTCTAAAAGCCTTGGGAGTCAGAGACTTATCTTATAGACTGGCCTTTTTAGCATGTCATGTGGGGGCTACAAACCCACGGGTAAGCATTTTACAGCTGAAAATGTGAATTTTTTTTTTTTTTTTTTGCCCAGTACATGTATTTATAATGATTAACTACTTTCTTTGCAGTTTGGGGGCAAAGATTTGAGGGACGAGGATCAAACTGCAGAAAGCATAAAGAATCAAATGACTGTTCAAGAATGGGAAAAAGTATTTGAGATGAGTCAAGACAAAAACTTGTATCATAACTTGTGCACAAGCCTGTTTCCCACAATCCATGGTATGTACTCTGCAATAATTTCAGTTGACACGTAGTTGATCTGTCAAGCCCCATAAATACTAGATTCAGATCCAGGGCATATTTGGTAAATCAATTTCAAATCAATATTTTTTTTACTACTGTATGCAAATAACAAGCCACATGTTTTCAGGGTTTTTTTTCCCACTTTCACCTAAATGCAGGGTTTTGCAGCACTATATATCCTTATAAAATGCTGCAGCTATGTATCACTTTGAAGTCTACCACAAATTATTGAAATGTCTAGTTACACAGCATTTTTGCTATTTTTGTAGTAATTTTTCCCAAAATTCAGCATGCTTTCACTATTAAAACCTCTCTGCAGTACAGGTGCATCTCAATAAATTAGATTATCTTTTGAAACATTCATTCATTTCAGTGATTCAGTAATTCAATTCATAATCAGCGTCTTCCATGATTGTGTGTCCTACTGAACCAGAATGAGGGACCATTTAAAGGCTTAGGAAACCTTGGCAGGTGACAACGATTATACTGAAATTTTACAATATTCTAATTTTCTTAGATTTTGGTTTTCATTACCTGTAATCCATAATCAACATTTACAGAAATAAAACACTTGAAATAGAACACGCTGTGTGTAAAGAATCTAGAAAATATAGGAGGTCACTTTTTTAATTTAATTACTGAAATAAATAAACGTTTCAAAGATATTCTAACTTGTTGAAATGCACCTGTTTTTCCCATAGGCTTCTCATAGGAAAGTGCTAGGGAAAAAAAAAGCATGATACAAGCGTTGCGAAATAAAAATCCTTCAAAAATGGTCATAAAAATGTCTGTGGGTCTTGATTCAGAGAATTTATCAAGCCCTGGCATCAAAAGTCACAAAATACAGTTTGGGGGTGTGGGGGGGGTTATTTCAGCAAACTTTCTAACATACTTTGCATTCTTGCCTGCTCATTTGGAAAGCTGGGTAGAAAAGGGGGATTGGTTAGCCTATCAAGTTAGTGGCTATCCCTTGGTTTATGGAGTAAAAAATGTCTGAATTGATGCATACCATTAGATTAACAATATTCATGGGAAAAAAAAAAAAACCTGTTCTTCGTTTTAATTTCACCCTGTTGAGCTTTTTTTTTTTTTTTTTTTCTTCTTTTGCTGGCAGGCACAAACTTGTACCATGTGACTTACTGTGTGACTATAAATCAACTACATCTCCCAGGAGTGCATTGAATTGGAGATTAGCTCTTGCTAGTCCCACTCCTCAGGTGTATGGGCTCTGTGTAGTGCTCGAACACAAACTTGGTAGGAGAGGGTAGAGAAACTTGAAAGTGAAACCAGGGGGGCAGGGGCGTAACTTGAGGGGGGTGCAGTCGCACTGGGGCCCAGGAGCCTTAGGGGGCCCATAAGCACTGGCAACAGTATTGAGACTGCAGTTTCCATCTGGCCCATAAACCCAGGAGACCCACAGATTACCCTAACCACACTAAGGTTGATTAAACTCCTTAGCACCCGTAACCATCACTATAAAGAATTTACTGTAGGGATGAGGTAGGGGGCCCCAGACAAAAGATTGCACCGGGGTCCACAATTTAGTTACGCCAATGACAGGGGGGTGGATAAGTTTCCACCATCTCACATCTCACCATCCATCTGCCTGTGGTCATTAAAATAGTAATCAGAGTAGGTACTTCTCACCAGAGGAAATACAGTGGATGAGCATAAACCTTGATTCTATGTTATTGCAGAAGTTCTGTTGCATGTACACTTATACATAATTTTTTTTTTAAATGAGTGTTTTAAGGAATTTTTCTTACTGGGAATACCAGTAAATTTGCACATTAAAGGGGTTGTCCAGAGTAACCACCTCTTCTTCCTTCGGGTCTGGTCCTGCTTTCTTCTGGCATTTTCCACCCCACATGACCGCTGAGGCTAATCAGCGGCCTAAGAAAAGTACATGGGACATCACTGCCTTTTCTGATTTAGCCTCAGTGGTGCAACGTGTGGCGGGGACTTCTGCTGGAAGAAAACACCGGAGCAGCAGGACCAGACTTGAAATTGGTGTAACATGCAAGGACAGAAATACAAATTACAACATTGTAGATTGCAGAAAAACTGACTCTTTCCCTTTTTACAAGCCTTTTATAACACAGAAGTGATTTTTGTTTAGTTTTTACACCACGCTCTATAAACCCAAAGGGAGTCTACCAGCAGTCAATATAAACTTAATCACACTACCTTGTAGAGATAATTCTACAGATTCTGAATATACCTTTGTTAAAGAACTTTGGAGCCCAAATTTCATGTAAATAACATTTTATTCATATGCAAATAGGGAAAAAGTGCTTGGAGGGCTTGACTGATGCTTCGTTCACACCTGCGCTTGCTGTCCGTCCGTCGCCAATCCAGTGAAAATCTCGGCGAACTGGATTGGCGTCGGATACAGACCGGTCAGCGGCGCATTGGTTAAAAACCCATTCATTTGAATGGGTTTTTAAAGCAGTGCGCGGGTGTGCGCTTACACCCTCTGCGCTGCCAATCCTTTTTTTTTCGTCGGACACGAAGTCCTGCGTGTCCGACTTTGTTTCCGACGAAAAAAAAGGATTGGCAGCGCAGAGGGTGTAAGCGCACACCACAAGACTGCTTTAAAAACCCATTCAAATGAATGGGTTTTTAACCAATGCGCCGCTGACCGGTCTGTATCCGACGCCAATCCAGTTCGCCGAGATTTTCACTGGATTGGCGACGGACGGACACCAAGCGCAGGTGTGAACCCACCCTTAGCTTGTCTAGGCTTTGGTCTTGGCTCTAAGTTCCTGGGCAAAGTGATCTTCCCTCATTTGTGAAAACTGCATGTCAAATAAGCGTTTCAGTTGCACCACTATCACCCAAACCCTGTATGTCATCATGGTCTCAATCATCCGTGAGCCAATATTTAATCTGCAGAAGACTGTATGCACAAACTAATTGTTTGTGTTTTTGTTTGAGATAAATTATCCAAGACAGCCATGTTACACTGTTTTTAGTTCTTCGCATGTACAGTATGAGAGTTTATAAAATAAATTTCACTACAGTATATCACTCAAATATATAAAAAAAAAAAATCTAGATTTAAACAGTGAAATGGAAAACTTCTTACTTGATATATGATGTAACACATCCATCCCTTGTATGTGCCTATACTGGCTAAAGTTTATTAAATTTGTCCTGCCAGTGTCACTCTAGGAACACACCCCATTGAGAAAGGAAATGGTAACACCTGTTAGTCTAATTTTATACATTTCAAGAATAAATACAAATGGAGAAATGGCACAATATGAAGTAAAGATGCTCGGCAGCTCTTTATTGATGGTTTGTCACCTACAAACCGTCCTAGCGCGTGACGTGGGTGACGGTCAGTGTCGGACTGGGATTTCTAGGGGCTCACTGCCAGGACCCCTGCAGATCAGCGGTACCGAGACAGGGTGGCTAAAGGAAACATGTCGAGAGCCATGCTGCTCACCAAACATACGATGTGCACCACTGCACTACCTAAACTACAACTAAACTAAACTAAACTACAGTGTGGCTCCTAGAATTGTTACCATTACCTGTAGCCACATTGTTCTGGAATAGCTGATCTGCAGAGGTCCTGGCTGTTGTACCCATGCAGATATAATATAAATGGCTTATCCTAAGGACAATCAATATTAGAAAGATGGATAAATCCTTTAAAGAGCTTGTCCAGGAATTGGAGCAACCCATGTGGCGAGCAGGAGGTGTAAAATTTAAAAAAAAAAAAAGCATACTCCACTGTCAACTGCTAGTGTCCATTCAGTCCCGTGCCGGAGCCTTCTTGCTGGGAGTCCTGCACCTCGTGTGACCGCTAAGACCAATTAGGTACAGGATTTCTAGAAATGAAGCGCCGCCATGAGACAGAAAAAAAAACACAGGCGGGGGACAACGAGGTGCTGGAGACAGGTGACTGCTTTTTTTAAGTTTTACACCTCCCTGGCCTCCACAGTGGTCTCTACAATTTATGCACAACCTCTTTAAAGGCGTTGTCTGGGCCAAATTTTTTTTTAATGGCCCCCAATACAGTGGTCTCCCAATGCACTGGTCCCCCATACTGTCTAGGGAACAATGATGGGGCCAAGATATTGTGCGGGGGCAGTGATGGAGGCTAACATCCAGTGGGGGGTACATTAAACTGTGTGGGGCATATTAATGAGGATTTATGAGGATATCCTGAGGATATTTCAGTTTTTCTTTTTGAATAAATTTGTAAAAATATCTACATTTCTGTTTTTTTTCTGTCAAGATGGGGTGCTGAGTGTACATTATTGAGAAATAAAATGAACTTTTTTGCTTTTAGCAAATGGCTGCAATGAAACAAAGAGTGAAAAATTTAAAGGGGGTCGGAATACTTTCCATACCCACTGTATGCCCCAAAATGGTGCCAATTAAAGTACAACTTATCACACGAAGAATAAGCCCTCACATAGTAAAATAGTTGAGGTGGAGAGGTAAAGTAAGAAATGTTACTGAGCATTAACTCTTTAAGAATTCATGGTAGTTTGGCTGCTAAGGACAAGTTTAATAGTTTAATACCTTATGGATGCTGCCCTTTTGATTTTTTTTTTTTTTTCTTTTCTTTTCTTCGCACTAACATGTCATGGTGCCCCCTTCTTCCCCATCCTTTTCCCTCCACTATTCTACCCCCTCCCCCTCCCCTCTTTTTTCCTCTCCCCCTTCCACTTTATTCTTCTTTATTGATGGTTTATACCTTACCTCACTGGTCTCCCAGCACAGTACAGTAAGCATGGCCTGTGACAGGCCCTCATACCCTATGTTTTCCTGGGATCTCCTATGGAGAAGTCCTAGGCTTTTACTCAGAACTTTGTTGCATGGGCCACCCACTTACTTGTGCACCATTATAGGAAACATATAACCTGTAGATTACATTTTTGTGAAAAATTGCTATTTTCAGAAGGAAAGGGGGGGGGGGGCGGGGAAGAATTGTTTCAAGCGATGGGTAGGTGTGAACTAGGGTCAGTTCTTAAACTCTGATGATACAAGAACCTGGGGAAAGATAACACTCTTACACAGTAGAACCACAGGAACCTGACCTTATTTAGTGTATATGTTCAGTAAAATGCTCCTTCCCTATCCCTCTGTTTCCCTGCCAAAAATTTGGTAAGAGCTTTCCAATTTACTACTTGGATTTCAGTTTCGCAGTTGGATTAATAGTGATGTAGGATTGGCTTATGGATATTTCATTAGGCAATCCTTTGTTGGTTGATTTTTATATACAGTACCTTGCAAAAGTATTCAAACCCCTTAAAGTTTTTCATATTTTACCATATTACAACCACAAACTTAAATGTATTTTATTGAGATTTTACGTGATAAACCAATACAAAGTAGAACATAATTGTGAAGTGAAATGAAAATGATACATGGTTTTCAAAATTTTAATCAAATAAAAATCTGAAAAGTGAGACCTGCAAAAGTATTCATCCCCCCTACATCAATACTTTGTAGAGCCACCTTTCCCTGCAATTACAGCTGCAAGTCTTTTGGGGCATGTCTCTACCAGCTTTGCACATCTAGAGTCTGAGATTTTTTTGCCCATTCTTCTTTGCAAAATAGCTGAAGCTCAGCCAGATTGGATGGAGGGCATTTGTAAACAGCAATTTTCATGTCTTGCCACAGATGCTCAATGGGATTTGGGTCTGGACTTTGACTGGGCCATTCTAACACATGAATATTCTTTGATCTAAACCATTCCAGTGTAGCTCTGGCTGTATGTTTAGGGTAATTGTCATGCTGGAAGGTGAATCTCCTTCCTAGTCTCAAGTCTTTTGCAGCCTCCAACAGGTTTTCTTCCAGGATTGCCCTGTATTTGGCTCCATCCACCTTCCCATCAACTCTGACCTGCTAAAGAAAAGCATCCTCACAGCATAATGCTGCCACCACCATGTTTCACAGTGGGGATGGTGTGTTCAGGGTGATGAGCAGTGTTACTTTTCCACCACACATAGCACTTTGCATTTAGGCCAGAAAGTTCAACTTTGGTCTCATCTGACCAGAGCACCTTCTTCCACATATTTGCGGTTTGTCACAAGTCATATAGGGGACACAGCAGACGGCACTTCTTATGGTTTTCTTTTTGCCACTCTTCCATAAAGTCTAGATTTGTGGTGTGCACGACTTATAGTTGACCTGTGGACAGATTCTCCTATCTGAGCTGTGGATTTCTGCAGCTCCTCCTGAGTGACCATGGGTCTCTGCTGCTTCCCTGGCCAGTTCTCTCTTTGTTCAATCTGTTAGTTTAGGTGGACAGCCATGTCTTGGTAGGTTTGCGGTTATAGAATACTGTTTCCATTTTTGGATGATGGATTGAACAGTGCTCCTTGGGATGCTCAAAGCTTGGGATATGTTTTTATAACCTAACCCTGCTTTAATATTCTCCACAGCTTTATCTCTGACCTGTCTGGTGAGTTCCTTGGTCTTCATGATGCTGTTTGTTCACTAGTGTTCTCTTACAAACCACTCAGGCCTTCACAGAACAGGTGTGTGAAATTTAGTCTAAATGACTTATGAAGGCAATTGATTGCACTGGATTTTATTTAGGGGTATCAGAGTAAAGGGGGCTGAATTATTCTTGCACATCATACTTTTCAGATTTTTATTTGATTAAAATTTTGAAAACCATGTATCATTTTTCATTCCACTTCACAACTATCTGCTACTTTGTGTTGGTCTATCACTTAAAATCTCAAGAAAATACATTAAATTTGTGGTTGTAAGGTGAGAAAATGTGAAAACGTTCAAGGTGTATGAATACTTTCTGCAAGTCACTATGTTCTGTTTTTCTCGTATAGACACTAGCATTGATTGTGGGTTTTATGGATAGAATGAAAGTTATGTTTTAATTATGTTCATGCTTTTCCTTTGCTTGTGTTTAGTTGATGGGTAGTAATGTGAATAATAGGCCTGGCGTGCTGGAGTAATGATGCATGTAGAGTGAGCTCCGTCTCAAGACCATAAACTCTTGGGGTAATCGGCAGATACATGGGGAAAACCCCATTGATAGGGTCTTCTAAAGTTCTTCTTAATCCCTCAAACACGGAGCTGACCATTTCAAACATTTTTTTCAACTGCTCCAGAACTCGCAGCAATCTACTGTCATCTTTCCCATTACAAGACTCCCTCAGTGGCTGAATCCTACTCTTCACTATGAGCCTTGTACCTGTGGCTCATATCATAACTGACTGACTGACTTGTACTGTTTCTGTCTATCAGTCTTTTTTTTATTTTTGTATTTTTTCATATGTATGTAATACCCCCCCTTTTTTTTCCTTTTGCATAAATTAAAAAAATGTTACAAAACACAAGGTTAATTTGTGTCTAATAAAATAACAGTGCAGGAGAAGGTTCACCTCTGCATTATTTGTTCTCAACAGTGGAAAGCTCTCTTGTAAAATGAGGAGACTGCTGCCCAATGCTTATTAATGTATATACAATAGAAAGAGAGGCGTGTGTCTTGTTACACAGCACACTTCTGCTCCTTGTTGAGAGAGGGCATAAACAGCCTCTGCCGACACAGGCTGCAGGCTGTTGTAGTGTAATAAATAGAGTAGTAAAAAGTGTATTAGGAAGACACACACAGCTGCCTGATATATAAACTTGGTTTCTACAACTGCACACCAAATTGTTAACCAAGAGTGGGTTATGCACAGACTCCATAGTCCTAATGGTATACAAGCAGTAGTTATTTATTTTAAGTTTGACCTATGAGTTTTTTTTGTTTTTTTTTTATAGATAATGAAATGGAAACTTTAAAATCTCACTAAACAAAATCATAAAAAATGTTATCAAAAGGAGATTTAAACAATTGGTCATTTCCTGGCAACATTTTCCTTTTTAAACTTATTATTGCTTTGGCTTTCTAGGTAATGATGAAATAAAGAGAGGTGTACTCCTAATGTTGTTTGGAGGTGTGCCTAAAACAACGATGGAAGGCACTTCCCTAAGAGGCGATATCAATGTGTGCATTATTGGAGACCCAAGTACATCTAAAAGTCAGTTTCTAAAGTAAGAATTAAACGTTATATTTTGTATGTTTTGAAAGCGAAATTATGACATGGAAAATGCATTCTAATCTGCAGGAATGTTCTAGAGTATGAACAGCTGTCCAGATTTGTGTGTGTGTGTGGGTGAAGGGCCACTAATATGACTCAGGAAAGGTACTTTGTCTCATTGAAAAGATCACCACAAGGAAACATAGTACCCATCATGACCACCATATCCACATAGAGACATGAAGGCTATGCATGTTTTTGTGAAGTTATGCAAATTAGCTATTCTAAATCTCCCTGCACTTATATGGCAGTCTCTTCAATGAGAGAAAGTAGCCCTTTGAACAGATGAACAGTGAAAGAAAAGTCTGCTCTATTATAACTAAAGTTATTTGCCCAATAATTCAATAATTCTTGAGTAGCTTTTATTATGGCCAACTATAGCTGTGTTTAAGATCATTCCAAAACCTGTGTTTTTTTTTTTTTGTTTTTTTTTAAATATATACATGACTATAGGCAATGAAATATAACTACAATCTGTGCTGACCCTTCCTCTCTGTCTGGCATATATATATTTCTAGACGCATATTAAGGAGCCAATAAAAACATTGATTTCCTTGGATCAGGAGATGGCTAAAACTAGTGGAAACCTACTTGTATTTTGTTTTTGTATGTCAAATTTTGGGCTTCGATCATGTTCTGACCCTTAAACATTTTAAGTTTTCAGTTTTACGTTTTAACTTAAATGTTTTCGGTTAACACAATCAGTACTTTTAATACCAGGTGAAATATTAGAAATGTGTTACACCACCTTTATTCATCTTATTGATTCATGGTAATGCCTCTTTGGAATTTAATTCCTCTATTGTGCAGCAATAGCCCTTATAAAGACTATGCTACCTTGGTCCAAAAAGTTGTTTGGTTTACAGTCTGCCTTTTGCATTGTGATTTGTGTCTTAGTATGTCTCTTGGAACTAACAAGGAAATGTGGTTACTAGTAAGTTGTGTTTTCTTGTTGACTTGAAGTATGCTGGCTGTTATCACTGTTGGGTTACTCTCCTATAGTTCTGGAACTCGTGTGTTCAAATCCAGCCAAGAACATCATGTTATTCCCCATGTTTGTGTGACTTTTCTCCATTGTTCAAATGTCATCACTTACTGTCCGAATTAGAGCCAACGTTGTTTGTAAACTGCTGTGGAATATGTTTGTGTTATATAAGCAAAATAAATATTGCCTATTCAGAATTCTGCTAGAAAATACATTAATATTTTTTTTTCTGCTTTACTTTGGCAGGCATGTGGAAGAATTCAGTCCACGAGCTGTGTATACTAGCGGTAAAGCTAGCAGTGCTGCAGGTTTGACTGCTGCTGTTATAAAGGATGAAGAATCTCATGAATTTGTGATTGAAGCTGGAGCACTGATGCTTGCAGACAATGTATGTGCTTTAATAATTTTATTTCATATATAGCAACTGACTTTTTCATCTAAAAATTATGCACAAGGCTATTTCTAAGATATCCTGCATAATCTGTACATAATCTGTTCTATTATGTAGAAAGAAATGGCCAGTTGTGCCTTAGTTGAGATTTGTAGTGAATGTTACAATTTTTAATGATCAGTGAAGAACAAATACCATTCTTTTTTTACATATGAATTGAGCCCCATTGGTATTTATCCCTATTCTACATTTTCTTCTTAAGTGTTAAGCCACCATTAATATTTATCCTGTACCATAGAATAAAGGATAAATGGGTCATCGGTTACGGGTCTAACTACTGACACCCCCACTGATTCACTAAAGTTTCTCAGCCCCACCTTTTTCTCTGTCCATTCTGCATTCAGCCTTGCCAAATGCCACTTGGTTTGGCTAACTCAGTCTCTCCTGTTTATCCCCTGTTCATCCCCTGTTCTTGGGGTCAGTGGGGGTCGCTTATGGATAGAGGATACATATTCTTAGTGACATAACTCAGTTAACTGTTCTAATCCCTCCCTCTGTTCTACTTCCTTCTTCTGTTCTACCCCCTGTCACTATCTATACCATCTTACCCTTCAATACCATTTATGCCCTCCCCCAGTCCTTAGTTCAAACACTTTTTTCCAACTTTCTTACTGCCCTCTCCTTCGGGTGAAAGCCTGAATCTTTTCTGTCCATATCCATAAATATTTTTTTTAAGAACTTCCATCTAACTTTGTCATTGGTGCCAATGTGCACCATGACCCCTGGGTCTTCACCCATTCCTCCAAGAATGTTGGCTGATCTACAATATGCAACACTCGTTCTCAGAAGAAAACACACGTTTTGCTATTCCTGGTCTTTGTGACAGATTGCCTTATCTGTACACCTAATAAAGGAATCCTGCATCCAAGACCTGTCTGGCTTTTACAATGCTTCCATTTCCCTCCTTATTTGAGCAAACATTCCTTGTGATAAAGAAAGCAGCCTGTAGCAGCTACCGATGAACTGCTGTCCTTCTCATTTGACAACTTGGCAAACATATTGGGGTTTTCCAGGTCAGGATTAGCCTAACTGACTCTCTTCCTTCTCCCTCTTTTCCTAACCATTACCATACTCTATGCCTGTCCATACTGAACCTCCATGCAAGCAATATTGACAGTTGCTCATTTACATGCAGAATCATGACTTCCATATAAACAATTCTCATGCACCATAACGGCAATATGCCCCCTTAAACAGATGTTTCATGAAAGTATACTGACGTAGCATCAATTGGCATCAATGAATTTTATTATGCCTGTCATCAGAACCCAACTGGTTCCATTCTCTAATTGTCAGGAGATGTCCAAATTAAGTAGTTAAATCGCGCTCGGCGAATCAACACAGAGACAGGTGATTCTCTATGATAATTCTCTTCTTTATCGAGGCAGTGCACAGGATTATGAAGGAAAATAATGGCTTTATGCCAGCTTACACATCACAGAATACATCACACAAAGCATGCATTACAATTGGTTAAGGATAAGTGGGCGTTCTGTGTGGCTAGCACATGGACTTCTGGTATCCACCATCTTGGATGCGTAATTAGATATCTGACCACATAGGCTCTTCTTTGTCAGTAGACCTTGAAATGTTATATTAAAACATCTTTACTGAAACCTAGCTCCTGTCCCATACAATACATCTTGTTCCCACACAAAGGGAGTATAGGGGAGGCAAGGGGCAAGATGTATAACCGGACACTCTTATCTAATAACCTTGTTTATGTAGCATGAGAAGAGCTTTAAACAATAGTACATTCTAATGCCTAAAAAGCCATCTGGGCTAAGCAACACTTTCACACAAAATCAGGAATATATGCTTAAAGCGATAGGCACAATTATTGTTGATTATTGATTCTCAAGCCATTTTCCGATATTTTTCCACAACAATGCCTAATGAAGTTATCTACAGCAATATAAATAACAGCATAACAATTTCAGTGAGGGCTGAAATTCTAATTCCAACATTTACCTATGTTTAATTGCTAGTGCGCGTTGATGAGCCTTTGATCCATGGTAATAAGTTACAACAGAGAATCAGCACTTTTATTTTGTCTATTTCCTTTGCATTTCATAACATTGAAGATGGACATTCTAGAGTTGATAGCTGTTGTTTCTAGTCCAAGATATGAATGAATGATATTTATAATATTTAATTTTGTAGTAATCTGGTCGACCTGCCTAACGTTTTTAAACCCAAATCCTAATTTTGGTAATTCTTTGAAAGGAAACCTGTCACTAGATTTTAGAAGATTAAAGCACCACATTATACTGCTAGGTAATACCTTTCTTAATATAGAAACTGATTAATTTGACAGTGGCATTTTATGTATAAGCAGTTATAGTGCAACTTGTGCTACATGTAAATTGCTGACGAGTCTTATAGGTGGTGCTAGTGTGGTTCCAAGGTGTTCAGTCATTACAGTAATCGCACTGACTGATCCACCTTATTTAACAGAGCTGTAGCATAGACAGTAAGGGGTACTTTGTCTAGGAAGACAGGGCAGAGTTACAAAAGTCCAGGAACACTCAGGGGTGCACCTTCCATGAGGTGACCTGAGGCGATGGCCTTAGGCGACACCTCATGGAATAAAATATTTTTTAATAAAGGTATGTTATTAGTGTTTTGAGTGATTTCTGGGGTTCTATGGGAGATCCTGGCATCCTCTGCATTTTACATGGTGTATAGCTTCCTGCTGTGTAGCTTTCTGTGTAGCTTCCACACTACCTCCCTCTCACTCCCCCTTTCCTATCTCACTCCTACATCCCCTCCCTGTCTCCCTAGCTATCTGGCACACAACTAGCCCTTCCCAACTAACTAACTCAGACCACCCCTCCACCCCATCATACTTGCATGTCTTCATTCCTTTAAACGTCCCTTCTGGAACGGCTCCTCCTTTTCTTTTACTGTCCTGGCTGTGCACAGGCTAGAGACGGCACCTCTGATGGCACATGCACAGACCGGAAGTGCCTCTGATGCCTGCGCAGTAGAGATGGAGTGCCATCTCTACTGCGCATGTGTCGGAGGCACCTCCGGACTGTGCAAGCGCTAGCAGAGTTAAAGAAGAGGAGCAGCCATTCCCAGAGAGGAACACACGTAAGTGCGATGGGGTGGGGAGGGAGTAATGGTGGTGATCCGTTTTGGAAACTGGAAAATGGAATGTCACCAGATTATCAGAAAGTGTGCCTGGTGTGGTCACATGACTGCCCCAGGGATATGGGGAATAGATAGGTTTTTATTTCATCCTGGACAACTGCATTAAGTCATCGGTGCTACTCTGTGTGGGGGAGGGAAAGGAGGTCCTAAAGTTAGTAGTTGTGGGGGAGTGTTTTAAAAAAAAAAAAAAAAAAAAAAAAGTCATATACTGTGGGGGCCATAAAAAAGAGGGACGTGTATCTTGTAGTGGGCCAAAAGAAAAGGGGCCAGTATTTTGTGTGGGGGCCAAATGAGGGGATTTTTTGATATGCCAATGGGGGGTTGTGTCCTAATTAGGGGGGCCCCATCATGCAATCAAAGATAGCAGGGTGGGTATCCCAGCTGTTCATACCAGAGTCCTCTAGACAAAGTGTGCAAGATGGCTCAGAGTCATAGGTAAAAAAAAGGACTGTAGTGGAGAGCTGCAAGTTCCCAAGAGTCAGCATAAGCCAGGAGATGTTGGAGTTCAAGTCTAGAGTTGTATATATTGGTGGTTGGGAACTAGTGATTTCCTTGTTGCAGAAGATTGCATACTTTTAACCCCACTGTTCTCTGTTGCTGCAGAAGTTTGCATCTTGTCAACCTGTACTTTGCTGATATACTCATGACATTGGCACTGAGGATGTTGGCTTTACAACTTCCACCCCCCTACGCCCATACCGTACTCTACCTGAGAAAAAAGACAAACACACGTGGGGTTGGATTAATTGGCCACAGCCATTTTATTACATAAACAGTACAAATATATATATATATATATATATATATATATATATATATATAACTGCAATTTTCAAACCCACCTGAATAAATAACGTTAACATAACCCCTTATAATAATAAATACATAAATAACAATTTAAATAACAAACTAACCAATTAACCCCAACTTTCAGAAATAAATATATTTTCTGAGGGGGGAGGTCCTTGGAGCTCCACAGATCTGGCCGCCAAACTGTCCATCACACCAAGTTACCCCCAGCCGTAAACCACAGACTCAGGGGCACCATAAACACCGATGGCAGTCTCACCACATATATCACAAACCACTCCCCGGGACACCACCCAGCAGGAGCCCAAAACCGTAGTTAATTGTAGGGGAAACTCACCACCATGTTTCCCCACCCCCCGAATCCTTACCAACTCCAAGGACCCCCAACCCCGCCACAGTGCGCACGCCTTGACCACCTCAAGGCTGCGCACCCCCCACCAAGGCCAGGGCACGCTCCACCCCGCCCTGTAAACCTAACTCCCAAAGGTCAATTCCAACCGCATTAAGGTGCACCCCATCCGCCAACCAGAACCCCCCTTGCATATCCTCCAACTCATGATGGCGCACCACCACACCACCGTGACTGACCACAAAAGCGCCCACCGACCTATTGACCTTGGACCTAGCTCGATTAACCCTGTCTACAGATCTGGCGCCCCGCCAGGAATGACGAGGAACTATGTCTGACCATACAACGACCAGCCCCGGACAATCCACCTACAGACAGAGCAAATCATGCTTCACATCCCTGACCAGTTCCCAGAAGGGGCGAGCGCATAAATCATTTCCACCCAAATGCAACACCAGCACATCAGGGTGACGATCCAGGCGAGCAAACCTAGTAAACTCGCGTAACATGCGGCCCCAACGCATACCCCGGAAACCCAGCCACCGCACTACTGCCACTGACCTAGGGAGACCAAGCTGCCGTCCGTGGGGGCGCATGTTCGCTCGCTCCGCCCCCCCAATGGACATAAGAATGCCCCAAAATCCAAACCAAGCTGGGGGGTTGACCTATAAAATAAATAAGCAACATAAATAATAGAAAAATCTGCAAAACCCGAACCCAACTCGCCACCCTAACAGACTAATAACTTCTACAGTAAATGAGGACGCACATAGGAAACAAAACGGCGAGACGCCCATCTACCGATCCGCCGCACAACATCCGGGCCCAAACCCCAAATCGAGGCCTCTGTAGCTGCACCTATGCGAAAAGAGTGCGGAGCAAAAACCGACGGGTCAAGCCCCAACTCCCCTAGACACTTCCGAAAAACCCAGGTAAACTGAAAATGGGACAAAAATGAGCCGTCGGAATGGCGCAGCAAAGGGCCACACTGTCCCCCCCGCAGCCCATATAACTCCTGGAAGCACTGCACCGGGCACATGGCGGACTCTGGAACGGGAAACAGACTTACCCTGCGGCCCCGGCCGCCTTGATCCGTCTTAGATCGACAGATAACAAATTCAACCCCGGACTCGCCTAACACGTCCTGTACCAACACCCCCCCCCCGCAACCTTCTTGCATGGAGAGACCAATTCCCCCACCCGCATTGCCCCAAAAAACGCCCAGGAAAAGGCCAGCCGAAAAAGAGCAACCCCGAACGGGGAGGAATACACCACTTGCAACACCGCCCCCAGACGTTCGAGTAATTGAAATGACACCGGCCGCCGCCCATCAGGGCGGGCCCGGCCCCTCCTAAAACCCCGCAGAGCCTGTGTGACAAGAAAATCTTTTGTCACATCCACCCATCCCCGGACGCGAAAACCGAACGCTAACCCTGCCACTAAACGATTCATCCGGGAAACCGACCACCCAGCCACCGCCCCCCGACCCACCAGCACCAAAACCTCCATGCGCCTATCTCCGTCTGAACTAACACCCCCTAATTCACCCGCAACGGATTCAAACTCCCTCCATCCGGCCGCATAGGCCGCTCTGGTACCGACCGCTAGGGATGACTGAATTAGTTAACCGGCTACGGCAAGACCACGTCCCACAGGTGGTCCGGACACCGGATTCCAGTGACGTCCGCCTCGGGGGCCACCTGCCGAAAACGCTCCCACTGGAACCGAGAAAGAGAGTCGGCAATTACATTAGTGACCCCAGGGACATGAACCGCCACCACCCACGCATTCAACGCTAAACAACGCAAAACCAGGTGCCGTAACAGACGAACCACCGGCGGGGAAGAAGCAGTCAGCGAATTAATGGCACCAACCACTGCCTGGTTGTCACAGTGGAAACGCACCTTCTTGTCAGAAAAACGAGCCCCCCATACCTCTAGTGCCACTACGATAGGGAAGAGCTCCAGCAAACAAAGATTCCTAACCAACCCCTGCTCCACCCACTCTGACGGCCAACATCCCGCGCACCACTGTCCCTGACAAAAGACCCCAAAACCCACTGCCCCCGAGGCATCAGTGTACAATTCCCAGTCAAAAACATCGACAACAGGCGACATTACCAAGGAGCGGCTGTTGTAATCACACAAAAATCTGGCCCACACCTATAAGTCGTCCCTGTGGTCCCTGGTCAGCCGAACAAAATGCCTGGGCGACGCTATCCCAGCCGTTGCACCCGCCAGGCGCCTGCAAAAAACACGACCCATGGGCATGATCCTACAAGCGAAGTTGAGTTTTCCGAGTAGGGACTGCAAGTCCCGGAGCGTAATCTTCCTCAACCTAACAGCCCGTCCCATCTCCTGTCTAAGAGCTACCAATTTCTCCTGCGGCAGACGGCACTCCATCCTCTCGGTATCAATGGTGATACCCAGAAAACTCAAACACGAGGCCGGGTCCTCCGTCTTCTCCTGGGCCAAGGGGACCCCAAAACGCGCCATCACCCATTCCAAAGTCCGTAGCAAGGAAAGACAAACTGAGGAGCCAGCTGGACCGAGGCACAAGAAATCGTCCAAGTAGTGGATGACGGACCTGACACCCACCAGGTCCCTTACCACCCACTCCAAGAATGAGCTAAAGGCCTCAAAGTATGCACAAGAGATCGAGCAACCCATAGGAAGACAATGATCCACAAAGTACGCCCCATCCCAGTAACACCCCAAGAGCCGGAGGCTCTCCGGATGGACCGGGAGGAGACGGAAGGCTGATTCCACGTCCGTCTTAGCCAGCAACGCCCCAGGCCCATATTGTCGCACCCACTGAACCGCTGCATTGAAGGAGGTATAAACAACGGAACTCAACTCAGGGTCGATGCCATCATTAACCGAACCCCCTTCGGGGTGCGACAAATGATGGATCAATCTAAATTTATTGGGCTCTTTTTTAGGAACAACCCCTAGCGGGGAAACTACCAAATCCGCAAACGGTGGTGAACTAAAGGGGCCCGCCATACGCCCCAAGGAGACCTCCGTGTCCAACTTCTCTCCCATCAACTTGGGATGCTGATACGCAGAAACTAGATTTTTCGTGGACAAGGAGGACCCCCGGATGGCAGATGGGATCCTAAAACCGTACTTAAAACCATCCCGCAACAACTGAGCCTTAATGCGGTCCGGATACCGACTTAGATAAGGCTCCATCTCGCCCAGTTTCACCGGAGTCAGCCCCATGGCCAGTTGCCCTGCCAGCCTGACGCCCTTTTCCTTTCTTAAAGCAGCGGGCGGACCCGTGAGAGGCTCCCCCCGCACACAGAACATGCATGCCTGAACTTGCAGGACGTCCCAAATTTACACTGGCCTTCATTAAATTGCCAGCAGAAACCTGACTTCCCCCCCCCAGTCCCCTGACCTGCCGCAGACTGACTCGTGGGCTGACTAGCGAGGCCGGTAGATCCGGCCCCCCCCCCTGAAAGGGCTGGCCGGCCGCCTGTCCCGAATCCAGCTGTAGGGAAGAGTCAAAGAAGTCTTCGCCATCAGAGTCCTGGCCGACGCCGCCAGCTGCCGCGGGAGTAGAACAGCCAGCACAGGAAGGACATTCTCGCCTGGATGATGACGGTAAGCTAGATGAGGACCGACCCGGAGACCGTCCGCCGGAAGCAGCCCGCCGACCCGCGGGCGCCGAACTCCGCCCAGCCGCGCCAGCAGGCCGGCGTGAAGAACCAGGAGGCGTCAGTTGTATTCCAGAGCGCCTGGTGGCCCCCCTGACTGGAGCATCGCCAGGCAGGGCCACCGTATCCAAGGCCGCAGATGGTGGAGGAGTCATGGAGGGAAGGGGGAGGGGCCGCCCAGGCCGCAAACTCCGCCCCTCGCCTCCGCTCTTCCCGGCCGCTGCTGTGGATGCCTCCCAGGCCGCGGACCGCTACCCCTGGCTGTAGGGTGTGCCCGCCGGCCTGGAGGGTCCAAACAGGGCTCCTGAGCCGACGCCAGGACTGTGGTGCTGTATCCGGGCTGAGCCGCTCCGGAGGCCTCGCCCGACGCTGCCGCCGAGCCGAGGCCCCGCCCACCGGAGCCCGGGAAGGAGAGGGAGCCGAGGACGCGGCCTAGCCAGTACCAGGCCGCAGGGAGCCGGGAGACGTACCTCCGGGGACCGAGTCCACGATCCCCAGCACCTGCTGCCTAAGCCTTGCAGCATCAACGGTGCCGGCGGCAGCACGGAGCTGCCCCAGGATCCCCTCGACGTCGGCCATCAGGATGCAGGTAGGGAGCGTTCTGCAGCAATGGCTCCTTCCCAGTGTTGAATGACCGCGGGAAGCAGAGCCGGTCCCCTATATCCCCTGCCTCTAACTACTCCCGCCACGGACTTGCCCCTCCCCCTAGTAACCCCAAGCCCCACCGTCAGGCCCCTGCCATGCCGGCCTTCCCCTAGTCTGCGCCCTGGTCCGGCCTTCCTATATAGTAGAACCTTTGTTGATCTGCCACTGTAGTGGATTGTGTTGCAGCTCAGAAGTAACACAGACCATGCGTCGGAATGGAGAATCCCTCCCCCGTAAGTGTGCTGCCAAAGGTACATGTACCTTGAGATATGCTACCATTGAAAAGTTTACAGTAAACTAGCTGTTACTGGAGTTTGTTGCCATACCTTCAGAGCTAGCACTGATTTCACATGTGCAGTGGAATGTTGAGGCAAATGGTTGGAATTACAGCTAGGATTACATAACTCTTCATATACAGGTAACATTCGGACAACTCCTTGTGAGTAATGAATATATGGCTTATACTGTATTATAGACTGTTATGCATGAATTTGATGGCAGCATGTTTAGAAAGGTATTTTATAGCAGTATAACATGGTTGTAGTTTCAGGTCATTCCAGTACAGTATAAGATGATCTTTACACAGTTTACAAGGATTTCGACAATGACCGTAATTAATAAATATTAGTGAAGTAAAAAAAAAGTTTACTAATATTCAATTCACTTGCCATTTTTTTTATTAATGTACAAACATTAATATGTACTAACATTGCATTTTTTAACTGTGTAGGGTGTGTGTTGTATTGATGAGTTTGACAAAATGGATCTTAAAGATCAGGTGGCTATTCATGAAGCTATGGAACAGCAGACCATATCAATCACAAAAGCTGGGGTGAAGGTAAGTTTTCTTGCATGTTAAAACCTTCAGAAATGATCAGTTCATGGTTTTTAACAATGAAGTAAATACCATATATGTGGGTTAGGTCTGCCGCGATGGGATTCTGATGCAGTGCATCAGCATTCCATTGTGGCATCCCGCTCCTGATTAGGCCCGAATGAATGGGCCTAATGAGGAGCGAGTCTCGAGCTGCGGACGGAATCCACGGCAAGATAGGTCATGTTGCTTTTTTTTTTTTCTGGTAGCGGAAAAAAGCCGCTAGAAGAAAAAAAAACCTTACTGACTCCCATTGAAATGAATGGGAGGAGTTTTTTCAGGCGGATTTTGAGGCGGATTCCAAACTCCATGTGAACACAGCCTTAGCTGTCTTGGTACACATAAGAAAAATGACCCATATTTACTGTTGTGGAAACAACTAGTCTGATGTAAACATGGTACATCTAGTTTAGGGCTAATATTTTCCAACTTTCCAGATACATGGGTGTGGAATCTCAGAAAAAGTATACGTATATAAAAATAACCTTTCAGGAATACCTTCAACAAGTCCTGCACTTTTATTTCACTTCCAACTGCTCCAATGATTCTAGCACAGTTGGGATTTTTTTTCTCTAGCCCCCATCATTCCTGAGCAATTAATGCTGTTAGTTTTGATGGCTGATATGCTATTTAGACTATCTACTGTCAGGAGGGTGGTGTCAGGCAGCAGTAGGCAAGGGGTGTGATTTTGAGCTCTAACACTGGCTGTCTCTGATTGGAGCTCTGAATCACGCCCTCCTGACTCTGCTCTTCTGATATTACAGAGTTTAACCCCTTAACACTCTGCACTGCTATTATTACATAGCACTGAGCATATAGTTAATACTCAGCAGCGTAATAGTACGGTGCTGGATGCCGTGATAGTGATCAAGATTGACCCTCCCTTCCATCGGCCCTTGGACCCTGCAATAAGATTGCGGGTTCTGAGGGGTTGCAATGGCAGTCAGGAGGCCAGACCATGGCCTCCTGACTGCCTATGCATAGTTCTTATGTATTTCAGTACATTGCACTGGGGGATCTGCGATCCCAGCTCTTCAAGTCCTCTTGTGGGACATATGGAAAGTGAAAAAACACACTCTCATGCAAATAATAATAAAAAGTTAGAAAGGTAGTGGGTTTTTTTTGTTTTTTTTTTGTTTTTTTAAATTTAAAAAATATATAATGTAATAAAAAAATAAACATCCATGTTAGTTATCCCCATGTGCGTATACGTCCCCACTATCCAAAAATAGCATTAATTTTCCTGGATGGTGAATGTTATAAAAAAAAAATATTCCAAAATGTGCAAATTAACTTATTTTGGTCACTTTGCTTTCCCAAAAAAATAATAATAAAAATTGATCAGAAAGTCATACATACCAAACATTGGTACCAATAAAAAGTACAACTTGCCCGCAAATAAAGAGCCCTGATGTATCTTCAACAGTACAGTAAAATTTTTTAATAAATTTTTTTTTTTTCCAAAATGAAATAAATTATGATAGAATTGTGTGTTTTCACATGGACCTCCAAAAAACGTAAATAAAAGCTAATCAAAACATGTACCCCAAAATGGAGGCAAAAGAAAGTACTTGTCACACAAAGAATGAGCCCTCACATAGCTATGTCAACAGAAAAATAAAAGTGTGGTGAATTTTGGAAGACTGGGATTAAAAATATGTGAAAAAAGTCGCCAAGCATTAACATACAGACTACTCTGCATCATTAAGGGGTTAAAGTTTTATTTTTTTTTTTTAATGGGCCAGGGGAGGTGAGAATTTAAAAAAAAAAAAAAAAAAAGCACATACTCTCCTGTCCCTGGTGCTCCAGTCCTTGCTGGCTGTGACGTCCCAGGTCCCTTCCACAAGTAGTGATATCCAGTGTCCATTGCTGAGTTGGCTGACTAACCTCAGCAGTCACGTGCAGCTGGAAGAAAATAATGGAGATGCAGGACTGGACAGTGCCTGGAAGCATCGGGGACAGGTGAGTGTGTGTAATTTATTTATTTATTTTTTTTATATGGATTTATTGCCTTATATGGACTTCTTACCTTATAAATGGGGTTGGAACCATCAGTTGTGTTGTTCAGAAGTCAGATTGATACACAGCTGATAGTCCTACTGAATGGCGTGTTAGAATTTGTATTATGGCAAGAAAAAAGCAGCTAAGTAAAGAAAAAAAACGAGTGGCCATCATTACTTTAAGAAATGAAGGTCAGTAAGTCCGAAAAATTGGGAAAACTTTGAAAGTGCCCCCAAATGCAGTGGCCAAAACCATCAAGCGCTACAAAGAAACTGGCTCACATGAGGACCGCCTCAGGAAAGGAAGACCAAGAGTCACCTCTGCTGCGGAGGATAAGTTCATCCGAGTCACCAGCCTCAGAAATCGCAGGTTAACAGCAGCTCAGATTAGAGACCAGGTCAATGCCACACAGAGTTCTAGCAGCAGACACATCTCTACAACAACTGTTAAGAGGAGACTGTGTGCAGCAGGCCTTCATGGTAAAATAGCTGCTAGGAAACCACTGCTAAGGACAGGCAACAAGCAGAAGAGACTTGTTTGGGCTAAAGAACACAAGGAATGGACATTAGACCTGTGGAAATCTGTGCTTTGGTCTGATGAGTCCAAACTTGAGATCTTTGGTTCCAACCACCGTGTCTTTGTGCGATGCAGAAAAGGTGAACGAATGGACTCTACATGCTTGGTTCCCACCGAGAAGCATGGAGGAGGAGGTGTGATGGTGTGGGGGGTGCTTTGCTGGTGACACTGTTGGGGATTTATTCAAAATTGAAGGAATACTGAACCAGCATGGTTACCACAGCATCTTGCAGCGGCATGCTATTCCATCCAGTTTGCATTTAGTTGGACCATCATTTATTTTTCAACAGGACAATGACCCCAAACACACCTCCAGACTGTGTAAGGGCTATTTGACCAAGAAGGAGAGTGATGGGGTGCTACGCCAGATGACCTGGCCTCCACAGTCACTAGACCTGAACCCAATCGAGATGGTTTGGGGTGAGCTGGACCGCAGAGTGAAGGCAAAAGGGCCAACAAGTGCTAAGCATCTCTGGGAACTCCTTCAAGACTGTTGAAGCTCATCAAGAGTGTGCAAAGCAGTAAACAAAGCAAAAGGTGGCTACTTTGAAGAACCTAGAATATAAGACATATTTTCAGTTGTTTCACACTTTTTTGTTAAATATATAATTCCACATGTGTTAATTCATAGTTTTGATGCCTTCAGTGTGAATCTACAATTTTTATAGTCATGAAAATACAGAAAACTCTTGGAATGAGAAAGTGTGTCCAAACTTTTGGTCTGTACTGTGTATGTGTATATATGTATGTGTGTGTGTGTGTGTGTGTGTGTGTGTGTGTGTGTGTGTGTGTGTGTGTGTGTGTGTGTGTGTGTGTGTGTGTGTGTGTGTGTGATATATATATATATATATATATATATATATATATATATATTTATTTATTTATTTATTTATTTTTTTTTTTTTTTTTTTATATATATATATATATATATATATATATATATATATATATATATATATTATTATATAATTTTATTTATTTATTTATTTATTTTTTTTTTTTTTTTTTTATATATATATATTTTATATAATTTTATTTATTTATTTATTTATTTTTTTCATCCAGATCCAGGAAAATTACACCTAGCAGACTGGCTTCTGAGGAAGAGATATTAACTCCTTTAATGACCAAGCCAATTTTCAGTTTTGCATTTGTTTTTTTTCTCCCCATATTGCAAGAGTAATAACTTTTTTTAAAAAAAATTTTTATTTTTCAGTTTAGTCACATGATGGCTTATTGTTTGCAGAACGAATTGTACTTTGTAATGGCACCATTTAATATCCTGTGGATGAGTTGGGACTGAGGGGGAAAAAACGCGGTTGCATTTTTAACCACAGCATTTAAAGAGTTAAAGGGGTTTTCCAGGCAAAAAATAATAATAATAATAATAATAATAATTCAAAAAAGGTCTGTTAGTGCTATTATTAGGTTAATAAGTGTACCCAAATACCTTTAGCAGTGTTTTGAGTGATTTCTGTGGTTCTCTGGGATCTCCTGGCATCTTCTGCATTTGTTTACATGGGTAGCTTCCTGTCCTGTGCCTCTCTCGCCCTCCCTGTTTCCCTAGCTGGCCTACCCACTACACTCTCAGCAGTCATCTATTAGACTCCTAGTTCTCACTCAATAACCTTCTCCTTTGGCTGTAATATTGTAATCACCTCCGTATATCATTAGTCACACTGAGAAAGCTTCAGGACAACCATGAATTCTTCATGATTTTTTTTGGCATTTAGTAAATATATATATATATATATATATATAAATATATATATATTGTAATGCACACATACATTCATAAACAGTATAATGCTTCACAGTGGCCCCTGCACAGTATAATGCTCCATAGTGGCCTCTGCACAGTAAAATATGCTCAATAGTGGCCCCCCGCAGGGTATAGTGCTCCATAGTGGCCCCCGCACAGTATAATATGGATTGCACATTCCCAATCAATAATATACAGAGCTACATGACTATGGAGGTGCCGGCACAAACTCTTTGATGTGTACCGGCCGGCACCTCCTCTTGAAATGGGGGGTGGGCTTCTGGGCTGGTGGGATGGGCTTCTTTCCATTGACTTCCCGGGGTGTGGATATCACTTGGACCGACACCCCGGGACATCAGCAGAAAATCAAACATGTAATATATGTAGGTCACATGACCTACATATATTACAGTAAAACTAAAAAAAAAATGGATAACACATGTTATTTAGAAAGTTGGAGGGGGGCACGGGGGGATAACTGCAAAAATATAAATTTATCCCGGACAACGCCTTTAACAGCCGCGATCGGAGCTGCCACAAATTGCGGCTCTTAGCGACAGATGCTGGCTGTATTTTACAGCTGGGATCCCCTGTGTATGGAGATGGCCCCCCCCATGTATGTGATTTTTGCATGAAGTGGTGAAAAGGCAGAGGTCTTTCTGCCAATGTAATTAAGACCTTGATGGCCAAAAGGAAACAATCACCTGTGACATCTATTGAAAAGTATGGAAAGGCGTGTGCGTGTGTGGTGGTGTTTTTATTTTTTTTTGTTTGTTCTTGGTGTAGAGCAGGGATAGGCAACCTTTTTTGTTCGGCGTGCCGATTTTAGTTAAAAAATCAAAGATAAGGTACTCGGAGTGCCGGTCAATAATTGTAAGTCTGATGACCCCTAAACTAAGGTTATATACAGTGCCTTGCGAATGTATTCGGCCCCTTTGTACTTTTCAACCTTTTGCCACATTTCAGGCTTCAAACATAAGGATATAAAATTTTTATTTTTTGGTGAAGAATCAACAAGTGGGACACAATTGTGAAGTGAAATGAAATTTATTGGATATTTTAAACTTTTGTAAAAAAATAAAAAACTGAAAAGTGGGGCGTGCAATATTATTCGGCCCCCTTAAGTTAATACTTTGTAGCGCCACCTTTTGCTGCGATTACAGCTGCAAGTCGCTTGGGGTATGTCTCTATCAGTTTTTCACATCGAGAGACTGAAATTCTTGCCCATTCTTCCTTGGAAAACAGCTCGAGCTCAGTGAAGTTGGGTGGAGAGCGTTTGTGAACAGCAGTTTTCAGCTCTTTCCACAGATTCTCGATTGGATTCAGGTCTGGACTTTGACTTGGCCATTCTAACACCTGGATACTTTTATTTGTGAACCATTCCATTGTAGATTTTGCTTTATGTTTGGGATCATTGTCTTGTTGGAAGATAAATCTCCGTCTCAGTCTCAGGTCTTTTGCAGACTCCAACAGGTTTATTTCCAGAATGGTCCTGTATTTTGCTCCATCCATCTTCCCATCAATTTTAACCATCTTCCCTGTCCCTGCTGAAGAAAAGCAGGCCCAAACCATGATGCTGCCACCACCATGTTTGACAGTGGGGATGGTGTGTTCAGGGTGATGCGCTGTGTTGCTTTTACGCCAAACATATCGTTTTGCATTGTGGCCAAAAAGTTCGATTTTGGTTTCATCTGACCAGAGCACCTTCTTCCACATGTTTGGTGTGTCTCCCAGGTGGGTTGTGGCAAACTTTAAACAAGACTTTTTATGGATATCTTTGAGAAATGGCTTTCTTCTTGCCACTCTTCCATAAAAGCCAGATTTGTGCAGTGTACGACTGATTGTTGTCCTATGGACAGACTCTCCCACCTCAGCTGTAGATCTCTGCAGTTCATCCAGATTGATCATGGGCCTCTTCGCTGCATCTCTGATCAGTCTTCTCCTTGTTTGAGATGAAAGTTTAGAGGTAGGGCCGGGTCTTGGTAGATTTGCAGTGGTCTGATACTCCTTCCATTTCAATATGATCGCTTGCACAGTGCTCCTTGGGATGTTTAAAGTTTGGGAAATCTTTTTGTATCCAGCTTTAAACTTCTCCACAACAGTATCACGGACCTGCCTGGTGTGTTCCTTGGTCTTCATGATGCTCTCTGTGCTTTAAACAGAACCCTGAGACTATCACAGAGCAGGTGCATTTATACGGAGACTTGATTACACACAGGTGGATTATATTTATCATCATCAGTCATTTAGGACAACATTGGGTCATTCAGAGATCCTCACTGAACTTCTGGAGTGAGTTTGCTGCACTGAAAGTAAAGGGGCCGAATAATATTGCACGCCCCACTTTTCAGTTTTTTATTTTTTAAAAAAGTTTAAAATAACCAATAAATATCATTCCACTTCACAATTGTGTCCCACTTGTTGTTGATTCTTCAGCAAAAAATTAAAATTTTATATCCTTATGTTTGAAGCCTGAAATGTGGCAAAAGGTTGAAAAGTTCAAGGGGGCCGAATACTTCCGCAAGGCACTGTACCACAAACCATAACACAGAAGTGCTGTCACCAGATGCTTTAGGACACATGTGTTTACTGCTATTTCCTGGGACGCAATGAAAGTCCATGTGCAGCCCCCAATTATTGGTAAATGTATGTGTCCAGGAGCACCGTATGGTATCATCCTTATGGTGTTAACACAGTATGTATCTGGATGCAGCTATATTCTTAGGCCACTGGAACTTTTACTTCGGTATAAAAGTGCGTTCACATGGTGCATTTTTACGCAAAATGCCTGAGTTTTCTGTGCAAAAACACACCGTTCTACAGAATAATGTCCAATAGTGGCCGTTGCACACGGTATTATTTCCCATAGCGGCTCCTGCATATGGTATTATGTCTCATAGTTGCCTCTGCACACGGTATTATATCTCATAGTGGCCTCTGCACACGGTATTATATCCCATAGTGGCCTCTGCACACGGTATTCTCCCATAACCATTGTGGCCCCTGTACATGGTATTATGTCCTATAGCGGCCCCTGCACACGGTATTATATCCCATAGCGGCCCCTGCACACTATAATATTCTAACTTTTATAATATTCCAATTTTTGCCACTCACTATTATACTGTTGGGTCTCTTCAGACCCCAGAGTATAATAAGTGGAGGGCCAAGAGAGGTGACAAACAAAGAACAATGTTACTCAACTTCCCTGAGATCCGCGGTGGCTCTGTTCTCTTGGGGCGTTTCTGCCTGTAGTCAGCGACCGCTGATTGGGTCTCAGGGTTCACGTTGTGTCATTATGCATAACCCCTGAGGCCATGTCCCCTGAGGCCCTGTCAGCAGTCTCTTTCTTCAGTCAGAAGCACTTGCAGAGCACAGAGCTGCCACGGAGCGCAGGGAAGGTTAGTAACATTATTTTTTATGTTTTATCACCTCCCCTGGGGCTCCGCTTATTATACTTGGGGGTCTGAAGAGTGAGGACTTGGGCTGCCCGTGCCAGGGATATAAGAGTCACGTGCCACTCTTGGCACGTGTGCCAGGGGTTGCCGACCCCTGGTGTAGAGATTTTCCCCTGGACCTATTTCACCCCAACATTGGTAAAATATTAGATTTACTGTAGGCTGGTTTAAAGATCAGTACTAAAACTGCAAGTACACATTTGCATATGAACTTAGCAGGTCATAACTTGACAGCGGTTGGCCACTTTCAGACCAATCTTGAGAGACAAATTTTATTACACAAACAATAACAAGTTATAAACTTTTCCAATATACTTTCTGTATCAGTTCCTCGGTTAGAATTAACAGAATGAATGATGGCAAGCAGAATTCTAGAAATAGTGAGGAATTTATACAGAAAATATATTGGAAAATTGTGTAACTTTTTATTCTACAAACAATAACATTTGTCTCTCACTATTGGTATGAACGTGGCAAACCCCTTTCACTCCATGGGACCTAAATTTGAACAGTATTTCTAAACCTCCTTTTGGACCTCTATATGAAATAGATAGACTGTCAGGGAAAACCGTATTCCTAGTAGCCTTCACTACTTCAATGAGCTTTGGGGAGATACAATGGGGGGAAAAAAAGTATTTAGTCAGCCACCAATTGTGCAAATTCTCCTACTTAAAAAGATGAGAGAGGCCTGTAATTGACATCATAAGTAGACCTCAACTATGAGAGACAAAATCCAGAAAATCACATTGTCTGATTTTTAAAGAATTTATTTGCAAATTATGGTGGAAAATAAGTATTTGGTCAATAACAAAAGTTCATCTCAATACTTTATGTATCCTTTGTTGGCAATGACAGAGGTCAAATGTTTTCTGTAAGTCTTCACAAGGTTGGCACACACTGTTGCTGGTATGTTGGCCCATTCCTCCATGCAGATCTCCTTTAGAGCAGTGATATTTTGGGGCTGTCGCTGGGCAACACGGACTTTCAACTCCCTCCAAAGGTTTTCTATGGGGTTGAGATCTGGAGACTGGCTAGGCCACTCCAGGACCTTGAAATGCTTCTTACGAAGAAAACTCCTTCGTTGCCCTGGCGGTGTGCTTGGGATCATTGTCGTGCTGAAAGACCCAGCCGCGTTTCATCTTCAATGCCCTTGCTGATGGAAGGAGGTTTGCACTCAAAATCTCACGATACATGGCCCCATTCATTCTTTCATGTACACAGATCAGTCGTCCTGGTCCCTTTGCAAAGAAACAGCCTCAAAGCATGATGTTGCCACCCCCATGCTTCACAGTAGGTATGGTGTTCTTTGGATGCAACTCAACATTCACTCTCCTCCAAACACGACGAGTTGTGTTTCTACCAAACAGTTCTACTTTGGTTTCATCTGACCATATGACATTCTCCCAATACTCTTCTGGAACATCCAAATGCTCTCTAGCAAACTTCAGATGGGCCCGGATATGTACTGGCTTAAGCAAGGGGACACGTCTGGCACTGCAGGATCTGAGTCCCTGGCGGCATAGTGTGTTACTGACGGTAGCCTTTTTTACGTTAGTTCCAGGTTTCAGCAGGTCATTCACTAGGTTCCCCTGTGTGGTTCTGGGATTTTTGCTCTCACCGTTCTTGTGATCATTTTGATCCCATAGGGTGAGATCTTGCTTGGAGCCCCTGATTGAGGGAGATTATCAGTGTTCTTGTATGTCTTCCATTTTCTAATTATTGCTCCCACAGTTGATTTCTTCACACCAAGCTGCTTGCCTATTGCAGATTCAGTCTGTCCAGCCTGGTGCAGGTCTACAATTTTGTTTCTGGTGTCCTTCCACAGCTCTTTGGTCTTCACCATAGTGGAGTTTGGAGTGTGACTGTTTGAGGTTGTGGACAGGTGTCTTTTATACTGATAACAATGTCAAACAGGTGCCATTACTACAGATAATGAGTGGAGGACAGAGGAGCCTCTTAAAGAAGAAGTTACAGGTCTGTGAGATCCAGACATCTTGCTTGTTTGTAGGTGACCAAATACTTATTTTCCACCATAATTTGCAAATAAATTCTTAAAAAAATCAGACAATGTGATTTTCTAGATATGTTTTCTCATTTTGTCTCTCATAGTTGAGGTCTACCTATGATGTCAATTACAGGCCTCTCTCTTTTTAAGTGGGAGAACTTGTACAATTGGTGGCTGACTAAATACTATTTTGTATAGGCCTTTTCTATTAAAGAACTTAACCTTTTTCTATTCTTGAAGACAGGATTATTCTAAAACTAGATCCAGCCTTCATTCCAAAAGTAGTCTCCATTTTCCATGTGTCTCAAAATATTGTTCTTCCAATCAGTCTGTCAAAACTCTTCTAACCTAGTACATTGAAGTAACTAGCTCCTGGAGACCAGACCAAAGCGCCTGCTTAAACAATTTTAAGGCCTCAACAAGGGAAAGAAGGTATCCAAAAGCACATACACTATATATCTATATCTATCTATCTATCTATCTATCTATCTATCTATCTATATATATATATATATATATATAAAGATATACATATATACAGTGTATGCATGTATATGTATGTGTGTGTGTGTGTGTATGTATGTATGTATATATATACAGTCATATGAAAAAGTTTGGGCACCCCTATTAATCTTAATCATTTTTAGTTCTAAATATTTGGGTGTTTGCAACAGCCATTTCAATTTGATATATCTAATAACTGATGGACACAGTAATATTTCAGGATTGAAATCAGGTTTATTGTACTAACAGAAAATGTGCAATATGCATTAAACCAAAATTTGACCGGTGCAAAGTATGGGCACCTCAACAGAAAGTGACATTAATATTTAGTAGATCCTCCTTTTGCAAAAATAACAGCCTCTAGTCGCTTCCTGTAGCTTTTAATCAGTTCCTGGATCCTGGATGAGGTATTTTTGACCATTCCTCTTTACAAAACAATTCCAGTTCAGTTAAGTTTGATGGTCGCCGGCATGGCGCCCGCTTCAAATTATCCCGGATGTTCAATGATATTCAGGTCTGGGGACTGGGATGGCCATTCCAGACATTGTAATTGTTCCTCTGCATGAATGCCTGAGTAGATTTGGAGCTGTGTTTTGGATCATTGTCTTGCTGAAATATCCATCCCCGGCGTAACTTCAAATTCGTCACTGATTCTCATACATTATTCTCAAGAATCTGCTGATACTGAGTTGAATCCATGCGACCCTCAACTTTAACAAGATTCCCAGTGCGGCATTGGCCACACAGCCCCAAAGCATGTGGAACCTCCACCAAATTTTACAGTGGGTAGCAAGTGTTTTTCTTGGAATGCTGTGTTTTTTTGACGCCATGCATAACGCCTTTTTGTATGACCAAACAACTCAATCTTTGTTTCATCAGTCCACAGGACCTTCTTCCAAAATGAAGCTGGCTTGTCCAAATGTGCTTTTGCATACCTCAGGCGACTCTGTTTGTGGCGTGCTTTCAGAAACGGCTTCTTTCGCATCACTCTCCCATACAGCTTCTCCTTGTGCAAAGTGTGCTGTATTGTTGACCGATGCACAGTGACACCATCTGCAGCAAGATGATGCTGCAGCTCTTTGGAGGTGGTCTGTGGATTGTCCTTGACTGTTCTCACCATTCTTCTTCTCTGCCTTTCTGATATTTTTCTTGGCCTGCCACTTCTGGGCTTAACAAGAACTGTTCCTGTGGTCTTCCATTTCCTTACTATGTTCCTCACAGTGGAAACTGACAGGTTAAATCTCTGAGACAACTTTTTGTATCCTTCCCCTGAACAACTATGTTGAACAATCTTTGTTTTCAGATCATTTGAGAGTTGTTTTGAGGAGCCCATGATGCCACTCTTCAGAGGAGATGCAAATAGGAGAACAACTTGCAATTGGCCAACTTAAATACCTTTTCTCATGATTGGATACACCTGGCTATGAAGTTCAAAGCTCAGTGGGTTACAAAACCAATTTTGTGCTTCAGTAAGTCAGTAAAAGTAGTTAGGAGTATTCAAATCAATAAAATGATAAGGGTACCCAAATTTTTGCACCGATCAAATTTTGGTTTAATGCATATTGCACATTTTCTGTTAGTACAATAAACCTCATTTCAATCCTAAAATATTACTGTGTCCATCAGTTATTAGATATATCAAATTGAAATGGCTGTTGCAAACACCCAAATATTTAGAACTAAAAATGATTAAGATTAATAGGGGTGCCCAAACTTTTTCATATGACTGTATATTTTTTTTTTTTTTATCTACTATTATTATTATTATTATTATTATTATTATTATTATTATTTATTATATTTTATTTTTTTTATTTATCCCAAAAATCTTCCTCCATTTATCAAGATTTAGTCTCACTCTAGAGCTATATCTATCTTCTGGGTTGGAAGAGTCAATGCATCCACTGAACAGATCTGTCAAGCATCAACTTGGTCTTCTCACACTTTTATAAAATATTACAGGCTTTATCTGGATTCTCAGAAAGATCTCTTCTTAAAGAGAAAGTTCCTTCAAGCTGTGGTCCTGCCCTGAAAAGATTTATTTCTCCTGTGGTGTTGTCATGGGGGGATGACTTGAGGAAAATAGAATTAGTTCTTACCGGCAGGGGCGTAACGATTATGGTTATAAGGGGTGTGATCACGACCGGGCCTGGAGGAGTACCCGGATCACTATGATAGCATTCAGGGAAAGCCTGGTTTCCTCGAGTCCTATACATATTGTTAATGGAAAGGGGGCCGGCATGTCGCCAGGTCCCTTTCCAATAGATCAGCCCAGTGGAGGTGACTAAAAAATACTTATACTCTCCTCTCCTGAGCTTCTTATAGTCCTTAGCATCCTCTTCTGGCTTGGTCAAGTGCCCCACATAGGGCGTGCCAATGTAATGACATTAGCACAGCCAATGTGACTGCTGAGGCCCAATCACAGGCCCCAGCAGTAACGTCTGGGGCACGTGCCCTCATTTACAGGCCAGAAGTGCCCATAAAATTAGACATCTAATTGGAAGCAGCTCTAGGGTGGCTCTTGGGAGCATATACAGTGGGTACGGAAAGTATTCAGTCCCCTTTAAATTTTTCACTCTTTGTTTCATTGCAGCCATTTGCTAAAAGCAAAAAAGTTCATTTTATTTCTTATTAATGTACACTCAGCACACTATCTTGACAGAAAAAAAAACAGAAATGTAGATATTTTTGCAAATTTATTAAAAAAGATAAACTGAAATATCACATGTTCATAAGTATTCAGTCCCTTTGCTCAGTATTGAGTAGAAGCACCCTTTTGAGCTAGTACAGCCATGAGGAGTCTTGGGAACGATGCAACAAGTTTTTCACATCTGGATTTGGGGATCCTCTGCCATTCTTCCTTGCAGATCCTCTCCAGTTCCATCAGGTTGGATGGTGAACGTTGGTGCACAGCCATTTTCAGGTCTCTCCAGAGATGCTCAATTGGGTTGAGGTCAGGGCTCTGGCTGGGCCAGTCAAGAATGGTCGCAGAGTTGTTCCGAAGCCACTCCTTTGTTGTTTTAGCTGTGAGCTTAGGGTTATTGTCTTGTTGGAAGGTGAACCTTCGGCCCAGTCTGAGGTTCAGAGCACTCTGGAAGAGGTTTTCTTCCAGGATATCTCTGTACTTGGCATATTCATCTTTCCTTCAATTGTAACCAGTCGTCCTGTCCCTGCAGCTGAAAAACACCCCCATAGCATGATGCTGCCACCACCATGTTTCACTGTTGGGATTGTATTAGTCAGGTGATGAGCAGTGCCTGGTGTTCTCCACACATACCGCTTAGAATGAACGCCAAAAAGTTCAATCTTCGTCTCATCAGACCAGAGAATCCTATTTCTCATAGTCTGGGAGTCCTTCATGTGTTTTTTGGCAAACTCTATGCGGGCTTTCATATGTCTTGCACTGAGGAGAGGCTTCCTTCGGGCCACCATAAAACCCCGACTGGTGGAGGGCTGCAGTAATAGGTGACTTTGTGGAACTTTCTCTCATCTCCTTACTGCATCTCTGGAGCTTAGCCACAGTGATCTTTGGGTTCTTCTTTACCTCTCTCACCAAGGCTCTTCTCCCACGATTGCTCAGTTTGGCTGGACGGCCAGGTCTAGGAAGAGTTCTGGTCATCCCAAACTTCTTCCATTTAAGGATTATGGAGACCACTGTGCTCTTAGGAACCTTGAGTGCTGCAGAAATTCTTTTGTCACTTTGGTCAGATCTGTGCCTTGCCACAATTCTGTCTCTGAGCTCCTTGGGCAATTTTATATCCTTATGTTTGAAGCCTGAAATGTGGCAAAAGGTTGAAAAGTTCAAGGGGGCCAAATACTTTCGCAAGGCACTGTATGCCACTGATTAATGGTAATTCGGCTTCTACGAATTCTCCATGACCGCACCCTCATATCCCTTCCCTTTTTGTATATTTTTTGCCATAAGTAATTTATAATCACCTGTGTTGTAGGGGAGATGCTCCTTATTTGTTTCCTGTCCCTATTAGGCCATGAAGACAACCTTCTGTGGTGCTGTCATGGATGATTCCTAGAAACCGAATTACCTGTAAGAACTAATTCTATTTTCCACCTCAATGGCAGTGTTCAGCAAAGCAGTGGATTTGGAGCTTTAAGAGATTTGGGCTCAATTTTTTTAAGATATGTTATAAAATTAATTGGCACATAATTTTAGACTGAAAAATGACAATTAGTTGTATACTCATGTAAGATACACCCAAATGCAAAAAATCTACTTCTAAAATTCCATAAAAATCCACTTTTATTGTGAAAGCAAATAAGCTGTTTGTTGCTCTCAGCATGCCAAAGCACCTGTTTTAAGTGTCCACAGGTGAAAATGGGTGCTCGAGTAGTCACGGCCACAGCCCAGGTGCACCAGAGAACTCATTTAGAAATTAGGCGGGGGGGGGGGGGGGGGTAGGGTGTTTACATTTAGTTTAGGAATTCCATTTTATCCCGGACAACCCCTTTTAAGCGTTTATTTCAAATATATATCTTGTGTCTAAGTTGGCAAACATAATTTTTTATTTAAAATGGTTTGGTGAATTTAACAACTTTTTTTTTTTTTTTTTTCTTTTCCTGTAAGGCCACATTAAATGCTCGAACATCCATCTTGGCAGCTGCAAATCCTGTTGGTGGAAGATATGAGCGATCAAAGTCACTGAAGCACAATGTGAATCTTTCAGCTCCAATAATGTCCAGATTTGACCTTTTCTTCATTCTAGTGGATGAGTGCAATGAGGTATATACTTCTCAAAAATATTTGACATTTTTCATAATGTGATTTCAAACAGATGACAGGATTGGAAACCTGGCTGTGGTTTTGGAATTAAAAAAAAAAAAAAAAAAAAAAAAATATATATATATATATATATATATATATATCAAACCTCTTAGTAATTGACGATATACTTTAAATTGACATAATACTGTATGTTTGTTTATCATTTAGACTAAGCAGATGTCATTAACCACATACTATATTAACTAGGGTAGCACTAAACCAAACAATACTACCAGATAACAAAATGTCTTTGTTCAATGAAATGAAATGGAAACTTTTATGAAACATGAGGAAGAACAGCAGAAAGGAGGAGGTAACATCTTTGACGCAGATGAGCTTTTGCCATAATCATCTGACAGCACCTCAGCCAATCATGAGGGGTGAATGGAGAGGTCACAGTGAAAATGTCATAGACACTATATAAGAATGTACGTGGAGATTAAAGCAGGGGGAGATCTCAGGCTTCTAGGTCAGCACAGGAATAGTAGAAAAAAAAATATTGCTGTATTACAGATATAGGAGAGAAGGATAGATGTGAGTTTGATTTAATTTAGACAGCTATAGGGACAGGTCATAAATTAGGGGTCATGGTGACAATGAGATGACATCAGAGGAAGGGGAGCTAGCTAGCAGCAGTGATAGTAACAAGCTGAGCTGAGGTGTGGCCACATCATCATAAAAACCTGCCAAGGGCAAATTTAATATATGCTAATATAGGTGGTGCCACGTCACCACTCTTGGTGATCGCTTTTTTGCAGTCATCTACCATGTGAGAATTTTGTGGAAAATGGAAGATAAGCCATGATGTACAGGGGCAAATGTAGGCACTGTCTCTCCATACTTTTATAAATGCCCATGCTGCTGTTACGACATCCACCACTGCACCTAACAATAAAAATGTGGGTGACAGCAGCAACATTACTTTTGGTTTTAGCAGCACCTCCACAGTATTCTTGTAGTACCTAAATAATGACGAGGTTTTTGATTTACTTGCTGACTTCAATCACAATGGACTATTACATCTGACACTTATGCCCTACTTTGAGTCAGGGATTTGTGAGCTCATCCTCCTCTGCTGTTGTAACTTTCAATTCAGCAAGTGGCCTTTCAATTGTCAACTCTGTTTTCTTCTTCACTGACACTGATCCTAGTAGCTGAGGCATTTTCCATGCTACAAAGAGACTCGAGCTGCTGAGAATATGCCTGCTAATCCTCCTGTTCTTTGAGTTGCATAACAGCCAGCATTTTGATGTGGAGGGGCAGAGGTAATAGACCTCACGACCGGTAGTAGTATTAGATGGTGGGGCACTTGGAGGAAATGTATACAGTCATATGAAAAAGTTTGGGCACCCCTATTAATCTTAATCATTTTTAGTTCTAAATATTTGGGTGTTTGCAACAGCCATTTCAATTTGATATATCTAATAACTGATGGACACAGTAATATTTCAGGATTGAAATAAGGTTTATTGTACTAACAGAAAATGTGTTTTTTTTTTAAAACAAAATTTAAAAAAAACAAAAAAAAAGGGCAACCACACAAAAAAAAAATTTTTTTTTTTTTTTTTTTTTTTTTTTTCTTTAATAACAACCCCCCCTCCCCTCCCCTTGCTTTTTTTTTTTTCCCGGTTCCTGGATGAAGGTTTTTTTTTCCCTTCCTTTTTACAAAAAAATTCCCTTTCTTTTTTTTTTTGTGGGGCGGGGGGGGGGGGCCCCCCCCTCAAATTTTCCCCCCGGTTTTTTATTTTTTTTCGGGGTGGGGGGCGGGGGGGCCCCTCCCGAACATTTTATTTTTTCCCCTGCATGAATGCCTGAGTAGATTTGGAGCTGTGTTTTGGATCATTGTCTTGTTGAAATATCCATCCCCGGCGTAACGTCAAATTCCTCACTGATTCTTGTACATTATTCTCAAGAATCTGCTGATACTGAGTTGAATCCATGCGACCCTCAACTTTAACAAGATTCCCAGTGCCGGCATTGGCCACACAGCCCCAAAGCATGATGGAACCTCCACCAAATTTTACAGTGGGTAGCAAGTGTTTTTCTTGGAATGCTGTGTTTTTTTGACGCCATGCATAACGCCTTTTTGTATGACCAAACAACTCAATCTTTGTTTCATCAGTCCACAGGACCTTCTTCCAAAATGAAGCTGGCTTGTCCAAATGTGCTTTTGCATACCTCAGGCGACTCTGTGTGTGGCGTGCTTTCAGAAACGGCTTCTTTCGCATCACTCTCCCATACAGCTTCTCCTTGTGCAAAGTGTGCTGTATTGTTGACCGATGCACAGTGACACCATCTGCAGCAAGATGATGCTGCAGCTCTTTGGAGGTGGTCGTGGATTGTCCTTGACTGTTCTCACCATTCTTCTTCTCTGCCTTTCTGATATTTTTCTTGGCTTGCCACTTCTGGGCTTAACAAGAACTGTCCCTGTCGTCTTCCATTTCCTTACTATGTTCCTCACAGTGGAAACTGACAGGTTAAATCTCTGAGACAACTTTTTGTATCCTTCCCCTGAACAACTATGTTGAACAATCTTTGTTTTCAGCTCATTTGAGAGTTGTTTTGAGGAGCCCATGATGCCACTCTTCAGAGGAGATTCAAATAGGAGAACAACTTGCAATTGGCCACCTTAAATACCTTTTCTCATGATTGGATACACCTGGCTATGAAGTTCAAAGCTCAGTGAGATTACAAAACCAATTTTGTGCTTCAGTAAGTAAGTAAAAAGTAGTTAGGAGTATTCAAATCAATAAAATGATAAGGGTACCCAAATTTTTGCACTGGTCAAATTTTGGTTTAATGCATATTGCACATTTTCTGTTAGTACAATAAACCTCATTTCAATCCTGAAATATTACTGTGTCCATCAGTTATTAGATATATCAAATTGAAATGACTGTTGCAAACACCCAAATATTTAGAACTAAAAATGATTAAGATTAATAGGGGTGCCAAACTTTTTCATATGACTGGGGGGGGGATTTGGGGGGGGAGAAAAATTTTTTTTTTTTTATTATTTTTTTTTTGTGGAAAACGAAAAAAGGGGGAGGGAGGGGAAAACAAAAAGAAAATGTTTTTTAAAAAAAAGGAAAAATTGATTTTTTATGGGGGGGTTGGTCAACTTATTTCACACCCGGCAAAGGGGCGGGCGGGCACCGCCGCAACACCCCATTTTGCCAACCGATGGGGTTTCTTAGCGGGGGGTACCCAGCCTCCATTATTTTTCAAGGAAAGCTGTCCCTGTCTGAGAATCTGGCCTGCTCTTTTTGGATATGTCAGTGTGGGGAAAGATGCGTGCATCCATCAACACATAAAGAAGCAATTATGGGCAGGGGCAGTACATGTCTTTCACAGCACCCTTTGTTAATGTTTTGAATGTCAGTGGTGACAGTCCACAAACACAGCAAGACCATGAGTTAGTACTGACACCACTCCATTTGAACATGCCCAGTTCCAAGACCTCCTTTAGTTCCTCCTCACTAGATTACTTCCTAACCCAAAACTTCATCAGGGCAAGCTGCTGCTCTCCCTCATGTCATGACTGTAAGTTAAAGTGCTGATGTGCAGTTTCACAGCTAATGGGCATGAATCAGAGAAGCCACACAGTGGAAGAGGAGCTGCTCCATTGTATCTAGCAGTATATATTCCTCTGGATGTCCCCTTGTCAACTAAAACTAGCAATGTTGTCAACGACAATGGCAAAAATATTGTGTAAAATGACACATTGCCCCTGCATAGTGTGTGCTAAATTTGGTGGTGGACTGACTTATAAATGCATATAGTGGCTTAAAGTAAGTGCTGCCTATTGCCAGAAAAATGTATGCCCATTTCAGCTGTTCTTGTGTGGCCACGCACACCCTACTGGACTTTCAGTGACAAAGCAGATTGTCCTTGCACCACATTATCTGTGATATTCCAACTCACTGGATTTCCACATTGCATATACACACGTGGACAAAATTGTTGGTACCCCTCGTTTAATGAAAGAAAAACCCACAATGGTCACAGAAATAACTTGAATCTGACAAAAGTAATAATATATAAAAATTCTATGAAAATGAACAAATGAAAGTCAGACATTGCTTTTCAACCATGATTCTACAGAATTTTAAAAAAAAAAGGAAAACTCATGAAACAGGCCTGGACAGAAATGATGGTACCCTTAACTTGTTATTTTGTTGCACAACCTTTTTGAGGCAATCACTGCAATCAAACAGTTCCTGTAACTGTCAATGAGACTTCAGCACCTCTCAACAGGTATTTTGGCCCACTCCTCATGAGCAAACTGCTCTAGTTGTCTCGGGTTTGAAGGGTGCCTTTTCCAGATGGCATGTTTCAGCTCCTTCCAAAGATGCTCAATAGGATTTAGGTCAGGGCTCATAGAAGGCCACTTCAGAATAGTCCAATGTTTTCCTCTTAGCCATTCTTGGGTGTTTTTAGCTGTGTGTTTTGGGTCATTATCCTGTTGCAAGACCTATGATCTGCGACTGAGACCAAGCTTTCTGACACTAGGCAGCACATTTCTCTCTAGCATCCCATGATAGTCTTGAGATTTCATTGTACCCTGCACAGATTCAAGACACCCTGTGCCAGATGCAGCAAAGCAGCCCCAGAACATAACAGAGCCTCCTCCATGTTTTACAGTAGGGACAGTGTTCTTTTCAAGATATGCTTCATTTTTCCGTCTGTGAACATAGAGCTGATGTGCCTTGCCAAAAATTTCGATTTTTGTCTCATCTGGCCATATGACATTCTCCCAGAAGCTCTGTGGCTTGTCAACATGTAGTTTCATATATTACTTTTGTCAGATTCAAGTTATTTCTGTGACCATTGTGGGTTTTTCTTTCATTAAACGAAGGGTACCAACAATTTTGTCCATGTGAGTATTCTGCAGCATTTGTGTGAGCAGCAAAGCGTGGTGAATGCAGTAGACCACAGGGCAAATGTGGTGTTTTAAAATCCACCATTGGAATGTCAGAAGAGAAGTGTTGCATACTGAGGCCTTTGGGGGAAGCCACCAAATTTGTCAGCAGGGACAATGGTGGCATAAGTGATTATCCTTTTGATACATATATTTAACTGAAAACACACTTATGCAATGAGGGATGGGAGACAACACTTGCCACATCTTGGTCACTGCCATCACCCTAGGGCAGTTATGGATCCACCAAAACAATCTTGAGTACAAGAGGAACTGGAGCAGGGTGAAGTAATGGGTCTGGGTCAGATTGAACCTGGGACTTTGAAGACTTTATTGTGGGTGTAGAGGGGGTGAGTTGATATTTACAGCCGGGGATGAGGCTGATCCAATTTCTGTGGAGATGACAATGACCATACTGGACAAGACTAACCATGGCAAGCTCATGAAAACATTTGCAAGCAGGACAGGCTGCATGCTCTATTGTTTGCATATTGGCAAGCATAGTGTTAGCAAGTAGCAAATTAACGGTTACTGCATCAACATGCATTTAGACCCTTGTTATAAAGCCAAAGTGGGTGAATTTTTTTATTTTTTTTTTTTATAAATGGTCGCCTAAATGGAGGCAAAATTTGTTAATCCGGATAAGCTGTATTCCCAGCTTGCTGCAGCTTTTAGGTAGACAACTGCATATGTCAGCCACAGTTCTGCCCAGGAGGTCCCGGCCCTTTGCCAGTTGTCACCAGTCAGTGTTCCACTGCCTCTGCCAGCACCACTGCTATTAGTAGTAGAAAGAAAATCAGCACCAGCAGTAGCCAGTAAAGTACTGGGCAATCTCCCAGGGCCCCCACAATTTAAGGGGCCACCCTGACTTCAGCACTATTAGCTGTGAATCAGCACCCAGGGCCCCAAGCAGTGGCGTAAATACCGGGGTAGCAGAGGTAGTGCCGCAACCAAGATGGAGGAGACCGGAGGATGGGAGTAGTAGTGGCAGATGCTGTGCCACCTAGCAGGCCGAGCACGCTCACCAACCATTCCAGTCCCACTACTAGGCCGGACAAAGTCGAGGGGGGTCCTGCAGTACTACTGGATGGTGGTGATAGTAGTTCTTTCCCCCAGGGCATTTCCAGTTGAAGAGGGGACCCCTTCGCTCTGAGTCGGTGGGGTGTTGTTTGGAAGGGCCCTGATGGTGAAGCAGGCACGACTCAGGAGTCTGCGGTGCAGGTAAACAAGTAACAGCCTTTTATTTGACAAAAGGAACAGCAAGGCAACAGCAGCTTCTAAATGGGGGGTAGTAGTCCTACAGTGTCCAACCCCCAGCCTTGGTTCTAGGAGGATACCCAGGGATGTTATAGACTCCACAGGATGGCTTTTTACTACTCTTCCTCTCTGCCTCACCCAGCCAGGTACACTGGGGATGGAGTTGCAGGGAGTCCTGACAGGGATCTGGTTACCTGTATGCTAGGCCCGAATGAGTTTCTCCTGTCAAGGTCCTCTCCTGCTCCTCCTGGCACGGCACCAAATAAATCCAATAGTTCTGACAGCACTATTCCCTTGCTCTGGGCTGTCTGTAGATGAGCCTGGGGCTGGTGATATCCCTCCTGGGGCTGTAGAGGTGACCGTTAGCCTACAGTCCAGAGGCTGGTGGCAGGTCAGCTCTGCACACCATAACTTGTCAACTGCAGGCACTGAACTGAAGACCAACTGTCGCTGGGGAGATGAGACCTCCCTACAACCCCGCCCAGTGGCCTGTGATAGGCCAGGGCTAAACCAAGGCAAGGTTTTGAACACTGCAGGGGGAAAAATGCCGAGGGGAAAGCTGCACAACACATAACATAAAACACTTCACATAGAAGACGGAACATACCAACATAGCCCAGAGGCACAGTAACAAGCACATAAAAGCAGCAGCCTCTGGGATGCTGCAGTAGGGCCTGGGATATTAGGGGGCCCGGCGGGTCCAATTTACTTACCGATACCCGCTCCTTCTGCAGGTCACGAACCACACAACCACTGCTATCATTATACTCTGGGGTCTTTTCAGATCTCAGAGTGCAATGATCGGAGGCCCAGAGGAGATAAGGGAACATAAAAAACACTGTTGCTTACCTCTCTTGCGCTCCAGCAGGCATCGGGCCTCCTTGGTGATGTCCCAGACGTCATTATGCGTCGCGATGCATGCCTGGCTCACGTGATGTCTGGTCCAACATTGAAGAAGCAGCGGGGAGTGTGACGGAGCCAGGAAGAGGTAAGTAACCTTGTTTTTTATGTTTGTAGCCTCCCCTGGGTCTCCGATCATTATACTCTGGGGTCTGAAAAGACCAGACCAGAGTATAATAATTGTCCATGGGTAGTCCACAATGAGACATAATGCTGTGTGCAGGGGCCACTCTGGGGCATAATGCTGTGTGCAGGGGCCACTCTGGGGCATAATGCTGTGTGCAGGAATGTGGTTTGTGTGTAGGGGGGGTTGCTGGGGGTGGGGGCCACGTCAAATGGTCGCCTTGGGGCCCAGTCATTCCATTATTAGTTATGCCACTGACCCCTAGCTCCTGTGGGGGCCCACTGGGCTAGTGGATACTGGCCACCTCTCTCCCATATAGCAAGTGTCCAAGCAGGCTGACTGCTCCCTCCCGGCTCCCAGAGTCTTGCTGTGCACGGGATGATCAACTACATTAGGCTGCTGCAGCCCAGTGTAGTGTGTGTGTGTGTGTGTGTGTGTGTGTGTGTGTGTGTGTGTGGTACAGACATAACTCCCAACTTTCAAAGGACAGAAAGAGGGACAAAATGTGCAGTGCGCTATGTGCGCCGCTGAAAATTTAGCTCCACCCACACAGTATAATGCTCCTACAGTCACTCTAACATTATATGCCTCCACATTATAATGTTCCCCTCCAATTGCCCCACTGAGTGGGACATTAAACCAGGGGGTATCTGGAGGGGGACATTAAACCGTGGGGGTAGCTGGAGGGGGACATTAAACTGGGGGCAACTAGAGGCAGACATGTCCCCCTCCAGCTACCCCCACAGTTAAATGTCCTCCTCCAGTTGCCCCCAGTTTGTCACCCTCCATCTGCCCCCCCAGTTTAATGTCCACGCCTCCATCTGTCCCCAGTTTAATGTCCCCCCTTCATCTGCCACCAGTTTAATGTCCCCCTTTATCTCTCTCCAGTCTGCCACCCCCAAAGTTTAACATAATAAAATCACTGATACTTACCTCTCTTTGTTCCCCTGCTGTCTCTTCTCAGGGAGTGTACAGGTAGCTGCAGGTGTGATGTGAATGACGTCATTACATCCAGACTACAGTTCCTGGGGCCGGAGCATAGGGAGGGGAACAGTGGTGAAGTGGGAGCTGTCTGCGGATAACTCCTGCTTCACCATTGTATTCAACTCATCTGCGTCCTCTTCGGACGCAGATGAGTTGATAGCGGGACATGCCTCCCGCCGACCTGGTCCCACAATCCGGGACTGTCCCGCAGAATCCGGGATAGTTGGGAGGTATGTTTAATCAAATTTATTAAAGTTTTGCAATAAAAACAGAAAGAAGAAAAGGGAAAGGGGGTACAATGTTATAACATCAATATCAGTTAAAACAATAAAAGGGGGGGGGCACGCAGGCCACCTTATTTATGGATAAGGCACAGTAGTGAAAGTTTGGGTAAAAAGGCCAACGAAGCCCACCACAACAGGATCAGAAATAAATAACACTGACAACTGAAATGACTATAACTTTAGGTGGGTGATAGCTGAAAAAACTAAAAAGTCAACTGTAAAAAGCTACCACAGGGCCACCCACCTAACCATAAATTAAGACAAACATCAAGATGGGGGGGGGACCAAAAGGGGAACACAGGTGTACAAGACATATGAGGCCTAGGACACGACAAGGGCAGGGGAGGGACACAGGAGGGAGGAGGTAGGAGATGGAACGGAAGGGAAAATTTAGAAATGGAGAGCAGCCAGACACTGCACCAACAGAAAAAACAGAACAACCCCAAATCAAGAAAAAAAGAGAGAAAACTCAGAGGACTCCTGAAACACCACCCACGGCCACCAGAGGGACTCAAATTTGGAGGGGTCGGGCGAGTCCTCAGCCACCAGGGCCTCCATTCTCCTGATAAGGAGAAGCTCCTGAAGGAACTCCACCAGGGTAGGCACAGCAGTGCTACGCCAATACCTGGGGATAACTGTTCTGGCGGCGGTGAGGAAGTGTCGCAAAAGGTCTCTTGTAACGGCAGAGACCCTCCCCGGTATAATGGAGAGAAGTGCGAGCTGGGGGGGAAGGCGTGACAGATCTGCCACTCACTTTAGCATAAAGCTCAAAGACGGCATCCCGGGTCAACCGCCCCCCCCCCCCCCCCCCCCCCCCCATACCCCCCCCCCCCCCCCCCCCCCCCCCCCCCCCCCCCCCCCCCCCCCCCCCCCCCCCCCCCAACCCACCCCGCCCCCCCCCCCCCCCCCCCCCCCCCCCCCTTCCCTCCCCCCCCCCCCCCCCCCCCCCCCCCCCCTGCGCGGGTACACGAACACGAACCCCCCCCCCCCCCCACCGCCCCGCACCCCCCCCCGGCCCCCCCCCCCCCCCCCCCCGCCGGGGGCGCCGCCCGGCCCCCCCCCCCGGGCAGCCCCCCAAAAAAAAAAAGGGCCCACCCCCCGGGGGCCGCCCCCGCAAGGGCGGGCCCCCCCCCACTAAAAAAAAAAGAGACCGCGGCGGGCGCGCGGGGCCCCCCCCCGACGGGGGGGGGCCCGCCCCCCACCACCCCACCAACAAAACCAGAGGGGGGGGGGGCCCCCCCCAAAAAAAAAAAAAAAAGAAGGGGGCCCCCCCCCCCCCCCCCCCACCCCCCCCCCCCCCCCCCGTGGGGGGGGGAAATATTATCCCTCCAATACCAAAAAAACCACCCCCCATTCATATATTTTTGCTTTTCTCTGCCGTCAGTATTTACCGCGGTTTTGCATTACATTAGTCATGACGAGGTAATGTCTAGTTCCTCCGCTTCACGTACCTCGTTGCACCTGCATAAAATAAGACTCAACACAAAAGGGGGTGGAGTTGAATTGGCCACAGCAGCCATTTTATTAAACAAACATACAAGTTAAAGATTCCAATAACATAATATATATAAACCTATTAGGCTAAGGAGGTCCTCGGAGCCAACACACTGGCCTATAACTTGCCCTTTAAATTACCTCCAGCCGTAAGGCCCAGCTCGGAGGCACCCACTCACCATTCCCTGGTGAAATAAGGATCTATCGTTAAAGATCCCACGAACCAAGGCCAGCCCAAAATTTCCTCATCACCAATCCATTGTTTTGGGGGAGTCCAGAGCCTCACAGCTCCCCCCCCAACCATACCATCAGGTATTTCTTTCCCAACTCCGAGGACCCCCTGCCATAAACACGACGGCTTGATCCCTTAAGCCCTCGCGTCCCTCCACACCCGCAGCGCCACCTCAATCCCTTCCTGAACAGCCAAAGTCGAAAGGTCCGTACCGACAGCATTGAGGTGCACGCCATCCCTGCGCCAAAAATTCCCCTCGCCCGCCTCCAAGTCCTTATGCCGTATGGCCACGAACCCGTTCCTCTTAAAAAATCTAGCAACCGCCCGGTTCACCTTCACCCGGGCTCTATTGATACTGTCCACACTCCTCGCCCCCCCTCCAAACGTGCCGCTGCACGATATCCGACCAGACGGTGACCATACCAGGGGACAGCGCCCACAGCCGTAACATGTCAAACTTTATGTCCCGAATTAACTCCCTGAAAGGTCTCGCCCCAAGTCATTCCCCCCTACATGTAGGACTAGCACCTCTGGAGCCCTATCCAACCTGGCGAAACGGTGGAATTCTGGCAGGACCCTAGAACAACACATCCCCCGAAAACCCAGCCATCTTACCGCCACTTGGTCTCGGGGAAAACCCAACTGCCTGCCGTCGGGACGGACCGCCGCTCTCAGAGCTCCCCAAAAAACAAGAGTGACCCATTATCCATACGAGTTCCGTCTCGCCCGTCCCTGTAACGAAGAAAACAAAAACAACAACAGACATGCCAATACCTGTTCCTTCAATACCCTCAATTCAGCCACGCTGTGCGAACATATGACCTAAAACGCACCGACTCCCACCTTCCAATTCTCCGAACTACCTCCTCCAACAATCCTAGGCGAGCTGCCTCGGTTGCCGCCCCAATACGAAACGAATGCCCCCCAAACTCCCCTGGGCACCGGCCGCATTCTAAAAGGCCCTTCTTAAAAACTGCTACAAATTGATATCTCGACAGAAAAACCCCATTGGCATGCCGGAGCAAAGGTTCACTTGACAGTCTAAACTCAGGAACATACTCCCTAAAACACCTAACCTGGCACATAGCCGACCCAGGCACTGCATATAACGTCACCCTTGCCCCCCGCCCCTCCTGATCCATCTTAGACTTACGAATCAGGAATTCTAATCTGTCCTTAAAAGAGATTCACATCCTCCGTTAACAAGCCACCGGGACGGCCCGTGGCCGGACTTACCAACTCGCTCACTCGCATGGCCCCAAAAAACGCTAATGAAAAAGCCAAACGAAACAGCCTAATTTCAAAATTCGAGTGACAAATACGCTCCAAAGAAGCCCCCAACAACTGCAACAATTGATAGCACACTGGACGCCTTTTATCCATAGAAACCCAACCTCTCCTCCACCCTTTTAACGCTTGCCGAACAACGAACGCCTTTGTCACATCCGCTAATCCCCGGGCCCGACAACCAAACGCCACGCCTGCCAACAATCTACTGACCCGTGAGACCGACCAACCCTCCTCCTTACAATGCCCTACCAGTAAAAACAAAAGAACCTCCTCATCCGCCACCTGTTGCCCAAACAACCGCCTCCATTCTTCCCACCTAGACCAAGCCGCCTCGTATGCCTCCCATGTACCCTTGGCCAGTGACGCAGAGATCAAACCGTGTGCCGCCCGAAAGGCAGGTCCCAAAGGTCCACCGGCCACGTATCTCCAGTCTCTTCCGCCTCTGGCGCCAACTGCCGGAAACGATCCCACTGTAAATGAGACAAGGCATCAGCTATGCAATTGTCCACCCCGGGAACGTGAACTGCCGTAACCCAAGCGTTGAGGGATAAACACTCCAAAACCAACCTACGCAACACACAAACCACTGGTGGGGAGGATGCCGTCAAATTATTAATCGCCTGCACGACACTCTTGTTATCACAGAAAAAACTAACCTTTTGATTGCGGAACCTATCCCCCCAAACGGACAACGCCACCACGATCGGAAAAAGTTCCAGCAAGGTAAGGTTCCGAACCCAACCTTCGGACTTCCAAGAGTCGGGCCAGGCGCCAACGCACCAGCGGCCTTGGCAAAAGGCCCCGAATCCCACACTTCCCGCCGCATCCGTAAATAAATCCAAATCACTAGTGCTAACCTGCTTCCCAAGAACCAACGAACGGCCGTTATAAGAGCCCAAAAACTCGTCCCAGACCTCTACATCATCCCGCAACTCCCTCCCCAGGCGCACATGATGGTGGGGAGGTGGCCCCCCCGCCGTAGCCGCCGCCAACCTCCTACAAAAGACCCTTCCCATTGGTAAAATGCGGCACGCAAAATTCAACTTCCCTAGGAGGGACTGCAACTCCCTCAGTGTCAGTTTCTTTCTCCGACAATCCCCTTTTACCTCCCTACGCAGTTGCCCCAGCTTCTCCTCAGGTAGCCGACACTCCATCCTCACAGTATCAATACAAATCCCCAAAAAAGTTAAGACTGTCGTCGGCCCTTCTGTCTTTTCTCCCGCAAGCGGGATACCAAAACGCCGCGCTACCTTCTCCAACGTACCCGACAACAAAGAACAAACTGCCGATCCCGCCGGCCCAACACACAAATAATCATCTAAGTAGTGAATAACCGATGACCAACCCGCTTCCTTCCGCACTACCCATTCCACGAACGTGCTGAATGATTCAAAGTATGCGCAAGAAATAGAACAGCCCATCGGCAAACATCTATCTACAAAATAACACCCCTCCCAGTAACATCCCAACAAATGCAGGCTCCCTGGGTGAACTGGTAAAAGGCGAAATGCAGATTCAACGTCCGCCTTGGCTAACAGCGCTCCCTGCCCATATTCCCTAAGCCAGGCCACAGCCGCATCAAATGAGGTATAGACCACTGCGCAAAGGTCAGGGTCAATACCATCATTGACCGACGTCCCTTTTGGAAAGGAAAGATGATGTATTAGCCGAAATTTATTCGGCTCCTTTTTGGGCACCACACCTAGCGGCGACACCCTCAAATCTGCCACAGGGAGAGAAGCAAAGGGTCCCGCCATCCTACCCAAAGCCACCTCCTTAGCCAGTTTTTCAGTTACGACGCTTTTATACTGTAGCGCAGATCTTAAATTACGCCGCACTAATGGGAACTCCCCGTCCACATATGGAATCCGAAACCCAAACTCAAAACCCTCACTCAACAACAATGCTACTACCCTATCCGGGTACTCACTTAGGTACGGCCGCATCGCGGCCAGATCCACTGGACTCCGCCCCTTTTCCAGCGCTATCGCTGCCTTTTGACTTGTTCCCTTTAAAGCACCGGGACGCCCCATGCGAACCCCCGCAACTGGAACACTCATGCTTGAATTTGCATTTTGTTCCAAATTTACAGGTTCCCTCGTTAAAAGAGAAACAGAGCCCCCTCTGGGAGGCCGCCGAGCGTCCCGACGTATCAGAACCCCCGGCGCCCGACGGGAAGGACTGCCCCGACCGCACCGGGGCAGTCACTCTCAACCACAGCCCAATATCCTTGTGATCCCACCGGATACTGGGCCATATTGCCTTGCGTTGACGAAACTGTTCGTCATACCGTAACCAAGCTTGCCCCCCGTAGACCCTGTACGCCTCGCCTATCGCATCCATATAACAGAAAAGGGCGGGAGCCATTCTCCGGCGCCTTTTCCCCAACTACGCTGGCTAAGATTGCAAACGCTTGCAACCAATTAGAAAAAGTGCGGGGGATCAACCTGTACCTCCGTTTTTCTTCCTCCTCTTTCTTCGACTCATCTTTTTTGGTTCTATCCAGATTGAATCTCTCCAGTGGAAGCAAAGAGAATATCTCCACATATTCCCCTTTCCATATCTTCTCCCTTACCTCCTGCTTCAAGTGGGCCCCCAGTGGGCCCTCAAAGCAGACGTATACCTCCCCTTTTGCCGAATCATCTAACCTAAGGGGGGGGGTCCTCCTTATCCTTATCTCCTCCCTTCTCAGCTGATTTTTCTGTTTCCGACCCGCTGCCCGGGACCACACTTGCCGACGCACTCCCCGCCATGGTCCCGCCCGCCGCCGCCGCCGCAGAACCTAGCCCACTAACCCCTAACCCTGGTCCCCCCCCATTGTCCCCACCAATTTCCCGCCGGTAACCCCGCCCCCACCCATGCCGGAACTGGCGACTGCACCACGGGAGGGGGGGGGGGGCCTCCCCTCAGTACCTGCCCCAACAACCCAAATAGATCAAGCAAACCCCTGCCCACCTCCCCAGCATGCACACCCGCACCCTGGACAGATAGCAGGGGCATAGAAGGAGAAAATAAAGGGGTACACTCACCTGACTGCCTGGGTGCTGTGTGCCCATCAGTCGTCAGTCCTGCGCCTTGCTGAGCCACGATCCTTCCTTCCACTGCGGTCGCCCCAGAAAGCTGCACCACGGACGGCAAGGCCGGAGTCTGAAGAACAGCCCCTCCCCCTCCCAACGAGGAGGAGGACGCAGGGGAGGGAGAGCGCGCATCTGTGCCCACGTGTAGCCCGGACCCTGGCAGTGCCAGGTCGCTGGATGAGAATCGCTGAGGCCCCGAAAGCCGCACCGCCGGCAGTACCGCAACATCCTGATGCTGAGCAGGTTCCTGACCAGGTGAGACACCCTGCAGGCCCGCCGACCCTGTTCCCGCTCCATCGCCGCCATCTTGCACTGGCGGAGGCGCGGCCTGCCGCCTCCGCCGCGAGTCCCGCCGGCCTACCGGATTCCTCCCTCCCCTGGATTGCCGAGAAGCAGCGGACCTCCCGGCATCCTGGGTCGGAGGGTCCCTGGAGGGGCTCCGCCTGCGGCGCTGGGCTCGCGGGGCCTCGTCAGGGCTGAGGCGCGCCGGAGACCTGGTCCTCCGCGGCCGTCGAGGAGAAGTAGGGGGAGCCGCAGCATGCGGTTCCCCAGGCCCCTGGAGCAGGCCAGATAGCTGGGCCTGCAACCAATCTGCTCCATACAGCTCTGCCGACTCACGCAGCCGCGCGAAGATATCCTCCATGGACGCCATGAGACAAAATCGAGCGCGGAGCTTCCTGAGTTGATTTCCTTCACGGCGACTGCCGTTGGACTTCGCGGGCTTTCTATTTAAAGCCCGCCCGCCTGCGGCCAGACCCCCCCCCCTTTCTCCACCCCACTTACCCCCCACCACCAATAGGCCTCCGTCCAGCCATACCCACGTCATGTCCCCCCCCCCCCCCCCCCCCCCCCCCCCCCCCCCCCCCCCCCCCCACCCCCACTTTTTTTTCTCTTTTTTTCTTTTTTTTTTTATATAAAACCCAAAAAAAAAATATTTTTTTATTATTTTTTAAAAATTTTAGCGCCGGGCCCCCCCCCCCCCCCCCCCCCCCCCCCCCCCCCCTTGCGCCCCCCCCCCCCTCCCCCCACACGGAGGGGGCCCCCCCCCCCCCCCCCCCCCCCCCCCACCCCCCCCCCCCCCCCCCCGCAGGCGCGCCGCTGTTCGCCCCCCCCCCCCCCCCCCCCCCCCCCCCCCCCGGGGGGGGGGTTGCTCTCCCCTTCTTTCCCCCCCCCCCTCCCCCCCCCCCCCCGGGGGCGCCCCCCCCCGCCCAGTGTCATTGCTGGATGGTAAGGAAGCCCCCCCCCCCCGACAGTACCACCCAGCAATGACACTGAGCAGTATGGCCCGTCCTTCTGACAGTGGCAAGATATCTGTGCAGAAACTAAAATTTCTCCATGCAGGACTTTTCTCTGCGAATTTTCAGCGGTTTCTGGAGACTCCGGTGCAGATGTGAACTTAGTCTTAGTTATACATGACTGCAACATATGGGAGACTACATAACCTGATTCTGCTTTGGTTAGGCAGGCTGGCCATCTTCTAACTGATCATATCCTTTCCTCAAATGTCTCATCTATGTACCCACGGACATAATTCACTGACATATATAGATATATTTATAATGTCCCATAGTAGATCTTGCGAGGCTCTCCCTACAAATGCCAAGTGCATTCCATATCATGTCACTATCAGCGAAGTCCTGACGCTATTCAGTGTCAGCGACGTGATATGGGATGCAAAGGGCCCTGGGGTGGCATGGGTGGGAGTGGGGACCAATAAGTAAATAGTAAATAGAGCCTGTTACCTGCTGGAGCAGCTCCAGCAGTTAATGGCCTATTTAAAAACCAAAAGCAGCAGTGGCCCACCAGGCCCCCTATGGTCATGGGCCCCATAGCAGCTGCTATGGCGGTAGTTCTGCCACTGGGTATGTCTTACAATTTAAGGCCCCACTTGTAAACTTGCCCAGGGCACCACTTTCTTAAACCTCCCCTGCCTGCAGTGTCTCCAGACTTGTCTCCCATCGAAGACATCTGGGACATCATTGGCCAGCAATTACCAAGGGAGCTGTCAGCAGTCAATCTTGAGGCTTTCTACATGGCATAGCATTCCTCAGACAACCATTAATAACCTCATTGATAGTTTGCCAAGAAGTGTGTGTGTGTGTGTGTGTGTGTGTGTGTGTGTGTGTGTGTGTTTGTGTGTGGAGCTAAAACTAGATACTGAATAAATTGAGATGTGTTTGAATACTTTTCCATTTTCTTTATTTGCATATAATTAAGACTACTTTTATATATGTGCTGGGTTGTCTGTTCTGGTTTGTCAGAGGACAAGAACAATAGACAAAACACTAAAATAGTAGCCCCATATGGAGACCGATAAGTGATGCAGGCAGGATTGTGATGGAGTTGGAGTCTCCAAACTCAAATGTGAGTGCAGGTTTACTGTAGATCTTATGATTTACAAAATATCAAGACTTTCCTTCTTGGGGTGTGTGTGTGTGTGTGTGTGTGTGTGTGTGTGTGTGTGTGTGTGTGTGTGTGTGTGTGTGGATATATATATATATATATATATATATATATATATATATATATATATAGTCAGGTGCTGGGTGGGCTGACATGAACACAGACTCCAAGGTATTAGTCCAAGTATTGAGTTTTATTCACTCAAAACACTCCTTGGTACATGCAACATAACAGAAACCGAAAAAATAAATACCTGCCCGTCTGGGCTCTAACTAAACAGAAATAGGTTACCTCACCTAGAATAGCAACCAATTCAAACAGTCAGATTGTCTTCCAGCAGTAGCCACTTTCTTTGTGGCTTTCCAGCCAAGTGCTGCCATAGTCTGCTCTCCTAGCAGACTTCTTATATCCCCTTAATGAGGACAATCCCAGTCAGCTGGGTTTCTCCAGGAGTGTCCACAAGGTGTGGACTGGAGGGGATGGGAATGGCAGGTCCCACTACCAGCCTGCCCGCCATTCCATAAAAATCCAACCCAGTGCACAGCACTTAAATAACGTTCAGCAAACATAGTTGTCGGCTGAGAGCAAACTTTCTGGATTTCCGTCATCTCACCCATCTGAGCAACCTGGGTGAGATATACATCCCTTCCAATATTTTACCAGTCATCGGCTTACATATCCCCCCCCCTCCCTTTTCCAGACCGGAGGGCTGGGCATTTGTGGCTATCATACAATGTACCCTTGACAGGGCATCAGCATTTCCCAACAACTTCCCTGGTCTGTGCTCTACACTGAAAATAAAATTTTGCAAGGACAGAAACCATCTGGTAACCCTAGCATTTCTATCCTTATTCATTTTCATCCAAGTGAGAGGGGCATGGTCAATTATCAACTTAAATTTTCTGCCTAGGAGGTAATATTTTAGGGCATCCAGTGCCCACTTAATAGCTAAGCACTCCCTTTCCACAATGGCGTAGTTTTTCTCAGCAGGGGACAGCTTCCTGCTCAGGTACATCACTGGATGCTCCTCTCCATTTTTAACCTGGGACAGCACCGCTCCCAGACCTGCATCAGAGGCATCTGTCTGCACCAGGAACTCCTTCCTAAAATCAGGGGTTATAAGGACTGGCTGTTGGCATAGAGCTAACGTTAGCCTCTGCTTCTGGTGTCCAGTGTATCATCACTGACTTCCCACCTTTCGTCAGGTCAGTGAGAGGAGCTGCAATAGAGACAAAATTTGGCACAAACCTATGATAGTAGCCAGCAATTCCAAGAAATGCCCTGACTTGTTTTATGGTTAGCGGCCTTAGCCAGTTCTGTATTGCCTCCACCTTATTGATTTGGGGCTTTATTACTCCTTTGCCAATTACATAGCCCAGGTACTTGGCTTCTTCTAGCCCTAAAGCACATTTCTCAGGGTTAATAGTAAGGCCTGCCTCACTTATGGAGTCTAGTACTGCCTGTACCTTACAGAGGTGACTTCCCCAGTCTGGGCTATGAATGACCACATCGTCCAGGTAAGCCGCTGTGTAGTCATGATGTGGCCGCAAGATTTGGTCCATCAACCTCTGAAAGGTAGCAGGAGCTTCATGCAACCCAAATGGCATGTTCCTGTACTGGAACAATCCTTCTGATACAGCAAAGGCAGTTTTCTCTTTGGCTTCCTCAGACAAAGGTATTTGCCAGTAACCTTTTGTGAGATCCAGTGTGGTTATGTATCTCGCATTACCCATCTTCTCAATAAGCTCATCTACTCTGGGCATTGGATAAGCATCAAACTTTGAAATTTCATTTCATTTTCTAAAATCATTACAGAACCGCCAGGTACCACTGGGCTTTGGTATCAAGACAATTGTGTTAGACCAGTCACTTTTAGACTCCTCAATCACACCTAACTCCAGCATGCGTTTAACCTCGGCTGACAGTACCTCCCTACGTGCCTCTGGTATTCTATAGGGTTTGAGGTTTATTTTCCGCCCAGGTTCCGTCTCCACACAGTGCTCTACTAGGTGTGTACGCCCTGGAAGATCAGAGAACTTACGTTTATTTCTCTGGAGGAACTCTCTTGCCTCTTGTTGTTAGGGCGCTGACAGAGTCTCATTTATATGGACTGGAGGGATTGGTGGCAACGAATCATCCACTTCTGCATTTGAGGCCACCAAGGTTTCCCTCTGGGTCTAGGGCTTGATCAGATTTACATGGTAAATTTGAAATGGCTTCCTTTTCCCTGGTTGGTGCACCTTATAGTTCACTGGCCCTACTTTTTGCACAATTTCATATGGGCCTTGCCACTTCGCTAAGAATTTACTTTCCACCGTCAGCACCAATAGAAGTACTCCCTAGAATCCCCTGGGCTAAATTCTCGGATTCTGGCAGAACGATTGTAAATTCTGCTTTGGGCCTCTTGTGATTTTTGCAGATGTTCTTTTACCACTGGCATGACTGTTGCAATACGGTCTTGCATTTGAGCTACATGCTCTGACACTTTTGTATGGGGAAGCCTCAGTTTCCCATGTTTCCTTGGCTATATCTAATAAGCCTCTGGGGTGTCTACCATAGACTAACTCAAAAAGGGAAAAATCTGTAGAAGCTTGTGGAACTTCTCTAATAGAGAACATCAGATATGGCAACAGGCAGTCCCAATCACGACCATCTTTTTCTACCACTTTTTTAAGCATGTGTTTAAGAGTTTTGTTAAAGCGTTCCACTAACCCATCTGTCTGGGGGTGATACACAGAGGTCCGTATGTGGGTAATTTTAAATAGCTTGCACAGCTCTTTCATCACCTTTGGCATGAATGGTGTGCCCTTGTCAGTCAGTATTTCTTTAGGTATGCTTGTTCTTGAAAACATATAGAACAACTCACGGGCAATACTCTTTGATGCAGTATTATGCAAAGGAACCGCCTCAGGATAGCGAGTAGCATAATCTAAAACAACCAGGATATATTGGTGACCTCTAGCTGACTTGACTATTGGACCGACCAAGTCCATAACAATCCTTTCAAAAGGTACTTCAATGATGGGCAGGGGAACCAAGGGACTACGGAATTGTGGGGTTGGGGCATGTACCTGACATGTAGGACAGGATGCACAGTAGTCCTTCACTTCCTTATAAACGCCCGGCCAATAAAACCTTTGGAGAATCCTCTCCTGTGTTTTCTCAGACCCTAGGTGTCCCCCAAGTACATGATTATGGGCCATATCAAGTACCATGCGGCAGTATGGCTTAGGCACGAGAAGCTGCTCCACAATTTCCCCATTACTTTTTGGGCAGCACGGTAGCTCAGTGGTTAGCACTGCAGCTTTGCAGCGCTGGAGTCCTGGGTTCAAATCCCACCAAGGACAACATCTGCAAGGGGTTTGTACAGTATGTTCTCCCCATGTTTGCGTGGGTTTCCTCCGGGTACTCTGGTTTCCTCCCACACTCCAAAAACATACTGGTAGGGAATATAGATTGTGAGCCCTATATGGGACAGTGACTGACAATGTCTGTAAAGCGCTGTGGAATAAGATGGCGCTATATAAGTAAGCATAATAAATAAATAAATAAATAACCCGATACAAGAGGTCATTATTCATAACAAAATGGGGAAATCGGTGGTCAGCATCCGGTTCCTGAGGCACGCTATTTACGACTGTCACACTTTCACGAGCATTAGCAAGAGTGGGATCTCTCAACTGTGAAGTACCAAAATTATCCTGGGAGACTTGCAATTCAGGTATATCATGCTCAGGAGCTGGGGTAGGGGTATCATCCTGCTCTCCAGCTAGGACCTCTAATGGAAAAGGGTCACACATCATGCACTTTGGGCGTAGATGGGGTATCCACCTTTGGCTTACAGGTTTTACCTTTTCCCCACAAATCTCAGAGCAAAGGGAAATCACGTCCCAAAATCACACTATGCATGAGGTTTTTCACAACACCCACTTCATAATAGACAAGTCCTAATATAGTCTCTATTTTGATATTGGCCATGGGGTAGTCCTTAGTATCCCCATGGATGCAAAGTACACTCATGTGCTTGTCCGGCATACAGTCCCCAGCTATCAAGCTGGCATGTACTAAAGTTACCAGGCTTCTAGAGTCGAGCAATGCCTGGACAGGATGATCATTCACCACAATCTTGCAGACCTGAGGCTCAGTCTCTAGACCCGGTGCCACAGCACAGACAGGTTCTGCGAACAAGGATGGACGCCCACCAGCGTCACACTCCATCAGCTTAGAGCTGAGAGGGCAATGGACAGCAATATATCCCTGCTCATGGCATCTCCAACACTGTACTAGGCCTGGTTTCTCCAGCAGAGAGTCCAGTTTGGGACTAGTGGAGTGCTTGAGAGACATTTCAGTCTTTCGCCCATGAGACCCCTCTAAAACTGTTTTCACTCCGCCTTCAATAAATGGAACAGTCTTACTGGGAGGTGGCCTCCACCTGGTGTTCCTAGAGGGGTGATCGAGCTGCAGGGACATCGCGAAGTTCTGCCTCAGTTGCAAAGAACCTTTCTACAAGGGTGACATGTTGGTTGACATATTTGGGGTCTCTATGTCCAACCCAGTGCTGCAACACAGTAGGAAGAGATCTGACTAACCGGTCTAGGACCACCTTCTCCACAATCTGTGCAGGGGTACAGGAGTCTGGTTCCAGCCATTTCTTTACCAGGTGAATAAGGTCGTACATCTGGGACCTGGCAGGTTTGTCCAAATGGTAACTCTAGGTATGCACCCGCCAGGCACGGACAGCCGTGGTCACTCCCGGCCGAGCAAGAATTTCTGCTTTCAGTTTATTATACTCTCTGACATCCTGTTGGCAGAGGTCATAATATGCTTTCTGGGGTTCACCTGTCAGATAATGTGCGATGACATCTGCCCAGTCAGCAGCTGGCAGTCTCTCTCGTTCAGCCACCCTTTCAAACACGGTAAGGTAGGCCTCTATATGATCATCTCGGGTCATTTTCTGCAAAGCTCTTTGCACAGCCTGCTTTACATCTCTGAGTTCCATAGGTCCCTACGGACTAATGACACCAGTCTCTTTGATGGCCAGCTGCTCCATCAACAAACGGTTGGTTTCTTGTTGCTGTATATTAGACTGCACCAGATGTTTCAGTAGCTCTTCCATATTCCAGGTCTGGTCTTGTCTGGCTGCAACAGCCTTCACCCAGGACATAAATTTTTTTTTTTTTTTTTTTTTTTTTTTTAACAAGGAGTTGTGTTGTTGCCCCTAGCAACCCCTGAATGCCCGAATCCTCCACCAATTGTCAGGATGTGGGGTGCTGGGTGGGCTGACATAAACACAGACTCCAAGGTATTAATCCAAGTATTGAGTTTTATTCACTCAAAACACTCCTTGGTACATGCAACATAACAGAAACCGAAAAAATAAATACCTGCCCGTCTGGGCTCTAACTAAACAGAAATAGGTTACCTCACCTAGAATAGGAACCAATTCAAACAGTCAGATTGTCTTCCAGAAGTAGCCACTTTCTTTGTGGCTTTCCAGCCAAGCGCTGCCATAGTCTGCTCTCCTAGCAGACTTCTTATATCCCCTTAATGAGGACAATCCCAGTCAGCTGGGTTTCTCCAGGAGTGTCCACAGGTGTGGACTGGAGGGGATGGGAATGGCAGGTCCCACTACCAGCCTGCCCGCCATTCCATAAAAAATCCAGCCCAGTGTACAGCACTTAAATAATGCTCAGCAAACAGAGTTTTCGGCTGAGAGCAAACTTTCTGGATTTCCGTCATCTCAACCATCTGAGCAACCTGGCTTGCTTACAATATATATATATATATATATATATATATATATATATATATATATATATATATAATATATATATATATATATATATATAAAGTATATATGAGTATATATATATATGTAGCTGCGCAGCCACTACAGACAGCCCGACGGCTCCCCTCCACTGGCGGAGGGAGCAGCCTCACCGTTAAGGGAGATGTCCTCCTCACATCCTCCTTCCAGCACTTACAGTGACTCGGCGCTTCCAAGGCAGCTCCAGACCCGAGAGCAGCGGCGGTGCGGGCACCGCTGATCTCCCCCACCCAACCAAACAACGCGGTAATTAAAGGGGCAGTATGGGGAGCAGCCTCACCTTCACCCTCTAACGGGCCTCATCGCCACAGACCAGACCCACAGACCCCGACCACCACACTGTCTGATCTGTCCTCAGGAGAAGAGGACGATCCACCTTCCACCTGCAAGAAAAAAGTGAGTAGCCGTTAGGCATCTATCTCTACCCACGTTTCGGCAGAGTCTGTAGTATTTTACCTCCCCCCTCCGGAGGAAGCGGCCAATACGCTACAGGGACATCCAGAACTGCAGGCGTTACTCACTTTAAGCAGAAGGGACATGGATAATCTAGCCACAGATCTGAAATGTGCATGGCTCAGACCCAGCGAGACCGAGGGATGTCATATGTAGGATCCACTACTTCACCGTAAAGGAGGATATAATGTCCAAAGCTAGAAATCTCAAGAGCATCGACTTTAGGGGTGCCCCTCTATCCATCTTTCCGGATCTCTCCAGACACACTCTACGTCAAAAAGCAGCGCTGAAACCGCTACTTGCTGTACTCCAAGAACGAGGGATTCCCTATCAGTGGGGGTTTCCTTTCGCTCTCCAGGTCCGCAGGCAGGATAAGCTTATCGTCTTGACATCCCCGGAAGAACTCCAGGATTTTCTCCGCGCACTTGATCTTCCAATGATCCGCCTCCCGATCTGGGAACAGATGCTCAGTGACTCAGATCGGCCAGCTCCTCCTACGATGGTCCGAACCGCTACTAGAGATCGAGCAACAACTCCTCCAGGGCCCCAAAGACCAAGGCGTAGACGTAGACATTCTCACTGGACTTTATAGTTCGGGGTTATACCATTGTTGAATTTTTAAATGTTCTATTGCCTATTTTTGTTGAATTTGCACTCCTTCATTAGAGATCTATTCACTATATTGCCTCTTCACGCATAATTTAACATAGGGGGCCACATAGTCTCTGGTTATTTGTCAGTTCTTGACCTCTTTACCTCTTCTTTTTGTCTTGCTGCCTTGGGCTCGGCCTTCTTCGTTCCCACATAGCTAAGGTTCTGCAGTGCGGAACCAAACGGAGACGCGTGCTCCTACCCCATACTCCCACTGAGGGTGCCCTGTCTGCCCTCTTCAACCTTAATTTCCCTCCTCCCTCCTGCTCCCCGAGGTCCCTGTCCTCCAACTCCGGGTACCACTGACCCAACTCTACCCACTACTGATCTCGTCCCCTTCTTTTCCGCCCTCACTATCCCTCCCCTCCCCTTCCACTGCCTATAGCGGACATTATAATATCCTCATTCAATGTTAAGGGATTGAATGTACCTGAGAAGCGCTCTCAAGTTCTTTATGATGCCCACAAGCGTAAGGTCCAGATTCTCTGCCTACAAGAAACACATTTTCTTGCTGACCAAGTGCCCACTATTAAAAACCGCTACTATCCGTTATGATCCCATAGTAGTAACACACAGGGTAAAACTAAGGGGGTTGCCATCTTTTTCCACAAAAACCTCCCTGTAAAGATTATAGACTCCATGACAGACCAGGACGCTAGATACATTTATCTCATATGTGAAATATATGGATCAGTGTACACAGTAGCCAATATATACGCACCGAACACCAGTCAGATCCCTTTCCTTGTCTCAGCCCTGAATGCCCTCCAATCTTTTGCCAAGGGCCATCTCATACTATGTGGAAACTTCAATCTCCCTTTGAACCCTTTAATAGACACCTCTGAAGGTAGGTCCCATATTCCCTACAGTGCTTTAAACAAGCTCAGGAAGCTTTTACACTCCATGTTGCTGTGCGATGCCTGGCGGATCCTTCATCCGACCGATAAAGACTTCTCATACTACTCCCATGCTCATAACATATATAGTAGGATTGACTATATTCTTCCATCCCACTCTATTTTTGCCTCAAGTGACAGCAGTCGGGATTGGTACAGCATTCCTCTCTGACCACTCTCCAATCACATGCACTATTCGTATGTCGCCTCCGGGACCTCGCCCACACTCTTGGAGACTGAATGAGTCGCTCTTGCTTGATGCTGCATGTATGGCCGATCTCAAACTCACTGTTTCCAACTTTGTGACAGACCATGCCCATGACTCCACCGATTTCAATGGGAAGCCTTAAAATGTGTGCTTCGTGGAGTGCTGATGAAACATGGGGCTAGAATTAAGAAGGAATTGGGGCTTAAGTTCCAGTCGCTCCTTCGAGACTTAGCTGCCCTTGAGGCACAACATAAATTATCCCTACAACAGTCTACCCTGGTTGCGCTGACGGCTACGCAGCAGGTGATCAGGTCCTTGTTGGAGCAGAGGCAACAGCGACTCCGCCAATTAGGCAAACGATCGTTCAATGAGTGTGGTAACAAGGCGGGTTGCCTTCTGGCACGCGCCGTAAGAGAGCGTCAGGCCACTTTGTATGTAACGGCTATTAAGAACCCATCGGGAACCACAACCCACTTAACTACAGACATAGCTGAAGCGTTCTGAGGATATTATGAATCCCTTTATAACCTTCCTCAGCCACACACCACCAATCGGACGCCTGATCCCCCCCTCACACTCCCCCAATATATAGCACAGACAGCTCTCCCCTCTCTTAAACCCGAAGAGTCTGACCTATTGGAATCACCTTTTTCCGCCCAGGAGCTTGAGCTGGGGATCTCGAACTTGCCCGAGGGTAAAAGCCCGGGACCGGACGGGTTCACAGCTCGGTTCTACAAGATTTTACAGCCTGATCTTGCACCCCTTCTATTGAAATCCTTTAACTCTATCTCGCCTGACACTCAATTCCCCCCCCCCCCCTTTTACATGCACATATAACGGTTATACCCAAGGAGGGTAAGGACCACCTGCTCTGCCCTAGTTATAGACCGATATCCTTGATCAACACTGACACCAAACTCTACGCCAAGCTGATAGCTAATAGATTGAGTCAGTACATGGAAAAGCTAGTTCATTACGATCAAGTTGGCTTTATCCCACATAGAGAAGCAAGGGATAACACGTTGAAGGCCTTCTCGGCGATCCATTATGCAAAGAGTTCACGAATCCCTATGATGCTCCTCTCTTTGGACGCGGAGAAGGCCTTTGACAGGGTTGATTGGGGCTTCTTGGAAGCCACTCTCTCGCAGATAGGATTGGGACCCAGGATGCTTACCCACATACGCTCCCTTTATAACTCCCCGAGGGCACAGGTACGAGTTAATGGTGCACACTTTTCACCTCTTACTATATGCAATGGCACCCGCCAAGGTTGTCCTCTTTCACCTATGCTTTATGCCTTGGTGATGGAACATCTACTCGTAGCAATTAGGGATAATCCAGACATCCAGGGCCTCAGAATCCGAAATTTACATCTTAAGATCTCAGCATTCGCAGATGATGTCCTACTCTTCATCACTCAGCCGCTCACAACCATCCCATCTCTCCTCCGAGAAATCAACTCCTATAGCTACTATAGTAACTACAAACTCAACCTGTCCAAATGTACCGCCCTTAATGTCTCCCTGCCAGAGTCACAGCTTTGGGGTCTCCGCTCCTCTTTTCCCTTTACATGGTCCCAGAAAGCAATTAAATACTTGGGGGTTCAGCTCCCTAGCAATCTAACTGATTCCTATACGCTTAATTTCCTTCCGATCCTGCGCACCTTGCAGACAGATATGAAACGATGGGACACCAAAGGCCTCTCTTGGCTGGGACGCATTAATTTGCTAAAAATGAATGTCCTCCCCAGACTACTCTATCTATTTCAGACTGTTCCTATAATGTTACCCAAACAATTCTTTACAACTATCCAGAAAACATTTATTAAATTCATATGGGCATCCAAGCCACCAAGAATTGCAAGAAGTATCTTGCCCAAACCCAAAGAGTGTGGCGGATTGGCGGTACCGGATTGCTCTAACTACTTCCTGGCTGCGGTCGCTTCGCGCATTTTGGACTGGCATCACTCGGAGCACTCTAAACTCTGGGTTGCCTTGGAGGGTTCCTTGAGTTCACTTCCACTTACTGCCCTCCCGTGGCTAGCTAAGCGTTACTGGACAGACAGCTCCACCCATACACTTCCATACGTCGCGCTTCAGGTCCTAGGATCGTGCCGGCGCTATGGTGTTATGCATAGACTCTTTCTAAACGATGGACCTATGACGCCTATCTCGGGCAACCCGGATTTTCCCGCGGCGCTCCACTCCTCCTTTTTATCCCACGCTAGGGGCCAACAGATCCTCCGTTTCCACCAAGTTTCAAGCACGACATCTCTCCTCCCCCGCCAAGAGCTGACCCATCCTGGGTCAGACCCTGAGTCGGCCATATCCCATTGGCAATACGCCCAGCTAACTCACCTATACATCACTCTTAAGATAAAGCACAATCTGCACAGAAAGTTACTGCCCTTTGAACGCATATGCCTCTCTCCCCATACCCCAGCTCATACAATCTCGCTTATCTATGGCATACTGTGGGAGACTGCTACTGACTCCCTACCTGCTTACGTGGGTGGGTGGGAAAGGGAGCTGGGGGTCTCGTTCGTGCCAGATGTGTGGTCATCGGCATTCCAGGCGTGCCACAAATTCTCTATTTCCTGCAAGGCACAGGAGACTAACTATAAGATACTCTCCCGATGGTACAGAGTCCCATCTGTTCTCCATGAGATATATCCCTCTACCTCAGATCGATGTTGGAGAAGTAACTCTGGCTGGGGTACGATGAAGCACGTCTGGTGGGAATGTACACTCTTACGCCCCTACTGGTGAGAAGTTCAGCGTATAATTAAGATGGTTATGGGCATTTCATTAGGCGATGACCCGGTTCCCCTTCTTCTCTCCATCTTCCCGAGTAAATACGAGAAACACATCCGCAAATTGATAGGCTTCATGCTGGTGGCCGCAAGGTCTGTGATTCCTAGACTATGGAAATCTCAGACTCCCCCCTCCCTAGTGTCCTGGCTCAAAGAGATTTTGCTCATCCATAGTATGGAAAATATGATGGCGGAGCTGCGACAGGATGACAGGACCCACCACCAAACATGGCTCCTTTGCAATCTTTTCTACCAATCCAGGGAATTCCAATCTGCCTTCCCCTCTATATCCCCCCAACAGGGACCTTCCCCCCCCCCCCCGACTTCTTCTAATTTCTAACTTCTAATCTCTTGTCATAATAATGTAAATGGGTTTTGACTTCACCCTACATTTTACTGCATTCTGTGTTTGGCCCTGCTGCGACAGAGCCTATGTTGTTCCCCATACCCTATTACCCTCTTCTCATCTCCTATCCCCCTGCCTCCCTCCCCCCTCATCCAGGTACTTCCCTGATTATTTTATTGTATAACTTGCTTTATCTCTGTCAACATGAAAAGTCAAATCTTTGTTCGGCCCTGCTGCGACAGAGCTCATGTTATCTCCTCTGATTTGCTCCATTTGTCATTTCTCAACCCCAATCCCCTATCCCCTCCCCCTACCTCCTTCCCCACCCATCCAGCCCCAAAATGTTGTTTGAAATGTTTTTATGTTTAAATGTAAAAATTTCAATAAAATCCTTAATGTTAAAAAAATTGTAGATTCACACTGAAGGCATCAAAACTATGAATTAACACATGTGGAATTATATACTTAACAAAAAAGTGTGAAACAACTGAAAATATGTCTTATATTCTAGGATCTTCAAAGTAGCCACCTTTTGCTTTGATTGCTGCTTTGCACACTCTTGGCATTCTCTTGATGAGCTTCAAGAGGTAGTCACCTGAAATGGTCTTCCAACAGTCTTGAAGGAGTTCCCAGAGATGCTTAGCACTTGTTGGCCCTTTTGCCTTCACTCTGCGGTCCAGCTTACCCCAAACCATCTCGATTGGGTTCAGGTCTGGTGACTGTGGAGGCCAGGTCATCTGGCGTAGCAACCCATCACTCTCCTTCTTGGTCAAATAGCCCTTACACAGTCTGGAGGTGTGTTTGGGGTCATTGTCCTGTTGAAAAATAAATGATGGTCCATCTAAATGCAAACCGGATGGAATATCATGCCGCTGCAAGATGCTGTGGTAACCATGCTGGTTCAGTATTCCTTCAATTTTGAATAAATCCCCAACAGTGTCACCAGCAAAGCACCCCCACACCATCACACCTCCTCCTCCATGCTTCACAGTGGGAACCAGGCATGTAGAGTCCATTCGTTCACCTTTTCTGCGTCGCACAAGGACATGGTGGTTGGAACCAAAGATCTCAAATTTGGACTCATCAGACCAAAGCACAGATTTCCACAGGTCTAATGTCCATTCCTTGTGTTCTTTAGCCCAAACAAGTCTCTTCTGCTTGTTGCCTGTCCTTAGCAGTGGTTTCCTAGCAGCTATTTTACCATGAAGGCCTGCTGCACACAGTCTCCTGTTAACAGTTGTTGTAGAGATGCGTCTGCTGCTAGAACTCTGTGTGGCATTGACCTGGCCTCTAATCTGAGCTGCTGTTAACCTGAGATTTCTGAGGCTGGTGACTCGGATGAACTTATCCTCCACAGCAGAGGTGACTCTAGGTCTTCCTTTCCTGGGGCGGTCCTCATGTGAGCCAGTTTCTTTGTAGCACTTGATGGTTTTGGTCACTGCACTTGGGGACACTTTCAAAGTTTTCCCAATTTTTTGGACTGACTGACCTTCATTTCTTAAAGTAATGATGGCCACTTGTTTTTCATTACTTAGCTGCTTTTTTCTTGCCATAATACAAATTCTAACACTCCATTCAGTAGGACTATCAGCTGTGTATCCACCTGACTTCTGAACAACACAACTGATGGTCCCAACCCCATTTATAAGGCAAGAAATCCCACTTATTAAACCTGACAGGGCACACCTGTGAAGTGAAAACCATTTCAGGTGACTACCTCTTGAAGCTCATCAAGAGAATGCCAAGAGTGTGCAAAGCAGTAATCAAAGCAAAAGGTGGCTACTTTGAAGAACCTAGAATATAAAACATATTTTCAGTTGTTTCACACTTTTTTGTTAAAATATATATATATATATATATATATATATATATATTTTATTTTTTATTATTAGTGGGTATATATGGGGGTGTGTATTTTATACATATGTGTATGAACGGAGCAAACGTTAAGTTGGCATTTGCAGCAAATATTGTTTGTATTGCAGAATCCCAGATTGCTACTGCTTTTATGTGTTTGTCCCTGTGCCTCTGGGTTTTATGTGAGTATGTTCTGTCTTCTGTGTTAAGTGTCACTGTTTGCAGCTTTCCCTGTTATTTTTCCCTGCAGTGTTCAAGTCTAGCCTTGGTTAGCCCTGGCCTATCACAGGCCACTGGGTGGGGTTGTGGGAGACTCAGTCTCCACAGTAACCCTTGGTCTGAGTTCCAGTCTAGTGTGAGCAGTGGAACAGTAAGAGTGTGCAGAGGTTTCCTGCCCCCAGAAGCTGCACTGAGGCCCACGGTTAGCCATCACAGCCTTCAGGAGGATTACTTTGGGCCTAATCTTCAGGTAACCAGTTCCTTGTCAGGCCTCCTAGAACCAAGGCTGGGGATTGGACACTGTATTACTTCCCCCATTTAGAAGCTGCTATTGCCTTGTGATTCCTGTTGCCAAATAAAGGCTGTCTGGTTTACCTGCATCGCTGGATCCTGAGTCGTGCTTGCCCATCAGGGCCCTTCCGAACAACACCACACCGGCTCAGGGAGGAGAGGTCCCCAACTCTCCAACTGGAAGTGCCCCGGGGGAAAGAACTACTACCACCACCATCCGGTAGTGCTGCAGGACCCCCCTCGACTTTGTCCGGCCCAGGAGTGGGACGGGAGTGGTTGGTGAGTGTGCTCGGCCTGATAAGTGGAACAGCATCCGCCACCACTACTCCCATCCTCCGGTCTCCTCCGTCTGGGTTGCGGCAGTATACACGTGTGTTATAGTGTGATAAAAAGATCCAGTCTAGACAGTCCTGAACTGCAGCGCAAACATCTCATGTCCTGGTTTTTTATACAATGCAAAGATGTATGTATAATCTATGAATATAGAGATGAGGGTTTTTAGGTCAGCACCTTGCCTAAGCCTTGGACAATAATGCAGTGCAATAAGCCTTGGACAATAAGTGCAGCCGCTGCATGTTTTGATTTATGAACTGCAAAGAATTTTTTTGGCAAATCTGAATATATTAGCCATTCCATTTTATTTCCAGTGCTCATTTGGGTTTCTTTTTCAGGTAACTGACTATGCTATAGCAAGAAGGATTGTTGATTTACATGCAAGAAATGAGGAGTCTATAGAGAGGGTTTATTCAGTTGAAGACATTCAGAGGTATTTGCTGTTTGCCCGTCAATTTCAGCCAAAAGTGAGTTGTCACGTTTATTTTCCTGTCCTTCATATCTTAATTTTAGCATTAAATTGTAGTTTTTTCAGCATTGTTGGGAACCACATATAAATTTCAATTTTTTATTTTCTATATGTTTCATAGTAACTTGCTAAATCAATTCTTTGGTTATTATGGTCAAGAGTAATGTATATATGTGCAAGAAAATGTAAGGGATTGCTATTTGACAATTTTATATTATACTTATGCTTTAGTACACCCATAGTTCAATATTACACAGGCTGCTGTTAGACCAAAATTTTGTGCACTAAGCATGCTGTTGTGTATGCCAGTCATGTATCTGTGGAGTCCCCTTTGATCATGCCGTGGTCACTCTAGACCTGTGATGGCGAACCTATGGCACGCGTGCCAGAGAGGGCACGCAGAGCCCTCTCAGTTGGCACGCGCGCCGTCGCCATGATCGCTCAATAACGGGGAATCCGGTACAGGATTCCCTATTAGTGAGCGATCGCGTCTTTCGGCTGAGCTGTCAGTGTAGGCCGCGGTCCGGACCGCGGCCTACACTGACTGCAGAGTGTAACCTCTGCCCCGACGCAGGCGTGATGACGTCAGTCATCAGCGCACGCGAGCAGGAGGAGGATGTTCTTCGTGGGACTGCAGCTATTCATGGGACTAGGTAAGTAATATAAACTACTGTGTAGGGGCCTACTGTAAAGCATATACTACTGTGTGGGGCCCCACTGTGAAGCATATACTACTGTGTGGGGGCCCACTGTGAAGCATAAGCTACTGTGTGGGACCCCACTATGAAGCATAGAATACTGTGTGGGGCCCCACTGTAAAGCATATGCTACTGTGTGGGGCCCCACTGTGAAGCATATGCTACTGTGTGGGGCCCCACTGTGAAGCATATGCTATTGTGTGGGGCCCCACTGTAAAGCATATACTACTGTGTGGGGGCCCCACTGTGAAGCATATGCTACTGTGTGGGGCCCCACTGTGAAGCATATGCTACTGTGTGGGGCCCCACTGTGAAGCATATGCTACTGTGTGGGGCCCCAGCCCTCTGAGGCGTATGCTATTCTGTGGGGCCCCACTGTGAAGCATATACTACTATGTGGGGCCCCACTGTGAAGCATATACTACTATGTGGGGCCCCACTGTGAAGCATATACACTGTGGGGGCCCCCTTGCATATACTACTGTGTGGGGGCCACTGTGAAGCATATAATACTGTCTGGGGGCCATTCTGGACCATATAATACTGTCTGGGGGCCACTTCAGATCGAATTGTACTATGTGGGGGCCCTTCACTATTTATATCACACAGTTTTATAGCAGACATGTGATATTATTACAGGCTGTAATAACATTGCAGGGTGACTATAAAACAGATCCTGGTTATTTTAAGGTTAAATTGCCATGTTGGCACTTTGCGATAAATTAGTGGGTTTTGGGTTGCAGTTTGGGCACTCGGTCTCTAAAAGGTTCGCCATCACTGCTCTAGACCATGGCTCTACCAGGGTTAAATTGCCAAGATTAATGGTTCCTTCCAACTCTGCTGTTTAAAGTAAGAGTTTAGCTGTTGGGAAACAGAGGAACACCCACTCTAGGGCGTTACAGGATGACCATGCAGAGCTTTTTCCACAGTGTCTTAAAATACAGTGCTGTAAAATAACTACTGACTACTATTGTTACAGTTTTAAGGCATTAACAGGCATATTTTCAGAATACATTTATTGATGAGCATTACAAGCAAGCAAGCTAGCTAGATACTGGAGCTTGCAAAGTGGACATGACATATGAAAAGGGGAACAGCTATACTTACTGAGGAAGCTGTACTCTTTTTTAATGTATGCACTAAGATAGTGGAAATAATCTATCACACTGGTTTAGCTAGTACCATCTTCAGTCACCAGCTGCAATGGTGCCATCAAGAGAGGGACTGAAACAGACTGGAGAAGCTGGTTGAAGAGAGCCAGTGTGGTGACTGGCACCCCTCTAACCAGCTTCTCAAAGACAGTGAAGTGGAGGGTAAGTATGAAAATGGTATCAATCATGAACAATCGGGAGCATCCCCTAAATAACGCCATTATGAAAGAGTAGCAGATTTAGTGGAAGCTCCTATATTGTTCTATACTGCTGTTTATGTATTTGTGCTTTGATGGTGGGTTATCCTACTGTACAACCCAAACATGCCAAAATAATGTGTCTAATTCCGAGTGTTAGATTTCATATTGTACCCCACTGCACCATACCTATACCTAATTTGCATTGTACCCTACTGTACATACCCTTTGCTATACCCCCTTAATTGCATTACATTGTAATGCTTTGTAGTGCATACAGCTGCTATCATGGCCTACAATTTCCTAGATGGAATTAATAATTCTATTCGAACACTTTATTTATTAAACCACTTCCCACCCCATGACATTCTGTTATGTCAGGGAAAGGTAGTGGGTAATGCAAAAGGCCATAAAGGTGGTGCTAACTACAATGGCTGCCATTGATGCAAACACATATCATGCCTGTTTAACGTAACTTTAAACTAGGGTGTTCATAAGCTTTTTCTGCCTGCCTATCAACACTCCCACAGTGCAGTTGAAGGTGTGACTATTTCATGGAATTGGGGGGGCCCAATAATGGCCCCCAAGATTATCAAAAAATTTGAAATATTTAAAAGTAGAAAAAAATTAACTAGGAATGGCTGGGCCCCAAGGTGAACATTTGACATGGGTCCGTCCCCCCCAAACCGGTTACAGGTCCCCAAACAGTAAAATATGCTCAGCAGAGGCCCCAGATAGTATTATATGCTCAACAGTGGCCCCCGCACAGCATTATATGCTCCACAGTGGCCCCCATACAGCATTATATGCTCTACATTTCTCCCCCCACACACAGTATAATATGCTACTCACAGTGGCCCCACACAGTATAATATGCTCCACACAATGGTCCCCACCCAGTATTATATGCCCCCCATAGTGGGCCCCACCCAGTATTATATCCTCCCTACAGTGGCCCCCACACAGTATTATATGCTCCCCACAGTGGTCCCCACCCAGTATTATATGCCCCCCCACAGTGGCCCCCACCCAGTATTATATGCTCTACAGTGGCCCCACCTAGTATTATATGCTCTACAGTGGCCCCACCTAGTATTATATGCTCTACAGTGGCCCCCACCCAGTATTATATGCTCTACAGTGGCCCCCACCCAGTGTTATATGCTCTACAGTGGCCCCCACCCAGTATTATATGCTCTACAGTGGCCCCCACCCAGTATTATATGCTCTACAGTGGCCCCCACCCAGTATTATATGCTCTACAGTGGCCCCTACCCAGTATTATATGCTCTACAGGGGCCCCCACCCAGTATTATATGCTCTACAGGGGCCCCCACACAGTATTATAAGCTCCCAACAGCCCCCCTCCGCTTCGGTGCTATTATTATACTCTGGATTCTCCTCAGACCCCAGAGTATAATAATCGGAGACCCAGGGAAGGTGATTAAAAATAACATACATTCATACTCACCTTGCCTTACCTTTCCTTGGCATCCTCGGTCCATCCTGCCGTCTTCAGGCCCTCTTCCGACGTCACTGCCGAGGCCTGTGATTGGGCCTCAGAGGTCACATGGGGGCGCACTGACGTCATTATGCGGCCGCGCCCCATGTGACCGCTGGGGTCTAATCACAGCCCTCAGTCATGACGGAGGAGCGCCGGAGAGGAAGCTGTGCCCCGGAGAGGTGAGAATATTTATTTATTATTTTCAGTCACCTCCCCTGTCCTGCCATCTATTGGAAAGGGGCCTGCAATATGCCAGGGCCCCTTTCCAATAACAGTATGTATAGCGGTCAGGGAACCAGGCTTTCCCCGAACGCTATCATAATGGTCCGGGGCCCCGGCCATCTCCAGCTGGCCGCGGGCTCCGTAACCTGCCGGGTCCGTTCGCGGTCACACCCCGCGACCGCGATCATTACTGGTTTGTGGGGTTCGCGGTAGCATCTGCCACAGGGCTCCGGGGCCCCCTAATGTCCTGGGCCCTGTGGCAGCCGCTACCGCTGCTACCCCGATAGTTACGCCCCTGGACATAAACCAATAGTGTACAGAACAACCTTGTATCCTCAGTGAAAGAAGACGGCATATCATTTAGGCTACACATAGGCTTTGCTTGTGATTCTCAGTGTCTCCAGCATGGGCAAAACTATTATCAGTAAAATGTAGAGTTCCTCATACAGACTCCAAACAGTGAGGGAAAGCAACTAGATAAGCAGCTAACCACTCTGTGCTGCTCTGTCCTGGATAAGCCTTCTAATTTCTGTCCTTGAGAAGATGAGATGCTTATGCTTGTCTAATTGCTTTTTTTCCTAACTGCTTAGAGTCTTCATCAGTACATTTTGCTGCCCATCAGGACTGTCTTTACCATGAGGCGACTTGAGTATCTTGAAAGTCTCTCAAGTCCCTGAGGGAACATAATTCGTCAGGTCCACTATGGGATACAAAATAGTATAATTTTTAGTACAGTAAAAAATAACTTTTATTAATATCCACTAAAAGTATATTATAAAAAAGAAAAAAACACCTAATGTTGAAGGTGTCAAAATATAAATGGGGTCATACAAAGGATAACAGCAGCCTACCTAGAAAAAAGGGAGTAGTGTGGTGAAAACCAGTATTCCCTCACAATCAACCCCTAAATCTTGCATTATAATTCCCAGTCTCTAAGTGCCAATTCGGAAGAGGGGAAAAAGATTTTTTGAGGGATGCCTCCATAAGAGGTAAAACACACACACATACACACCATCTGACTAGAGGTCAGTGTAAGACCGACCAAAGTGTCTAACTAGTCACTACCTAGATCCCTTGCTGGTGTCATTTGGTATCTCTCAAGGTGTTTTATATCTCTATGGCCCGATTTCTATATTTACCGCTATTTAGGGGTTGATTGTGAGGGAATACTGGTTTTCACCACACTACTCCCTTTTTTTCTAGGTAGGCTGCTCTTATCCTTTGTATGACCCCATTTATATTTTGACACCTTCAACATTAGGTGTTTTTTTCTTTTTTATAATATACTTTTAGTGGATATTAATAAAAGTTATTTTTTAGTGTACTAAAAATTATATTATTTTGAATTCATTCTATGATGTTGGTACACATACCTTGTTATCTGATATATATCTTTAGTGGTCCACTATGGGATACTATACTGTGGAGGGGCCAATATGGGACATTATACTGTATGGAGGCTACTATGGGACATTGTATTGTGTGGAGGGGCCACTATAAGACATTATACTGTATGGAGGACGCTATGGGACATTATACTGTATGCTCTGTGGAACATGATTCTTAGAGTTTATCCAATTCCTGAAAAACCCTTTTAAAGGGGTTGAAGCAGGCGTAACAAAAAAACCAAAAACCAAAACCAAACACACTCCTGTTACAGGTGCTCTAATGTGTGAGGGGTGGGACAGAGAGTTTCTGGGGACCGAAGCATGGTGTGTGACATGGTGTGTGGGCTTTGGCAGCAGACACTGGAGTGCTGGGGACAGGTGAGTTTCTAACTTTGGCGGATGGGGGGGGGCATTTCAATTTATGCCTCAGGCAGCAGAAAAGCCAGAATCTACCCTTCTGCTCATGGTGGGCTTTCTCTCCTTTTCTTTTGTCACTGAAGATACAGCAGTGGTCTTTTCAGAATCTGAGCACCCACCTCCGTTTCACCCTCTAGGGTCCACCATGAAGAAATCAATAGCCTCCTTGCTGCCTTTGCCTATTACAAGCTATATAAAGAAGTATTTTAGTACATTGTACAAGGAATCAAGAGATCCCACATATAAGGCACCTTAATGGGCAATAAAAAATAAATAAATAAATAAAAAAAATGTTTTAAAAAAAGTGTAAAAATAGTTTAAAAAAAAAAAAAATCCAATTTAACCTCTTTCCACCAAAGCCATTGTTAATTTGTTTTTAGTTTTCTACTACTGCCTTTCAAGAGCCATTACTTTATTTTTCTGTTCACAAAGCTGTCTCAAGGTTTATTTTTTGCTGGAGAAATGGTACTTCATAGTGGTACCGTTTAATATTCCTTATGATGTATTGTGAAGTTGTGAAAAAAAAAATAGTAGATGGGGTTTAGGAAAAAAAACTGCATTTGCATAATTTTCTTATGGGTTTTGTTTTTACAGCGTTCACTGTGCAGCCAAAATTACATGTTAGCTATATTCTGCAGGTAGCTATGATTACAATGATACCAAATTTATATAGTTTTTATGTTTTAACACATTAACAAAAATTCAAAGCTTTGGAAAAAAAAATTCTTGGAATCTCTATATACTGACACTGGTAATTGTTACATATTTCTGAATATGATTTTTTTTTTTTTTTTGTGGGGCCAGGCATACCATACCATTTTGGGGAATGTCTGATGTGTTGATCTCTTTTTATTCTGGTGTGTGTGTGTGTGTGTGTGTGTGTGTGTTTGTTTGTTGTTTTGTTTTTTTTTTTGAAGGTGAAATGGCAAAAATAAGTGGTTTGGGTGTATGGGTAAAATATTCTGTTTGCACTTGTATGTAGGGATGCCTAGTTTGTGTGTGTTTTTTTTTTTTTTTTTTTAGTAGGAATCTAGGGAAAGGGGAATTATTCAAGCTTTTATTATATAAATGTGTGTTTTATAAATGTATAATATATATACACACATGCAAATGTTAATCCTTTAAGAACGCAGGGTAATTTGTATGTTAGGCTTGGTGACTTCATATTTTCCATCCCTGTTTTCCAAAATGTATTACTTCTTTATTTTTCTGTCAACCTAGCCATATGAAGGCTAATTCCTTGTGCACCAAGTTGTACTTTTAGTTAGCACCATTTTTTCATACAGTAGGGCAGATTTATTAAGACTGGCATTTTGTAAACCAATATTAATCTGTTCAGAACTGGGGTAAATTTTCATTATAACCCTTGACAGAAAACTGGAGATATCCTGGAAAACTGACACAGAGGGAATGATAAATTCCCCCCAATGTTTGTTAGCTTTTATTAATATTTGTGGGGGGGAGGTCCACATAGGGAAAATATACAATGGTCATTTTTTGTCTTTGGTTTTATGACGTTCGCTCATGACATTTAATTTTTTCTGTTTGATCATTACAATAATGGAGATGTCATTTTTATAGTGGTTTTATTATACTCTAACACTTACTGAATAAAATGCATTTTTCAAAAACAATTTGCTAGGGGGATTGTATTCTGACATAAATTTTTTACTTTTTTATGGAACTATATGAGGGTTTTATTTAGCAGGACAAGTTGTAGATATAATAATAATAATAATAATAATATTATTAATATTAATAATAATAAAAAAAAAAATATATATAATATATATTTTTTTTTTTGCTTACTAAGTTTTCAAAGTTTTACTAAAGTGGATTGCTCTATGTGTGTGCTTTTTTTTTTTTTCCCCAAATGTAAAGATTACTAAGGAAGCAGAAGAGTTTATTGTCGAACAATATCGTCGTCTTAGACAACGTGATGGTAGTGGAGTCACAAAATCTGCATGGAGAATTACAGTTAGACAGCTTGAAAGTTTGATCAGATTATCAGAAAGTATGGCTCGTATGCACTGCTCAGATGAGGTACGTATTGCTAAACTTTGATTTATGTGGAACCATAATCTCTTTTCACAACACATTTTTCTTTGCATCTTATTTGGTTAATTTAACAAGAGTCTAGCTCAAAAAAGCTCAATGTAGTGTGACTTCTTTTGTTGTCCAGGGACACTGTTTCAAAGTTTGAAATTTTAACACTTCAGGTTCAACCAAAACATGTGAAAGAAGCCTTCAGGCTGCTGAACAAGTCAATTATTCGTGTGGACACTCCTGATGTTAGTTTGGATCCAGGTGAAGATAAGTTTGTGGAAGGTACAGTTTATCTACAATATAAGTATTGCATGAAAAAGAAAAATACTCAACAAAAAAAAAAATTACCATTTAAAAGTTCTTAGTCTTGGGGACTTGATGACAGGAAGGAACCAAACTTACGCTTTTTTCTTTTTAAGAAACATATTTTCTAATTGTAGTTCTTGGATCAGGTGTGCTGAGCTGTCAACCAATTCATTAAGCAAATTGTGCTACCAAATAAGAGAGCTTTCCGTTAATCTCATTGGAGAATTTAATTTTTTAAATCATAAACTTTTATAGGTAGGATTAATGGCAAATGTATTTTGTGCTGTTTCTATATAAAGTGTAATTTTTATGTTTTATGGGGATTTTCTTTAGTATTTTTATGTACAGCGTTGTGTAAACTTTTTTTGCAGGGCAAGTTGTAGTGTTTAAAAAGCTAATTCTGCCAAACTTGCAGATCAGTGGAGGTCCAACCACTCAGAGCCCCCCACTGATTAGAAAAATGGGGAACTTTTGTCCCCCATTCTGATTGGAGCGGTGATTATCTCCAGAGTTCCCATTGAACTGAATGGAGCTGTGCCCACCCATCGCTCCATTCAGAATAAGGGATGAAAGTGCCCCATTCTCCTGATCGGGGTGTGTGTTTTTTTTTTTGTTTTGTTTTTTTCTTTTCTCCGGCTACTACATTCACCATATGGATTAAATATTTTTATATTTAGGCATTTTCATACCTGGGAATACTGAATACCTTTCTTTAGGGAAAGGGGGTGATTTTTTATATTTTTTTTTTAAACCAAATTTATTACAATCCCTAGGGGGATTGTGGCGTAATGAAAAATTCTTGTTCTGCTATTGCATACTTCCTCTGACAGTTTAAAGTAGAATAATGCTAGTGATGAATGATGGGCAAACCTCTGAAAATGTGTTTTGTCTGGTGTTCAGAGGAAGCGATCCTCTGGTTTGGTCCGAACTTGTTTGGATAGAACCAGACATGAAATTATTATACTCTGAAGTCTCTTCAGACTCCAGAATATAATAGGTGTAGGCCCAAGAGAACTTAAAAAATAAAAAAACGCTAATACTTTTATTCTCCTTCCCTCATCTCGTTTGGGCTTCCTCGTGGTGTCTTGAAATCTGTGGCTCTGACACTCTTCTGTGATGTCATGTACCCGGAAGGACAAAGATAGTCTGGTGCTCTTCTGTGAAGTTGTGCATCCTGGGTCACCGCTGAGGCCTGTGATTGGCCCAATCACAGGTCTCTGCAGTGACCCTGGACACATGACATCAGAGCAGAGCGCCCAGATGAGAAAGACGCAGATTGCCGGATGTCACGAGGAGGCTCGAAAGAGGAGGGGGAAGGTGAGTATAAATGTCTTTTATTTTTTACACCTCCCTTGGGCCTACACCTATTATACTCTGGGGTCTGAATATTTGGTTCGAAAATAAATGGATTCAACCCGAATATTCCAATTTGTGCAACACTACTAATGACTGGCCTGGGAGGCTTCGATAGGCTAGTGGTTGTCATAGTAACAGATTACCACTGGTCTAACCACCTAGGTGGTGGTGATCTCACTCACTATGGTGGAAGTCATGTGTCACCGACCCTTAGATGTCAGTCACAATTGCCTGAGGCATCTAAAGGGTTTAAACGCTACCAATTAGATTATGATTCCAGGCATTGCCACCAGGTCTTCACTGTTTAAATTGGCAGAGACTCAAAGGCTAAAACCTTCTGAGCTCATAGAACTTTAAACATGGTGCCCAAACATCCAGTGTACTATTAAGGCAGATGTCAGGATGGGGATAGTCTCTTATCCCAAAAACAACAAATGAATGGGATGGGGTTTTCTAATTTATATTAACCCCTTCAATTTTCACTCTGCTTGCATACATAGCACTTAAAAAAAGATAATGCTGAATAATTATTTGCAATAGGAGAGGATGACCACTCCAGTGTCAATAACAAAGAAGCAGCTATGGAAACAAATCAACTCGAAGAAACAAGAGAGAAACTGGATCAAAGTGTTCCATTAAAAATGTCTTTTTCACAGTATAAACAAATTTCTAACTTGCTTGTTTTTTACATGCAAAAGATGGAAGAATGTAAGTTACATAGAAACATTTGTTTTCAATATTTTGTTAGAAATCACTTCCTTTTTGCTCCTTTTGACATTCATTTTACTGGTTTTCATTTGAAACATTTTTCCAGTTACTTTAAAATATTTTTAACAGCACATATGGAATTAGGAATGGAGTGGGATACGTTTAGCAATCAGGGCAGATTCTAGCTTTTCTGCTGCCTGAGGTGAAAATTTAAATGGTGCCCCGCCCTCCCATAACTTGGAATGCTTGTGCTTCCAGACATTCTACTACATACATAACTAAATCTGTCAAATGAACCACTTCCAACTTCCGACCCAATGGCCCTATTATGTATACAGGACTTTATCTGCCATGAGGCAAGATGCCTCCTTTTTTTCCTGGCTGCAATTAGCAGCAGAATTAGAAGAAGCAGCCGCTTCTACCTCCCATTCTCTGTTGTCTCTACAGCCAATTTAGCTTGCCACCTATACATAGCTATAGAGGTGCAGAGACTTCAATCTGGGAGAGACCTTCACAGGGTAATTTGCAAATGACAGATAACGAGAAAAGTGAGACTGGCCTTTTTTTTAAAGTTTGTGGCCTTTATAAAAGGGTACAGCCCAAATTCTTACTCGTTAAATACGTAATTGTGCCATTTTTATTTAAAGATAATGTTAAATATTTTGTGTGGTTTGTTACAACACCAAATAAATCTGTTTTATGTTTTGTGATGGTTATATGACTATATTATATGACTATAATCACATGAGAATATAATAAGTGTTTAATAAATGAAACGATACTTAGCTGTGGTTACAAATGATGTAATAACTCACTGGGGAGCTCCATTATATATCATGCATGGCACGCCCATATTCATGGTCCATGCTGAAGCTCAAGAAAAATAGCTTTCTACAGCTTTTATAGTACCTTTGGAGAGTGTGAGGGGCTGAACTTATGGCATGAGTGATCAGCTTATAACATAACTAGAGATGAGCGAATTGAAGCTGACTAAGTGGAATTCGATCTGCATTTCAGGAAATATTCGATTCGCATCGAATCCGGATTTCCTCACACTGTGGTAACGAATCGCACAACTCCGTTTTAACCCCTTGGATGCCGCAGTTAAACATGACAGCGGCATCCAAGGGGTTCCGCCATGCTACATGTCCCCCTCGGCACCCTCGCGGTGATACAAAAAAACTGATTAATCACCTGTCCTGGGCTCAGCATCCACTCCTGAGACTGAGGTCCTGCTTCCCAGGCCTCACTGCTGGGGCCTGTGATTGACGTCATTACGACGGCATGCTCCACGTGACCGCTGAGGCACAATCATAGACCCCAGCAGTGACGTCTGGGGAGCAGGACCTCAGTTGCAAGGAAGAAAAGCGATGGGGAAGACCTGGGGTCACTGGTCAGACCCTGGGCTGCCGAATAGGAGCAGTGGCACCCCCCGATTTTTGAAAAATTCGCTCATCTCTAAATATGAACATTTATGGTACAAGAATTTGAAGAAATTCTTACCTACTGAGCAATATAGAGTGACCAGTAGAGATGAGTGAATTTATCAAAAATTTGATTTTACTGATTCTCCGAAGTTTCCAAAAAGGTTTGCTTTGATCCGAATTCATTTGTGGCAAATCATGTTAAAAAATGGCTATTTCCTGCCGTGCAGAGGCCCAACATCCTACTGTAGCGTGAAAGAGCGCACTCCTTTTACACCGTCGTCTGCTGATTCCTCATAGATGTCTACAGAGTGGCAAGGTGACATAATGTGGAGTTGGCAGCAGCATGAGGAGGCCACAGAGTGGCATGGCGACATGCGGCTGCCACCTCCACATTATATTGCCTTGTCACTCTATGGCCTCCTCATGCTGCTGCCAGCTCCACATTATGTTGCCTTGCCACTCTGACCCAATGGCAGCAGAATAAGTAGACCACACTCTATGTCCTCCTCATGCTGCTGCCTCTGGGTCACTGTATGGCCTCCTCCTGCTGCTGCCAACTTCACATTATGTCAACTTGCCACTCTGTGGCTTCCTCATGCTGCTGTAACCTCCACATTGTCGCCATGCCACTCTGTGGCTTACTCATGCGGCTGCCGCCTCCACATTATGAGTAGGCCACAGAGTGGCATGGCAACATAATGTGGAGGTTGCAGCAGCAGGAGGAGGCTATACAATGATCCAGTGGCAGCAGCATGAGGAGGACATAGAGTGACAAGGCGATATAATGTGGAGGTGGCAGCAGCATGAGGCATCAGTCATCAGGCATTGGTGGTTGGAAATCCTGACTGATCCACGCCGGATTCATCTTAACAAAGGTCAGTCTTTCCACATTTTGGGTGGACAGGTGAGTTTTCCTTGGGGTAACTATGGCCCCTGCCGCACTAAACACCTACTCTGATGCCACACTACTGGCTGGATAGGACAGCTTTTCCAGGGCAAACTCGGCCAGTTGCGGCCACAAATCCAGTTTGGTTGCCCAGTAGTCCAGCGGGCCTTCGATGACGAGTGGCAGGGTGCACTCTAAGTATGTCACCACCTGCTAGTTCAGGTTCTGCCCTGTGTCTAGCTGCTGATGAACAGTTTCTTCACTATGCGGGTGAAGAAAGCTGCTCATCAGCAACTCTAGGCTCAAGCTGCTGCTGATGGAGCTGATACTGCTCCTGCCACCCCCCCCATCCACAGCTGCCATGGCAGTGCAAGGTGAGTGCTCAGGGCGCAGATAGGCAGCGGCCAACTTGCTACATAGGATGTCTCCTATAGTAGTTCAGTTTGTCCTCCCTCTCAGCGGGTGTAAAAAAAAAAAAAAAAAAAAAAGCCCACATTTTTGACCTGTACCGAGGGTCTAACATGGTGGAGAGCCAGTAGTCATCCCTTTGCTGAATGGTGACAATTCGGCTGTCACTACACAAGTAAGCGTACATCGGGCCATTTGCGCAAGTGACTCAGAGGCCTCCCTGCATCCATCTCCACTTCATACTGCCACGGTGTGTCTGGGTCATCTGCCTCGTCTTCCTCATCTCACTCTTCCTCTTCCGGTTGCTCCTCCTCTCCTGTCACCCATGTGGAGAAACCACCCATTTTGCTACACATTGCTTGTGCTCCAATGTCCGCCTCCTCCTCCTCCAGTTCAGCCCCCACAGGGCTCATGTGGCCGTGGGATGTAGGCGCCACGTCTCCAGTCCCCTGACCAGCCAGATTTACAAGCCTCTTTTCCAGGATATGAATCTGTGGAATGACGTTGTTCATTCCATAGTCCTTGCGACTGACTAACAAAGTGGCCTCCTCAAAGGGACCGAGCAAACGGCAGGTGTCACGCATGAGCAACCACTGGCTAACATTGAAGTTACACAGGGGATCATCAAAAAATCGCTTGGATCATCAAAAAATCGTTTATGGCTTTTCTCTTTTGGTACAGTTGGTCCAACATATGGAGGATTGAATTCCAATGGGTGGAAACATCGCATATCAGCCTATGTTGTCGGAGGTCGTTCTGCAGCTCAAGGAGGGTGTGCTCGGTGGTGTACAAGTGGCTGAAGTGCATGCAAAGTTTCCTTGACATTTTTAGGATGTCTTGCAGAATGGTGGAACACTTAAGAAAACGCTTGACAACCAGATTGAACATGTGCGCCATGCAGGGCGCATGGCTCAGCCCTCCTTGACAAAGCGTCGACACCATGTTCTTCCCATTGTTGGTCACCATGGTTCTGATTTTAAGTTCTCTTGCAGAAAGCCAGGATTCGATTTCTTGATTGAGGACATGGAGCAGTTCCTCCCCTGTGTGACTTCGTTCGCCCAGGCAAATGAGGTGTAGAAAAGCGTGACACCGCTGTGCCCTGCACATATGGTATGCTGGAGGAGAACAGTGAATTGTCCCTGCAGTGGAGGCTGAGGACACAGTGGAGAATGAGACGGACATTGTTGCAGGACCAACGGCGTGAGAACGTGGAGGCAGAAGTTGCATCACCTGTCCAAGTTGCTTGTGTGTCTGGGCAGGGACCACATTAACCCAGTGGCCTGTAAGGGACATATATTGTCCTTTGACCGTAGTTATAGCTCCACACGTCGGCACTGCCGTGCACTTTGGCAGTCACCGACAAGCTCAAGGACTGGCCCACCTTCAGTTCTACATATTTCTGCAGGGCTGGTACTGCCTTTTTGGCAAAGAAATGACGGCTTGGGACTCTCCACTTCGACTCGGCACAAGCCATCAGTTTTCTGAAAGGTGCAGAGTCCACCACTTGGAAAGGGAGGGACTGCAGCACCAGCAACTTGGACAGGAGCACGTTAATCTTCTGCATCGTTGGATGAGTGCTCGCATGCTGTTGTCTCTTCTAAATCGCTTCGGTGAGGAGGAGGAGCAGGAGCATCACGACCAGCAGATGATGGGAAGGACCCACAGCTTCCTTCGGCTGAGGTGGTGGAGCCTTGACTGGCTGAAATGGGGTGCGTGCCACTGGGTGCTGCAGCCGTTGATGCGGCAGGCTGGACCACCACATTGGAGCCACAGTTCTCCCAGGCCACTTTATGGTGACACTGCATATGTTGATGCAGAGCTGTGGTGCCAACATTGGCACCCTGGCTACACTTCACCTTCTGCCCACAGATTAAACATATGGTCATGTTCACCTTCCCCGTCATTTTAATAAAAAACTGCCACACCACCGAGTAGGTGATTTTATCCCAAATACTCTGCGCTAACTGACTGCTGCTGCCACTGCCTCCATGAACCCCTGCACCACTGCTTTCTGGGCAGGTAGGCTCATGCGAAGTGGGTGGTCTACCCCGGGGAAGGTTTGGCACCCGACCTCCCACTGCTGCCACCCTGCTGACTCGGCCGCTGCCTCATGCGCAAGCTGCCACCCTCTTCTTCGGATGATGATGAAGCCCCTTTGTCACCCGGCTCCCAATTGCGATCGGCTACATCGTCATCCACTACTGTCTGCAGGTCACTGATGTGCTCCTCAATGGTCTCTGAGGAGACTGACCGCTTGCAACACCAGCTCGCACACCACTCTCCTCATCACTACTTGCCCGCCTACCGCAGGAAGCGGCAGTTGTCTCCTCCACATCTTGGCTGGGCACTAGCTGCTGTCTTGTAGTAGCTCATCCTCACTGTATAGTAGATCTGAGCCTGCAGCATAGAGTACTTCTCTGGCTGAGGAAGCAAAAAAGGACAGAGGCAGGTTGACGACATGTGAGGGCACAGGGCCTGCTACCGGGCCATGCCAACTAAGGGTTGTGTCTGACGAACCCACCGACTCTTGGCTGGGGGTGTCTGATGTGACTTGGGATGAAGTGTAAGACCGAGTCAACCATTCTACAACCGTTGGGTTGCTGGTCAAGACAGGACTGCTAGCTGACACTGGTAGCTCAGGCCTCTGTAAGTGATCTGCTGCCACCTGTGCCTGCGCCAGAAACATTTAGGCCTGTGCAGGGCTGTCGCTTCTCTGTCTGACATACTGTTATAATACAGGGCAAAAGACCTGTAATTTTCTACCTACAACACAATGGTGAATAAGCTCCTTATTATTTTTCACAATAAACGCCTTTAAAAAGGCGTTATAACAGATTAATGCACAGATTACTGTATAAGAATTCAGTTTTTTGCCATTACTGTACTGCAAAAGCTTGTAATGTTCTACCTTGAACACACAGGTATTATCTATTGCAAACCTGCAATGATCGGCAGTATAATGGCAGTGAGTACCGCAATGTGTAGTATGATTGTTGCTATTACTGATTCTGCAACCACCCCAAATGAACCCTGTTCTGCTTCAATACTCTTCTGTAAATTCCTCCCTATCCTTTGCCTACAGTTCTAAGCAGAGGCGTAGCTAGGGGTTCAGCACAGAGGGGGTGAACATGTCCAAGTGGGCCCCCAACATGGACATGTTCGTATACCGATACTATCAGTATACGGTGAGCGTATAGTGGTATATAGCGGCTCTACACAGGGCTCTGAAGACTATTTTGGTGAATACAGGGCAGTAACATTTAGTGACTTACCGGTGACGTCTCTGACTAATCGTTCACATTCCCCATCTCTTTCATCTGGACGGCCATGACCACTTCTTCCAGTCTCTGTAAAGTTTTCAACACAGACATCTTTAGTTCCTCTTATTGTTCGCGGTTTTTCCTGCAGCACTTTGCACAGAAAGGTTTCCTCTGCGGACTTTCTGCTTCAATTATATCTATTGGGAAACTGCTGTCATTTCCGTAGGTATAACTGACATGCTGTGATTTCCAAAACTGCGACTGTTTTGGAAATCCCAGCGTATCCGCTGCGCATATTTTACTGCAAAGTGGGGATGGGATGGGGCCCCATGTGGCGAAAACCCACAGAAAAAAACCGTGGCATTTTTGCAAATCCCATCCACACATTGCGGAAAAATATGTGCAGCAGACACACTGAGATTTCCAAAACCGTTGCGGTTTTGAAAATTGCAGCATGTCAGTTATACCTACGGAAAGACTGGCGGTTTCCATATAGGTGTATTAAAAACAGAAAGTCCACAGGGGAATCCTCTGCGGACCTTCTGTGAAAAGCGCTGTGGGAAAAACCACAATGTTACCGCCCCGTTTTTTCCTGCAGCACTTTTTTTTGCTGGAGCCAGCTATGTGGGGCCTTAGTCTTAATAAAGCCCAAGTGCAACTTTAATTAAATTAATTGCCCCTGATTTCCCCTGACATAAATACTGCACCTCTAATGACCCCTTATATAAATAACCTCCCCCCCTTGTATTCATAATGCCCCCCAATAACCCTTATATAAATGAACCCCCCATTGTCATAATGCCCCCTAATGAATCCTTCCTTTATAGTTATATTTCCCCCCTCCTAACCACCCCTTATACTATTACATACCTTCCAACTTTCAAAGGACAGAAAGAGGGACAAAATATAGGGTGTGCTATGCGTGTCACAGCAAATTTAGTCCCACCCACTTCTATGTTGACTCCGCCCATTCTCATCTATTTTCCCATGTGCCCCACACAGTATAATGCTCCTACAGTAACCCTAACATTATATGCCCCCACATTATAATGTTTTCCTCCAATTGCCCCACAGTATTAAGTCCTTCTAATCGTGCCCCAGTTTAAACTGGCGGAAACTAGAGGGGGACATTATACTGGGGCAGCTGTAGGGTGACATTAAACTATGGGACAGTTGGAGGGTGACATTAAACAGTGGGGGTAGTTGGAGGGGGACATTAACCTGGGGGCAACTAGAGGGAGACATGTCCCACTCCAGCTACCCCCCACAGTTTAATGTCCTCCTCCAGTTGCCCCCAGTTTAATGTCACCCTCCATCTGCTCCCCCAGATTAATGTCTCCCTTTATCTACCACCAATTTAATTTCCCCCTTCATCTGTCACCAGCTTAATGCCCCCCTTTATCTGCCAGAAGTTTAATTGCCCCCTTCATCTGCCTTCAGTTTAACTAGCCCCTACATCTGCCCCCAGTTCCCCACTCTTGCTCACATATGCTATGTCTCTGTATCTTCAATCACTCTGTTCCCAGCTTTCTGTGTAACATCACAGTCTGTCCCGCAGTATCCAGAAAAACTCCGCCCACACAAGTCTGATCACATGGTCATGATGTCATCAAAGGTCCTTTACCCACTAGGATTTAGCATCTACCATTTACCCTACCCTAATAAAGTTTAACAGCAACACACTTCAGGGGCATAGCGGGACAAACTGTATGCTATGCTGGACCGCGGGACAGCTGTGTAAAATCAGGACTCCCCCTCTGGGAGCTATGCTGTTAATATACCCATAAAAAAAGTCATACTCCTCTACCTGCGATCCTGATGAATTGATCTAGTTAGAAATAAAGGATGTATTAATGGCGGCCCCGGGGTGGGCCCTAAAAAGTCAGTGGGCCTGAGGCAGCCGCTCCCTCTGCCCCCCCCCCCCCCCGCTAGCTACAACTCTGGTTCTAAAGCTTTTTCCCTGAACTTTTAGCAGTTTTGAATTGTTTTCTACCCCTTTCCTTAGCACCTGCTGATGTCTCTAACTGCAGTAAGTACGATGTGAAATGACTGAACCTAAAACGGCCGAGGGTTTTTATAGGACTGTGACATTGTGCCGTTCTCCTCATATTTGTTAGTTAACTGTTCTGTATTACCTATTCCTTCTACTGTTGTTTCTATGCATTCTTGGTTGCTGCCATCTGCTGGCCAGAATTTGCATGCCCCACGCCTTGTTCCTTATAAAGCTTTTTTCTCTCTCCGGCGTGATTTTAGGCAGCCTTAGTCCATGTCACTTCCTGCACCCATTTTAGTTCAAAGATGTATAACTGGACATAAAAACACTTTGGTCTTGTGAAGGCATCAGTTTTTGACCAGCAGTTAGCTTCAGGAAAGACACCAACAGGACAGCATCATACCACTACAAACCCATTTCAGTATTGTATCATCACTTGTCGCTGTTCTTGGGTCAAATAAACCCATGTTGATTCCTAACATCGTGTCTACATTTGAATCCATCTAACTGAGCTCCTGCTGGTCCGGTCTGCTTCACTGCTTGGATACGAAGGTATGAAAGTCACACATCCGCTATCAGTTATACCTTCATGTGGGGACAGAACAGACATCACAGGGCCGACTGGCTGCTGATTAGCTGCACGCATGGCATTGTGGGTAATCAAGCGTTCCCTGCGTCCCTTGCCCCTTGTTCTAACATGTGCCGCAGCCATTTTATTAAAAAATGCGACTCGATACATCGAAGCGTGAGGAAATCTGGAATCGAGGCGAATCGAAGATTTCCTGAAATTCGTATCGAATTCCACTTCGTCAGCTTCGATTTGCTCATCTCTAGTGTCCAGTCTTAGTATACAGAAATACAGACAAAACTACAGTGTGAACCTCCTATAGATGTAAAACATGGAATACATATAGATTGATCAGTAAGACATTAACCTTGTCATATCACATAAATTTTGTGAAATAACCATGTCCCATTACAATGGTCATTTGTAGAGATGAGCGAATTTCTCAAAAGTTCGATTTGAAGTTCCAAAAAAAATTTGCTTCGATCCAAATTAATTTGCGGCGAATATCGCTAAACACCTATTTCCTGGCTTCAGAGAGCCTGTACAGTGGTGTAGAACACTGTGCCTTGCAGTAACACACAATACTGTGAGTCCGAATGACACGCACATGACAGGCGTCACTCTTAGAACCGCTGAACACTTCACTTATTTGGCCAGTTACAGGGCCAAAACTGTCCAACTAAAGTGTGAACCCAGCCTTACAGGTCCATGTTAGTGCCAGGTAGAAAGAACCGTGCAGAGGTCCAACATCCTACTGTAGCGTGAAAAAGCGCACTCCTTTTACACCCTCGTCTGCCGATTCCACGTAGATGTCTACAAAGTGGCAAGGTGATATAATGTGTAGTTGGCAGTAGCATGAGTATGCCATACAGTGACCCAGCAGTAGGAGAGGCATGAGGAGGACATACAGTGGCAGAGGTGGGGGTAGTAGCAGCCTTAGGAGGGCATATAGTGACCCAGTGGCTGCGGCATGAGGAGGGCATACAGTGACCCAATGAGAAGCAGCATGAGGAGGACATACAGTGACCCAGTTCCTCCCCTGTGTGACTTTGTTTGCCCAGGCAAACGAGGTGTATAACAGCGTGACACTGCTGTGCCCTGCACATGTGGTATGCTGGGGGAGCATACACCTTATTTAAAGGTGTTGATTAGTGTGGAAACCCATAAGGAGGACCACATTCGCCATTTTATTCCCAGTAAAAAGTTGCAGGCCATTTATCAATACACTATTGTCAATAATTCTATAATTCTTAGCCACATATCTCTGCCTTGATCACGCTTTTTTTTTTTTTTTATAGGTGTTCATTAGTGGGGAAAGAAATAAGGGGCATATTTGTCGTTCTCTTCAAAGTAGAAAATATCAGGCCTTTTGCAATTACGTTTTTTTCATCGAACAGTATGTCAGACAGAGAAGAGAGAGGCCATGCACAGGGGAGGGACGCAGGCCTAAATGTTTCTGGCGCAGGCACAGGTCGCAGCATAGTAAGGGGGCGTGGCAGCAGGGGTCAGTTAAGGAGGCCTGAGCTCCCAGTGTCAAGTAGTGGTCGTGTCTTGACCAGCAACCCAACGGTTGTAGACTGGTTGACTCGGTCATACAATTCATCCCAAGTCACATCAGACACCCCCAGCCAAGAGTCGGTGGGTTCATTAGACACAACCCTTAGTTGGCATGGTCCGGCAGCAGGCCCTGTGCCCTCACCTGTCCTTAACCTGCCTCTGTCCTTTTCTGTTCCCTCAGCTAGAGAAGTAATTTATGCTGTGGGCTCAGATCCACTATACAGTGAGGAGGAGATGATGATGATATTATTATTATTATTATTGTTATTGTTATTGTTTTATAGCATTATTAATTCCAAGGTGCTTTACATTTGAGTGTTAACATATGGTACACAAGATATACAAAACAGATAATACTAACAGTGACCAACTGGCACAGTGGGATACAGGGCCCTGCCCGCAAGGGCTTACAATCTATGAGGGAAGAGGGATAGAGACAGAAGGTGGGGGTAGAGGCTGTAAAGGTGGTGGTATGGAGACAGTAGTGTTATTGGAGGTTGTAGGCCTTCCTGAATAGGTGAGTCTTCAGGGCATTTTTGAAGCTTGTGATTGTGGGGGTCAGTCTTATGTGCCTTGGTAATGAGTTCCAGAGTATGGGGGATGCACGGGAGAAGTCTTGGAGACGATTGTGTGAAGAGCAGATAACAGAGTGGAGTAGGTGGTCTTTGAAGGATCGGAGGTTACGTGTGGGCAGGTAGTGGGAGATTAGGTCGGAGATATATGGAGGGGACAGGTTGTGGATGGTTTTGTATGTCAGCGTTAGTAATTTGAACTCTATTCGCTGGGCAATGGGTAGCCAGTGAAGGGATTGGCAGAGGGGAGAGGCCGATGAAGAACGGGGGGAGAGGTGTATTAAGCGAGCAGTGCAATTTAAGGTGGACTGGAGGGGGGGGTTGAGAGTATTTGCTGGGAGGCCATGGAGAAGAGTGTTACAGTAGTCTAAGCGGGAGATTATGAGGGCATGGACTAGCATCTTTGTAGTTTCAGGGGTGAGGAAGGAGCGGATTCGATGGATGTTCTTGATTTGGAGGCAGCAGGAGGTGTTGAGGGTTTGGATGTGCGGCTTCAAGGATAGGTCAGAGTCCAAGGTTATCACAAGGCAGCGGACCCATGGGACTGGGGTAATTGTAGAGGAAAGTCAGCAGCTACTGCTCAGCCACGATCTGGAGGAAACATCCGCTGCTTCCTCCGATGGCCAAGTAGTGATGAGGAGAGTGGTGAGGGAGCTGGTGTTGAGGAGGACATCAGTGATCTGCAGACTGTAGTGGATGACAGTGTAGCCGATCGTAATTAGGAGGGGCTTTCATCGTCATCAGGAGAAGAGGGTTGCAGCTTGCGCATGAGGCAGCAGGGGAGTCACCAGAGTAGCAGCAGTGTGAGGTTGGGAGCTAAACGTGCCCGGAGTAGACCACTCGCTTTGCAGCAGCCTACCTGCCTGGAAAGCAGTGGTGCAGGGGTTCACGGACGCAGTAGCAGTCAGTGTTGGGGGTAAAATCACCTACTCGGCGATGTGGCAGTTTTTTGTAAAGCCGCAAGGGGAGGTCAACATGGCCATATGTTCAATCTGTGGGCAGAAGGTGAATCGTGGCCAGGGTGCCAATGTTGGCACCACAGCCCTGCGTCAACATATGCAGCGTCACCATAAAGTGGCCTGGGATAGCTGTGGCTCCAATGTGGTGGTCCAGCCTGCCGCAGCAACCGCTGCAGCACCCAGAGGCAAGCATGCCATTTCAGGCAGTCAAGGCTCCACCACCTCAGCCAAAGGAAGCTGTGTGTCCTTCCCATCATCTGCTGGTCGTGATGCTCATGCTCTTCCTCCTCCTCCTAGTCAGTCATTGCATCAGCAATCCATCACCGAAGCGATTTCAAAGAGACAACAGTATGCGTGCACTCATCCAACAGTGCAGAAGCTGAACGTGCTCCTGTCCAAGTTGCTGGTGCTGCAGTCCTTCCCTTTCCAAGTGGTGGACTCTGCACCTTTCAGAGAACTGATGGCTTTTGCCGAGTCGAGGTGGAGAGTCCAAAGCCGTCATTTCTTTGCCAAAAAGGCAGTACCAGCCCTGCACAAATATGTAGAAGACGAGGTGGGCCAGTCCTTGAGCCTGTCTGGGTCTGCCAAAGTGCATGGCAGTGCCGACATGTGGAGCTGTAACTACGCTCAAGGACAATATATGTCCTTTACGGCCCACTGGGCTAATGTGGTGCCTGCCCAGAAACACCAGCAACTTGGACAGGTGGCTCAGCTTCAGCCTTCACGTTCTCACGCCATTGGTCCTGCTACAATATGAGCCTCATCCTCCACTGTCTCCTCATCCTCCAATGCAGGGACAATTCACAGTGCTCCTCCAGCATACCACATGTGCAAGGCACAGCGCTATCACGCTGTTATACAACTAGTTTGCCTGGGCGAACGGAGTCACACAGGGGAGGAACTGCTCTGTGTCCTTCCTCAAGAAATCGAATCCTGGCTTTCTCCAAGAGAACTTAAAATTGGCACAATGGTGACCGACAACGGGAAGAACATGGTGTATGCGCTGCATTAAGGAGGGCTGAGCCATGCGCCCTGCATGGCGCACGTGTTCAATCTGGTTGTCAAGCATTTCCTTAAGTGTTCAACCCATTCTCAAGACATCCTAAAAATGTCAAGGAAACTTTGCATGCACTTTAGCCACTCATACACCGCCAAGCACACCCTCCTTGAGCTGCAGCGGCAGAACGACCTCCCACAACATAGGCGTGTGATGATTCCACTTAAAATGGCTATAACTCAAAGATGTATTTTGATCTCTGGGTATCGTATCTCCCTCTTAATGCTATGTAATTAAACTATGCATATCTCTAATCCTAGGTGTATGTTATCAGTAGTGGCAACATTGTAACAATAGGGCTTTGTATCCATCCCAGAATGGCTCCATTGAATTCCTACATAGCCCTGGGTGATCAAATACACATGCATTGTTCAGCCTGGGCTGTTAGATCAGACATGGTTGATAACATTGTATCATTTCACTTGGTCCCATCGCCTTACAAAAAATCTTGACTTGAGTGCATTAATCAATCAGACTTGCCGTCGCCGGTGACCTCATTCTGGGTGGTGTAATCAAGGGTATAAAAGATGAGGTAAGAGGTCAGTGGGAGGAGATTGGGCTGAGACTACAAGGAGAATACTATGATGAGACTACTACTGAGAGACTGTGATGAGCATGCAGGCTAGAATGCTGTGTTGATGTTGCTGCCTCCACTGGTTATCCCCACATGCCATGTGTGAGGGTTGGATTATAGAGCCACATCCAGGATATGTGTGGTAAAGTAATTATTTCACTCTTATTCCCTTTTATTTTATTGTACTGTATATTGTAACTAGTAACTGTTAATGCTTGCATATATCTGCATATCTGTTCTGAACTGCATGTGTTAGATGTTAATACCGACCCATTTAGGGGTTAATAAATATACAAAATTTAGAAAGCTCATCTTGTATTTATCTTGTGAACCCAGCACTCACTGGCGGTGAGTGTGGTTTTTTTTGTGAAAGATCCTAATGTGAAAGATCCTCAGTGCGCCAACACCGCTTTGGCCCACACCTGAGACTTCTTTCATAAAAAAAAAACACACTCACCGCCAGTGAGTGCTGGGTTCACAAGATAAATATAAGACGAGCTTTCTAAATTTTGTATATTTATTAACCCCTAAAGGGGTCGGTATTAACATCTAACACATGCAGTTCAGAACAGATATGCAGATATATGCAAGCATTAACAGTTACTAGTTACAATATACAGTACAATAAAATAAAAGGGAATAAGAGTGAAATAATTACTTTACCACACATATCCTGGATGTGGCTCTACAATCCAACCCTCACACATGGCATGTGGGGATAACCAGTGGAGGCAGCAACATCAACACAGCATTCCAGCCTGCATGCTCATCACAGTCTCTCAGTAGTAGTCTCATCATAGTATTCTCCTTGTAGTCTCAGCCCAATCTCCTCCCACTGACCTCTTACCTCATCTTTTATACCCTTGATTACACCACCCAGAATGAGGTCACCGGCGACGGCAAGTCTGATTGATTAATGCACTCAAGTCAAGATTCTTTGTAAGGAGATGGGACCAAGTGAAATGATACAATGTTATCAACCATGCAGATCTAACAGCCCAGGCTGAACAATGCATGTGTATTTGATCACCCAGGGCTATGTAGGAATTCAATGGAGCCATACTGGGATGGATACAAAGCCCTATTGTTACAATGTTGCCACTACTGATAACATATACCTAGGATTAGAGCTATGCATAGTTTAATTACATAGAATTAAGAGGGAGATACGATACCCAGAGATCAAAATACATCTTTGAGTTATAGCCATTTTAAGTGGAATCATCACAAGGCAGATATGCGATGTTTCCACCCGTTGGATTCAACCCTCCATATGTTGGATCGACTATATGAACAGAGAAAATCCATAAATGATTTCTTTATGATCCAAGCGGACAGAGGTATTCCCCTGTGTACAGTTGTGCTAAAATGTTTACATACCCCTGTAGTTTTTTTGGCCTTTTTTCAGAGAATATGAATAACACAAACTTTTTCTCCACTCATGGTTAGTGGTTGGTTGAATCCATTTATTGTCAAATTTCTGTGTTCTCTCTTTTTAAATTATAATGAGAACCAAAAACATCGAAATGACCCTATTAAAAGGTTCACATACCCAAGTTCTTAATACTGTGTATTGCCCCCTCTAACATCAATGACAGCTTGAAGTCTTTTGTGGTAGTTGTGGATGAGGCTCTTTATTTTCTCAGATGGTAAAACTACCCATTCTTCTTGGCAAAAAGTCTCCAGTTCCTGTAAATTCCTGGGCTGTGTTGCATGTACTGCGCACTTGAGATCTCCCCAGAGTGGCTCAATGATATTGAGGTCAGGAGATTCAGATGGCCACTCCAGAACCTTCACTTTTTTTGCTGTAGCTAATGACAGATCGACTTGGCCTTGTGTTTTGGATCATTGTCATGTTGGAATGTCCAAGTACATCCCATGCGCAGCTTCCTGGCTGATGAGTGCAAATTTCCCTCCAGTATTTGCTGATAATGTGCTGCATTCATCTTTCCTTCAACTTTGACCAAGTTTCCTGTGCCTTTAGCACAACTGTAACTTTAACGTTAGCCAGTGGCAGCTCATGCGCGACACCTGCCGTTTGCTCATTCACTTTGAGGAGGCCACTTTGTTAGTCAGTCGCCAGGACTACGGGATGAACGTCATTCCACTGATTCACATCCTGGAAAAGATGCCTTTCAATCTGGCTGGTCAGGCGACTGGAGATGTGGCATCTACCTCTCACGGCTACATGAGCCCTGTGGGGGCTGAACTGGAGGAGGAGGAGGATGAAGAGGACATTGGAGCATAAACAATGTGTAGCCAAATAGGGTGGAGAGGAGGAGCAGGAGCAACCAGAACTGCCAGAGGGAGATGAGGATGATGAGGCAGATGACCCAGACACGCCGTGGCAGTATGCAGTGGAGATGGATGCAGGCAGTCCCTCCGAGTCACTTGCGCAAATGGCCCGAAGCATGCTGACTTCCTTGCAAAGTGACAGCTGGCTCTCCGCCATGTTAGACCCTCGCTACCGGGGAAAAAATGGGGGGCCTTTTTTACACCCGCTGAGAGGGAGGACAAACTGAACTACTATAGAGAGATCCTATGTAGTAAGTTGGCCGCTGCCTATCTGTGCCATCGTCCATCCTCTCGCATGTCTGACCAGGGGGGCTCTGAGAGCTCAACTTGCACTGGCATAGCAGCTGTGGGAGGTGGTGGAGGTGGCAGGAGCAGTATCAGCTCCATCAGCACAATGGGAACAAAATTGGTGAATATGGTCCTCCTTATGGGTTTAGACACTAATGAACACCTTTAAGTGATAACCACTAAGAATTATCGAATTGAATTATTATTGACAATACTGTTTTTAAAAATGGCCTGCAACTTTTACTGGTAACAAAATGGTGCATATGGTCGTTGTCTTTCCCACGTTTATAGGCTTTTTTTACAGATACGTGCAGATATTATTGGATGGTAATTCAGTTTTCTTTGGCACAATAGTACTGACAAATGTATTGTTATGCTGTGGAAGAACAGTGAATAAGCCCCTTATAATAAACACCTTTAAAAAGGCGTTTTTTTTACAGATACATGCAGATATTAGTTTATGATTCACTGTTTTTTACTGTACTGCACTGCAAAAGGCTTGTTGTGTTCCTCCTTGAAGACATAGATATGAGTAATGAGCAGCAGTATATTGACAGTGAGTGCTGCATTGTGAATTATGCTGCAAATTCTTGCTGTAAATTACCCTGCAACCACCCCAAATTCTTCTTTCAATTCCTTCCTATACTTTCCCTACAGTTCTAAGGCTCAGTCTCTTTCCCTGAACTTCTATATGTTTTCTATGTCTTTCCCTAGCTCCTGCCGACGTCTGTCCCTACAGTAAGAGCGATGTGGAATGACTGTACCTAAAATGGCCCAGGGTTTTTATAGGGTTGTGACATCACAGGCCCTGCTGGCTGCTGGTTAGCTGCACGCTTGGCATTGTGGGTGATCCCGTTCTGAGTCCCTTCCCCCTTGTCCTAACATGTGCGGCAGCCAATTTATAAAAAAATGTGATTCAATGCATCGAAACGTGAGGAAATCCAGAATTGTGGTAAATTGAAGATTTCCTGAAATTTGGATTAAATTACACTTCTGCAGCTTTGATTCGCTCATCTCTAGTCATTTGATAAAGTGTATTACTAAGACTATGTTCATATCTGCGCTGAAATCTACCTGGAGCAGAGTGGGTCTTAAATACCTAATGAACTCCATTCTAGTCAATGGGGTCTCTTGGAATCCATTGTTGTCAGTCGTTAGTCAGACCAAAAGAACGGATCAAACACAGATGTGAATGTGTCCTAAAATGAGTTTAAGGTAACTTGCTTTCCTACTGTAAAGTTTTAGTAATGTTAAAATACATATATTAAACAAATATAAATGTTAAACTATTTATAAACATTTAAAAGATTATATTTCTAAAACGGCAAGTCATATCAATATAAAGATTTATTCCATTTATTTTCTCAGTGTATTCTGGGATATGAAAACAAGAAGTACTACTGTATATGAAAGGCAGTTACTGTACTGTTTGACACACCAGCTCATTTGCTTTTAATGGGAGGTTTTTCTCTTGCCAATCAAGTATTCTGTATTGGTATTGAATTCAGTAAAGCTGGTTAACCAGATTAGACTGCCCTTCATACAACTTTTTCTGGGTTCAAATCCCAGAACATTCTAAAAGATTTATTCTATTTATATTTCCTTTCAAAGGGGTTTTCTCATCTTAAGATTTCAACTGCCCTCCTGTCTCCTCATCCTTCTACTTACTGGTTTACAGTTCATTACAGCATGGAGATCTTGTTTGTTGCAATTAGAACAGTTATCTCAAAAACTGAAAGCAGTAGGCAGAGAGAGAAAGAAGAGAATGTGTGCCTGGGAGCAGAGACTGAGTCATCATTCAGACTAGGTTCACATCTGCGCCTGGTATACGTTCATGGTTTCTGTACCTGAACCCACTTCGGGCGGAAACTCTGCGGACCCCATTATAGCTGTAAAAACCGACTGAAGAGTTTTAACCAATGCATTGTAAATCTCTCTGTTAGCTTAAGCTACAAGGCTGAATATAATGATCGGAATATCCCATTAAATACACATGGAGTCACCTAGCAATCTTCTCATTTAATGTTCACTGCACTGAGGTGACTTCAAAGTTCAGTGAATATTAATGAGCCAAGTGAGGGAGAAACCTGGGTATGGTGACATGCCTAGAGGTGGTTGCTCCTTCTTTAAAGTGGTATTTTCACGAACGTAACCATATTTAAATTTGAAGACTATGAAAAATTAAACATTATTGCAAATACAAACAAATAATAAAAACTTTTGCAGAGTTTTAAGGATTTTCACTAACCATCTCAGTGATGAAAGTCTGTTGTCTTGATCGCTTGCTAATGGATATGACCGTGAATGCAAGAACTTTCAGTGGTCTGAAATCCAGCCATGATTTCCTTATTGTAGTTGAATAATCTTCTTGTGCATGTGGTGTCTCTACTTGATAATCTGGACACAATAAGGAAATCATGGCTGGGTTTCTAACAAGTCCCAGACCACAGAAAGTTCCTGCATTCATGGTCATATCCATTGGCAACCGATCAAGACAACAGAGTGTCCCCAAGATGATTAGAGAAAATCTTTAAAACTCTGCAAAATGTTTACTTTATTATATTTGCAAAAATGTTTAACATTTCATTGTCTATGAATTTATATATATGTCATGTCCATGGGAATACCCCTTTATGTTCTGCTGCTATTCACAGCCAGAGAGAAGTGGAAGGGGCAGCGCCACCCTCTCAGGGCCTCTGCAATCTCTTGTCTGAGGTGTGGTAGATGTGGCCCTGGTTGTAGTGTACTATAAGGTTGACTTCTCACATAGCAGCCTTGGTGCAGTTGTAAACCATTCCAATATGCAGTTTAATTGCATAGCAGCATGGTTTTTAAATTTATAATGGTCTTATGATTTTGTGAGTAAAGCCTCTATTTACCTGATAAACCAAGGGGCCATAAACCGTTTGAAAACTGTGACAAGTTGCAGCAAGACAGTTTAGGTTAGTGACACTTGTGTTTATGTATTCACCTTGTCGATTTCACCCTGTTTATTTTTTCAGCTAAAGATGACTGTCAACTGACGAAAAGTGATCTGGTTAATTGGTATCTAAAAGAAATTGAAAGTGATATTGAAACTGAAACTGAATTAATCCTACAAAAGCATTTAATTGAGAAAGTAATTTATAGGTTAATTCATTATGTAAGTGTCCATAAATGTTGTTACTTGAGAGAACTTTGTTAGCATAAAGTGAGTTTTATTTTGTTTAAATATTTTTGTATAAAGAGATTAAAAATAGTGTGAGAAACTAGACAGGAGCCATTCAATAAATGGTAGAAGAAGGTAAGAGGATATGCTGGGATGAGAGGAGGCTTTGAACCTTTTGACTCTGTGTTCTTCCTTTTGGCTAGCAATGGTCCATTTCTAGAGTTGAATTATGTATGAAAGATCATACTGTATATTAAAAGCACAACTTGAGGACAAATTACTGTCAAAATAAGGTAAGTTTTACTCTAAACAGAATTTGACTAGTAAAACTTATCAAGGGGGACATCATGTGAGCCCCTGTCTAGAACTTCCTGTGATAGCGCATCATATGACATACTAGCTATCATCTGTTTGTAAAATTTACTGTAAAGAGGGGGTAAGATATAGTAACAAATGGTCTCCCTCCTTGCCTAAACCACTTCAATTCAAATATATTTCACAGAGTAAAAATTTGTGTTTTAAAACATGACTTTTATTTCTACCTTTAAAAGTAAACCCGAGATATAAGGAGATGGTAGATACTAGACTGTGGTCAGAGCCTAATACTGCCCACAATTCCTTAAGCTAACCTTTATTTTTTTGCCTAAGTAAAAAGGTGAACATGCAAGTAGGTGGGGTCAATGGTTCCTTAGGAACCCCAGTTGAGCTAGTGTTCATCACAGCTCTATTAATAAAGATGCCTATAGAGCCCACGTGACAACATTGTTCTCCTCTCAGAGCCTTGTGTTAATAGGATTTGGGTTACTAATGATGTTTCACTAACTGTAGATCTTAGAGGAACAAGTATACCAAACCCCAACACCAGTGGCGTAACTAGGAATGGCCTGGGCCCCAAGGCGAACATTTTACATCGCCCCCCCCCCCAACCGCTGCCCCCAACCACCACCCCGGACTGCCCCCTCTAATCTCCCCCAAAAAAACGCATTCCTGCACACAGTATTATGCGCCATAGTGGCCCTGCACACAGTATTATGCAGCATAGTGGCCCCTGCACACAGTATTATGCCCCATAGTGGTCCCTGCACACAGTATTATGCCCCATTGTGGACCACCCATGAACAATTTATTATACTCTGGAGTCTTTTCAGACCCCAGAGTATAATGATTGGAGACCCAGGGGAGGATAGAAACATAAAAAAAACAATGCTACTTACCTGTTCCAATCTCCGGTCCACTCCCTGCTACTTCGGCCTTCTTCAATGTTGGACCAGGACGGCGTCACATGATGCGGGCCGGTGTTGCGACGCAAAATGACGTCATCTGATGTCTGGGACGTCACCAAACAGGCCCAAAGCCTGGAGAAGCGTAGGAGAGGTAAGTAAATTGTTTTTTTTATGTTCCCTCACCTCCCCTGGCCCTCCGATTGTTATACTCCGGGGTCTCAAAAGACACCGGAGTCTAATCATAGCAGTGATTGTGGTGGTCGGCCCGTGGCCTCACTTACCGATCCCCGCTACTGCGCACAGCCGCCTCCGCAGGCGGATGATTTATGTGTTCGCTTCAGAGAGAGAGTTTACCCAATGAAATCCTTAAGAACGGCCTTCAATACAGCTATTAGTAGTGACCGTAGGTCCCTTTTGGTCACCAAGAGAGAAAAATTAAAAACAACATTTAGTACAAATCTCCGCATTATTGGTACTTTTGATATGGAACATTCTTCTGTGAGAAGTATTTTACAGAAGTATTGGTGGATATTACAACAGGATCAGGATCTGAAAGAGGTTCTTTCAATATATCCAGAAATCACTTATAGGAGGGGACGAAACTTAAAAGATCAGTTGGTAAGATGTCATTTTGTTGATACCCCAAGGGAACAGACTTGGTTAGAACGTAGACCAATTGGAAATTTTTGTTGCAGCGATTGTGTTGCTTGTAGTCAGATGTTAAAACCTAAGTCTATAACATGTTCTGCCACCAAAGTTGTTTTCCCATTAAAGGAATTCATTAATTGCAGAAGCAGAGGGGATATTTACGTTGCACCATGTGAATGCCCCCTAGATTATATGGGTAAAACCCGTCGAGAATTTAGAAGATGCATTAGAGATCATCATAATGACATTTTGCATAAGCGTGATAGCCCTTTAGCTCGACATGCTGCTATTCATCATAATAATGATCCATTCTGTTATAAATTTTGGGGTATACAGACAGTCCCCTATCCCCGAAGGGGAGGTGATTGGGACAAGCTCATTCTTCAAAAAGAATGTAAATGGGTATATGCGTTTAAGTTGGTTCAACCCTTGGGACTTAATGAGTCTTTCTTTCTTTTGGATGTTTTATCTGAAAACCATATTTATTTAATATATATATTTTTTTTTTGTTTTTTTGTTTTTTTCTTTTTACATCCGGCATTTCAGGTCCCTTAAAACATCATCTGCGCTGCATTTGTTATTTGTTATCAACTATTAAAACATCAACTGCATGGCATCTCAGGTCTCTTATTTGTTATAGAGAGCGCTTTTTTTTTTTTTTTTCCAGTTATTGACAGCGGTACTGCTCTTTATCATATCCTTTTTGCCAATATAATATTGCGTAACGTCAGAAATGTGAGCGAGCTATTTGGCCTTACTACTTTGTGTTTGGCCAATCAGATACGGTGCGGTTTTCTTTACCCTAAAATTTCTAATGATTGGTTGCTCATATAACATGAATTAATAGTGGGTGTGTTTATTAATGTTTATAAACAAAAAGAAAACTATATATCCCTCTGTGTTTACATCCCTGATGGAGTTAATATTTTTACATTCATTTTTGTGTTAATCTGTCTTTGTAATATATTGATCTTTCTCTTTGATCCTGGATCCATATGTTTTTTTTACATATTTTTGATCTTATACTTACCTAAAAATCCAGTGCTTCAGATCTATTTGACTTAGAGGAGACGCGCTGTTTGGTCTCCTTGACGATCAAAGGTGGTACCGCCCCCGTTCATACCTATTGGCCAACATAATACCTTGTGATTCCGGGGGTGTGAGTGGATCACCCCGCCCCTGGAACTTTGTGATTGGCCATTTGGGTGTAATACATTGGTAAGGGGAGTGGCTACCTCCCATTTAAGACTGTTAATCCCCGTGGCTCTGATTTTGATGTTTGCGATATTGACTGTTTAAGTACTTTCCTATGTCATATATTTGAAAATTTTAGTAAAAATTATTGAAACAGAAAACTGGTGTAAAAGGCATAATAAATCTTTTTAATATATTTTTTTATATTTCTTTTTTAGGATCAGATTTTGCTAGAACTCAGCAAATCGGATTTAAAATCATTAGATAACAAAGACGACACTGATGAAGCTTCAGCGGAAAATCATATTTTGGTTGTCAATCCAAATTATGTTTTAGAAGACTAAACAAAACTGGGAGATGAGACAAATTTTTCAACTTATGTTTTACTGTATTTTGAAATGTGTTTGTTTAAAATAAAGCAATATTTAATTTCCGATTTTTCACTTAGAATGTTTTTACACATTTAGAAAGTATAAGTAAAATGATCTATTGTGGTGGTCAATAAGGAGAGCCCTGTGTATAGAGTTTGAGGGGCAGCAAATGAAGACTGCTTGTATGCTGGGATTGGGAAAGCTCTGAAGTTTAATTTCGAGTTAGATCCCATGACATGTTTCAGTCCAAATAAACTTGTTCTGAAGAGTTTAAATTGTCTTGACATGGTGTATGATGATGATGTCAGGGTTCATAGGAGCTTATCTAACCCTTATCTAACATTTTTTAAACCCAATGTAACCCACACACATTGGGTATATTGGAAGAAATAATAATTTTTACACGTGCTCCTAAAATGGTCCCATTTTTGAGACTTGCAAGTGCAGCAGGTTTGGTGTTATTTTGAAAAAAAAATTTTGTCATTGCCCCTGGTTGAAAAGTCAAGAAGTGTTTGTTTAAAAAAAAATAATTATCTTTATGGGAGCCTAGACTGAAATATACACCTACTTTGGTCACTAATGGGCCTTATTCCAATGCACTTGACTTTCTATGTCAATTGCATCAGAATTGCAGAGAAAAGACAACTATGCAAATTGGTATCTATGTAATCGTACCAACCCAGTGAAAATGTTTGAGGTGCAAAATTATATCATAAGATTATTGCAGAATTGCTGAGTAAAAGAGATTTACCCCAAAATAATGCCATTAAACACTGCAACATGTCCACAGAAAAGCAATTTTTCCAGGATGTCCCTCATGACAGCACCACACAGGTGGCTGTCCTCTTGACCTCTGTAAGGACAGGAAGACAGATTAAAAATCCCCCCACCCATCCTACTCCAGCTTTCTTCCTGTCCTTATAGAGGACAGTTGCAGATTTCTCTCTGGATGGGGGAATTGGATCGAGGGGTCCTCGGGGTAGGTGTCTATTAACCCGGGCCTCTACTGTTAGAAATAGACCTGGGACCTCTACAGACTGTGAGGTTGCCAGTCTTTTCTTAACACACTCTGTATTTTTGTGTGTTCCCTTTTTAAGAACTGCTCATTTGTCTGTCCCGAGTTTTTAATAGGCCACTTCCGTCTTTTCTTTACTGCTGGCTATTCAGTATTCCTGGTGGTTTAGCTGTTTGAACTTTGTACCTGCTCATTATTTGTGTCTGACCCCTGGCTCCGTTATCTGAACTTGTCTCTGCCTTCCGACTCTGCCTCTACCCTCCTCTTGTACTGTGCTGACCTCTCGTTACCGACCGGACCGACGACTACGGTTATTACTCTACTATCTAGCCTTGCGGCTGAAGCTGCCCTCCTGCAACAATGGACATTTTCAGACCTTCTGTCAAGCTCCAATACAGTTCTGTTGAGTTGTTCTGATCTTCTGGGTCTGCTGTTACCTGTGGTGCGCCAAGCGTGCTGTACCCTCTTAATTGCTGCTAACTCTGACTCTGTCGTGAGGCACAGGGAGCTTGGAGGTGCTAGACCATAGTTTCCAGTAAGTACCTGGTTTCTGGAACTAACTTTGCCTGTCCGAGTTTTTACTGTGTTTGCTCTTAACATCTACATCATAGATGCCGGCGGGGGGGCATATCTGTGGCTGGTCCTGTTCCTCACCTTTGGGTTCTGGGTGGCCGGCAGGAGTCTTTCTCTGTATTCGATGCCCAGAGAATTTGTGGTGGTTGCAGGGTCATTTACAGCAAGAATTTGCAGCATAATTCACATTGCAGCACTCACTGGCATTATACTGCTGCTCATTACTCATATCTGTCTCTTCAAGGTGGAACACAACAAGCCTTTTGCAGTGCAGTACAGCAAAAAAAAAAGTGAAATATCATACACTAATATCTGCACATATCTGTAAAAAAAAAGCCTTTTTAAAGGCGTTTATAATAAGGGGCTTATTCACTGTTCCTCCAAGGCATAACATTATTTAGTACTATTGTGCCAAAGAAAACTGAATTATCATCCAATAATATCTGCACTTATCTGTAATAAACGCCTTTAAGTGGGGAAAGGTATAATGACCATATTCGCCATTTTGTTACCAGTATAAAGTTGCAGGCCATTTTTAAAACCGTATTGTCAATAATAATTCAATAATTCTTAGCAGTTATTATCACTTATTTAAAGGTGTTTTATTAGTGTCTAAATACATAAGGAGGACCATATTCGCCATTTTGTTCCCATTGTGCTGATGGAGCCGATACTGCTCCTGCCACCCCCACCACTTCCCACAGCTGCCATGCCAGTGCAAGTTGAAATCTCAGGGCCCCCCGGGTCAGACATGCGAGAGGATGGACGATGGCACAGATAGGCAGCGGCCAACTTACTGCATAGGATATCTCTATAGTAGTTCAGTTTGTCCTCCCTCTCAATGGGTGTAAAAAAGGCCCCCATTTTTCCCTGGTAGCGAGGGTCTAACATGGTGGAGAACCAGGAGTTATCCCTCTGCCGAATGGTGACAATTTGGCTGTCACTGCGCAAGGAAGTCAGCATGCTTCGGGCCATTTGCGCAAGTGACTCCGAGGGATTCCCTGCATCCATCTCCACTGCATACTGCCACGGCGTGTCTGGGTCATCTGCCTCATCATCCTCATTTCCCTCTGGCTGTTCTGGTTGCTCCTGCTACTCCTCTCCACCCATTTGGCTACACATTGTTTGTGCTCCAATGTCCTCTTCATCCTCCTCCTCCAGTTCAGCCCCCACAGGGCTCATGTGACCTTGAGATGTAGACACAACATCTCCAGTCCCCTGTCCAGCCAGATTGAAAAGCATCTTTCCAGGATGTGAATCAGTGGAATGACGTTGTTCATCCCGTTGCTGGCGACTGACTAACAAAGTGGCCTCCTCAAAGTGAATGAGCAAACGGCAGGTGTCGCGCATGAGCTGCCACTGGCTAACGTTAAAGTTACAGTTGTTCTAAAGGCACAGGAAACTTGCTCAAAGTTAACGGAAAGATGAATGCAGCACATTATCAGCAAATACTGGAGGCAAATTTGCACTCATCAGTCAAGAAGCTGCACATGGGACATACTTGGACGTTCCAACTTGACAACAATCCAAAACACAGGCCAAGTCGACCTGTCATTGGCTACAGCAGAAGAAAGTGAAGGTTCTGGAGTGGCCATCTCAGTCTCCTGACCTCAATATCATTGAGCCACTCTGGGGAGATCTCAAGCGTGCAGTACATGCAAGACAGCCCAGGAATTTACAGGAACTGGAGACTTTTTGCCAAGAAGAATGGGCAGTTATACCATCTGAGAAAATAAAGAGCCTCATCCACAACTACCACAAAAGACTTCAAGCTGTCATTGATGTTAGAGGGGACAATATACGGTATTAAGAACTGGGGTATGTGAACTTTTGAACAGGGTCATTTTGATGTTTTTGGTTGTCATTGTGATTTAAAAAGAGAAAACACAGAAGTTTGACAATAAATGGCTTCAACCAACCACTAGCCATATTCTCTGAAAAAAGGCAAAAAAAAAACAAAAAAATCTGCTGGGGTATGTAAACTTTTTAGCACAACTGTGCACAGGGGAGTACCTCTGTCCGCTTGGATGATTAAAGAAATAGTTTATGGCGTTTCTCTGTTCATATAGTCGATCCAACATATGGAGGGTGGAATTCCAACGGCTGGAAACATCACATATCAGCCTATGTTGTGGGAGGACGTTCTGCCGCTGCAGCTCAAGGAGGGTGTTCTTGGCGTTGTACGAATGGCTGAAGTGCATGCAAAGTTTCCTTGACATTTTTAGGATGTCTTGCAGGTGGGTAGAACACTTAAGGAAACGTTTGACAACCAGATTGAACACGTGCGCCATGCAGGGCGCATGGCTTAGCCCTCCTTGATGAAACTTCGACACCATGTTCTTCCCGTTGTCGGTCGCCATGGTTCCGATTTTTAGGTGTCACGGAGAAAGCCAGGATTCGATTTCTTGAGGAAGGACACAGAGCAGTTCCTCCCCTGTGTGACCCCGTTTACCCAGGCAAACAAGGTGTAGAACAGCGTGACACCGCTGTGCCCTGCACTTGTGGTATGCTGAAGGAGCACTGTGAATTTGTCCCTACAGTGGAGGATGAGGAGACAGTGGAGGATGAGGCTGACATTGTTGCAGGACAAACAACGTGAGAACATGGAAGCTGAAGCTGCGTCACCTGTCCAAGTTGCTGGTGTGTCTGGGCAGGCACCACATTAGCCCAGTGGGCCGTAAATGACATATATTGTTCTTGACCCTAGTTACAGCTCAACATGTTGGCGCTGCCATGCACTTTGGCAGACACCGACAGGCTCAAGGACTGGCCCACCTTCTCTTCTACATATTTGTGCAGGGCTGGTACTGCCTTTTTGGCAAAGAAACGACAGCTTGGAACTCTCCACCTCGGCTTGGCACAAGCCATGAGTTCTCTGAAAGGTGCAGAGTCCACCACTTGGAAAGGGAGGAACTGCAGCACCAGCAACTTGGACAGGAGCACGTTCAGCTTCTGCACTGTTGGATGAGTGCACGCATACTGTTGTTTCTTTGAAATCGCTTCTGTGATGGATTGCTGACTCAATGACTGACCAGGAGGAGGAGGAAGAGCATGAGCATCATGACCAGCAGATGATGGGAAGGACACACAGCTTCCTTTGGCTGAGGTGGTGGAGCTTTGACTGCTTGAAATGGCGTGCGTGCCTCTGGGTGCTGCAGCGGTTGCTGCGGCAGGCTGGACCACCACATTGGAGCCACAGCTCTCCCAGGCCACTTTATGGTGACGCTACATATGTTGACGCAGGGCTGTGGTGCCAACATTGGCACCCTGGCCACGCTTCACCTTCTGTCCACAGATTGAACATATGGCCATGTTGACCTCCCCCGGCGGCTTTACAAAAAACTGCCACACCGCCGAGTAGGTGATTTATCCCCAACACTCCGCACTAACTGATTGCTACCGCCACTGCCTCAGTGAACCCCTGCACCACTGCTTTCTGGGCAGGTAGGCTACTGCCAAGCGGGTGGTCTACCTCAGGCACGTTTAGCTCCCGACCTCCCACTGCTTCCACCCTGCTGACTCCCCGCCTGCCTCATGCGCAAGCTGTAACCCTCTTCTCCTGATGTCGATGAAGCCCCTCCCAATTATGATCGGCTACATCGTCATCCACTACAGTCTGCAGTTCACTGATGTCCTCCTCAACACCAGCTCCCATGCCACTCTCCTCATCACTACTTGCCCGCCTACCGGAGGAAGCGGCGGATATCTCCTACAGATCTTAGCTGAGCAGTAGCTGCTGACTGTCCCATGGGTCTGCTGCCTTGGGATAACCTTGGACTCTGACCTATCCTTCAAGCCGCACATGCAAACCCTCAACACCTGCTGCCTCCAAATCAAGAACATCAATCTAATCCGCTCCTTCCTCACCCCTGAAACTACAAAGATGCTAGTCCATGCCCTCATAATCTCCCGCTTAGACTACTGTAACACTCTTCTCCATGGCCTCCCAGCAAATACACTCGCCCCCTTCAGTCCACCTTAAATTGCGCCACTCGCTTAATACACCTCTCCTCCTGTTGTTCTGTCTTCTTGCACGTTCTCTCAGTGTGCAGTCTGACATACAGCATAAACCTTCTCTGTCTTCCAAATAAACAGACTGTTTTTTCTGTAGTCTAAGAATTTATTGGTCAACAGGTTGTAAATATGGTAATGTGATGATATTGATGTGATATGATATGATTTTGATATGTTGATATGTTCTGGTAAAACTATAAGAATACAAAAGTATAGGTATAAGTATTGAGCATGAATACATGGCCATGACACTTAAAATCAACAGTGAAAGCACATGGTAAGATGGAAGCCTATACATATACACATATAACTAACAGTAATACATCCTGATTAAGCTATACATGGCTCACTAACAGTCTTGAACACTACATACATTCACATAGGAATAAGACAATTCCTACCAGATATGCTTGCACAAGGATAATGGAGCTCAAGTGTGGAGTAGTGCAAGAGATGGCATCCCAATGTCTTGTGGGCAGGTTTCTTGCTCCCAGAATGCCTTGCTTTACCCAGAGTGCATTGTAGCTCCCATAATGCAATAGCTTCATAAAGAGAATTCAACAGGTAATGTAACTGAAAGACCACTACATGGTGCTATAACCTAATTAGACTATACATTAACACAAGTATGTAAAATGAGATTATACACTTTTAACATCAGATTCTGATCCATTGGGCAGAACACTCCCCGTCTGGTATCAAGAGATGCCACTATTAGGCTCCTCTTGTGAAAACAATACAACAAGCTCAGCTGCTGGCCTCAGGAATAGCTTACTCTCGCCAAGCTTCCACACTTTGACCTCGGCTTTACGTACATTCCCATCTCTGCTTGGGAACGTTTGAGTGATGAGACCCAGTGGCCACTCATTCCGGTGCAACTGGCTGTCTTTCATGAGCATGACGTCTCCAGGTCTAATGTTTCGCTTGTTAGACTGCCACTTCCTCCTTGGTTGTAAGGTGGAGATGTACTGCTTCCTCCATCTGTCCCAGAAAGCATTGGAGAGACTTTGCACTTGCCTCCATTGTCGTCTGTAAAGGTCTTTGTCACCAAAATCTCCAGATGGTGCACTCAGAACACTGGTTTTCTGTGTCAACATGGCAGGAGTGAGAATAGTCAAATCTCCAGAGCCGCTAGATAGCGTAGTTAATGGTCTAGCATTCATGATGGCTGAAACTTCTGCCAAGAATGTCATTAAACTCTCATGGGTGAGTCTTGTACTCCCCACTTGCAAGAAGATTGAGTCCAAGATTCTGCGTGCTATCCCTATCATTCTCTCCCAGGCACCTCCCATGTGAGAAGAATGTGGTGGATTGAAAGTCCAGATGCATCCTTGCTCACTTAAGTATCTCTCCACATTGGTAGTGTCTAAGTTGGAGGGAATTTGAAGTTCTTTCACTGCACCAACAAAATTTGTACCTCTGTCAGAACGAATATGCTTTACAGGCCCTCTGATGGCGATAAACCGTCGAAGTGCGTTTATGAAACTTGAAGTGTCCATCGATTCAATCACTTCTATATGGACAGCTCTGCTGGACATACAAGTAAACAGAACTGCCCAGCGTTTTGCACTGACATGGATTCCTCTAGTATGCCGTGTAGCTACAGACCAAGGACCGAATACATCCAGACCTACGTTAGTGAAAGGAGGATCTGTACTGAGTCTGTCAGGTGGGAGATTGGCCATCTTCGGATTCTGAAACTTGCCACGAAGTTTGCGACAAGTAACACAGTTGAAGATAAGTTTGCTCACACATCTCTTTGCTCCAACTATCCACAGTCCAGCAGCTCGTAGATTCCCCTCAGTAAACAATCGGCCCTGGTGCTTCACTTGAATGTGGTGGTGTTGCACAAGCAACGTTGTGACATGATGTCCAGGAATTATTAGTGGATGTTTTTCCATAAATTCCACTTTGGCTTCGTGAAGACGGCCTCCTATTCTGAGCAACCCATCTTGGTCGATGATTGGATCAAGCTTCTTCAAAGCACTGTCCTTAGGAATGGATTGCTTTTTGTTGAGGTGGTCTATTTCTTTGGCATAACACTCCCGTTGTACTGTGCGAATTATCAAGTTCTTGGACTTCTCTAAGTTGGGAGCAGTAAAAGCATGTCTACAGTGATGCCAACCTTTGCAGGGTTTCTGTCCCGTAGGTAACGTCGACTTGTAAGACTCAGCTACATGAACTAAACAAGCAACCGCACGAACAAGTGACTTCCAGGTTGAGAACTTGCTGAAACGATGGGATTTGAGGTGTTGGTCCAAAGTCACTGTGCGCAAAACGGATACCTGAGGGCGGATTTCCTCATCGGCGTCTGGGTCTATTAGTTCAAATGCATCTGATCCGGCAACGCGGGATGTTGGATGGTATAAGAATCTAGGACCCGTAAACCATGTTGTGTCTTTAAGGTGGCTTGGCGCGACAGATCTGGTCGCGTGGTCCGCTGGATTATGATGTGTAGGCACATAATGCCACTGCTTAGGACAAGTGGATCTCCTGATCCTTAGAACCCGATTGCTGACATAGACATAAAAGCGTCGGGTTTCGTTGCAGATATACCCTAGGACTACCTTGCTGTCCGTGTAGAACTCAACTTCCTTGATTTCCAAGTTCATTGCTGTCATTACGAGTTCAGCCAACTCCACTGCAAGCACAGCAGCGCAGAGTTCTAGCCTGGGTATTGTGTGTTCACGGAGTGGCGCCAGTTTTGTCCGGCTCATGACGAATCCTATATGGCATTGATCTTCAACGTCTATAGTTTTTAGGTATGCCACTGCTGCAATCGCTTTGACTGAAGCATCGCAGAAGATGCAAAGTCTTTGTATTTTGACTTCTGTTGATGGTACGGAAGCATAAGGTCGTGTCACACGAAGGCTGGACAAAGCTTCCAGAGACTTCCTCCAACCTGCCCACAGGTCTCTTTTTCCTACAGGAAGAGGATCATCCCAATCAGATTTCTCTTGGGTGAAGTCTCTTAACATCCATTTACCTTGGATAGTAACAGGAGCTACAAATCCCAGAGGGTCATATAAGCTGTTTATGATAGACAAGACACCTCTGCGTGTGAAAGGCTTTTCTTCCTTGCTGATTTGGAAGGTGAATGCATCTACCTTTAAATCCCAGAGTAATCCAAGGCTCCGCTGCATGGGAAGGGAATCAGTGCTTAGATCTAAGTCCTTTAGGTCACTTGAGTGATCTTGAGAGGGAAAGGCCTCCATTAATTCGTGGCTGTTGGAAGCAATCTTGTGCAACCTCAAATTAGACAGAGCAAGCATTTCCTGAGCCCTTTTGAGGAGACTGATTGCAGACTCACTTGTGGGTGTGGATTTCAGGCAGTTGTCCACATAAAAATCTCTTTCCACAAAGGATCTGACGTCCGACCCATACCTTGTTTCACCCTCTCTGGCTGAATGTCTAAGACCATAGATGGCAACTGCAGGGGAAGGACTGTTTCCGAAGATGTGCACTCTCATCCGATACTCCACAATGTCTTTACAAGGGTCACTGTCACGGTACCAAAAGAACCTCAAGAAGTTTCTGTGTTCCTCCTTGACAAGAAAGCAGTAAAACATCTGTTGTATGTCAGCCATAAATGCCACCGAATCTCTGCGGAAGCGGAGAAGCACTCCCAGAAGTCTGTTGTTGAGGTCTGGACCTGACAGTAGGACATCATTTAGCGAGATACTGTCACACCTGGCACTTGAGTCAAATACTACTCTTATCTGACCTGGTTTCTTTGGATGATACACACCGAATATGGGCAAGTACCAACACTCCTCAGAGTCCTGAAGCGCAGGTGCAATTTCTGCATGGTTGTTCTGAAATATCTTCTCCGTGAAGGCAAAGAAATGTTGTCTTGTCTCTGGTGACCTCTGAAGTTTCTGTTTGAGAGAGACAAATCGATTGTAGACAAGTTCCCTGTTGTTGGGTAAGCGTCGTCTCTGGAGCTTAAATGGTAAAGGTGCGACCCAACTTTTTGACTGGTCTTTCACCATTTCCTGATCCATTATGTCCAAGAACAGCCTGTCTTCTATGGACATTGTGACCATGTTGTCTTCTCTTGTCCTATGGAAAACTGTACACCCTATGTGATCTGGCTCACCATCACAGACATGGTCTTCACAGGAAGGGTCTGCGAAAGGACAAGGCAGGGGAGCACTGTGTGGCAACTCTTTTACCAGGAAACTACTCGGACAAGGCTGGAAGAGAGAAGGACGTCCCTTTTCATGTGTGCAAGTGAGCATACTGTTGACGGAAGTCGGCTTGTGTGCTCCTCCTAGACAGACATCTCCTACAATGACCCACCCTAGGTCCAGTCTCTGGGCATATGGAGCGTTCTGGGGACCGTTAATTAGTCCCCTAACCTTGTGGACTCGTAGTATGTCTCTCCCGAGGAGTAGGACTATTGGAGCCTCTGGGTCCAGTTGTGGTATCAGGTGAGCTATACGCTTCAAATGAGGGTGATGTGCTGCTACCTCCGATGTAGGTATCTCTAACCTGTTGTCGGGAATCTGGTTGCACTTCAGTATGGTTGGCAGAGATAAACAGGTCTGACCGTCCATGGATTCAACTTTGTACCCAGTTGCCTTTCTCCCTGCCATCTCGACAGTACCTGCACATGTCCTTAAGGAGTAGGGAGAACCAGGGCCTACTATGTTAAAGGTGTCAAAGAAGGTGGACTTAGCTAAAGACCTATTGCTTTGGTCATCCAAGATTGCATATATCTTAATAGCCTTATCTCGGTGACCTGCCGGATAGACTCTCACAAGGCAGATTTTTGAGCAGGACTTTCCTCCTACAAATCCTTTACAGATCTCTGTACATTGAGAGCTGACTATCGGGGTGTCTATTGCGTCAGTGTCCATCTGCTGTACATCTGGCTCCTCAGCTTGCGATGACATCTGTGAGGGTGGTCCAGGGTGTAAATCCGTGTTGTGTTCTGTGCTACCACATTCTGTGCATTTGACACTGACCTCACAGTTCCTGGCGAAGTGTGACGTTGTAGTGCAGCATCTGAAGCAGATGTTGTTTTCCTTGATGAAACTCTTCCGGTCCTCCAGAGACTTCTCCCTGAAGGCTCTGCATTTTAGTAGAGGATGTGGTTTCTTATGTAAGGGACACTGCTTGCTGAGATCCTTAGGTCTGTTCTCTTCTTGAGAAGACTTGAACGTTCTGTAAGAAGAACCTGTGGAGGTAACATTAGTTTTGTGAACTGCCACCGGTGTTTTATAAGATTTGACACCAGGGGCAGTGGAACATGACAAAGTAAAATCAAAGCTAGGATCATTCCTAATTCTCGCCTGTTGTCTGACAAAGTCTACAAACACAGAGAAAGGAGGGAATGGTACATTGTTAACCTGTTTATAACGGGAACCATGCATGATCCACTTCTCCTGTAGGTTATATGGGAGCTTTTGAACAATTGGATTGACACCCCTGGCAGTGTCCAGAAATGCCAGCCCTGGTAGATCTCCTTCTGATGGAGCAACCCATACCTCCATTAACAAGTCGCTCAGCTCCCTGAGCTTCTGGTAACCTCCTTTATTCACTATTCTGGGAAAATTATCAATTCTCTTAAATAAAGCATTTTCTATAGCTTCTATTGACCCATAACACTCATCAAGCCTTTCCCATACCATCTTTAGGCCCGTGTCAGGATAATTTACGTTAATGTCTCTTATTCTTTTGGCGTGTTCAGCAGACTCACTCCCAAGCCACTTTATCAGGAGATCTAACTTCTCACTACAAGAAAGATCCAAGTCTTTGATGGCGTTCTGGAAGGAGGCTCGCCATGACCTGTAGCTCTCAGCGCGGTCAGTGAACTTTACAAGTCCCTTGGTAACCAGCTTTCGTTTAGCAAAGAACTTAGCAAAGTCTATGGAGGCTTGGTTATTGCCGATATGAGCTGGTGTGCTGATGTGGTGTGAGTGAGGTGTATCACCATACCTTTTGGGAGCTTCTGGCCTAGGACAGTCTGTATAATACCTTTCTGAAGTGAAGGGTGATCCTTTTAATTGTAGCTGAGGCTGTGTCTTCTGCTCTGTAGATCGGTAGTTGTGGTCGACATCGCTTTGTTGCATACTTTCCTGTTTGCGGTACTGCAGTTCATCAGGGTTGGATCTCTGGTAATATGCATAGGCTGGTTGATGAAGTGAATCATGGTTGTTGTCTGTTCCGGAATGCTGGTGGACGTATTCTGAGACGCGCTGTGCTGGATCTTGTTGATCTAGGTCTGACTCCAGTACACTGCTGTGTTTCTCAGATTTGGGGAACTCCACGGTTTCCAGGAACTCTGCTTTGGCTATTGCGGCTGCTGCCTCTTTCTCTGCGGCCAGTTTTTCCAGAGTCGCCTGCAGGCGTGCTCTCTCTGCCTCTCGATCTGCTTGCAAACGTGCTTTCTCTGCTTCTTGATCTGCTTGCAAGCATGCTTTCTCTGCTTCTTGATCTGCTTGTCTTAGCTTCAGTTGCATTTCTTGTGAAGCAAAGGACGATCTTACTTTTGCCGCCTCAGCTTCTGCACGAGAGAGAGCAGCAGATTCTTTTATTGAAGACTTTCTGGAACAGCTTGTTCGGGACCTCGTCCTGAGTGAAGATGCCCTGTTGGTAGACATTGCGTGTCTGCTTGCTGACCACTGAATGTCTCTGTGCGCACCTCAATCAGATAGAAACAGATTTCAGCGTGGTCTGAATTGTGTTGGAGAGTTGCACACTCGTTACTTGTGACTGTATGGTGTCTGCTGCAATACCCGTATGTACGACCATGTGGGTGATAGCGGCTCTGTATAGTCTAATCCACTATTGCTTGTGTCTAGCATCTGTTTTACTGTTCTGTCTTCTTGCACGTTCTCTCAGTGTGCAGTCTGACATACAGCATAAACCTTCTCTGTCTTCCAAATAAACAGACTGTTTTTTCTGTAGTCTAAGAATTTATTGGTCAACAGGTTGTAAATATGGTAATGTGATGATATTGATGTGATATGATACGATTTTGATATGTTGATATGTTCTGGTAAAACTATAAGAATACAAAAGTATAGGTATAAGTATTGAGCATGAATACATGGCCATGACACTTAAAATCAACAGTGAAAGCACATGGTAAGATGGAAGCCTATACATATACACATATAACTAACAGTAATACATCCTGATTAAGCTATACATGGCTCACTAACAGTCTTGAACACTACATACATTCACATAGGAATAAGACAATTCCTACCAGATATGCTTGCACAAGGATAATGGAGCTCAAGTGTGGAGTAGTGCAAGAGATGGCATCCCAATGTCTTGTGGGCAGGTTTCTTGCTCCCAGAATGCCTTGCTTTACTCAGAGTGCATTGTAGCTCCCATAATGCAATAGCTTCATAAAGAGAATTCAACAGGTAATGTAACTGAAAGACCACTACATGGTGCTATAACCTAATTAGACTATACATTAACACAAGTATGTAAAATGAGATTATACACTTTTAACATCAGATTCTGATCCATTGGGCAGAACACCTGTTCTTAATCGGACGCTCCCCTCTGCCAATCCCTTCACTGTCTACCCGTTGCCCAGCAAATAGAGTTCAAATTACTAACGCTGACATACAAAGCCATCCGCAACCTGTCCCCTCCATATATCTCCGACCTAATCTCCCGCTACCTGCCCGCACGTAACCTCCGATCCTCCAAAGACCACCTACTCCACTCTGCTCTTATCCGCTCTTTATACAACCGTCTCCAAGACTTCTCCCGTGCATCCCCCATACTCTGGAACTCATTACCAAGACACATAAGACTGACCCCCACAATCACAAGCTTCAAGAAGACCCTGAAGATTCACCTATTCAGAAAGGCCTACAACCCCCAATAACTCTTTCTCCATACCACCACCTGAACAACCTCTACCGCCACCTTCTGTTTCTATCCATCTTCCCTCATAGATTGTAAGTCCTTGCGGGCAGGGCCCTGTATCCCACTGTGCCAGTTGATCACTGTTAGTATTATCTGTTTTGTATATCTTGTGTACCGTATGTTAACCCTCAAATGTAAAGCTCCATGGAATTAATGGTGCTATAAAACAATAATAAATAATACCTCCTCCTCACTGTTCAATGGATCTGAGCCCACAGCTTAGAGTACTTCTGTAGCTGAGGGAACAGAAAAGGACAGAGGATAGGTGAGGGCACAGGGCCTGTTGTCGGGCCATGCCAACTAAGGGTTGTGTCTGACAAACCCACCGACTCGTAGCTCGGGGTGTCTGTTGGTCATCCAATTCATGCCAAGTCACGAGTCAACCAGTCTGCAACCGTTGGGTTGCTGGACAAGACACGACCGCTTCTTGACACTGGGAGCTCAGGCCTCTGTAACTGACCCCTGCTGCCACACCCCCTTACTCTGCTGTGACCTGTGCCTTTGTCAGAAACATTTAGGCCTGCGACCCTCCCCTGTGCATGGCCTCTCACTTCTCTGTCTGACCTACTGTTCGATGAAAAAACGTAATTGCAAAGGGCAAAAATTTGTGTTATTTTCTACTTTGAAGAGAATGGCAAATATGCCCCTTATTTCTTTCCCCACTAATAAACACCTATAACAAAAGCGTGATAAAGGCTCTGAATTATTGACAGTACTGTACAGTATTGATAAATGGCCTGCAACTTTATACTGGGAACAAAATGGCAAATATGGTCCTCCTTATGGGTTTCCACACTAATGAACACCTTTAAATAAGGTGTATGCTGCTCCAGCATACCACATGTGCAGGGCACAGCGGTGTCACGCTCTTCTACACCTCGTTTGCCTGGGCGAACAAAGTCACACAGGGGAGGAACTGGGTCACTGTATGGCCTCCTCATGCTGCTGCCACTGGGTCACTGTATGGCCGCCTCATGCCGCTGCCACTGGGTCACTGTATGCCCTCCTCATGCCGCTGCCACTGGGTCACTGCCCTCCTCATGCTGCTGCCACCTCCACATTGTCGCCTTGCCACTCTGTAGACATCTATGTGGAATCTGTAAACAAGGGTGTAAAAGGAGTGCGCTCTTTCACTCTACAGTAGGATGTTGGGCCTCTGCACGGTTCTTTCTACCCGGCACTAACATGGACCTGTAAGGCTGGGTTCACACTTTAGTTGGACAGTTTTGGCCCCGTAACTGGCCAAATAAGTGAAGTGTGCATCGATTCTAAGAGCGATGCCTGTCATGTGCGTGTCATTCGGACTCACAGTATTGTTTGACTACCACAGTAGGCTCCCTATGCGTGTTACTGCAAGGCACAGTGTTCTGCACCACTATACAAGCTCTCTGAAGCTAGGAAATAGGTGTTTTTATTGATATTCGCCACAATTTAATTCAGATCGAAGCCAATTTTTTGGGAACTTCGAATCGAACTGGCGAATCGAACTTTTGAGAAATTCGCTCATCTCTAATGAAAACCTCCAGAAATGAGACTATTTAGTCTCTTCCCCTATTGAAGATGTCTCCAATTCTACTAGGAGAGCACTGTAGATGAAAATGTGGTCAGGGACATAGGATCAATCAGATAAATTTTATGCACCATTTCTTTTTCTGGAGGGTTTATGGTACATCCACACTTAGACTATTGCATGCAATTTTTGGCCCCAGTATACAAGGACATAATTGAACTAGAGAGAGTGCAGAGAAGGGCTACGAAACTATATTAGGGGAATGGGTGGATTGGAGTACAATGATAGATTAACAAATTTGGGGTTATTCAGTTTAGAAAAAAGTCTACGGGAAGCCCTAATTATAATGTACAAATACATGAAGGGACAGCACAAAGAACTTTCTAATCTTTTTACTCCTAGGCCTGTGACAGTGACAAGGGAACATCCTCTACGTCTGGAGGAGAGAAGCTTCTCCAGCAACATATAAGGGAATTCTTTACTGTTAGAACAGCGAGGCTATGGAACTCTCTGCCCCAGGAAGTGGTGATGGTGGATTCATTGAACAAGTTCAAAGAGGACTTAGATGTTTTTCTTGAACAGAACTATATTATGGGTTATGGATTCTAGATTTTAAGGACAAGTTGATCCAGGGTTTTATACTGATTGCGTGGGGGTTTGTAGGGCCCCCCCCCCCCCCCCCCCCCCCCCCCCCCCCCCCCCGCCCCCGCCCGGCCCCCCTCAATGGAAAAGGTCATGAAGTAACATTTGTGTGGCATGTCATTCTTGACAGACTATGGCTAAAGTGTAGCTCTGTGCTGAGTAGGTGGAAAAAGGAAGGTCTCATTATAACACACAACACGTCATAGGAACCAAATTTAGGGCTATATTCATATAGGGAATGATCCATTATCCCTGGAAGGATCAATACCAAAAACTTATCCATATGAGGAATTATGATGGACAGGGGTAAGGCTCTCTCAGCCTTTAAAAGCAGGCTTTAGGAGTATGGGGACAGAGCACTAACACCGTTTCACAACAGCTCTCATTCTATTTGTTTCTTGATCTTCTGTTTAAACTTTAACCTATGTTTTAGGAATAGATTTTTCTGTAACCTAACTATTTATTTTGATTAAACCTGTTTTTCCTTTGAATCTACTCAACGGACTCCTGCTGTTCTCTGGTGTCACCTAAGTGCACTCTGTGTCATAAATCAAGGAGTGTGTGTGATATTTAACATTGGTGAGCCAGCCCAGTCGATTTTTGCCTGTTTTTTTCTCAATTCCTTCTCCTTGCAAGAGGGGGAAGAGAGAGTATTTTGCACATTTTATGCAAGCTTCAGGAAATTTCGAAAAGTTCCTAAGTATTTTACGGTGAGCCAAGTTTACAGCTGTCAGTTGCACGTGTTCCAGTACGTCACTCCAGACGGAAGCCTGAGTGAGGAAAGCTGCAGGAGAGCAGAAGACTTTGCCTTAAAGGTACAGCGAGTACAGAGGATCGTGTAACTGAGTGAGTAATGGAGTTCATTGTTTCATATTCTAATAAGAGCAAATTAGATTTTAAGTATGTAAGTAGTCATACTAATGCACAGCTTTGGACTAATCTATATAAGCAGGTTGAGGAAGAGAATCAGCGATTAGATAAGAAATTTATCTGTGTTGATAGGTTACAAAAGAAATTAAGAAATGTGTTGCATATGGTAAGGGTTTATAATTCTTTATTCATTGACAAACAACAGACACACAAGGTATGTGTGAACACTAAAGGCACAAATAGTGATGATACACAGACTTTGGAAGAAGATTATAATGAGTGTCCAAATTGTGAGGTTTTAGCACAACACATAGATGATTTAGAGGATCAAATAGAAACAAGGACACAATTAGTATCAAGATTACGCCATAATATAAAAAAAAGATTTCTGTTAATACAAAGAGTGGCAAGGAAAGCAGTCCATCCTATGTTCCCAGAACAAAGTTCAGGTGATATAGAGCGATTAGGGGAGTCAGAAATTAGAAGACGACGATTGCATGAAAAAGCTGCCAAATTGACTTTAAAAATTCATGATCAGTTAATGAAAATAGTGAAAGATATTCCAGTTTATAATGATAAAATGGATGCTTTTCACAATGCAAATATTTTTGAATCAAATACAGATAAATTCAATCTTACTGATGAACAAAAAAATAAAATATTCAGAGTATGGTTACCATCTCACATGGCTAAAAGGTTAGATCCAACGCCTGTAGAAGATGAAGATCAGGAGCTAGTCCATAGTAGTGAATCAGATAGATTGAGGCAATTAATCTTTTTCACTACTGGAGAGAGTGAACCAACAGTAGATATACTTGATTCTCTTAAGCCAACCATAAATGATGATCCATTTGCTTTCTTAATGAAATTTGAGCAAGCATATAGGATGGTCATGGGCATAGACGATGATGAAGAACCATCATCTATGATAAAAGCATTTGTGAAGAAATTTAAGTATTTAGATCCTGTTTCCCTAAAAATTGCTTCAGAGAAACCTGCATTACATGATGCAGCAATGTTCATTGATCACATCAGAAGATCAATGAAACAAACAAGCACAAAGGCAAAAATTTCTGTAGTCCAGGATAAAGTAAATAAGCAATCAATTACTGTAAATCAGGACAGTCAGACTAACTCTAGGATTGCACCTGTTCTAAATAAGGGTACTCATTCAAAGCCAAAGGGAAAAGGAACATGGGAGAGAAGTCAGATGTCTTGTTATCATTGTGGTAAATTAGGACATTTAAAGTGGCAGTGTAGGAAATTCCTTAGAGAAACACAAAATATAGGAAATGAGAATGGTCTAGTGCCCACTGCTCCACCTCGTCCTTCACAGCAAAAGGAATCACCTTATGCACCTTTAATCCGGCAGGTTAGGGAACTATCTATTCAGGGATCAAAGGGGAAATCACATAGTGTCATGTTTGACAGAGAGGACGATTCATTAGCATCAGCATGACTAGGAAGGAATCCGACCTCTCGACCCTTGGAATATGTAGCCCCAGTATTTTTGGATGAATGTGGAAGACCTTATGTAACAGGATCTCTTCAGGGTGAAAAGATCACTTTCCTCATAGACACTGGAGCTCAGCTCAGTGTAACAAATAAGCTTCTATTCCCATCCAAAAAGGCACCTGTTTGTACAATTGTAGGCTTTAGCGGTCGTGGGGGGTTCCAGCTACACTAGTATCTGATGTCACGTTTGAAATCCCTGGATATTTAAAAACAAACATTGATATTTGGCATTGTCCTAATTCAGAAAACATTCTGGGAACTGATGTCATGAACAAACGAGGCTGGATTATTGATTTAGGAAACAAAGTGATTTGGAGGGATGTTGATGGTTCTAAACCAGTACTGATAGATCCAAGTGAATACAGTAAGGTTGGAACTATTTGCTTAACAGATATGGTTCCTTCAGATCATGTTTGGCCTGACACTGGTGGAGATGTTGAATTAAAAGAAATTGTAGAAAGTATTCCTTCTTTATGGGCACAGTACAGAAATGAGGTAGGAACAATGAAAGATGTGCTTGTAAAGGTAGAAGGGAAAGACCCACCACCCCAGAAACAATACAAATTACCTCCAGAATCAATAGGTCCAATGTCTAAGATCATTGAGGAATTGCTTCAACAAGGTGTCATACGGAAAGCCAACTCTGTGACAAACAATCCATTATGGTGTGTTTTGAAACCTGATGGGTCATATCGCATGCTTTTGGATTTAAGGCTTTTTAACAACTATACGCCTAATGTAGCCCAAATTGTTGCTGACGCACACGATTTGTTAGGACAATTGGATGCAAAGGCGAAATATTTCAATTTTAGATATAAGTAATGGTTTTTTAGTCTAAGTCTTGAAAAAAGTTGTCAATACAAGTTTGCTTTTACATTTCGGGATGAACAATATGTATTCTGTAGATTGCCACAAGGTGCACATTTGTCACCTAGTATATTTCATCAAGCATTAGCAAAAGTTTTAGGGAGGAAGTTCAAATCAGAAATATATAAAACAATTTGTTGATGACATTTTGGTGGCTACAGAAGACAGAGAAAAGCACTTGGAAGTCTTAGCCGAATTGTTTACTCTTTTGCATGAGGCTGGTCTAAAGCTTAACACAAAGAAGTGTAAATTACTGCAATGTGAGGTGAGGTATTTAGGAATTCTCATTAAGCCAGGAAAGAGAATGCCTCTTCAGGATAGGGTTGCAGCTGTTGCTTCACTTCCCATTCCAATGTCACATAAGGACCTCAGACACTTTCTGGGTATTGTGAATTTTTCTAGAGAATTCATTGAAGGGTATGCAGAAAAAGCAAAGCCTTTATATGATCTCTTGAAAAAAGGTCATGATGATTCATTTGGTCCATGGACAAATAGGGAACAGGAAGCGTTCGAGCAGCTAAAAATTGCTTTACAAACAGCTCCCGCCTTGTCAACTGTAGAAGCATCAGCTCCATTTGCTTTGCAGGTACACACGTCAGAAATAGCTGTGACATCTGTGTTGCTGCAATTACAAGCAGGGGAATGGAGAATTTTGGGATATTTTTCCAAAATCCTCACTCCGGTTGAAAAAGGGTTTGAACCTTGTGCAAGACATTTGATGGGAGTGCATTTTGCAGTAAAAGCTACTGAACATATTGTTGGCTTTAGCAAATTAATTTTGCAGACACCGCACTCCACATTAAAGCTTCTCCTTGAGAAAAATATTCCAGGAGTATCACATCAAAGATTTGCACATTGGTTGTTAACTCTCTCACCAAAGCAAATTGAAGTAGATCACAAAGCCAAGTATATTCTTCCCCAACTGATGCAGTATGAAGGTCAGGCACATGAATGTATACATACATTCCAGGAGACATATTCTTCTCTGTTCAGAAGAGATGCAGAAAAAAGTGATGAAGCAGTGTTTGTGGATGGGTCACGGTTCTTCACTGATGGGAAGTATTACTCAGGATATGCCATCTGGTATCCCGAGAGGGGATATGCAATTCAACATAAATTGCCAGGACACTATTCAGCTCAGAGAGCAGAGCTAGAAGCTGTCAGGACAGTGTTAGAGGTTGATGAAAAGGAAAACAGAAGTCCTTTGGTTATTTACTGTGACAGTTCATATGTTGTTCGGTCTCTGACAGATTATCTACCCGTGTGGGAGAAAAGAGGTTTTGTTGACTCATCTAACAAAGTGTTAATTCACAGTGACACACTAAAGAGAATTGTAGAATTAGCTTCAAAGAATCCAAAGGGATATGCTATGGTCAAAGTTCCAGCACATAAGAAAGGAAATCATGAGTTAGCTGTTGGAAATTCTATGGCAGATACACTAGCAAAGGAAGCTGCTGCAACAGGAGCAGAGGTAATCGAGCCTGAACAATTAAAAGCTTTACCAGCTAGGAAAACAGACACGCATCTTCCTTCTTTTGCAGAGGAACAAGCAAAGGATCAATCTCTTGCAGTTTCTCAGGTTGATCCAAAACCTCCCTTTGTTTGTGAAAACGGGGTTTTGTGTCATGACTATAATGGGGATTTGCGTCCTGTTGTACCTAAACATTTGCAGATTGAGTTCACCCGATACAATCATGAGAGCTTAGGTCATTTGGGTCAGCAAAAGTTGCTGGAAGTTCTTAAAGGAAAATTTTATTGGGACAAAATGGAGGAAACTGTACAAAAAGTTGTTCAGTCATGTCTCATTTGTGCTCAAGTGAACCCTCGACCTAAAGGACAAAAACCTCCACTTCAAAGAATTGCGCCAGCAGACGGTCCATGGTCTACATTGCAGATTGATTACATAGGTCCGTTACCTACAGGTAAACATGGACTCAGGTATGCATTGGTAGTGGTAGATGTGTTCTCAAAATGGGTAGAAGTTTTACCTGTCAGAAAAGATGATGCTTTGTCTACAGCTAGAGCACTGGTAAATCATGTGTTTTGCACTTGGGGGATCCCAAGAATGATCACTTCTGACAGAGGAAGTCATTTTACTGGAAAAATAATGCACACAGTTTGTAGTATTTTAGGAGTGCAACAACAATTCCATGTACCTTATCATCCACAGTCTGCAGGAATTGTGGAAAGAATGAATCGTACCATTAAATCCAGAATTGCAAAAATGTTGTTGGATAAAGGAAACACATGGGTTGATGCAATACCATTTGTATTGATGAGCATTCGAGGAACGGTCTCCTCTACAACCCAATATACTCCTTTTGAATTAATGACAGGAAGAAAAATGCCATTAATATTTCCACATGAACCATTTTTGTCAACACCCCAAAAAGATGCCATAGCAAGGTCCAGGTGGTTACAGTTATTACAGGAAAATTTGCAAACAATCCTTCCACATGCAGCATCTAGAATGCAACGCATGACACCACCTCACTCTTCAAAGTTTGTTAAAGGTGCATCAGTAATGATTAAAACCTTCAAGAAGAGTGGACCTTGGGAAAGTAACTGGGAAGGTCCTTTGAAATTATCGATACAATGGGACAAGTGATGATTTTGGTGCAAAGATCATCCAAAACAGGGAAAAATACCCGCAGACAGCAACAATTGTGGGTACATGTTGATCAATGCAAGCTATATGTTCCAAAATAATGATACTGCTTGTTTGGTTTTTTAGGAAATGAACCTTAATGAAGAACTATGTCTCTACGGGAAAGTAGAAAAATCAAAGGTTCGTTGCAGTCAAAAGAAAGGTTTCAAGAAATGCTACCTGATGGGAACTTTCCTTCTGATATGTACTCTGGCTGCCATTGTGATGAAAGAAACGCAGAATGGGAACAACAGGAATGACCAAGTGGAGAAGACGGTATTACTATCACGAAAAACTAGAGGCTATACGCTAAAGGACTTGCTCGAAGAACATTTAAAAGACTATTCAAAGGACATTACAGGAAGTCTTTGCTTAGGTTATGGTGCAAAATGTTGTATCGAAATACATTTCACACATAATACAAACATTACATTAAGTGCTAAGGCAGGACCCAAAAACACACTAAACCAAGTACAGGGAACTTATATACATAATAATAAAACAGGTTTATGGGAATGTACATCAACGGAAGTATTAACTTGGAGTGTAGTAATAAAAGGTAATGAATCTGCGGTATGGTCAGGTGATATCACAAATGATATGATATCATCAGGAAAAATAGGCAGATCAAAGAGTGAAATTTGGTTTTACACCCAAGATTATGTGAAAATTTTAGATCCAGTATATCTCCCTATTATAGGTAAGGGCAATGAAGATTGGGTAAAAACATGGAATTTCCAAATAACTAGGGAACCTGTAAAAGTGAGAATAGCTTTTGATCTCACAGTGACTAATAATTTAACACCCAAAATAAGTGTTAGTCCACAAAGAGTAGAGATTCCAGAGGGGAAAGATCCTTTAACTTTAGAATGCAGCACAAAACTAGAGTTACCACCTGAATCATTGTTAACATGGATGAAAGGGGGCCTATTTTTGGGAAGTTTCTCTAATGGTCCTACAAGTGTAATTCATAGAGGTTTATATGGGAGTGTGAAGTGGGTAGATAAGAAATTTAATTTCTATCAGGAAAAACCATCTCCCAAGGATTCAGGGGTATATGAGTGCTGTATAACAAATATTAACAATAAGAAGCAATGTGCAACGGTAAATGTTAATATTTCGTCAGTCACAGATAGAATTTGTACAGGAGTCAAATTCAATCCGTCTAGCCCTTTCCAGATTAATCATTTCCAATCTAAGCCTCTTTTGAGGAATGGGACATTTATGACCATGGTATGGACATTTAATATGTCAGATTGGAAAATTTCCTCAAGGTATCCTCAGTGTAAACAACACCTAATAAATATGGAAAAGGGAATAGAACAATGGTTTAGTAGAAGTATGTCAAAACCCAGAAGAAGTAAAAGAGGTGTTGTAGAAGGTATTTTAGGGGGAATTGGGACTGTTGGGAGTTTCATAAATAATATGAATATCAACTCTCTGAGATCAGATTTGGAAACAATTGGTTATCTAGGGAAAAAGGGAGTAAAAGTCCAGAAAAGTTTAAATCAACTTTTGGAAAAGATGGTTGTAAATTCTGTAACTGTATTAGGATCTTCTGTGTCACATCTTCAGGATGCAACTCTAGCATTAATGGAGAGTGAACAGGAAACACAAGTAGCTAGAGCTTGTCTGGAAATTCAGGTTGAATATTCCACTAACTTAAAGATAATGGCTCAGGCTTTACAGAGTGGTGTTACTCCGTTGGGTTTATTAAGAAATCTACCTGTAATATATAATTTTAGTTTAGATCATACAGAGTTATGGGTAAACAAGTGGTTGGGTTGTAGTCAGGATGTATGTATTGGTACATCGCTAATCCCAATATCAGGAAATGAGCAAATTTTGGTTCCAGTAACTTCGTTAGGGGTTCCTGTAAGTAATACACAAGTGATCCATTATAATCTAGAATTTATAGAGTTTGCATATAATGGAGATTCAATTGAACAATTAGACCTCTCTTCATGTTTACATTTTGCTTCCAAGGAAATTTGTTTACCAGAACAAGATAAGATTATCTATCATTCTTGTTTTCATAATCAAAGTACATGTCATGCTAGAATTGAGAATATACATAGTATACATGATATTGTGACTCCAGTTGGTCAAAAGAAAGTGTGTATACAAATTATGTCTGAAAAGGAAAATGTTTCAGCATTCTTTCCTTCATGTGTACATGCTGAGAATTTGACTAGAGGATTATATTGTATTGAAGGATATGTGAACGCTATTAAGATGAATATGGGAAGATTTAGTATATCTTCCATAGAGAGCAATTATTTGAACCCTCTTCCAATGCAATATAATCTATCTCAAGTTGATAAATTTCCATGGAAAATGTGGACAGAAGAAATTGAAAAAGATAAAGGTCTACTAGATGCTTTAACAAGACAGCTAAAAGTGGCTGAAATAGTTTTTAAACATCAGCAAGGTCAATTAGATGATATAGAACATGACTGGAATACCATGTCAGGATCATCGTGGTGGGGAAAGTTTAAGAAGTCTGTTGATGTTTGGTCAAAGTCATCAGCTAAAATGGCAGTTGGAAATGCATTAACTAATCCTATTGTTATTATATTTATTATTGTAGTGTTATGTATATTGTATCAAATTTTTATAATGTGTAGTATTAAGAAGATACATAGACAAGTAAAAAAGGAAATTGGAAAAGGTGACAGAATTCTACAGGAAATGTTAAAAAGAAATCAGTACACTAGTTCTGTCATAAACATTGAGTCAAAGAGTGAACATTCTGACAAAGTGTTATCACATGACCCTTGAGTGAATGTGATATGAATGTGATACGAGTGATGAGTAAATGAGTTAGAGTAGGGTAAATTAGGATTAGATAATATATATATCTAATCCTAATCAGGGGGAAATGTTAAATCTTATAGTCTAAAGTTAGAATCTAAGAATGGAAAAGGTCATGAAGTAACATTTGTGTGGCATGTCATTCTTGACAGACTATGGTTAAAGTGGCTCTGTGCTGAGTAGATGGAAAAAGGAAGGTCTCAGTATAACACACAACACGTCATAGGAACCAAATTTAGGGCTATGTTCATATAGGGAAGGATCCAGTATCCATGGAGGGATCATACAAAAAACCTTATCCATATGAGGAATTATGATGGACAGGGGTGAGGCTCTCTCAGCCTTTATAAGCAGGCTTTAGGAGTATGGGGACAGAGCACCAACACCTTTTCACAACAGCTCTCATTCTATTTGTTCTAATTCTTGATCTTCTGTTTAAACTTTAACCTATGTTTTAGGAATAGATTTTTCTGTAACCTAACTATTTGCTTTGATTAAACCTTGTTTTTGCTTTGATCCATTCAACGGACTCCTGCTGTTCTCTGGTGTCACCCAAGTGCACTCTGTGTCATAAATCAAGGAGTGCTCATAGGCAGAATGCAGTGGAGCAGCCCTCCCCCCCTTCCTGTACTGAGCTCCGAGGTCCTGCTGTCAATAGACAGCAGATACCTCAGAGCTTTGCCCGGAGACCAGCCTGTGTGGTTTTTGGGCATGTGATTGCTGTGACAATGAAATTGGTCACATAGTGACCAACTTCATTGGTTGAATGCTGATCTCCCTCTCCTTAGCCTATCAGAAAGGAAAATAGGTATGTCTGCCTACACCCCAAGCACTACTCCGTGGTCAGCTGTTAGAAGACAGCTATGATCACAGAGTTTTGCCTGGAGACCAACCTGACTGGGCATAGTGGTCTCTAGGGCATATGAGCACTATAACACCCTGTCACAGTGCTCACATAGTTTACTTAGTAAATAATAAAAATATAAAAAAGTGGCTACCAATCTCCCTCTCCCCAGATTCTGGCAGAGAGGGAGATTGGTAAGTAAAAATCACTACACCTACACATACTCCCCCACCCTCCAGTGCCCCCCACTCTATCTCCCACTCACCTCTGTCTCCCATATCTATCTATCCATCTATCTATCTACATAAATTCATTTTTTTGTGACCCATAAATAGATTACACTTTTAGGATGAAGACACGCAGCGGTTCTGAAACCAAATGCCACCAATAAAAAAAATAATAATAATAATTTGTAACATGACCCATAACATTTGAATTTAATATGGAAGATGATATAGAATACATATGTTTGCGGCAAAATATAAAGAATGCATGTAGAAAAAAGACAAATATCAACATTAATAAAGTGCATAATATAATATTTCTATATAAAATCCCTTTGCGTAAACTTTGGAAAACCGCACCTTCCTGTAACTGAGCAGAAATGACGAATAATCATGTGTCACGGTCATGTGACTCTGAAAGCAGCAGTAGAATTTGAATATCCGTGTGCAGCGTAACATAGAAAAAAAAAACTACAATGTAAGGCTAGGTTCACATCTACACCCAGTCTCCGCATGGGGATTCCGTTCCCCATTCTGCTTTAAAAATGCGGAGAAGTTCTGCAAACAGGACTTTTCTCTCCACATTTTTCCGCCCTTTTCGGGTGGAAACCCAGCAGACCCTATTATAGTCTATGGGGTCCCCGGGGTTTCCACAGTTAACCACTTTTTTAAGCAGATTAGGTTTCTGTTCGTGGGGTCCCAAAGCAGACCCCACGAGCGGAAACCCGAACGCAGGTGTGAACCTAGCATAACACATTTATGTACAAGGACTAAATAATCTATAGTAAATAGCCCTTATTTTAAACATTTCACAGTGCATTGAAGAGCCATAAATAAATGCACTGTAAGCACAAGAGAGCCCATTACAAAAATTCAAATAGATTATATTAAGAACTAAATGGACACATTTAAGGGCCACTTGTAAATTAAAAATAAACTAATATCCCTATCTAAATAGCATACCATATCAACACTACTTGCTATGAATTCGATCCTTCTCTGATATTGTAACTAAAAGGATATAATTAAATTGATAATAAGATGAAAAATCAACCTAAAATATCACAAGATATATGCTAAATGTGAACAGGCACAAAGGAAGGGTATACTCAAAGTGCTTTTTATGCCCAAACAAATTATATTTAAACAACCTTGTAAAAGGATGCAAAGAAACATTTACCACCCGTTGAAAATCCAAAATTTCGCAACAAGTTTACCCAGATATGAACAAGGCGCAAACAAAAAGATATTAGTCTGCTATATAGGGATTATCCTATCAATATATCATTGCAAGATCAGATTTTATGTTTACTCCATCAGGGTGTCTAGAATTTAATTTCAATATCCAATAAGCCTCTCTATTCAGTAATAATTGCCACCTCGCAAAGGTCTCGGTACATATTCTATGGCAAAAAAGTAAAGGATGTGGTATCCCCCTTATGAAAACATGCAAAATGTTTAGAGGCATATTCTCTGACACAGATCTCCCACAATATGCCAGATGCTCCAGAAATTTGAATCTTCCGAAATGCGTTGTGAGTATGTGAACCCAGAGGGCGCTATTGAGCGACTCAGGGCCAGCCCTGAAAAGGCCATCAGCCACACCTTTAGGCGGGGCGTAACTCCAAAGGGAGTGGTTACAGCGGCAGAGCAGCTGTCAAGCCCTGCAGGAAGCAGGCGTACATGGGAACCAGCCAAGGCAGAGAGGCGGTCTGTCCCAGGAGGGCTGGGGTCCACAGGGTACTTTTGCTGGAGCTGAGCATTAGTCAGGCTGCCCGTTGCCCCAGAGGCTAGACAGGGGTCAAGAAGTCAGTTAGTGCCCTAACTGTGGCCCAGGTTTTTTTTTTTGTTTTATTATGTTGCACCTAAGCTGAATAAAGCCAGTTTACTTTACACTTGGACCATCTGAACGCTATCTCTCCGGCGCCCAGTACCACGAACCACTGCTGCCCGACCAGAAGTCTGCCGCCATTAGAGACTTGTCCCCCCCAAATTGTCACATATGGTGCTACGGATTCGGTCATAAAGAGATCCACGCAAGTCCTGGAAGACAAGTGGTTGGTGACTGCAGTACTGCTAAGTGTGCATTGTGACCTACAGCTGGAAGAAATCTGTGATTTCAACTGAGAAACCCAGGAAGGGGTGAGTGGAATTGCAACGTAACAAAGTGTGTGTAAAAACTGGTGAAAGTAAAATTCTGGAAGAGGAATCCAGGGAATGGACTTTGTGTATACTGTGGCACAGAAGTCTGTAAAGTGCTTGCTGATGGCAAGAAAGTAAGCAATGTGTGTAGAAGCTGGATATTGCAAACAGTCTATGTGAAAGGCTATGGTGCCATGTTTGTGTTTTCTGTGGAAGACAGAAGAAAATGCTGGTTGTTGTAGTGCCACATAAGTTAACTGTTTGAATGCATGTGACTGCAGAAGATAGCAAAAAGTTGCTGCCGGTTGAACCCAAGGTTGCTGTGGAATATTGTGTAATCTTGTTAGTAAACCATGGGCAAGAAAAAGAGAATTTCAGCTTGTAAAAAAGCAGATAAGTTATGCACAGGTTTATTAGTGCAGCAGTCTGAATGCAGAGAGACACAAAACCCGGAACAGAGCATGTGGAGTGCAAGTAAAGATAAAGGGTTGCATGACAGTGACTCAGTTTTTCTAAAGCACCTCTGTTCTATGAATGAATATGTCCCTGCTGACAAGGTGTCTCATACTGGAGTGCATGAAAGCGCCAAAGATGAAAATATTATGGTGCAGCAGCTTCAAGATGAGATTAAAACAATCAGGTTCATTTATGAGGATGAAATATCTGATTGGAAATGGCAACTTGAGGTATCAGAAAAAGAGAACCTTAAGTTAAAGAAAGAGCTTGAAACTATAAAGAGTTCATATCCTAGTCATTGTGACAATGTGGTCCTGGGTTTGCCTGAAATGGACTGTGCACTAAGAAGGAGTTTGCAGAAATGAAATGCGCTCTATCCATTTCCATTGCCAAAGAGAGTGTCATTGGAAAATTAAGAGATGACCTTGAAACTGCTAAACGTGAGAGAAGTGAATTTTTGCAGTGTCAGTCAGAATGTTTGGATGACCAAGTCAGGAAGTGTGAAAAACTTTCAGCTGCATTAACTGACAAAGAAAATGAAATTGCAGAGCTGAGGAAGCATGTGTCTGACCGAGAGAGTGATTTAGAATCTATGGTGCAGACATTGCAGTCAGAGCAAAACTTGCATGAACTAAAACAGGTTTGCCTAAATAGTGAAGTCAACGTATGGCAGAGCAGAGCTGGAGTTCTGGAACAAAGAGAAATGGAACTCAAAGCTAGAATATGTAGCTTGGAGAGGGCGCTCTCAGGATCTTGTGAAGATAATGAGAAATTGTCTGTTTTGGTGCAAAATAAAGGCAAAGAATTGATGGAGATGTCGTCTGTCCATGCTCAGAAAGTGCAAACTTTACAGGAGAGTCACAAAAAAGTAGAGACTCAACTTCAAGTGCTGCAACTAAAAGTCACAGAAGGGGACAGGTTTCAAGCAGAACTGCTAGACAAGGCAAACTGTCTGCAGGCGGAATTGAATAATGTGTCAGGGCTTCTTTTTCAAGCAGACAGCAAGTTTATCAAACTTTCCAAAGATTTTTCTACACTAGAATCTCAGCTTCAGGACACTCAGGAACTTTTGCAAGAACAATCTCGACAGAAGCTTGACCTTAGTACAAAACTAAAACAAATGGAAGATGAGAAAAATGGTTTCCTTGAGCAACTAGAGGAAGAGGAGGAAGCAAAAAGAGATTTGACAAAGCAGATTTCAACACTGCAGGCTCAGGCGACTGATCTGAAGAACAAAATGGAGGATAGTATTGGGTCCTTGGACTCTGTTGAAAAACTAAAGGAAAAGTTGCAATAGGAGCTAGAAGCTACAAATCAATGGTTTGAAGAGAAGGTTGCTGCTTATGACAAACTTGAGAAGACGAAAATTAGACTTCAGCAGGAACTAGAAGATATAGGTGTAGATCTTGATCATCAACGTCGGATTGTGTCAAATTTGGAAAAGAAGCAGAAAAAGTTTGATCAGCTGCTTGGTGAAGAGAAGGCTCTTTCTGCTAGATATGCAGAAGAACGTGACCGTGCTGAAGCAGAAGCTCATGGAAAAGAGACCAAAGCTCTTGCCTTGGCTCGCTCCCTAGAAGAGGCCCTTGAATTGAAGGCCGAGTTAGAGAGGCTCAACAAGCAACTGCGCACTGAAATGGAGGATTTGGTTAGCTCCAAGGATGAAGTTGAGAAAAACCTGGAATCTGTGCAGATATTGTATGAGAACTAAGCTAATGCTTATGACAAGCTGGAAAAGGCCAAGAGAGAATTGGACCTCCAGATAGAAGACATGAGGATTCAGTTTGAGGAAAACCTGTCTAATTTATCTGCTGAGATTGTAGATCTAAAAATGCTTGCTGCTCAACTAAAGCTGCAAGTGGACAAACAGGAGGAAGTTGTACGCATCAAGGAACAGCTGGAGTTTCAGATGGATCAAGTGAAGTGCAAGTCAGAAATAAAGTTGGAAGAGCACACTTTTCAGATAGAACAGTTAAAAACCGAAGTGGAATCTAAAAGAGAAGAATTAGATCGATTGCAGCAGTCTTTATTCAATACTGAACAGTCGGCATCTGCACGATCTTCAAAGCTGGCAGCACTAGAAGCTGAGAAGGATTGGCTGCAGAGCCGGTTAACCGCTAAAGAATCAGAGCTGCTATCCCTGAAAAACGTGACTCAAGAGACAGAGTCTTTATTCAACCAAGAGCAAGATAAGAGAGCCACTGAGATACGGGACTTGAATGAAAGACTTGACAAAGCTTCTGCTCATCGGCAAACTTTTTATCAGAAGATGTTGGAGGATCAGTTCAATATAATTCAGGGAACAGTGAGGGAAGCAGAAAATATCATCCAGGATGCAGTGCGAAGGATTGAGGAAGATCTGCAAGTTGCAATAGTAAAAACTGAGATGGAGGCTGTGCAGAAAAATGTAGCAATGAAGAAAGTTCTGGAGCTGGAATCAGAGATTTGTGCGCTACAGAAGGCATTAGAATTGGAGAAAGCTGCCAGTATAGAGGCTGAGAAAGTGGAGCCATTAAGGCAGCCAAAACATGTAACCAAAAAGCATCTGGGTACTGACAGTAAAGACTGTGATGTTGGAAACTTGGTATCCCAGTCCTCCGGTGTTAGCTCAGAGAATGAAAATAACTTGGAGAATCTTGAGATGACGATATCACCAGCTCCTGTACTGTCAGAAAGGGATTTTCACAAAAATTCTTGTATAGTTGAGGTCTACCTATGATGTCAATTACAGGCCACTCTCATCTTTTTAAGTGGGAGAACTTGCACAATTGGTGGCTGACTACTTTTTTTTCCCCACTGTATGCTATGCTGGTGCCTATGATGATGGATGAATAGATTGGATTTAATATATAAACATCTGTTCACAGCATAGGAACAGACACTAAAGTACATTCCTACATTAAAGATCCAACTGAGGCACTGCAATGAATTGATTGTGTGATTCTAGAGGAAGATATGTACTTGGTCAGCTCATATGTGGAGTCACTTTACACTTCCATTGAACATCAACATGGATTGACAACTGTTTGATTTTTTTTTTTTTTTCCTGCTTTAACAGTGGTCTGGACATTATTCTGATTGAATTGATTTTCGTACTCCTTGAGTATGTGCTAACTCATAATTTCTTTTTATTGAAGGACCATTTTTCTCCAGACCCAGGGGTTGGCTTGCGTACCCTCATATGCCAACCTATTTTTGGGGTACTGGGAGAAAGAAGCGGTCCTATTTATTTGGCAGGGTACACGTTGTTGTAAGATGGGGAAACAGCCCTCATGTTGTGAATGTACCTGTTTCTGTAAGTAAGTTTTTTTTTTTTTTTTGTTTTTTTTTATAAACTGACATTTGGTTGTTTTCCCATTTCTGAAGTAACAGTGGCTTCTTGTGGTCAAAGACTGTAATTCTGTAATTCCCTGGAGTAGTAAAGTGGAGACCCTGTTCTGCAGAGGTGGAACTACAAGGAGGAGCAGAGTGTGTGTGGCAGCCATCTTGGGAGTGTGCTTTGAGCTCTAAAAGGAGGAGGACTGGAGTGTGAGAAGGAGCATTCCTAAGGGATCAGAAATATAGCAAGGTGGAGCTGAAGCAGAGACTGTTCTAGGGTTTCTTCAGACAGCAACCTGAAGGAGAAGATTGCTATCAAGGACCGGGCTGAGAAGTGGCCCGGTTAGTGAGACCGCATGTTTTCTGGATGAGCCCCGCTTCCAATTGTTCCAGACAAAGGCTAAAGGTACCCAACAGACCCAGGTCAGTGAGAGAAGTAATCGTGCATTCACCGCATTACGTTTTTGGCACCAAATTGCTTGGGACTGAGTAAGGTCCTGTAGTTAGACTAGTTAGGCATACTCATGTTCACAGGCCACACTACTAGTGAATTATCTACCTATTCGGTAGTAAGGACTAAGACTCAGAATTCTATAGAGTTGTAACTCTCAGAGAGGAGCTTCTAAGGAAGTCTAGAAGTGACATTTTATGCAATTTCACATTTCTTTGGCTTGCAAGCTGACCTGCTATTGCTTGGCTGTACTTTGGGGGGAATAGGGGTATTTTGATAAGTTTGTAAGATCTTGTGTTATACCGCCGGTGCCCCTATCACACACACTGAATTGTTCCTGTGACTAGGGTGATAAAAAGGTAACAAGTGGCTGGTTAGTTGCAGCCTGCAGATAGGTAAAAGCTTGGAGTTTATTGGAGGCGCACATTAGAGGGCACCGCGCTGTACAACACCAGGGCCTCAGCTTACTGGATGAGTATATGTAAATAGTTGGGAGTGTTCTTTTTGGTAAAGGGGTGTTACTACAGTAAGTAAAATCTCGTTTTTACTAAATTGAGTTGGAGTCGCTTCCTTTGTTCGTGACTTCGCTGCATCTTGGGGAGACCACCCTGGTACACGGCTTACACTGTCCCTTGGATGCATTTCTTACACAACTTAATAACAATATGAATATTCATTTAACTTTATTCAATTACCCAACAACAATTGTATTTTTTGGATATTAAAATCAAGGTTGATCCATGTGGGATGCACCATACAACTGTGCATCACAAGGCAACTAGTGTAAATTCACTTTTACATGTGACATCTGCCCACCCCAAGCATGTCATCCTTGCAATACCTAAAGTACAATTAATTTGTGCCCATTGGATTTGCAATACAGACTTTGATTTCATGGTCCAAGTGGAAAACCTAAGAGGATGGCTTTTAATAGTGGGATGTTCCTATACAGACATGGAATGTGGCTATAACAAAGCCAAGGTGATTAAACTTTTGACATTCGATTAACACACCCAAAAATCACCACAGTTGAGAGAGATTCCGAACTTTCACAGTAGATGGAGAGAAATGAGATGTTGATGATCAATTGTGGCTAATCCATAGATAAAATGGTGAGTTATTTTCTATTTTAACTTAATTCAATATAGGACTCCAATAGGTCTGGTATGAATTTAAAAATAAACCACAGATAAGTTCCCTATAGAGCAGTGATGGCGAACCTTTTACAGACTGAATGCCCAAACTGCAACCCAAAACCCACTAAATTATCGCAAAGTGCCAACACTGCAATTTAACCTTAAATTAACCAGGATCTGTTTTATAGTGACTGTGTGATGTTATTACAGCCTGTAATAATATCACATGTTTGCTATAAAACATATACTGTGTGATATAAATAGTGAAGGGCCACCAGACAGTATTATATGCCCACAGAGGCTCCAGCACAGTATTATACGCTCCACAGTGGGCCCCCACACAGTATTATATGCTCCACTTTGGTACCCACCCACCCCCACAGTATTATATGCTCCACAATGGGCCCCCACACAGTAGTTTATGCTACTTACCCAGCATGGCTGCAGTCCCACAAAGAGTGTCCTTCTTCTGATCACTGGCACTGATGACTTGCGTCGGGGCAGAGGTTACACTCTGCAGTCAGTGTAAGCTGCGGTCCGCATTTGCACATTATAGCCAGAGCCGTTTTAACACATTGGTGTGCCCTGTGCAGAGGTTTCATAAGTAGCCCCCCCCATCACCACCTGCTATTATACCCATCTGAAAGCTGTCAAAAACTGGGATTTTATATTGTGACATTCAATGGGTGACAATGTGTTATCTGACTGATGGAACTTTTCCACCTGTCAAATGTTTTATACATTCATCTCTAGTAATAATCGCTATTATTTTAGCGTGTAATGAATATCGCTAGAGAGGCGGTCGGAGTATTTTACTCTATAAAGGTTTGGACAGGACAGGGTCAAATGTAAACTTTATTGATGACTTTGTGTATGTGTTGTGTAGGTGTTTGGTGAAACTCTTTTGGCACTGCAACCTAAACGATGGTAAACGTCTGGGTCACAGCGCCAATAACTGTTATGTTCAGAGGGGTATTACATTAATTACCCCTGTGATTAGGCTATGAGCACCGCTGCAAATTTAGCTCCACCCACTTCTATGTTGACTCCGCCCATTATCATCCATTTTATAATGTTCCCCTCCAAATGCCCCACAGTATGAAGTCTCCTCTCCTGGTGCCCCAGTTTAAACTGGGGGAAACTAGAGGGGGACATTAAACTGGGGTAGCTGGAGGGAGACATTAACCTGGGGCAACTAGAGATGGACATTAAACTGGGGCAGCTGAAGGGGGACATTAAACCGTGGGGTTACTTGGATGGGGACATTAAACTGGGGGCAACTAGAGGCAGACATGTCCCCCTCCAGCTGCCCCCCAGTTTATTGCTCCCTTACAACTTTCCCCCAGTTTAATGTTCCTCTCCAGGTGCCCCCAGTTTAATGTCCCCCTTCATCTCCCCCAGTTTAATGTGCCCCCTTCATCTGCCACCAGTTTGATGTCCCCCCTTCATCTGCCACCAGTTTAACGTAATAAAACACTGATGCTCACCCCTCCTCTCTCCACTGCCGCTCTGTGAGGTCTCTTCTTCCGGACTGTTCAGGGAGCTGCAAGCGAGATGTGAGTGAGGTCATCACATCGCGCCCGCAGCTGCAGGGACCGTGTGAAGGATGTGCTTCACACATAATGGTGAAGCAGGGGCTGTCCGCAGATGGGTCCTGCTTCATCACTGTACCAGATTCCCCATTAGTGAGCAATCAGGGTGATGGCGTGCGTGCCAACTGAGAGGGCTCTTTGTGCCCTCTCTGGCACGCGTGCCATAGGTTTGCCATCACGGCTATAGAGGAACTAAGTTTCAATTGCCATCCCCATAAAATATAACTATCAATAAAATAATAAAAAACTGGATAAACAAAAGTCCATAATTAAGATCCCAGTGACCGTCTATAAGCTCATCCCATTAATTTCATTGTCAATAGTCGAAGATGCAAAGTTCTTCTATTTTTATAAGGGTAAATGATTATTACTCTGAGAGCTCTTGCTTTTATGTGTATAAATTCACTTCAGGTAGTAGATATTCCTTCTTATGTCCCAAGTTACCTCATTAGAAACTGACTAGGGTAAACCTATTTGTGCTGAGATATACTATAATACCCTTGCCGATCTATTAGTTCTTCTAAAGAGATATTTATAGAAACAAGTTCTTGAATTAAAATAGTCAGACAGCCCTCCCGACTTGTTTTGCCATATTCTGGAGTCTTCAGGAGTACATGGGGCCGTGTTTGGTCCAGTAGTGTCTCTTTTAACAACCTCCTTCTCTTCCCCCTTCTCAGTACAACATCCCCAATTGGTCCATTGGCATGTCGCTCATAAAGAGTTAGTCCAAACTGCCAATATTCTCTCCAGCTCCAACATAATCCTCATGTGGTCAGTCTAAGTGCTTCCAGATCATAGTTCATGCAGACTCGCTAGTTAACTAGATGTTTTCTTGCGCATGTGCAATATACATTCATTCCAATCATTCTCATTCATAGTTGAATGCTGTGATCCCACACAAGTGCCGTGGAAACACCAGAACACCCCCGGCTATGTCAGTTAACAGGACTTAATTCCGCCTGTCCACGGACTTAAAGCAATAACTAGCTCCAGCCTTCCCAGTGAGCATACTCAGACTTAGGGCATTATTTTTTTATTTTTTAGGTCAACTGGGCAAACAAGTAATAATGTACCCCAGTGGCACAACACCGTAATTGTGTTTATGTAATTAAAACAACACCACTTACCCATCCTTGGTGCCCCGGAGCTATGAGATCCTCCTCAGAGGTCAATAACCCCAGGTGTAGGCTTATAATGCTTATAACCATGAACACATACATTATTTTTTTAAGCACCTAAGTATGTTTATGACATCATTCCGAAGCAGATATAGTAAATTATTGGGGTTCAGTTGAAGGGCACTACTGAGCTCCAATTTACTAATGTTTCCTACTGGTTATTATGTAATATAAGCACAGTATTGATTATTTATATATCAACCCAGCCTAATAAATGTTACGTATGCTAAATGGTAGAACTGTAATAAAATATTTATATAGTTTTAATTTATTAACAGTTTTATAGAAATGCTGAGAAAGTAAAACCCTCCTTAATACCATTCGGGCTTAAGGTGTGTAGCTTATTAATCCACCTTGCCACCTTTTTTTTGTCCAAGTTCCCTCTTCTGGGAAGACCCCAGAATTTTAATTGGTATAGATCTCCAGAATGGATCAATCAACCGTAAGGACCAATCAAGGAACTGCGCACATCCAGGTAAGCTTGTTGACCAATCGTTTTTATTCCAAAACATATAATGTAGACACACGACGCGTTTCGGGGTATTTACCCCTTTATCAAGTGTGTAGACCACTACAAAAACACATAGATACAGGTACCTGAATACACAAGAACAAACTTCTGTAAAAAACTTTTTTTTTTAAATCTCTTTCCTTTTCTCCTCCTTTTTCCTATTTTCATTCATTTTTTTTCCTTCCATTAATAAATTGTGAAATAAGAAGAAAATACCATAGTAGGCATTATGGCATTTGCCAACCACAAGAGTGAAAATGACCAGATAGATAAGCTAAAAACACATATACATCGCCCACTAAAATAAAGAGGAGTGTACTAAGTGTAATGAGTTAGTGAGATTAAAAGAGAGAAGGTTCCGTAATTTCAGTAAAAAGAGCAACATTTTAAAGTACTACAGAGTAAGGGCAATGATAATACAATTTAAACAAAGAAAAATGAGTTGCCTCAAACATTATAAACTCGAGCGGGGAATCCAGGTACAGAGTAAGCATAACTTGCCGCTATTACTTAAATTGCGTACTATAGCTGCAACTGCGCATGCGCGAAACAGCTCATCTGTGTATGTCAGATTGTAAATTACTGGTAAAGGAGCAGCTGGCTTCAAAAAATGAATCGCGCATGCGCGAAAAACATTTTCACGCATGCTCAGTTCAAAACCAAGCGCTTCGTAGTTTATATGGCTATAAAAGTACTAAAATGTATTGATATTAAAAAAAATAAAGAAAAAGAAGATAGAATAGGCAGAAAATGTAGATTTAAAATGGCCCCAAGTGATGAAAATAATAGGGGAAAATTAGTTGTCAATAATAAAATGGCTCAAAGTAATATAAATTATATAATGGTATATAAAATAAGTAGGCAATAATAAAAATTTGGAAAAAAACAAATACAATAAGTTAATAAAAATAAAATAACAGAAAATAACAGAAAACACATATAATACTAAGTTTAAATACATAAAAAAGGTAAAGAAAACTGTACATAAAAACTAAAAGTGAAATGACATAAAACTAAAAACCTGTCACATCTTCAAGGGTCTCATTCAGGCCATCTGGAATTAACGTGTTTAATTTGAAGATCCGGAATATTTCCCTTTGTTTAAGGGTATTGAATCTGAATCTATTGATATCAGCAACTGAAACTTGGTCTAATGGCACAACAGAAAAAGCGGAAAAAATACTATTGTGTTTGGTTGAGGCATGACGGGAAACACTGTGTTTTAAGAAACCGTTATTAACGTTAGAGCGATGTTTGTTGATTCTTTCCCTCAAACACATTGTGGTTCTGCCTACATACTGGAAGCCACAGGGGCATTCCAGTACATTGATAACATAAGACGCAGAGCAATCCAGTCTCTGTTTGATTTGGAAGATCTCGCCCGTAGAGTGACTCTTTACTATAGAAACATTATGTTTAATGTTGTGGCAGAATTTGCATTTGGCATGCCCGCACCTAACGCTGCCAACTGTGCCTCTAGGCCATGTATTTAAGACACTTTTAGCAATCTTTTTCCTGCACAGACAGCTGGCTAGGGGCTAGTAAATTTTTAAGAGTCTGTGCACGTCTAAAAGTTATAAAGGCTTTTTCAGGAAGATTATTTTTAAGGTATTGATCATTTTTTAAAATATGCCAGTGTCTTTCAAGAATGCTGCGAATTAGGCCATGTCAATTATTAAAAATAGTGATAAAATTGCTCCTGAAGGCATTGGGCCTGTGTCAATTCCCCAGCTTTTAGCTTAGATGCTTTGATCATCTTAGAACGGTAGTGTTTCTCTCTAAATCTTTTGGTTAAAACCGCGCTTTGTGCAGAATAGTCAGTGTCCTTTGTACAATTACGCCTAATCCTTTAAAAATTGTCCGCATGGGACATTGCTCTTCCATTTGGAATAATGATTGCTAGGGAAGTCCAATAGACTATTGCAATCTACCTTTTTAAAGTGTGTGTAGGTGGTGATCTGATTGTTGGCCCCAATCAGAATTAAATCTAAAAATTCAATTTCGGTATTTTCTGTCTTACCCGTAAATTTAATCCCCCAATTGTTACTATTTAAATATTGGGTGAAATCCTCAAATGCACTACAGGGCCCGTCCCAGATAAAAAGAAGGTCATCTATGTACCTTTTAAAATAAACTATACAATTTGACCTATCATGTTCCCCATAGATAAAGGTGTTTTCAAATTGACCCATGAACAAATTGGCGTAACTAGGGGCAAATTTTGTCCCCATAGCCGTCCATCTGATTTGTAAAAATATTTTGTCCTCAAAATGAAAAACATTGTGTGTAAGAATGAACTTAATACCGGAAAGTAAAAAATCTCTGTTCACTCGGCATAGCATTATCCAAGGACCTCACTACCTTTATCAGATTAGTAAATTCCTTCATGCATGGAAGATATTGACAAAAGCCACAATGACCACATGAACCATGTTCTATGATGTAGAGATTTTTCACCTAAATGGCTATAGATCTCTCTTAAATTCCATCCCCTCCTATAGGTAATAGCAGTTGTTTTGCTATTATACAGTTGAGGGACAGAGATCGATGTGGGTACAATGCAAGAAAAGAAAGGCAGTCCAATCTTTCCAAAGAGGGAGAGGACGATAGATTCGTTATCAATTTCCCATCTATTCAATTGAGCCCCATTCAACTTGATTTACTAAGGAAAGGGTTTTTCTTTTACCCCACTCCAGCATTTAATAAATTCATATGGGTAAAAGATATTCATCTTTTTGCTCATAAACTAGCTGGAGCTAGTTATTGCTCTAAGTCCATGGGCATGCGCCGTTAATACTTGTTAACTGACATAGTTGGGTGTGTGCTAGCAGGGTCGGACTGGCCCACCGAGGAACCGGTGAATCCCCCCGGTGGGCCCCGACTATTAGTCCACATTTTACCATTGTAAATGCATTGGTCAGGGGCCCGATCAGGCCCCTGACCAATGCATTTACATTCACAAAATGTGGATTAGTAATGGTCAGGGGCCGGACTTTACTACCTTGTCGTGGGCCCGCCTCCTGAAGCCTGCATCCTGATTGACAGCTTCTGGAGCCAATCAAATTGCAGCGCATTGCTGCAAGCGTCAATGACGTCATGACGCTGTGCGCGGCGGCGGGAACCAGCAGAGGAGACCAGAACAACAGTGTGAAGGTAAGTACTATTTACCACACACACAAAACAACTTTCCCCCCCTATTTTGCCCCCAAATCTTTCAGCTTCACTGACCCCTCTGAGAACTACAACCCCCAGCAGCTCCAGATGCTCTGGATCTGTTGAGAGTTGTAGTCCCCCCCCCCAAAAAAAAAAAAAAATGAATATCCCACTGTATTGTTATGCTGGTGCCTGCTCTAGGGCTCCAGCATGACAATACCTAAGTTGCAGAAACCGCTGAGGACTTTTCTGTCCGTCACTTTCAGTTTGAACATGGCGGATACCGGTGGACCTCATTATAATGGGGTCTTCTGGTGTCTGTGTGTAACCGCCATGTTAACAGTCCGCCTCTCAGTCATTCGGGTCCCGTGGCGGACCTGTATGACAGAGAGCTTGCCACAGATGTGAACCTAGCATAAGGCTATGGCTATACTACAACTTCCGTCATGCAACCAAAGATTGTTGTATCGCCTTGGGACTCTTTCACACGTTAGTGCATGGAGTCGCATTGGGACCCTCAGGTTGTAATGCGACTCCATTCACTAACATGAGTGAAGGAGTTACAAGGCGACACGGTGATCCACATGACGGGAGTCACGGCTTATTCATCAAAAACAATGTTTTCCACCTGCCGGAGTTTTGCGCCTAATTTATAATGAGGTGCGCACATAAATCAGTCGCGTCTTCCGGAGTCCGTGCACCTAAACAGAACTCCACACCAGCTCCTTGCTGATGTAGATCTCTGGTATCATTAACACTAGAAAACTGAAGTAAATGATTATAAAAATGACAGGGCCAGAAAAGTGGTGAAAAACTCAAAAAGTCTACATTTTTTTTGCAAAAATTTTCACTTGCGCAAAATAATTGTTACTTTTTTAATGGCTTGTACATCACTTTTTTTTTTTTTTAGCACGCAAGCTGTGTTAAATCAGCCCCATTTATTTATTTATTTATTTATTTATTTATTTATTATGCTTACTTGTATAGCGCCATCATATTCCGCAGCGCTTTATAGACATTGACAGTCATATGTAGATTGTGAGCCCTAAATGGGACAGTGACTGTCAATGTCTGTAAAGCGCTGTGGAATATGATGGCGCTATACAAGTAAGCATAATAAATAAATAAATAGTATTTACACTGTACAAATAGGATGCATGATGTTAAAAAAAAAAATGTCATTCATCCTATTTAATGTCAATCATCCTATTCATACAGTGTATATACTATGGGGCTGATTTAACACGGCTTATTTATTTATATGGCAGATATAACCTTTTTAACCAACCCCCAATACAATATAATTTTGTCAATATGTTGTTAATTTTTTTTTTTTTATTATTTATGCCAGGGGAGGTGAAAAAAAATAAAAAAATACTCACCTGTCCCCGATGCTGCAGTGTCACGTGACTACTTAGGTCAATCAGCGGCCTACAGAAGGGACCCAGGGACGTCACAGATAGTGACGTCCCTTCACCGTGGCTGCGGATTGGCCTTAGCAGTCATGTGTGGTGGGGACATGCGCCAACAGAGCTGCAGGACTGGGGGACACACGGACATCGGGGACAGGTGAATGTTTTTTTTTTTTTCTTTTTTTTGCCCTGGACAACCCCTTTTAAAGGGTTTATCCAAATTCTAATATTGTTATACCATCTGCAGGGTTCCACCCCTGAAGATCAGCTGCATTGGAATAGCATGGCTCTCAGTAATGTTACCATACCAGGAGCCACGCTGCTCACTAGCCGTATAAAGTGTAGTGGTGGTTTTAGGTACTGCAGCGCTGTCCCATTGAAGTCTATGAGGCAGTACTACAATACCCGAAGCCGCAGCTGAGCTTTGTACAGTGAGTGAGCCGTGTGGCTCCTGGTATGTAATCATTACTGGGAGTCACACTGTCCTGGTGCAGCTGATCTGCAGGGATCCAGGTTGTCAGACTTCCACAGATCTAAGGGCTCATTCACACAACAGGATTCCAAGGCCGTGTGCTGGCTGTTGTATTAGTAGCACACGGTCCGATAGATTTTAGTGGATCTATTCGCATGACCATTGTTTCAACCGTCTGTGTGAATGATCCAAGAAAGAAATAGAACCGGCTATTTTTGGTGATTTTATGGATCCCTCAATAGAATATTAGAAGGTGGATAACCTTTATAAAGGGGTTATGCCATGAAGAATAGTTATCTGTTATCCATAGGAACGAGCCCTCAAAATCGGGGTGTTTTTCTTCTAACTGAATCCAGGCTGAATGTAGCTGCGCCCAGCTGGACGGGAGGCGACCGTGCACCTATTAACTTGAATGGAAGTGCCTGAGATAGTAAAGTACAGGACTTCGGCTATCTCAGTTACTCCCATTAATGTAAAATATGGCATGGATGCTTCCTATCCAGCAGGGCATGGCTACATTCAACCTGGATTCAGTCAGACTAAATTCACTGTGGTGAGAAAAACAACCCCATTCTCAGGACCGGGAACCGGGATTCATTATGGTCTGTCCTATGGATAAAGTACTAGTAGTTAGGTGACTCTGGCGTCTTAATAATCCTGGAGCATGTAAGGAATTCAGGTGCAGGAAGTGTAGGTCAGTGGGGACTTGTGTCACCACATTTCAAGAGCCATAGTCGGGGCACTTCTCTGTCCTTAAGGCCGGGGCCCCACGTGGTGTAAACGCCGCGGTTCACCTGCGGCGTAAACTTTTTTTTTAAAAAAAGCGGCGTTTTACAGTCACAGCAAAGTGGATGGGAGTCTAGTAATTCCTATCCCCACTTTGCGTTAATATACGTGTTGCAGACATGCGGCGATTTCCAAAACCGTTGTGGTTTTGGAAATCACTGCATGTCAATTATATCTACGGAAATGCCGGCGGTTTCCCTATAGGTATAATGGAAGCAGAAAGTTCACGGAGGAAACCTCTGCGAACTTTCTGTCAAAAGCGCTGCAGGAAGAACTGCAATGCGTTGCTGTCGTGGTTTTTCCAGCAGAGCTTTTTTGCTGCAGGACGCCATGTGGGGCCTAGCTTAAAGGGGTTTTCCAGGGCTTTCCTTTTTTTTTTTTTATTGCTGACCTATCCTTAGAAATGTCATCAATTGGAGATTTATTGGGGGTCTGACACCTTGTCCCCCTGTGGTTCAGCTGGTTAAAGAGGCAGTGGCCCTCTCTGAGAGCTGCTTCTACTTCACAGGACATGTGACATGATCACATGGCCTGATCACAGCTCAGTCCCATTAAAGTGAATGGGCTGAGCTGTGATACCAAGCACAGTCACTATGGAGCTGTGCTTGGTAAATACTGAAGAGGCTGCAGCACTCACGTCACGTGAACAGGTGCTCATCCCTTTCCAATTTTTAATTGATGATTGCATAGGTCATCAATTACTCAGCCTTAGAAAACCCCTTTAAAGCCCCAACTAGACTGTGTCCTACTGATATAAAATAAGATAATATAGCACCCAATTCCGTTTCCTCTCTGCAGTGAATTGAAGTGTTTAAAATATTGATCCAGTGTTGAGGCGTGTCAGTATCTTGGAAAGCTGGGTAGTACCCTTGTACTACCCTTATTTCCAAGGTACTAAGACAGCTTTTAGCTTGTCAGCTGCCGCCACTCTTGATCAATATTATTACACTTCATTGTGATTGGTTTACCCCCAGGCACATTGACAGTATTTCACTTCAATAGCTTACTTTAAATGTGAGCAGGAGTAACTCAGGTCACATAGCTAGTGCAGGGACTCTTATGTAACTTAGGAGTCCCTTCACTAGCTCATTCTGGCACACCTACCTTTAGGATGAGACAGAATTCTGTCTCACAGATGAGTCAAGATTCTGTCTCAACTACAGGTCCCCTGCACCAGAATAGAAGCCAGTGTTCATTAAATTTACCAAATAAGAAGGAAGACAGCTGAAGGTCACTATAGTTTTTTAAAATTTTTCATACTGCTGGGATCTTTTGTGTTTTTTTTTATCTTTCAGGTTATGATGGATCGCTTGGATTACGTCGGATTCGTTGGACTCCATCGATGATCATCATTTTTGTTTAATTTTTTAATAAAATGGTCAAACAGGGTTGTCTGGGGGAGTTTTTATTTCAATAAAAATAATTTATCTCATGTCCCTTGATTTTTTTAACTACTTTCTTTCCCTCTTAGTAATGGTGACTGTCTATTAGACAGCATCCATTACTAAGGTGTGGCTTAGTGTTAGATGGTGAATATTCTAGCACTAACCTTCCAATTATTACCCCGGTACCCAACACCATCGGGTGCCGGGAAGAGCTGGGTATCGTCCAATGCCCAGCTGTCTAAAGAGACTGCTGGGGATTGGGGCGGTCGCAGTCTGGTATTAGGCTGGAAAGGCCCAAAAACAGTGGCCCTTCCCACCCTTGTAATGTCAGGCTGCTCCTGCTTGTTATATCCGGCTGGTTATGAGAAATTGGGGAGACCCTATGTCGTTTTTTTCCAATTATAAAGCAGCATAGGATCCCCCCAATATTTTTGAACCAGACAGATATAACAAGCAGTAGCCTGACATTACAAGGGTGGGAAGGGCCACGGTGTTTGCCCCTTCCCAGCCTAATAATACCAACCTGCGATGGCCCCAATCCCTGGCTGTCTCTTTAGACAGCTGGGTATTGGACGATACTCAACTCTTTTTGGTGTTAGGTACTGGGGTAACAATTGGAGGGTTAGTGCTAGAATATTCACCAGCTGACACAAAGCCACACCTTAGTAATGGATGCTGTCTATCAGACAGTTGCCATTACTAAGGAGGTAAGAAAGTATTTAAAAAAAACTCGAGACATGAGAGAAATTTTTTTTATTGAAATAAAAACTCCCCCAGACAACCCTCTTTGACAATTTTATTAAATAATTAAAAAAAAAAAAATGATGATCATCAATGGAGTCCAATGAATCCGACATAATCCAATGGATCATCGTAACCTGAAAGAGAAAAACAGCATAATAAAAAAAAAATTATACTCACCTACAGCTGTCTTCTTTCATCTGTCTTCTGTGGTAAAATAGAAACTGGCTTCTATTCTGGTGCGGGGGATCTGGAGATGAGAAAGAATTCTGTCTCATCTCAAAGGTTTGTGCCCCAGAATGAGCTAATGTAGGGACTCCTAAGCTACAGAAGAGTCCCTGGACTAGCTGTGTGATTGTTGTTATTCCTATCAATGTGACCAGGAGTAACACAATCACATTGGGGTCGGGAGAAGCTATTTATATGAATTGACAGGCGTCTCATGCATTCACAGCAGGCACTGCCCGGTAATTCATTTGCATTTACAAGCAGCTCCTGCAAGGGGGGAGGGGGGCAATGCAGGCGCAATATATCACTCCTGCATCGCTCCACAGCTGTAGCAATATAAGTGTGAAAAATGGACAGCACAAGAATGATGTTTTTTTTACAGATAGTACATGGATAGAAAAATTGTTAGTGTTAAAGGGGTTGTCCAGAATAACCTGTTTTTGGCAAGGAGGCTGGGGAAGGTGAAAAAAAAACAAAACTCTCACCTGTCCCCGCTGCTCCGGTGTCTCCCACCGCAGTCCGGTCCTGCTGCTCCCAGGTGACGTCTCGGTTACTTTACTTAGGCCGCTGATGCCGCTGATTGGCCTCAGGGGTCACATGAGGCGAGGACTTCCTCCTAAACAAGACCCGGGAGGAGCAGGACCAGACCGTGGTGGGAGACACTAGAGCATTGGGGACAGGTTAGTATGGGGTTTTTTTCTTCACCTTCCTGGCCTCCTTGCCAAAAATGGCTTCCAAGAGAAGTACGCCACTTTGAAAAAACCATTCCCTTCTGCAATAGATATTATGGAAGCTGATGTTGATAGTGATGGTGAGGATGACATGAATGATGGAAAACATGTAGCTTGTGAAAACTGCCTGACCTGCTGCTATAGACTTTTATATGATCACAACTTGCATTCTGCTGCATATACAAATCTTTTTGTGGCATATAAGGCGCTCCTTACTCTGGCCTGCACCTTTCCTGTGAAAGAATGTTTTAAAAAAAAAATTGTAAAAAATCGGTTGTGGTCATTGATTGGACAAGAACTTTTAGAATCTCTCATTTTAATGAACATTGAGAGGGAGATTTCCATGTCTTTAGATTATGATGACATTGTTGATCGATTTGCAAACTCATCTTCTGTTCTTCAGAAACTGCTGGTGTAACCTGGTTGTGTAAAATGGTTTTTTTTGTGTGTCTTATTATATCAATACTGCTCTATTTAAGGTTAGTTATTTGTATCGTGTGTCTGATACATTAAAACTACATTTATAGAAAAAGAAAATGGAAATCCTGACAGGGACAGGAACCCCTTTGACTGTAATGGGGTCCATCAGTTTTCTACTTTGATGTTTGTCACTTTGCTATGTGCACTATTGTGTCTGTAATGTTTGATGAACTCTATCTGTGATGGAGGAGAAGTTAATGTTTAATTTTATATTATTTATTTAAATATTATTTTTTTGGTTGTGCAATAAAATAATTTTGGTTTGCTTTTCCATGTATGTGTGTAGAACGTAATATAGTTTGTGTGCTAGGTCTCATGCCTGAATGTATTTAAGATCTGCATCACACAGATCTCAGATATGCACCATGCATATCCATATATAAAATAAAATACATTTTTCTATTCAAAGACAGTAAACTAAGGCTCAGCTAAAAGTGATATTTGCATTGATTAAGAGAAAACTCACTTTGATGTAATACAAAGGACAATACAGTTCTGTTTTGCACACTGTATTGTGCGCAAAAATGCACTTTAAATGTGCATGATGTCAAAAGCTGGATGTGCGATATTTCATATGGCAGTAGGGTGGGCCCCTAGAATCAATCCCACTGGTGGGCCCTAGGCACCCCAGTCCGACCCTGTGTGCTAGTCATTCCGCACATGCGTGCCACCCCGAATAGGGATGCAGATTGTGCATATGTCAGATTACTTGTGTGTCAGATTAGCATGGGCTAGACTGTAACTCAGATTTTTTTTTTTTTTTCAAATTTGCACAGGCAAAAATCAGTGCTTTGCTGTTAGAACAGCAGTTGCTATGTATTTATGTTTAATCAATGTTTATTAAAATTTTTAAATGCAATACAAAAGAGGAGAAAATAAGGAAAACAAAACAATAATAACAATATTACAAGCGAGCAAAAGGTGCAAAGGCACGCAGGCAAAAGGTGCAAAGGCACGCAGGCCTTGCCTAAACATAAGAGGCTAGGGGAAAACCCCGCCCACAGTATGAGGACACAATGTATAAACTAAGGGGCAAAGGCCCAAGTATATGGAAACTGAATAACATAGTCTGCGGAGAAGCAAGGGACAGACAGACAAACAGAGTTGATACACAGCAGGAACCACACATAGGTGGGGAAGTGAGGAGGGGATATATTGAGGGAGGGTAGAACGACCAGTAACCTCTTAAGAGGGAAGGGGAAGGAGAACAGTAAAATAGAGTAGTTCCAGATCAGGAGAAGAAAGAGGAGAACTCAGTCGACTCCTGGAACACCAACCAAGGCCGCCAGAGAGCGTCAAATTTGGAGGGATCGGAGGAATCCTCCGACACCAGAGCCTCCATTCTCTTTATTAGGAGAAGCTCCTTTAGGAATTCAACCAGGGAGGGGGCAGCAGTTCTCCAGAATGACTGTTCTGGCAGCCGTGAGAAAGTGTCGCAGGAGATCCTTCTTTACCGCAGCGATCCTACCAGGGATAACCGAAAGAAGGGCCAGTTGGGGAGTTGCTGTAACAGTGCGACCACACACCTTAGCATACAGGTCGAACACAGCATCCCAGAAGGGCCTAAGAACATCACACTCCCACCAGATGTGATACAAGGTACCTTTCTCCGTGCCACGGCGCCAACACCGGTCAGTCACAGCAGGATAGATTCTATGGAGGAAATCAGGACACCTGTACCACCGAGACAGAATCTTGAAATTCTTTTCTTGCACACCGCAAGGCAACGGAAGCCTATGTGCGAACAGGAAAGACCTATCCCAGTCGGCAGGGGAAAGACCCACGCGGAGATTTGACTACCAGGGAACTGTATATGAGGGAGGCCCGGGAGTAGCGTCCCGGATAAGAATGCTGTAAGGAGTCGAGAGAGCACGCGGGAAAGAGTCAGCGCAGGATAGAGATGACTCCAGGTCAGTCATGGTCAAGGAAAGAAGGGGGGGGGGCAAAGATAATTTCCTCAAGCAGGCTTTAAGTTGGCCGTACTCCAGCCAGGACAAATGAAGGTCCGGATGAGAAGCACGCAAATGGGCCAACGGAGGAAGAGGTGGGTCCCAAGCGACCTGCCTAAGTCTAACTTGTTCGGTGGTTTACCAGCACAGGAATCTGTCTACGGAACAACCAGGGGGAACATAGGATTACGAAAAAGAGGACTAAGGGGGGGGACACGGACTCTAGCCACTCTCCCACTGGAGCACACCGAATCCCAGGTCTTGAGGAAGTGTGAACGAGAGGAACGAGTGCCCGGTGGATCCCGGGCGGTGATGAGTTGGTATCCACCGCAACGAAGGTCTCAATAGAGACCCATTGCTTGTCCACGCCATGGTAATGCCAATCGAAAAGACGCAGCAAAACTGCGGAGCGGTAATAAAGCCTAGGATCTGCGCCCCCACCTATCCTTGCGTCAGGACAACGTCTGATATTTTATTCTACTCCATGCCGAACCCCATACGAACCTTCCAAACATAGACTGAACACGAATGAAAAAAGTACGCGGGAGAGGAATAGGAAGCGCCTGAAACAGGTACAAAAGCCGGGGAACCACATCCATCTTGAGGGCGTGAATACGGCCAAACCATGTAAGAGCATATGTGCCATATTTCCGCAAGTCCGATGCGAGTGTCTCGAACAGTGAGAGATAATTAAGGCGATACAAATGGGAAGGGTCAGGAGGGATATGAATCCCGAGGTATTTGAGGGAGGTGTTTTGCCACTTAAACGGGAAGTTATTCACGTCACGAGGTGAGCTACCTCTATGTGGGGCAGCGTGACGTCGAGGGCCTCACTTTTGGAAAGATTGACCTTAAAGTTACTCAGGTGACCGAAGTGAACTCATGGAGGATAGATGGAAAAGACACCCATGGCTGGGAAACGTAAAGAAGGAGGTTGTCCGCATATAGTGCTGCCTTAACCTGGCGGTTGCCCATCTGAAGGCCATGAATGTCCGAGCATCGCCGTATTGCCATTGCCAGATGCTCCATTACCAGGGCATACAGCAGCGGTGACAGAGGGCAGCCTTGTCGAGTGCCGTTCTGCACCGGAAAAGAGTCTGAGAGGATCCCATTATCCCGAACCCTCGCCGACGCATCGCCATAAAGGGAAAACACCTTGTTCAAAAAAACAGGACCCACGCCCACTTGCTGAAGCATCACTCGCAGAAAGCCCCAGTGTACTCGGTCGAATGTCTACAGAGAGCAGACACATAGGACAGTTGTTGGATCGAGCCAGTGAGACAGCAAGTAGGGTTTTACAGACGTTATCTCAGGCCTCGCGACCGCGGATGAAGCCGACCTGATCCGTGTGGATCAAGCCTGGCATTAAGTTGGACAGGCAATTGGCCAATAATTTGGAAAACAATTTGACGTCGATATTAATGAGGGAGATCGGGCGATAACTGGCGCAGCTGGTTGGATCTTTGCCCGTTTTGAGGAGGACCGTAATCAGGGCGGAATGAGACTTCAGCGCAAAAGGGATAGTTGTTAACACTGTTAAATACCTTAGTCATGGTCGGGGAAAGGAGGTCACCAAAACATTTCTAAAAACGCGCAGTGAACCCGTCCGGGCCAGGGGACTTACCCGACGGAGAGGACTGAATAACTAACGAGATCTCCTCCTCAGAAAAAGGTGCGTCAAGAGTTGCTATGTATTTAATGAAAAAATTTAAACACTTGCCCAAAATAGCCCTTAACAAAAGATTAACAATTGTTTTGTCAGTAAAAATGACCTACAGTTAGCACTCTACAGCGTTTATAGCAAAAAACAAATAAGTGATTGTATTTTCCACCACTAGTGCTTGTAAAAAGAACAGTCCTACTAGACTATGTAGGGGAGGGGGACTAGGACCCATACCAACATCTGTTTCATGGGGGAGGGAAAGGACTTGCCCTAGCTTAACCCTATTACCTCAATAGTATGACTCCTATCTTAACAAGGACAGTCCCAAACTCTTACTATTATGCCCTGGTGCACTTTCACTCCCTTGACGCGTTTCTTATCCCCTTATATAGGATGATATTCATCAGGGAACTAGTCAGTGGAGATTAAAAGGATAATCTTGGGTACATGCTCAACCCAAATTTGGGGAGCTGTGTATCCAACTCTTGAATCTCCAACCCTGGTCCAGGGGAACTTCTTCCAGCAGCAGTTAGACGTGACTGAGTTGCATACATGGCTCCCCAAATTTGGGTTAGGCATGTACCCAGGATTTTGGGTACTGAGTTTGGGACTGTCCTTGTTAGGACAGGAGTCATACTATTGGGGCATACTAAGCTAGGGCAAGTCTTTTCCATCCCCCATGAAATGGATGTTAGTATGGGTCCTTGTCTCCTCCCTTACATAGCCTGGTAAGAATGTTCCTTTTACAAGCACTTATATTTGTTTTTTTGCTATATGCTGGTGAGGCCTAACTGTAGGTTATTTTAGAATATTAAAAAAATAATAATTTTATTCAAACTACTGCTTGCAAGTTTTCTAGAACTGTGCGCTGTATGATGCAATGAGATGAATCACAGATCCTTTCACATCTCCACCATTACTGCATCTAGCTTGTGGTGATGCATGCAACCCCTTATGTAGTGTATATGACATCAGCACTGTGTCCACCTTCCATTCTCTAATGGCTTAGAGGCTGTTACAGTTCCTTGCGAAAGTATTCGGCCCCCTTGAACTTTTCAACCTTTTGCCACATTTCAGGCTTCAAACATAAAGATATAAAATTTTAATTTTTTGGTGAAGAATCAACAAGTGGGACACTATTGTGAATTGTGAAGTGAAATGAAATTTATTGGTTATTTTAAATTTTTGTAAAAAATAAAAAACTGAAAACGGATTTGGATACAAAAAGATTTCCCAAACTTTAAACATCCCAAGGAGCACTGTGCAAGCGATCATATTGACCACTGCAAATCTACCAAGACCCGGCCGTCCCTCTAAACTTTCATCTCAAACAAGGAGAAGACTGATCAGAGATGCAGCCAAGAGGCCCATGATCATTCTGGATGAACTGCAGAAATATACAGCTGAGGTGGGAGAGTCTGTCCATAGGACAACAATCAGTTGTACACTGCACAAATCTGGCCTTTATGGAACAGTGGCAAGAAAAAAGCCATTTCTCAAAGATATCCATAAAAAGTCTTGTTTAAAGTTTGCCACAAGCCACCTGGAAGACACACCAACCATGTGGAAGAAGGTGCTCTGGTCAGATGAAACCAAAATCGAACTTTTTGGCCACAATGCAAAACAATATGTTTGGCGTAAAAGCAACATAACTCATCACCCTGAACACACCATCCCCACTGTCAAACATGGTGGTGGCAGCATCATGGTTTGGGCCTGCTTTTCTTCAGCAGGGACAGGGAAGATGGTTAAAATTGATGGGAAGATGGATGGAGCCAAATACAGGACCATTCTGGGAGAAAACCTGTTGGAGTCTGCAAAAGACCTGAGACTGGGACGGAGATTTATCTTCCAACAAGACATTGATCCCAAACATAAAGCAAAATCTACAATGGAATGATTCACAAATAAACGTATCCAGGTGTTAGAATGGCCAAGTCAAAGTCCAGACCTGAATCCAATCAAGAATCTGTGAAAAGAGCTGAAAACTGTTGTTCACAAACGCTCTCCATCCAACCTCACTGAGCTCGAGCTGTTATCCAAGGAAGAATGGGCAAGAATTTCAGTCTCTCGATGTGCAAAACTGATAGAGACATACCCCAAGCGACTTGCAGCTTTAATCGCAGCAAAAGGTAGCGCTACAAAGTATTAACTTAAGGGGGCCGAATAATATTGCACGCCCCACTTTTCAGTTTTTTATTTTTTACAAAAGTTTAAAATATCCAATAAATTTTGTTGCACTTCATGATTGTGTCCCACTTGTTGTTGATTCTTCACCAAAAAATTTAAATTTTATATCTTTATGTTTGAAGCCTGAAATGTGGCAAAAGGTTGAAAAGTTCAAGGGGGCCGAATACTTTCGCAAGGCACTGTAGGTGGTGCTAGAAATTCACAGTCTGATTCACATACATGTGTTTCTTCTGTATTTCCTACTCAAACATGTGGCAACAGCCATTTTAGTTTGTCATAGACGAATCACCACTTTCTCAGTCTCCTTAAAAAAAAAAAAAAAAAAATTAGGAATATTCAGGTTGAACTCGTGATGAAGTGGTTTGCCCATCTCTAGTCACTGCAAGTTGAGCAGGGGATTTTAGCAGCTTAAGAATGGCTGCAATGTGCACTCTTCTGGCCATGAGCAGCGTCTTTTTAAACCAATATACATTTTACTAAAGTGGTGCACCACTAAATTCAGCAGATGTGCCAATTGCGGTCATAGCATCCAGTTAAATAAATATATATACAGTACAGACCAAAAGTTTGGACAGACCTTCTCATTCCAAGAGTTTTCTGTATTTTCATGACTATAAAAATTGTAGATTCACACTGAAGGCATCAAAGCTATGAATTAACACATGTGGAATTATATACTTAACAAAAAAGTGTGAAACAACTGAAGATACAGTCATAGAAAAAGTTTGGGCACCCCTATTAACTTAATCATTTTTAGTTCTAAATATTTGGGTGTTTGCAACAGCCATTTCATTTGATATACTAATAACTGATGGACACGTAATATTTCGGATTGAAGGGTTTTGTACTAACAGAAAATGTGCATATGCTTAAACCAAATTGACCGGTGCAATTGGGTCCCTACTTTTTGATTTGATACTCCTACTACTTTTACTGCTTCTGAGCCATTGGTTTGCCTCCTGGTTTGACTCTAGTGGTGTTCCATCTGGGGTTTGGTGGCATTGGTTGTCCCTTTTGTCTCCTCTGGGTGGCTCCGGGCTCCTCCACTCTCTGTCTGCGTTGTTCTAGTTGTTGGGGGGTGTTGTCTGGTTTCCTGTGTTTCCTGTGGGCTGTGGTGGGCCGGGCTTCTTGTTGCCGGTGGCCGAAAATATCAGGGAGAGGGTGGTGGGTCGGACTCCGCCACCTGGTGCGTCTCTTGCTGCGTGGTGTCCTGTGCATGGTCCGCCACTTTGCACGGAGAGTGTTGGGAGAGTGTGCGGCGTTTCTGGCACGCCACCGGTCGCCTGGGTATGCGCCTTTGGCGCCAGCTTCATTTTGGGGGTCCTGTGGCTGATGACGTTGGTTGTTTGGTCTCGGCGTTATGCATGGCGTCACGCAGCATTCGCCTTGCTCCCCTGTTTTGGTGGGGTTCCATCTGCTTTGGGGCTGTGTGGCCTGCCGGCACCGGGATCTTGTTGTTGGGGTCGCTGGATTCACTCGTATCAGCAGATTCTTGAGATTGTACGAATCAGTGACGTTTGGTTACGTCGGGGTGGTATTTCGCAGCATGTCCCCGCTCCATCTACTCGGCATTCTGCGAGGAACTTACAATGTTCTGGATGGCCATCCCGGCCCCGCCTGTATCTTGAACATCTGTGGGTAATCTGGCGGGCTTCCTGCTCGGCGACCATCCTTACTGACTGGTTGTTTTGTAGGGTGGTCTCCTTCATCCGGTCCGGACTGTTTAGCTACAGGGCGCTGGGCTGTTATTTTTGCAGGGGATCTACTATTTTGTCCTTTTCTGTTGGGTGCCCTTTTTGCCCGGTCATTTTGGTTTTGCTTTGCACTTTTCTGTTGTACATCCTCTTTCATCCTGTTTCTGTGTCCATCGTTTTGTTATCTTGTGGCTGTTGCACCCCATTTTGACTTGTTTTTGGGGTGCCCACTTTTTATGTCTGTTGTCTTATATTCTAGGTTCTTCAAAGTAGCCATCTTTTGCTTTGATTACTGCTTTGCACACTCTTGGCATTCTCTTGATGAGCTTCAAGAGGTAGTCACCTGAAATGGTTTTCACTTCACAGGTGTGCCTTGTCAGGTTTAATAAGTGGGATTTCTTGCCTTATAAATGGGGTTGGAACCATCAGTTGTGTTGTTCAGAAGTCAGGTGGGTACACAGCTGTTAGTCCTACTGAATGGAGTGTTAGAATTTGTCATTACGGCAAGAACAAAGCAGCTAAGTAAAGAAAAACAGAGTGGCCATCATTACTTTAAGAAATGAAGGTCAGTCGGTCCGACCAAAATTGGGAAAACTTTGAAAGTGTCCCCAAGTGCAGTGGCCAAAACCATCAAGCGCTACAAAGAAACTGGCTCACATGAGGACCGCCCCAGGAAAGGAAGACCAAGAGTCACCTCTGCTGCGGAGGATAAGTTCATCCGAGTCACCAGCCTCAGAAATCGCAGGTTAACAGTAGCTCAGATTAGAGACTAGGTCAATGCCACACAGAGTTCTAGCAGCAGACACATCTCTACAACCACTGTTAAGAGGAGACTATGTGCAGCAGGCCTTCATGGTAAAATAGCTGCTAGGAAACCACTGCTAAGGACAGGCAACAAGCAGAAGAGACTTGTTTGGGCTAAAGAACACAAGGAATGGACATTAGACCTGTGGAAATCTGTGCTTTGGTCTGATGAGTCCAAATTTGAGATCTTTGGTTCCAACCACCGTGTCTTTGTGCGATGCAGAAAAGGTGAACGAATGGACTCTACATGCCTGGTTCCCACCGTGAAGCATGGAGGAGGAGGTGTGATGGTGTGGGGGTGCTTTGCTGGTGACACTGTTGGGGATTTATTCAAAATTGAAGGAATACTGAACCAGCATGGTTACCACAGCATCTTGCAGCGGCATGCAATTCCATCCGGTTTGCGTTTAGTTGGACCATCATTTATTTTTCCACAGGACAATGACCCCAAACACACCTCCAGACTGTGTAAGGGCTATTTGACCAAGAAGGAGAGTGATGGGGTGCTACGCCAGATGACCTGGCCTCCACAGTCACCAGACCTGAACCCAATCGAGATGGTTTGGGGTGAGCTGGACTGCAGAGTGAAGGCAAAAGGGCCAACAAGTGCTAAGCATCTCTGGGAACTCCTTCAAGACTGTTGGAAGACCATTTCAGGTGACTACCTCTTGAAGCTCATCAAGAGAATGCCAAGAGTGTGCAAAGCAGTAATCAAAGCAAAATGTGGCTACTTTGAAGAACCTAGAATATAAGACATATTTTCAGTTGTTTCACACTTTTTTGTTAAGTATATAATTCCACATGTGTTAATTCATAGTTTTGATGCCTTCAGTGTGAATCTACAATTTTTATAGTCATGAAAATACAGAAAACTCTTGGAATGAGAAGGTGTGTCCAAACTTTTGGTCTGTACTGTATATATACATACATACATACATACATACATACAGTGTGTATGTGTGTGTGTGTATATATATATATATATATATATATATTTTTTTTTTTACTTAACCAGATGCTATGACCGCTATTGATCATGGCATGTACGGGGTTAAACAACCACAATATTTTCCGACTCTGCTGGCTAGTTCCAAGTCTCACCTGTGTAATACAGTTGAGATCTGGAAGAAATTCCTGAAACACAGCTCCTGTGTCCATGGAATCACAGCGCCGTACTTGCAGAGCTGAGCTTAACTATGCGCCCAGTACAATATAATAGTATGTTGCAGAGTGGGAAAGGGTTTACTGTAATATTGCTTGGCAGCCCTTCACCTTACATCCATGGAACAGGGGAGGAGTGGAAGCAATGCCTTGCCCTGGTTGAGAAGGAGGCGGGGAACGGTCCAGATAGGAGGATCCAGAGGTGGCAGATGGGCCCTGTATGGTGTTGGAACTGGGCCTGTACAAGCTGGCTGAAATTCACAACTGGCCTTGGACTGTGGCTGCAATCGCTTAAATGATTGACCCATGGACAGAGCAAGCTATGTTTTGTCATAATTGCTGCTCCACATGTCGAGTGTGGCATGCACCCTTCCCCAAACTGACATATCCAAGGCAATGGCCACCTTCTGCAACATATGGCCATTTAAATCAGGGACCGCTTTCCTAGAAGTATGATGGCTAGGTATCCTCCATCGAGATTGAGTGAGTACATTCCATCAGTTGATGAAAAGCAGTGGAATCCACTAAGTGGTACAGCAGCAACTGCACCACCAGCAGTTTGACCAGGTGTGATTCACAGAACAGAACTGCCATATGACTGGGACCATATTGCTGTTTGCCCACTTCCCCTGCTGGTGCCACTGCCAAGTCTATGATGCCTTTTCATGTGACTACATAAAGCTGTTGTTCCTACCAGGAGAAGCAGTTGGTGATGATGATGTGCTAGGTGTACATGTGGCCTACAAGGAAGATCATGGGGAGGAGGAGTTGGATGTTCTTGCTCACTTCCTCTGCCAGTGCCATTGCCAAGTCTATTTTGCAAATACGCTGGCGATGCCTTCATGTGAGTACGTACGTAGTTCCTACATTTGTTCCTGCACGGACACACATGTTGATGGCATATGGCTGCTACTGGAAGCACCTGCTAGAAAACGTATGCCATTTCTGCCACCACTACCTGACTTTTGCCTTACATCTTCCTCTGGCAGACCTATTTGCTTTGGCCATGCGTCGGTAAATTACATGTCATAGTCTTTCCCACTTTTTTCTGATTCCTCATGAGTTTTAGTCACCCCTTCATAATTCTCACCTCTATATTTCCTCAGAGTCCTGCTATAAGCATGCCTTTCATCCAACTAATCAAGAACAGAAACACTAGTAGGAAATTAATTTGCATCCACCCGTGTATTGTCTCTTTGGAAGGCATCTCCGTCACTAGGGATCAGTGAAGTTGAAGACAGGCTGCTTGCTGAATTCAGTGTTATGATGGAGGAGCAGGAACACACTAAATCCTGACTCAAAGGTATCACTGTCAGATGTATCATGCTGTGACTGAGTTGATCAAGCCAAGTAATCGAATATTTCTTCATTCTCAGGAAATAAACCCTGTGGCTACTGGATGCGCTGCCAAAGAGTGATGTTCCTGTTGCCACCCACATTCTTAATTTTACTTGCAGTGGGTGGATATCATGATATCATGTACCAGGGTTGTCTCCTCCTTATGCTTTAATCCTGTCTCCAAGGCTGTCATTTTATTGCGATTGTGCTGCTTATATTTTGTATGATGGAGTTATATGCAAAAATTGCTGATAAATGTGGTCTACAAAACTGGCACTTAACCGAAAAAAATTAATGTACAACACTGTGGACTTTCTGTAAATCTTGCTGGTAAATTTGGTTAACCAACAACTGCACTGGAACCACAGGAAATAATGCGGAAAATGGTGAACAAAAATTATTTGGCAGTATTGGTGCTGAAGGAATGGCAGCCAGACTGTATGCAATACACTGGTGGTGGCTGGCTATTTCCTATTGAAGCAAAAGATGACCACCACCAGTTCCACCCACATTCAGCACTTATGTCTGTAGCTTGTAATGTGTGCTTTTGTTTTTTGGTGGGGGGGGGGGGGATTTCAGATTTAAATACAAAAGAGACAAAACATAAGTAACTAAGTTCAGTTACCTTTTAAGAATTCAGAACTGGTGTTGATGCTCAGAAGTCTTAAAATTCTAAACAATTTTATCGTGTTTTCTGTAAGTAAATATAGTATAGTAAATGTCTAATCTTAGAGAATTACAAAAAGAATAAACTCACGTAATTCTAGATGCCATATAGTGTTAACATGCAGTTGATAACATTAACCACTAGAGTGCAATATGCTACTAGAAAAGAATTACTGTAAAATTTTTGAATTGATTTATGATTTTATTTTTTTGCACTGTAAGACTCCTTTTCTCATTTTAAATATATACTATTAACAAAGAGTGGAAAATCCATTGCTAATGCAGCCACTGACTTACACACATAGAAAGCAAAATTAAAGGTTACTAAGGTCTTTTCTATTGTTTCTATTTGTGGTGGGTATTAACTAGTGCATAATCACAATGATTAAATACTCTGCTAAATGAATTGAGACTCTAAACAATAGTAGGGTTTTCTTATTACAGTTTTCTGGTGTAATAGTCAAAATTTTTTGTGTAAATAGTGTTTTGATTAGCCATTTGACTTTTTACTGTTCTCATCCAGCACACCACTTTTACTGAAAGTAGATGGAGCTTAGTGGGAGGTGGCATGGCCTACACAGCCTGGCAAATGATTAAAGGGGTTGTCCAGGCAAAAATGGACAACCCTTTTAACTTTTAAATCAGCTGGGAGCATTGAAAAAAATTTTTAAAAAAATGCATACTCACATGTCTCTGATGCTCCGGTGTCCTCCCAACACGTCCTGGTGGCGGCTTCTCCCGGGACTTTTCCAGAGTTCCACTGAAGCCGCTGATTCACCTGACCGTTGAGGCCAATCAGTGAATGGCATGCAATGTCATTACCTGTGATGTCACGGGTCCTCTTCCTTAGGCCTGTTGAGGCCGCTTATTGGCCCCAGCGGTCACAAGGCCAATCAGCAACTTCAACAGAACTTCGAAAAAGACCCGGGAGAAGGCGCCACCGGGACGAACCTTGAGGACACCGAAGCATTGGGGACAGGTGAGTATGTATATTTTTTTTTTTTTTTTTTTTTCAATGCCTTCGGCTGATTTAAAAGTTAAAAGGGTTGTTCGTTTTTGCCTGGACAACCCCTTTAATTCTATGCCAGCTCCTAAAAGAGTTCTCTAGCATTATGTTCATAACTTTTTTAAAGCAGAGCTTCCATATCATACATAATGGAGCAACAGCGCTTAAAGGGAGTCTACCACCTCCCTAAGCATATTTAACTGTCACCACCATGTTACAGAGTACATTACATTGATAACATACCTTTGTAACCTGACACTTTTGTAGATTTGGAGAAAAACAGATTTGAAGTCTTATGTAAATGAGACATACAAACCTACAAATATTCTCCAGAAACACAAAAAATCAACAAACAAGACTATAAGAAAAATAAGTTTATTACAACATCAATTGAACACAGACCACCAATGTTAAAAACTATTAAACTTCAGATGCGGGATGGAGCATCGTGGTAACCACCCCTATGCACCACATATGGCAAAAATAATGAATTAAATAATTCACAGTAATTCATGAATAATGAATAAATAATTCCTGGATGTCAAACAGTATGGTGAATAGTCAAGACCATATAACTACCCTAATAGAATTCATTCATTAATAAATACTAAATATAAACAATGTGTCAATAGTACAAAGTTGCATCACCTTAATATATGAATCCATAATAAATAATTCATGGATAATGCGTGAGTGTGCAATTTGAATAATAGATTAAAATCACCAATCACAAACATGACCCATACTGACGAAACTTGTATAGATGCAGGTATGGGGTGCAGGAGGTGTGACCATGATCTCCAGCTCTCAGCTATGGTGTGGCCATGTGAGTTTAATTTCTTATTAACCCCTTTTAAATACACAGGATGTAATAGTACAGCCTGGGCGCCAATGCCTTAAGGCAAATGGACGTACTACTATTACAGAACGGGTGTTAGCTGTAGCTGGCAGCTAACACCCTGCTTCATTACCCTAGTTGTGCCTGAGCTCCTATTGGGGGTTTTAACCCTTTTGATGTTGTGGTCCAACCTGACCATGGCATCTAAGGGGCATCTGCAGCTATGTCCCCCATCAGCCCACCACCGTGATTTCGGGGGGTGCAGTTACCTATTTCGGCAGCCTGGGATCTGATCTGTAATTCCAGATCTGCCAGTGCCCACTGCCGCGATAAGAGGAAGTCAGCCTATGCTGATGCACGTAGATTGCAGTGTTTACTACTGAACCAGCAATCAGAAGATCTCTGCTTCAGATTTCCTTAAGGAAAATATAAAAATAAAGTGTGTGAAAAATTAATAATGTATAAAGCCCCAAAAATGCCCCTTTCCTATAAAAAATGAGGGGTGTGTATGTGATGTATAAAATTTCATATTAATAAGACCAAATACATATTTGGTATTGCTGGTACAATAAAATTCAAACCTTATTTATCCTGCCTTATTTAACCTTATTTTAATATTCTTTAAAAAGTGATAGTTATATGAACCTCAAAATGGCAATAAAAAGCACAGCTCACCCTCCAAAAAATAAGTCCTCAACCAACTCTGTCAACCGAAAAATTACATGTTATGACATTGCTCATTGTGGGCTTGCTTCACTAAGTGACTGCACGCTCAGTGGAGATAAAAAGTGGAGTTAAAGAGCAAGAGTGAACATACTTGTAAGTAACTTACTTTATTAACCACTTCCGGACCGCCCATTGGGTTTTTATGTACGGAAGGTGGTTGTTTAGTTCTGCAAAGACGTACTGGTACGTCCAAACAGAACTCATCAGCTGCACGAAATCGAAATCGTGCAGCTGCTGAAACGGGGAGCCAGCTGTAACTTCAGTCGGAGCTCCCAGAGAGAAGAAAGGGAAGGTTTATTACCTTCCCTGCCTTTCCGATCGCTGTGTATATCTTGCGGCTCCCCTCTGACCCGGCGGTCACATGATCTGCCGGGATCAGAGTCTGGTAGAGCTGCTCGGTCCTACAGGACCCAGATCAGCTCTATAGTTATGTGAAAGTAATATGCCGGAGGCTGTATTCCTTCTGCAACTGGGGTTAAATGTACCAACCCCAGTTACAGGGGAAATCAGCCACCCAAAAACAAAAAAAAAAAAAATTATTGGATGTCCCCAAAGGTCTATTATGACCTTATGGGGACACAATGTACATTCATTTTTTTCTTTTTTAATAGAAAAGTAAAAAAAAAAAAATCTAAGTAAAATAATAAAAAAAATACAATACACCAATAAAATATCCTTATTAAAGGTTATAGTCCCACCCCCGACGACACCATACAAAATAAAAATTACCGTAATGGAGAGTAAAAACTATTTTATAACGTTTTTTAGGAGCACTTTGTGTTATTAAATTAAAAAAAAATAAAGTGTGAAAGACACATTTTGCCTCGTTTTTTAGGAGCACTTTGTGTTATTAAATTAAAAAAAAATAAAGTGTGAAAGACACATTTTGCCTCGTTTTGTTTATATTTTCCCAGATATAAAAAAAAATTAAAACACATGCAAAAATAAAAACATAAAAATAAAGCTTTATGTGTCACCAAAAAAAGACGCAGAAATTAGTTGAATAATGCAAATGATTAAAATATTACAGCTCTCAAAACCGCACATACAAAAAAACCCTAAAATGTGTCTTGTCTGGAAGGGACAGGACAGGCCGCTTAAAAACAGAAAACAAAAAAAAAAACAAAGCTGCGCGTTACCTGTTCTGGGCTGGATTATGAGACCTCTGCATTTCAGCGCAGGCGGCGATACAATGACGTCATCGCGCCTCCTGCGCTGAGATGCAGACGTCCTATGTGCAGACAAGAAGAGGAGGCGGCGGCTCCATAAAGGGATCGCAGGTAGGTGAGGATAACTTTCATATATATATATATATATATATATATATATATATATATATACATATACAGTGGGGAAAAAAAAGTATTTAGTCAGCCACCAATTGTGCAAGTTCTCCCACTTAAAAAGATGAGAGAGGCCTGTAATTGACATCATAGGTAGACCTCAACTATGAGAGACAAAATGAGAAAACAAATCCAGAAAATCACATTGTCTGATTTTTAAAGAATTTATTTGCAAATTATGGTGGAAAATAAGTATTTGGTCACCTACAAACAAGCAAGATTTCTGACTCTCACAGACCTGTAACTTTTTCTTTAAGAGGCTCCTCTGTCCTCCACTCATTGCCTGTAGTAATGGCACCTGTTTGAAATTATTATCAGTATGAAAGACACCTGTCCACAACCTCAAACAGTCACACTCCAGACTCCACTATCAAGACCAAAGAGCTGTGGAAGGACACCAGAAACAAAATTGTAGACCTGCACCAGGCTGGGAAGACTGAATCTGCAATAGGCAAGCAGCTTGGTGTGAAGAAAGCAACTGTGGGAGCAATAATTAGAAAATGGAAGACATACAAGACCACTGATAATCTCCCTCGATCAGGGGCTCCTCACAAGATCTCACCCCGTGGGGTCAAAATGATCACAAGAATGGTGAGCAAAAATCCTAGAACCACACGGGGGGACCTAGTGAATGACCTGCAGGAAGCTGGGACTAACGTAACAAAGGCTACCGTCAATAACACACTATGCCGCCAGGGACTCAGATCCTGCAGTGCCAGACATGTCCCCCTGCTTAAGCCAGTACATAACCGGGCCTGTCTGAAGTTTACTAGAGAGCATTTGGATGCTCAGACCATCAATAAGAGATCAGTGGACCCCCCCTATGATTAGCTGTATGAAGGGCTATGGCACCTGTTTATATCACACGCTGTCTGTTTATAGTGACAGTGTGATGTAATTACAGCCTTTTCACATAGACATGTATAGGACAAGGCTGTAGTTACATTACATGGCCGCTATGAGATGAATGACACTATGTAAACAGAGAAGCGGTCACGGTGCTTACACAGATACAACAGTTCATTCAAACAGCTGATCAGTGGGGTTCTTGGGTTTTTCATCTCCAGTGATTATTTTATTAATGACCTGGAAAACCTTTTAATTAGGAAACCTATGGAGAATTGATAAGGGGCACTATTTATACAGGGTACACACGGACATTATTAATATAAAGATGCACTTGGGGGTATTATTCATTATGGGGGGTTATATTATATATTTATAATTGGGTGTAGCAGCAGGATAGGGGATTTGTGTAGGTGAGGACAATGTGGGTTGGATGCCAGGAAAAGTGAGGAGCCAAAGATGTCTGTATTGCAAACTTTACAGAGACAAGTCACAGCTGGAAGAAGTGGCCATGGTGGTCCAAAGGGAAGAGAAGGGAAATGTGAAGGATTAGTCAGAGATGTCGCCTGTAAGTCACAAAATGTTACTGCACTGTATTCACCTGTATATGATAGAGAATAAATACTGTACCTGAGTGATGGGGGTCTGTCTGCTGAGACCCCCACTGAGCCTGAGAATTTATTTATTTATTTATTTTTCCCCCACTGGGTGGGAATACAGCCTGGCCGCAGCCAAGCTGAATATAGGCGTGTCGCTTGGTGGATGGACGAACCCGTATGGCTCCCATTCACTTTGGGAGTGCTGAAGATAGCCGATGTACAGTACTCAGCTATCTGCGGCGCTCCTATTATAGAGAATGGGGGCCATGCGGGCCCATCCATCCACCAAGCAGAAGATGTGTGAAGTTATTATCATTGTTAATGCTGTGTTGTTGATTTCTGATACTGAAGTAATACAGGAAGAAGTATTCTTAAAAACTGTTTCATAAGCTTGTGTATGTTTGTGCGACGATAACAGCGTGTGAAGCTAACAGCATGTAAACTCAATTTTATATATTTTTTTTTTTTTTTTGGGGGGGTGCCTTTCTATAGTCCGCCTCAGGCAGCAAAGAGGCTAGGTTTACCACTGGTGGAAGGGAATCAAAGAAAAGCAAGGCCACTCCTGTTTCTGTTCATCCAAACAAAATTCTCAAGTTGTTGTTGTTATTATTATTATTATTGTTTATATAGCACCATTAATTCCATGGTACTTTACATTTGAGGATTTACATACGGTATACAAGATATACAAAACAAATACAATACTTACAGTGACCAACTGACACAGTGGGATAGAGGGCCCTGCCCGGAAGGGCTTACGATCTATGAGGGAAGAGGGATTGAGACAGAAGGTGGGGGTAGAGATTGTACTGGTGGTGGTGTGATGACAGTAGCGTTATTGGAGGTTGTAGGCCTTCCTGAATAGGTGAGTCTTTAGGGCCTTTTTGAAGGTTGTGATTGTGGGGGTCAGTCTTATGTGTCTTGGTAATGAGTTCCAGAGTATGGGGGATGCACGGGAGAAGTCTTGGAGACGTTTGTGTGAAGAGCGGATAAGAGCAGAGCGTAGTAGGAGGTCTTTGGAGGATCGGAGGTTACGTGTGGGCAGGTAGTGGGAGATTAGGTCGGAGATATATGGAGGGGACAGGTTGTGGATGGCTTTGTATGTCAGTGTTAGTATTTTGAACTCTATTCGCTGGGCAATGGGTAGCCAGTGAAGGGATTGGCAGAGGGGAGCAGCCGATGAAGAATGAGGGGAGAGGTGTATTAAGCGAGCAGAACAGTTTAGGGTGGACTGGAGGCGGGCGAGGGTGTTAGCTGAGAGGCCATGGAGAAGGGTGTTACAGTAGTCTAGATGGGAGATTATGAGGGCGCGGGCTAGCATCTTTGTAGTTTCAGGGGTAAGGAAGGAGTGGATTCAATGGATGTTTTTGTGTTGGAGGTGGCAGGAGGTGTTGAGGGTTTGAATATGCGACTTGAAGGATAGGTCAGAATCTAAGGTTATCCCAAGGCAGAATGTAGATGGAGAACAGGAGGGGTCCTACGATGGAGCCTTGGGGGACACTTACAGAAAGAGGGCATGGCGGAGAGGTGGTGTGCGAGTGGGAGACACTGAACGGGCGGTGTGCGGTTGGTGAGATATGAGGAGATCCAGGAAAGGGCCAGGTCTGAGATGCCAAGGGATGAGAGTGTTTGTAACAGGAGGGAATGGTTGACTATGTCAAAGACAGAAGAGAGGTCGAGGAGGAGGACAGAGTAGTGATGCTTGGCTTTGGCAGTTAGTTCATTAGTGACCTTGGTTAGGGCAGTTTCTGTGGAGTGATGGGGTCTGAAGCCTGACTGTAGTCTGTCAAAGAGCACATTGCTCGAGAGATAGGAGGATAGTTCAGAGTGGACATGTTGCTCCAGCAGTTTAGAGGTGTATGGGAGTAGTGAGATGGGGCGGTAGTTGGCTGGAGAGGATGGGTCCAGGGAGGGTTCCTTAAGTATAGGTGTGACGGTAGCATGTTTGAAGACGGAAGGGAAGGATACATTGGTTAGGGATAGGTTGAAGAGATGTGTTAGGGCAGGAGTAATGACTTCAGAGAGTTTTGGGGATGAGATGTGACTGGATCGGCTCAAGCGCACAGGAGGTGAGGTAGGATTTAGAGATTAGGGTGGAGAGCTTTTCATCAGTGACGTGGTTACAGTGACAGGTTAAAGATGAAGAGCACCGAGCAGTTGGGTAGAGCGGTGGTTGGGGGTGTAGGGTGAGACTGTCTCTGATAGTTTCAATTTTGCTTTTGAAATAAGAGGTAAAGTCATCAGCTGTGATAAGTGATGTCGGAGAGGGCACAGGCGGATGGAGAAGGGAGTTGAAGGTAGTGAATAGCTGTTTGGGGTTGCGGGATAGGGCAGATATTAGTGTGGTGAAGTAGGCCTGCTTTGCAGAGGTGAGTGCATTCTTGAATGTGAGTAGTGCCTCTTTGTACTTAAGGAAGTCCTCCTGGGAGTGGCTTTTCTTCCAGAGGCGTTCTGCAACCCGTGAGGACCGTCTCAGTTTTTTAGTCAGGTCCGGGTGCCAGGGTTGTCTATTGATCTGTCGGGCTCTGGTGTTAGTGAAGGAGGCCACAGAGTCAAGGGCTGAAGTAATGGTGGTATTGTAGAAGTCAGTGGCGGTACCTGTGTCCTGGAGTGAGGATATGTCAGTGAGCGTTAGGAGAGAGTCTGAGAGTGTGCGGATGTCAAGGTGATTAAGGTTCCTGCGGGGGCGTGTTGGTTTAGGGGTTGGGGGGTATATTACAGAGGAGAGGGCACAGAATGTCAGCAGGTTGTGGTCAGAGAGCATGGACAGAGAGCTAGAGAGCAGAGGCGGGTCAATATGAGGTCGAGCGTGTGCCCCTTTGGGTGGCAGAGGAGGACCATTGAGAGACCAAAGGAGGAAGTGAGGGACAAGAGACTGGAAGCGGAGGGGTGGTTTGTGTTAATGGGGATATTGAAGTCCCCCATGATGATGGTGGGGGTGTCAGTGGATAGGAAGTGCATTAGGTGGTGAAGTGGTCGATAAAGGCAGCGCAGTAGGTCCTGGCGGTCGATATATGATGGCCAGTTGGAGGTTGGAGGGCAAGTAAATGCAAACAGAGTGCACTTCAAAGGAGGGGAGGGTGAGAGCATGTAGCAGTTGGATTGGGGCAAAGGAACAATTGTTGAGTGGTGATGGTGAATACTGCTCTCACTAACGGGTGGGAGGACAGTCCAGTTAGTAGTGAGAGAGGGGATGGTAGTGTATGTAGGGCAAGGTAGTTAGTGGTTATAGGGGATTCTATAATCAGGAAGATGGATAGAATAATTTGTCACCAGGACAGCCTCAACTGAATGGTTTGCAATATTCCTGGTGCCAGGGTTCGGCATAAGGTGGTACGGGACAAATTGTTAGGTGGGGCTGGGCACGACAGAGCTGTCGTGGTCCATGTGGGTACCAATGACAGAATAAATGGTAGGAGGAGGCTCCTTAAGAATAATTTTAGAGAACTAGACGCCAAGCTGAAAGGAAGGACCTCCAAGGTTGTGTTCTCTGGAAGAGGCTAATATATACTGGGATATAGTGGATCTATATAATTGGTAGACAAGTGTAGATTTTATATAATATATTATTTAATAAAGCTTCCAGGTAGAAGTGTAGCAAGGGGTTCAGCACAGGGGGGCGAATATGTCCAAGTGGGCCCCCAATTTAGGTATACCGAAATTATCACTATACGGTGACCGTATAGATAGATAAAGGTAGATAGCGGCTGCACACAGGGCTCTGCAGATGATTTAGGGGAATACAGTGCAGTAACATTTAGTGACTTACAGATGACGTCTATGACTAATCAAGTGCCCCTTATTAATAATGCCCCAGGTGTTTCCTAATTAAAAGTTAAAGAAAAAGGTAAAAAAAAAATGTGGAGTTCCAATACCCGGGACCCCCAGGATCAGCTGTTTGTTTAAACCGTGGTACCTGTGTGAGTGCCGTGACCCCTTCTTTGCTTACACAGTGTCATTTCATTTCATAGCGGCCATGTAATGTAACTACAGCCTGGTGCTATACACATCTACAGTGGGGAAAAAAAAGTATTTAGTCAGCCACCAATTGTGCAAGTTCTCTCACTTAAAAAGATGAGAGGCCTGTAATTGACATCATAGGTAGTCCTCAACTATGAGAGACAAAATGAGAAAACAAATCCAGAAAATCACATTGTCTGATTTTTAAAGAATTTATTTGCAAATTATGGTGGAAAATAAGTATTTGGTCAGTAACAAAAGTTCATCTCAATACTTTGTTATATATACTTTGTTGGCAATGACAGAGGTCAAACGTTTTCTGTAAGTCTTCACAAGGTTGGCACACACTGTTGCTGGTATGTTGGCCCATTCCTCCATGCAGATCTCCTCTAGAGCAGTGATGTTTTGGGGCTGTCGCTGGGCAACACGGACTTTCAACTCAATCCTAAGGTTTCCTATGGGGTTTAGATCTGGAGACTGGCTAGGCCACTCCAGGTCCTTGAAATGCTTCTTACGAAGCCACTCCTTCGTTGCCCTGGCGGTGTGCTTGGGATCATTGTCATGCTGAAAGACCCAGCCATGTTTCATCTTTAATGCCCTTGCTGATGGAAAGAGGTTTACACTCAAAATCTCACGATACATGACCTCATTAATTCTTTCATGTACAAGGATCAGTTGTCCTGGTCCCTTTGCAGAGAAACAGCCCCAAAGCATGATGTTGCCACCCCCATGCTTCACAGTAGGTATAGTGTTCTTTGGATGCAACTCAGCATTCACTCTCCTCCAAACACAACGAGTTGTGTTTCTACCAAACAGTTCTACTTTGGTTTCATCTGACCATATGACATTCTCCCAGTACTCTTCTGGAACATCCAAATGCTCTCTAGCAAACTTCAGACAGGCCCGGATATGTACTGGCTTAAGCAGAGGTGTGATGATTCTGCTTAAATATGGCTATAACTCAGAGGTGTATTTTGGTCTCTGGGTAGGGTATTTCTCTCTCAGTTCTCTTGGCATGCCACATGCCAAGAAGCCTCCACTGGGTTATTCACACATGACAGAGCATGTGTGAGTGTTGGATTATAGAGCCACATCAAGGAGATGCGTGGTAAAGTAATTATTTCAATGTTATTCCCTTTTTATTTTTATTGTACTGTATATTGTAACTAGTAACTGTTAATGCTTGCATACATTTGCATATCTGTTCTGAACTGCATGTGTTAGATGTTAATACCGACCCATTTAGGGGTTAATAAATATATAAAATTTAGAAAGCTTGTCTTGTATTTATCTTGTGAACCCGGCACTCGCTGGCGGTGAGTGTGGTTTTTATATGATAGAAGACTCAGGTGTGGCCACAGCGGTGTTGGCGCACTGAGGATCTTTCACAAGGGGGACACGTCTGGCACTGCAGGATCTGAGTTCCTGGCGGCGTAGTGTGTTACTGAAGGTAGCCTTTCTTACATTAGTCCCAGCTTCCTGCAGGTCATTCACTAAGTCCCCCCGTGTGGTTCTAGGATTTTTGCTCACCGTTCTTGTGATCATTTTGACCCCACGGGGTGAGATCTTGCGTGGAGCCCCTGATCGAGGGAGATTATCAGTGGTTTTGTATGTCTTCCATTTTCTAATTATTGCTCCCACAGTTGCTTTCTTCACACCAAGCTGCTTGCCTATTGCAGTTTCAGTCTTCCCAGCCTGGTGCAGGTCTACAATTTTGTTTCTGGTGTCCTTCCACAGCTCATGGTTTTCACCAGAGTGGAGTTTGGAGTGTGACTGTTTGGGGTTGTGGACAGGTGTCTTTTATACTGATAATAATTTCAAATAGGTGCCATTACTACAGGTAATGAGTGGAGGACAGAGGAGTGCCGCAACCCAGTCGGATGAGACCGGAAGATGGGAGTAGTAGTGGCGGATGCTGTGCCACTTAGCAGGCCGAGCATGCTCCCAAACGCCTCCAGTCCCACTCCTAGGCCGGGCAAAGTCGAGGGGGGGTCCTGCAGCACTACCAGATGGTGGTGGTAGTAGTTCTTTCCCCCGGGGCACTTCCAGTTGAAGAGGGTCTCTCCTACCTGAGCCGGTGTGGTGTTGGTCGGAAGAGCCCTGATGTTATAGCAGGCACGACTCAGGATTCAGCGTTGCAGGTAAACCAAACAGCCTTTTATTTAGGCAACTTGAACCAAAGGATAACAGCAGCTTCCTGATGGGGGTAGTAGTCCTGCAGTGTCCTAACCCCAGCCTTGGTTCTAGGAGGGTGCCCCAAAGACAGTATCGGCTCCACAAGATGGCTTCCTCTACTCCACCTCTGTACCTCTCCCAGCTAGCTATACTGGGGATAGTTACAGGGAGTCCTGACAGGGATCTGGTTACCTGGATACTAAGCCCGAATGCGACTCTCCTGTCAGGGTCCTCTCCTGCTCCTCCGGGCACGACACGAAATAAGTCCAGCCACTCGGACATCTCTACTCTCTAGCTCTGAGCTGTCTTGAGATGAGCCTGGGGCTGATGATATCCCTCCTGAGGCTGTGGTAGCGGCGGTTGGCCTTCAGTCCAGTCTGGTGGCAGGTCAGCTCTGCACACCTTGTCTGGCTTGCTGCATACACTGAACTCAACCTCAACTGTCGCCGGGGAGATTATATCTCCTCACAACCCCGCCCAATGGCCTGTGATAGGCCAGGGCTGAACCCAGTCTGGGTTTGAACACTGCAGGGGGAAACATATAAAGGGAAAGCTGCACAAAATTACACCTAACACAGAACAGAACTTACAGACATAAAACCCAGAGGCACACAATACAAACACATAAATGCAGTAGCACTCTGGGATGCTGCAGGAGCCTCTTAAAGAAGAAGTTACAGGTCTGTGAGAGCTAGAACTCTTGCTTGTTTGTAGGTGACCAAATACTTATTTTCCACTATAATTTGCAAATAAATTCTTTAAAAATCAGACAATGTGATTTTCTGGATTTGTTTTCTCATTTTGTCTCTTAGTTGAGGTCTACCTATGATGTCAATTACAGGCCTCTCTCATATTTTTAAGTGGGAGAACTTGCACAATTGGTGTCTGACTAAATACTTTTTTTCCCCACTGTATGTGACAAGACTGTAATTACAAGACATGGTCACTGTAAACAGGCGTCATGGCCCCTTCATACAGTTGATCAGTAGGGATTCACTTATCTCTTATTGATCTATTCTGAGGATCATCAATAAAAATGAGCTGGAAAACTCCATAAGGCTGGCGACGCATGTGGCGTAAATGCCGTGGTTTGGCTGCAGTGGAAATGCCATGGAAAAAACAGAGTGTTTTACAGTTCCTGCAAAGTGGGTGAGATTCTAGTGACTCCCATCCACACACTGCGGAAAAATAGGTGCAGTGGATACACTGCGATTTTCTAAATAGTCGCGGTTTTGGAAATCGCAGCATGTCAATTATACCTACAGAAACGCTGGTGGTTTCCCTGCAACGCTTTTTTGCTGCAGCCCGCTACGTGGGGCCTTAGTCTTAATAAAGCACAAGCGCCACCTTAATTAAATTAATTACTCCCTTAGATTGTCCCTGATTCCCCCTGACATAAATACTGCGCCCTTAATGACCCCTTATATAAATGATGCCCCCTAATGACTCCTTATATAAATGATGTCCCACCTTTTGTATTCATAATGTCCCTTATATAAATGACCCCCATCGTCATAATTTCCCCTAATGAATCCTCCCATAGTTCCCCCTCCTAATGACCCCTTATACTATTTAAATACCCACAACTACGTTAAAAAAAAATAAATAAAAATTATACTCTCCTACCTGTGATCCTTTCACGAACGGAGCCACTGCCTCCTCCTTGTCCACTCACATGATGTCTGTGTCTCAGTGCAGGAGGCGCGATGACATCATTGCGCCCGCCTGTGCCGAGAAGCAGACACATTCTGTCAGTGACCTCTGTGCCTTGTAAACTGCAAGCCACTTCAGGCCTTTAACTAGATCGGGTGGGCCCCCCCCCCCGCTAGCTATGCCACTGCTTCCAGGGATGGCAGATCTCGTCACTTGTTTTTCATCATATTTGCTCTGCAAAAGATGTCTGTAGAGATGTGCTGGAGAGAGTACAGCAGGAAAACCTGTGCCCTGAGTTCCTGTGTGGTACATGATAGGGCAGCTGAGCACTATGGGAACTAAGGGCACAACTCTGGGCTGAGTTCCCTTGGTTAAAGTCACACACAAGAAGTCTCAACCCACTTGAAGGAGCAGAGAAGTTTTTACATAAAGTGCTCATACATGTATAACAGTTGTATCTCTGGTTATAACCAATGACCAGTATTGTTGGAATTGTAATGAGAGGCACTATTTAGCTGTTCAAAAATTACACTGGACAACAAATTTTTACAAAAGTGTTGATTCCTTGAAAACTTCAGGTGATTATGATAAAACCATTCAGGCTAAGTAGAAATATAATTTCGGATAGTCTGTATCACGTAGAAATTTTGAGAAACATGAGATTAAGTGTTAGTGATTATGAAGCATGTAAATGTTACCAGCAGCATTAGTTCAAATGAACGAAAAGTGCTTTGCTACTGATTTTCTTTTGTACTCAATGTCTGGTGCATCCTGTATTAGTGTCCAGCAATAGTCAGCTAGCATTGATGGATTTCAGTAAGCTTGATAACACTTTTCCATCCTGGCAATATCCTGGTGAAACCTTTTGCCTTGTTCGTCACTGACTACACCAAGATTTGCAGGGAAAAAAATCCAAATGCAAATGCAGAAAATGAATTTTCAATGACATGTTGCACTTCATCGCTTTGTAAGCTTCAAGAAGGTTGTCAACCAATTTGATGTAGTTTGATGCTCAATAGTTGCCAAGGAAATTCTCTAAAACGTCCTTGAAAGATTTCCAAGCAATTTTCTCAGGCCCCACCAGCAGCTTGTCATTCATGCCTTCCTTAATCTTGGCATCGGTTCTTCCTGGGAACATTTACCTCAAATAACGAAAACCTTCTGCTTCCTTATTCATTGCTTTCACAAAATTTTTCATCAGCCTGAGTTTTATGTAAAGTGGAGGCAGAAATATCATTGCTGGGTCCACAAGTGCCTTATGTGCAACATTTTTCTGCCCAGGACTCAACTGGTTACAGATTGGCCACTTCCTTTTACTGTAATGTGAGTGCTTAGCACGGTTGACCCATTCGCAAATGAAACAGCAGTACTTGGTATATCCGAGCTGCAATCCAAGCAGCAGTGTCACTACTTTTAAAGCTCCACAGATGTTCCAGTTGTAGTTGCTGTACTTGATGTGTTTCAACAGTTCCATGTTCTCGTATGTTTTTCATGTGTGCAGCATAGCCAACAGGTATTGAAGGATGAACATTGTGTAACAAGACAGCCTTGAGACTTAACACTGATGAGTCAATAAAGAGACGCCACTGATTCAGCTCATGCACGCAACCTAAAGCTGCGAACAACCCATCAATGTCTGTGCAGAAACACTGGTTGTCAACCTGTTCAAAAAACTGTGTTAAGTCATCTTGGCGGCTTCGAAAGACAGAAACTTTTGCACCAGGTGACAGCAAATGCCATCCTTGAAGTCTTGAAGCCAGTAACTCTGCATTTGCTTTTGACAAACGTAAGTCCCGGACCCAGTCATTCAGTTCTGGCTGTGTTATAAAATGAGGCTCACCAGACATACAGTTGTGCTAAAAAGTTTACATACCGCGGCAGATTTTTTGGTTTTTTTTGGCCTTTTTCAGAGAATATGAATGATGACACACAAACTTTTTCTCCACTCATGCTTAGTGGTTGGTTGAAGCCATTTATTGTCAAACTTCTGTGTTTTCTCTTTTTAAATCATAATGACAGCCAAAAAGATGAAAATGACCCTGTTCAAAAGTTCACATACCCCAGTTCTTAATACTGTGTATTGCCCCCTCTAACATCAATGACAGCTTGAAGTCTTTTGTGGTAGTTGTGGATGAGGCTCTTTATTTTCTCAGATGGTAAAACTGCCCATTCTTCTTGGCAAAAAGTCTCCAGTTCCTCTAAATTCCTGGGCTGTCTTGCATGTACTGTGCACTTGAGATCTCCCCAGAGTGGCTCAATGATATTGAGGTCAGGAGACTGAGATGGCCACTCCAGAACCTTCACTTTCTTCTGCTGTAGCCAATGACAGGTTGACTTGGCCTTGTGTTTTGGGTCCTTGTCATGTTGGAACGTCCAAGTACGTCCCATGCACAGCTTCCTGGCTGATGAGTACAAATTTGCCTCCAGTATTTGCTGATAACGTGCTGCATTCATCTTTCCTTCAACTTTGACCAAGTTTCTGTTACTGTGCCTTTGAAGCTCACACATCCCCACATCATCAGTGATCCACTTCCGTGCTTTACAGTAGGAATAATGTTCCTTTCATCATAGCCCTTGTTGACACGTTTACAAATGTAACATTTATGGTTGTGGCCAAAAAGTTCGATTTTTGTCTCATCACTCCAAATTACCTTGTTCCAGAAGTTTTGAGGCTTGTCTCTGTGCTGTTTGGCGTATTGAAGGCAAGATTCTTTGTGGCATTTGTGGCAACTCGACCATGCATCCTTATTGTGCATCTTGAAACAGCCACACCGATGGTTTTCAGAGAGTCCTGTATTTCAGCTGATGTTATGTGTGGGTTTTTCTTTGCATCCTGAACAATTTTCCGGGCAGTTGTGGCCGAAATTTTGGTTGGTCTACCGGACCATGGTTTGGTTTTTACAGAGCCCCTGAGTTTCCATTTGTTAATCACAGTTTGAACACTGCTGACTGTGCAGTGACCCAGAGCGGCCACTGAGGGTTAATCTAGGGCCCTCCTGCTCCTGTGGCCATGGACTTCCACCTGGGCGCTGCCAAGAGCACTTCCCCTATGTTTCTCTGTCATTTTCTGGGTTCTGAAGTATATTGTGTATTACATGTACTAAATGGTTAATACTGCATTTCCTCCTTAAGAATTTCACATGTGATATTGTACATTGCTACCTTAAGTTGGTTCCACCAATCACCAGTCTATCTCCACCCCTAGGGAGGAGCTAGTCTCCCCCTGTTGTTCAGTGTGTGTGGACCAAGAGTCCAAGGAGGACAGATCCTGTACTCTGCTCTTAGGCCTGTACAGGCCCCAAAACTACTACTACTGCTCTCATCATCCTTTCTGAGCGTTCTTCTTCGATCCAGAAGCTGCAGGTCCCTTCCAGGTCTCAGTTGAGGTCTGGTTTCCAGTTGTACCTTGGGCCAGGAAGCTGTATCCCGCCAGGGCAACCATACTGAAGTGCCTGCACTCCACCAAGGGTCTGTCCAGCCAAGTATCTACTCTAGCCCCGCAAGCTGAGGATTATCTCTTCCAGAACCTTCTACCTGCCTTCCAAAGGTTTCCTTCCGCAGACAGAGAGGATTACACTACTTCTCCCTGCAAGCTGGTAGCCTTTAATGAGTCACTCAGCTACCGCACCCCAAGGACTCTGCGCAAAACCGTAAGTCCATTTTCCCGTGGTGAGCCAAACCACGAAGCCTCACGCTTGTAACCCACAAGGGCTGGAACTCTGTTTTTCTTCTATTTTCAATCTCTTAATAGACTCTCAACTCTGTCGTTGCTATTGGCAACCGTCCAACTACTGCCCCCAACATCTACCTTAAGGGGAATTATAGACTTGGTGCATTGATGAATCACATACTTGAACGTGCCTTGAACTGCATAAGATTTTGCACTACTTGACAAGCTGCTGAAGCACTGTATTGTTGTAAACTGACTTTTGCACTAAGTAAAGACTTTACCTGGTTATCCTAACTCTGTGTGGTCGATGTTCCTGCACACTGCACCTGGGTAACACAGATGAGTGAAAGGGAGTGGAGAATCAGGGACGACACCGGGACTACCCCTCGAGCCAAGTGACACTACACTACCCGTTGCCCCTGGTTACCACAACTGGCATTATCAATTCCTTGGATATCTTTTTGTATCCCTTTCCTGTTTTATACAGTTCAACTACCTTTTCCCGTAGATCTGTGGATAATTATTTTGCTTTCCCCATGACTCACAATCCAGAAATGTCAGTGGCTGGAGGAAAGATGGAACAGTCTGTCTGGATCCCAGAAAATCACTCAGCTTTTATGCACACAGGTCACAGGTGAGGATGTTACCTTTAGTAGCCATTCAAACCCCTTTGTGTCAACTTCTGGGCATGTTATCAGGCCAAAATCACCAGGGTATGTGAACTTTTAAACAGGGTCATTTTGATGTTTTTGGTTGTCATTATGATTTAAAAAGAGAAAACACAGAAGTTTGGCAATAAATGGCTTCAACCAACCACTAACCATGAGTGGAGAAAAAGTTTATCATTCATATTCCCTGAAAAAAGGCCAAAAAAACAAAAAATCTGCTTGGGTATGTAAACTTTTTAGCACAACTGTACATGGCTCAAAGTCTGAATCAGCATCGTTCCCCATCTCTGACCTATAGATTGCAACGTCTTCATCGGCTGCCTCCTCTAGGCTCCATGTCTCTTCTGGCTTTGGTACTGGAAGAGTGTCATCATGTGGCACTGGTCTCAAAGCTAAAAGCAGATTGGGATATTCAATGCATTTTTTTAATCTTAGCAGAGAAACCAGAGACAGAAGTAAGTCAGTCACATGATCCTTCGGTTCCCGCCATATCATTGGGAGAGCAGACGGATATGTCAGAGTTAAAAATAAACCCAGGTAGATTAGGTAAATAAGTCAGGTGTAACCCAACAACCCAACCCGGTACCAGTAATAAGACAGAGACGACACAGATTTGTCAGTAACTGCCAGAGATCTCCTGTGGGAGGAGCACTGGTCGTTTATTTTATAGAGTATAAACCAAGAGTAGCAATCAATCATATTACGTAAATTGGGGATGGGTTATTGGCATACAAATATGGGATTTTACACAATTTCTGGGAATTCATCTCAAATTATATTTAACCCATGTTACACAATAGTTCTTATGCTACCTAACAATGATGGATGAAGTAATCTTGACTCCCTCGCATCCTTCAACCATATCTGTGACCATATCTGGTCAGACTGTCTACACAAAAAGTTGGCAGTACAAATTGTTTACTGTGTATAAAAATGAGAATATGTACAAAAATGGTAAAAACAGGGAGAGGTCATCATGGCTGATATGAAATAAAAAGTCTTGAAACATTGGTTCATGATGCATGAGTATATATGTATGGCTATATGAGGTTACAATGTAGGATATATAAGATTAGCTAAAGGATTGCTCTAACATTACTCCCCTCTCTTTATCATTTTTATACAGGTCACATGGACAAAGTCTAACTCCCTTGTTAACTAGGATAGTAATTAGAGTCACCCTACCTACCCAAAGTGTGAGAATACTAATTTTCACAGACTGAGGGATGCCTGCATCCGTCCAGATGACTCCAATACATAACTATCCTTCTACCTATCAATATTTTATCCATGTTACCTATACAAAAAGGATTATAAAGAATTTTAGGGAGCAATTAGCTTTCCTGTACTTATGAAAAGATTATATATTGGTTATAAAAATTATGAATATTAATTTATATGAGTCCATTATAATAAGGTTTCCTTAGCATGATTCTGCATCAACTTGCTGATGAAGTTCCTCAAACGAAGGGACTTCCACAATAGATGCAATTGGCAAGGTTCTCCAATGCTTCTTTTCCACATGAGTTGCACATGTATTTCTAAGAAGTCAGTATCACCATGGCATTTTCATCTTTAGATACAGATTCAGATTTAAATTTCCCAGAAAAACATTTACATTTTTGACTTGCACAACAGCACATCTTGCACAACAGATGTGAGGAGCCCAGGATTTGTCTTGATCAACAAAGTACAGCTCATAGGCTTTCATGATAAGAGCTGTCATTGTGTGTCTTTTGAGGCTTAAGCGTGTACTCGCCACAAATGTAACATAAGGTATTGTGACTGTTCTGATACTGACGAGACATTTTAGCTATATCAGATCATACTGGAGTAGTTTATAGCTGCTTAGATTTTAAATAACTTGCAGAATCTTTGCAAGCAGATATTACAGACTCTACAGGCAGCGACCAGACATGTCTAGACGTGTGTAGGTGTGCCTAGTCTGTAACAATTCCACTGAAGTTTTGCCACTTCAATGAAATGCAAGGAATTCATGCTTTTGCTTGCCCATAAATTACATAATAGCACTGCACATATATTGTGGATAATACTTGAACAGCCTGAAAATAAGAAAAAAAATTGTAAAAACAGAAGATTTCTGAAAAACGGTACGTGATAGGAAAATTTTGAGGTGATTTTCATGATCAGGGGCTCAAATTATATAATAAACACTCAAAAGTGTTCAGAAAGTAAAATCTTCGTTGTCCAGTGTTATTTTTGAGCGAATGTCATTGGAGGTAAGCGTTAAACATGGCCCATTACAAACAATACAAAACAATACAAAAGCCAATACAATAATTATTAATGTAAGAAATAACATATGTGCATAATGTGTATGTATGTGTAAAGCAGAACAAAAGGTTTAAACAGAAAAATGTATAAAACACAAGCACAACATAATGCACTCAAACAAAATGTTAAGTGCCAAGGACACATGTAAACACCCATCTCATACAGTGGGGAAAATAAGTATTTGATACACTGGCAATTTTGCAAGTTTTCCCACCTACAAAGAATAGAGAGGTCAGTAATTCTTATCCAGAAAATCACATTGTATAATTTTTAAATAATTCATTTGCATTTTATTACATGAAATAAGTATTTGATCACCTACCAACTGGCAAGAATTCTGTCTCTCACAGACCTGTTAGTTTTTCCGACTCTGCACTCATTACCTGTATTAATTGCACCTGTTTGAACTTGTTACCTGTATAAAAGACACCTGTTCACACACTCAATCACAATCCAACCTCTCCACCATGGCAAAGACCAAAGAGCTATCTAAGGACACCAGGGACAAAACTGTAGACCTGCACAAGGCTGGGATGGGCTACAGGACAATAGGTAAGCAACTTGGTGAGAAGGCAACAACCGTTGGCGCAATTATTAGAAAATGGAAGAGACACAAGATGACTGTCAATTTTCCTTGGTTTGGGGCTCCATGCAAGATCTTGTCTTGTGAGATAAGAATGATTCTGAGAAAGGTCAGAAATCAGCCCAGAACTACACGGGAGGACCTGGTCAATGAAATGAAGAGAGCTGGGACCGCAGTCTCCAAGATTACCATTAGTAACACATACACCAGGGGTGTCAAACTCATTTTCACCAGGGTCCACTTCAGCCTCACGGGGTACCTTGAAGGGCCAAGATTATTTTACACATGTATAAAAGTAACTTCTCCTTAACAGTTAAGCGAGCTATTAGACAACGTATAATATAAACAGGCGCCATAGCCCCTATTTATAGCGCCCCATTTACACACACTATAATGTTCCACAGCAGTCCCTGCACACTGTGTTATGACTCGCAGCTGCCCCTGCACACTATTATGCACGGTATTATGCTCCCTAGTGGTCCCTGCACACGGTATTATGCTCCATATTGGCCCCTGCACACGGTATGATGCTCCATATTGGCCCCTGCACACGGTATTATGCTCCATAGTGGCCCCTGCACTTGTATTATGCTCCATAGTGGCCCCTGCTCTTGTATTATGCTCCATAGTGGCCCCTGTACTGGTATTATGCTCCACAGTGGTCCCTGCACACGGTATTATGCCCCATAGTGGCCAAACCATGAACTATTATTATACTCTGGGGTCTTTTCAGACCCCAGAGTATAATGAACGGAGACCCAGGGGAGCTGACAAACATAAAAACCAGTGTTACTTACCTATCCTGGACACCGGTGCACTCCTTGCAGCTTTCGGCCCTGTTTAATTGCGCACACACGTCACGTGTTCAGGCCGGCGACGCGACCTGATGACGTCACCAGAGGCCTCAAGCCTGCTCGGAGTAACATCGATCACAGGAGAGGTAAGTAGGATATGTTTTTATGTTCCCTCACCTCCCCTGGGCCCCCGATTATTATATAATAATAGTAGTGTTTGAAGCCCACGACCTCACTTACCGATGCCCGCGGCCGCTCACAGCGGCAACCACTTCCCTTTCTGCGTCCAATAGCAGAAGGAGAAGCGGGGGCGGCCACGAGCAGACGCGGGGTAGGTAAATAAATAGGCCGTGACCTGCTGGGGATACCCCAGCAGGTCACGGCCTATTTATATATAAAAAAAAAGTTATACTTTCCTGCGATGCCTTGATGCAGCCGCTGCCGACTCCTCTTCTTGTCCGCGATGTCTGTGTCTCAGCATAGGCGGCGCGATGACGTCATTGTATCGCTGCCTGCGCTCAGATGCGACGTCTCTTAAACCAGCCCAGGACTGGCCCCGCTCAGGTCTGTTTTTTTTTTTTTTTTTAAAGTGGCCTGTCCTGGGCTGGTTTACATTGAATAGAAAAATGACGCCCCCCAGACAGTGAGGGACAGTGCCGCCTGAGGCAATAAAAATGGCGGCCGCCCAGGGGCGCACCGCTAATGAGGCAAAGTGAGGCGGCCGCCATCTTTATTGCTCTTGTATTGCGTGAGGCCGGGCCGGATAACAGAAGGCAGCGGGCCGGATTCGGCCCGCGGGCCTTGTGTTTGACATCTGTGCACTACACCATCATGGATTAAAATTCTGCAGGACACACTAGGTCCCCCTGCTCACTCCAGCACATGTCCAGGCCCGTTTGAAGTTCGACAATGACTATCTGGATGATCCAGAGGAGGCATGGGAGAAGGTCATGTGGTCAGATGAGACCAAAATAGAACTTTTCGGTATCAACTTCCCTTGCCGTGTTTGGAGGAAAAAGAATAATTAGTACAACTCCAAGAACACTGTTCCAACCGTGAAGCATGGGGATGGAAGCATCATACTTTGGGGGTGCTTTTCTGCAAAGGGGAGAGGACAACTTCACCATATTGAAGGGAGGATGGATGGGGCCATATATCGCAAGATTTTGGACAAAAACCTCCTTCCCTTAGTAAGAACATTGAAGATGAGTTGAGGCTGGGTCTTCCAGCATGACAATGATCCGAAATACACCCAGGGCAACTAAGGAGTTGCTCCGTAAAAAGCATTTGAAAGTCCTGGAGTGGCCTAGCTAGTCTCTAGACGGAAACCAATTGAAAATCTTTAGAGGCAGCTGAAGCTCAATGTAGCCCAGTGACAGCCCCGAAACCTGAAAGATCTGGAGAAGATCTGTATGGAGGAGTGGACCAAAATCCCTTCTGCAGTGTGTGCCAACTTGGTCAAGAAATACAGGAAACAAATTGCAAACAAAGGTTTCTGTACCAAATGTTTAGTTCTGTTTTTCTATTGTTTCAAATATTGGTCTGGAGTTTGTAACTGCTCCTGTCAGCTGTGTGCTGTTGTCCCGGCAATTTGGGGGTATGAGGTGAGGAGGTGACTGTTTACTGTCTACTGTTTATTGCTGATTGCTTTTTGTTGCTTAACTTTGAGCTCTTGATGTTTATCTGTTCCACCTGTCCTTCTCTCCCCCCTCCCTCCTAGCCCCTCCCACCTTTCCTTTACTTCCCCTCTCCTTTTAAATTGAAAATTACATATGGGTGGCTCTAATTCACGAGGCCGCATTTAGTCCGGCGTTGTGTCATCTTTAAGCTTTCGATCATAAGTTGTTTTATTCTTGTGTTTGTCACATATATGTTAATTAAAGATTTGATAAAAAAATAAAAAATACTTATTTCATGCAATAAAATGCAGATTAATTATTTAAAAATCATACAATGTGATTTTCTGGATTTTTTTATTTTTTAGATTGTCTCTCACAGTTGAAGTGTACCTACGATAAAAAATTACAGACCTCTTCATTCTTTGTAGGTGGGAAAACTTGGAAAATCACCAGTGTATCAAATACTTTTTATTTCCCCACTGTAAATGTGCATTTTGCCAGAGTCTGTCATACACCATGTGTCAAGTGTAACAAGTACTACTTTGTATAAACGTCATACGTATCGATCACTTAATTTTACTCATTCACCGTAAAAGTAAAAACCATCTAGAAAAAGATTAAAAACTTGTCATATTCACAATTATGAAATAAATATAATGTACATACATGTATAATTCGACTTGGTCAAAATAAATAAATAAATGAAAAATTAAATAGTTTTGTGCAGAAAGGGCAGACCTTTGAAAAAGCTGTAAGAGTGAAACTCCAGTCAAGAAGAGGATGCTTTGTTTGACCTGAATGTCATGGCAGCTTATAACTGAAGTTCTGTGAGTAGAATAAAAGCGTGTTTTACTGTGATTCAGTCTACAGTGCTCCACTATTGTGGATGTGTTATTTTTCTTGTCCCTCTTTATAGTAAATGTGTATAACACAGGAGAGTGAAATACAGTGGAGCTATGCTGCAGATCTTTGGACTCTGATCACATTGGATTAATGATGAGAAATGATATTGACATGTGAGAGAATCGATTTTTACAACTCTTTCTTTCTGCGCACAACTTTATATTTATTCCGCCTTACTCTTGGTCTTATGCAGTGGTGTGACTATTAGTAAGGATGCTTGCATGCCACTTTGACAGTTCAAGCCCCAGCAAAGTTATATTTACAACCTTTGTGCTATCTTCTGAAATGTAGATGATGTGTCAAAGATACTGTAGAAAAAGAAACTGCAAAGGTTTTACTTTGCTTGTATACAGTGTAATAACGATGGTCTCAAACAACACTTGATGATAGACTTTTGGAAATGCTGCTCCTCTTGTCCAGAGACTTGTCTTCCTCCCAGTGTTTGTCCATAGGATATATACAGTGGGTACGGAAAGTATTCAGACCCCTTTTAAATTTTTCACTCTTTGTTTCAGTGCAGCCATTTGCTAAAAGCAAAAAAGTTCATTTTATTTCTCATTAATGTACACTCAGCACCCCATCTTGACAGAAAAAAAACAGAAATGTAGATATTTTTGCAAATTTATTAAAAAAGAAAAACTGAAATATCACACAGTCATAAGTATTCAGACCCTTTGCTCAGTATTGAGTAGAAGCACCCTTTTGAGCTAATACAGCCATGAGTCTTCTTGGGAATGATGCAACAAGTTTTTCACATCTGGGTTTGGGGATCCTCTGCCATTCTTCCTTGTAGATTCTCTCCAGTTCCGTCAGGTTGGATGGTGAACGTTGGTGGACAGCCATTTTCAGGTCTCTCCAGAGATGCTCAATTGGGTTGAGGTAAGGGCTCTGGCTGGGACAGTCAAGAATGGTCACAGAGTTGTTCCGAAGCCACTCCTTTGTTATTTTAGCTGTGTGCTTAGGGTCATTGTCTTGTTGGAAGGTAAACCTTCGGCCCAGAGCACTCTGGAAGAGGTTCTCTTCCAGGATATCTTTGTGTTTTCTCCACACATACTGCTTAGAATTAACGCCAAAAAGTTCAATCTTCGTCTCATCAGACCAGAGAATCTTATTTCTCATAGTCTGGGAGTCCTTCATGTGTTTTTTGGCAAACTCTATGTGGGCTTTCATATGTCTTGCACTGAGGAAAGGCTTCCTTCGGGCCACTCTGACATAAAGACCCGACTGGTGGAGGGCTGTACTGATACTTGACTTTGTGGAACTTTCTCCCATCTCCCTACTGCATCTCTGGTCTTATATAGACAGGTGTGTGCCTTTCCTAATCAAGTCCAATCAGTTTAATTAAACACAGCTGGACTGCAATGAAGGAGCAGAACCATCTCAAGGAGGATCAGAAGGAAATGGACAGCGTGTGAGTTAAATATGAGTGTCACAGCAAAGGGTCTGAATACTTATGACTGTGATATTTCAGTTTTTCTTTTTTAATAAATTTGAAAAAATATCTACATTTCTGTGTTTTTTCTGTCAAAATGGGGTGCTGAGTGTACATTAATGAGAAATAAAATGAACTTTTTTCCTTTTAGCAAATGGCTGCAATGAAAAATTTAAAGGGGTCTGAATACTTTCCGTACCCACTGTAGGTGCCTCAGGATAGGTGAGCAAGCATTCATGATTCAGCTCCAAGCATAATTCTATCAGTTACTAGGGCATTGTTGAACCCAGTGATGAACCTAGCCTCTTTGCTGCCTGAGGCAGACTATAGAAAGACACCCTCCACCCAAAAAAAAGATACAAGATACACAAAGTTATAAAACAGTTTTTAAGAATTCTTCTTACTGCATTACTTCGGTATCAGATCAACAACACAGCATAAACAATGAAAGTAACTTCACACATCATCTGCTTGGTGGATGGATGAGCCCACGTGGCTCCCATTCTGTTTAATAGGAGCGCCGCAGATAGCTGAGTACTGTTCTTTGGCACTCCCATTGAAGTGAATGAGACCCATGCGGGTTCGTCCATCCACCTAGTGACGCCTATATTCAGCCGCAGCCAGGCTGAATCCCCACCCAGTGGGGGGAAAAAAACCCAATTCTCAAGCTCAGTGGGGGCCACAGCAGACAGACTTCCATCAATAAGGTATTTATTCTTTATCATTTAGGTGAATACAGCGCAGTAACATTTTGTGACTTACAGATGACGTCTCTGACTAATCCTTCACATTTCCCTTCTCTTCCCTTTGGACCTCCATGACCACTTCTTCCAGCTGTGACTTGTCTCTGTAAAGTTTTGCAACACAGACATCTTTGGCTCCGCACTTTTCCAGGCATCCGACCAACATTGTCCTCACCTGCACACCCATCCTGCTGCTATCCCCAATTATAAAATATATGATAACCCCCCCCCCATAATGAAAACCCCAAGTGCATCTTCCAGGTCATTAATAAACTAAACAGTGGGGTTCAAAAACCTAGGACCCCTACTGATCAGCTGTTTGAATGGTACCTGTGTAAGCACCATGACCGCTTCTCTGTTTACATAGTGTCATTCATCACATGTAATGTAATGCCGTGTAATGTAACTACAGCCTTGTCCTATACATGTCTATGTGACAAGGCTGTAATTACATCACACGGTCACTATAGACAGACAGCGTATGATATAAACAGGCGCCATAGCCCCTGTTTATAACGCCCCATTTACACACACTATAATGTTCCACAGCAGCCCCTACACACAGTATTACAAAGTATTATGGCCTGCAGCAGCCCCTGCACACAATATTATGGCCCGCAGCGGCCCCTGCACACTGTATTATGCCTCGCAGCGGTCCCTGAACACAGTATTATGCTCCATATTGGCCCCTGCACATGGTATTATGCACCATATTAGCCCCTGCACTGGTAGTATGCTCCACAGTGGCCCCTGCACTGGTATTATGAAAAGACCCCAGAGTATAATAGTAGTATTTGAGGCCCGCAGCCTCACCGATTCCCATTCCTGCTCACAGACGCCTCCGCTTTCCCTTCTGCATCCCATCGCAAAAGGGGAAGCGGAAGTGGCCACGAGCAGGAGCGGAGGTACAGTACAGACCAAAAGTTTGGACACACCTTCTCATTCCAAGAGTTTTCTGTATTTTCATGACTATAAAAATTGTAGATTCACACTGAAGGCATCAAAACTATGAATTAACACATGTGGAATTATATACTTAACAAAAAAGTGTGAAACAACTGAAAATATGTCTTATATTCTAGGTTCTTCAAAGTAGCCACCTTTTGCTTTGATTACTGCTTTGCACACTCTTAGCATTCTCTTGATGAGCTTCAAGAGGTAGTCACCTGAAATGGTTTTCACTTCACAGGTGTGCCCTGTCAGGGGCTGTCTAGTTATAGAAAAATATTAACACATTGTGTAACTTTTCTTTATACAAACAATCTTCCAATATACTTTCTGTATCAATTCCTCATGGATTCATTCATTTTGCTTGCTTCCAGTGGATAAAAATCAGTCCATGGTCATGTGATGGACACACCGGTGCACAGCTTGTTATAGTTACAGTACAGTAATCAGATATCTTCCTAGTAACTAACTGTGAACCATGACATGACCGTAGACTGATTTTTTTTTTTTTTTTTTTAATCCACTGGGAGTAAGCCGAATAAATGACAGCAAGCAGAGATCTAGAAAACCGTGAAGAATTGTTAGAAAGTAAATTGGAAAATTGTATAACTTTTCATTTATACCTACAATCACTTCTGTCTGTAAAGTTTCTTCCCACATAGCTCATATTGAGCTCCACAATTGCAAATGCAGAATTTTCTGCTTCTGCACTCACAGTTGCTTAGGAAATTTTTGCATAATCATTACATGGATTTCCTATGGCCAGATGGGCTAGGAAACCGGTAAAAGGACAAAATTATGATTTAATAGGAATTGTTTATCTTTGATCTGTAAAAAGGGACCTGAAGGCCGACAACTCCAACAACTATTCCCTGTTGCCTTGAGAATTGTATTGAATTTATATGTCTGTATTTTGTATGTTGTTGTGGATTTTTTTTTTTTTTAAACAAAAATGAAGCCAAAATTGAAAAGCGCCTCATGTGAAAAAGCAAGTACTTTTGTTAATCAATAGCCTGTACAATCTGCTTTAGTAGCAGTAACATGATGTAATAATTTTCTAACACAGGTTAGCCCTAGACTAAATCACCCCAGGTTATCCCTAGATTAAATCCATTAATGACACAGTGGGCCAACATTTCTCTCCAATAATCTAAGAATTTTTAAAAACTTTTTTTAAATTATAAAATTGATTGTGATACAACACTATGAGTTTTGATTAAAAGGGGTTGTCCAGGTTTTTAAAAATTAATTACCTATCTTTGAGAAAGGCTTCAGCTTTAGACAGGAATTTGTCTGACTGTCTAAAGGGCTATGGCACTCTTCATTGTTTACATGCTGGGAGCTGCTGTACTCTGAATGCAATTTTTCTTCAGATCAGCTGTTCTGGGTATTGTAACATTGTCCCATTTGCTTGAATGTATGAGCATTGTCAACTTTATTTTAATAGAATATAGATATTAAAGAATGTGCAACTTTCTACTGGAATAGGTATTCCCACATCTTAACTGTTGTAAAAATGGTCATTTTGTGTGTGTGCCACACTCAATATCAATATTTTATATTTATATTTTTAAAACTACAAAAATTATATAGAAATTGTTGAGATGAAGTGGATTTTTAAAGAATTACCCAAAATACACAAGCAAAAAAATAGAAAATAGTTTAATCTATAAATAAATTCACTGACCAGCTGTTACAGGGACGAAGTTATGGTTTTGGATTTAAAATCCTTCAGATCTAAGCTTCAAAGTGAGAGAAGCATTTTTTTTTTATAGAAAAGCTCATTCTATTTCTGGCTTGTTTAAGCTCTTTAACCTTCTGTTGCTCTAATTCCAGTAATGAAATACGGATTGACAGCCCACTTTCAATTTGCAAACAACAACAAAACTTCCATTTAAATGCTAAAATCAGATCTCGCTTATTCAAATTACCTTTATTAGCTATTTATGCAGGAAGGTATTTGATAGCAGCTCCTTTATATTTTTTAAGCATATTTATCTAATAAAATATATTTGATCAAAGTTTCTTCACAAGGTAAATACATAGTGACATAAGCACCAATACACAAGGTTCTCACAAATTGAATTTGGATCAAATACTATAGAAACTTATGTTGATCTAAAGTCAGTTAGGTAAACCTGACTAGAATACTACATGTTGCTGTATTATATTTACATAAAAATAGTCTTAAATTGCCCATGCACAATGTAGCCATTAGCCATTGTGAAAGCATGTGGATTACTACTAATTGCCATTCTGTACCTGTAATTACTATTTGCAGTCCAGCAATTAACTGGTAATCCCCATGTATTCAGTGTAGCTCAGGTACTCCATTTACCAGTAATCTACGTTATAAACATTTTGACAGTTTGTTGAGACTGTTTACCTTGTACCAAGCTACATTTGGTGTACAGTTTTACTCTAGTTGCCGGTACCTAATGGACATACTGTCCTGCAAGACTTATTAGTGAAACAAATGCCCATACGACAAGATTATCAGCAGTATATAAGCTCCCAAGCTTCATTTCAAGCTCAATTGTGCTGAAAGGCAATGTGTCACCAGAAAATGACCTATGTTTTTGAAACAAGTTTTATGTTAAACATATATTTTTACAGAAATATTTGGTGATGTTTTTAAAATTTTTCCATGTTATCTAAATTAAAAAAATACAAAAAATCCTGCAGTTCTGACTGTCCACTAAGCGACATACTACGATGAGACTTCTTGTCTTCTGTAGGAGATTTTTTTTTGTGTAGCACCCCTCTCACTTATCAGCACACTGATGATCATAGACATCATGTACGGTATATGAAGATAAGGCACAAAATCCACTGGTCACGATAGAGGATTTTGCAGCTTATCTACTCCTCGCTTTGTGCAATGACCTCTGCCCAGGTCAAAGAGCATGCCTAGAACAGACTCCAGTACAAGTGAATAGGATCAGCCCCGCAAATTGTGTTGATAGCCCATGGTTGTTCTATTGGAAAGAGGAAGTCACAGAATGTTTTAGGCTCCGTGGCAAAAGTTAGAATTGAAAGATAAGTTTAACATAAAAACTTTATTGAAACTATAAGTAAATTCCTGGTGGCACATTCCCTTTAATTTGTAGAAGAGTTAATGCCCTAGCAGTCGCAATAAATGGCAATGTTGCTTTTTTCTTTTATTACAGGTTTTTTTTTTTTTTAATCAATAGTTTTTTTATTGAAATTTATACATGAATACATTACAAGTAGCAAACACAGCAAGGAACAAAGGGTACAATCATGGCCTCACAAACAGCATATTCAAAGGATAATACAATAGACTCTTAGTAAAGTACATCAATAGCAAGAATACATATAGCAATGCATATTAAGAGCATGTAAGTCTTTCCAGACATATGAAAAGCCTAACACGGTAAAGGCAGTATGGAACATCAATCAAGTCTTGCCATGAGGAGGAGAGCGGGACAGGCGGAAAATAAGGCAAAGAACAAATGACAAAAGAACATAGAACTTAGTACAGGCCTAAAGAACAAATAGGATCTGATCACTCCCATCAGCCCACAAAGCAGATAACCCGCCATGCAAACAAATGTGCAGATCCATTCGCTACCAGGTATTAACCTTCAAAGTAATTAATTAGATAGCGTATAGGTGTTCCAGGAATAATCAAGCAGAGTGTCCTCTCCAAGATATTACATGAATAAAATAAAATGCAATACTCATGGTGCCAGGAAAAGCCAAGGCGTATAGGCCGTCAATGGGTGTACGGTGGGGGGAATGACGTTGCCCACGGCTCCCAATGTGTCCTGAATCTGTCTAGGCCTCCACTATTGCATGCATAAATACGTTCATATTGATAATTCAATGACACCACCGAAATCAGCTCCGTCAGTGTCGGACAGGAAGTAGACTTCCACCTACGTGCAATAAGTAGACGAGCAGCCCCAAGTACCTGACATAAGACGGTCCTATATCTGCACGGCGTCATGTGGATGCCCAGCAGGAGGAGTGCCAGTTCAGGTGTATATCCCACCACTCCACCACACATGCTATTTATCAATGAAAACACAGAAACCCAAAAGGGCTGAATGAGTGGACAGTGCCAGAACACATGGAACAAAGAGCCAGTCTCTCCGCATCCCCTCCAACAGCATGGTGGACACAATGGGTAGAACTTAGCTAGGCGTAAAGGAGGGTAATACCAGCGTAAAAGTAGCTTGCTATATTGCTCCCAATGTGAGGCACATACTGTAGATCGCTTAGCCCATCTAATCGCCTCCCGCCAGTGACCGGACTCAAATCTACGGCCTATGTCGTCCTCCCAGAGGCACATGTGTTTAGTCTTACGAAAGGAGCAATCCATATTCAAAGTTCGATACAGAGTTTTAGTATTATAAGCAGCTGGGGAAGTCTGTGGATGCAAGAGGTCGGCGGCTGGCTGCAGCAAGCGCAGCTGAGCCGAGGTAGTGTCAGACAAATATGAAACCTATCTAGCATAGGTATATGCCTCCTTTGCAGGTAGGTTATATGTCTCCTTCAGCACGGAGAAGGGCGCTATGGTATCGCCTCTATACAGGTCAGAAACATACTTCATTCCACAGCTACGCCACACACCTAGGGATATCTCGTGAGGGAGCGTCGTAAGAGGTAGATTCAATGTGACCCCAGGGGTATCACCACCCGGAATAGCACAGAAGGCATGCCATGCCCCAATCGTAGCCTGTACAGCTGGTGGAGCAGATACGGGGAAATTGTTTCTGGGTCCCGACGCTAGCAGGAATCCCTCCCAATCGGCAATCTGGGCCATTTGGGCCCCCATAGCTGGCCATAATTTATCATGGTTCGTTGTAAGCCAAAATTGAAGTTGACCCAAAGTTATGGCTAGATAGTAATGGTACAAATTTGGTACACCCATACCTCCATAGTCTCTTGCCTTAAAAAGTGTTTGTAAAGCTACTCTGGGTTTACAACCATTCCATATAAAGGACATCATTTGTTTTTGGAAACTCAGGAAAATGGACTTGAGTATCGGGATCATGAAAGTTCTTAGATAGTAAAGTATCCTGGGAAGAATCAACATTTTATATAAAACTATTCTCCCCATCCAGCCTTGCTCGAATTTAGTTAAAATGTCAAGCTCTTTCTGAAGGGTAGCCAACAAACCTGGAAAGTTGGCCTTAACTAAATCTTTTGGGTTTGGGGTGAGACGAATTCCCAGATAGGGTATAGATTGCGAGCACCATTGATAGGGCGATGTGTTTTTGATATGGTGTATATTGGTTTGAGTCAGTCCAATTCCCAAGATCTGGGACTTGGATTCATTAACTTTGTAGTATGATAATGCTCCAAAATCCTTCAGAATTTGAGACAAAGTACATAGCATGTTATCAGAGTAGGAAAGGGACAGGATCACATCATCCGCGAATAAATTAATTCTATGGTCTGTCTGACACAACTTGATACCAGTAAGGCCAGGATGTGACCTGATTGTTTCAGCCAAAGGCTCCATCACTAAAGAGAATATTAAAGGGGACAGTGGGCACCCCTGTCTTGTGCTATTGGTAATAGAGAAGGGGCGGGACAGGACCCCATTCGCCAACACTCGTGCTGATGGGTTAGAGTAGAGTGCAGAAATTGCAGTAGCTATGGGGCCAGAAAAACCAAATTTATGTAAAACCTCAAAAAGATATCCCCAATGTACCCTATCGAACGCCTTCTCCGCATCCAAAGACAGGAGCAGAGAAGGCGCACGCCGGGCCCGGGCCGCCGCAACCAGCGCGATCACACGTCTCGTGCTGTCTGGAGCCTGCCTCCCCTTAGTGAATCCCACCTGATCTCCACCTATCAATGTGGGCATGACATCGAGGAGTCTGTTCGCAAGTACCTTAGCAAACAACTTGACATCCACATTTAAGAGCGATATGGGCCGGTAGTTAGAGGGCTGGGAGGGGTCCTTGCCCTGTTTGGGCAGCGTCACAATCGTTGCGGATAGCATCTCAAGGGGAAATTTTCCTGTCAACATTGCTAGATTAAACACCTCAGTAAGGTGAGCGAGAATAAGTGGCTTGAACAGCTTGTAATACTCCCCAGAAAACCCATCTGGACCAGGAGATTTATTGAGTTTCAGGCCATCTATCGCCTTAGCCACTTCCTGAGTAGAAATAGAAGCATTTAAAGACTGAAACTGTGCATGGGTGATGGAAGGAAGGTGCAAGGAGCTGAAGAATCGGTTAATATCTATACCCGAAGGCTGCGTGGTGTCCGGGTCTTCCCTCAAGTTATACAAGTCCTGATAATATTTACTGAATTCATCAGCAATTTGCTGAGGGTGGAAGATTTTTGCGGTGGTCGATTTAGAAACCAGAAAAGGAATTTTAGATTTAATCCTTGCCGCCTTGACTCTTTGTGCCATTAATTTGCTTGCTTTATTGTATGACCGGTAACAAGAGGCTTTCAAGCGTTTAAAGTGTTTTTCAAAGTCCACCAGTAGGTGGGCGCTCAAGTCATCCCTAGCTTTCCGCAAAGCAGCCAATAGGACAGGGCTAGGGTCAGTCTTATGTTGCTGTTCTAGAGTTGCAATAGAAGTAAGTAGCTCCTTCATCATTTGCAATCTCTTGCGCTTAAAGCGCGAGATATGCTGTATCATTAGGCCCCTAACAAATGCCTTATGGGAATTCCAGAGGCAAAACTTATCGTCTACCGAGGGGGAGTTAATGTTAAAAAATTCAGCAATGTCAGTACTTAACTTCTCGGTTACTGATTTCAGGGACATGACATATGTATTGTTTTGCCATGACACGGGAGGAGCTATTGTACCATTTAAGTGAATGCTGAGTGTAATAGGCGCGTGGTCCGACCACATATTATTTCTTATTTCACAACCTTGTACTCTAAGGAGCATATCAGTCTGGGCTAGGAACATGTCTATTCTGGAGTAGGATTGGTGCCTAGCAGAATAATACGTATAATCCTTCTCGGAGGAATGTAAGCACCGCCATACATCATGAAGCTCCGCCTGCCGGAGCCAAGGTCCTAATTGTTGAGGTGTATGCTTGCCGCGATAAGTGGAATTGGCAGCAGCATCATGTACAATATTGAAATCACCGCACAAGAGAACCTAGCCCCGTGCACGCTTCCTATACTTCTTCAATACCGAATTTAAAAAGGAAATTTGAGATGTGTTAGGGCAGTATACGTTTACAATAGTAAAGGGGCAATTGTCAAGCAAACAAATTAGCGCTACATAACGACCTTTGGGATCTGAAAAGACATGTACAGTATTAGCTGAAAGGACACTGTGTGTTTTATCGCTATGAGAACACCCGCAACCTTCTTGGTAGCGTTAGAGCAAAAAACATGAGGGAACAGTTTGTGAGAGAACTTTGGTGGACGAGGGTCACAGAAATGCGTCTCCTGTATGCAAATTACATCCGCTGCAAATCTGAGAGCCTCCTTCCACAGCAATGAACGCTTAAAGGGACTGTTTAATCCCCTCGCGTTAAGTGACAGCAATTTGACACCCATTAATATATTCAAGAGTTAGCAATACAGACTGGTAGCATAAAGAGTCAAGTATGAGAGTAATACCAAAAAGAAATCCCCTAGGCCTGGAGGGGAACAACTCGTTAATGACAGTGTTCAACATATAACTATTCAACAGTAAGAGAAATGAAAATAGTTTTACACAACCGGGCAATGTAATACTGCGCAAACTTGGGGGGAAGTTTGCCATAAAATAGAAATTACAAAACGCACCACATGTGACTCACAGTACGTCCATAATGAGCTATTGACTCGGCGGAAGCGGTAGATTTCCATGGAGGATCCAGCTTATGGGACTCAGCCCTTGAGGATTTCTGGATATTAGGCGCAGGTGGTGGCAGGTTCCACTGGAGTAGCAGACTCTTCCCGGTGTCAAAGGAATTAAACGAATAAGTCACTCCATTTCTGATAACGATAACTTTAGTAGGAAATCCCCACTTGTAGAGAACATTGTGTTGACGGTGGACCGCTGTAACAGGAGCCAGCTCTCTTCTGGCAGCAATGGTAGCCTGAGAAAGGTCTGCATATAGTTGAATTTCTTTGAACGGCTCAGGCAAAGATGATCTTTCCTTGACTCAAGCATGAGACGATCTTTGACATGGTAGAAATGTTTGCGGGCGAGGGTGTCCCTGGGAATATGTTCAGGCATCCCTTTCGGCTTTGGCAAGCGGTGGGCCCTGTCTATGATAAGATCTGCGTCAGAGCAGTGTGGCAAGGTTGCTTTCAGTAATCGTTGCAGATAAGGAATCAAGTCACTGGCAACGACTGACTCTGGTATGCCACGAAACTTAACATTATTCCGTCTATTCCTATCTTCCATGTCGGCAAGTTTAAGTTTGACCGCCACTAATTCTTCCTCAAGATCATTATGGGCATCCACTATAGCATTGTGTGCCACAGCAAATTCACCCATTTTATTCTCAACATGGTCAAGCCTGTTACCAAGAGAGTCAACCGTGGAGGATACGGATGTAATCGCCTTAGTGATATCTTTCTGAATAGATCTATGCAAAGCTAGCATTATATCTTTCAAGAAGGACTCAGAAGCAGATTGAGTACCTGAGCCTGGGTGCCTGGAGCACATCTGAATCGTATAGTTGGGGATCGTCTGTAGCTGGGCGAGATTCAAAGCAAAACGTGGTATCCCATCTCATCTTCTGCTTTACAGGGCTTTGTGTAGGGGTAATGCTGCCTGCCTGGGAGAATGCTACTGCAGGAGGGACTTCAGGTTGGCCGGCATGAGCTGGAGTGGGTGAAGATGGGGGTTGTAGTCCCCTCTTGTGAGATTGCTGCTGGCCCTCTGTAGCCCTTTTCTGACTTTCTTGGGAGTCATTACTATCACCAGAGGACTCCAGGTGTGATGGGGTGAGCTGTTAGGACTTCTCACCTAAAGCGCCATCGCATTCCGCGCGGGAGTGGCCTGCTGCGCGCTGTAGCGGTAGAAGGGGAGATTCACCGGCGCCATCTTGGGCCGAGGCCGGAGCGGCAAAGAAGTCCGTTAACCGCTTTGGAGGGCCTTTCTTCCCCCGTTTCGCCATTTCTCCGCAGCCTAGAGCAGCAGAGGATCCCCCCCGCATACAATTAGCTGGGTATTGCCGGCACAGAGTCGCCGCTGTGAGCCGCTGTAAGTATGTGAGGCCTCGGAGCTCTACAGAGCAGCGGCCATCTAGATTGACGTCAAGCCATGCCCCCTTTTATTACAGATTTTAAATTAATGTCTCAAATACATATTACTGGCACATAACTAGGGCTCCTTATGTGAGTTTTTAAAGGGAATCTGTCAGGTCAAACTGGGACACTAAACCACTCAGAGGTCCTTATATACCTGGGGTTTAGTGTCCCAAATCACCCTGTTGTAATGCAATCCGCAGGCGCATTAAAAATAAAAAAAACCTTTATACTTGCCTAGAGAAGGGTCCGATCAACGCTGTTCGGTGAGAACAGTCCAGCTCATTCATGAGCTTGTTTGCTAGCATGCCTCCCTGCTACTGCGCTGTTCTTCAGTGAAGCCAAAGATGGACACCCCGGCTGCACTGCGCAATTGCCAGAGGTACGGGACATGCGCACTGAAGCCGAGGTGTACCCCAGTTCATTAAAGAACTGTGCAGGTGCGGGGAGTACAGCGGCAGGGTGAGTATAAAGCTGCTTTATTTTTTTTTTCGACATTAAGAATTTTTATTGAAGTTTTTGTTTAAAAAAACAATAAACAAATCACAACACAATACCAACAGAGGTGGTGCATAGAAGGGGGGTTAGGGAAAGGGGCGGGATGAGCGGGGAGAACAGGGTACATCAGGTGGGCAACAGGGAGGACCGAGGGCGTTAGGGGAATAACAAAGGCTCTGTCGCATCAGAGTCAAACAGTAGATCCAATAAAAAAAACAAAGGCAGATATACATCATATCAATAGAAAGAGAACAGGAAAAGAAAAGGGAAGGTTATAAAGGTACAGAGGGGAAGGCAGACTGAAACTCGGCAGAGTAATAGAAGTGGTTCCACAGGAGCCATGTTTGTTGGTGGGCTCTATCATCTTGTTTCAACTCCGCAATCAAGTTTTCCATGCTGCGAATGCGCAAGACCTCCTGAAGCCAAGACAACCGAGAGGGGGGCGTTGGGGATTTCCACAGTCTAGGGATAACGGACCTCGCTGCTATGAATAGGAAGCCTAACAGTCTACGGGTATTGTGATGATTCTGCCTAAATATGGCCATAACTCAGCTATATTTTGGTCTCTGGGTATAGGATATCCCTTCTTGCTTGCTTGCATACTGTGCGCAGCTACAAGCCTAGGTGCATATTGGCAGTAGCAGCCAGGCTGGAACAATAGGGCTCCATTGTATTCCTATACAGCCCTGGCTGATCAAACAATAGTGCATTGTTCAAGCCTGGGCTGTTGATCAGATATGACTGATAACAGTGTATCAATTCACTTTGTCTCATCTACATACAAAGGGTCTGAACGTGATTGAATTAACTCATCAGACGTACTGTCGCCAGTGACCTCATTCTGGGAGGTGGCATAAAGGGTATAAAAGATGAGGTAAGAGGTCTGTGGGAGGAGATTATGCAGGAGACCATCACAGACTACAGGATATGACAGACTTTGACTGAGATGCTACTATGAGCAGGCAGGTTGGAATGCTGCTGCTGCTGCTGATGAGCCTACAAGAGACTATGAGGGGACTATCACTAAGAGATCATGCTATGAAGACTGTGCTGGGATCATGCTACAGAGTTGTTACAGACAGACCATGAGGAGTTTTTTGTGATTGACTATTGGACTAATGCTGAGAGACTGTTATGAGAGCATGCAGGTGGGATTATCGTTTTAATGCCACATGCTGAAAAGCCTCCACTGGTGACTCACACATGCCATGTGTGAGTGTTGGACTATAGAACCACATCAAGGACATGTGTGGTAAAGTAATCATTTCACCTTTAATCCCTTTTATTTTATTTGTACTGTATCTTGCAACTAGTAACTGTTAATGCTTGCATATATCTGCATATCTGTTCTGATCTGTATACAGTCATGGCCAAAAGTTTTGAGAATGATACAAATATAAATTTTTACAAAGTCTACTGCTTCAGTTTTTCTAATGGCAATTTGCATATACTCCAGAATGTTATAAAGAGTGATCAGCTTAACAGCAATTACTTGCAAAGTCAATATTTGCCTAGAAAATGAACTTTATCCCCCAAAATACATTTCAACATCATTGCAGCCCTGCCTTAAAAGGACCACCTAACATCGTTTCAGTGATTGCTCCATTAACACAGGTGTGGGTGTTGATGAGGACAGGGATGGAGATCAATCTGTCATGATTAAGTAAGAATGACACCACTGGACACTTTAAAAGGAGGCTGGTGCTTGCCATCATTGTTTCTCTTCTGTTAACCATGGTTATCTCTAAAGAAACACGTGCAGTCATCATTGCACTGCACAAAAATGGCCTAACTGGGAAGAGTATTGCAGCTAGAAAGATTGCACCTCAGTCAACAATCTATCGCATCATCAAGAACTTCAAGGAGAGAGGTTCCATTGGTGCCAAAAAGGCTCCAGGGCACCCAAGAAAGACCAGCAAGCGGCAGGACATCTCTTAAAAGTGTTTCAGCTGCGGGATCGGGCTACCAGCAGTGCAGAGCTTGCTGAGGAATGGCAGCAGGCAGGTGTGAGTGCATCTGCACGCACTGTGAGGCGGAGACTCTTGGAGCAAGGCCTGGTCTCAAGGAGGGCAGCAAAGAAGCCACTTCTCTCCAGAAAAAACATCAGGGACAGACTGATATTCTGCAAAAGGTACAGGGAGTGGACTGCTGAGGACTGGGGTAAAGTCATTTTCTCTGATGAATCCCCTTTTCGATTGTTTGGAACATCTGGAAAACAGCTTATTCGGAGAAGAAGAGGTGAGCGCTACCACCAGTCTTGTCTCATGCCAACTGTAAAGCATCCTGAAACCATTCATGTGTGGGGTTGCTTCTCAGCCAAGGGAATCGGCTCTCTCACAGTCTTGCCTAAAAACACAGCCATGAATAAAGAATGGTACCAGAATGTCCTCCAAGAGCAACTTCTCCCAACCGTCCAAGAGCAGTTTGGCGCTCAACAATGCCTTTTCCAGCATGATGGAGCACCTTGCCATAAAGCAAAGGTGATAACTAAATGGCTCAGGGAACAAAACATAGAGATTTTGGGTCCATGGCCTGGAAACTCCCCAGATCTTAATCCCATTGAGAACTTGTGGTCAATCATCAAGAGACGGGTGGACAAACAAAAACCAACAAATTCAGACAAAATTAAAGCATTGATTCTGCAAGAATGGACTGCTATCAGTCAGGATTTGGTCCAGAAGTTGATTGAGAGCATGCCAGGGAGAATTGCAGAGGTCCTGAAGAAGAAGGGTCAACACTGCAAATATTGACTTGCTGCATTAACTCATTCTAACTGTCAATATAAGCTTCTGTTACTCATAATATGAATGCAATTATATTTCTGTATGTGATAAAAACATCTGACAAACACACATAAAAACCAGAGGGCAGCAGATCATGTGAAAATATAATATTTGTGTCATTCTCAAAACTTTTGGCCATGACTGTATGTTAGATTTTAATACCGACCCATTTAGGGGTTAATAAATATATAAAATTTAGAAGGCTTGTCTTGTATTTATCTGGTGAACCCAGCACTCACTGGCGGTGAGTGTGGTTTTTATATGAAAGAAGACTCAGGGTGTGGCCACAGCGGTGTTGGCGCACGGAGGATCTTTCACAGGTATGCTTCCTGAACTTTCGTGGGAAGATAGAGAGTAGAGATGATCTAATTTCTCAAAAGTTAGTTTCTGCAGTTTGATTCAAAGTTCCAAAAAAATTGGCTTCGATCTGAATTAAATTGTGGCGAATATCGCTAAAAAATACCTACTTCCTGGCTTCAGAGAGCCTGTACAGTAGTGTAGAACACTGTGCCTTGCAGTAACACGCATAGGGAGCCTACTGTGGTAGTCAAACAATACTGTGAATCAGTATGACACGAACATGACAGGAGTTGCTCTTAGAACCACTGCACACTTCACTTATTTGGCCAGTTACGGGGCCAAAACTGACCAACTAACTCAAGTGTGAACACAGCCTTATAGATCCATGTTAGTGCCAGGTAGAAAGAACTGTGCAGAGGCCCAACATCATACTGTAGCGTTAAAGAGCACACTCCTTTTACACCCTCGTCTGCTGATTCCACATATATGTCTACAGAGTGGCAAAGCGACATAATGTGGAGTTGGAAGCAGCATGAGGAGGCCACAGAGTGGCAAGGCGACATAATGTGGAGGTGGCAGTAGCATGAGTAGGCCATACAGCTTTTCCAGGGCAAACTCGGCCAGTTGCGGCCACAAATCCAGTTTGGCTGCCCAGTAGTCCACCGGATCTTTGATGACGGGTGGCAGGGTGAACTCTAAGTATGCCATCACCTGCTGGTTCAACTTCTGCTCTGTGTCTAGCTGCTGATGAGCAGCTTCTTCACTATGCAGGTGAAGAAAAATGATCATCAGTGACGCTAGACTCAGGCTGCTGCTTATGAAGACGATACTGTTCCTGCCACCCCCACCCCCTCCCACAGCTGCCACGCCACTGCAAGTTGAGTGCTCAGGGCCCCCCGATCAGACATGTGAGAGGATGGATGATGGCGCAGATAGGCAGCGGCCAACTTGCTACATAGCATGTCTCTATAGTAGTTCAGTAGTTCAGTTTATCCTCCCTCTCAGCGGGTGTAGAAAAAAGGCCCCCATTTTTCCCTGGTAGCGAGATTCTAACATGGTGGAGAGCTAGTAGTCATCCCTCTGCTGAATGGTGACAATTCGGCTGTCACTGCACAAGGAAGTCAGCATGCATTGGGCCATTTGCGAAAGTGACTTCATGGGACTCCCTGCATACATCTCCACTGCGTACTGCCACGGTGTGTCTGGGTCATCTGCCTCATCCGCCTCATCTCCTTCTGGCTGTTCTGGTTGCTCCTGCTCTTCCTCTCCACCCATTTGGCTACACATTGTTTGTGCTCCAATGTCCTCCTCATCCTCCTCCAGTTCAGCCCCCACAGGGCTCATGTGGCCATGAGATGTAGATGCCACATCTCCAGTCCCCTGACCAGCCAGATTGAAAAGCATCTTTTCCAGGATGTGAATCAGTGGAATGATGTTGTTCATCCTGTAGTCCTGGTGACTGACTAACAAAGTGGCCTCCTCAAGGGAACTAGCAAACTGCAGGTGTCACGCATGAGTTGTCACTGGCTAACGTTAAAGTTACACAGGGGAGTACCTCTGTCCGCTTGGATCATAAAGAAATCGTTTATGGCTTTTCTCTGTTCATATAGTCGATCCAACATATGGAGGGTTGAATTCCAACGGGTGGAAATCAGTATATCAGTCTATGTTGTGGGAGGCCGTTCTGCCACTGTAGCTCAAGGAAGGTGTGCTTGGCAGTGTACGAGTGGCTGAAGTGCATGCAAAGTTTCCTTGACATTTTTAGGATGTCTTGCGGATAGGTGGAACACTTAAGGAAACGCTTGACAACCAGAGTGAATACGTGCGCTGTGCAGGGCGCATGGCTCAGCTCTCCTTGACGCAGCGCTATCACCATGTTCTTTCCATTGTCCGTCACCATTATCCCGATTTTAAGTTCTCTTGGAGAAAGCCAGGATTCAATTTCTTGATTGAGAACACGGAGCAGTTCCTCCACTGTGCGACTTCGTTCGCCCAGGCAAACAAGGTGTAGAACAGCATGACACCACTGTGCCCTGCATGTGTGGTATGCTGGAGAAGTACTGTGAATTGTCCCCGCATTGGAGGCCGAGGAGACAGTGGAGGATGAGGCGGACATTGTTGCAGAACCAACGGCATGAGAACGTGGAGGCAGAAGCTGCATCACCTGTCCAAGTTGCTGGTGTATCTGGGCAGGCACCACATTAACCCAGTGGGCCGTAAATGACATATATTGTCCTTGACCATAGTTACAGCTCCACACCTCATCGCTGCCGTGCACTTTGGCAGACACCGACAGGCTCAAGGACTGGCCCACCTTCTCTTCTACATATTTGTGCAGGGCTGGTGCTGCCTTCTTGGCAAAGAAATGATGGCTTGGGACTCTCCACCTCAGCTTGGCGCAATCCATCATTCTCTGAAAGGTGCGGAGTCCACCAAGTGGAAAGGGAGTGACTGCAGCACCAGAAACTTGGACAGGAGCACGTTCAGCTTCTGCAGTGTTGGATGATTGCACACATACTGTTGTCTATTAGATATAGATTCTGTGATTGATTGGTGATGCAATAACTGACTAGGAGGAGGAGGAGCATCATGACCAGCAGATGATGTGAAGGAGACACCGCTTCCTTTGGCTGAGGTGGTGGAGCCTTGACTGCCTGAAATGGGGTGGGTGCTGCAACGGTTGCTGCGGCAGGCTGGACCACCACATTGGAGCCATTCCTCTCCCAGGTCACTTTATGGTAACTCTGCATATGTTGGTCCAGGGTTGTGGTGCTACCATTGGCACCCTGGCCACGCTTCACCTTCTGCCCAAAGATTGAACATATGGCCATGTTGACCTCCCCCAGCGGCTTTACAAAAAACTGCCACACCGCCAAGTAGGTGATTTTATTCCCAACACTCTGAACTAACTGACTGCTACTGCCACTGCCTCCATGAACCCCTGCACCACTGCTTTCCGGGCAGGGAGGCTGCTGCAAAGCGGGTGATCTACCCCGGGCACGTTTTGCTCCTGACCTCACACTGCTGCCACCCTGCTGACTCCCCCACTGCCTCATGCGTAAGCTGCAACCCTCTTCTCCTGATGACGATGAAGTCCCTTCGTCACCCAGCTCCCAATTACGATTGGCTACATCGTCATCCACCACTGTCTGCAGGTCACTGATGTCCTCCTCAACACCAGCTCCCACGCCACTCTCCTCATCACTACTTGCCCACCTACTGCAGGAAACGGCGGATGCCTCCTCCAGATCTTTGCTGAGCAGTAGCTGCTTACTGTCCTCTAGTACCTCCTCACTGTACAGTGGATCTGAGCCCACAGCATAGAGTACTTCTCTAGCTGAGGAAACAGAAAAGGACAGAGGCAGGTTGAGGACAGGTAAGGGCACAGGGCCTGCTGCCATGCCATGCCAACTAAGGGTTGTGTCTGACGAACCCACCGACTCTTGGCTGGGGATGTCTGATGTGACTTGGGATGAATTGGATGACCGAGTCAACCAGTCAACAACCGTTGGGTTGCTGGTCAAGACACGACCATTACTTGACACTGGGAGCTCAGGCCTCTGTAACTGACCCCTGCTGCCATGCCCCCTTACTCTGCTGCGACCTATGCCTATGCCAGAAACATTTAGGCCTGTGGCCCTTCTCTGTGCATGGCCTCTCGCTTCTCTGTCTGTCATACTGTTTGATGAGAAAATGTAACACCAATAAAATAACCGTGATAAAGGAAGAGATTTGTGGCTCAGAATTATTGAATTATTGAAAATTCTGTATGGATTAAGGTCTGTAACTTTGTACTGGTAACAAAATGGAGAATATGGTCGTTATGTCTTTCCCCATGTTAAAGGCGTTTATTGCAGATAAGTGCAGATATTATTGGATGATGATTCAGTTTTCTTTGGCACAGTAGTACTAACAAATGTTAGTGAATAAGCCCCTTATAATAAACGCCTTTAAGGCTGAGGCCCCACGTTGTGGAAACGCAGCTTTTTTTGTTGCAGATTTTGCTGCGCTTTTTTTTAACCAAAGCCAGGAGTGGATTGAGCAGAAGGAAGAAGTATACGAACTTCCTATATATTTCCCATTCCTTTTGTAGCCATTCTTGGCTTTGGCTCAAAAAAACGCAAGAAAAAAGCTGCATTTCCGCAACATGGGGCCTTAGCCTAAAAAGGCATTTTTTACAGATACGTGCAGATATTACTGTATGATAATTCACTGTTTTTTGCTTTACTACACTGTAAAAGGCTTGTTGTGTTCCACCTTGAAGATACAGGTATGAGTAATGAGCAGCAGTATAATGGCAGTGAGTGCTGCAATGTGAATTATGCTGAAAATTCTTGCTGTAAATGACCCTGCAACCTGCCCAAATTCTTCTCTCAATTCCTCCCTATACTTTCCATACAGTTCTAAAGATCAGCCTCTTTCCCTGAACTGCTATCTGTTTTCTGTCTTTCCCTAGCTCCTGCAACCGTCTGTCCCTACAGTAAGAGCGATGTGAAATGACTATACCTAAAATGGCCGAGCGTTTTTAGAGGGCTGTGACATCACAGGGTCGGCTGGCTGGCTGCTGATTAGCTGCACGCTTGGCATTGTGGGTGATCCCGCGCTCCCAGAGTCCCTACCCCCTTGTCCTAACGTGTAGCGGCCATTTTCTAAAAAAATGCGATTCGATGCATCGAAGTGTGAGGAAATCCGGAATCATGATGAATCGAAGATTTCCTGAAATTCGGATCAAATTCCACTTCTGCATCTTCGATTCACTCATCTCTAATAGAGAGGAGGAGGGTAGCAGGGTCATTATCCAGAGTGATTCCAGTGACCATCTGAATAATTCGGCGGACATCCAACCAAAATGGGCATAGAAGCGTACATCCCCACTAAACATGTGCCATCGTATCCCGGTGAACGTTACATCTCGAGCATCGATCCAATGTGGAGGGGTACATCTCATGGAGGACAGAGGGGACTCTATACCACCGAGAGAGGATCTTATAGTTCATTTCTTGCGCCTTGCAAGACATGGAGAATTTGTGGCATGCCTGGAAAGCCGATGACCACACGTCTGGCGAGAACCAGACTTTTAATTCCCTCTCCCAACCACTCGCAAACGCTGGCAAGCAAGTATCGGAGCCCTCCATTAGCATGCCATAGACAAGCGAGACAGTATGAGCTTGAACACGGAGTTAGGCACATGCGAAGAATGAGACGTTTTGCTTTTTTATTTTTAATGCGGCCATGGATTGCGTTATAACAGGGTGATTTGGGACACTAAACCTCAGGTCCATATGGACATGTGGGTGGTTTAGTGTCCCAAATTGCCCTGACAGATTCCTATTAACTTAACACATTTTAGCCTGTCTGCATTCCAGCTTTCATAAATTTCTTAAATTTTATTTCAATATAGCTTTACAAGAGCTTGTATTTTATGGGTACATATGACAGTTTATATTACTGTTTGCTTTTAGTTTCAAAATATATTTATTGAAATATAGCAACAGAACACATTACAAGGAAAAAAAAGTAACCATACAAAAGTACATAAAAATAAAATATAAGAGCTGTAAAGCAGCCAGAAGTAGTATGAAGAAAAACTGTGTAAAAAGGGTATCAAGACCCCAAACTAACATAGGAAAGATGTGGGAAAGGGGTATAGCGATATAGAGCAAATGCGTAAGGGGTGGATGGGGAGTGGATCATACCCGAGAGAGGGGAAGTGAGAGGGACAATCAATCCAAACCTGACAATCAAAGCTGAAGACAATATGGCAGGCCTGGGATACTAGACCTATTGACCCAAGGAGCCCAGATTTTATCAAAAAGTGGGTGAGTATCCGAAACAGTGGCATTCATTTTTTTCATGGAGCATAACTGTGTCAGTGAGCATCTACTTGATAATTTGTGGGAAGACCAGAAGATTGTGTCTATTCTGCAGGGTGGAGAGTGGAGGGTGCTATGGCTTTTCTGTAACGTATGGCCAAATGTTGGGAACTCTCCACATGTGATGAGAGATAAATCAGTCTATCCAGGAAGCTTGATATCTGCTCCATGCTTACAAGATGCTGACTTGAAGGGAATGAATGTGAGCTTTGGTCCAAGGGATGGCATCAGTGACTGATGAGAGGACCCACATCCTCATAGGTGAGCAAATACAGTTGCACTAAAATATTTTATCTATGTGTTCTGTGGATAACTTGAGAGACATCTGCGAGAATTGAGAATGGATTCTTCGTCCAGGAATTTTATTCTTTAATCGCTTCTGTACCGGGCCAATTTCTGGTCCAGGACCAGACACATTTTCGCTTTTTTTTGTATGTGTGGTTTTGAGGGCTGTAACATTTTTATCATATGGGCTATTCATCTAATTTCTGTGTCTTTTTTCGGTGACACATAGGTCTTTATTTTTATGCTGTTTTTATTTCTGCATAAGTTTTCTTTTTTTTTTTTATATCCGGGAAAAAATAAACAAAAGAGGAGGGAAAACGTGTCTGATTTTCACTTTTCATTTTTTTTTTTATTTAATAAAGCAAAGTGCTAATAAAAAACTTTATAAAATAGTTTTTCCTCTCCATTATGGTAATTTTTATTTTTTATGGTGTCGTCGGGGGTGGGGCTATAACCTGTAATGAGGACATTTTATTGGCATGTGTTTTTTTTTTTTTTTTTTTTACATTTTGTTCCCATAAGGTCATAATAGAGCTTTGGGGACATCTGATTACCTTTTTTTGTGGGGGAGGCTGATTTCCCCTGTAATTGGGGCTGGTGCATTTAGCCCCAGTTGCAGGAGGACCCAGTAGGACCCAGCAGCTCTTACAAATGCTGATGCCGGCAGATCATGTGACCGCCGGGTCCAAGGGGAGCCGCAAGATGGTGGCGCCCATAGCTGTGTATACAGCGCTCATTGCGTGCTGTATACACAGCAATCGGGAAGGCAGGGAAGGCAATAAACCCTCAAATGTAAAGCAGCATGGAATTAATGGTGCTGTATAAATAAACAATAATAATAATAATAAATAAAACTGTTGTAACTGACAGGATGGTCACTGTTTTGACCTTCTCCATTAGATTCTTGCCAATTCTGTAATGAGGGACTTGTTCCAGGAAATTCTTGTAATGGACTGTGATATCTGGAGTCTGGTGGAAATTCTGGTAAATTTGAAGTTGTATCCTTCAACTCTAGTATAAGACAACTTAGTAGTGGCCCTAGAGGCCAGCCTTCATTGTTCCCATAATGACTTCTATTCCACCCCAGTTAGTTTGTTCTGGAAACAGACTACTTCTCTTGAACTTGGCCACTAGCCCTTTCCCTCAGACAGGTATTCAATAGCAAGGGTAGGTAAACTTCTTTGTTTGACGTTCTGATTTAAATAAAAAAAATCAAAGATGAGGTACTCGGAGTGCTGGTCAATAATTGTAAGGCTGACGACCCCTATAATAAAGTCATATACCACAAACCATAACACAGAAGTGCTGCCACAAGATGCTTCAGGACGCATGCGTTTACTGCTATTTCCTGGGACGCACCTGTACTATTCCATTAGAAGCAGTGAAAGTACATGTGCTGCCCCCAACTAGTGGTAAATGTATGTGTCCAGGAGCACCATATGGCAGCATCCTCATGGTGGAAACACACTATATATTTGGATGCAACTATATTCTTAGGCCACTAGAATGTTTACTGCGATGTAAAACTGCGTTCACATGGTGCGTTTTTGCACAAAAAAATGCCTGCATTTTTGTGCAAAAACACACCATTATACAGAATAATGTCCCATAGTGGCCCCTCCACACAGTATAATATTCCAACTTTTAGAATATTCCAATTTTCGCCACTCACTAGCTATTATTATAATGTGGGGTCTCTTCAGACCCCAGAGTATAATAAGTGGAGGGCCAAGAGAGGTGACAAACATAAAGAAAAAAAAAAGTTACTCACCTTCCTTGTGCTCCGGAGCGGCTCTGTTCTCTTCGGCGCTTCTGACTGAAGTCAGCAACCGCTGAATGGGTCTTAGGGGTCACGTCGGTGTAATGACGCTGACTTGACCCCCTAGGTCCTATCAGCGGTCTCTTAGTTCAAGCAGAAACGCCAAAGAGAACAGAGCCGTTCTGGAGCGCAAGGAAGGTGAGTAACATTGTTCTTGCATGTTTGATCACCTCCTCTGGGGCTACACTTATTATACTCCGGGGTCTGAAGAGCCCCCACAGAATAATAGTAGTTTCATTTCGGCCGTGTTTGGTCCGATCGAAACAGCTGGGTGAAGACTCGGGCTGCCATGCCAGAGAAATAAACCTCGCATGCCGGGGGTCGCTGACTCCTGTTGTAAAGGTTTCTCCAGGTGAAGGCTGAATAGATCATTGGTAAGGAAAGGCAAGATGAAATGGTCCATAATGAGATAGTCACTTCATGACTTTGTTCAGCTCCTACTGCAGTAAAAACTGCTGTAAAAAATTGACATCTAAGGAACCATACTAAAGGATTCAGCCCTGTAATTCATGAATGTTAGAGATCCTAGAATGTCTATTCTGTAGGCGTCATCTTGCAAACCTTGGTAGTTGGCAGAGCCATATGCTCAGAGTAGTAGTAAATAGTGTGGCATCCCCGAGCTGGCTATGGCTGGGCTGAGGGTGATCTATGTGCATTGTATTATTTCCTGTTGCTTCATAGCCTGTGTGACATAGCAGGGGGTCCTGAGTCTCACACAACACAGCGCCACCTAGTGAGCCTCACACATGCATTATACCTCCCATAGGATTGAATAGTAACCAAATGTCCAATGGGAGGACATCGCCTGGGAAAAGGGGAGGAGTCAGCTGATCACTGGGTCCCCATGGTAACACCCCTGCAGGAAGGTCCTGCGTGTGAGGAGTTAGAAGTATGGAGTGTTAGGAGGAGGAGGTGAGGAGATAAGTGTGATGTCCTGTGAAGAAAGCAGTGAGTTTAGTGCAGGAATCTCATGTCCTACACAGGCCCAGGAAGGTTGGAGAGCTGACATACTCCAGCTATTCAGAAGATCCTGTCCCCTGTCTGCCTAGCCATCGCCCTGAAGGAAGTCAAGCATCATTATCTTGTCAGCATGAGACTGTGGAGAGAACATTCTGGAACACGTGCTCCATAGCAAGTATCACAGGATCCAGAGGCCTAGGCCAGACCTGTGGAACATCCCGCCACCCTGACTATTGCACCCCGAAACTCTGAGCTATCAGGACCACATAACGTGAGTGGGGAATATTATGTACTAGTATCATGGTGGGCATCCTCCTATGAGCCAAATAGGAGCCCAGACACACCTTAGGGCTGTAACACTGAAGTATAAAGGGCTAGGAACACCTTTCATCAAGTCTACCCTGCACCCCAGGACTTTGCTGTGTCACCACCAGGGGTACCCCGTTGTTTTGTATTGAAGAAACTGTTTAAGCATTTGTGCCTCCACACCCATGGAAGTAAAAGTTCAACTTTACAACCGTTTCTGTGTCTGACTCTGCACCGACAACATCAGGGCGCCCCAAACACCACCAGTCGGCACAGTATAGGGGAAGTGCCCCGGGGGAACAATCACCATCAACATTTGTGCAGCCCCCTCATCACCGGTACCAGTGGTGGTAACGTGGGACAGCACCAGCGCTGCGCCCTCGTGCCCAGAGACCGTGACAAGTCTGCGCTGTTTGCAACCCGCAATCCCAACTGCAGCGTTACCTGCAAGAAAAACTGGCGTCACGAACAGGATACGGGTGTGTGCCATTTTGAGAAAGTCGCCATGAAAGGTGCGCCAAATTGTCTCCAGAGCATCGGTCTTTATTGTGGACTTTGCTAAGATCAAGTTTATTCCCTGAGAGTGCTTGCCACAAAGACGGGGAGCCCTATACCCCTGAAGTAAGCCCTAAAGACTGTCCTCTCAGTGTGTTACAGCCCTGGAAGAGTTAAAACGCCCAGGACTTGTTTGCTGCGCCACATCGCTGTGTAAGAACGCCCACAAAGGGTTAACTGTACCTTGCAAAAGTGCAGGAGATTTTTAGCACTGCCCATGAGGCCAGGAGACCCATCTGCCGCCATCTTAGGAGAGCCCAGAATGCTGAGTGCAATGCTCCAGCGCACCCATACAAGAAAGCGAAAGGCGAACGTGCCAGCGCCATTTCCGACTCTCCGGTGCCGCATCACCGTCCCTGCTGTGCACCGCTGATCTCTGGTCCACGCTGCAGTTGCTGTCAGTGAGTACTGTGCCTCCCTGTCCTTGTCTTCAGTCCTCCCACGGCCCCAGCGAGTGTTTTCCGTGTACAGTGTCCGTGGGGAGTGCCACCATTAAAGAGGGGGAGCACACCGTCAGCCTGCATCACAGTGACTCTGTTAATAGCTACAGCATTCCAAGTTGTAGTCTCCATTCCCTGCCAGCAAGCAGTTGAGTTTCTTAAAGAGACGGCGACCTAATTTCAGTCATACCTGCAAACAACATGACTGAGCAAAGTGACATTGTGCCATCTGTTTCTAGTGATCCAGCAGTGCCCATGGCGAGCAGCCTACCATTCTCCATGCCATTTTACCCTGGCGCACCATGGCTGCCGCGCTACAAAGGGGAGGCGCATACCCTCAGGGACTTTCGTGAGAAGATGCTGTCTCTCTTCCAGTTCTATCCTCTGAATACAGAACAGCAGATACAGATCCTGCTGGGCCAGCTTGAGGGTGCTGCAGCTAGGGAGGTCAAATCCTGGCCTGCCTCTGACAAAAGAACCCCTGGGCAAATTCTGGACAAACTCCAGGTGAACTTTGACGTGCGATCTGTCTCCGAGGTAAAGATGCGCTTCTTTTCCAGACGACAACTACCTGGTGAGACCCTGCGGGACTATGCTTTATCCCTCCAAGAGGCGTTCAGAGCTGTGGTGCAAGTGGATCCACGTGAAAATGTGGACTCTGATAAAATCTTGCTTGACCGCTTCATAGAAGGGGCGGGTACCACATTGCTCCAGAGTCAGTTGCGAATGCTTGCTGCACAACATCCAAGCATCACGTTTGCTGACTTCAAGGCCCTTGCCATCCAGGTCTTGGGAAAGGAGCAGCCCCAGCCGAGCCCAGTCATCTGTGCTCTCTCACCTGGACCCTCTACAAGCATTGCTCCAGTTGTCCTGCCACTACCTCTGGGTACCTCACCTGCTGCCCAAACTGCGCAGACTACACCAGCAGACTCCAGAGATGACCTTCTGGCCCGAGTGGATCATCTGACCCGTGCCATGGAACAGATCACCGTCCGTCTAGATCGTCTGACCCAGCCGTCTTCATCGTCCAGTGATCCTTTGCGAAGTCTCAACATCTCACCTGAGTCGCCACCCAGACTTCCGTCTTCAGTGAAACCTACGCAGAGTGAGAGGCCATACTGTACCTATTGCCATAGATATGGACACACCAGGCCTCAGTGTTTTCAGTTAAACGGGCCACCCCCGAGGCAGCGGGCCGCCCCTCGGGAGGAAAGAAGAAGGGCCCAGGTGAATCTTCAGTGCCATTGTCACGCTTCGTCTCAGCCTGCCCACACATCACAATCCGGGTGAACGGCGTCCCTCTGACAGCGTTGGTGGACACTGGATCTCAGGTAACAACCCTGCGCAAGCAGGTGTTCCTTGAACATTGGGACTTAGGTGTGTTGAATAGAACACCTGACACATGGATAAATCTGTGTGCCAGCAATGGACAGCCCATACCACAGCAGGGTTATTGGGAACCCACTATCCAGATTGGGGACTTGAAACTGCCTAGACAGGGTGTAATTGTCACTGATGTAGAGGATGATAGGTTTGCAGTTGTAATATTAGGCATGAATGTTTTACGCCATTGCTTTGCAGAAGTGTTGGATGCCTTGCATGCCTCTCTCCTTACAGCTTCTCCCAGTGACCAGCAGACCATTCAGCGGGCCATTCGTGTACTCAATGCCCAGCACAAGTTCGCCAACAAACAAGGTGAAATTGGTCGAGTCCGGATCCAAGATACCCGTCCAGTAACCCTACAGCCTGGAACAGAAACTATGGTGTGGTGCCGTGCCCGTCCGGGCATAGAAAATCAGGACTACGAGGCCTTGCTACAACCCATACAGGTAGATGGCCAACCACTTGTCATGGCTGCCCGCAGCCTTGTCACAGTTTCCAATGGACGTGTTCCTGTCCGCTTAGTCAACTTGGGCGATGCTCCCGTGAACCTCCACAAGTTCCACTCTGTGGCCCTGCTACACTGGTTAGCACCAGAAGACATTCTCTCTGGTGATTCTACCGCCACACAGCGTTCCACCCAAGCTGCTGAGAACATTCAGAATGGAGCCACGAAGTCCTGGTGGGATGAATTGAACGTGGGAGACGCCAATACCCCTATAGAGCACATCAATGGGGTTCGCAATGTGGCCAAGCGTTACCAACAGGCATTCAGCAAACACCCATTGGACTTTGGTAAGACCACGACCATACAACATTGCATTCTGACTGGCGACCACCATCCAATCAAGGAGCGTCACCGTCCAATACCACCCGCGATGTACCAACCGGTGAAAAAGTTGATCCAAGAGATGCGAGATGCTGATGTCATCCGGGAGAGTAACAGCCCCTGGGCAGCCCCGCTAGTCCTTGTCAAGAAGAAAGACGGAACCCTACGATTTTGTGTGGACTATCGTAAACTCAACAACGTCACGCACAAAGACGCATACCCATTGCCGCGGATTGAGGAATCTCTAACGGCTTTGGGATCAGCTACCTGTTTCTCGACCCTGGACTTAACCAGTGGATACTGGCAAGTCCCTATGGCGCCTGAAGATCGTGAAAAGACTGCGTTTACGACCCCGATGGGACTCTTTGAATTCAATAGTATGCCATTTGGGCTATGTAATGCCCCAGCCACATTCCAACAGCTTATGGAGAGGTGCCTCGGCCATGAGAATTTCCAGAGTGTGCTACTGTACCTGGACGATGTTATTGTATTCTCCCGGACATACCAAGAACACCTTCGTCACCTGTCCGAGGTATTCAAGGTACTTATACAGCACGGCCTAAAGGTGAAGCCCTCCAAGTGCTACCTGTTGAAACCCCAAGTTCACTACCTTGGGCGTGTCGTGAGTGCACAAGGCGTCCAACCTGATCCTGAAAAGATCACTGCAGTCCAGAACTGGCGAAGACCAACTACCGTCAAAGAAGTCCGAAGCTTCCTTGGATTCGCAGGTTACTACCGGCGTTTCATACCACACTTCGCCTAAGTAGCCGAGCCTCTGAACGAGTTGTTGTGCGGTTGTCCCAGAGAAAACTACAACTGAAAGCTTCTGGTAGACTGGACAGCATGTCAAGAGGAAGCCTTTCAAGCGCTTAAAGCACTTCTGACGCAACCACCAATTCTAGCCTATCCCGACTACAGTCAGCCATTCCGCTTGTACACAGATGCAAATCACCAAGGTTTGGGTGCAGTGTTGTCCCAGGTTCAGGACAACAAAGAGCGAGTCATCGCCTACGCCAGCAGGTGTCTGAGAGGCGCGGAGAAGAACGACCAGAACTATAGTTCTTTCAAACTCGAACTTCTGGCGCTTGTCTGGGCCGTGACAGAGAAGTTTAAAGACTACCTGGCTGCCACACCCTTTACTGTGTACACAGATAACAATCCGTTGGCGCATCTGGACACTGCTCGACTGGGAGCCCTTGAACAACGGTGGGCCTCAAGACTCGCGAATTACAAGTTCTCTGTCAAGTATCGCAGTGGCAAGTCCAAGGTTGCCTGTGGGAGAAGAACCACCCCGAGAAGACATCTGGGAAGAGGTGGAGATGCCACCATTCTACAACAAGTTTGCCCAACAGGTTGCTATTGGTGTCCCTGTAGAAGGAGAATCTCTGGCGAAAACAGCTGCCGAATCCCTCCAGGAGCCATCTCTGTGGAAAACGTTCCAAGAAGAGAGCAGAGTTTTAGGAGAATTGTCAGATTTCCTGCTTACAGGAAGAATACCAACCCGTGTAAAGAGAGGTCTTCATGACGTGGAATTAAAACGCCTTTGGCGACAGAGGAAGCGCCTGTTTGTCCAACGAGGCCTTCTACTTAGAAACACTCTTGATCCTGTCACAGGTAAAAGGCTTCATCAGATCCTCGTACCAAGAAGAGACGCACAGATGATACTTGAGGCATATCATGACAGATCCGGTCACTTCGGGGTGCAAAAGACCGAAGCTACCATCCGTCGTCGCTTCTATTGGGTTGGGATGAGGAGTGACATTGAGAGTTGGTGCCGAGAGTGTCCCGCCTGTAGTATCACCAAGGAAGGTCGAAGAGATCAGAAGGCCCCTCTACATCCAATTAAGACTCAAAAGCCATGTGAAATTGTTGCTCTGGACCATGTGAAGTTGGGTCCCACACGTTCCGGCTACAGCTACGCTCTGACAATGGTGGATCATTACTCCAAGTTCCTTGTCATCGTGCCTGTCAGAGATCTTACAGCAAGAACTACGGCTGAGACCTTCTACGCAGAGTTTGTCTGCCATTACGGTTGTCCTGAGCATATCCTCACCGACCGTGGATCGGCGTTTGAATCCCAATTGTTCCGTGAGCTGTGTCAGTTCCAAGACTGCAAGAAGTTGCGAACCACAGCGTATCACCATCAAGGGAATGGTATGTGCGAGAAGGCAAATCAAGTGATCATCGGCATGCTAAGAACAGCTGCAGTTACACCTGGTGTTGAGTGGCCTGAGCGTATCAAGGACTTGGCCTATATTTACAACAACACACCCCAAACATCTACGGGATACGCACCATTTTATCTAATGTTTGGAAGACAAGGTCAACTTCCTTCAGACTTAACCCTTGGTGTGAAGGTCCCTGACACCATCAATCCACTACCCATAACAGACTGGGTTGTTGAACACCGCCGACGTATGGAGGAAGCTAAAGAGATAGTTGAAACGCGCATGGATGAGGTTCGTAGGAGGCAACAGGAGGATTACAACCATCGCGCTCATGCAGCGCCCCTGAAAGTTGGCGACCGTGTATGGTTAAGGAATAACCATCGGAATGGGAAATTGGATCCATTCTGGGAGAAAGAACCATACAGTGTCATCTCCATACCATATCCTGAATCCGACGTGTATGAGATCTCTAAACCTGGGAGACAGCCCCAAGTAGTACACCGAAACCGTCTGAAGCTGTGCCTTAAAGAAGGACTACCCACAGAGGTGCCCCCAGCTGAGACAACGAGTACAGAGATCTTGTCACCTTCTGAAGCGAAAGAGAGACCCACAACGTTAACTGAGCTTATGTGGGCGCCTAAACTACTACCATTTAGCTGTTATCCACCAATTGCTCTAGTGCAAGAGAACCCTTCGACAGATGATTTCATTGATTTCAGTGACTCTGTTCCTGATTCAAATCTCGTTCCACTTAGGCGTTCTGAGCGTACCACAAAAGGCATACCTCCAACACGCTATAGTGATGCCATGGCTGTCCTTGGGTAAAAGAGGTTAACTGTCTCTGCTTCTGTATATATGTTATTCCTGCTCTGATTACATTAATGTTTTTCCTGTGTGTATATACAGTATATATATAATATCTTGCCATGTAATATAGTATTTACATTTATATGCAACAATCCAAGCCATAGTGCCTGGCTCACCGAGCCAAGGAAGTTCTGTTACCCCATTGCGTTATGGACATTCGTGCTAGAGTGCCTACTCTTCCTTACAGAAAGGACCGTTTATTGTTTCTCAGAGAGACTCTCATGATAATGGACACTTACGAAATTTGTGCCAGAGAGCCTCTGGACCCATTTGCAGTACTGTTGTTTCTATATGGACTGTCTGATGGTACCGCCAAAAGGTTCCATAAGTGTGAGTTTAATTATCTCTCCGTTACCCTTCAGACTTCTCATGGACATTCCAGGACTATGCCGGGAGGTCTTACCTCAAGTTTCTAAGTATTATATTTTTCTAAACTGTTAGTGACATTTGCACTTTATTCGTATTTATTAACGTTATGTTACATTTCTCACCTTCACCCCAGCCCGTCGCCGAGGTCGGCTCAGTGAAAGAGGGGGAGAATGTGGCATCCCCGAGCTGGCTATGGCTGGGCTGAGGGTGATCTCTGTGCATTGTATTATTTCCTGTTGCTTCATAGCCTGTGTGACATAGCAGGGGGTCCTGAGTCTCACACAACACAGCGCCACCTAGTGAGCCTCACACATGCATTACACCTCCCATAGGATTGAATAGTAACCAAATGTCCAATGGGAGGACATCGCCTGGGAAAAGGGGAGGAGTCAGCTGATCACTGGGTCCCCATGGTAACACCCCTGCAGGAAGGTCCTGCGTGTGAGGAGTTAGAAGTATGGAGTGTTTGGAGGAGGAGGTGAGGAGATAAGTGTGATGTCCTGTGAAGAAAGCAGTGAGTTTAGTGCAGGAATCTCAAGTCCTAGACAGGCCCAGGAAGGTTGGAGAGCTGACATACTCCAGCTATTCAGAAGATCCTGTCCCCTGTCTGCCTAGCCATCACCCTGAAGGAAGTCACGCATCATTATCTTGTCAGCATGAGACTGTGGAGAGAACATTCTGGAACACGTGCTCCATAGCAAGTATCACAGGATCCAGAGGCCTAGGCCAGACCTGTGGAACATCCCGCCACCCTGACTATTGCACCCCGAAACTCTGAGCTATCAGGACCACATAACGTGAGTGGGGAATATTATGTACTAGTATCATGGTGGGCATCCTCCTATGAGCCAAATAGGAGCCCAGACACACCTTAGGGCTGTAACACTGAAGTATAAAGGGCTAGGAACACCTTTCATCAAGTCTACCCTGCACCCCAGGACTTTGCTGTGTCACCAGGGGTACCCCGTTGTTTTGTATTGAAGAAACTGTTTAAGCATTTGTGCCTCCACACCCATGGAAGTAAAAGTTCAACTTTACAACCGTTTCTGTGTCTGACTCTGCACCGACAACATCAGGGCGCCCCAAACACCACCAGTCGGCACAGTATAGGGGAAGCGCCCCGGGGGAACAATCACCACCAACATTTGTGCAGCCCCCTCATCACCGGTACCAGTGGTGGTAACGTGGGACAGCACCAGCGCTGTGCCCTCGTGCCCAGAGACCGTGACAAGTCTGCGCTGTTTGCACCCCGCAATCCCAACTGCAGCGTTACCTTCCATCTGGTCACCGCAATAGTACTAAAAAATCAAGTAGTAAATGTAAATCTTACAGGCTGCAGCAGCAGAAGACTACTGTATTTGACTTTTTACCAATCCTGTTATAGACATTCAGTAAACAGAGTTGACCTGGAAAACTACTGTCTTGAGTTTTAGGACAATAAAATTCCCTCTTTATTAGGTTTACCTCTGACACATACATCTCAGAGTCACCTGATTCTTCATCCTTTAACATCCTTTCATCCTTTTCCCTTCCGAAAGGACACCCTAGAGGAAGCAGCTAGTGTGGATTTCTCCTTTATGGGAGCATGTGACATCATGAAAAGTGAGTGAGAGATGATCTGCAAACCAGAAACTATACAAGATAAAGATCTGGTTTCTGTTAGGGACCATATTATCATCATCATCATCATCAATCATCAAGGGCAGAATCTTTAAGCAAATATTATAAGAGTGACAGAGGTGGATAAGGGGAAGTTTCACAGACTGGGATTCACTTTTTTTCCTCTACGTCTAGAGAAGATGTAAGATGGGGAAACAGCCCTCATGTTATGAATGTACCTGTTTCTGTAGATAAGTTTATTTTTTTTTATAAACTGACATTTGTTTGTTTGACCACAAGAGGCCACTGTTACCTCAGAAATGGGAAGGACTGAAGTTCTGTAATTCCCTGGAGTAGTGACGTGGAGACCCTGTTCTGCAGGGTCTGAGGTGGTACAAGAAGCAGCAGAGTGTGTGTGGCAGCCATCTTAGAAGTGTGCTTTTGAGCTTTTAGAACAAGAAGGACTGAAGTGAGAGGAAAAAGATTCCTAAGGGATCAGAGATATAACAAGGGGGTGCCGAAGCAGAGACTGTTCCAGGGTTTGTTCAGACAGCATCCTAAGTTGAAGATTGCTATCAAGGACCCGGCTGAGAAGTGGCCCTGTCAGTGAGATCGCATGTTTTCTGGATGAGGCCCGGTTCCAGCTACTCCAGACCAAGGTAAAAAGGTACACCACAAAGCTGGATCAGTAAGAGAAGTAATCGTGCATGCACCGCATTACAATGTTTTGCTTGGGACTGAGTAAGGGCCTGTAGTTAGACTAGTTAGGCATACTCATCTTCACAGGCCACACTACTGGTGAATTATCTACCTATTCGGTAATAAGAACTAAGACTCAGAGAGTTCCATAGACTTGTAACTCCCACAGAGGAGCTTCTGAGGAAGTCTTTCTTTGGCTTGCAAGCTGACCTACTATTATATTTACTCGGTTGTACTTTGTTTGTGGGGAATAGGGTTATTTTGATAAGTTTGTAAGCTCTTGTGTTATACCGCTGGTGCCCCTATCGCACTCACTGAATTGTTCCTGTGACTAGGGTGATAAAAAGGTAACAAGTGGCTGGTTAGTTGCAGCCTGCAGATAGGTAAAAGCTTGGAGTGTTTTGGAGCTGCACATGAGAGGGCACCGCGCTGTACAACACCAGGGCCTCAGCTCCCTGGCTGAGTGTATATAAATAGTTGAGAGTGGTTTTTTTTGTAAAGATGTGTTACTACACAAAGTAAAATATTGATTTGGAGTCGCTTCCTTTGTTCGTGACTTCACTGTATCCTGGGGAGCCCACCTCGGTACACAGCTTTCAAAGACATCTAGGAGTAAAGACACAAATTATTATATGCCTGCTACATGTGAGAATAGATCACCGCCCATATATTCAGTAGTGTATATGACATGATCCCACAGGTTATATGTTCTATAATCACAGAGATCACAGCAAATATCACCTGAAAGTGCAGGTAACTTGCTATAGCAGATATCTCCTGCAGAATATATGACATATGTGAACACTGACAGGTTATACGTTCTATGATACCAAAAGTAGTCCGTTCGATCACTGCAGATATCACCTGCAAAATATATAAGCATGCAGGATATATGTTTAATAATGCCCAAGACTAGAAGTGTCAGAACACTGCAGTATATGACCTAATATATGATCGCACAAGTTACATACTTTATAGTACTTGATACCAGAGGTGGATCACGGCAGATATCGCCTGCAAGTATATAAGGCAATATGCATGTATGTATTATGCAATGTACTGTATATACTAAATAATGTTTGTGGTCCTACACATGAATCCCTCTCCTTTCATCCCCATTCTGAGACCTCAGACAGAGCAGCAGGGGATCGAGGAGAGGTAAGTATCAGTGTTTTTTTTGTTAAACTTTGGCAGATGAAGAGGGACATTAAACTGAGGAGCAGATGGAGGGGAGCATTACTATCACACTCTAGTTACCCCCAGTTTAATGTTCCCCTCCAGCTACCCCCAGTTTAATTTCCCACACCAGCTACACCCACAGTTTGTCACCCTCCAGCTCCCCAGGTTTATGTCCCCCTCTAGTTGTCCCCAGTTTAAACTATGGAGCAGCTGGAGGTTGACATTAAACTATGGGTGCACCAGGAGAGGGACTTTATACTGGGGGGGGCAATTGGAGGAGAACATTATAATGTGGGGGCATATAATATTAGTGTGACTGTAGGAGCATTATACTGTGTGGAGGCACAAAGAGAAATTGATGGAATGGGCAGAGTCAACATAAAAGTGGGTGGAACTAAACTTGCCAAAGCGCGCTATGCGCGACACACATTCTATAGCTCTTTCTGTCCTTTGAAAGTTGGGAGGTATGATATTGTATTGATGTTTCAGGAGGCATTGGAGCTACTATAGGCCATAGCCATTTGTGTGACTGTAGTATTTACTGTATTACATATACAGTGGCCAGGTCACCCTTTCATTGCCAATAATCTCATTTTGTTAAGTCTTTTTTTTGGAATAGAGCTATTGTTTTTAATAGTGTTATATTTGCCATTATTATTATTGTAGCTTGCTGCATTGTGATCTGTGACAATCCACAGTGTGTCTTATATTCTTTTTAAAGTCAGTGCAAAATGCGTTTTTTTTTGTTTACCAATACACAAAAACTGCCATTATCACTGCAAAAATTCAAGCTGACTCACACAGTGTTCTAGTCTAATACTCATTGGCCAGGTTACCCTTTCAAGGCTATATCTAATTTTCCTAATTTTCTTCATGTAAATATTTATATAATGTCATAATTATATAGTGTCATAATATATAAAGTGTCATAATTATCACTAATCGCTACTGGCTAAATGGGGAGAAGAAAACACTTATGCTACTGCCAAGCAATCCACCAGTGCAAGTACCAATAAACAAACAATAAAAATGTGAATGTCAACAGCAACACTACTTCTGGTTTTGGTAGCCCTTCCAGTAGCCACAGGGTTGATGTATTTCCTGAGAATTAAGATGAGGTTTATGCTTACATTTCTCATTCATCTTACAGCAGGATAGGAGATCTGAGAGCAGTGAAACACAAATGTTGAGTGAGGATACGTTCACACGTAGAAATTTGCTGCGGAATTGAGGGCAGAAAGTTAGTTCTCATGATGATGGCACTGGCAGGCACATCTGTTGTTGGCGGCAGCAGCTACGTGCGGTCATGTCCCATATGGGAATTTTTTTTTTGTACATTACCAAATGACAAATCCATGGCAAGGTGCAAGATCTGCAAGCAAAAGATTAGCCATGGTGTCGCATATACAGGAAACTAGGTCACACTGCCAACGTACTGTTTCCATGATCATAAAATACTTTCCATTTCAGATGATCTAGATTTTTCAGCTGGCAGGCCAGTTAGGCTGAAGGTGTACACAAATTTTTCTTGAAATTCTTAAATTGTCACTCATCTGCTCCCATAAATGGATAATTTTTGGTGGCTTTTTATAAAGTCAATTCATTATCACTTTTTAACTGACAGGCACACTAACAGTGTGCCACAAATTTTTCTTCAAATTCTCTAGTTGCCACTTGCCCCTGCCACACTGTTGGCATAATAACAGAATAGAACTAAAATCCCCATCACTGCATCTTCCAATACTAATGCCATGTTGATGCAGCATTCTACTCTCATAAAGGGTTTATTTTTTTGGTAAGCCATTTCTTCATCACTTTTAAACCTGGTACATTGCCACAAATTTTCTCCAAAGTAATATGCGTGATGCACTTACAAGTCCCAAAGATGGGCTAATTTTTATATAAAATCAGTGCTTTTTCCAATATCACTACCCTGTGTGAATAAAAAGAAAACATGGGCAAACACCTTCCCCGCAAAACAGGCTAAATTTTGGAGCATTTTAAATGTTTAAATGGCAGTGCAGTGTATGGTTAAACTAGCCGTCTGTATCCATGGCTTACCATCTGTTTTCCCATAGACATACATATCATTGTCACTTTGACTTAACTTTGGCAGTGTTTACCTGAGGGAGCTAGAAATGTGCTAGCTAGTCTTAGGAGCATTGACTGTGTCATACACTTTGTTTTAAGACAACCTTAAACTCTGTTTTGTGCAAACTTATTCAACCTGAAATGAATCTTTGGACTGAACCACCCAAACCAAAATTAACCTTATCAGGTTTGCCCATTTCTACTCAAAAGCAATATAAGATCAATCAGGATAGTCCCACATTTCGAGTGCTGTCCCGCTGTTTCAGGTGGCATGCAGTGATTTCAACTCTGTGTCCTTAGGACACATATAGAGAATGAATACAATAGTGGAGCATAGAGCCTTCAGATAATGAGGTCTGCAGCAGGGAAGTGCAATGAGCTTGTGGAATCTTCCAAAGAGGAGGGTCACTAATGAACATCCAGGATGAGGAACAACCTCGTTCTATTCAGGATGAGATGTTTGGGGGCCTGATGTCGAAAAAATCTGTAGACTTTCCTGTAATCAACAGGATGCAGAAAAACGGTTATTCATACCAAGAAGGTTTAAAAAACGTTTATTATTAACCCTGAGGATACAAAAACCTGGGATGAACATCCTAAGGTTGATGTACCAAGGTGGTGAAAAAAACTGCAATCCCGTTCTAAGATTCCTCACAGTTGAAGGATCATATGGAAAGGAAAGCAGATGGGTTAATAAAAAAGACTTGGGAGTCCTCATCCGCAATTATTTCCTCCAAGATAGTGGATACCTCATTGCTAGATCCATGTACCTGTAGCTTACCCAATTAAAAGATAATTTCAAGAAGGGAACCTCAAAGGAGGGTCCATTCCCTTGCTGAGAAAGGCAACAGATTTCATGTCAGATGCCTCAGTTGAGATGGTTCGTTTTGCTCCCAGGAACGCTGCTCTTTCCAATGAAACCATAAGAGTGCTATGGCTCAAAATGTGGTCAGGTGATACAGGCTCAACGTTTTCCTGAAGAGAAAATAAAGAACTCTTTCTTTTACATGAGATTACTTCTAATAAACTGTCACCTGTCACTACTAGTTCCACTGCCTTCCCTTTTGTAAAGACTCTTGGAGCCGAGGAAATCTCAAAGGTGGTGGTAGAGATCGTGGAATTTTTCAGAAAGCAAGGCATTCTGATAGTACCCCATCTCATTGATTTTCTCTCAATTGCCAGCTCTCAGGAGAAGCTAGTAGAACAGAGGGAATGAGTCTTAGCCCTGTTTAAAAGATTTAGGTTGGATCATAAATATGGAAAAGTCCCATCTACAACCCTCAACCCAGATCATTTTTCTGGGGGTTCTGTTGAACTCCAGCCTTCAGACATCCTTTCTTCTGGAAGAGAAACAAGAAAACCCCAAGAGAAAAATAGTAAATCTATACAAGAAGGAATACTGCTCAATAAGGGACGTTATGAGAATTCTGGGTCTCATGACCTTTTGCATACATTCAGTTTCTCTGGTCAAGGCTGCTACAAAGGCACCTTCTAGCAAGCTGGGATGGCAGACAAAGTTCCTTTAGACAGGAAAATTCATATTCCCTACTGGGTGAAATAGTCTTTACAGTCTCCTCAAATTGTCATCTTAACAGATGCAAGCAGCATAGATTCGAGTGCGACTAAAGAAGACAAATATCTTCAAGGTCTTTGGCCTTCTCAGATACAAAATTCCTCTTCAAACTAGAAACAGTTAAGAGTGGTTTGGGAAACTTTGAAGAAGTTCCTTCAGCTTCTAAGGGGATCCCACCTAAAAATAATGTCCGACAATGTCATGGCAGTTTCCCTCCTTCGACATCAAGGAGGAACAAAGTATGGTCAGCTCCAGGACTTGGCCTACGAAATATTCATCTGGACAGAGGTAAATGTTCCTTCAATTTCTGCAGTTCACATGAAAGATTCAGAAAATGATGAAGCTGGATCAGTTCTTCTCAATAAACAAGTAAGACCAGGCCCTAGCAATAGATTAACACAGAACTAAGGAATGGGACTAGCATATGCTTTCCCTCTGTTTCTGCTAATTCCATTAGTACTGAAAAAACAAATGAAGAAGAGAAAACTAATATTGGTTGTTCCAGCTTGGCCCTACCTTTTCACCAAATATAGCAAAAATATTATATTTTTTTTGCTGGCGGGGTTTAACAAGGGGCTCTCCCCTGGTACTACTTTTAAGGTACAATTGTCAGCTCAAAGTTTTCTATGATAACCAGTTAGCAGAACAAAGATGGGTAAAAACATTGATACAGGCCATCTCCAGCTTGAGACCATCTCTTAAGAAAACGGTGGCACCTTGGAATTTAAATGTGGTCCTAAATGCTCTTGCTTCTCAGCCATTTGAACCTATGGATTTGTTAGTTTTGAGACTCTTATCATGGAAAACGGTCTTCCTGATCACAATAACATCACCCAGAAGTGTAGGAGAAATTAACTCTGTCCATAAGAGAGCCTTATCTTAAAATCTTAGATGACAAAATACTTAAATTAGATCCATCCTTTATTCCCAAGGTGTCTTTCTCACTTCATATAAACCAAGAAATTATCTTACCTTTCTGCCTGGACCCCAAAAATCCCCAGGAACAGGCCTTTCATTGTCTGGATGTGAGGAGAGTGGTCCTGTATTATCTAGAAAAGACAGTTCCTTTCTGCAAAGATCAGAAAGTTTTTACCTGCAAAGAGAATAACTATACAGTAAAGCTACAAAAGGCGCACTGTTCAGATGGATAAAATCCTTGGTCCAGCAGACCTATTCATTGCAGGTCCTACAGAAGGAATTAAAGCCCATTCAACCAGAGTAATGGCCTTCTCATGGGCAGAAAGGAGAGAAGCTACCATAGACCAAATTTGCAGAGCTGCCACTTGGTCGAACTTTCATACCTTTATCAGATATTTTAAACTTGATGTTCTATCCAATCAGGATACTAATTTTGGACAGAAATTCCTGCCAGTAATAGCGCCCACCACCCCATATCCCCAGTAAGCTGGGGGCTTTTAACCGCTCTGTCTTCCTGTCCCCTCAGAGGTCAAGTGGGCAACCTCCAGTGGTGCTGTCATGAAGGGACTCCTGGAAAACCAATTACCAGTAGGACTAAATACTACTTTATGTTTGGTCACCTTTCCTGGGTCTCCGATCACTATACTTTGGGGTCTAAAGAGACCCCAAAGTATAATAGTTAAGGGGGATGAACCACAAAATTTTTTACCAAACCTGAAATGTTTGCAATATTTGCAACGAACACCGTAGGGGCCACTGTGGGATATTATACTGTGTGGAGGGGTCACTATGGGACATTATACTTTGAGGAGGCGCCACTGTGAGATATTATACTGTGTGGAGGACCCACTATTGGACATTAAAGTGTGTGTAAAAGTGGCTTGATACTGTGAGGGGGCGAGGTAAGGGGGCACTATGCCGTGTCGGCCGTGTTGCACCCCCTATAACTAAGCACCCCCTGATATACCATCTATGTTCAATCAGTAGGGTCCTGCTGCTGTGACCCAAATCAATGGGTATAACAAATAGTGGCAGTGATGTTTTGATGAAATACATGACTTCAATGTTTTCACAATACTGATTGTTTGTTACCGCACATTGCCTGCTGTGGCACTGTAGCTACTATTGGGCCAGGGTCATTAGTGCTTTGACTTAAGTGTAAAAACCAATTGAGTATAGGTTGTTTCTTATTACTGGCATTTCTCATTACTACCTGGTAACCAGAAAAACTGTATGGCTATTAACAAGACACAACATAACAGATCAGAGTTTCACTTACTTAAAGGGGTTTTCTGTGAGTTCAAAATACAGATGACCCATCCTTTGGACACTGTGCTTACTTGGACACTGTGTCATTTAAACGGCTGATCTGTGGTCCTGGGTGTTGCAACACCACCAATCTATACTAATACACTCAATCAATCTTACCATGCCAGAAAGCCCTTTTAGTAAGAACACCTCTGGCTCTAGTGTCTGCAGCAGTCATCATGTGACTGCGCCCTTAGGTGTAAAGATATCCTAAAAAGAAACCCAAAAATTTTCAATTACATTGTTAAATCAGAAATTTCTATGGCTACACAATTATTTCTAAGGCTGTGGCAATTGGCACAAAGTTACTCCAATTAATATGATTTCCTCAGCAATCTATCAATTATTGATGGATGTCTCTAACCACTAAGGTCAGACACTGTTCAAAAGACAGAGGAAGACAGAGGAACTGCACTTAAAGCTACAATCTGTAAGATTTGAGTTCTGTATTTCAAATCCAACATACAATGTGTTTCGGAGTAGCATAGCCCCTTTATCAAGTGCAAAACTGGAGAGCTGACATAAACAAGTGTACACACATATAGAAACTAAACATAAAAGGTAACTTCTTCCTGGGAGGGTCAAACCAAACACACAACATTTGCCACATCCCTTAATGTCAAAATTGGTGTTCTTCCTCATAAAGACAGGCACCTTAGATGTGGTGCAAATTTACAAATATATACGTATTGGACCAAAAAATTTTACCTTAAAAAGTCACTCGGCAGCAAGACCTTTTTGGCGTCTTATAGAAGTAGCTGCGCATGAACGGTGATTTGCACTGCGCATGCTCGGAGGACATGCAAACTGAAGTGATATGTCAGCTCCGACTGGCTATAAAATCACAACTGTACGTGTACGGGCAAGCTGTGGATGTGTAGAATGTCTAGGGTGGCGTTCCGGCCCCAGCAAACCTGTGCATGCTTAATCTCACATGCAAGTGATTTTAAAGGTTTTACGATGAGTGCACATGCAGTTGTGATTTCTAGCCCGGCAGGGCTAACATATCACTTCAGTTTGCATGGTCCTCTGAGCGTGCATACACCGTAAAACCTTTAAAATCACTCGCATGTGAGATTAAGCATGCATGGGTTTTCCTGGAGCTGTGCATGAGCACTACAGACTTGGTTTTACTCCAATATGTATATATTTGTAAAGTTGCATCAAATGTTGCATGTTTGGTTTGACCTTCACAGGGGAAAGTTACTTTTTTTTTTTTTTTTTTTTAAACTGCAATTTTTATTGAAGAATTTTAGGTTTTTTTATCAAAGTACAAAAACAAAAAAAAAACATGAATTAGGGGGAGCCAACCCACCACATCCCTAAATAAGGTGAAGTCAGAAACAGAGGCCAAATAACAAGGCAAAGAGGACAAGGGTGGACAAGGGGAGGAGACAAACACAAGACACAGGGACAGAACAAGAAGGGAAAAGCAGGGAGGGAAAAGGAAGGATGTCAAGGATCAGAGACCCTGTAAAATACAATATGTATCCCAGGGGGTCCAAATTGAAAAGCCTCCAGGGTGTCATTAAGGTGGAAAGTTACCTTTTATGTTTACTTCCTATATAAGGATCGCATGTGTGTACACTTGTTTATGTCAGCTCTCCAGTTATGCACTTGATAAAGGGGTTATGCCACCCCAAAATGTGTTGATGGATATGAAATAAAACTACAATCTGCAAGATTTGGGTAAGCGCGGCTCCTCTGTCTTTAGTCCAAATGGTGAACCACTAGAATTGGTCCTTCTATATCTATTTCTTGGCAGTGTGAATGCAGCTGCTCCCATGACCCAATACTGTGAACATAGTGACTAATAGTTGTCAAGGTGGTTGTGACCTTGCTCACAACAGTTTAAGGTGAGAAGCTGCCCTTCTATTGTATTGTAAGTGTGGTACCTGTGATGTTGTTATAAGTATATTCTGTATGCTCTTTGCTACTTACTCATTTTGCTTTGTCTGCCTAGCAACTATGAGGTAGTAAGGGAGGCGGAGCTGAGCTAGGAGGGCGATGCTAGACAGAGATTCTTGGAGGAAGCATGGAATAAAGAGTTCTGATCCACAAGTCATTATCGCATAGTGGACTTATTCCAGGTGACCTGCATCCTCACTACAACACTACAATTGGCGACGAGGATTAAGAATCATCAACTAAAGGTATTTCACAGCTACAGCAAATTATATACAAGACTGTAATACTAGCACTAGCCATGGCCTGTTTACCCTCCTTTGCTGCATTTGATGTGCACCAGCCCCAAGCAAACTTGGCAGCATGCTGGAATAAATGGCTGAAACGCTTTGAGATATTCCTGCAAGCACTGAACATTATTAACAATGCAAGAAAGAAAGCAGTGTTGTTACACTATGCAGGGGGAGCAAGTCTATGATATCTTCACAACTCTGCCTAATACAGGGGAGGACAGTGACTATGAGCTATGCAAAGCAGCATTAAGTACACACTTCTCTCCATACATAAATGCAACCTTTGAAATTTTCAAGTTTAGACAGTCAAAACAGTCACCAACAGAAAGCATTGATACATATCACGTCCGATTAAGACAACTTGCAGCTTACTCTGAATTTGCAGATACAGACAAGGAAATTCTGATGCAAATCATACAAGGATGTGTCTCATCTAAGTTAAGGAGACAAGCACCCAGAGATCCCACCATGACTTTAGCAAAATTACTGGACATTGCACGTGCTCATGATGCAGCAGAGAATCAAGCTAAACTTATAGAGAACACCGACTGTATGCCAGAGCAGCCATCTTCTGTAGCAAAGCTCACTCAGAAGCCACATGTGCCTCACACACAGGCTGCAACCTGCTACAACTCTGGAGGTCCTTATCCTCATCAGAAACCCAGCCCAGCAAAGGGAGTAACTTGTCATAACTGTGGGAAACAAAATCACTTTGCAAAAGTTTGCAGATCTAAATCACAATCTTCTTTCTCTGCAAAACAAGTCATGCCACAGAAAGTTCAGGCAGTGCAGTCAGTGCCCCCTGCTGATGAGCCCAGCAGCACCTACTTATTCTCAGTGACTGAAGAGGGGTCTCAAAATGTGCATACAATTACTAATCCCAAACAAGTCATCTTAATAAATGGCACTCCGGTGGAGACACTGGTAGATACAGGGGTGTCTGTCAACGTTATTAGTCACGCCACCTATAACCAGCTAAAGAACAAACCTGCTTTGCAATGTACTAACCTAAAGATATATCCTTATGGTTCAGCTACTGCATTACCCCTGTGTGGCAAATTTCAGGCAGTACTAATGTCTGATGGGAAATCCATCACGGACACTTTTTATGTAGTGGAGTGTTCTGCAGACACTATTCTCAGCTGCAGTAGTGTGGTATCTCTAGGCCTAGTGAAACTGGTAAACAGCGCAACACACTCTTCTGTCCAAAATATTAAGCAGAAATATCTTCAACTCTTTCAAGGCTTAGGAAAGCTGAAAGACTTTCAAGTAAAATTATACATTGACCAGTCAGTACAGCCTTCAGTTCAGCCTCACAAGCGCATCCCATTCCGTGTCCGCAAGCTTGTGGAGAAAGAACTACAAGACCTGGAGACATCTGATGTTATTGAACGTGTGGGGGGCCCAACTCCCTAGGTCTCATCAATTGTTGTTGCACCTAAACCTAAGCAGCCTGGTAAAATCAGATTGGCATGTCGCATATCCACACATAATCGAGCTATTCAAAGAGAAAGGCACATTACGCCTACTATTGATGACAGTCTCGCAGATCTAAATGGTGCAAAAATGTTTTCAAAAATTGATCTAAAATCTGTTTATTATCAGCTTGAATTGCACCCAGACTCCAGATATATAACAACTTTTAGCACTCATGTCAGTCTGAGAAGGTTCAAGAGGCTGAACTTTGACATTTCATCAGCTGCAGAAATATTTCAGAACGTTATCAGACAGGTTCTTTCAGGAATACCTGGAGTTCTCAATGTCAGTCATGACATCCTTATCTTTGGCACAACCCAAGAGGAACATGACAACCACTTAGAACAAGTCTTTCAGAGACTGCAAACCTGCAATCTAACCGTAAATCCATCAAAATGTGAGTTCAACTGGACGTCTTTAAATTTTTTTTGGCTATATTTTTTCTGAAAATGGTGTTTCCACAGACCCTGAGAAAATAGCTGCCATAACCTCTGCTACCCAGCCTCAAAATGTATCAGATGTTTGGAGTTTTCTTGGACTGGTCACATACTGTGGACGTTTCATACCTGATCTAGCTACTGTTTCTGAACCCACTACGACACCTCACTAAAAAAGATGCTCCTTGGTCATGAATGGTTGAACATCAATCAGCATTTGACACACTAAAGTCCAGTCTGACTAGTGACAAATTATCATCCCCTTATCATCCGAAACCCTTTCAAGTCACACGTCAAGGGTACCATGGTTACTGCTCAACACCAGGGTCATCAAGTCACAAGAAATGTGTGCCATTTTAAAAAGGTTCGCGGCTATGACCCAGGAGCAAGTACAGAGGAGACAGATGATGAGGAAATCCCACCAGATACAACTGGTTCAGCAACACCAACAAGAGATGCCTCCAACAATTCACAGACTTTATCTGATATTGAGATGTCTCGACACTACCCGACGAGAATGAGTCAAAGACCACCAACGCACCTCATGGATTATGTTCAGCAGTAAAATTTTCCTGTCAATCTGGATGTTTTATTTATTGTCCATTTATAATGGTTGCATTTTCTTTTGTTTTTGTTTTTTTATAAGAAGGGGAGAGATGTGATGTTGTTATAAGTATATTCTGTATGTTCTTTGCTGCTTACTCATTTTGCTTTGTCTGCCTAGCAACAGTGAGGTAGTAAGGGAGTAGGAGCTGAGCTAGTAGGGGAATGCTAGACAGAGATTCTTGGAGGAAGCATGGAATAAAGAGTTCTGATCAATAAAAGTCATTATCTCGTTGTGAAAGATCCTCCGTGCGCCAACACCGCTGTGGCCCCACCTGACTCCTCTTTCATATAAAAACCACACTCACCGCCAGTGAATGTCGGGTTCACCAGATAAATACAAGACAAGCTTTCTAAATTTTATATATTTATTAACCCCTAAATGGGTCGGTATTAACATCTAACACATATAGTTCAGAACAGATATGCAGATATATGCAAGCATTAACAGTTACTAGTTACAAGATACAGTACAATTAAAATAAAAGGGATAAAGGTGAAATGATTACTTTACCATACATGTCCTTGATGTGGTTCTGAGGTCCAACACTCACACATGCTCTGTCATGTGTGAATAACCAGTGGAGGCTGTTTAGCATTAACTCCTAGCATGTGGCATCACAGTATATTCCAGCCTGCATGCTCTCATCACAGTCTCTCAGCATTAGTCCAGTAGTCTCATCACCGTCAGCAGCAGCATTCCAACCTGCCTGCTCATAGTAGCATCTCAGTGGTAGTCTCTCTCAGTGGAAGTCTGTGATGGTCTGTCTCAACTCCATAGCATAATCTCCATAGCATAATCTCCTCCCACAGACCTCTTACCTCATCTTTTATACCCTTTATGCCACCTCCCAGAATGAGGTCACCGGCAACAGCAAGTCTGATGAGTTAATGCAATCAAGTCCAGATCTTTTGTATAGAGCTGAGACCAAGTGGAATGATACAATGTTATCAGCCAGGTCTGATCAACAGCCCAGGCTTGAACAATGCACTATTGTTTCTTTGATCACTCAGGGCTGTATAGGAATACAATGGAGCCCTATTGTTACAGTGGTACTTCTATTTACCATATACCTAGGATTAGGGCTGCGCACATTATGAATCAATGCAGGTAAGAAGGGAGATACTATACCCAGAGATCAAAATACATCCCTGAGCCACAGCCACACTTAAGCAGAATCATCACACTCGTAGTGGACGTATTCGAGGTGACCTGCATCCTCACTACAACACTACAGTACCTACAATATTACACTATGCACTGCTTGATGCTGTTTGTTGTTTTCAGTATTGTTTAACTTCTCAGAGTTCAAGAACCAATGGTCTGGATTTGTACAGTAGGAAAATGGAAAGTGCCCTGCAACCTTTGCCAGTTTTTAGAACACAAGAAGAGTGAGAGAAATATTTGGGTCTTACATTTACATTAATTTAGGTTCCTAATATATATGCATGATATGTTAAAAAAGTATTTCTTTTCACAGTAAGGTAAATATCTTGTTCAAATATCTTATATGTACCTTCTTGGGTATTTACTTCAATTTATGATAAAAGAATCCTAACCATTTAAGGATTGCCTGACATATATTTATTACAGGTATTCATGGTATTTAAAATCATTGTGCATTTATGGCCCTGTTTTTAAGCCATTTAAAAAAAAAAAACAATGACAGTTGAGTGACTGGTGTTTAAAAGTTAGATACTGCTGAGTACCCAGGAGGGAAGACAGAGGTATTTTTTTTTTTTTTTACCACTTTTGCTTTCTCTTATTTCCTAATAGAATAGAAGCAGCAGCAGTACTGTAGCCTCTACTGATCTTAGGGCAAGTGGTAAATCTTCACCTGATCTCCTGGCTTCATTATAATGTTCAACTACGTGTCCTCTGGATGGAGATACAGTTGAAAACTGTATAGTAAGTCCTGGAGGAAGAGGGGATTGGGGCAGATGTGTGAAACAGCAGATGAGAAGTAAAGAGATCAAGGAACAAGGTATAGCTGCTATGAGCTGCTGAATTTGTTTTAGGTTGTCTTGCTTGGGATATGTATTTAAAGGGTTTTGTCTGTAGGTTGGTATTTAGGTGCTATTTTTTTAAGTAAAAAAATTATAAAAGTAAATAGTGTTTAATCATTTAAAATTAAGTGGAAGGGGGTTGCAACTGGATGATAAAATAAAAGAATTTCCCTCCGGCAATCCCTGCCACTTCCATTTTGATGATAATCTGGTTTCTGCTGTGCTCCACTTCCTGCATCAATCCAGACACAGCAGTTAACGCTAGAAAATGTTTGCTTTGGACAGTACCCACTTTGTGCTGACATGTAAGGACAGGTGCTGGAAGTAGAGTCAGAATTGCAGCAGCAGGGGGACAGGTGGAGGTAAATGTAAGTTTTTTTTTTTCATCAGCTGCTTGCAATCCCTTGCCAGTTATTTTAAAAGACTCATTTAACCTAACATGTACATATAGGATATCAAAATAGATGTTAATCATAGGTATATATATATATATATATATATATATATATATATAAAAGGCACACCATCAAAAATGGGACTGATATTTAAAACATCAGGAAGAAGCAGAGAGGAGAGGGATCATATGATCTATGGCAAAGAAAGATCTTTGTGTTCATCAACTGACAATTTTTCAGTCAATTACTGTGATCTCTTCAGCCCTTCATAACTACAGCCATTGCCATAAGTGTTGGCACTACTAAAATTTCTTCCAGAAAATTATTGCAATTACACATGTATTGGAACAACTGAGAAAACTGAGAAAAAAAAATGGCAAATTGGACATATCTTCATACAAAAATTCAAAAAGGGCCTGACAAAATTGTTGGTACCTTTTCAAACTTGTGAGTAAATAACTTACTTTCTTGCATGTGATGCTCATTCAAACTCACCTGTGGCAAGTAACAGGTGTGGACAATATAAAAATCACACCTGAAACCAGATAAAAAGGAGAGAATCTTTGCATTGTGTGTGTGCCACACTAAACATGGAGAACGGAAAGAGGAGAAGAGAACTGTCTGAGAACTTGAGAACCAAAATTGTGGAAAAATATCAAAAATCTCAAGGTACAAGTCCATCTCCAGAGATCTCAAGGTACAAGTCCATCTCCAGAGATCTAATCCATGGCACTGTAGTTAATCTCTCTGGACATGGACGGAAGAGAAAAATTGTTCATAGGTTGCAATGCAGGATAGGTTGCAAAAGTGTAAGTGTGAACTATCTGTCGACTATCTGTCCCAGGAGGACCCCACTGCTGACAGAGACATAAAAAAAAGCTAGACTGCAGTTTGCCAAAATGTACGTGAGTAAGCCTAAATCCTCCTTGGAAAACGTGTTGAGGACAGATGAGACCAAGACAGAGCTTTTTGGTAAACCACATCATTCTACTATTTACCAAAAATGGAATGAGGTCTACAAAGAAAAGAATACAGTAACCACAGTCAAATATGGTGGAGGCTCAAAGATGTTTTGGGGTTGTGTTGCTGTCTCTGGCACTGGGTGCCTTGACTGTGTGCAAGGCATCAAGAAATCTGAAGACTACCAAAGGTTTCTGGGTCGCAATGTAGGGCCCAGTGTCAAAGCTAGGTTTGCATCCTAGGTCATGGGTCTTCCAGTAGGAGAATGACCCCAAACGTACTTCAAAAAGCACCCAGAAATGGATTGAAACAAAGCACTGGAGAGTTCTGAAGTGGCCAGCAATGAGTCTGAATCTAAATCCCATTGAACACTTGTGGAGAGATCTTAAAATTGCTGTTGAGAGAAGGCACCCTTCATAGATAAGAGACCTGGAGCAGTTTGCAAAACAAGAGTGGTCCAAAATTCCAGTTGAGAGGTGTAAGAAGCTAGTTGATGGTTATAGGAAGCAGTTGATTTGTTATTTTTTTTTCCAAAGTGTGTGTGCAACCAAATACTAAGTTGAGGGCATCAGTAATTTTGTCTGGCTCATTTTTGGAGTTTTGTGTGAAATTGTCATTTTTGGCTTTTTTTTCAATTTTTTTGTTGTTGTTCCAATACACACATAGGAAATAAACGTATGTATAACAAAACGTGTAATTACAATAATTTTCTGGGAGAAATACTTCATTTTCTGGAAAAATTTGAGGAGCGCCAACACTTACAGTGCTGGCCAAAAGTATTGGCACCCCTGCAATTCTGTCAGATAATACTCAATTTCTTCCAGAAAATGATTGCAATCGCAAATGCTTTGGTAATAATATCTTCATTTATTTTGCTTGCAATGAAAAAACACAAAAGAGAATGAAAAAAAAAGTCAAATCATTGATCATTTTACACAAAACTCCAAAAATGGGCCGGACAAAAGTATTGGCACCCTCAGCCTAATACTTGGTAGCACAACCTTTAGACAAAATAACTGCGAACAACCGCTTCCGGTAACCATCAATGAGTTTCTTACAATGCTCTGCTGGAATTTTAGACCATTCTTCTTTGGCAAATTTCTCCAGGTCCCTGAGATTTGAAGGGTGCCTTCACCAAACTGCCATTTTGAGATCTCTCCACAGGTGTTCTATGGGATTCAGGTCTGGACTCATTGCTGGCCACTTTAGAAGTCTCCAGTGCTTTCTCTCAAACCATTTTCTAGTGCTTTTTGAAGTGTGTTTTGGGTCATTGTCCTGCTGGTAGACCCATGACCTCTGAGGGAGACCCAGCTTTCTCACACTGGGCCCTACATTATGCTGCAAAATTTGTTGGTAGTCTTCAGACTTCATAATGCCATGCACACGGTCAAGCAGCCCAGTGCCAGAGGCAGCAAAGCAACCCCAAAACATCAGGGAACCTCCGCCATGTTTGACTGTAGGGACCGTGTTCTTTTCTTTGAAGGCCTCTTTTTTTTTCCTGTAAACTCTATGTTGATGCCTTTTCCCAAAAAGCTCTACTTTTGTCTCATCTGACCAGAGAACATTCTTCCAAAAAGTTTTTGGCTTTCTCAGGTAAGTTTTGGCAAACTCCAGCCTGGCTTTTTTATGTCTCTGGGTCAGAAGTGGGGTCTTCCTGGGTATCCTACCATAGAGTCCCTTTTCATTCAGACGCCGACGGATAGTATGGGTTGACACTGTTGTACCCTCAGACTGCAGGGCAGCTAGAACTTGTTTGGATGTTAGTTGAGGTTCTTTAGCCACCATCCGCACAATCTTTCGTTGAAATCTCTCGTCAATTTTTCTTTTCCGTCCACATCTAGGGAGGTTAGCCACAGTGCCATGGGCTTTAAACTTCTTGATGACACTGCGCATGGTAGACACAGGAACATTCAGGTCTTTGGAGATGGACTTGTAGCCTTGAGATTGCTCATGCTTCCTCACAATTTTGCTTCTCAAGTCCTCAGACAGTTCTTTGGTCTTCTTTCTTTTCTCCATGCTCAATGTGGTACACACAAGGACACAGGACAGAGGTTGAGTCAACTTTAATCCATTTCAACTGGCTGCAAGTGTGATTTAGTTATTGCCACCACCTGTTATGTGCCACAGGTAAGTAACAGGTGCTGTTAATTACACAAATTAGAGAAGCATCACATGATTTTTCAAAGGGTGCCAATACTTTTGTCCACCCCCTTTTTTATGTTTGATGTGGAATTATATCCAATTTGGCTTTTTGACAATTCTTTTTGTGGTTTTCCATTGATGACAAATTAAATGAAGATATTATTACCAAAGCATTTGTGATTGCAATCATTTTCTGGAAGAAATTGAGTATTATCTGACAGAATTGCAGGGGTGCCAATACTTTTGGCCAGCACTGTACAGCCTTGACTGTATGTCATAGGCGCTGTATATAATTATACATGAGAAGTCATTCTATGGAGATAAAAGAAAGGAAAAAAGAAAGTACAGATCTCAGCCAGCAGGGACAGTGGGATAAAATTGACCAAAAATGTATTGCTACAGAAAATACAGATTAGAATCACAGACCAGTACTGTTTGTTTATTAAAAAAGAACATGCCAAACACAGTACTGTTTTTGCACTGTATTACATAAAATCTTCCAGTCACCCTTTCAAGTCCAAATTACATTAACCATTTTTGTATTATTTTCTGTTTCCAGAGTAGAGATGGGTGAACTTATGCAAATTTGTTTAGTTTCAGGTACTGTAGTTCGGTCCAAAGGTTTGTTTCAGGTGAAATAAGTTTCATATGATCAAGAGCTTAAATTTGCTTAAAACATGAATGTGTGACGCGGTCAGAGCTCCTAGGACTCTATCTAGCCAATTTGTACGAAACCCAGCTGAAGTTATGTCAAATTAAAAGTGACATACAGTGGGGAAAAAAAAGTATTTAGTCAGCCACCAATTGTGCAAGTTCTCCCACTTAAAAAAGATGAGAGAGGCCTGTAATTGACATCATAGGTAGACCTCAACTATGAGAGACAAAATGAGAAAACATATCTAAAAAATCACATTGTCTGATTTTTTTAAGAATTTATTTGCAAATTATGGTGCAAAATAAGTATTTGGTCATCTACAAACAAGCAAGATTTCTGGCTCTCACAGACCTGTAACTTCTTCTTTAAGAGGCTCCTCTGTCCTCCACTCATTACCTGTAGTAATGGCACCTGTTTTACATTGTTATCAGTATAAAAGACCCCTGTCCACAACCTCAAACAGTCACACTCCAAACTCCACTATGGTGAAGACCAAAGAGCTGTCGAAGGACACCAGAAACAAAATTGTAGACCTGCACCAGGCTGGGAAGACTGAATCTGCAATAGGCAAGCAGTTTGGTGTGAAGAAAGCAACTGTGGGAGCAATAATTAGAAAATGGAAGACATACAAGACCACTGATAATCTCCCTCGATCAGGTGCTCCACGCAAGATCTCACCCCGTGGGGTCAAAATGATCACATGAACAGTGAGCAAAAATCCCAGAACCACAAGGGGGGACCTAGTGAATAACCTGCAGAAAGCTGGGACTAACGTAAGAAAGGCTACCGTCAGTAACACACTACGCCGCCAGGGACTCAGATCCTGCAGTGCCAGACGTGTCCCCCTGCTTAAGCCAGTACATATCTGGGATATTTGGGGCTTTTTCTCTGCACAGGGACTAGGACGACTGATCCATGTTCATAAAAGAATGAATGGGGCCATGTATCGTGAGATTTTGAGTGCAAACCTCCTTCCATCAGCAAAGGCATTGAAGATTAAACGTGGCTGGGTCTTTCAGCATGACAATGATCCCAAGCACACCACCAGGGCAATGAAGGAGTGTCTTCGTAAGAAGCATTTCAAGCTCCTGGAGTGGCCTAGCCAGTCTCCAGATCTCAACGCCATAGAAAACCTTTGGAGGGAGTTGAAAGTCGCCTTTCTTATGGAATTAACCTTCCACCACATGATTTAATATTACAATACCTTTTTGTATGGAGTAAATAAAAGCTACGTTTTATAATTTTACCTACACTGGAACTTTTTTCATTTTGGATTGCTGGATTCCACCACATTGGTTCTTCCATCTGGATATCTAGTATTAAGCTTGAAAATTCATAAGGCTTCTCTTCTTAAAAAGCATCCATGCCAATTGCCCCCACGCAAAGGTCTTTTTACATGCTCTAATGCAAAAAAATGAAAAATGGAAGTGTCACGATTGTGGCATAAAACAAAATGTTTGGCTGCTCCTGATATATCACAAATACATTTACTGCGGTCAAGGAGATGCTCTAAAATATGCGCTTTTAATGCTTGTGTCATGCATCCTACATAAAAAAGGTTGCACGATGTACAGTTTATAATATATACCACAAACTTGCTATTACCATTTAAAAAAAACCTCTGATCTTATACAGACAAGTATTCTGTGAAGCACAAAAATCCAAAATTTTTTTTTGCGTATTTACACATTCATCTGTAATGTAATGAACCATACTTGTAAAATCCTTGTAAATTTAACCATGTGGGACAAGAATGAGTCACTCTGGTAAAAAGACTCAAGGACATGTCCCCCAAAGACTGTCCTCATTTTGCCACAAATCAAGTACCAACTTGTAAAATAGTAGTAATTTTTTTAGAAAAAATAACTCCACCAACATTTTTACAATATAATGCATCATCTGATTTGGTACCTAATGATAAGGTATGAGATTTAGTCATAGCAATTTTTTGGCTTCTATTAAGGGACCATTTGGGATATCCCCTTTCATGCAATCTATCAATTGTCTGTTGACATATTCCCAGGTGCCCTAGGAATACTCTACAGTATAGAGTATTCTACACTATATTTTAAGCCAATTTAAGTTGTGGATCCTACTGAACTTGTTCAACCCAAAATGAATCAAGGACCTGAGCCTCCAAACCTGAACACTAAATAAATCTAGAGAGGTTTGTCTATCTCTACAAGAGATCTTTATCAGTGAAGGTGGAAACTTGATTGACAGTTCAGAAAAGACCTGCGGTAAATTATGTGTTACAACATTAGAGGAGGCAGAATACACAGAAGCTTTACTCTAGCTCACATCACTCTCAGGTGTAATATCCACCTGTGACTGAGATGAGTGAGCTAAGTATTCAAAAACTTCATCTTCTTTATCAGGAAATAGTGTTGCTCTTGCTACTCACATTCTTATTGTTAGTACTTGCATGTTTCCTCCACCACTTTCTTTAGCCTGTCCATGCCCTGTTTATTTTTTTTTTTCCTTTTTATTTTTTTATTATACAATAGTGTTGGACAAAGTGTCAGGATTGTTGTCATAGTTTTTTTTTTTTTTTTTTTGTCAAAAATAAAAAATAATTTCAAGAAAATTAGAAAAGCACTGGAAGGATGATGTGTGTGATCAGACTAGAACACACTATGTAAGTCAGTTTTGTTTGTTTTTGTTTTTTTTGCTTTTGCCATTGATTGTGACCCATTGATAATGACACTGTATGCATTGGCTAACAAAAGAAAACCCTATTGCTCAAAAAACCCTTAGCAAAGAAGATTTTAAACTAAAAACAATGTAAGACATTCTGTGGACAGTCACAGATCACAGTGCAGCAAGATGGGCAATGCCAAGTCTGACACTGTATTACAACAAATTACTCTATTACCAGAAATAGCAAGATTATTGGCATTGAAAGGGAGAACTGTCCAGTGTATGTGAAAACTGAATTCACACAGACATCATAGCACAGTCAGAAATTCTCCCACCCCTCATGCCTATGATTTTCCTGCCTAAGATTTATTAAATCTAACTAAATTGCACTACACTAGTCATCCTCCTATTATTCTGTAGTTCTATAGCAATGTTGGTGTTTTCTCCTTAGCATATTGCACCAATTGCTTTGGATTATGCAGTAATGATAACACATATGTCCCCTAGCTTGAAAATGGCTTTACCTGCTCACAGCATCTTATATTTTGTATGTGACATCACCACTGTAAGCTCTCCACCTACCACTCCTTATTGGCTAAGAGGCTATCTGGAGATGCCAGAAGCCAGCCTTTGTCACAGAACCCATGTGATTCTCTGTATTTTTACTGCACAATGAATGTCACTGTGGAACGTGCAGTAAACACCCTACCTACTTTTACACCATCAACTACTGTTAGTAACAATAAGGATGTATGTGGCAACACCACCACTACGTTTGGTCATGGCAGTGCCTCCAGTAGCCACAGGGTTGTTGTAGTTCCTGAGCATGAAGAAGAAATTTTTGATTACTTGACATTCACGTCAATCACAGCAGAATATTACATCTGACACTGATTCTGTGACTTTGTCAGTGTTCAGTGTGTTCCTTCTCCTATATTGTAGCATGGAATTTAACAAGCAGCCTTTTTGCTCTGTCAGCCCTGTCTTCATCTTCACTATAAGGAGTCTCCTTTTCCCCAAAAAGACAATACTTGGACTGCCTATAATGAAATTTCTCCTAGTTTTCCTGTTCTTGATGAGTTGAATGAGAACAGCTAGCATTTTTATGTGAAGGAGGCAGAGGTCAAAAACATGACACACATGCTCAGCACTCTCAAATTCCTATGATGCTGCTTTCTTTGGATGCAGAGAAGGCCTTTGACAGAGTGGATGGGGGGGTTCCTAGAAGCCACTCTCTCACAGATAGGTCTTGGTCCCATTATGCTCACCCGTATACATTCCCTCTACAATTCCCCACACAAATATGAGCGAATGGCACGCTTTCTTTCCCTCTCACTATTCATAATGGTACCCAGCAAAGCTACCTCCTCTCCCCGATGCTCCATTCTCTGGTGTTGGAACACCTGCTAGTTGCAATTAGGGGTAACCCGGACATCCGCAACCTGCACTTAAAGATCTCAGCGTTTTGCAGATGATGTCCTGCTTTTTGTCACCTGACCAATTACAGCTATCCCATCTCTCCTTTGTGAAATCGGTACCTACAGCTACAACAGCAATTTTAAACTTAACCTGTCCAAAAGCACTGCCCTCAATGTTTCCCTGCTCTGCTCCTCCTTCCCCTTTTCATGGTCTCCAAAACTTGGTGTGCAGCTTCCTAATAATCTATCTGACACATACTCTGAACTTCCTCTCCATTCTGCGTACCCTTCAGGCAGATCTTACTCGCTGGTAAACCAAAGAATTCTCTTTGCTAGGTCACATTAATCTGCTGAAAATGGATGTTCTCCCCAGACTTCTCTATCTCTTTCAAACCGTTCCCCTAATACTACCCAAACATTTTTTTGCCACAGTCCAGAAAGCTTTCACTAAGTTTATTTGGACGTCAAAGCCCCCGAAAATCGCAAAGGAGTAGACTTATCAGGTCCAAACGGAGTGGGGGGGGGGGGGGCTGGTGGTCCCGGATTGATCCAGTTACTTCCTGGCTGCAGTCACTGCACATATTCTTGATTGGCATTACTCTTCATGCTCTAAACTCTGGGTTGCCTTGGAGGGATCTATGAGCTCGCTCCCTCTCACTGCCCTCCCATGGCTCCATAAGCGCTATTGGTCGGACAGTACGATTCATGTGCTCCCCTATGTCACGTGCCAGGTACTCAGATCTTGCCGACACTATGCTGCTGTGCAGAGACATAGGACCTGTGCAGGGGTCATAGGACCAAAATGATGGTCCTCTGACCCCTATTTCGGACAACCCAGACTTTCCTGCTGCACTTCACTCTTTTCTCTCCTATACTGTAGGCCAACCTATCCTCAGGTTTCATTGGGTAGCATCTTCCTTCTCGCTCTTCCACCACTCTGAATTGCTAATTTCCGGTTTAGATCCTGACTCGGCAGCTTCCCACTGTCAGTATGCCCAGCTTTCCCATTTTTATGCCACTCTAAAGACGTCACATGACTTCCATAGGGCGTTATTGCCTTTTGAATGCTTGTGCCTCTCACCCCATGTTCCAGCTCATACTGTTTGACTTGTCTATGGCATGCTACTTCCAGCATACACGGGTGACTGGGAGAGGGAACTGGTGGTCTCGTTCTTGCCAGACGTGTGGTCATCGGCTTTCCAGGCGTGCCACAAGTTATCCATATCTTGTAAGGCACAGGAAACGAATTATAAGATCCTCTCTCTATGGTACAGAGCTCCTCAGATCTATGCTGGAGATGTAACATTGAACTGGGGCACGATGGTGCACGTCTGGTGGGGATGTACACTCCTACGCCTCTTTTGGTCAGAGGTCCGTTGAATTAAACAAGACTTTGATCCTCTGAGTTTTTGGCACATGCACAGACATCTTCAACTTCAACTTAAAGACCTTGTGGACCAGAAACTCCCGATCAGTCAACAGCGTCTACAGCACCTTCTCCCCAGCACCGTCTCAACTTTTTACATTATGCACAATTCTCCAGTATGATTACAGAGATCAACAAAAACTCCTCGTTAAAAAGACCACTAACCCAATTCGAAAATAACCTGATTTCTAAAACTTTCACTTAGGAAGATCTCCTCCTGTAAATCTGCCTTCTCTGCTACTCAAACGGTCTCGAAACCTGCTTTTATACTTGTTTGGGAGAAAAAGTTAGACTCCACCTTACCTGAGGAAGATATCTCTTTTATTCTTAAGCACACTCATGGTTTCTCCATTTGCATCAGATTGCAAGAGTCCCACTACAAAATATTAACCAGGTGGTACAGAACAACAGATTGGCTCTTCAGACACAATCATGGACTCAGATTTGTCCTGCGCTGCCACAAACTCCCAGGCACCATGTTCCACATCTGGTGGACATGTGAGCTTATTCAGGATTTCTGGAAAGCCATCGAAGACCACTTAACCCAGATAACTGGCATAACACATCCTCTCACCCCTGATGGGGTACTTCTCGTTAGACCCAAACCTCGTCTCCGACCTTCAAGCTCTGCTTTAGTCTCGCACCTCTTAAAGGCAGCCAAATTGCTAATCTCACTCTTCTGGCTTCAGACGATGCTCCCTCACTGCAACGATGGATGGAAAAAGTGCACCAGATTGCAAGATTCGAAGAGCTGATTAGCTGGATGGAGAGGAGGCATGTCCGGTATTTGAGAGTGTGGTCCCCCTGGTGGGCCTTCACCAAGTAAACATTGTTCCCTACCTCACCTCACCGTTCTACCCCCCTTCCCCTCCCCCACATCCTGATTACTGCATATAGACCCTCAATACACCATAGTATTAGTCTTTACTCTCCATATACCTCAAGGATGACATTCTGACCCGTGCTACTCTATTGGTTAAGATATTTCTCTTTCTGTCTTGTATACTCCCCGATGTCATTATTGTACCTATGCAATCTGTAACCAATATGTCACTGTACTTGTGTGCGCCCTGGCTTTAGTTGTTTAACTCATAAACTCTTTCTTGTTGCAATCCCAGTGAACTGCCAATTGTATGTATGTATGTATTTATGTATGTTTTAAAACTTGTAAAAATTCAATAAAAAGTGAATTATATATAAAAAAAAAAAAAAAAAAAAAAAAAAGCTCCGTCACATTATTCGGACAGTTACTGGCATCGATCTGGATGATGACCCTGCTCCCCTCCTCCTTTCCATCTTTCTGGGCAAATTCAGGAAGCTTACCCATAAGCTACTAGGCTTCCTATTAGTGGCAGCGAGGCCCGTTGTCCCTAGATTGTGGAAATCCCAGGCGCCCACCCTCTCTGTTGTCTTGGCTTCAGGAGGTGTTGCATATCCACAGCATGGAGAACTTGCTCCTATGGAATCACTTTTTTTACTCTGCTGAGTTCCAGTCTGCCTTCCACTCTGTGTCTCCTTAGCCGTCCTTTCCCCCCTGTTCTTTTCTCACTTTATATTTTACTAGTACGATTAACATTTACCTTCGTTCTTGTTATTGTTTTTGTTTGTCTCTGCTGCGACAGAGCCCTGTTGTCCCCCCTGATGTTCCTTGTTCTCCCCACCCCTCCCCTCCTTTCCTATGTACCACCTTAGTTGAAACTCGGTTTGCTTTGTTTTATTTTTGTTCTTATACAAAACTTCAATAAATTACTTAATGTAAAAAAAAAAAAAAAATATGACTGCTGGTGGTAATAGTGACAGGGGATAGGTTACTGGTAGCCATGTTGTTAGGGGTACTCAGGGAAACCTAGAGGTGAGAGATATAATGGAGTGCAAGAATTGGTAGTGTGAAGGGAAGACTGACATTGGTGATGATGACTCTGTTGTGGACAGGACCTGGAAATCTGGTGAGGGTGACAAGATGACATTGGAGGAAGAGATTGCTGGTAGCAGTGATAATAATGTCCTGAGCCACATCATAGTTCTGCCAAGGGCAAACCCAAGGCAAGATCAGGTAGTGATGATGGTAGTGGTAGCAGTACTGGTGGACACTTTTTCAGGATTGCTGAAGCAACAGCTTTGTGTGGCCATCTCCTATGTAGGAAATTTTCTGTACATCACCAAATGACAAATAATGGCATTTATCAAGAGCTTTAAGCAGAAAAAAAGCTGTGGTCTTAGGAACTATGGTAGTTCAAATCAAAAAGCTTCAGACATTCCTACTCCTTCTCCCCTTCTCCCCATGATCTGTCTTGTAGTCAGGTCACATCAGTGGTGAACCTAGACTCTTTGCTGCCTGAGGCGGACTATAGAAAGACGCCCCCCCCCCCAAAAAAAAAACCAAAACTGAGTTTCCATGCTACTAGTTTAACACACTGTTATCGACGCACAATATACACAATACACAAAGTTATAAAACAGTTTTTAAGAATTCTTCTTCCTGTATTACTTCAGTATCAGATCAACAACACGGCATTAACAATGAAAGTAACTTCACACATCTTCTGCTTGGTGGATGGACGAGGCCACGTGGCCCCCATTCTCTATAATAGGAGCAACGCAGATAGCTGAGTACTGGACTTCGGCTATCTTTGGCACTCCCATTGAAGTGAATGAGAGCCACGCGGGTTCGTCCATCCACCAAGTGACACACCTATATATGGCTACGGTCAGGCTGGATTCCCACCTAGTGAGGGGAAAAAACCCAATTCTCAGGCTCAGTGGGGGTCTCAGCAGACAGACCCCCATCAATCAGGTATTTATCCTCTATTATTTAGGTGAATACAGTGCAGTAACATTTTGTGACTTACAGGTGACGTCTCTGACTAATCCTTCACATTTCCCTTCTCTTCTCTTTGGACCGCCATGACCACTTCTTCCAGCTGTGACTTGTCTCTGTAAAGTTTGCAACACAGACATCTTTGGCTCCTCACTTTTTCCAGGCATCCAACCCACATTGTCCTCACCTACACAAAGCCCCCATCCTGCTGCTACCCCCAATTATAAAATATATGATATAACCCCCCCATAATGAATAATACCCCCAAGTGCATCTTTATATTAATAACATCCGTGTGTACCCTGTATAAATAGTGCCCCTTATTAATAATGCCCAAGGTGTTAACTAATTAAAAGGCTTTCCAGGTCATTAATAAACTAATCAGTGGGGTTCAAAAACCCAGGACCCCCACTGATCAGCTGTTTGAATGGTACCTGTGTAAGCGCCATGACCGCTTCTCTGTTTACATAGTGTCATTCATCTCATAGCGGCCATGTAATGTAATTACAGCCTTGTCCTGTACATGTCTACAGTATGTGACAAGGCTACAATTACATCACACGGTCACTATAAACAGACAGCGTATAATATAAACAGGTGCCATAGCCCATGTTTATAGCACCCCATTTACACACACTATAATGTTCCACAGCAGCCCCTGCACACAGTATTACACAGTGTTATGGCCCGCAGCGGCCCCTGCACACTGTATTATGCCTCGCAGCGGCCCCTGCACACAGTATTATGCTCCATAGTGGCCCCTGCACAGGGTATTATGCCCCACATTGGCCACTGCACACGGTATTATGTTCCACAGCAACTCCTGCACACAGTTTTATGTCCCATATTGGCCCCTGCACACGGTATTATGCTCCATATTGGCCCCTGCACACGGTATTATGCTCCACATTGGCCCCAGCACACGGTATTATGCTCCATAGTGGCCCCTGCACTGGTATTATGCTCTATAGTGGCCCTTGCACTGGTATTATGCTCCATAGTGGCCCCTGCACTGGTATTATCCTCCATAGTGGCCTTTGCACTGGTATTATGCTCCATAGTGGCCCCTGCACTTGTATTATGCTCCATAGTGACCCCTGCACCTGGTATTATGCTCTATAGTGGCCCCTGCACTCGGTATTATGCTCTATAGTGGCCCCTGCACTTGTATTATGCTCCAGAGTGGCCCCTGCACAGGGTATTATGCTTTACAGTGGTCCCTGCACAGGGTATTATGCTCTATAGTGGCCCCTGCACTCGGTATTATGCTCTATAGTGGCCCCTGCACTCGGTATTATGCTCCATAGTGGCCCCTGTACAGGGTATTATGCTCTACAGTGGTCCCTGCACAGGGTATTATGCCCCATAGTGGACCACCCATGAACTATTATTATACTCTGGGGTCTTTTCAGACCCCAGAGTATAATGATTGGAGACCCAGGGGAGAATACAAACATAAAAACCAGAGTTACTTACCTATCCTGGACACCGGTGCACTCCTTGCAGCTTTCGGCCCTGTTTAATTGCACATACACGTCACGTGATCAGGCCGGCGACGCGACCTGATGACGTCACCAGAGGCCTCAAGCCTGCTCGGAGTTACATCGGATCGCAGGAGGTGAGTAACATTGGTTTTTATGTTCCCTCACCAACCCTAGGCCTCCGATTATTATACTCCGGGGTCTGAATAGACCCCGGAGTATAATAATAGTAGTATTTGCGGCCCGCGGCCTCACTTACCGATACCCGCGGCCGCTCACAGCGGCATCCACTTCCCTTTCTGCGTCCCATAGCAGAAGGGGAAGCGGGGGCGGCCACGAGCAGACGCGGGGTAGGTAAATAAATAGGCCGTTACCTGCCGGGGATGCTCCAACAGGTTACGGCCTATTTATATATATAAAAAAAAAGTTATACTCACCTGCGATGCCTTGATGCAGCCGCCACCGCCTCCTCTTCTTGTCTGCGACGTCTGTGTCTCAGCGTAGGCGGCGTGATGACGTCATTGTATCGCCGCCTGTGCTGAGATGCGACGTCTTGTAAACCAGCCCAGGACAGGCCCCGCTCAGCTCTGTTTTTTTTTTTTTTTTTTAAAGCGGCCTGTCCTGGGCTGGTTTACATGAAATAGTAAAAATGCCGCCCCCCGGACAGTGCCGCCTGAGGCGGCCGCCTCAATTCGCCTCATTAGCGGTGCGCCCCTGGGTCACATACACGTCTAGCATATGTCATAGTTATCACCATCATTGTCTGCTTATCCTCCTCCTCCTCTATTCCAAGCAGTGACATAACTGCTGCTTTAGTGACTGCCGTGGGTCCCATGAGATTAGGGAGCCCATCCCACTACTCCAGCAGGTAATGATTCATATTCACTTACCCATTCCTTGTTCCAGCAGCATGACGTAACAGAGATAATATGATTTAAAATATATCATTGGAGGTTCATGAGGAAACTGTGTCACCTGCTGAGGCTCTTTAAGGAGGCCACCAAATTTGGCAGTAGGAACAAGTACAGCATCAGTGACTTAAAGAGGACCTTTCATGTCCTCAGGCACATGTGGTTTTATTTACCGCTAGAAAGCCGACAGTGTGCTGAATTCAGGGTACTGTCGGCTTTGTGCCCTAGGGCTGGAGATATCGGTGCCGTTACCGATCTCAGCCCACTGTCAGAATGGCGTCTCTGGAACTCTGTCCCTGACTGTACTCGTCCATAGCCCTGTACTGTCAGAGGGGGTGTTCCTTACAGCCCAGCAATGACGCTGAGCTGTGAGGAACGCCCCCCCAGTACAAGTCTATGGATGAGTACTGTCAGGGAAGTCGTTCCTCACAGCCCAGCTAGACTGTCAAGAGCATCCTTCTGACGGTGGACGGTGAAACTACGACCCCAGATATCTCCAGCCCGGGGCATATAACGGGAAAGCCGACAGTGTACTGAATTCATAGCACTGTCGTCTTTCTAGCGGTATGTAAAACTGCATATACAGGAGGACATGAAAGGTCCTCTTTAATTCCTTTTATATATATTTTATAGGAAACACACTTATGCAACAAGGAATCTCTAATGGGGATCTCCATGAATAATGTTACATGCAAGAGGAACTGAAGTAGAATGAAGAATGTGGTCTGTGTTGTGGCAGTCCTGGGACTCCTAGACTTGCGGAGGAGTACTTGTGAATGTAGAGGAGGAGTGGTGTTTCACATTAAGGTTACTAGGCTGACCCTTATTTGTATGGAGATGGTGGCAATGATGATGATAATGATAACCTTGAGGCCAACCTTGGAAAGCCCCTGGGTCCCTGCATACACTAGTGAGAAGTGATTTGTTAGTATGATACAAATGGGTGACTACTGAATCGCCATACTTTTAGATCCTCGCTATAAAGCCAAGATGAGTAAATTTTTTCCTACTCAAGGCAATATTGCTGTATTATTAAGGTAGACTGTATTCCCGGCCTTCTGCAGTTTTTACAGAGTCAGATTCTAGTGGTGTAACATGAAACTCCTGGACCCCAAGCAAAAATCTGTACCAGCCCCCCCCCCCCCCACTATAATATATACTTTATAGTCTTGGCCCCTCCTGGGGTCACTAAGACTCTTGGGCTGGGTGCAGCCACACCCTCTGCACCTCCTCAAGTTATGTCCCTACTATCTGCATGTCTTCTCAGGCCTATGCCTGCTCCATGTCTTCTTCCTTACTCCTACTCAGTCAGCACTCCTCCACCTCTCCCAGCACCTCTGCCTTGTCCATTATTTTCTATTACATACTTCACTGACACTAATGTTGCCACAGCTACCAGCACCACTGCTCAGACATGTCCTGCTGCCTGGTTCATCATGTTCTGCTCCATACTGTTGGTGCCATAATGCTAGCATGCAAAAAAAAACAAAAAAAAAACAGCTACCCAGCAGAAGTTTTGTACCAACGAGTAAGTAGTTTAAAGAAATTTACTTGTATTCTGATGCATCTGGAGATCCCATGTGCATTGGCCAGAGTTTGCCCACAGTCTGCATCAGTGAGGGATATCTCTAGATCTGTCTCCCACTTCTCCATGAACCCAGGGAGTGGGTCAGAAGATAGAGAGAAGGTAATTTGTAAATGTGGGAGCAAGCTCCTTTCAAATGTACACGCTTCGTAAAGAGAGATTCTAGCCAAAACAATGGCACTCTGTCAGGGTACTGTGATAGGTAGGTATCACATGTAGTCACAAAGTCCTGCAGCTGCATGAAATAATTTTAAACTAGTCCTGTCTTCTGCAATAACCAGGGGATTCTAGGTGCATTGTCTTTCTCAAAAAAAGACGAGTGTGTGTCATGTTTGAGTCTGTCCCAGAATGTGGTTTGTACATTTTATTATTTTTTTTGATTAATCAAATATAGCAGGAGATCCAAAAGTAACAAGAGTCTCGGTGCAGAGAGCAAATGATGCACAGTATTAGGTTTGTGCCAGGTGGAGGTAACACTACCTAAAAGGGAGCTACAGGTTACAGCAGGAATTCACCACAGTTCTATCCTGTCGAAAAGTGACATAAGGGAACATTCTAGATGGATATTCAACTTATCATTCTGATCCTGGCAATCGATATGGAGAGCCCTGAACTGAGTAAGGAAAGGGCTCTGGACTTATTGGCCGAGAGCTTGTTATGCTTTGAGAAGATAGGTGACGTGACGTTAAGGGAGGAGTTTGGTAAGAGTCTTTAAAGTAAGGGACACGTAGGTGGGATTTACCTTCTACCAAGAGCTGGTGAGAGGAACACAGGACCTGCTTCATGGCAGATTCCTTGGAGAAGCTGATCCTGGAGCAAGTGGCCAGCCAGGGCTCTGGCTGGTTGCTGGACGTCCTGCAGAAGAGCAGCGGCAGCGTGGAGACGAGGGCCACCTCTCAGTGAGACGGCAGACCACAGCGCGTGTCGCGCCTGCCGGCTCGTCTCAGTCCAGCCCACCGACCCGAGGCAGTACGGGGGAATCGTGGCATGTTGGAGAGGGCCGAGTGGGGAGTCGGCCTCTGGTCAGAGTGCCTTCCCCGGTGAGTCCCAAGGCAGGTAAGCGCATTGGCGGTCGTGCGCATCGTCGGCCGGCGTTTGCAGGGGGTCTTTGGGCTAGTGGAGATGCCAGGGGGGTCGAGGCCGTTGCGGGGGGTTCCAAAATGGCAGCCCTGGCTGAGCACTGGGAAGCAGGCGGCTTCAGCGCTGTTGTTTCCGATCGGCTGGGGGGCTCACACGAGAGGCGTCTGACGTCAGCGTGCCTGCGCCTGTGAAGGTGGGCGTGGCTTTTTACCCTGTTTTGCTGCTACTGGTGAGCAGGGCACAAAATGATGGTGGCGCCCAAGCGGAGGGGGGGTTTTCAGACGCGCGCCTTTCTGTGCCGGCGGGTGGGGGTTCCCGGGGCGGGGTAAGGGGGTCACGTGGAGCGTTGTCACGCAGGGCTGCTCCTCTCAGCGAGGTGCTTCACGGAGCAGCGGGGTGATGCTAGACCAGGGGCATAGTAGGGGGGCAAGGTTGGTATCTGACCCGCACCTTGGTAGCAGGATCCCGGAGGGGATCAGAGGGGAGTCCCAAGCATCCGGGAGGATGGAGCAGCGAATGTAACAGACGGGGCCCATCCAGGGGATTTTCGGACCGCTCTGCCAGGGTACGCACTGACACCGGGTCTCCTTCTGAGTCTTCTTCTCCAGGAGATGGACGTCACCGCCGCAGCCACGGGCGACACGGCGAAGTTCATCGGTCCAGTGGGCACAGGAGTCACTTCCAGAGGAGATGTCGCAGCAGGCGCCATACCCCACGCAGCCGTTCATCGTTCAGGTCGGATGGGAGAAGACTGCATCGTCGGGGAGGGCTTCTTCTTCTATTGCACGGCACCCAGAGAAACAGCTTCCCCTTCTATGACGTTGTCATCTGGGGACAAAGGACAGTGAGTTCTTCTGATGCTGTCATATCACCTGGGGGGGTAGCTCCCTTGCCAGTCGGGGATTCTCTGCCATCTAATTTGCTGTTCCGCGAATTTATCTTCTGTGGAGTAGCTCTGCTGGGCACGTACGTGCCAGCGGAGACCAAGGACAAAATACTGAAAGGGGAATACGTAGACATATGATCTCTGTTATCGGTTGATCAGATCTTCGTCAACAGAGAACGTACTTTTGAGAAAGGGGTGGAGAAAAAGCAGAAAGTGGCCAAGACCTTTGGCAATTGGCTGCAGGCCTTCGCCACTCTGGCATACATACTCTGTCGAAAGTGTCGTGCTAAAGGCCCAGAGCTTTTTGTCTCTATGGACACTGTATTTAGTGCTCATAAGTTGCACGGCGGCACAGCTTGGTGGAGGTAAGACAAAGAATTTCGTTGTCGCCTTGCACTTAATCCATCCGTTGGTTGGGCCTCTAAGGCCACCGACGTATAGATACAGTTGATTCTGTGTTACAGTGGGGAAAAAAAAGTATTTAGCCAGCCACCAATTGTGCAAGTTCCCCCACTTAAAAAGATGAGAGAGGCCTGTAATTGACATCATAGGTAGACCTCAACTATGAGAGACAAAATGAGAAAACAAATCTCTGATTTTTTAAGAATTTATTTGCAAATTATGGTGGAAAATAAGTATTTGGTCAATAACAAAAGTTCATCTCAATATATAAATTTGTTATATATCCTTTGTTGGCAATGACAGAGGTCAAACGTTTTCTGTAAGTTTTCACAAGGTTGGCACACACTGTTACTGGTATGTTGGCCCATTCCTCCATGCACATCTCCTCTAGAGCAGTGATGTTTTGGGGCTGTCGCTGGCCAACATGGACTTTCAACTCCCTCCAAAGGTTTTCTATGAGGTTGAGATCTGGAGACTGGCTAGGCCACTCCTTACGAAGCCACTCCTTTGTTGTCCTGGCGGTGTGCTTGGGATCATTGTCATACTGAAAGACCCAGCCACATTTCATCTTCAATGCCCTTGCTGATGGAAGGAGGTTTGCACTCAAAATCTCACGATACATGGCCCCATTAATTCTTTCATGTACATGGATCAGTCGTCCTGGTCCCTTTACAGAGAAACAGCCCCAAAGCATGATGTTGCCACCCCCATGCTTCACAGTAGGTATGGTGTTCTTTGGACGCAACTCAGCATTCACTCTCCTCCAAACATGACGAGTTGTGTTTCTACTTCTTTGGTTTCATCTGATCATATGACATTAACCCAATACTCTTCTGGAACATCCAAATGCTCTCTAGCAAACTTAAGACGGGCCCGGATATGTACTGGCTTAAGCAGGGGGACACGTCTGGCACTGCAGGATGAGTCCCTGGCGGCGTAGTGTGTTACTAACGTTAGCCTTTGTTACGTTAGTCCCAGCTTTCTGCAGATCATTCACTAGGTCCCCCAGTGTGGTTCTGGGATTTTTGCTCACTGTCCTTGTGATCATTTTGACGCCACAGGGTGAGATCTTGCTTGGAGCCCCTGATTGAGGGAGATTATCAGTGGTCTTGTATGTCTTCCATTTTCTAATTATTGCTCCCACAGTTGATTTCTTCACACCAAGCTGCTTGCCTATTCAGTCTTCCCAGCCTGGTGCAGGGCTACAATTTTGTTTCTGGTGTCCTTCCACAGCTCTTTGGTTTTCACCATAGTGGAGTTTGGAGTGTGACTGTTTGAGGTTGTGGACAGGTGTCTTTTATACTGATAACAATGTCAAACAGGAGCCATTACTACAGGTAATGAGTGAAGGACAGAGGAGCCTCTTAAAGAAGAAGTTACAGGTCTGTGAGAGCCAGAAATCTTGCTTGTTTGTAGGTGACCAAATACTTATTTTCCACCATAATTTGCAAATAAATTCTTAAAAAATCAGACAATGTGATTTTCTAGATATGTTTTCTCATTTTGTCTCTCATAGTTGAGGTCTACCTATGATGACAATTACAGGCCTCTCTCATCTTTTTAAGTGGGAGAACTTGCACAATTGGTGGCTGACTAAATACTTTTTTTTCCCCACTGTCTCTGCGCCACCCTCTGCTCGCACGCTGTGGCGTAGGAGGCATCCTCAGTTTGATTCTTTGCTTAAGATTCTGGATGCTTAGGCTGAACATGGTCCTAGTTTCCTTGCTGTGTCATGGATTTCCAGCCACACCTGTGTTCTGAGTATTGTTTCTCTCTGGACTGCATAGAGCTAATCTTTACCTTGCCAGTGTGATCGACAGCCTGTGTACCTATCTGGTCTGGGGCTGGCCCCAGACTTTCTATATACGAGATGTCACTTTCACAGCAAGTTGCCGGGTATTGCACTGACTTTGCCTGCTTTCTTTGTACCTTTGTTTTTTACCTTGCTATTATCTCTGACCTTTGGCTTGCCTTGTGACTACTTTCTTGGATTTCGATTTGGTACCACCTTTGCTTCTCTGGTTGTGACCCCTGGCTTGTTTACCATTCTTCTCTGTTGTTTTGTCTAGTTCTGTGTGTCACTTTACTCAGTATAGGGCTCATCTTCAAGTTGCCCTTTTACCATTTAGGGTAACTGAGGCAATAGGAAGGGACAGTGACTGGGGTGAGATTAGGGATCACTTGTCTCTGTCCTTCCTTCCAGACCCCTGCAGTAGTGTGAGGGTATTGCTATGTCTGTCAAGACCCTTACATGCTGTCTCAACGCCCTCAACGCCCCTTTCATTCCGGTGCCGCTGGGACGGGGGCCCAGCCCAACTCAGCGGCACAGAAGCCAAGTGGAGCATTTTGGTTATATAACAAAGGGCACTGCCGCTTCAACGCCACATGCCGCTTTATGCATAAGTGCTCCATATGTGGGGGAAAGCACTCGGCGCTGCGATGCTTCCGCCGCAATCGACAAACGGGAAAATTGGGTGCTGCTGGCACAACAGAGAATGCCGGTGAATATTCGGGTTCTGGGGCAGTGGCCCGCAATGTACCCCAGGAGGTGGGAAGCAAGCCTGCTCCGTGATGGTTTTTAGGTCGGTTTCTTTACTCCGCACAAGCCCTCGTCTGTTTTGCTTTTTTCTCCTAATCTGTACTGTCAGAGGGGGCGTTCCTTACTGCCCAGCAATGACGCTGAGCTGTGAGGAACGCCACCCCCAGTACAAGTCTATGGACGAGTACTGTCAGGGAGGGCGTGCCTCACAGCCCAGCTAGACTTTCAGGAACGCCCTTCTGATGGTGGACAGTGAAACTAAGACCACCGATAGCTCCAGCCCCGGGGCACATAATGGGAAAGCCGACAGTGCGCTGAATTCAGCACACTGTCGGCTTTCTAGTGGTATGTAAAACCACATATAGATGAAGACATGAAAAGTCCTCTTTAAGGTTGGCGTTGAGTAAGGAGATGGGTTGGTAGCAGCTGTAGAGTATCGGTTTCTTCCCAGCTTTTGGGAGAATTGTGATAAAGGACTCTAAGGCTTGTGGAAGGAGACAGCTGTCCTCTAAAAGTGTGTTGCACTTTTTAATAAAGTGAAATGGGGTAATGGTATGGATTTGAAGGTTTTGTAGTATCTTATTGGTAACCAATCAGGGAGTCTCTCAGATTCTGATCGGTGAAGGAAGTGGCAGTGACATCTCCTAGTTTATAGTGTTTGTGCTAGAAGTCATAGAAGACTTCTGCAATGCATTGTGTGGAAGTGGCTGTTACATGGATGTTCTGGGTAATCTCTTTTATGAAGAACTTGTTTTTTCATTGATGTATTACTGCAAACATGATTTTGTTCATTTTTGGGTGGCCATCCATGACCTGAGATTCCTGGGAGGGCACATGACCATCCAAATAACCATCAGATACACATGTTGATTGCTCTTTGCTGTGGCAGCAGATTGCAGCACCATGGAAAGTTACTTTAGAGGTAGAGAATGTGAGTGTCTCTTGGCAGCTCAGCACTTACAAAACAGAGAAGAAAGAGGTTGCATTGGGTTAAACTCTGCTGGAGAGTGCACCTGCCGCAACCCAGATGGAGGAGACCGGAGGATGGGAGTAGTAGTGGCGGATGCTGTGCCACCTAGCAGGCCGAGCACACTCACCAACCACTCCAGTCCCACTCCTAGGCCAGACAAAGTCGAGGAGGGTCCTGCAGCACTACTAGATGGTGGTGGTAGTAGTTCTTTTCCCCGGGGCACTTCCAGTTGAAGAGGGGACCTCTTCTCCCTGAGCCGATGTGGTGGTGTTCGGAAGGGCCCTGATGGTGAAGCAGGCACGACTCAGGAGTCAGCGGTGCAGGTAAACCAAACAGCCTTTATTTGGCAACAGGAAACAGTAAGTCAACAGCAGCTTCCAGATGGGGGTAGTAGTCCTTCAGTGTCCAATCCCCAGCCTTGGTTCTAGGAGGGTGCCCAAAGATGATAAAGGCTCCACAGGATGGCTTTCCTCTACTCCACCTCTCTGCCTCTCCCTTCCAGGTACACTGGGGATGGAGTTACAGGGAGCCCTGACAGGGATCTGGTTACCTGTATGCTAGGCCCAAATGCGTCTCTCCTGTTAGGGTCCTCTCCTGCTCCTCCTGGCACGGCACCAAATAAGTCCAGCAGCTTGAATAGCTTTACTCCCTTGCTCTGGGCTGTCTTCAGATGAGCCAGGGGCTGATGATATACCTCCTGAGGCTGTGAAAGTGGCGGTTGGCCTTCAGTCCAGAGGCTGATGGAATGTCAGTTCAACACACCCAGTCTGGTCTCACAGCATGCACTGAACTGAACTGAGGAGACCAACCATCGCCAGGGAGATAATATCTCCCTACAACCCCGCCCAGTGGCCTGTGATAGACCAGGGCTAAACCAAGTCTGGGTTTTAAACACCGTAGGGGGAAAATGCCAAGGGAAAAGCTGCATCACATATAACCAGGGTCGGACTGGCCCACCGGGGAACCGGTGAATCCACCGGTGGGCCCCGAGCCCCGACTATTAGTCCTCATGTCATGGGGGCCTAATCGGGATCCTGACCGCGACCAGACCCGGCAGGGTACGAGGCCCGCGGCCAGCTAGAGATGGCCGGGGCCCCGGACCACTATGATAGCGGTCGGGGAAAGCCTGGTTCCCCGACCGCTATACATACTGTTATTGGAAAGGGACCCTGGCATATTGCAGGCCCCTTTCCAATAGATGACAGGGCAGGGCACCCAGGGCAGGTGACTGAAAATAATAAATACATATTCTCACCTCTCCTGGGCACAGCGTCCTCTCCGCCGCTCTTCTGTCATGTGACTGAGGCCTGTGATTGGGCCCCGGCGGTCACATGGGGCGCGACCGCGTAATGACGTCAGTGCGCCCCCACGTGACCGCTGAGGCCCAATCACAGGCCTCAGCAGCGTCGTCGGAAAAGGGCCTGAAGACGCTGAAGACGACAGGATGGAGCGAGGATGCCAAGGAAAGGTAAGGCAAGGTGAGTATGAGAGTTTGTTATTTTTAATCACTTCCCCTGGGAGTCCGATTATTATACTATGGGGTCTGAGGAGACCCCAGAGTATAATAATAGCACTGAAGCGGAGCGGAGGGGGGCTATTGGGCGCATATAATACTAGGTGGGGGCCACTGTGGAGCTTATAATACTAGGAGGGGGCCACTATGGAGCTTATAATACTGGGTGGGTGCCACTGTGGAGCTTATAATACTGGGTGGGGGCCACTATGGAGCTTATAATACTGGGTGGGGGCTACTGTGGAGCTTATAATACTGGGTGGGGGCCACTGTGGAGCTTATAATACTGAGTGGGGGCCACTTTGGAGCATATAATACTGGGTGGGGGCCACTGTGGAGCTTATAATACAGGGTAGGGGCCACTGTGGAGCTTATAATACAGGGTGGGGGCCACTGTGGAGCTTATAATACTGGGTGGGGGCCACTGTGGAGCTTATAATATTGGGTGGGGGCCACTGTGGAGCTTATAATACAGGGTGGGGGCCACTGTGGAGCTTATACTCCATACAGTGGCTCGTTCATTTTTTTTTTTAATTGCGCATGGGCAGGTGAAAAAAACAAAACAAAAAAACCCCCCACAAACTTTCTTTCCTGTCCCCAGTGTCTCCCAGAGCAGTTCGGTCCTGCAGTTCTGTTGTTTTCTTCCAGCTGACGTTCTCTCTGCACGTGACTACCTGTGACGTCACGTGACCCCTGAGGCCAATCAGTGGCCTAAGGGAAGGGACCTGGGACGTCACAGCCAGTGAGGAATTCTGGCAAAAAGAAAACAGCGGAGCTGCAGGACCGGACCGTGCTGGGAGGACACCAGAGCACCGGAGACAGGTGAGTATGTTTAGCATGTTTTTTTTTTGGGGGGGGGTAGGGGGGATTCACCTCCCCCAGACTAATTATAAAAAAGAAAAAAATTATACTGGACAATCTCTTTAAAGTGTGGTGCATTAGGGGTGTATATTAAAGGGGTTTTCCAGGCATAATTTGTTATGGTTTATCTTCAGGATAGGCCACAGATACCTGATCTGTAGGAGGCTGACCCCGGACCGATCAGCTGTATGGAGCCACTTCTGATGCCCGTACTGTACACAATACAGGGCCAGAAGCAGAAAGCTCTGTCCACTGTATAGGGGCTGGGCACCTTCACTGTATTTCAGCACTTATTGAAGTCAGTAGGAGCTGAGCTGCAGTGAAGGCGTCGGGCTGCTATACAGCGGATGGAGCTTTCTGCTTCCGGCCCTGTGTTGTGTACAGAACAGGTGCCGGAAGTGGCTCTGAACAGCTGATGGGGCCATGTGTCAGCCCTCTACCGATCAGGTATTTATGGTCTATCCAGAGCATAGGCCATAAAAAAGATTAACCCCTTTAATATGCCCCACACAGTTTAATGTCCCCCCCACAGGATGTTAGCCCCCATCACTGCTCCCACACAATATAATGACCCCATCACTATTCCCCATACAGTATGGAGGACCAGTGAAGAGGCCACTATGTGGGGGGACCAGTGAAGTGACCATAGAAAAATTTGGCCCAGACAACCCCTTAAAAGAGGTTGTCCATAAACTGGAGCAACCACTGTGTCGGCCGCCAGGGAGGTGTAAAAATAAGAAAATTTTTAAAAAAGCATACTCACCTGTCCCCAGCACCCAGTTGTCCCCTGCCTGTGTCTGTTCGGTCTCATGGCGGCGCCTCATTTCTGGAAATCCTGTACCTAATTGGTCTTAGCGATCACATGAGGTGCAGGACTCCCAACAAGTAGTCGCATGAGACTGAATGGACACTGGCAGCAGACAACGGAGCGCCGGGGACAGGTGAGTATGCTTTTTAATTTACTTATTTTTTACTTTATACCTCCCGCCAGCTACATGGGTTGCTCCAATTCCTTCGACAAACTCTTTAAAGGATTTGTCCATCTTCCTAATATTGATGGCCTGTCCTTAGGATAGGCCATCAATATTACATCTACGATGATACAACAGCCAGGACCTCTGCAGATCAGCTTTTCCAGGACAGCGCGGCTACAGGTAAAGGTAACAATTCTAGGAGCCACGCTGTTCACTTGCCATACAAGGTGTAGCAGTAGGTTTAGGTAGTGCAGTGGTGCACATGGTATAGTGGGTGAGCAGCATGGCTCCCGGCATGTTATTACCTTTAGCCGCCCTGTCTCGGTACCGCTGAGCTGCAGGGGTCCTGATGGTGGGCCCCTAGAAACAATTCCACTGGTGGGCCCTAGACATCCCAGTCCGACACTGCATATAACATATAACATTGAACATAGAACGGGACGTACTAACATAAAACCCAGAGGCACACGGAACAAACACACAAAAGCAGTAGCACTCTGGGATGCTGCACACCTAGAAGAGCATTGTGACCCTTCCAGTAATAGAAGTACTTTGCCATTATCCTGCTTCTAAAGGGACTGGAGATGTCAAGTATTATTGCAAGGATGTAATAAGAAAGGGGTGCCAATGTTTTGGTAAAATCCTAGGTCAATCTACCTAACCAACTCCTACCTATTTGCAATAATAGCTGGATATCATAGCATTTTACCTTATGTGCATCCATGAATCTGTCATTCCCTTTAAAACTATCATATCATGATTAAAAAGACTTTATTATAATGTACAGTAAATACAGCTTGGCCTTTTGGTTTAAGGCACCCTATAATTCTCACTTCTCACACTAGACATCAGCTGGTGGTTTGAGTTGGTACACATAACTATATTACCCTTGGCTATATTTTTTTTCATAGTAGTTTTTTTTATACGCTGGTTAATTATAATATATATTTGTGTAAGTTTCTTTCTTATCAACTATTGCATGTTAAGTTTATTGGACTTAACTGTGGTTTTACATTTTTGGTTTCTGCAGAACATTGTGGAATTACAGATTTTTACTCTTGCTGAGAAGCACTTTAGCATAATTGCTTAAATGTTAGTTTAGTTAAGGGATTGAACTAGCTCTTAGTGCAGTGAAACTGTCTCTAGGGCAAGTCTGACCTACAAAACAACCAAAGTGGAATAAAAGAATGCTGATGAATTTTAAATTGCTTGGCTACATCTGCTGTTCTTTGGTGAAAATTAGTTTATCAGGCATATTTGAATACAAGTAGCAAACCGAATTAACCCACACCAGTACTCTGAAACTGTATATGTACACTATGTTCTGCATAAGTAATACTGCAGGTGCGTTTCCATTTTTATACTACAAGGAAAAACTAAGCCAACTCAAGGTCATGTTACTTAATTTACTGCCAGATCTACAGGAATATAAGATGAAACTGAATAAAAGTGATTACTAAATTGTGACTAACTACTTTAACCGGTTAAATATAAAGGCAACAAAAAATAAAATGGTCCAAAAGTGTAGTATTTGATACTGATAATTTATGATAACATGAAGTAGCAAATACAGGTCTGGTAATGATAGCCAGTGTGCATTGAGCAAGGGTATAATATCAGCAAATTAACCAGGAATGACAACAGCCAATAGATTTATTTTCTTCTGAAGCTTTTCACTATATTCAGGAAAGTTCTATAAAATACATCATCTGATACGTCATCTGATGTATGACTCAGCATTTTAGCTGCTCACATAAACATACTGGTAGGCAATTGGTGTTCAGTGATGTAATTCCTGAGTTTCAGCATTCAGTTAGGCACACAGACAAATGACCCACATATAGTTGGGTCCAGACATGAGAAGTAGCACAATGTTGTATGGAATCCAATACGTTTATATAATTTTTTATTCTCAAAACAAAAAAATGCCATGCCATGTCTGTTTTCTGCGATAATGCAAATCTAAATTAATGTTTGCAGGAATAATTTTTCCTTTCTCCCTATGGATTTGATCCAAGCTGCAGTAATGATGGAAATATATATTGTTTATGTAGCAGTATGTGTTCACCCTCACTCTTTCCATTGTGCTATCCAGGCCTCAGATTTGTGCAAATTTGTATAATGATCACTGTGGACAATTGTCAAAGTGACATTGTCTTTTACTCAGCCTCCATCTTGTATAAACTATTCTTATGATTTTATAAATTATGGATTTTTGTACTGTGTTCATGTGTAGATTTAGGTCCTGTCTTTTGGCTGTGCATAAAGAACAGGCATCAGGCAACAGACATTCCTATAGATAGATATAGATAGACCTGTATACTGTTTTAATAAACTGAAATCTTTGCCAGATCTTGGATTGTGCTAATAAGGTAACTATGTTCAGAAATGTAGTGAATTTTAGATGGACTTAGACAAAAATAACAGTTTTATTCATTATTCTATAGGTGTCCATATTTCTGTGAATGAGAAATTGGTAACAAAATATTGTGAAAACTTGTATAGCCGTATACACTGTATGCATTTCTGGTTACACAAATTTATACTAATTCATGCATAATTTGTTATCTTGTTTTTGCCATTTTATATTCTGATATTCTGGTGTTTCATCAATTGATGCTTTAACACGTCTACCCATTATTACAATACCATAATTAAGGTCATTTGGCCACTTTATCAATCACTTGAAGGTTCAACTGGGAAAATTTCACTCTTGTACTTACGCTTATCTAGTGTTGTCATACACACACAAATAGACCAAAGAAAGGGATAACTTGTAGGACATCTTTTTGCATGTTAAATGTCATGCCCTAGATGCATAGTGTCCAAATCTTTACACACATATATATACACAATGTGCACAATGTAGATTACTCCAAGTGGTAAGTAGAGATGGGTGAACCTCTCAAGATTTGTTTCGTGTTTGGGTTCTGCAGCTCGGGTCACTGATTCATTTCGGGTCAAACAAGTTTAGTATCTACCACACCTTAAATTGGCTTAAAACACAAAGTAGAATACTCTTAGGGTTCCTAGGAACCTATCTATCCAATTTCTAGCTCTCTACAGCAAACACAGCTGAAGTTTACTGTGTAGTACCGGTAGAGAAAATGAGGGTAGGGGAGGGTCACTTCAAACTGTTATATCTCGAACATATAAACGTACAAATTTGCCTTTGGTGTCATATGAAAGAGGAGATTCTCTTCTTTTATGAAAATAAGGTGTAAGTAAAGAGCTATCTAAATTATTTCCAGAGATATCACTGGTTGAAAACAAAGTCGTGATTAGGATATTTATATGCAGCTGTATAATATAATATACTATATATGATATAAAAATCCCAATCCGGACTGGGTTTTCAACCAGTGACATCTTTGGAAATAATTTAGATAGCCCTTAGTGTCACATGAAAAAAGAGAAACTCCTCTTTCATATGACACCAAGAGCAAGTTTGTACGTTTAATAATGTACGAGAAATAACTGTTTGAAGTGACCCTCCCCTACCCGCTCTACTTGTAACAGTACAGTGGATGTTGGTTATTTAAATATGGCGGCCGCTCAATAGCTGAGTGGCTGTCATAGCGGCACTAATCGTGGGCATTAAGGCCCCTGCTGCCTTTGGCATAGCTGACCAAGCCATTTTGTCGGAGATCGCTGGCATCCAGAGCAAGCTCTGGGGCGTGTCCTGTTACCATGATTTTACCTATTTGGCTTTCTTTATTTGTTTTCTTCCCTTCTTCTCCATTTTTCTCTCTTCTCTCTCTTTTTGGATATCGCTTCTCGAGTATTATATATGCCAATGTTTTTGAATTTGATAATTGTGTTCAAACTCAATATAATGCCTTACATAGTTTCATTTACAATGAACCATAGATCCGCCAGATGAAGGTCTTCTGACCAGATGAAACATTGTATTACTTGGATCTACGACCTCACTCTATCCTATATCCATTATTGATATTGAATGTGATATACCTTTTTTGTCACTGATATATGTGAAAATAAAAAACTCTACTTTTCATCGTAAGAGTGTGTGCAGCAATATTCTATGTCCTGTTACCATGACAGCCGGAAGCCTATTGAAGACTCCCAGGCTTGTTTGGAATTACCTTCTATTGCAGGCTGCTCTAAGCAGCCTGTAATAGAAGTGCCAATATTTTGCAATGCATTAGCAATGCATTAGGTTGAAGACCCCTAGGGGGTCTAATAAATGCAATAAAAAAAATAAATGAAAATAAAAAATGAAATATTCAAATCACCGCACTTTGCCTAGAACACATATAAAAGTACTTCAATACTGTGAAACACGTACATGTTTGGTGCCCTGTGTCCGAAAACGCCCAATCTACAAACCTATAAAAATATTTTTCCTGTACAGTGAATGTCGTAGCGGGAAAAAAAAAAAAATCAAAAGTGCCAAACCGATGTTTTTTCACCGTTTTGCCTCTGATTAAAAATTTGAATAAAAAGTGATCAAAGCAATAGACATTCTCCAAATGGTATAACTAAAAAGTACATCTGGCCCTCCAACAAAAGACGCCCTATACATCCTCATACACAGAAATATAAAAAAAAGTTAAGGGTGTCAGATTATAGCGACTTTTAGAAAAAAAAAAAACATTTCCATAGATTTTTGTTAAGGAGTTAAAATGTAAATAAAACTATATAAATTTGGTATCCCCGGAATTGTACTAAAACATAGAATACAGGTGACATGTCATTTTGGCTGCAGAGTGAACGCCGTAAAAACGAAGCCCATAAGAAAGTCGCACAAATGCACTTTTTCTCCAATTCCACCCAATTCTGAATTTTTTTCCAGCTTCCTGGTACGTTGTACAGACTAATAAATTGTACCATTATGAAAAACAATTTCTCCTGCAAACATTAAGCCCTCATATGGCTCTGTGAACTGAAAAATAAAAAAAAAGTTATGGGGTCTGGAAGGTGGGTAGTCAAAAACGAAAATCGAATAATGTCAATGGCGGGAAGGTGTTAAACAATGCTTTATCTATTAATTGCAGTGCATAGCCAGGTTTTAAGAGATACAAATACAATGGCATCTTAGTTTCCTTCAGTGTTTTAACTTGCTGTAACGCATGGTTCTACAGTGCTGTGATGAGCCACAATGGGGGAGGGGCAGTGCAGCTGTGTAAGCATGAGTTTTGTCAATTGTAGATTGAATTAGGAAAAGTGATAAATATAATGCCAATTATACTTTTTTAGGGCTAGTTGAGTATTATAGAGTATGGATCCTGTTAAAGACCTTTCCACTATCCAACTTATGAAAACAGCCTTGTTTCTATGCTCCAGAAAAAGCTATTATTTCTGCACCCTAGTACACTCTGCCATGAGCCAGAAAGACATATGCAAGGGGTATCGACACACAAACCTGAGTAAGCAGAGACCATTAGGATACCACTATTCAGTTCAATCCTCATGCAGAATGACAGCTGTAGTCCATAAAATAAGGTAGCACACCTAGTCTTGGCCATTCATGTCAATGGAGCCATGAAAAACAGACAGTGCACAGACATCAGCCACTTGCTGTCTGTTATTCACACACTGGCAATTCATATAAACAGCCAGCAGTTCCTGCTTCCCTAGCCCCACCACACTGAACACTGATCCAATATGGTGGCAGCTGACAAGCTTTTTGCTGTCAGCACCTCGGAAAGCTGTGTTGTACACATGTACTACACATCTTTCCAAGGTACTTAGAAACAGTTGCTCCCTCCACAATGGATCGCTATTATTACATTTCACAATGTGATTGGATTACTCCCGGTCACATTGATAGTAAGCCAATGAGATGACCTACTGTCAATGTGACCAGGTGTAACGCTGGTCACATAGCTAGTGGAGGGACTCTTAAGTATCTTAGGAGTCTCTTAACTAGTGCATTGTGGCGCACGGACCTTTGAAATGAGACAGAATTCTGTCTCATCTCCCGGTTCCCTGCACATGAATAGAAACCAGAGTAATAGAGAGTGAAAGGGGAACACATTTCACTGGAGAGGTTGAACCGCATCTTGAAGTATCTAGATATTATTCAGGACATCCACACACAATCTCCCTCAGAGTAGCAGAGACGTCATGACACTCTGAAGCTGAGAGTACAAAAGATAATGGCAAAAACAGGTAAAACCTTGGTAGGATGTTTACCTCTAGGCAGAGGCGTAGGTAGCGGGGGGGGCAGAGGGGGAGGCTGCCCCGGGCCCACTGACTCTTTGGGGCCCACCCCGGGGCCGCCATTAATACAGACCTTTATTTCTAACTAGATCGGTGTCTGCAGACACTGATCTAGTTACAATGCTTCCTGGTGCTTAACTGTCTTGTAAACCGCAAGCCAATACAGGCCTGCGGTTTACAAGACGCCGAGACCACAGACGGATGTCCGCTTCTCAGCACGGGCGCGATGACGTCACAACATCGCGCCACCCGCGCTCAGACACAGACGTCCTGTGCATGGAGAGTGAGGAAGCGCCGGAGGTTCCGTTCATCAACATCGCAGGTAGGTGAGTATGACTTTTTTTTGTGGGTATATTAATAGTATAATGGGTGGTTAGGAGGGGGAATATAACTATAAAGGGAGGATTCATTAGGGGGCATTATGACGATGGGGAGGTCCTTTATATAATTGTTATTGGGGGGTATTATTAATACAAGGGGGGAGGAAATTTATATAAGGAGCCATTAGGGGGCATCATTTATATTAGGAGGCATTATGAAGATAAGGGGGTGGTCATTGATATAAGGGGTCATTAGAGGTGCAGTATTTATGTCAGGGGGAATCAGGGGCATAATATGAGGGTCAATTAATTTAATGAAAGTTGCACTTGGGCTTTATTAAGACTAAGGCCCCACGTAGCGGGCTGCAGGAAAAACCATGGCGGTAACATTGTGGTTTTTCCCGCAGCACATTTTCACAGAAGGTCTGCAGAGGTTTCCTCTGTGGACTTTGTTTTCAATACACCTATATGGAAACCGCCAGTGTTTCCTTAGGTATAATTGACATGCTGCAATTTCCAAAACCGCAATGGTTTTGGAAATCGCAGTGCGTCTGCTGCACATATTTTTCTGTAATGTGTGGATGGGATTTGCTAGAATGCCATGTTTTTTTCCTGTGGGTTTTCGCCACAAGGGGCCACATCCCATCCCCACTTTGCAGTAAAATATGCACAGCGGAAACACTGCGATTTCCAAAACAGTCGCAGTTTTGGAAATCGCAGCATGTCAATTATACCTACGGAAATGCCGGCGGTTTCCCTATAGATATAATTGAAGCAGAAAGTCTGCAGAGGAAATCTCTGTGAACTTTCTGTGCAAAGTGCTGCAGGAAAAACCGCGATGCGTCACCGCCGCGGTTTTTCCCACAGCTGTTTTTTGCTGCGGGATGCTACATGGGGCCTTGGCCTTAAGGAGTTTTCCAGCTCATTTTTATTGATGATCTATCCTCAGAATAAATCATCAATAAGAGATCAGTGACTCCCCACTGATCAGCTGTATGAAGTGGTCCCGGCGCCTGTTTATATCAAACGCTGTCTGTTTATAGTGACCGCGTGATGTAATTACAGTCTTGTCACATAGACATGTATAGGACGAGGCTGTAGTTACATTACATGGCCGCTATGAGATGAATGACACTATGTAAACAGAGAAGGGGTCACAGCGCTTACACAGGTACCACAGTTCATTCAAACAGCTGATCCTGGGGATCCCGTGTATTGGATCCCAAATCATTTTTTTTTCCCTTGTTTTTTTTTCCCTTTTCAATTAGGAAATACCTGGGACATTATTAATAAGGAGCACTATTTAAAGGGGGTGCACAGGGAAGTTATTACTTTAAAGATACACTTTGGAGTATTATTCATTATAGGGGGTTATATTATATATTTTATAATTGGGGTAGCAGCAGGATGGGGGCTTTATGTAGGTGAGGACAATGTGGGTCAGGTGCCTGTAAAAGTGAGGAGCCAAAGATGTCTGTGTTGCAAACTTTACAGAGACTGGAAGAAGTGGTCATGGCGGTCCAGATAAAAGAGACGGGGAATGTAAACAATTAGTCAGAGACATCACCGGTAAGTCACAAAATGTTACTGCCCTGTATTCACCTAAATCGTCTGCAGAGCCCTGTGTAGAGCTGCTATATACCACTATACGCTCACCGTATACCGATAGTATCGGTATACAAACATGTCCAAGTTGGGGGTCCACTTGGACATGTTCGCCCCCCCCTGTGCTGAACCCCTAGCTATGCCTCTGCCTCTAGCACTAGATTCAATGAGAATAGCCCGGAATGGGTCTACATGACTTTTGTCCTGAGATATATTGTTCAGGGCACCATCCAAAAGAGAATGTTACCTTCTGTAGTAGTTATAACACAACTGTGGAGATTTTGCAGGGTACATGACTACATCATGGTAGATCTGTTCAAAGTGTACTTCTAATCCAGATTCCATTGATGATCCAGGTACACACAAACTGAACCCAGCTTATTGGGTACTAGTAAGGAATCTCCTGAGCAGAAGATTGGAGCCTCTATTTGAGGGAACCTTAACAGATCCAAATAATCACGCCTATATCTGTGAAAGTGTAAGGAAAGAACTACTGGTTTTACGTGTCACATTGCAAATGAAGTAACACAAAGAGTGATAATGCAACTCCAGGAATTGATACTGATGTTGGTCTGAGTTTACATGAGATACTCAAAGAAGAGTGGTCTAAAATTCCTCAAGCACCAGGAGGCAATGGAACAGGATAACTGACTGTTGGACATACAATTACTCTCCAAATAGTTCAGGTTCCATGCCGTAGCACTTTCATCGAAGGAGAGATTTATGGCTGGCTATTGGGGTGCCACTCAGCTACCTGATGGGAGCCAGAGCCAGACAGCATTCCCACTTTCAAGCTGGATGGATTAAGATGCCATGGTAGCAGGTCAATCTCACTGGAGACACCCCGGGAGAACATGAGTATGGGTTGAGGTTAATGGAAAAGGGAGATACAGAAATATGGACATGGGGATCATACCTAATGGAGAGTTTAAAGATAGCTTTAGTGCACCCAGATAAAAAAAAACAAAACATTTTCTGAATATCCCACATGCACACACAGAACTATATATAACGCATCTTGGGATAAGGCAAGCTTGGGATTGCTTGGTTGTTAGTTGCTGCACTTGTTCAATACAAGGACTTCCCTTATCTGCAGATACTTAAGCATAATTTGTTTGAAAAGGCAGCAGGACAATAATGGTCAACCAAATCTCATTGAGACAGAAAAAGGGGTGAAAATCTTGAAAGACTACGTGGGATAAACTGGGATAATTAGGAGATTTATTTGACACTTCTGATGCAATATTAACAAAATGTCAATAGTACTGGAACAGCTAATACTAGTCACCATCAGCATACTGTAATTCTTGACTGCACCTCAAGGATGTATGTCACAACTCAAAATGACGTTCTTTATCTGGGTTTGTATAAAATGGTGCAGTAGTTGACTATGCACTGAACCCTAAATGGCAATCCAAAATAATTCCAATAAGATCTGTTCCAGGACTCAACTGATGGTAAATTATTTTATTATAGCAAAATAAGTTAATATGTATCACCTGAATACCCCATGGATATAAATCGAGATGAGTGAATCGAAGCTGCAGAAGTGGAATTCGATCCGAATTTCAGGAAATCTTCGATTTGCCATGATTCTGGATTTCCTCACGCTTCGATGCATTGAATTGCATTTTTTTTATAAAATGGCCGCCGCACATGTTAGGACAAAGGGCAAGGGAGCGCGGGATCACCCACAATTGCCAAGCGTGCAGCTAATCAGCAGCCAGCAGGACCTCTGATGTCACAGCCCTATATAAACCATTGGCCATTTTAGGTACAGTCATTTCACATCGCTCTTACTGTAGGGACAGACGTCGGCAGGAGCTAGGGAAAGACTTAGATAACATATAGAAGTTCAGGGAAAGAGGCTGAGCCTTAGAACTGTAGGGAAAGGATAGGTAGGAATTGAGAGAAGAATTTCGGGTGGTTGCAGGGTCATTTACAGCAAGAATTTGCAGCAAAATTCACATTGCAGCACTCACTGCCGTTATACTGCTGTATCTTCAAGGTGGAACACAACAAGCCATTTGCAGTGCAGTACAGCAAAAAACTGTGAATTATCATAAACTAATATCTTCACGTATCTATTATAAGGGGCTTATTCACTGTTCTTCCAAAGCATAACATTACATTTGTCAGAACTACTGTGTCAAAGAAAACTGAATTATCATCCAATAATATCTGTACTTACAGTGGGGAAAAAAAGTATTTAGTCAGCCACCAATTGTGCAAGTTCTCCCACTTAAAAAGATGAGAGGCCTGTAATTGACATCATAGGTAGACCTCAACTATGAGAGGCACAATGAGAAAACATATATAGAAAATCACATTGTCTGATTTTTTAAGAATTTATTTGAAAATTATGGTGGAAAATAAGTATTTGATCACCTACAAACAAGCAAGATTTTGGCTCTCATAGACCTGTAACTAATTCTTTAAGAGTCTCCTCTGTCCTCCACTCATTACCTGTAGTAATGGCACCTGTTTGAAATTGTTATCAGTATAAAAGACACCTGTCCACAACCTCAAACAGTCACACTCCAAACTCCACTATGGTGAAGACCAAAGAGCTGTGAAAACACACCAGAAACAAAATTGTAGACCTGCACCAGGCTGGGAAGACTAAATCTGCAATAGGCAAACAGCTTGGTGTGAAGAAATTAACTGTGGGAGCAATAATTAGAAAATAGAAGACATACAAGACCACTGATAATCTCCCTCGATCAGGGGCTCCACGCAAGATGTAACCCCGTGGGGTCAAAATGATCACAAGAATGGTGAGCAAAAATCCCAGAACCACATAGGGGGACCAAGTGAATGACCTGCAGAAAGCTGGGACTAACGTAACAAAGGCTACCGTCAGTAACACACTACGCCACCAGGGACTCAGATCCTGCAGTGCCAGACGTGTCCCCCTGCTTAAGCCAGTACGTATCCGGACCCGTCTGAAGTTTGCTAGAGAGCATTTGGATGCTCCAAAAGAGTATTGGGAGAATTGTCATATGGTCAGATGAAACCAAAGTAGAACTGTTTGGTAGAAACACAACTTGTTGTTTGGAGGAAAGTGAATGCTAAGTTGTATCCAAAGAACACCATATCTACTGTGAAGCATGGGGGTGGCAACATCATGCCTTGGGGCTTTTTCTCTGCAAAGGGACCAGGACAACTGATCAGTGTTCATGAAAGAATGAATGGGGCCATGTATCGTGAGATTTTGAGTGCAAACCTCCTTCCATCAGCAAAGTCATTGAAGATGAAACGTGGCTAGGTCTTTCAGCATGACAGTGATCCCAAGCACAACGCCAGGGCAACGAAGGAGTGGCTTCGTAAGAAGCATTTCAAGGTCCTGGAGTGGCCTAGCCAGTCTCCAGATGTCAACCCCATAGAAAACCTAAGGAGGGGATTGAAAGTCCGTGTTGCCCAGCGACAGCCCCAAAACATCACTGCTCTAGAGGAGACCTGCATGGAGGAATGGGCCAACATACCAGCAACAGTGTGTGCCAACCTTGTGTAGACTTACAGAAAATGTTTGACCTCTGTCATTGCCAACAAAGGATATATAACAAAGTATTAAGATGAACTTTTGTTATTGACCAAATACTTATTTTCCACCATAATTTGCAAATAAATTCTTTAAAAATCAGACAATGTGATTTTCTGGATTTATTTTCTCATTTTGTCTCTCATAGTTGAGGACTACCTATGATGTCAATTACAGGGCTCTTTCATCTTTTTAAGTGGGAAAACTTGCACAATTGGTGGCTGACTAAATACTTTTTTCCCCACTATATCTGTAATAAACGCCTTTAATGTGGGGAAAGACACAACGACCATATTCGCCATTTTGTTACCAGTATAAAGTTGCTGGCCATTTATCAATACGGTATTGTCAATAATAATTCAAAAATTCAATAATTTTTAGCACTTATCACTTATTTAAAGGTGTTTATTAGTGTGGAAACCCATAAGGAGGACCATATTCGCCATGTTGTTCCCATTGTGCTGATGGAGCCGATACTGCTCCTGCCACCCCCACCCCCCTCCCACAGCTGCCGTGCCAGTGCAAGTTGAGCGCTCAGAGCCCCCCCAGTCGGACATGCGAGACGATGGACAATGGAACAGATAGGCAGTGGCCAACTTGCTACATGGCATGTCTCTATAGTAGTTCAGTTTGTCCTCCTTCTCAGAGGGTGTAAAAAAAAAGGCCCCCATTTTTCCCTGGTAGCGAGGGTCTAACATGGTGGAGAGCCAGTAGTCACTCCTCTGCCGAATGGTGACAATTCGGCTGTCACTGCGCAAGGAAGTCAGCATGCTTCGGGCCATTTGTGAAAGTGATTATGAGGTACTTCCTGCATCCATCTTCACTGCATACTGCCACAGTGTGTCTGGGTCATCTGCCTCATCCTCCTCATCTACCTCTGGCTGTTCTGGTTACTCCTGCTCCTCCTCTCCACCCATTTGGCTACACATCGTTTGTGCTCCAATGTCTTCCTCCTCCAGTTCAGCCCCCACTGGGCTCATGTGGCCTTGAGATGTAGACGCCACATCTCCAGTCCCCTGACCAGCCAGATTGAAAAGAATCTTTTCCAGGATGTGAATCAGTGGAATGACGTTGTTCATCCCGTAGTCCTGGCGACTGACTAACAAAGTGGCCTCCTGAAAGGGAACGAGCAAACGGCAGGAGTCACGCATGAGCTGCCACTGGCTAACGTTAAAATTACAGTTGTGTTAAAAGCACAGGAAACTTGTCAAAGTTGAAGGAAAGATGAATGCAGCATGTTATCAGCAAATACTGGAGGCAAATTTGCACTCATCAGCCAGGAATCTGCGCATGGGACGTACTTGGACATTCCAACATGACAACGATCCAAAACACAAGGCCAAGTCGACCTGTCATTGGCTACAGCAGAAGAAAGTGAGTGGCCATCTCAGTCTTCTGACCTCAATATCATTGAGCCACTCTGGGGAGATCTCAAGCGCGCAGTACATGCAAGACAGCCCAGGAATTTACAGGAACTGGAGACTTTTTGCCAAGAAGAATGGGCAGTTTTGCCATCTGAGAAAATAAAGAGCCTCATCCACAACTACCACAAAAGAGTTCAAGCTGTCATTGATGTTAGAGGGGGCAATACACGGTATTAAGAACTGGGGTATGTGAACTTTTGAACAGGGTCATTTTGATGTTTTTGGTTGTCATTATGATTTAAAAAGAGAAAACACAGAAGTTTGACAATAAATGGCTTCAACCAACCACTAACCATGAGTGGAGAAAAAGTTTTTGTGTTATCATTCATATTCTCTGAAAAAGGCCAAAAAAACAAAAAATCTGCCGGGGTATGTAAACTTTTTAGCACAACTGTACACAGGGGAGTACCTATGTCCACTTTGATCATAAAGAAATCGTTTATTGCTTTTCTCTGTTCATATAGTCGATCCAACATATGGAGGTTTGAATTCCAAAGGGTAGAAACATCCCATATCAGCCTATGTTGTGGAAGGCCGTTCTGCTGCTGCAGCTCAAGGAGGGTGTGCTTGGTGGTGTACGAGTGGCTGAAGTGCATGCAAAGTTTTCTTGACATTTTTAGGATGTCTTACAGATGGGTGGAACACTTAAGGAAACGCTTGACAACCAGAGTGAACACGTGCGCCATGCAGGGCGCATGGCTCAGCCCTCCATGGCGCAGCGCTGACACCATGTTCTTCTCGTTGTCGGTCATCATGGTTCCGATTTTAAGTTCTCTTGGAGAAAGCCAGTATTCGATTTCTTGATTGAGGACACGGAGCAGTTCCTCCCCTGTGTGACTTTGTTAGCCCTGGCAAACAAGGTGTAGAACAGCGTGACACCGCTGCGCCCTGCACGTGTGGTATGCTGGAGGAGCACTGTGAATTGTCCCTGCAATGGAGGCTGAGGAGACAGTGGAGGATGAGGCGGACATTGTTGCAGGACCAACAGTATGAGAACGTGGAGGCAGAAGCTGCGTCACCTGTCCAAGTTGCTGGTGTGTCTGGGCAGACACCACATTAGCCCAGTGTGACGGAAATGACATACCAAGGCGGTAGCATCAGCCATCTATGGCAGAGTGAAAGGGAAAAAGGGGGTGGGGATAAATAGAATTGGAAGAAATCTTCAATTTTATATGGGCATATACAGTATATTGTCCTTGACCGTAGTTACAGCTCCACACGTCAGTGTTGCCATGCACTTTGGCAGACCCTGACAGGCTCAAGGACTGACCCACCTTCTCTTCTACTGGTACTGCCTTCTTGGCAAAGAAATGACGGCTTGGGACTCTCCACCTTGGCTCAGCACAAGCCATCAGTTCTCTGAAAGGTGCAGAGTCCACCAAGTGGAAAGGGAGTGACTGCAGCACCAGCAACTTGGACAGAAGCACGTTCAGCTTCTGCACTGTTGGATGAGTGCACGCATACTGTTGTCTCTTAGATATAGATTCTGTGATCGATTGCTGATGCAATAACTGACTAGGAGGAGGAGCAGGAGCATCATGACCAGCAAATGATGAGAAGGACACACAGCTTCCTTCAGCTGAGGTGGTGGAGCCTTGACTGCCTGAAATGGGGTGCGTGCCACTGGGTGCTGCAGCGGTTGCTACAGCAGGTTGAGGACAGGTGAGGGAACAGGGCCGGCTGCCGGGCCATGCCCACTAAGGGTTGTGTCTGACGAACCCACCGACTCATCCAATTCATGCCAAGTCACGAGTCAACCAGTCTACAACCGTTGGGTTGCTGGTTAAGACACGACCGCTACTTGACACTGGGAGCTCAGGCCTCTGTAACTGACCTCTGTTGCAACGCCCCTTACTCTGCTGCGACCTGTGCCTGCGCCAGAAACATTTAGGCCTGCGGCCCTCCCCTGTGCATGGTCTCTTGCTTCTCTGTATGACATACTGTTCGATGAAAAAACGTAATTGCAAAGGTCAAAAAGTCCTGTTATTTTCTACTTTGAAGAGAATAGCAAATATGCCCCTTATTTCTTTCCCCACTAATGAACACCTATATAAAAAAAAGCGTGATAAAGGTAGAGATTTGTGGCTCAGAATTATTGACAATACTGTATTGATAAATGGCCTGCAACTTTATACTGGGAAAAAAATGGCGAATATGGTCCTCCTTATGGGTTTCCACACTAATAAACACCTTTGAATAAGGTGTATGTGTAAGATGGGGAAACAGCCCTCATGTTATGAATGTACCTGTTTCTGTAGATAAGTTTATTTTTTTTTATAAACTGACATTTGTTTGTTTGACCACAAGAGGCCACTGTTACCTCAGAAATGGGAAGGACTGAAGTTCTGTAATTCCCTGGAGCAGTGACGTGGAGACCCTGTTCTGCAGAGGTGGAACTAGAAGGAGGAGCAGAATGTGTGTGGCAGCCATCTTAGGAGTGTGCTTTGAGCTTTTAGAAGAAGAAGAACTGAAGTGAGAGAAGGAAGATTCCTAAGGGATCAGAGATATAGCAAGGTGGAGCTGAAGCAGAGACTGTTCTAGGGTTTGTTCAGACAGCATCCTAAGTTGATGATTGCTATCAAGGACCTGGCTGAGAAGTGGCCCTGTCAGTGAGATCGCATGTTTTCTGGATGAGCCCCGCTTCCAGAAAGCAACATTTATACATTGTCACATTTCTTCGGCTTGCAAGCTGACCTACTATTATAATTACTTGGTTGTAGTTTGGGGGGAATAGGGATATTTTAATAAATTTGTAAGCTCTTGTGTTATTCCGCTAGTGCCCCTATCACACTCATTGAATTGTTCCTGTGACTAGGGTGATAAAAGGTAACAAGCAGCTGGTTAGTTGCAGCCTGCAGATAGGTAAAAGCTTGGAGTATATTGGATGCACACATTATAGGGCACCGCGCTGTACAACACCAGGGCCTCAGATTACTGGCTGAGTGTGTGTAAATAGTTGGGAGTGTTCTTTTTGGTAAAGGGGTGTTACTACACTAATTAAAATCTTGTTTTTACTAAATTGATTTGGAGTCGCTTCCTTTGTTCGTGACTTCGCTGTATCCTGGGGAGCCCACCCCGGTACACGACTTACATATGCTCCTCCAGCATACCGCATGTGCAGTGCACAGCGGTGTTACGCTGTTTTACACCTCATTTGCCTGGGTGTAGAGGGGAGGAACTGGGTCACTGTGTGTCCTCCTCATGTTTTTTCCCACTGGGTCACTCTGTGTCCTCCTCATGCCGCTGCCACCAGGTCACTGTATGGCCTCCTCATGCCGCTTCCACTGAGTCACTGTATGACCTCCTCATGCCGCTGCCACTGGGTCACTGTATGGCCTCCTCATGCCGCTGCCACAGGGTCACTCTGTGTACACCTCATGCTGCTGCCACTGGGTGACTGTATGCCCCCCTCATGCCGCTGCCCTTGTTTCACTGTATGCCCTCTTATGCCGCTGCCACTGCTGGGTCACTGAATGGGCTCCTCATGCTGCTGCCACTGGGTCACTGAATGTCCTCCTCATGCCGCTGCCACTAGGTCACTGTATGCCCTCCTCATGCTGCTGCCACTGGGTCACTGTATGCCCTCCTCATTAGGTCGCCTTGCCACTCTGTAGACATCTATGTGGAATAGACAGTGCGCTCTTTCACGCTACAGTAGGAGGTTGGGCCTCTGCACGGTTCTTTCTATCTGGCACTAACATGGACCTGTAAGGCTGAGTTCACACTTAGTGTGAGTTAATTGGTCAGTTTTGGCCCCATAACTGTCCAAATAAGTGAAGTGTGCAGTGGTTCTAAGAGCGACGCCTGTCATGTGCATGTCATTCTGACTCATGGTATTGTTTCACTACCACAGTACGCTCCCTATGCGTGTTACTGCAAGGCACAGTGTTCTACACCGCTATACAGGCTCTCTGAAGCTAGGAAATAGGTGTTTTTTAGTGATATTCGCCGCAAATTAATTTGGATTGAAGCAAATTTTTTTGGAACTTCAAATCGAACTGCAGAATCAAACTTTTGAGAAATTCGCTCATCTCTAGATATAAACTCCCACATAGTAAATGGGGTTAACATTCACCACTTCAACATCAGCAAACCTTAACACGCCTGCATTGCCTCTGTGTTTTTCCCTAACATGTTGTATGAGGTGAGGGGAGCCCTGCCATGTAGTTATAGACCTAGATACATAGTCCGATTTATTTAGATACATCGATGATATATTTATCAACTGGTCTGGTAGCTTCTCGGAATTTGTGATGTTTCTCATTGAGGGTATACTTCGGTATTTGGTGGTGCTCACTTAGCTTTTCTGGATGTCACTGTGCTGTTGGAAGGTATTAGAAAACCCACTGCTACGAATGCATTACTGAACTATAACAGTTTTCACCCAAGATTTGTCAAAACATCAGTTCCCTATGGGCAGTTTGTCCGTTCCAGTATTATTAATAGTACTGAAGCCACCTTCCAACAGCAGGCTGCTGATTTACAGGGCAGATTGATACAGAGAGGCTGTCCACCCAGGATGTTTGAGAGAGGCTAAAATGAAGGCTTCACAATCAAATTATTGAATCATTTAATAAAGCTAAGCGTTCTTGTAATAACGATTCCCTCAGAAAAGCTGTATTTTAGCTTAAATTTAATACACATGCAGATGTTACACTTTCCGCCATTTATAAGAATTGGAATATAATCCAAAGGGATCAAGAGTTAAAATTTTTTCAGATCAAACAATACTTGCCTTTAAAAAGAGTGACTCTGAAAGATAAATTGGTTCGTAGCAGGTGTAAAATACTATACTTGGATGAAATCTTACTCACATGTTGACCCATAAGGTAACATTATTGGAGGACTCAGCTTCTTATAAAAACATTGAAATTTATTTAAGTCTTCATGGAAAAATAGATACAGGAAAAACTTCTCGAGTAACAAATATATCAGTCAATGTCTTATTAGCTTACATCATAGGAGAAGCTCATAGTTAGGTTTATTTAACCCCTTCAGGTCTGAGCCCAAAAGTGCGTTAAGGACCAGGCCTCATTTTTCAAAACTGACATATGTCACTTTATATGGCAATAACTTTAAGACATTTTAACTTACACAAGTGATTTTGAGATTGTTTTTTCGTGGCGCATTGTACTTCATGTTAGTGGTAAACATTGATCCATATTTTTGTAGTTATTTATAAAAAAAAAAATAGGAAATTTGATGGAAATTTGGAAAAAAAAAAATCGCAATTTTCAAAATGTGAAATGCTCTGCTTTTCAAACAGTCATACCATCCAAATACGTTAATAAATATTATCTACCATATCTCTGCTATATATTGGCATAATCTTTTAATTGTCACTTAATTTATTTTGGACATTATAAAGCTTACAAGTGTAACAGCGATTTTCCAGATTTACCAGAAAATTTCCTAAACTCATTTTTTGGGGACCACTTCAGTTCTGAAGGGGATTATAAAGGCCTATATATTTGAAACCCCCATGAATCACCCAATTTTCAAAACAGCATTTGGGAAGATTGTTAGCATTTCACGAGGATTAAAACAATATGGAGGTGATATTTAGACATTTCTTATTTTTTCAATAATACATTCATTTAACGCTAAAATTAACACACTCACAAAGGGTTAAAGGAGAAAATGTATCTCACAGTTTGTTATGCAATTTCTCCGGGGCACAGAAATACCCCACATGTAGGTGGAAACTGATCTTTGGGCATTCGGCAGTTTACAGAAGGGAAGGAGCGACACTGGGTGTTTGAAAAGCAGATTTTGCTGGAATAGTTTTCAGTGCCATGTCTCATTTGCAGAGACCCTAGAGTACCAATGGAAACCCCCTAAAAGTGACCCCATTTTGGAAACTACACCCCTCTTAGAATTTAACATGAGATATAGTGAGCATTTTGACCCAAGAGCCTTTTCACAGATTTTAACATTGGGATGTGTAAATAAAAAACTACTAAAATGTCACTTTATCCCCAAAATTTTCATTTTCACAAGCAATTAAAAGAGAAAGAGCACCCTACAGTTTGTTAAACAATTTCTCCTGAACATGGTAATACCCGATATGTTGATATAATCTGCTGTATGGGTACATGGTGGGGCTTGGAATTTAAAGAGCGCTATTTGGCTTTTGGAGGGCAGATTTTGCTGGAATAGTTTTCAGGTGCCATGTCGCATTTACAGAGTCCCTAAAGTACCAATACAATGGAAACCCAAAAAGTGACCCTGTTTTGGAAACTACACCCCTCACAGAACATATCAAGTGATATAATCGTTGATTGTAATGTCAATCTGTATTCCCTTAGTGCAGACAGCAGCACAATATGGGGTATCTCTGCCCCTGTGTGTTGTTTAGGACAGGTGGAACCTTTAATTAGCACCAAAAAGGTGCCTCCTACTAGCCCTATAAGAGGGCACAAGAGACCTCCCTCCACTGTGTAAATTATAAAGTAACAGGAAACAAGCTTCTAGGGAGGGAAGCCTTGTGCTGCTGTCTGGACTAAGGGAATACAGATTGACATTACAATCAACGATTCCCCTTACGTCCGACAGCAGCACAATATGGGGAGATAGCAAGTAATTCCCCTAGGGAGGGTTTCCTCGCCTTACAACATCAAGGACTGACTGACCAAAGGCAGTTGTCTGGAAACTGCGGATGTCCAATGATAATGTTTAACAAAAGGTCAACTGAGATGACTATGATGCAGCCGCACAAATCTGGTCCAATGGTAAGGACCGATACAACCCAGGTCGAGTGGCCGTAGAAAGACTGGAGGGAATAACTCCTGAATAAGAAAGGAAGACTTAATTGTCTCCTTGATCCATGTGGATAGAGTAGGCTTGGAAGCTTTGAGGCTTCTGTTTTTACCCTGCATATCAATTAGTAGGCTTTCGGCCTTCTTAAGCGGTTGAGTGTGGAAAAGGTAAATCCACAGACACCTTACCACATCTAAGGTGTTGAGCTTTTCTTCCTCCTCAGAGGTTGGAGAGGGGAAAAACACAGGTAACGAAATTAGCTGATTGCTATTATAGTATGAGGGGACCTTAGGGATAAACCCAGGTAAACCTAAGGTGCACCCTAGCTGCAAAAACAAAATGTACGGTTCTCTAGAAGAGAGGGCCTGGAGCACTCCTACTCTTTGGCAGATATAATAGCCAACAAAAAAGTGGTTTTGTAGGCTAAATATTTTATCTCCGTAGTCTCCAAGGGTCCAAATGGAGGACCGCACAGGCCTGTAATGACTACCGCAAGGTCCCACTGGGGAATATACTGAGGGCTTTAGCCTCATTGCCCCTTTAAGGAACCTTGCAACCAGAGGATCCTGAGACAGACGTCTGTTCAAATGAGCGGAGAGAGCCGCAATCTGCACTTTCAAAGTGGCAGGGGCAAGGCCCTTATCCAAACCGTCCTGAAGAAAATATCAGCCGTTGAAGGTTCTAGATTATTAATACCCTTCTTGGAGCACCACTCCATGAAAATCTTGGCTGTCCTCTGGTAGTTCTTATTGGTAGATTCTGCTCTTGCAGAATAAAGGGTCTTCAGGACGGCCTCTGACAGTCCTCTATCCTGCTGTAGGGACTGCTCAACCTCCAGGCTGTCAGGTTGAATCTCCAGAGATCCTGGCACTTCAGAGATCCTTGGGAAACCAGGTTCTGGATGGGGGAAGCCTCCAATATATCCCTCGACTCATCTCCATGAGTTGGGAAAAACCAAGCTCTTTTTGGCCAGAATGGAATGATGGCTATCACAGAGACTTGGTCCTGTCTGATTTTCATTAATACCTTTGATATTATTGGAATTGGAGGGAAGATGTATGCCAGCCTGGACCTCCAAGGGATGGACAGGGCATCCACTGCCAAGGGATTGTCCTCCTGGTAAAGGGAACAGAACTTCTCCACCTTGGTGTTGAGTCGGGTTGCCATGAGGTCTATTTCTGGAAGACCCCTGTTCAGGGTAATCTGATGAAAGACTTCTGGATTGAGTGACCATTCTCCTGATACGGCATAACCCCGACTCAACCGATCCGCTACTATGTTCAGGGAGCCCTTGATGTGAACTGCGGATAAATGGGTTAGATTTTTCTCTGCCCATGTAAATATCAGATCTGCCTCTCTAAGGAGGGTTGGTGATCTGGTGCCTCCCTGTCTGTTCACGTACAGCACTGTGGTCATGTTGTCTGACCGGATTTTGACTGCTCTTCCCCTGGGAAGAGGCAAGCAATAGAGTAAGGCACGATATACGGCTCTGAGCTCCTTCCAGTTGGACGAGGTCCTTTTTTCAGGAGCGCTCCAGACTCCCTTTATGGAGTTTTCGTCCAATGGGCTCCCCATCCCGAGGGGGATGCATCTGTAGTCAACAGGGTCCAAGAAGGTTGGACCGTGGACCTTCCGTCATTCAGGTGCAACCACCACTTGAGGGAAAGACGGGTCCTGGGGGAGAGTCGAATCTTCTTGCTGAATGTAAGAAGGGAGCGATCCCAAGCCTCTTGTAACTCCTTCTGGAGGGGACGTAAGTGCCACAAGGCCCATGGGACTGGCTCCACTGAGGAAGACATCAAGCCCAGGATCTTCATCAATGTTCTGATGGAGGCTATCGGCTTTTTGAAGAGGTGCCGGACTGCCGCAACCAGCTTCTCCTTCCTTGCTGGTGTCAAGGAGATTTGCAGGCGGACTGAATCTAGGAAGTAGTTTTCTCAGAGGAACTTCCTTCGAGTTGAAGGGATCGTTTTTGACTTCTCCCAATTTATAAGCCATCACAGACTCTGAAGGCTGTCTGTAGGTACTGGAGCAGAACAGACTCTAACTGGGCCTTTATCAACCAGTCGTCTAGATAAGGCACCAAGAATATCCCCTGAAGCCTGAGGGCGGCCGTTATGGGGGCCACTACCTTTGTAAAGGTGTGGGAAGCAGAGGAGATCCCGAAGGGTAGTGCTGTGAATTGAAAGTGCTTCCTGTGGCCGGAAACTACTACGGCAATCCTTAGAAAAAAAACCTTCTGCGTGGAGGTAAATAGAAATATGCAAATGGGCGTCTTTTATATCCAAAGTCACAAAAAACATCGCCTTAGAGGAGAAAGGTGGTGACAGACTTTATGGTTTTCCTATGGAAGCGCTTCTTTTTGATGAAGCGGTTGAGGTACCTTAAGTCTATGATCATTCTCCACTTGTCTGCCGGTTTTGGCATCAGGAAGATGGGAGAATAGACACTGGATCCTTCTTCTAGAGAAGGGACTTCCACCAGGGCTCCCTTGTGAATGTACTCTCGGATGGAGCATTCCAATGTAGTCTGCTGCATTGTAGGGAGGCTGCGAATTAACACAAACCGATCCTGAGGAGGAAGGAGGAACTTGATTGCATAACCTCTTTGGATTACCTACCGGACCCATGGGTCTCGAATTTTTCCCTGCCCGCAGTTGAGAAAGTGGGAGACACGACCTCCGACAAGAATCTCGGCCACAGGAAAACTGCTTCTGATGTCAAAAGCTAGGCTTGACTTTTTTATCATCAGACTTCGGAATCTCCGGCTGGCGTCTCTAGAGGAATAACTAGAGCCTCTCTGGACTGCCTTCCATGACGAGGCGGATAGCCTCTACACCGGCCAGAGCCAGACCTACCTCTGAAGGCCTGGGGTAAAGTTTTACCCTTCTTGTCGGCCAAGCCCTCTAGGATCTCGTCTAGGGCACAGCCAAAGACTCTACCCGGCTCAAAGGGTAATGCGCACAAATTATACTTTGAGGGGAACACAGCTCTCCAAGGTTTTAACCATAGAGGTCTTCCTGCTGCAGTGTTCTTGGTAAGTGCCAGGGATTTGGCCGCCAGCCTTAATTGATGGTGGGAGGCTTCCGTTAAATATTCAGCTGCTAGGGAAACTGAGCCTAGAAACCCTAGCAGCTCGTCTCTGGAGACTTCCAGAGTCGGTCACTTTCGAGGTGGACCAGGTCAGTACATAATTTGGCTGACACTTCACAGGATGCAACCGCCACAGCGGTCTTGGGCGAGGCAGCTGAATAAGCCTTCTTGAAGGTATTGTCGAAGCGCCTGCCATGGCGTCGTGCAGATTTCCTCCATCATCTGATGGTACCTTAGTGCGGCAGGACAGTTTAACCATCGCCATATCCACCTTGGGAGGAGGACCCCATTGATCCCATTGAGCAACTGGGAATAAAGCACCGAACCTCCTAGGAACCACAAGAGGTTTTTCAGGACTTCTCCACTCTGAGGACATTAATTTTTGTAATGTCTGGTCCACTTGGAAGACCCTAGGCCCTCTATAGGTGGATGCGGAGGCTTCCCCGTCAACATCACGATCCTTAGACCGGATGGACTTCAGCAGCCGGCTTAATTTTTCGAGTGGAAGCACGGCCTGCTGGGATCTTCAGTGGAATCGTCAGATGAGAGTGTCTTGTCCACTATCTGATAATCTTCATCAGAGATCCGTAAGGAAGATTGTGTCTCAATCTGCGGTCTCTTGGCAATCTGAGCGATGGAAGAACGAATCTTCTTTAAGAGACTCCTCATATAGTCGTTTACCCAAGTAATAACCTCTTATAGAAGGTACTTCCGGCGGAGGTCCGCGACACTGGTGACAGCGGGTAAAATCATAGCCGTCAGGTAAAGGGGTATTGCAATCCAAACACATTATGTGTTTCAAGTTTAGAGAAATTTTTCCTCCTAAGCGCATCGCCATTACGTGATGCAGAAGATGACATCTGAAACATCAAACAGCCACGTGACACTGAAACAGGGAAGATCGCCAAGCATCGCATAAAAACCGTCAGAAAAAAAAAACAGCCACCGCAACCCGCAGCAGAGGAGCTAGAAACCACTCACTCAACAAATAAAGGACTGCATTCAGATCTTTTAAATGTAATCCAGCAGCGAGGGGAGGAAGCCAACAAAGAAACATTTATACAGCACCAAAACAAGTCAAACGCCATAATGGAACATAGAGGAGCATAAGCCTAAGCCAGAGGCTCAAAATACAAGCAGCAAAAATCAATTCTATATTTTGCCTTTAAATTTTAAATTTCCAAACTTACCGCACTTTTTCCGAGAAAAACCGGAAGTAGGGCGCGGTGGTGCGCAAAGGCTTCCTTCCCCTGGGAACACGGGAACGGAGAAAAGTTCCGGCCGAGGAGGTTCCCCGCTTACTTCCGGGATCGCGCTGCCTGCAGATGGATGCCGGATAACGCTGCGCTGTGGTGCGAAGGCCCGAAGGCCCGGAGGTTTTCTCTTTGGGACCGAGGTACCCCAAAAAGGTAAGCCAGGAGTAAATAAAACCCCTAGCAACGGGAGGTCACAAGAGACCTCCGTCCACCTGTTCCACACAGGACAGAAAAAAACACAGTGGAGGGAGGTCTCTTGTGCCCTCTTATAGGGCTAGTAGGAGGCACCTTTTTGGTGCTAATTAAAGGTTCCACCTGTCCTAAACAACACACAGGGGCAGAGATACCCCATATTGTGCTGCTGTCGGACGTAAGGGGAATGAGCAGTTTGACCCTACAGCTGTTTCACAGATTTTATTAACAGTGGGACGTAAAAATGAAAAATTACTTTTTTTTTTCTAATAAACTGTCAACTTAGTCCCAAATTTTTTATTTTCACAAGAGGATAAAGGAAAAAAATCTCCCCAAAATTTGTTACACAATTTCTCCTGAACACGGCAATACCCCATATGTGGCTGTAAACTGCTTTATGGGTACATGGGGGGCTCAGAATGGAAAGAGCGCTATTTGGCTTTTGGAGGGCAGATTTTGCTGGAATAGTTTTCAGGTGCCATGTTGCATTTGCAGAGCACCTAAAGTACCAATACAATGGAAGCTCCCAAAAAGTGACCCCATTATAGAAACTACACCCCTCAAGGAATTTATCAAGGGGTATTATCATTTTGAGCCCAAGAGTGCTTCTCGAAAATTAATGTACAAAGTGAAAATTGAAATTTTTAAATAAATATGCCATTTCGATGCCCAATAAGTTGCGCCCAGTTTGTGTCATCAGAAACACGCACTCCTAAAACTATTAAGTGGGCTATTCCAGGTAGAAAGAAATTACATATGTGGGTGTAAACTACTGCTTGGGCACACAGCAGGGCTCAGAAGGGAAGGAGAACTGCGCTTTTTAGCTTTTGGAGTACAGATTTAGAGAGATTTTCTGGACGCCATGTTATTTTTGCAGAGCCCTGAAGGTGCCAGTAAATTGGAATTCCCCAAGATGTGACCCCATTTTGTAGGGGTATTTTTAGAGTCTCTACAAATATGACATGGCATCCAAAAACCAAAATCTAAATCATCAGTCCAAAACACATAGCGCTCCTTGACATCTTGACATTGACATTCAAAAACCAAACTGTGCTCCAAAAACCAAAATAGTGCTCCTTACCTTCTGTGCCCAGCTATGCCCAAACTGCAGTTTATACCCACATATAACATTAAGTACGTTATTCTGGGTACAGCAGTGTCATTCATATGGGCATAAACTGCAGTTTGGGCGCACAGCAGGGCGTAGATGTGAAGGAGAGCTATGTGACTTTTGAAACATATATTTAGATGTTTAGTATCTGGACGCCATGTCATGTTTGCAGAGCCTCTAACGTACCAGTAAAGTGGAATCCCCTATGGAATGACCCCATTTTGAAAACTGCACGCCTCAAAGAATTTATCAAGGGATGTAGTGCGCTTTAGTATCCCAGATGTGAATGCACAGCCGATGGTGAAGAGGGAATATGTAAGCTGTGCAGAGTACATTGGGAGCACCAAATTCCCTACTATTATTGGGGGGGGGGGGGGGGGTCACTCTGTGGGTCACTTATGGTTTATTTTCCCATGCAAGCTCTAAATTTGGGGTGTCCCCTGATATCCGCACGCACAGCTTATACATTCCCTTCCTGCCGCAGCCAGTTTTGTTTTAATGATTTGGCGATTTTGGGGGGTTTTGACTTCACATTGTACAAGCTCTATTTTTTTTTTTTTCTGGTGATGTAGCCATATAAGGGCTTGTTGTTTGTGGTATGAGATGCATTTTGTAATGACACCATTTCTGAGTGCCTATAACTTATAGAATAAATTTTATTAACTCTTTCTTGGTGGATTAAAAAAAAAAAAAAACCATCAATTCTGGTAATGCTTTTCACCTTTTAATTTTTTTTTCCACACAGTGTACAGCATAAGTAATATGTTACCTTTATTCTGCGGGTCGGTACAATTACGGCGATACCTCATTTGTATTGTTTTTTTATGCGTTATTAGTTTCGCAGAACAAAAACCCATTTGGGAAAGAAATCGCCATCTTCGGAGATGTGTAGCAATTTTTATTTGGTTGGCAGAGTTGCTTGAGGGCTTATTTTTTGCAGGACTATCTGTGCTTTTTATTGGTACTGTTTTGGGGTACATATGACTTTTTGATCACTTTTTGTGCATTTCTTTTAAGGCGAGATGGCGAAAAATCATTATTTCCTTTCTTTATTAAATAATTAATGAATTTTTTTCATACACTTCACTTCTTTTTTTTTTTTTTTTTTTTATAGTCCCACTAGGACACCTGAACCAGCAATGCTCTGATCGCTGATTCAGCACTATAGACTGCAATACACGTGTATTGCAGTCTATAGAGGAAGTCAGTCTATGTAGATACATAGACTGACTTCTAGAGGTCTATTGCAGCGGGAGCCTGGCTGTCAGATACAGCTGGGCTCCCACGGTGCTCGCACGGGCTCTGCTTCTGAGTCCGCTCGATCATTGTCACGTAACTAACCACATTCTCCCACATACATGTACGTGAGAATGTGCGAAGGGGTTAAACTGGATCTCTAGCAGTTCCATCTTGGTTCATGCTTGTTCATCTGTGTGTTGGCCTCTGTGGGACAATCCAATCCAATGTCTGTGTCATGGTATGTCATTGGAACCATATGTTGTTAAACCCGGAAAGAAAGTGGATTTCTAGAACGGAAGCCCTGGGCTTCTTAGGTCTAAATGACAAAAATGGCATGAATAGATATTTTTTAAATATGGTCTATGTGTATTGATATGTGTATTTGACCTGAATGTGGAATTATTTAATACAAGATATGTCTCCTTTTTGATATTTGTTGCAGTTTTGCCTTATAGTTTATATGTTTTTAGAATTAGCATCTTCTGATTACTTTGCAATGGCGCATGTGCAGACCATGTTTGTACCGGCGCCAGCAAAATCGGTGGTTTCCAAGGTGAATGAGCTGGGAGAGCACTCTTTTATGACACACTCAGGCTCCACTACGTTGTCAGCCTGAAGAAACGACCCATCGCTGTTTGCTATCATTGATGCCTGTTTTCACTTGCCTCAATAAAGCCTGGATACGGAAGTGTGCCACCTTTGTTGGACATTTGGAATAATTTGGAGCGTACCCCTGTTTATGGCTTGGGAGACTGCAGTAAATTCAGTTATGGTAAAATAAACTGGAATGACAGTTATAATAATGTTTTGCTATCTCTATAGTAGTGTTTTGTTATATCACTAGGTTAATATCCTAAGATGTTTAGTTTCCAAAATTGGATAATATCTTAGTAGTATCAATAGTCCTGATTGCAAAAGAAATATGGCACTCAAAAATCAAATCAGCAAAATCTGCACTCCTTAACCCATTTCCTGGCGCTAATCTGTATTCACATCCCAGCTGCAGATGCACCGTGCAGCCAGGACATGAATCTACCCTGCTTTGTTTGTGGCTGTTTAGGGTCCCTGAACTTGTGAAAATTGTTGGAGATATGCAACAGCCAGATTCGTCTCTATATTTGTTGGATTGACTGCAGTACACATTTATGACACTAGATGTAGCTGTTACTAAATGTTTATCTGTAGACACTCTGTTGTTTTGATGCTGTGTATATACACCTCCTGTATTTTTAGTGTGTGTGTGTTGAACTAGATCTGTTATTCACCATGTGAGGTGAACCTTCTCTTACTGCATTCATGTTTCACTAAAGTCTGTTCCTGTTATACAAACGTCTATCTGGTTTTGACTCTGCCACATCCAGCAATCGCACACTGCAACAGGTTATGGGCCCAGTGATCAAATGAAGCCCCAGTGATCAAATGAAGCCCCAGTAACCAGATAAACCCCAGTAACCAGAAGTGGCCCAGGCAGAGCGAAGTCCAGAACGGAAGACAGTGCAGCAGATGTAGAGATCGATATAAGGAAGCTTTCACAGAGACATCTCCTGTACAGAAGTAAGACTGTTCCTATATATATAAAGGAGGGAGAATGGCCTGTAGTTCAGAACCTAAACTATCAGTGGCCAAGCTGAACAATGACAATTATCAGCTATGGAAATTTAAAGTGGAACTGCTATTATCCAGGGATGACTTGTGGGAAGTTATCACTACAGAGAGACCACAAGATGATTATCAGGACTGGGACAGGATAAACAGATGGGCACAGGCCACTATAAGCTTACTAGTAGAAGATGATCAGCTTATTCACATACGCAGTGAGAATACAGCGAAAGGCATGTGGGATGTACTGAAAAGACTGCATAAGAGATCCAGTCTAAAAAGCAAGTTGTTTCTGCTGTGGAAACTCTACAAAATGAGGCTTAGCAGAGAGAAGGACATGCAAGAGCATATAAATGCCATGCTGGAAGTGATCACACAACTCAGATCAGTCGGTGAGAATATAACAGACAGTCACGCCACAGCCATTTTATTATGCAGTTTACCTGATTCATACACTACACTGATCAATGCGCTGGAGACACGGCCAGATCTGACACTAACATTCTTAAAGACCAGGCTCATAGATGAGTATCAGCGAAGAAAGGAGTTTGCACATGATTATACAGAAACTCACTCCAAGACAGTTCATAAAGTTACAGAAACAAGGTCACACAGGAAGGAAACCAGAGTGTGCTTTAGATGCCACAGACAAGGACACATAAGGAAAGACTGCACTATATGGAAAGCAGAACAGATGAGACAGCATCCCTCTTATACTAAGCAGAAAGCCAAAGCCACAATTTCTGATTCAAGTGAAGGGAAGTGGAAGGCCACATTTAAAGTGACAGACAATCATAAATTGCAAGGCTGGTGCATTGACTCTGGAGCAACCAGTCACATGACAAGTAATAGATGTTTTTTCACAGAACTTGATCTGAATAACAAAGAGACTATTTACCTCGCAGATGGGAGTAAAATATGTGCAGAAGGATATGGGAATGGAACCCTTGTATGCCCCAATGATGCGGGACACAATTTAGCAATACCAGTAAAAGATGAACTTTATGTTCCTGATCTAGAAGGAGGACTCTTATCTGTGAAGCATCTGACAAGCAAAGGACTCACTGTAAAATTCCAAGGTGACAAGTGTTCTATCCTAGACAGCAAGCAGATGATAGCAAGTGCCAAGTTGGATGATCATCTATATCACCTCAACACAGTGAAGGAGCAGGTGAGACTATGCACACATAAGCACAATGACTGTATACACGTGTGGCACAGGCGTTTAGGTCACAGACACCCAGAATGCATACAGGAACTACAAAAGAGGAATCTGACAAAGGATCTAACAGTATCCCCTTGTTCAGTTTTTGTTAAATGTGAGTGTTGCATCAAATCTAAAGCTACAAGAGCAACACTTCCTAAAGTAAGTCACAATAGAGCTTCAAGACCACTTGACCTAGTTCACAGTGATGTATGTGGTCCCCTAAACCCACCTTAACCTGGAGGCAACAGGTACATAGTGACTTTCATAGATGACTATTCAAGATACACAGTCACTTACCTAATGCAACACAAGAGTGAAGTTTTTGACAAATTACAGGACTATGTAGTAAGGACAAGTAACAAGTTTCAGAGAAACCCTCTCATACTTCGGAGTGACAATGGAGGTGAATTCACAGGACATAAAATAAAAGAGTACTTAAAGCAGAATGGAATAGAGCATCAAAAGACAGTCCCCTACACACCAGAGCAAAACGGGGTAGCTGAAAGAAAGAACAGAACTCTGAGTGAAATGATAAAATGCATGCTGACAGACTCTGGATTACCACAAAAATATTGGGGTGAAGCAGCAATGACAGCAACTTATTTGCAAAACAGACTCTTTTCTAGAACAATGGAGAAAACGCCATATGAACTGTGGCACAATGAGAAGCCAAGTGTAAAACATCTAAGAGTTTTTGGATGCAAGGCGTTCATCTACATTCCAGAAGAAAAACGCACCAAATTTCAAAATAGAGCATTTGAAGGCGTCTTTGTTGGATACAGTGACAATGTTAAGGGTTACAGAATCCTAAATCCCAAAACTGACAAGGTTACCATTAGCAACAGCATAACTTTTGTTGAAGATCTGAGTGACAATGTAATGACAACAGAGGAAGTAAGAACAGAAGATAAAACTGACAGTGATCAGCCAACATCTGTAACTTCTGAACAAACAGTTGAAGTGAGTGCAGAATCCGTCAGTACTGAAGAACAGACACAACCAAGCTCACATACAGAACCGAGGCGCTCAATGAGAGAGAATAAAGGTAAACCACCTGTACATCTCTCATACAAGGCAAGCACTGCCAGTTCTAATGAACCTGCAACTTGGGAAGACATATCTCAGCTTTCAGAAGGGGAAGCCAGTAAATGGATAAAGGCTGCAAAGGAAGAGATAAAATCCATGCATGGCACTAAAACATGGACACTTAGAGATCTACCACCTGGAAGGAAATCCATAGGTTGTAAATGGGCTTTCAAAGTAAAATACAATGCAGATGGTACAGTGGAGCGATACAAAGCAAGACTCGTAGCCAAGGGATATTCTCAAAAATATGGAGAGGACTATGATGAGACATTTGCGCCAGTAGTCAAACATACTACAATAAGAACTTTGCTGACAGTAGCCGCAATAAGGAAAATGCAAGTAAGACACTTTGATGTAAAAACAGCGTTTCTACATGGCAAGTTAGCAGAAGATATCTACATGGAACAACCTCCAGGATTCAAAGATGGGCAAAGGCCAGACCTAGTATGCAAACTACAGAGAAGTATATATGGTCTAAAGCAAGCCGCCAGAGCATGGAATATGAGAATAAATGAAGTGCTTACACATGAGGACTTTCAGAGGAGTAAAACAGACCCCTGTTTATACACAAAGAAATTGGCAGACAGGTGGATCTATGTACTCATTTATATGGACAATATTCTGATTTGTTTCAAGCAAGAAGGGGATAAAGGAGAAATACTCTAAAACCTAAATCAGCACTTTGAGACCAAAGATCTCGGCAACGTAAATAATTATATTGGCATTCAGATTGAGAGAGGAAGATGGTAGCTTCCTTCTGAACCAAAAGCACAAAATACAAGAAATAATTGAAACATTTGGAAAGGAAGATGCAAAACCAGTAAAATCTCCCATGGAAATCAACTACCTGAAGAAGATAGACAGCCAAGATACACCACTACCAACTAACACTCAGTACAGGAAAGCAGTAGGGAAATTGCTGTACATTAGCTCCGCTACAAGGTCTGACATTGCAGCAGCAGTCGGAATCCTATGTAGAAAGAATTCAACATCAAGTCAGATGGACTGGAATGCTGTAAATCGAGTCATTCACTATCTTAAAGGGACTTTACACTATAAGCTAAAGTTACCAGCAAGTGACGAAAGCACCCTGACAGGATATGTGGATGCCTATTGGGCCGGAGATACCAGTGACAGAAAATCTACAAGTGGGTACCTGTTTCTTTTATCAGGAGGTGCTATCTGTTGGACTAGTAGAAAGCAATTTTCTGTTACACTATCATCTACTGAAGCAGAGTATGTTGCAGCAGCACAGGCAAGTCAAGAAGCCATATGGTTGAGACAACTATTAAAAGACTTGGGTCAACCACAGATGAAAGCAACAAGAATCTTTGAGGACAATCAAGGATGTCTTGCACTTGCACAGATGGAAAAAGTTAGCTCGAGAACCAAGCATATTGATGTGAAGTTCCACTTTCTGAGGGATCTTTAAGACCAGGGACTTCTTGAGATACTTTATTGCCCGACTGAGGATATGAGAGCAGATATCCTTACCAAGCCCCTGACCGCTGAAAGACACTTGAGGCTTACAAAGAAGATGGGCCTAACAGACTAAGCCTTAGCTGTTGAGAAGGGGTGTTGGATATATGCAACAGCCAGCTTCGTCTATATATTTGCTGTATTGACTGCAGTTCACATTTATGACACTACATGTAGCTGTTATTAATGTTTATCTGTAGACACTCTGTACTCTTTTGTTTTGATGCTGTGTATATACACTTCCTGTATTTTTAGTGTGTGTTGAACTAGATCTGTTATTCACCATGTGAGGTGACCTTCTCTTACTGCAGTCATTTTTCACTAAAGTCTGTTCCTGTTATACAAACGTCTATCTGGTTTTGACTCTGCCACATCCATCAATCGCACTCTGCAACAAAAATGACATCTGCAAAGTATATAGACTTTCTTCCATGGTACAAAAAGAAGAACTGTGCTGTCTGGAATGTTACATTTGTTGTTGCTGCTTTAAGGTTGCATTGTTATCATTGGAAAACTTCCTGTTAGGATTTGTTATTGCCTCTTTAAGGTTCCCATGACAACATAGGGAAGCTTCCTAAGCAGGCCTTTATAAACCACTCCCTTATTACCCAGATTTGCTGCCTAATTAGTTTGCAACTTCTACTTGGCTCCTGACATTGATTTGACTACTCTTTACTGACCTTTGGCTGCGTTCTGTGATTCTTCTTTGTCTAGAGAATTTGTTGTGGCATTCCTGATTGGATTGACTTTGGTTTGTTTTGCGGACCCGTCCTCGTCTCATGATTTGGTTTCTCATCGCCCTTTTCAGCTGCTGACCCGTGATTTGACGACCATTCTGTGATCTCTGTCCCTGTGAGCAAGTGTGTGGATTTGGTGTTTGGTTTCTTCTGCAGTGCGTTTATTTGTAGTACACTTATCTGTTTTGGTGACAATTCCGGTCTTCAGATTCAGCGAAAGTCCATCTCTTCTTGCGGGGAGCTCTGGTGAAGGCACCTGAGGCCGGTCTTGACTCGCAGAGGTGTTTTACATTTACGTAGCATTTTCTACTGCTCACAGTTGTCAGCCCATTTCTGCTGCAGCTCTTCTGAAGCCTGTACATTTCTACCTTGTTATTGTGGCCTTGCATCTGAATCCTAACACATGCCTTCTGTAGCTAAATCATCTTCATGCGTGACAATGCACCATCCATGCAGAAAAGAATACCTCTGAAACATTGGCTACAATGGGCATAAAAGGAGAGAAACTCAGTGTGGCCACCATCTTTCCTGACCTCAACCCTACTCAGAATCTTTGGAAAATCCTTAAGCAAATGTTCTATGAGGGTGGGAGGCAGTTAACATGAAAACATCAGCTCTGGGAGGCTATTCTGACACCCTGCAAATAAATTCAAGCAGAAACTATCCAAAACTCACAAGTTCAATGGATGCAAGAATTGTGAAGGTGATATCAAAGAAGGGGTCCTATGTTAACATGTAACTTGGCCTGTTAAGATGTTTTTGATTGAAACAGCTTTTGATTTCAGTAAGGCTAGGTTCACATCTGCGTTGGAGTCTCCGTAGGATTCCGTCTAAAATCAGGGGAGAGAAAAGTCCTACACAGAGGACTTTTCTCTCTACCAGTTTCAGTATAAAAGCTGTGGAAACCCAATGGACACAAGGCGGACCCCATTATAGTCTAAGGGGCCTGTGAGTAAATGCTGGACTCCCCAAATGACTGAGAGTCCATTGTTAGTGTGAACATAGAGTAAATGTGATCTCTTAATGTTGCAAATTCAACAAATGACCATTAGAAACTCTGTTGTGCATTTGGCACAGTGGATTTTGATTTTCTAATCTGTGAAAAAATATGTTATCATTGGGAGGTTTGTCCAATAAAATTTGATTTATACTTTAATGGTTGAAGATTACAACGTTATACTGACTGTCATTTGCATCAGCCATTTAGGAAAATCAGAAAAAATTGCATTTGCATAATAATTTGGAAATATGTATATGTACAGTGGTGAACCTAGCCTCTTTGCTGCCTGAGGCGGACTATCGAAAGACGCCCCCCCCCCCCCAAAAAAAAATAAATAAATAAATAAATAAATAAATAAAATTGCATTAGCATGCTGTTAGCGTCACACATTGTCGTACAATAAACATATACAAACTTATGAAACAGTTTTTAAGAATTCTTCTTCCTGTATTACTTCAGTATCAGAAATCAACAACACGGCATTAACAATGAAAGTAACTTCACACATCTTCTGCTTGGTGGATGGACGAGCTCACATGGCCCCCATTCTCTATAATAGGAGCACCGCAGATAGCTGAGTACTGGACTTCGGGTATCTTCAGCACTTCCATTGAAGTGAATGAGAGCCACGAGAGTTCGTCCATCCACCAAGCGACACGCCTATATATGGCTGCAGCCAGGCTGGATTACCACCCAGGGAATCCAATTTTCAGGCTCAGTGGGGGACTCAGCAGACAGACCCCCATCAATCAGGTATTTATCCTCTATCATTTAGGTGTATACAGGGCAGTAACATTTTGTGACTTACAGGTGACGTCTCTGACTAATCGGTCACATTTCCCTTCTCTTCCCTTTGGACCGCCATGACCACTTCTTCCAGCTGTGACTTGTCTCTGTAAAGTTTGCAACACAGACATCTTTGGCTCCTCACTTTTTCCAGGCATCCAACCCACATTGTCCTCACCTGCACACCCATCCTGCTGCTACCCCTTTATAAAATATATGCTATAACCCCCCATAATGAATAACTCCCAAGTGCATCTTTATATTAATAATGTCCGTGTGTACCCTGTATAAATAGTGCCCCTTATCAATAATGCCCCAGGTGTTAACTAATTAAAATGTTTTCCAGGTCATTAATAAACTAATCAGTGGGGCTCAAAAACCCAGGACCCCCACTGATCACCTGTTTGAATGAACCGTGGTACCTGTGTAAGCGCCATGATCGTTTCTCTGTTTACATAGTGGCATTCATCTCATAGCGGCCATGTCATGTAACTACAGCCTCGTCCTATACACGTCTATGTGACAAGGCTGTAATTACATCACACGGTCACTATAAACAGACAGCATTTGATATAAACAGGCACCATAACCCCTTCATACAGCTGATCAGAGGAGGGGTCCACTGATCTCTTATTGATAATCTGTCCTAAGGATAGAACATCAATAAAAATGAGCTGGAAAGACCCTTTAATAAAGCCCAAGTGCCACCTTAAAGGGGTTGTCCAGGATAACCACTTTTTTTGAATATGAGGCTGGGGAAGGTGCTCCGGTGTCTCCCAGTGTGTTTCAGTGCTCCAGTGTTTTCTTCCCCTCAGCGGTCATGTGTGGTGGGGACTTCCGCCAGAAGAGAACACCAGATCAGCAGAACCAGACTGCGGTGGGAGACATCGGAGCACAAGGGACAGGTGAGTAGGTGTTTTTTTTTTTAATACATTATTACATGGTATTATGGCCCACAGCAGCCCCTGCACACAGTATTACATGGTAATATGCCCCGCAGCGGCCCCTGCACACGGTATTATGCCCAGCAGTGGCCCCTGCACAGGGTATTATGCCCAACAGCGGCCCCTGCACACGGTATTATGCTCCATAGTGGCCCTTGCACACGGTATTATGCCCCGCAGCGGCCACTGCACATGGTATTATGCTCCATAGAGGCCGCTGCACTCGGTATTATACTCCATAGTGGCTCCTGCACACAATATTATGCCCCGCAGTGGCCCCTGCACACAGTATTATGCTCCATAGTGGCCCCTGCACATGGTATTATGCCTCATAGTGGTCCCTGCACTCAATATTATGCTCCATAGTGGCCCCTGCACTCGGTATTATGCTCCATAGTGGCCCCTGCACACGGTATTATGTCCCATAGTGGCCCCTCCACACAGTATTCTGCTCCATAGTAAGCCACCCATGAACTATTATTATACTCTGGGGTCTAAAAGACCCCAGAATATAATGATCGGAGACCCAGGTGGTGACAAACATAAAAACCAGTGTTACTTACCTGGGCTCCGGTGCGCTCCCTGCTTTCGGCCCACTTCTATGTCGTACAGACTGGCGTCACAACATAATGATGTCGGGCTGGCTCACGTGACGCCTGGGACGTCACCAAAGAAGGCCAAAGCCTGCTGGGAGTAACATCGGATCGCAGGCGAGGTGAGTAACAATGGTTTTTATGTTTATCACCTCCCCTGGGTCTCGGAGTATAATAATAGTATTTGGCCTCACTTATCGATCCCCACTGCCGCTCACAGCCGCTTCTGATTCCCCTTCTGCGTCCGACAGCAGAAGGGAAAGCGGAGGTGGACACAGCAGGCGCGGGGATCGATAAGTAAATAGGCCGTTACCTGCCGGGGATACTCCAGCAGGTTACTGCCTATTTATATATAAAAAAAAAAAGTTATTGTCACCTACCTGCAATCCCATGATGGAGCCGCTGCCTCCTATTTTTGCCTGCGACGTCTGCGTCTCAGCGTAGCAGGCGCGATGACGTCATTGTATCGCCTTCGCTGACATGCAGAGGTCTCGTAAACCATTAAATAAATGGTAAAAATGCCGCCCTCCAGACAGTGACGGACAGTGCCGCCTGAGGCGGCCGCCTCACTTCACCTCATTAGCGGTGCGCCGCTGTATATGTATGTAATGTAATATGTATGTGTATGTATGTATATCTCATATATATACAGTGGGGAAAAAAAAGTATTTAGTCAGCCACCAATTGTGCAGTGCAACTTCTCCAACTTAAAAAGATGAGAGAGGCCTGTAATTGACATCATAGGTAGACCTCAACTATGAGAGACAAAATGAGAAAACATATCTAGAAAATCACATTGTCTGATTTTTTAAGAATTTATTTGCAAATTATGGTGGAAAATAAGTATTTGGTCACCTACAAACAAGCAAGATTTCTGGCTCTCACAGACCTGTAACTTCTTCTTTTAAAAGGCTCCTCTGTCCTCCACTCATTACCTGTAGTAATGGCACCATTTTAAAATTGTTATCAGTATAAAAGACATTTGTCCACAACCTCAAACAGTCACACTCCAAACTCCACTATGGTGAAGGCCAAAGAGCTGTGGAAGGATACCAGAAACAAAATTGTAGACCTGCACCAGGCTGGGAAGACTGAATCTGCATTAGGCAAGCAGCTTGGTGTGAAGAAATCAACTGTGGAAGCAATAATTAGAAAATGGAAGACATACAAGACCACTGATAATCTCCCTTGATCAGGGGCTCCACGCAAGATCTCACCCCGTGGGGTCAAAATGATCATAAGAACAGTGAGCAAAAATCCCAGAACCACACGGGGGGACCTAGTGAATGACCTGCAGAAAACTGGGACTAACGTAACAAAGGCTACCGTCAGTAACACACTACACCGCCAAGGACTCAGATCCTGCAGTGCCAGACATGTCCCCCCGTTTAAGCCAGTACATATCCGGGCCTGTCTGAAGTTTGCTAGAGCGCATTTGGATATTCCAGAAGAGTATTGGGAGAATGTCATATGGTCAGATGAAACCAATGTAGAACTGTTTGGTAGAAACACAACTCGTCGTGTTTGGAGGAGAGTGAAGGCTAAGTTGCATCGAAAGAACACCATACCTACTGTGAAGCATGGGGGTGGCAACATCATGCTTTGGGGCTGTTTCTCTGCAAAGGGACCAGGACAACTGATCCGTGTACATGAAAGAATGAATGGGGCCATGTATCGTGAAATTTTGAGTGCAAACCTCCTTGAAGATGAAACGTGGCTGGGTCTTTCAGCATGGCAACGATCCCAAGCACACCGCCAGGACAATGAAGGAGTGGCTTCGTAAGAAGCATTTCAAGGTCCTGGAGTGGCCTAGCCAGTCTCCAGATCTCAACGCCATAGAAAACCTTTGGAGGGAGTTGAAAGTCCGTGTTGCCCAGCGACAGCTCCAAAACATCACTGCTCTAGAGGAGATCTGCATGGAGGAATGGGCCAACATACCAGCAACAGTGTGTGCCAACCTTGTGAAAACTTACAGAAAACGTTTGACCTCTGTCATTGCCAACAAAGGATATATAACAAAGTATTGAGATAACTTTTGTTATTAACCAAATACTTATTTTTCAGCATAATTTGCAAATAAATTCTTAAAAAATCAGACAATGTGATTTTCTAGATATGTTTTCTCATTTTGCCTCTCATAGTTTAGGTCTACCTATGATGTCAATTACAGGCCTCTCTCATCTTTTTAAATGGGAGAACTTGCACACTTGATGGCTGACTAAATACTTTTTTCCCCACTGTATATATATAAATGAGTTTCTGTCTGTCTGTCTGTTCTTTATGCGCGACCAAATGACTGGACAGATCCTCACCAAATTTGGCACACAGGTACATCAGGTGTCCGGGAAGATTTTAGAGATAGGACATACCGTTTAGGACATACCGTTCCTGAGATACAGTAGTCCCATAAAATGACCTGCATCAGCCAATACAAACCTGCAAGTCTTTAACTCATATTCCAACTGCCATACACACGGTCACATGTCCCTTATCAGCCAATAGAAGCTCGCAGGCGCTTAGTCTCCAAAAGCACACAGCTTTACACCAGATTTCCATAGCAATCAAGCTATTTATGACCTGTATTAGTCAGTAGCAGTTTGCAGGTCCTTAAATGTTCAGTCATATCACGTGTATCAGCCAATATAAGTTCACATTTAATTTACCAGGTTTCCATAAAAACACAGCCATAAATAGACTGTACCTATACTGGACTCAGTGGCGTAACTAGGAATGGCTGGGCTCCAAGGCGAACATTTGACATACCCCCCTCTCCCGGCAACTGCCCCTCCCTGAACACACTATTATGCCCCATAGTGGCCCCTGCACAAAGTATTATGCCCCATAATGGCCCCTTCACATAGTATTATGCCCCATTGTAGACCACCCACAATGAGACCTAGGGGAGGATACAAACATAAAAAACAATGTTACTTACTTCTCACTGGCTCCGGTGTACTCCCCCGCTACTTCTTCAATGTTGGACCAGACGTCACGTGAGCCAGGCATGTGTTACGACACATAATGACGTCATACTGGCCCACCGACATCTGGGACGTCACCAAGGAGGCCTGAATCTTGCTGGAGCGCAGGAGAGGTAAGTAACAGTGTTTTTTATGTTCCCTCACCTCCCCTGGGCCTCCGATCATTATACTCTGGGGTCTGAAAAGACCCCAGAGTATAATGATAGCAGTGTTTCTGGGGTTCGCGGCCCGCGGCCTTACTTACTGGTCCCTGCTACTGCTCACAGCCACCTCCGCAGAAGGTGAAGCACAGGCGGCCATGAGCAGGAGCAGGGATCGGTAAGTAAATAGGGCCCGTTACCTACTGGTGTTAAACCAGCAGGTAACGGCCTATTAAAAAAAAAAACATCAGGGGCCGGATAATATAAGGTCACATTTCATTTACCAGGTTTCCATAACAACACAGCCATAAATAGACTGTACCTATACTGGACTGCTATACTGGATGTCAAGTGCAAAACTGGCCAATTCTTATGGGGCCACTACACAAGCAAAAAATGAAATATACCCATGCGAAGCCGGGTCCTTCTGCTAGTATAATATATATTTACCAAGTATATACTTTGTATTGGTTGGTTAGTTTAATTATTAATTCAGTAACTATTTAGGGCATAATTCATTCATTATACGTGGACATATACAAAATGCAAAAAAGTAAATTGTTAATAATAATAATAATAATAATACATTTTATTTATATAGCGCCAACATATTCTGCAGCACTGTACAATTTGTAGGGTTCGAGTACAGACAAAAAAGATACATTACAAAGAAATAGTCAATTCACACAATGGGACTGAGGGCCCTGCTCGCAAGAGCTTAAAATCTATGAGGTAGAGGGGGTGACACAAGAGGTAGCAGGGGCGGCATCGGAGGTAGCTTGCTTATACAATGGTCAGACAATTTTGTAATAGAGCTTACTGTTATTACACATATATAAAACTGTATGAGCCGTCACCAGTCATGTCCTTTAACGTGCAGATGGTGCCTGGACATATAAAGTTAGTTTGAAACAGCATCATATCCTGTGATGTAATGTGGGAGTGTGAACAGAGGAGGGTACGTTTTAGGGATTCTAACTACGGAAGGGTTTACATTAGGAGTTGTGATAGGCTTGTATGAAAAGATATGTCTTTAGTTTGCGCTTGTAGCTGCAGAAATTGGAGGTTAATCTGATAGTCTGGGATAGAGCATTCCAGAGAACTGGTGCAGCTCAGGAGAAGTCTTGTATACGAGCGTGGGAGGTTCTGATAACAGAGAATGTTAATCTTAGGTCTTTGAGTGAACGGAGAGCACGGGTTGGGCGATAGACAGAGATGAGGGAGGAAATGTAGTGAGGTGTAGCATTATGGAGAGCCTTGTGGATGAGGGTAATAAGTTTATATTGTATTCTGTATTGAATAAGCAGCCAATGTAGTGACCGGAGGCATCATTGTAACATCTAGACTGATAGATGAGCCTGTCTGCCGCATTCAGAATAGATTGTAGAGGGGAGAGTTTAGTAAGGGGAAGACCAATTAGTAAGGAGTTACAGTAGTCAAGGTGAGAGTGAATCAGGGCAACAATAAGTGTCTTTAGTGTATCTGTGGTAAGGAAAGGGTATATTCTGGAGATGTTTTTGAGGTGGAGATGACATGAGCATGCAAGTGATTGGATATGGGGGGGTGAAGGAAAGGTCTGAGTCAAACATAACCCCAAGGCAGCGGCCAAGCTGCCTAGGAGTTATGGTAAGGCCGGAGACTGCAATGGAGATATCAGGGACAGATATATTAGATCATGGAAACAGCAGTAGTTCAGTCTTTGAGAGATTCAGATTCAGATAGAGCGAAGACATGATATTTGAGACAGCAGAGAGACAGTCACTGGTGTTCTGTATTAGTGCAGGGTTGATGTCACGGGAAGATGTGTATAATTGGGTGTCATCAGTATAAAGATGGAACCGGAAGCCAAATCTGGTGATGGTTTGTCCAATGGGGGCTGTGTAGAGGGAGAAGTGCAGGGGGCCTAGGACCGAGCCCTGAGGAACTCCAACGGCAAGGGGAAGAGGGGAAGAAACAGAGCCCACAAATGATACACAGAAAGTGCGTTCTGAGAGATAAGAGGAGAACCAGGAGAGCATGGTGTCTGTGAGGCCGACAGAGCGGAGCATAGTGAGGAGGAGTTGATGGTCAACAGTGTCAAATGCTGCTGAGAGATCCAGAAGAATAAGAAGAGAGAATTCACCTTTGGATTTAGCCGTCAAGAGATCATTGGAGACTTTTGGGATGTTTCACTACAGTGCAGAGTGCGGAAGCCAGATTGTAAGGGGTCAAGAAGAGAGTTATCAGAATGATAGCGGATTAAACGAGAATAGACGTTCCAAGATTTTGGAGATGAAGGGGAGGTTAGAGACAGGTCGATAGTTAGCAGCACAGGACAGGTCAAGGGAGGATTTCTTCAATAGCGGGGTTATGACTGCACGTTTGAAAGAGGATGGGCAAAATCCAGAAGAGAGAGGTTAAATATCTTAGTAGGGTAAATCGTGACAGCAGGAGACTGGAGAAGGTGTGAGGGGAAAAGGTCACTACTGCAGGTCGTAGGGCGAGAAGAAGAAAGTAGCTGAGATACTTTCTCTTCTGTAACAGGTTCAAAAGATGAGAATGAACAGTCTGAAGTGCGGTTGGTGAGGGGATCAATGCCACCTGGGGATTGGGCAGTTATTTCCTGACTGATCACTTTTGTCATGGAAATAAGTGGCAAGGTCCTCTGCGCTAAGGACTGTGAATGGCACCTGCACCTTGGGAGTGAGTAAGGAGTGAAAAGTTTCAAAGAGTCTTTTAGGGTTACAGGAGAGAGAAGAGATGAGAGCAGTGAAATAGGCTTGCTTGGCAAGGTGATGGGCAGCACACCTAGAGCACCACTGAAGAAAACGTGTCTGTGGCGTGTGCCAGGGTTGCTGCCTCCTGCGTCTAACTTTTCGAGTGGAGGGGGGAGCTGCCTCATCCAATTAATTCATTATATGCAAACATTGTTATAAAAAAACTACATATAATTAGAATATTTTTAGAAATGACTAAAAAGTGCCAAAAAAGTTACACATATAAGGTCAAAAACTATTAAGGATGGCACACAATATTCAATTTTGTGCACGGAAAGTGAACAAAAGTAAGGAAGTGAAATTTGAAAACCTTGATGCAAGTGATACAGAGAGCTCTGATGATAGTACTGTGTCTGGCCACCGTGCAAAAAAAAAAATCAAAAGCCAGTGGCCAAAATTTGAAAAACCCTGTACTTTTTTTAAAGTTATGCTGAGAAGCCATTATAAAATCTTGCTGCAACATGAAGCCCCAGACTTTGATTCTTTGTACAACATTCAGCCTTCTCTAAACCATATTTTCTCAAAATTTTCTGGAGCTATATACTCCTAGCCAAAATATGTTAATTGATGAATCCCTGGCAAAATTTAAGGAGAGACTTCATTTTATACATTTAAACCTTTATTCCTTCAAAACACACCAAATATGGAGTCCTATTGTATTAACTATACAAAAGCAACATTGGATTTTTATTGGATTTTCGTGTCTGCCAGGGAAAGGACAATGAAATTAATCCTCCAGGTTGCCCCCCAAGAATTCGAAGAAGTGGCAAGATTGTCGGGGACTTAATGGGCCCATTTCTCCACCAAGACACAACATTATATGTTTACAACTATTGTTTTTCCATCCCCTTATTTTAAAGACTCCAAGCGTCCAATACAGGGTTATGTTGTACAATTTGATATATTCATAAGGGATTTTCCAGTTGCTATAAAGAGCCAAAAACTTCAAAAACAGGTCTCTGTTGGTCTCTGTTGCAGCAATCATGTGCATGTTGAACATTGTGCATACTGATGTCACTACATCAGTTATAGAAAAGTGGTCATCTTCTAAAAGTCAGAAACCTATATGTATTATTGAAAACAAAAAAAAAAAAATGGATGGGGTCAACCTCTCTGAGCAGGTCTTGAAACCATAAGAAGTAATATGCAGATGTTATACCTGGTATAAAAAAACAAAACAAAAAAAAACTTGTCTTTCTACAAACTGCAGATGGCAGTTGACAATTCGTATATTATATACAGACAGACAAGTGCAACTCCTACATTACTGACATATCTGTATTAGTACCATAGGTCCCACGCTTCCCTTGGAACCAGAAGAAGTGAGTAGGTCCACAGAGCAGCACTTTGTGGCACCTTTCCCTCCAACAGCAAACCAAAAGCATCTGCAGAGAAACTGCTGTGTTTGCACCAAAAGAGGGATACTTGGTATAATTGCCATGACTACCCTTACCATCCTTATGTATTGCTAAATGTTTTAGAACCTACCACACTAAGATCCGCTTTTAATTCCCAACATCAATTTTAAAAATATATATCATCAGAGTGACCCAGTGGAAGCAGCATGAGAAGGACATACAGTGACCCAGTCACATTGTGGAGGTGTCAGCAGCCTTAGTAGGCCATACAGTGACCCAGTGGCAGAGTGAGGAGGTGGCAGCAGTGTGAGGAGGCCATACAGTAATCCAGTGGCAGAGTGTGGAGGTGGCAGCAGCGTGAGTAGGCCACAGAGTGGCAAGGTAATATAATGTGTAGATAGCAACAGCTTTAGTAGGCCATACAGTGACTCAGTGGTAGAGTGAGGAGGTAGCAGCAGCGTGAGGAGGACATACAGTGACCCAGTGGCAGAGGTGGAGGTGTCAGCAGCTTTAGTAGGCCATACAGTGACCCAGTGGTAGAGTGAGGAGGTGGCAGCAGCATAAGTAGGCCACAGAGTGGCAAGGTGATATAATGTGTAGGTAGCAACAGCCTTAGAAGGCCATTCAGTGACCCAGTGGCAGAGTGCGGAGGTATCAGCAGCGTTAGTAGGCCACAGAGTGGCAAGGTGATATAATGTGTAGGCAGCAACAGCCTTAGGAGGCCATACAGTGACCTAGTGGCAGGGTGAGGAGGTAGCAGCAGCATGAGTAAGCCACAGAGTGGCAAGGTGATATAATGTGTAGGTACAAACAGCCTTAGGAGGCCATACAGTGACCTAGTGGCAGAGTGAGGAGGTGGCAGCAGCGTGACAAGGCCATACAGTCACCCGGTGGCAGAATGCGTAGGTGGCAGCAGAGTGAGTAGGCCACAGAGTGGCAAGGTGATATAATGTGTAGGTAGCAACAGCCTTAGAAGGCCATACAGTAAACCAGTGGCAGAGTGTGGTGAGGCAGCATGGATAATTTAATCTGCTGCATCAGGCATTGGTGGGTGGAAATCCTGGCTGATCCACGCCTGATTCATCTTCACAAAGGTCAGTCTTTCCATATTTTGGGTAGACAGGAGAGTTCTCCTTGGGGTAACTATTGCCCCTGCCGCACTAAACACCCTCTCTGATGCCACACTACTGGCAGGACAGCTTTTCTAGGGCAAACTCGGCTAGTTGCGGCCTCAAATCCAGTTTGGCTGCCCAGTAGTCCAGCGGATCTTCGATGACGGGTGGCAGGGTGCCCTCTAAGTATGTCACCACCTGCTGGTTCAAGTTCTGCTCTGTGTCTAGCTGCTGATGAGCGGCTGAAGAAAGCTGCTCATCAGTGACTCTAGGCTCAGGCTGCTGCTGATGGAGCCGATACTGTTCCTGCGGCTCCCACCCCCTCCCACAGTTGCCATGCCAGTGCAAGTTGAGCACTCAGGGCCACCCCGTTTGGACATGCAAGAGGATGGATGATGGCGCAGATAGGCAGCGGCCAACTTGCTACATAGCATGTCTCTATAGTAGTTCAGTTTGTCCTCCCTCTCAGCGGGTGTAGTGAGAGTCTAACATGGTGGAAAGCCAGTAGTCATCTCTCTGCCGAATGGTGACAATTCGGCTGTCACTGTGCAAGGAAGTCAGCATGCATCGGGCCATTTTCGCAAGTGACTCCGAGGGGACCCCCTGCATCCATCTCCACTGCATACTGCCACGGTGTGTCTGGGTCATCTGCCTCATCCTCCTCATCTCCCTCTGGTTGTTCTGGTTGCTTCTGCTCCTCCTCTCGACCCATTTGGCTACACATTGTTTGTGCTCCAATGTCCTCCTCATCCTGCTTCTCCAGTTCAGCCCACACAGGTCTTTATTGTATACTGGTGTGATGATTCCGCTTAAATATGGCTATAACTCAAAGCTGTATTTTGGTCTCTGGGTAGCGTATCTCTTTACTCATAAGGTGCGCAGCCATAATCATAGGTATATTGCCAATAGTGGCCGGACTGGAACAATAGGGCTTTGTATCCATCCCAGCAGGGCTCCATTGAATTCCTACACAGTCCTGGCTGATCAAACAAACATGCATTGTACTGGTAGATCAGACATGGTTGATAACATTGTATCATTCCACTTGGTCTCAGCTCTTTACAAAGAATCTGGACTTGAGTGCATTAATCCATCAGACTTTCTGTTGCTGATGACCTCATTCTGGGTGGTGTCATAAAGGGTATATAAGATGAGGTAAGAGGTCAGTGGGGGCAGATTGGGCTGAGACTACAAGAGTTTACTGAGAGACTGTGATGAGAGCATGCAGGCTGGAATATACTGTGATGCCACATGCTAGGAGTTAATGCCGCTGCCTCCACTGGTGATCTCCACATGCCATGTGTGAGTGTTGGACTATAGAGCCACATCCAGGAGATGTGTGGTAAAGTAACTATTTCACTTTTATGCCCTTTTTATTTCATTGCACTGTATCTTGTAACTAGTAACTGTTAATGCTTGCATACATCTGCATATCTGTTCTGAACTGCATGTGTTAGATGTTAATACCGACCCATTTAGGGGTTAATAAATATATAAAATTTAGAAAGCTTGTCTTGTATTTATCCTGTGAACCCGGCACTCACTGGCGGTGAGTGTGGTTTTTATATGAAAGAAGACTCAGGTGTGAGACAAAGCGGTGTTGGCGCACTGAGGATCTTTCACAACTGGGAACAAAATGGCAAATACGATCCTCCTTATGGGTTTCCACACTAATAAACACCTTTAAATAAGTGATAACCACTAAGAATTATTGAATCGTTGATTATGTAGATCTGTTTTCCCTTAGTCTGAACAGCAGCACAATATGGGGTATCTCTGCCCCTGTCCGCTGGTCGGACAGGTGGAATTTTTAATTTACATAATTAATTAAGTGATACTTCCCTATTATAGGCAAAGGAGACCTCCTCTCACTATGTTATTTATAAAGAATAATAGAAAAAAACAACATTCCTTCCTAAAGGGGGGGAAAGCTTGTGCTGCTGTTCGGAATGAGGGAAAACAGATTATCTACATAATCAACGATTCCCCTTACGTCCAACAGCAGCACAATATGGGGACGTAGCAAGTAGATCCCCTAGGGAGGGTTAAACCTAGGAAGAAATCTGAGCTGGACCCTAATTAAAAAAATATATGGCTCTTCAGAAAAAAGCCTGCAACTCTCATATTCTTTTAGCTAAAGTGATAGCTAGCAAAAAGGTAGTTTTGCAAGCCAGAAACTTAAGATCCACCTTTTAAAATGGTTCCAATAGCAGGCCGCAAAGACCAGAAAGAACTGTGGATAGATCCCAGAGTGGAACGGGAGCTGCAACCACTGACCTAAGTCTCATAGCACCCTTTAGAAATTCTGGGAATTAAGGGATTCTGAGACAATCTTTTGCTTAAGTAGGTGGATAGGGGTGAAACCTGTACCTTCAGTGTGGCAGGGAAAGGCCCTTATCCAAGCGGTCCTGAAGAAAATTATGAATCACTCTCGTAGAAGGATTCGAACTATTCACTTCCTGTCTGGAGAACCACTCCTTGAACATATTACCTATCCTTAGGTAGCTTTTATTGGTGTATTCTGCTCTTGCACACAAAAAAGGTCTTCAGGATGACTTCTGACAGTCCACTAGGGACTTAGCAACCTTCAGGCTGTCAGGTTGAATCTCCTCAGATCCTGGCACTTCTGAGTTCCTTGGGAAACCAGGTTCTGGATTGGGGGAAGCTTCCAATAGATCCCTCGACTCATGAGCATGAGTTGGGAACACCAAGCTCTTTTTGGTTATCACAGAGGCTTGTCTGACTTTCATCAAAACTCTTGGTATCATGGAAAGTAGAGGGAAGATGTAAGCCAGCCTGAACCTCCAAGGGATGGACAGGGCATCCACTGCCAAGGGATAGTCCTCCTGATGCAGTGAGCAGAACGTCTCTATCTTGGCGTTGAGTCTGGTCACCATAAGGTCTACTTCTGGAAGACCCCACTTCAGGGTGATCTGGTGGAACACTCTTGATTGAGAGACCATTCTCCTGATACGGTAAGACCCCGACTCAACTGATCTTCTACTATGTTCAAGAAGCCCTTGATGTGAACTGCGGAGAGATGGGTTAGATCTTTCTCTGCCCAGGTGAAAATCAGTAGTATAATGTTGTACCGTGTTAGCCATTGAAAGTAGTGGAAGAGTGAAGAAATCAGGCGATACCTTTTAGAGGCTAACTGAGTATATTTATAAGTAAGCTTTCAGAAGTACAAGCTTCCTTCATCAGACATGGTGTTATACAAGAACTGAAAATTCACAGATTTTTATACACATGGTCTTCATGTGTATAAAAATCTGTGAATTTTCAGTTCTTGTATAACACCATGTCTGATGAAGGAAGCTTGCACTTCTGAAAGCTTACTTATAAATATACCCAGGTGAAAATCAGACCTGCCTCCCTGAGGAGGGTGAATTATCTGGTGCCTTCCTGTTTATTACGGTCACCAAGTTGACAAACCAGATCTTGACAGCTCTTCCTCTGAGAAAAGGAGAAGAATGGAGGAGTGCTCTGAGTTCCCTTCAGACTGATGTCATCCTTTCTAGCCTGCTCCAGACTCCTTGTACAGTTTTCTCGTACAGATGGGCTCCTCATCCTGAAAAGGATGCATCGGTCAACAGGGTCCAAAAAGGTTGGACAGTGAACATCCAAATTTCAGGTGTATCACCAGTTGGGAGAAAGACGGGTTCTGGGAGAAAGTCTGATCCTCTTGTCAAGACTCGGAGGGCCATGATTTCAGACCACCAGTACTTCCAACTGGAGGGGGACGCATATGCCATAAAGTCCAAGGGACTGAATTGGCTAAGGCTGACAGAGGCCAGGACTCTCATAATTGTTCTGATGAACATCCGACATGTTTTGAGAAGATATTATTATTTATTATGGTAACCTGTATAGCGCCATCATATTCCGCAGCGCTTTCACAGACATTGATGGATATAGGGCATTGTCCCATATAGGACTTACAATCTACATTCTCTATCAGTATGTCTTAGGAGTGTGGGAGGAATCCAGAGACCCCAGAGGAAACCCATGCAAATATGGGGAGAAAATACAGTCTCCTTGCAGATGCTGTCCTTGGCAGGATTCAAACCCAAGGCTGCAGTGCTAACCACTGAGCCATCGTGCCCAAAGTGCTCTATCCTTTCTCTCCTTATCGGAATTAAAGAAATTTCTAGGCGAACAGAGTCAGACTGAACCTCAGAAACTTCTTCCGTGTGGAAGGAAACACCTCTGACTTCATCCGGTTATTAGCATATTGTAGATGATGGAAATAAGACATAGTTGTCTGCAGGTGCTGGAGCAGGATGGTTTCAGTCGTCCAAATAAGGCACTATGAACAGACCTTGATGTCTGAGTGCGGTTGTTACTGGAGCTACCACCAAGGTAAAGGTGTGGGGAGCCAAGGAAATGCCGAAGGGCAGGGTCGCAAAATGGAAATGTCACCTGTGGGTGGCAATTGATACAGCAATTCTCAGATAACTTCTGTGAGGATGATAACTGGAACTTGTAAGTATGCATCCTTTAGGTCGAGAGTGACAAGAACATTGCTTAGCAGAAAGGATGTGACCAACTTCCCAGTGTCCCTTTGCAAACGCTCTTCCTTATGAAGAGACTTAGCTATATTAGGACTATAACTTATATTGGTAGCGGAAAGTCTGGAGAGTAGAACCCAAACCTTCTTCTGAGGGGGGACCTTTCCCAAGGCCCCCTTGCTCAGGTATTCCAGAATGGAATTTTCCAGTATAACCTGCTCCAGTGCAGGAAGGTTGCGAAGAATCTGTCTTGTGGCAGGCGAAGAAATCGTCCGCATAATCCCGCTGTACTTATCTGCAAGACCAAAGTTCCTGGATCTTCTCCTGCCAGAAGGAGAGAAAAAATGGGAGAGACATTCCCCAACAGGAGTACTTGCCGCCACAGGAGGTGAAAAGTTGGCGATAAAGCCAGGCTTCTTTCTGTCCCCTTCCTTGGGGAACCTATGTCCAGCCCCTCTGGACTGATATCTAGCACGCCTCTGATATTGGAACGTAGATTGAGGCAGCTGCTGATAACTTCTGCCCCAGCCAGAAGGTCCTGCTTTCCCTTTAAAAGACTGTGGAAGGCACTTATCCTTTTAATCACAAGACCTTCCATGATGTCGTCCAGGCCTCTGCTAAAATGTTTACCCAGATCAATGGTAGGGAGCATACCTTATACTTGGACGCATTGTCTGCTCCCCAAGGTTTCAACCATAATGGCCTTCTAGCAACTGTAGAGAAGGCCCTAGATTTGGCAGGCATCTTGACCTGGTATACGGAAACTTCTGCTAGATAATCTCTTTTTCGCTACCTCATTGGAGGCGATGTCCACAGAAGCCTGAGCAGAGGCCAAGGATTAAGCCCTCCTGAGGGTACACTCCAAGCGACTGGAGTGTATAGAGACTTGGAGATTACCTGTCAAAGCTTTATCCAGTGTCACGTCCACTTGGAAGGCCCTAGGTCCCCTATTGGTGGAACTAGAGGCTTACCCCAGTTCAACATCACGGTCTCTGACCAGATGGACTTCAGCAGCCTAGGCATTGAGTATGTGAAATTCCTCTTCTGATGGAACTGACTGAGGATGTCTCTCAGTACGAAGCTTCTTAGAGATCTGAGAAATCGAGTTCCGGATTTCTATCCTGCTCCTTGACCCAAACAATTACGTCACGAATGGACGGATCCTCAGATGGGGTCCCACGGCATTGGCGAAAGTGAGTGTAATCGTACTATCAGGCAGAGGGATGTCGCACTCTGTATAAGCGAAATGTTTCAGCCAGGGGCGTAACTACCGGGGTAGCAGCGGTAGCGGCTGCCACAGGGCCTGGGACATTACGGGGCCCTGCGGGCCCCCGATGCTTTTTTTTTTTTTTTTTAATAGGCCGTTACCTGCTGGAGTAACCCCAGCAGGTAACGGACCCTATATACTTACCGTTCCCTGGGGTCCTGCTCATGGCCTCCTGCACTTCCGATTCTGCAGAGGCGGCTGTGCGCAGTAGCGGGGAACAGTAGGTAAGGCTGCGGGCCGAACCCCACAATCACTGTTATCATTATACTCCGGGGTCTTTTCAGAGTAATAATAATCGGAGGCTCAGGGGAGGTGAGGGAACATAAAAAACAATGTACTTATCTCTCCTATGCTTCTCCAGGCTTTGAGCCTGTTTGGTGACGTCCCAGACGTTAGCCGACGTCATTTTGCGTTGCGACGCCGACCTGCATCACGTGACGCCGGGCTGGTCCAACATTGAAGAAGGCCTAAGTAGCAGGGAGTGGACCGGAGCGAGGAACAGGTAAGTAGCATTATTTTTTTTATGTTTCTATCCTCTCTTGGGTCTCCAATCATTATACTCTGGGATCTGAAAAGACCCCACAGTATAATAATTGTTCATGGGTGGTTCACAATGGGACATAATACTGTGTGCAGGGGCAACTATGGGGCATAATACTGTGTGCAGGGGCCACTATGGGGCATAACACTGTGTGCAGGTGGCACTATGGGACATAATACTGTGTGCAGGGGCCACTATGGGGCATAATACTGTGTGCAGTGGCCACTATGGGGCATAATAGTGTGCGCAGGAATGCGTTTTTTTTGGGGAGGTTGGAGGGGGCGGTCCAGGGGGGCAGTTGGGGGAAGCTGCTGGGGGGGGGGCATGTCAAATGTTCGCCTTGGGGCTCAGCCATTCCTAGTTACGCCACTGGTTTCAGCTTAGAGGACTGTAAAGGTTAAAATATAACTTGTATTATATTCTATACACTGTATACACAGAGAGTGAAATGTTCTGCAGATAGCCAGCACAATTTGGAGATAGAATGCAGACACTACATTTGGGATGGCACCCAAAGGTTGTGCTGTTCTCAGAAAAAGATAAGGGAAACACACAGATAAGCAAGGAGAGGAAACATATGTTATGAGAAACTGAACAAATCTGCCCAGCAGCGGAACCGGAAGGACCAAATATGTACATTGATCACATGATTATTGTGTAACCAGCTTGCCTTTAAGAACTGTGTAAACTATGCAATAAACGAAACCATTTTTACTAGATACCTGGGTGTGTCTGTACGTTTGTTTTCCCGAGCTCGTACCTGTTCTTTACTTAATTTGGATTACGGTGACATCCATCCCGGGGGCACTTAACCCCTGACAGAAATTGGCGCCCAACGTGGGGCGACGAGATCGTCTGATGTGCAGCCGATAGAGTGCCGACCCACTCACCGATCGACTTGAGGACGGGACCAGAGGACCTCAGATAGATAAAAACAGTACTGTGAGGTAAGCCTTTGGTCTTGCCAAATTAGTATATCTGAGCTCCTGTGTGTCTATACTCTGTATCGATGAGTGAGGTAAGCTGCTGCATGTTTATATGACATCTCGACGCCAATTGAATAGTACGGAAGAACCTAAAAAGGGACATGTCACCTGTAAATGATGTAGAAGTTGCTTTCTTTGCTGTCTGTCTTACCATCCTACTGATTTTTGTATCTTACCTGTGTTATAAGATATATAAGGCTGCAAGAAACGGGGAAAAGTTCTCTGTTTTAAACCCCTAGAGTTGCAGACAAGGTTCGGAACTGAGAAGCACTGAGTGATTGAAAAGTCCTTGTTTTGGAACACTAGCCTCCAGCCGTGACTGGACGGTCAAGGTCGAATGAGACCTGAGTAGTAGCAAGAAGGACTTAGTAGAATCCGCGCAAAGTGCGTGCAATAATTCAGGAGTGTTTTGGTAAGGGGACACAGACAGAAAGTTGAGTCTGTGGAAGCCATTAGGCATTGCCCTGAGCACTACTCCAGAACTTGCACAGATAGTTCAAAGAAAACAGAAGAGTCTGTTTGGGAGTTCTCACTAAAGTAGTCATAAGTGACCCTCTATTGTCTCAAGGTTGCCCTAGAGGAGTGAGAGACTCACTGGCTGATTAGCTACCAGCCAAGATGGGGAAGGGACCCTCTAAGATATGGTACACCCCATTTGAACTAATAGAAATAGGGGAAGGGAGAGAAACAGCCGCACAGGTAAAAACAATCCTAAAAAGAGCAGGAATACACAAGACTGGGTTGGTAGACAGTAAATTTTGGGATCAGTGGAGATTAGACCATGCAGGACTGATTCAGGACAATAAGTTGCAAAGAGGCATATATGCCCTGATAGAAGGAAGTAATAGAATAGAAAAAGGCAGTGCAGAGCTCCAAAAAGGAAGGTCAAAGGGGATGATAGTTCAGGAAATAATGAATCACCCCCACCTCACTCAGAGAATCTGATATAGTGCAAAGAGAAAAACTATACACCATTGGTATGATGTTTATTGGATTATGTATTATATATATATATATATATATATATATATCAACCTGTATTTGTAATATTCATTCTGTTTATATCAATGCCAGGATTCAACTTTTATGCTTTTTGTAAAATTAAATCCGCTTTCGGGTAATGTCCCCTAAAAAGAAGAAACTAGGATAGTGTGATGTTCCACAGGGGTTCAACTTTTGGTTGGAATCCAGTGAAGAAAATTCTAAAGTCTGGCAGTTTGCCCTTATGGTAACCTGAAGTACAACTCAGGGGTTTTGAACACCCATGGTAATGACAAAAGGTGGGGTTTGGGAAATATTTGAAAATTGTACAAAAATAGTAATATGTAATTTTGGTGTCAGTATTAACTGCTATCTGCTTGAATTGTATTCCTGTATTCTGTTGTAGCGCTGTGCAGATGTTCTGCAGGGAATAACCAAAACATTAATTGACTGCCAAGTAGCTCCAAGGACGTTGTATCTGATGTGATGGGCATGCAGAAAATCACAAGCTGAACATGATGCTGTGTTACCCAATAATGTTACATGTCAATTATTACAAAGTGAAACTTGGCTTTGGGCCTCCGGGGTCCGCAGCCTGTGTATGATGACTATTTCTGCCCAAAGGGAAAATATTTTGATAAAAGTGTTAGCTTAAGGTTAAATGGAAAAGTAAGGTACAATGACAATATATATATATAATATTGTGTAATATATATGTGTAAAATTTTCAAGAAAATACTCAAACATATGAAATTATGTCTTGTACTATGTTATGTGAATTTATTGTCTTGCCTGTTATCACCTGAAGTAAGGTATCTGCTAAAAAGAGAGAAAGGTGAATCAGTGGAAGCTTATTATTTAAGACTTCTCACTAAAACGGTGGATGCTTTAGATCAAACTGATCCTGTAGAAACCCCATTTCAGGGTTGCAGGATACTCACTAGGTACTTAGTCTCTGACACATCAGATAACATTCTTGGTACAGATGTGATGGGAGCATTAGGTTGTAACATCATGTTGCATCCATCAGGGGAAGCATATTTAAAAGCCACACATACCAATCATGAGATTTTATGCTTATTATCCGCCGAATTAAGTACACCAAATTGTATTTTTGTCCTTACTGAAGAAGAAAATGTACTGTTATCCCAAGTGCCAACAGCATTATGGGCAACTGGGAAAACAGATTTGGGTAAATTGGATGTACCCCCTGTTATGGTAACCCTGAAACCTGGAGCTCAGCCACCAAGGATTAAACAATATCCTCTGACTCATGCCCAAGAGGATGCCATAGCAGTAACAATAGTAGAATTAGTAAAGGCAGAGGCATTAAAGGAATGCACTTCTGTAGCAAACACTCCTCTTTTCCCAGTTAAGAAGAAGGGCAAAAAGGGAGAACCAGACACGTACCGTATGGTTCATGATCTTGGAATTGAACAAAGTGACATTACTTGAAACACCTGTAGTGCCCAATCCACATACCCTGTTATCAGCTGTCCCTGCTGGAACCACTTATTACAGCGCTGTAGATCTTTGCAATGTTTTTTTCTTTTTTTTTTTTTCTGTGCCTTTGCATCCCGATTGCCAGTATTTGTTTGCATTCACATTTAGGGGAAAACAGTACACTTGGACAGTACTACCACAAGGGGCGCAAAACAGTCCTAACCAATTCACACGATGTCTTACACTAATCATGAGTACTTGGTATCCACCACATGATGATGTTGCTTTGTTACAATATGTTGATGACCTTCTTCTTTGTGCTCCAGACAAATCAACCTGCGAAGCAGCGACCATCAGCCTGTTGTGTTCCCTCTGCCAGAACGGCTGCAAGGCCAGCAAGGATAAGTTGCAATTTTGCAAACAGAAAGTGTTGTTTCTGGGACACTGTCTTGGCCAAGGTACCAAGCACCTGTCAGATGAGAGGACCAAGGTGGTGAGAGACCTGCAGGTGCCAACCTCTCATGCTCAGCTACGTACCTTTTTGGGATTGGTATCCTACTGTAGGCCATAGATCAGATCTGCATCTCTGACCATGCAACCTCTGTATGATTGCCTTTCCTCAAAACCATTCAGCCTTACATCTGAGGCCTTGGATGCGTTTTACCAGCTGAAGTTACAGATAGTCAGTGCTTCGGCCTTAGGCCTACCTTATTATCAGAAACCTTTTCAGCTCTACGTGACTGAGATGATGGGACACGCAACTGCAGTTCTCACACAACAACATGGGGATAAGAAACGCCCGGTGGCCTATTACAGCTCACGGTTAGATGCTGTAGCCAGGGGGACCCCCTCCTGTGTGCGGGTTGTCCTCTCAGTACAAGCGTTGCTTGGTAAAAGCTCAGACATTGTCCTAGATCATGTATTGGTTGTGTATACACCTCATGACATCCATGCTATCCTCACACAGGTAGACAGACGTCACCTTTCTTTGGCACGGCAGAGCAAAATGGAGTTTGCTCTGCAGTCCTCCTCAAACATCTCTTTTCAACGCTGTTTAACTTTGAATCCTGCAACTCTTCTTCCTGTAGGAGTTCATGATTCAAAAGGGGGAGTGGAAGATGAGTTATTTTTAAACTCTCTCTCTGAAGAAGAACTGTTTGACAGCCAGCATGAGCATGATTGCGTGGCTCTTATGTCACAGGAAACACTGGGATTTGACCATGTCACGGATGTGCCATTACAAAATCCTGATTATGAGATGTTTGTGGACGGCTCAAGGTATCTAACAGATGAAGGCAAATTTGTTACAGGGTATGCTGTAGTCACTGAACATGACATCATAGTCCAAGAAGCTCTTCCACCACACATGTCAGCCCAAGAAGCTGAGCTCAAAGCCCTTATGGAGGCTTATAAGATAGCCAAAGGTAGAACAGCCAACATATACACTGACTCCAGGTATGCTTTTGGCATCGCACATGATTATGGTCCGATATGGAGGTCAAGGAACTTCCTAACGGTCCAGGGCAAGCCAATTAAGAATGGAGATGTGGTAAGTCGACTGATGGAGGCCATACTGCTCCCAAAGCAGTTGGCAATTGTGAAAGTCAGAGCTCACACAAAAGGAAGGGACCCTGAAAGCCGTGGAAATGAGAGAGCTGACATAGCAGCCAAGGCTGCAGCACTACTGGCCAGAAGGAGTCCCAACCAGGTGAGCAAAATGGACATTGACCTAGCAGACCCTAAAGGGCTGTACTCAAAGGTTACCAGTGTGGAAACTGAAAGATGGAAGAAAGCAGGTGCTACAGAAGATGATGGTGTGTGGAAAATGGGGGATCGATTATGTCTGCCCGTAGCAGTTTACCCCCAGATGGCTGGCTTGGCCCACGGTAAGGTGCATGCCTCTCGAAATGCCATGGAGTCATTAGTAACCAAGCTATGGTTTGCACCTGGCTTTGGAAGAGCTGCTAGTAATCACGTAAAAGCATGTCACATATGTGTTCTACACAATCCAGGACAGGTAGTTAAAACCCCCACCAAGTGTACACCAAAATCCCTGTACCTATTTCAGAGAATACAGATAGATTACATACAGTTGCCTAAGTCTGGAACATACGAGTATGTATTGGTCTGTGTGGATTTGTTTTCAGGATGGCCTGAGGCCTACCCTGTGAGCATAGCAACCGCACAAGCAACTGCCAAGAAACTGATGTCTGAGCTTGTGTATAGGTTTGGAGTGCCCGAGGTGATTGAGTCTGACAGAGGTACACATTTTACAGGTGAGATAATGAAAGAAATAATTTCTGCACTAGGGATTGAGCAAGCTTTTCACACACCCTACCATCCTCAGAGTTCAGGCAAGGTGGAGAGGTTGAATGGTACACTCAAGTTGAAGGTTCAGAAAGCCATGGCAGAGACAGGAAAGCCTTGGCCTGAATGCCTGTCTCTAGCCTTATATTCAGTAAGAACTACTCCTAACAGGAGGACAGGGTTGTCACCATTTGAAATATTGTTTGGAAGTGCACCCAAAACAGGATTGTACTTCCCTCAGACATTACAGCTTAACTATGACAGTATTGCCAGTTATGTACAAAATTTGTGTCAAAGACTGAAAGAAACACATAAACAAGTGTTCTCTTCTATTCCAGACCCTTCTGATTTTTCAGGAACGCATAGCTTGCAGCCTGGTGATTGGGTGGTCGTGAAAAGACACACCAGGAAGTCTCTTGAACCCAGATATGATGGTCCCTTCCAAGTACTGCTGAAAACTGCCACTTCAGTGAAACTTGAAGGGAAACCCGCCTGGATACACACTTCACATTGCAAGAAAGTTGAAGCGCTGAGAAGGAAATGGAATACAGTTAACCAATATGTTAGATAGGATGTTATTTTTAACCTCTTCAATGGAGAATCCATCAAAGATGGCACACAAACAGTGTGAAGGTATTCATTGAACTTGATTAAAAATAAATTCCTAAAATGGGGGAATTGTAAGGGTTAAAATATAACTTGTATTATATTCTATACACTGTATACACAGAGAGTGAAATGTTCTGCAGATAGCCAGCACAATTTGGAGATAGAATGCAGACACTACATCTGGGACGGCACCCAAAGGTTGTGCTGTTCTCAGAAAAAGATAAGGGAAACACACAGATACACAGATAAGCAAGGAGAGGAAACATATGTTATGAGAAACTGAACAAATCTGCCCAGCAGTGGAACCGGAAGGACCAAATATGTACATTGATAACATGATTATTGTGTAACCAGCTTGCCTTTAAGAACTGTGTAAACTATGCAATAAACGAAACCATTCTTACTAGATACCTGGGTGTGTCTGTACGTTTGTTTTCCCGAACTCGTACCTGTTCTTTACTTAATTTGGATTACGGTGACATCCATCCTGGGGGCACTTAACCCCTGACAGAGGACCTTTCCCTCATTGAGTCGCCGCTGCCACCGAAAGCAGTCAGAACAGTATCAAACAAAAGCGTACAGCCTATCAAAGAGACAAACTTAGGAAGAAGGTTTAAGTAGGGAGAAGACCATACTTACCCATAAAACTTATATACACAAACTTTTTAAGAGACCCTTAACAATGGTGTCTTTAATACCGCTAGAGCGGTAAAAGAGAATGGCCTAAACTAGTCGGCAGCGCAATCCAGCGCTACTGGGAGAAGGCTGCAGAAGTGTAACAGAAAAAAGGGTCCAGGAAAACAGGACCTGCAAAAGGGTTCCGGAACCCAAAGTGACAAAATCACTTCCCCCAGCTTAAAAACCTCTTCCTCTTCACTTTGATTCCACTGCTATAGGAATTGCGGTGTGTCTTTGTGGCAGACTGGAATAGAACCATAACTGAAACAGAAAGGCAGTGTAGGGAATTTGTGCCTGAGACGCTGTCAACAGTTGAAACTGAGCACAAACACCTGAAGCATAAGCTCTGCTGAAGAGCTCAGCCAGGCCAGGAGCTGAATAGAGGTTTATTTTAACCTTGCAATCAGGGCCGGCGTTAGGGGAGGGGAAAACTGGGCAATTTCCCAGGGCCCCGACCCCAAAGGGGCCCTCGGGATCCGGAGCCTGATGACTCTGGATCCCAACAAACATTTTTACTCACCTGTCCTTGCGTCCAACGTCATCTTCTGGCGTTCCGGAAATCACCGCTGAGGCCTGGCCTCAGCGGTCACGTGGGGCGTGCTCACGTTACCGCTGAGGCCCAATCACAGGCTTCAGCGATGACGTCCACAACGCGTGACGTCAGCCGCAGAGAAGAGGAATCTGGCGGCGGTAGGACAGCGAAGCAGCGCTATTTGTTATTTTCCCTTACCTTCCCCAGGCCTTCGATAATTATACTCTGGGGTCTGAAGAGACCTCAGAGTATAATATAATACTAGCACTAAGGGAGTCTATAGGGTCACTATGGAGCATTATACTGGGGGGGTAGCATATTATACTGTGTGGGGCCCCTGTAGAGCATTATACTGGGGAGGGGGCCCTCTGGATAGCCTATTATAATGTGTGGTGCCCCTGTGGAGCATTATACTGGGGGAACCTCCCTGGGCAGTGTATTATACTGTGTGGAGGCCATTCTGAGGCATGTTATACTGTGTGGGGTCACTGTGGGGCATTATTCGGGGGGAACTAAGGCTCATTATACTAGAGGGCCCTTCGGGGAATATATTATACTGCGTGGGGCCTACTGTGGAGCATTATACTAGGGGACACTCTGGGGAGCATAATATATTGCGTGGGGCCACTGTGGAGCAAAATACTGGGGGGGCACTGTGGAGCATTATACTAGCGGGGGCCCTCTGGGGAGCATATTATACTATGGGCCACTGTGGAGCTTTATAGTGGGGGAAGGGGCAGTTTGGGGAGCCTGTTATACTGTGTGGGGCCACTGTGGAGTTTATTATATTGTGTGGGGCTTCTCGGGAGCATATTATACTCTGTGGGGCCATTGTAGAGCATTATACGGGGGGGACTGTGGGGAGCATATTATACTGTGGGAGACCACTGTGGAGCATTATACTGGGGAAACCCCTCTGGGCAGTATATTATACTGTGTGAAGGCCATTGTGGAGCATTATACTGGGGGGCACTGTGGTATGCATATTATACTGTATGGAGCATATTATATTGTGTGGGGCTGCTGGGGAGCATATTGTACTGTCTGGGGCCACTAAGAGGTAGTATACTGTGTGGAGCCTTACATACCATGTGGGGCCACTAAGGGGGGTTAGGGGAGCATTTTATACTGTGTGGGTCCACTGTGGAGCATTATATACCATTTGGGGAAGCTGTGGAGGGCTCAGGGGAGCATTTTATACCATGGAGCATTATATACCATGTAGAACATTATACTGTGGGGGGAGGGGGGCTCAAAATTCCTGCTGCCAGCCCTGTGTGCTATGTCTGCATCACAGCTCCCTCACTATATTCTTGCACATACGTGTAGTGCTCCACGGCCATGTCATTCCCCATACAGTACTGTGCATGAACCGGCCATGGAGTTATTGGGGCCTGCACAGTACTATAGGGACTGAATATACTGGGAACATACTCAGTAACGCCAGATAGTCAGCACATATGTAAGACTTCAGTGAAGGAGCCGTGGTGTAGGCTATTAGCAGGAAGCTGTTGGGTGGGGCCCCAGAACAAGTTCCTCTGATGGGCCTAAGGTCCTTCAGTCCGACACTGTATAACGGAGAACTATTATATATAAGGGTGGATTACTATATTTAATTGGGAAACTTAAATATGAGGGGGCTATTATTTATAAGGGGGAACTATTATATATAAGGCATATAAGGGGGAAGCTATTATTTATTAAGAGGGGAATTATTTATAAGGGGGTATAATTGTTAAGTGGGCTTATTTATAAAGGGGGCTATTAGTGATAATGGGGACTATTATTTATAAGGGTAACTATTATTTATGAGGGGGCTATTATTTATAAGGGAGCAGTATTATTTTTACAGGGTGACTGTTACTGATAAGGGGAATATTACTGATACAGGGCACTATTTATCATTTATAACGGAGCTATTACTGATAAAGGTTTAATATTATTTATAAGCAGGGACTATTATTTATAAGGAGGCGCTATAATAACTGATGACTGGGTGCAAAAATTTATTAGGTGGTACAAAGGTGCTCATTTGAATTGTGTGTGGTAAAATGGGGCTTGTTATTACTTTTTCATTGGCAGAAAGGAGGCATTATTATAGGGGCTGCCACTGCAAAACGATGGTGTTGTTTGCATATCAGTATTTGGGGCCCCCGCTTTTAATTTTGGTCAGGGCCCCACTTTGTCTAAAACCAGCCCTGCCTGCAATACAGCCTCCAAGTTCAGAAACAGACACATACTGAATGCACAGCCTGCCCAGCCAACAACATCTCAGCCTGAGATCAGACAAGGGCAGGCACACCCAGCCCAGAATGGCCACAGACAGAGAGCGCAGCAGAGAGAAACAAGGAAGCCTCAGGAGTAAAAGCTCTCAAGGAAAAAGATGAAGCTGAAAGAGGAGAAAAAAACTTACAAAAATGTAGTTAACCCCCAAATCCTTAGGAAAAAATGGGAGGACAAAGAGCCTCCCTCCACCTGTCCAACACACAGGACAGAAAAAAACACAGTGAGGGGAGGTCTCCTTTGCCTCTTATAGAGGAATATCACTTAATTAATTATGTAAATTTAAAATTCCACCTGTCCTACCAGTACACAGGGGCAGAGATACCCCACATTGTGCTGCTGTTTGACGTAAGTGGAATTATTATTGACAATACTGTATTTGTAAATGGCCAGCAACTTTATACTGGTAACAAAATGGCGAATATGGTCGTTATGTCTTTCCCCATGTTAAAGGCATTTATTACAGATACAGTAAGTGCAGATATTAGTGGATGATAATTCCGTTTTCTTTGCACAGTAGTACTGACAAATGGCCTGCAATGTTATGCTATGGAAGAACAGTGAATAAGCCCCTTATAATAAACGCCTTTAAAAAGGCGTTTATTACAGATAAATGCAGATATTAGTGGATGATAATTCACTGTTTTTTGCTGTACTGCACTGCTAAAGGCTTGTTGTGTTCCATCTTGAAGACACAGTTATGAGTAATGAGCAGCAGTATAACGGCAGTGAGTGCTGCAATGTGTATTAGAATTCTTGCTGTAAATGACCCTGCAACCACCCCAAATTCTTCTCTCAATTCCTCCCTATCCTTTCTCTACAGTTCTAAGGCTCTTTTCCTGAACTTCTACCTGTTTTCTATGTCTTTCCCTAGCTCCTGTTGGCGTCTGTCCCTACAGTAAAGGCGATGTGAAATGACTGTACCTAAAATGGCCAGGGTTTTTATAGGGTTGTTGACATCACAGGTCCGGCTGGCTGCTGATTAGCTGCATGCTTGGCATCGTGGGTGATCTCACGTTTCCAGAGTCCCTTCCCCCTTGTCCTAACATGTTCAGCGGCCATTTTATAAAAAAAATGCGATTTGATGCATCGAAGCGTGAGGATATCCGGAATTGAGGCAAATTGAAGATTTCCTGAAATTTATATTGAATTCCACTTCTGCAGCTTCGATTTGCTCATCTCTAATAGCCATATAATAACTTTAAAAATGTGGGTAGAATTACTTTTATTTCCAAGTCCTGTAAACCACTAGCATGAAAAATATGTCCTAATTTTACAATACATGCCTCATTGAATACTTTAAGCTGCTTAAAAAGAACTAGGCCAAAAATATAACTTGAAATTTTGCACAATAAAAATGTTACTGGGTTGACATAAAAGTGAAAATGCCCATTTTTATTTTTTTTTGTGCCAGCTTTCAACAAAGCTGGAAAAATTTTTTGATAATTTTACAATAGTTCCATCTTTGAATACTATAAGTAGTCTGTTTTACTTAGTGGTTTACTTTACAGTCCACTTTTGGTGTTCTGGCACTATAGGACTATAGACTCAATGCATAGTTTGGTGTCATAAAATGGGCCATGCAAAAGATTTGACTTGAATGTCAAAAGGTACATATTTGCCTCTGAGTGCCATAACATGGCCAAGAAGCAGGTTACATACACAAACCAATAAGTATGGCACACAAAATTTATTTCGTGGAACAGGCTTGTTCAATTTTCTACACGGAAAGTGAACAAAATTCAGAAAGCGATATTGCTTCCTGCATGAATCAGCTGTTCATGGATGTATCCAGTCCCTGTACTAAATACAAAGCACAGAGTTGGAAGCAGATAGCTTTGTGAACTATATAGAAAGTGGGCTCCATTACTGGAGCTCAGCTCCCATTGACTTCAATAATGATGCCTGGCCACTATAAAGGGCATAGACCAATCATCTTCCAGCTCCATGCAATGTATAGGAGTACTTCTCAAACTGTGAAGCGGACCTTGTATCATCACCAAGAGTCTGCAGGTCCTTGACCTGGGAGCAGTTCAGCCAGAGTCTACAAGCTGAATGATCTAATCTAGACTGGAGGTAGGAGACTCTTTGCTGATGATCTCTCTCCGCTGTGGGAATGCTCCTGACAGTGTGTAATGTGTGGAATTAAGGAACGTGCTGTGCTGCAATGTGCTGCAAGTTTGGAAGGTTTTATTTGGGGAGACTGCTGATCAGTGTTGGACTGGGATGTCTAGGGCCCACCAGTGGGATTGCTTCTAGGGGCCCACCATCATGACCCCTGCAGATCAGCGGTACTGAGACAGGGCGGCAAAAGGTAATAACATGTCAGGAGCCATGCTGCTCACCTGCCATAACATGTGCACCACTGCACTACCTAAACCTACTGCTACGCCCTGTATGGCAAGTGAACAGCGTGGCTCCTAGAATTGTTAACATAACCTGTAGATCATCATTACATCGCAGATGTGATATTGCTGACCTAACCTAAGCACAGGCCATCAATATTAGAAAGATGGATAAATACTTTGAAGAGGATGTCCAGGAATTGGCGCAACCCATGGCGGGAGGTGTAAAATAAAAAATAAATAAAAAAAGCATACTCACCTGTCCCCGGCACTCCGTTGTCCGCTACCAGTGTCCATTCAGTCTCGTGACGGCGCCTTCCTGCTGGGAGTCCTGCACCTCATGGGACCGCTAAGACCAATTAGGTACAGGATTTCCAGAAATGAGACGCCACCATGAGACCGAACAGACACAGGCAGAGGACAACGAGGTGCTGGGGACAGGTGAGTATACTTTTTTGAAATTTTTTTATTTTTACACCTCCCTGGTGGCTGCCACAGTGGTTACTCCAGTTAATAACCTCTTTTAAGGGGTTGTCTGGGCCAATTTTTTCTTTGGTCACTTCACTGGTCCCCCCATACAGTGGCCTCTTCACTGGTCCCCCATACTGTATGCGGAACAGTGATGGGTCCATTATTTTGTGTGGGGGACCAGTGTGGTCCATTATATTGTACAGCTTTCCAGGGTTAATCTTTTTTATGGCCTATGCTCAGGATAGGCCATAAATACCTGATCGGTAGGGGGCTGACACATGGCACCATCAGCTGTACAGCATCACTTCTGGCGCCCGTTCTGTACACAACACAGGGCTGGAAGCAGAAAGCTCCATCCGCTGTATAGTTGCCTGGTGCTGTCACTGCAGCTCAGCTCCCGCTGACTTCAATAAATGCTGAGATGCAGTGAAGGTGCCCGTGTAAGATGGGGAAACAGCCCTCATGTTATGAATGTACCTGTTTCTATAAATAAGTTTTTTTTTTTTTTTTTATAAACTGACATTTGTTTGTTTGACCACAAGAGGCCACTGTTACCTCAGAAATGGGAAGGATTGTAATTCTGTAATTCCCTGGAGTAGTGACGTGGAGACCCTGTTCTGCAGAGGTGGAACTAGGAGGAGTAGAGTGTGTGTGGCACATGTGCGGGCCGACAGTCCAGATCGCAAAATATGGAACAAGTCCTATTCCTGTCCGATTTTGCGGCCCTGAAGCACAGCCGGTGCACGGATGGCACACGGGTGACATCTTTGCGTCGCCTGCATGCCGCCGATGCCATTCATTCATGGCCGCCGCTTAGCACATGGTCGTATGCATCCGGCTTAAAGGACAGGAACACAGGGAAAGATATAGTTAGAGGGTAGGGAAGAAAGTGCCTAACGAACTATGTACGTACAGTCTTATTTGCAAGTCACACACACACACACACACACACATAGTCCACACATTGTCCATCACTGGAACATCTCCAAAATGCCAAGGAGCCAATTATCACAGTCACTTTACAGTTTGCAGATCATGATGCACAGATGCATAGGTCGACACCATCCAGTAAGTGGCAGCTTTGAGTCCAAAGTTATTCTTATTGTAAGGCTCAAACAGGCTTTCAGGAGTCTTGGGGCCTCCCCCAGATCAGGGAGTATCTTAAGTGGGTAAGACATACATCCTGTATTATTTTTTCTTCAAGCCATGTTAACCCTTGATCCATCACATGGAATAGTAGTGTCAATTGTTTACTAAACAGATAAAAGTGGTCTACACAATAGCTGCTTATCAGGAGATTTCCTTAGATACTTACAGCCCAATTGTTGCCTTTTTAATGTACAGGCTGTTAGCTGAGATCAGAAGTCTAAAACATGTTGGGCTTCCAACATGACATCAGAGGAAGAAGGTGGTGGCAGTATTGATAGTAAAGATTCCAGGCAATGTACAGCCCCATCATCGAAAAAACACCTGCTTGAGGTGGTAGACTAGTTGCTGGCAGCTATTTGTTGTTCTCTCCCATGTGGGAATTTTTTTGTACATTACCAAACGACCCATCCATAGCACTGTGCAAGATCTGCAAGAAGAAAATTAGCCATTGCCATGCAGGAACATCTTTCCGTACTCACTTGAAAAGGTGATACATGCTCATCTAGGAAAATAGAATTGGCAATGGCACTGGTAGGGGGAATGATCAATACCATCCTGTTCCTTCTTTGCATGATCTTCTTTGTAGATAGACCACATCAACACTAGAATGTGGTCATCTTTATCATCATCAAAACCCCCATATGCTTCTCCTTCTCCTCCTCCAACTCCACCATGCCAACATCAGGCATCCATAAGGGAATTTGTGTTCATGAAACTGCAATATGCACCCAGTTATTAGGCTGTTCTGCAACTTAACTCTAGGAAAGCTGATCCTGATTTACAGATAGGTCCATAAATATTTGGACAGAGACAACATTTTTCTAATTTTGGTTCTGTACATTACCACAATGAATTTTGAACAAAACAATTCAGATGCAGTTGAAGTTCAGACTTTCATCTTTAATTCAGTGGGTTGAACAAAATGATTGCATAAAAATGTGAGGAACTAAAGCATTTATTACACACAATTCCTTCATTTCAGGGGCTCAAAAGTAATTGGACAAATTAAATAATTGTAAATAAAATATTAATTTCTAATACTTGGTTGAAAACCCTTTGTTGGCAATGACTGCCAGAAGTCTTGAACTCATGGACATCACCAGACGCTGTGTTTCCTCCTTTTTACTGTTCTGTCAGGCCTTTACTGCGGCGGATTTCAGTTGCTGTTTGTTCAATAATAATAATAATAATAGTCCTTTAATAGTCCCACAATGGGGAAATTCAGTGTGTTACAGCAGCAAAGATAAGCAGATACAAATACAAATACAACATGTACAGGAATGTTCCAAGGTAAGAGGCATTACATTGATAGCCGACAGACAGATAGGAAGTAGCAGAGGAGGTGGGGGGGGATTTAACAGGCAGAAAGATATTTCAGTTCTCTGTGTGTAATGATCACAGAGAACTGAAATATATCTCTGCCTGTTAAATCTGTTTGTGGGCCTTTCTGTCTGAAGTTTAGTCTTTAACAAGTGAAATGCATGCTCAATTGGGTTGAGATCAGGAGACTGACTTGGCCATTCAAGAATATTCCACTTCTTTGCTTTAATAAACTCCTGGGTTGTTTTGGCTTTATGTTTTGGGTTATTGTCCATCTGTAATATGAAACGCCAACCAATCAGTTTGGCTGCATTTGTCTGGATTTGAGCCATCCGGCTGCTTCTGTCCTGTGTCACATCAATAGACACTAGTGACCCGGTGCCACTGGCAGCCATGCATGCCCAAGCCATCACACTGCCTTTGCCGTGTTTTACAGATGATGTGGTATGCTTTGGATCATGAGCTGTACCACGCTTTCCCCATACTTTTTTCTTTCCATCATTCTGGTAGCGGTTGATCTTGGTTTCATCTGTCCAAAGAATGTTCTTCCAAAACTGTGCTGGATTTTTTTGATGTTTTTTTCTTAGCAAAGCCCAATCTAGCCTTCTTATTCTGGAGGTTTATGAGTGGCTTGCACCGTGCCGTGAACCCTCTGAATTTACTTTCATGCAGTCTTCTCTTTATGGTAGATTTGGATATTGATACACCTGAAGAGTGTTGTTCACTTGATTGGCTGTTGTGAAGGAGTTTCTCTTCACCATGGAAATTATTCTGCAATCACTCACCACTGTTGACTTCCGTGGGCGTCCAAGTCTTTTTGCATTGATGAGTTCACCAGTGCTTTCTTTCTTTCTCAGGATGTACCAAACTGTAGATTTTGCCACTTCTAATATTGTAGCAATTTCTCGGATGGGTTTTTTCATTTTTCGCAGTTTAAGGATGGCTTGTTTCACCTATATGGAGATCTCCTTTGAACACATGTTTTCTTCACAGCAAAATCTTCCAAATGCAAGCACCACACCTCAAATCAACTGCAGGCCTTTTATCTGCTTAATTGAGAATTACATAACAAAGGAATTGCCTATACCTGCCCATGAAACAGCCTTTCAGTCAATTGTCCAATTACTTTTGGTCCCTTTAGAAACAGGGCAGCACATGTTAAGGAGCTGAAACTCCTAAACCCTTCATACAATTTTAATGTGAATACCCTCTATTGAAAGCTCAAAGTCTGGACTTTATGTCCATGTCCATTATATAACTATAACTTGAATATGTTTCAGTAAACAGGTAAAAAAAACAAAATTTGTCAGTGTCCAAATATATATGGACATAACTGTGTGTTGGAGAATGAGGGTCTGTCCTTGGATAAGTCAGTGCGGGGAAAGGTGCACGCCACTGATGAGATGTTGACCAGCAATTATGGGCAGCGGTCACAGTCCAGAAACTCAACAAGGCCAGGTACTAAATCTATCCTGCTTGTGCAGGCCCAATTCCAAAAGCAGGCCCATCCATTTCCTCCAGCTGTACCTCACTGGACCAACTTCATTAGGGCACGCTGATGCTTCCTCTTTCCCCCTCATTTCATGGGTGTGAAGTGAAACGCTGCAATGCAGTTTAACAGCTAATGAGTCTGAATAAGAGAAGCTGCTCTATTGTGTCTTACAGCATGTATCCCACTGGATGACTCTGTGCTGCCAGTGGTGTTGTACCACCTAAGCAAACCAAACTCCTGAAACACAAATGTGAAAAAAAATTATTTTTGTATAAATATATCTGGCAAGGACCCATGAGAATTTTCACTCCACCTCCACCAGTGGCCAGTGTATAGATCTGCAACTTCATCTGTCTCCAGGAGCGGATTATAATAAGGGCAAAATTTTTGGTTGCAAGGGGATCCAATGGCAAGCAACTGCCCATTATAATCCAATCCCTTAATCAACTGGATCAGCATCCGCAAATACAGTTGATTACTGTCGTGGGGTACTGGAGTCTACTGGAGGCGAGTATTTGTCGGGTGAATCTCATGAGTATTTGCGGTTTTGTTCAGACCAAATATGTCCAAACCGGAACTGCTATTATTATAATCTGGGGTGTCTTCAGACCCCAGAAGTGGCCCAGGCCCAGGGGAGGCGAGTTACTCACTTTCCCTTGTCTCTGGCACATGGGTACACATCTGCTTCAGGCCTCTTCTGGCCTCCTGAATGACGTTAGTGACCACCAAGGCCTGTAATTGGGCCTTATTCATTACACCGTAGTCATGACCCATAGATGCGTCAGGATGCCGGTGTGACCCACATGACCAATGAAGCACAATCACAGGCATTAGTGGTACCTGACATAATTCAGGAGGTCAGAAGAGGACAGGGAGCCCAGAGGAGGTAAGTAGCACTGTTATGTTTACTCACCTCCCCTGGGCCTCCACTTATCATATACCAGGGTTTGAAGAGACCTCAAAGTGTTATAGTATTTTATGGGTGGGGAACCCCCAAAATTTTGGAAAATTTGTAACGCGAGCTGGTTTGTTCCCTATGTATGTCACACTATGTAACATTATACTCTGTGGAGGGGCTGCTATGGAACATTGTACTGTGTGGAGGGCAGCTATGGGACATTATTCTGTTACAGAGATCTAATTGGGGGCAATAAAGCATTATCACTACATAAGGAGAATTATTGATATAGCATTATATTAAATACCTTCCCTTATGGTTCACAATGAACTAGCTGAAAAGCAACTGTGTTTTTAAAAGCTGTTAAGACTCCTCATTTTTTAAGGATTCATGAGCAAAGAAAATATTTGGAAAGTTTTGATTATGCACTCTACCTGCGTTTCTTGGCTACAATAAACATCAGATTTTTGTTTTGTATCTCTCTCCAGAAAAGGCAGGGATGGTAATAAATTATCCCTGCCTTCCTTATAGCATTGGAAGAAATCAGGCGATACCTTTTAGAGGCTAACTGAGTATATTTATAAGTAAGCTTTCAGGAGTACTAGCTAGCTCCCTTCATCAGACATGGTGTGATACAAGAACTGAAAATTCACAGATTTTTATACACATGGTTTTCAAAGCATTTTAGAGTCCTTAAAAAAATGCAATCTAAGTAGAGAAGTTATTTACAACAAGTCAAAAAAAACAGTCTGGAAACTTGTGGTGCGTGACGGAAGGATCAGTAATTCTTGCTGTTATCTGTTTGCTATCAGGAGGTGATTTGTGTCCCTCACAGGTCATACATAGTGTGACTTGAAGCTGGCATGAATATTGAGTTCAGTTCATGGTTCATACATAGTGTGACATGAAGCTGGCATGAATATTAAGTCCAAATTGCAGAGTTTGAAATTTTTGCATAAATTTGTACTCCGCTTCTTTCCTTTTCTCCTGCGTCTTAAAATGTCCCATTAAAAGAACAACCCGCAAATCTTCAATAGAGTGGTTTTCTCCGGAGAAATGAGCGGCCACTGGGAGATCGGTTCTGCTGTTATTAATATTGGATCTGTGTGAGTTCATTCGTTGACTGAGTCTCTGCCCTGTTTCCCCCACATAGAGGCCTGTGGTGGGACATTGCACACACATTATGAGGTACACCACATTGGAAGACCTGCAGGAGAATGTCCCCCTAATTCTGTGCACCTGTTGTGACTGTGGGATAGGTACACTGTCAGTGGTGTGGATGTGCTTGCAGGTCATGCACCTTTTATGTAGGCAAGGTGAGGTGCCATTTTCAGTTGGGGCCTTCAGGGCACTCCGGACGATAATACGCCTCAGGTTTGGTGGTTGTCGAAAGGAAAGGAGAGGGGAGACTGGAAATATGTCCTTCAGTCTGTTGTCCCTATGTAGCACAGGTTGGAGCTCATTGGCAATCCTTCGTAGGATCTCCAGCTGTGGGTTGTAGGTGATTACTAGGGGCACTCGGGCATCTTTCTGGGTCTCTCTATATGTGAGCAGACTGTCTCTGTTAATGGCTGCCGCTTTGTTTAATTGGTTGTCTGTTACTTTTGGTTTGTATCCCAATCTGAGAAATTTCATCCTCAGATCCAGGAGGTGCTTGTCCAGGTCTGTTTTGTCGGAGCAAATACGATTGTATCGTATAGCCTGGCTGTAGATTATAGATTGTCTTGTGTGCTTAGGGTGGAAGCTGTCGTTTCTCAGGTAGGCCGTTCTGTCTGTGGGTTTGTGGTATATTGATGTGAGCAGCCAGTGGTCTTTAATGTATATTGTGGTATCCAGAAAGTGAATTTCACTCCCTGAATAGCTAAGTTTAAGGTTGATGGTCGGGTGAAAGTCATTGAAGTCATTATGGAATTGAAGTAGGGCCTCCTCACCTGCAGTCCAGATGACAAGGATATCATCGATATAACGAAGGTAAATCATAGGTTTGGTGGCTCATGTTGATAAATATGTTAATTCCATTTCTGCCATAAAGAGATTTGCATATTGGGGTGCACATCTGGTCCCCATTGAAGTTCCCATTCGCTGTAGATATAGATCCTCTCCAAAGGTAAAATGGTTGTGGCTAAGGATGAATTGTATGAGCTGCGTTACTGGTTCTGTTGGGAGGTTTTGTTTTGCCAGGTGTACCCGACATGCTGCAACTCCATCCTTGTGGGGAATGTTGGTATACAGGGATTCCACATCCATGGTGGCCAAAATGGTACCCTCAGGTAGAGGGCCCAGGGCATTCAGTTTGTTAAGAAGGTCAGTGGTGTCCTGGATATAGCTTGGAGTATCCCTGACAAGGGGTTTTAGGAGATTTTCCACCCAACCTGAACCGATCTCCCAGCGGCCACACATTTCTCCGGAGAAAACCACTCTATTGAAGATTTGCGGGTTGTGGTTTTAATGGGACATTTTAAGACGCAGGAGAAAAGGAAAGAAGCGGAGTACAAATTTATGCAAAAATTTCAAACTCTGCAATTTGGACTTAATATTCATGCCAGCTTCATGTCACACTATGTATGAACCATGAACTGAACTCAATATTCATGCCAGCTTCAAGTCACACTGTATGACCTGTGAGGGACACAAATCACCTCCTGATAGCAAACAGATAACAGCAAGAATTACTGATCCCTCCGTCACGCACCACAAGTTTCCAGACTGTTTTTTTGACCTGTTGTAAATAACTTCTCTACTTAGATTGCATTTTTTTAAGGACTCTAAAATGCTTTGAAAACCATGTGTATAAAAATCTGTGAATTTTCAGTTCTTGTATCACACCATGTCTGATGAAGGGAGCTAGCTAGTACTCCTGAAATCTTACTTATAAATATACTCAGTTAGCCTCTAAAAGGTATCGCCTGATTTCTTCACTCTTCCACTACTTTCAATGGCTAACACGATACAACATTATACTACTATTCCTTATAGCATGTCCAGCTGTAGTAACAACTGGCATACCGTTCCTAAAGCTGCACTATTTTGTGCAGAACTAGTGCAGTTCTGGACCGCCTGGTTGTATATAGCCTATTGTTACCTTGAAATAAGATAAACACAATATTTTCATATAATACAGAAACTTCTGAAAATGAGTGAATTGGATTTTATTATGTGTGAGAGTATTCACTTATTTTGTATTGCACCTGGGTAACTTCCCTTAGTAAGAGCCATCACCATCTTGAGAGGTGGATGATAGAGAAAATTGTGTTGTCGCAGGATGAACTCTTTTTTTTCTGGTCATAATTAGAGAGCCCCAATTTGAATGTCAGGCTGGCTGTAGATCAGTTATGGTAGCTCTGCAAACAGTGTCTGCATGATCCAATAATGGTGATTCAGTCACAGAGTTCCTGCTTCCTGTGCCCTTATTCCTCAGGATTTGGACATACCCCATAAAAATTTTGAGGGTGATACTGCATGTGGCACATTTGTTTTAGAAATTGTTATGACCAGTGGTGAACCTAGCCTCTTTGCTGCCTTTGGCGGACTATAGAAAGACGCCCACCCCAAAAAAAAAAAAAAAAATAAAATTGAGTTTAAATGCTACTAGCTTCACACGCTGCTATCGTCGCACAATAAACAAACACAAAGTTATAAAACAATATTTAAGAATTCTTCTTACTGCATTACTTCAGTATCAAAGATGAACAACACGGCATTAACAATGACAATAACTTCACACATCTTCTGCTTGGTGGATGGATGAGCCCGCATGGCCCCCATTCTCTATAATAGGAGCGTACTGGACTTCGGGTAACTTCGGCACTCCCATCAAAGTGAATGAGAGCCACGCGGGTTCGTCCATCCACCAAGTGACACGCCTATATTCAGCCTGGCTGCGGTCAGGTTGTATTCTCACCCAGTGGGGAAAAAACCCAATTCTCAGGCTCAGACCCCTCTGCAGACAGACCCCCATCAATCAGGTATTTATCCTCTATCACTTAGGTGAATACAGGGCAGTAACATTTTGTGACAGGTGATGTCTCTGACTAATCCTTCACATTTCCTTTCTCTTCCTTTTGGACCACCATGGCCACTTCTTCCAGCTGTGACTTGTCTCTGTAAAGTTTGCAACACAGACATCTTTGACTCCTCACTTTTCCAGGCATCCGACCCACATTGTCCTCACCTGCACACCCATCCTGCTGCTACCCCAATTATAAAATATATGATATAACCCCCTATAATGAATAATACTCTCAAGTGCATCTTTATATTAATAATGTCCGTGTATACCCTGTATAAATAGTGCCCCTTACTAATAATGCCCCAGGTGTTAACTAATTAAAAGGTTTTCCAGGTTATTAATAAAATAATCAGTGGGGCTCAAGACCCCTACTGATCAGCTGTTTGAATGAACTGTGGTACATGTGTAAGCGCCATGACCGCTTCTCTGTTTACATAGTGTCATTCATCTCATAGTGGCCATGTAATGTAACTACAGCCTTGTCTTATACATGTCTATGTGACAAGGCTGGAATTACATCACACGGACACTATAAACAGACAGCATGTGGTATATACAGGTGCCATGCCCTTCATACAGCTGATCCGAAGGGGGAGTTCACTGATCTCTTATTGATAATTTGTGCTAAGGATAGCAATAAAAATGAGCTGGAAAGCCCCTTTAATAAAGCCCACCTTAAAGGGGTTGTCCAGGATAACCACTTTTTTAATATGAGGCTGGGGAAGGTGCTCCGGTGTCTGTCAGACCCCAGAGTATAATGATCGGAGACCCAGGTGGTGACAAACATAAAAACCACTGTTACTTACCTGGACTCCGGTGCACTCCCTGCTTTCTGAACTCTTCAATGCCGCACAGACCATCGTCGCGACATAATGACGTCGGACTGGCTCACATGACGCCTGGGACGTCACGAAAGAAGGCTAAAGCCTGTTGGGAGTAACATCGGATCGGAGGCGAGGTGAGTAACATTGTTTTTTACGTTCCCTCACCTTCCCTGGGCCTCCGATTATTATACTCCGAGGTCTGAAAAGACCCCAGAGTATTATAATAATAGTATTTGAGGCTCGCGGCCTCACTTACCGATGCCTGTGGCTGTTTGTGGCCACCTCCGCTTCCGCTTCTGCATCCCATAGCAGAAGGGGAAGCTGAGGCAGCCACGAGCAGGCGCGGGGGTAGGTAAATAAATAGGCCGTTACCTGCTGGGGTTACTCCAGCAGGTAACGGCCTATTTATTAAAAAAAAAAAAAAAGTTATCCTCACCTACATGCGATCCATTGATGGAGCCACCGCCTCCATTTCTTGTCCAGGCATATGACGTTTGCATCTCAGCACAGGAGACGCCATGACGTTATTGTATCGCTGCCTGCGCTGAAATGCAGAGGTCTCGTAAGCCAGCCCAGGACAGGCCCCGCTCAGCTTTGTGTTTTTTTTTTTAAAGTGGCCTGTCCTGGGCTGGTTTATGTTAAATAGACAGTAAAAAATGCCGCCCCCAGACAGTGATGGACAGTGCCACCTGAGGCGGCCGCCTCACTTCGCCTCATTAGAGGTGTGCCCCTGGTTGTGACTTATGATCAGCTTCATTCAGGTGAGATTTTTTTAAGGTGGAAATTTCTGAAAGCTCCATTCAGAGGAATGGTACCATTGCAGAGCTTACTGCAGCATAGGCGGTATATGTAAATTCATCCTAAGGGTCACTGCTAAGACATATAAAACAGGACAACCATCAAGAAAGTGGGATAGATTTGGTATTTTAGTGAAAGCAACCACTAAAATGCTTCTAAACCGCTCATTTAATGGTAGATGCAAATGACAGTCAGTATAATGTTCAAATCTTCAAACATTAGAGCATAAATCAAATTTTATTGGACAAACCTCCCCATGATAACATTTTCTTCAAAAATTTTAAAAATCAAAATCCACTATTCCAAATTATCACGCACAACGGAGTTTCTAAACATTTTATAGGTTGTAAAGAACTGAAAACATTTATTTGTTGAATTTGCAATATTAAGATGTCACATTTACTGAAATCAAAAGCTATTTCAATTAAAAACATCTTAACAGGCCAAGTTACCATATGACCCCTTCTTTGATATCACCTTCACAATTTTTGCATCCATTGAAGTTTTTGGATATTTCTTCTTGAATTTCTTTGCAGGATGTCAGAATAGCCTCCCAGAGCTGCTGTTTTTATGTGAACTGCCTCCCACTCTCAGAGACCTTTTGCTTGGGGATTTTCCAAAGGTTCTCAATAGGGTTGAGTTAAGGGGAGGATGGTGGCCACACTGAGTTTCTCTCCTTTTATGTCCATAGCAGCCAATGAACAATGAGAAGTATTTTTTCTGCATGAGATGGTGCATTGCGATGCATAAAGATGATTTTGCTATGGAAGCAGTGTCGGACTGGGATGTCTAGGGCCCACCAGTGGAATTGTTTCTAGGGGCCCACCATCAGGACCCCTGCAGATCAGCGGTACCGAGACAGGGCGGCTAAAGGTAATAACATGCCGGGAGCCATGCTGCTCACCCACTATACCATGTGCACCACTGCACTACCTAAACCTACTGCTACACCTTGTATGGCAAGTGAACAGCGTGGCTCTAAGAATTGTTACCGTTACCTGTAGCCGCACTGTCCTGTAAAAGCTGATCTGCAGAGGTCCTGCCTGTTGTATCATCGCAGATGTAATATTGATGGCCTATCCTAAGGACAGGTCATCAATATTACAAAGAAGGATAAATCCTTTAAAGAGGTTGTCCAGGAATTGGAACTATTTTATTAGAAAAGTAGAACAATTTTACAAACAAACACTTAATCTGTCACTCCAAAAAATACAGTATAAAACCATAATCAGACACAATACATAAAACCAAAGTAAAATCATAAAATAACATCAGAACATAAGTATAAAACACTGGGACAAAAATCAAAACAAAAACCAAGCGCGAACCAGCCCCCATCCATTCTGCCTTTCACTCCGCCTTTCATTCTTCTTCAGTCTCTCTCCAACCATCCTTCAGTCAAAACTCTAATCATCTGGAAAAAAAAAAAAGGAAACCAATATGAGCGATATACAACAACATAGAAACAAACATAAAACAACAAAAACCCCAACTAAAACTTACTAGAAAAATTTTTTTTTTTTTTTTTCCCTTTCCTCCCTCACCACACCCGGCCAGCACCACGCCCCATGTCCTCCCATGTCCGCATAGTCCTGGTGCTGGCACCACCCACCACCAAGCCCCTGAACCCCGACCTGGCTCTCCGCCTCATGTCCTCCCATGTCCGCATAGTCCAGAGCCAGGCCAGGCACTCGAAACCTATAAACCCAAGCCCTCCACCCGCAAAAAGAAACCCCCCTCCCAAACAACCTACCCCCCTAAAAAAAAACCTTTTACGATCAACATATTATGGAAATGGGAATAAAAAAAAATGGAACAACGGACATAGAAACAGTACAATAATATGAAAATAACAGAAATGACACAATAACAAAATACCAGACAAATGCTATAATAACGGACAAAACCCACAATACCATAAACTGTACAAACCAACCCTCCCTCCCATGAACCTCCCATGGGCCTAGGGTCGGTTATCCTCAAGCCTCTTACCCTTCCATCTGATTTCCAAAACAAAAATGCCTATGTGGTGACACGCCAGCCCTCCACCAGGAAGAGAGCACAGGAGGCCCATCCCTGTCTACTCGCCCTACCGCTATATCCCTATCTATCATTCTGTCCCTACCCTGTCCCTACCTGTCCCTCCCTATCAGAAAATAATAAACCCCACCCCTCGTGCAAACCTTGCCCTACCTATCCCTATCTGGCCCTAACCTAACTAACCTACTTTAAATCCCTTTTCTAACCCTCAGGGAACAGAAAAAGTGAACCCCCTCCAGAGGGTACCAGCCCTTTCTGCGCCCAGCCCCTCGTACTCCCGAGAGCGCACCCTCACCAGGTCCACCATGATGTTTTTAACCACCTCCACCTCCGGGAGGATTTTGCCTCTCGTCGATACTAAACACCGTGCTGACCATAGGTGAAACCTGACCACTGCACTAACTACAAAAAGTGTTTGGCAGTCCCTGCCCTCCGGGTGTTTGAATGCCCCATAGGCCCACTCGGCATAGGAAAAGCCAGCCAGCCGCAGCCAACCGGTGGAGGTCCCCACCAATTTGCAAACCCTTATATTGAAGGGGCACTGAAGCAGGAAGTGCTCCATGCTTTCCAGCATGTCGCCACACTCCTCCCGAGGGCAGCCTCGCTCGTCGGAGTTCCGGTACTTCAAGTTCCCCCTCACATATAACTTACCTAGGAGGCAGCGCCAGGTCAGATCCCAAAACTTCCGAGGAAACCTTTTGGAGTTAAGAAAACGCAACCCTCCCTCTAAGGTTTCTCCTGGGCAATCTTTGAGCGCCAGAGGTTTCTGGAAGCGGGTCAACAGGACCTTGTCGTCAAGAAAACGTCTTGACTGAGTCCTGATCTCCCACGCCCCCAGACCCCACCGACGAATCACTTTCAGGACCAGGGAAGCATAGGCCGGGAGATATCCAGGGGGTGCACGAAGATCTTTCACTTGCCCTCCTGACTCCCATTTCTGGAAGAAGGGCTGAAACCACCCCTGGCAGGAGGCTACCCACGAAGGAGCCCCCTCGGAGGAGAGGTTTGGTAAATTGATCTTAAGAAAGGTGTTCATTAAGAACACCACGGGGTTAACCATATTTAACCCCCCTAGCCTCCTTGTGCGGTATGTAACCTCCCTCTTGATTAGGTTGAGCCTGTTCCCCCATAACAGTTGGAAGAACAGGCAACAGATCCTACTCCAACAAGACTCTGGCAAGGCACAGACGCTACCTAGATAGATCACCAACGGGAGCAGGAAGGCTTTGGCAAGGTGAACCCTTTCTCTCAGGGTCAAAGACCAACCCTTCCAGCAATCAACTCTCTGGGCGACATCCTTAAGTCTACCTTCCCAATTTTGGAGTGGGTAATCACCCTGGCCAAAATGGATGCCTAAGATCTTTACAGACCCCTGGGGTTCTGGGAGGGTGTCCGGGAGAGAAAAACCAGGCTCTCCCCCTCCCAGCCAGAGGCTTCCACATTTATTCCTGTTTACAGCTGATCCGGAAGCCTCCGAGTAACTGTCCACTTCAGACATCACCCATTCAAGCTCATCCCGTGACGAGACAAGGACGGTGACATCATCCGCGTAGGCTACTGTCCTCAAAGGGGAGCCGGTGCCCTCCAGGTCCATCCTGACTCCCGCCACCGGCCCACCATTAATCCGTCTAATCAGGGGATCAATGGCGAACACATACAGTAGCGGGCTCAAGGGACATCCCTGTCGGACGCCCGACCCCACCTCAAAAGGACGACCAACCCAACCATTCACAAGCGGGAAAGACTCAGCCCCAGCGTATAAGGTCTGCAGCCACTGAATGAACCCCCCAGGCAGGCCATACCTCGAGAGAGTTGACCACAAATACTCATGATTCACCCTGTCAAAAGCCTTAGCCTGATCTAGGGACAGCAAGTACCCCTTCCACCGACCTGCCCTACTCTGCTCCACAGCCTCCCTGACACTCAGGACCGCACTTAAGGTGCTACGACCGGGAACAGAGCAGTGCTGAGCCGGCGAGAGGAGTCGGGGCGCAAACTGTACCAGCCGGTTGAAAAGTACCTTCGCCAGAATCTTTCGGTCCGTATTGAGAAGTGCTATGGGCCGCCAGTTCTCAATATGGCTCGGATCCTTACCCTTTGACAGAACTATAAGGGCGGACCTCCTCATTGAATTCGGCAGAGTGCCCGAGGATAGACACTCATTAAGCACGTCAGTCAAGAGGGGAGCCAAAGCTCCTTTAAAGGTCCGATAGAACTCAGATGTTAAGCCATCTGGGCCAGGTGACTTCTTGAGGGCAAGACCCTCAATAGCCCTGACGACTTCCTCTTCCCTTATAGGTTCTATCAAAACACCAAGAGAAGGGTCTTCTGCTGACTCAGGAATGGCTTCAGCCAAGAAACCTGAAATCCGATCCCGATTCAGTTCCTTCTTTGCCAAAAGGTTCGAGTAGAAAGACCTGACGACCTCCAAGATCCCTGACCTGGATCTTGTCAGGGATCCTGTACTGTCAATCAGGCCTGTTACTGTCTTACAAGTCACTGACATCTTACAGTTCCTGTAGGGGTCGGGCGAGCGGTATTTCCCGAAATCCCTCTCAAGAACCAAGGATGCGTGCCTATCATACTGACACCCTTTAAGCAAAGCCTTCACACCGGAGATATCCTCCTGGCTACCTCCGGTCGAGACCAGATGTTCAAGTCTCTTCCTCAGTGCACTGTACATGCGGTACATGTCCAGTGACCTGAGGCTTGAGAGCCGGCGGAAAAATCCCGCCACCCTTTTTTTGAATATCTCCCACCACTCTGACCTAGTGCCCTCAAGACCCAGTAATAGTACCTGATCCTGAAGAAACTCCTCAAAGGCTTGTCTTACAGCTGCCTCCTCAAGGAGTGACGAATTCAGCCTCCACAAACCTCTTCCTCTCCGGAGGGTTTCTGAAATATTCAAAGAAAACAAAATTAGACAGTGATCGGAGAACTCCACCTCCACCACGGACACAGGGGTGGTGACGGAATTCTCCTTCAAAAAAAAAACCTATCTATCCTGGACCTAACACTTCCTCTCTGAAAGGTGAACCCACGGTGACCTGGGGAATGCCTGATGTGGATATCCTCCAGGCGAGCTTCACTCACTATGCTATTTAACGCGATGCCATCATAGGGCAGTCTATCTCTGGTACCTCCTCGGTCTTGGGGTCTAGTTATGATATTAAAATCCCCACCAAAGATGACTTGTTTGCCCGTAAAAAGAAAAGGCTTGATCTTCATAAAGAGGCTTTTACGGTCCCACTTTGACTGGGGACCGTAGATGTTAATGAGGCGCAGGCTTTGCCCCTTCATGAGGACGTCTAAGACTAGGCACCTTCCCATTTCGAGTTCGATCAGCCGCTGGCATTTCACCTCTGCGGTAAAAAGCACCGCCACTCCACTATACGGCTCAGCCGCAAGAGACCAGTAGGAGGGCCCCCTGCGCCACTCCCTCCTTGCTCTGTTTATCTCTGATAGAGTACAGAGCCTGGTCTCCTGCAAAAACAAAATGTCAGCTTCAACTCGGCCAAGAAAATCAAAGGCTGCAAACCTAGCCGTATCAGACTTAATGCTGGCCACATTAATGGTGGCCAGCGTCAGTGGAGAGGGGACTGCCATTAAGACCGATTGAGCTCAATGACCTTCAGTTTCCCACCCCCTTTCCTCCTACCACCACCACCCCTAGATGAGTCTGAAGAGGACCCGCGACTTTTCCTCGTCTTACGGGTCCTCTTCTTACATTGGGATTGGTCCATCACCTCACCTCGTGCGGTTTGGCCAGGGAAGGGATGGACTTCCCCCGTAGTTTCTCCCTGGGGAGTATTGGTAACATTTTTTACTACGGTTTCAAAAACAGCTTGAGCTGCATCGTCTCCATCTCTGGGTACCAGGCCAGCCTCCTCCACTGAAGGCAGGGGGCCCTTCCCTGAGGGAGACTCAGCAGCCCCCGACGGTCCCACCTCCCCCTCTGAAGCCTCCCCTGAGGCTGATGCGTCCTCGCAGAGGGTTTGGTACCGGTTAGGGCTGATCACTGAAAGGTCCTCGAGTCTCCGTTCCTTTGCCGGGGGGGGGGGGGGGGGGCAGATGTTTTTACCCTCGCTTTACTCGGTGACTTTCTCCTCCTGACCGTCTGTTCCTCCCCAGCACTAACGTACTGGGAAGATGAAGACAGGTCAGCCTCTTCCTCCCTCTGCAGTCTTCTCATCTCCTCAATCAGGGCCGTGCCCGTCGCTACTTCAGCATTAGAATCCAACCCAGCGGGATCAGGGGCAGAGGGGAGACACATAATACCCTCCCTCTGCTCCCTTCTCCTATCTCTCCTTCTCGCCCTAGATGGTGGCTGGGTTTTCTCCCTCCGCGTCGGCAACCTGGTCTCTCCACCTCCGACCCCCTCCTCGGTGACAGGGACAGTCTCCACACCTGCCCCTGCCCGTCGGAGGGTGACATTAGCGAACGACCTCGGGCACGCCCCGATTGGGTGACCAAGGTCACCACACAGGTGGCACCGAATCCTATCACAGGTTGCAGCTAGATGACCTAATCCCCCACACATGGCACACTTCTGCACCCTGCAGGAGGCACTCAAGTGCAAGGGATCACCACACCTGTGACAGAGCTTCGGCTGCCCCTGGTAGAAGACAAGAATCCTGTCTTTCCCGAGGAAGGTTGAGGACGGGATATGCATCACCGAGTTATCCTCATGCTTCAATTTGACCATAAATGTCCAGGCCCCCGACCAAATGCCAAACTCATCAAGGTTCTTCCGGGGGAAGTCTTTCACTTCCCCATACCTGTTGAGCCAGGTCATAATGTCCATGTAAGAAAGTGACTCGTTACGAGTCAAAACGGTCACTTTCTTAATTGCATCCTGGCGCGACACCGCCCACACATTGAAGTCGCGCCAGCCGGGCTCGTTCTTTGCCAACTCATAATTACCCCAGAAGGTTTCTAAGCCCCCCGGGGTAACAAAGCTGACATCAAACTCTGAGGAGCCGACCGGGTGAATGAGGGCAAAGATGTCACTTGCCCTAAAGCCCATCCCGAGTAGAAGTTCGACGACCCTCCTCCTCTGAGGACAAGGGCCTTCTTCCCCCCACCCGAGACGGACTACATTCCTCCCGGACCGGCCGCTGCCCGGGTGTCGGGAGAGTCCACCTGGTCTCACCCCCCTCATCTCGGAACTTCCCTAGGCCAAAACGTTCAATCCAAAACCTAAGGTCCCTCGATTGACCATCCACTATCATCGTTCTCTGCCCTGCTCGTAAGGCCGCCAGGAGCTGCTGTTGTAATTCACCGTCCCTGGCCCCCAGTGATGGACACGAGGCACCCCTTGGGACCCCCGAGGCGACACTGGCATAGGAACGTACCAAGCTTGAGGCCGCAGTCCCAGCCCCCGCAACTCCAGTACCACCTTCGGGCGCCCCCTGAAGCCCGCTCGGCCCGGCCACCACCGCGGCCACCGGGACACCAGAGACAGGAGCGGTCGTTCCCAGCGTCGCAGGCGTGGAGCGGGCAAACACATTTGGCAAAGCTACTTCTGCAGCAGCCATGCCTACATTTTCCAAAGTCCTAGGAACCTCCACTACCGCATCTTTAACAAAAGGGACAGCAGTAGCAGCAGCAGCAGCAGCAACACAAGGGGTGACAGCCTCCATAGCCCCCCTCCCCTTTCCCTCACAAGGAACATCTAAGTCACTCTCTGGAACCACAGTTTTTTCCCCCTCCTCCGCCCTCCTCTCCTGACGCCTGCTTTTCCTACTCCCCAGTCTGCTCTTACTCACCGCTTTCTTACCCACGCTCACCATTACCTCATTCACACCGGGGCTTGCGGCCTTGGGCGGCTCCACGAGCGGGATTGGCCTATTCCGGGCCTCCGCTTCACTCTCCTCCCGCTTAGCTGGGGCGACTTGTGCCTCTGCCTCGACCTCCGCATCGTCAGCTGTCGCAGCGCTCAATGCTTTAGGAGCGGACTTGCTCCTAGCGCTGACGGCAGCCTCCGCATCACCGGTCTCATTGGCTTCCTCGGCACCTGAAACCGGAAGGGAGGGACAAGCCGCACGCCCCTTCCCCTTACGATGGACCTGGGGAGGGGCCGGCGCTACTTTGACCCTGCCCACAGGGGCAGGCTTCACCGCTTCTCTACCTCCCTTCGTGGGAGGTGCTTTTCCGACCTTGTCCGCTGCAGTTTCGGGCGCCATTTTCAATACTGCACCCAGCTCCCCAGCCACACCGCTACTTAGAGAAAGCGGGGTCTGGGGAGTCTGCGCCCCCTTATCTCACCCGCGGGCAACACCCCAGATTCAGCCTGTGCTAGAGTCAATGGGGGTTGCCCTGCGGGAACAGTTATACCTGCTGCGACACTCACATATTTCAGGGTGCCGACTTCTTGCGGCTTAGCCTTCTTCTTTTTCCTATTTTTTGATTCCTCCTCGTTTGCAAGGTCGTCTACGGAAAAAGCCATCTTCTCCATTCTTGCCGGGGATTCTAGCATGCATATTTCGTGGATTAGCCTCCCCGCAGCAGAACCCATATCGTCTTCTGATGTTGCCGGTAATGGTGGTAAATTCTCCGGTAGCTGGAGTAAACTTGCCAATTTCTCTGGGGGCGTATAGGTCGGAATACCTGAACTCACCCTCGTAGGCTTCCGGCTACTGCCGTACTCTGCCAGCAGGCTCCCCTCTGAGTCAGTATCTGTCTCATATTCCGGATCCGAGCTTTCGGAGGACGCGAGGTCTTCCCGCAGCAGCCGCCCCTGCTGCTTGCGGTAAAAACGGTCATCATTCAGGAGTTTCTCCCTGAAAGGCCCCGCGCCCTCCAGGATCTCTCGGCATCTTTGGTCAAGCCCTTTAATTTGTTCCTTCAGCTTTTTGACCTGCTTACTCAGTGCCGGTCTCTCATGCCTTGAGGCCCTGTCACTACGGGCACGGACACTCTGAAGCTCCGCACCCATAGCGAACAGGGACCTCCTGGCTTTATCATATTCCTCAAGGGTAGTGTTAATACGCTTACTGTATGCAAGCACATCCTCGCCAGCCTTCCGAATCCCCCAACCTGATGATGGCAAGGAAGGAGGGGGGGCTTCGCTGGCCTTTTTACTTGTACAGGGCTCAGCCTCCGCCGGGGTTTTCTGACCTAGACGTCCCTTGCTGCGGGTTGCCATACCTTTTTCCACTGGAGCCTGCTGCCTCTCCAATCTTCTCCTGCTGCTGCTGCTACTGCCGTCCATTGAGAGCCTCCTGCCCCCCGCCAAGCTGGCTCGGGGGGCAGGAGCACCTTGCTCCATGGTGAGAAAACCCCAACCTTGGAAAAGGAAAGGGGTTGGAGCCTCCAACTATGACTGGAAAAACTGCTGCTGTTGCACAAACACCACACACCAAGCCTCTCTTCTGAGCTGACAAACAGACTATAGCCTCTGGGCTCAGGAGCTCAGACAGGCGTGTCTGATTCCCACAGTTGCCCCGAAGGAATTGGAACTATTTTTATTAGAAAAGTAAAAATTCACAAACAGTGTCACATACGAAAATACAATATAAAACCCATAAACAGAAACAATACATAAATCCAAAACATAGCATAAACAACATCAATAAATAAGATACAAGAAACCGGGACAAAATTAAAGACCAAAAAGAAAATCCAGCCGCAAATCAGCCCCCATCCATTCTGCCTTTCACTCCGCCTTTCACTCTCCAGTCTTTCTTCAGTCATCCGCCAGTCAAAACTCTACCTATCTTGGAAACAAAAGAAAATCCAAATAAGTAATATACAATGGAAAACATATAACACTAACAGAAAACCAACAAAAAAACCCCAACTGAAACTTATTAGAAATTTTTTTTTTTTTTTTTTTTTTTCCCTTCACCACACCCGGCCAGCACCACGCCCCATGTCCTCCCATGTCCGCATAGTCCTGGTGCTGGCACCACCCGCCACCGAGCCCCTGAAAACCGACCTGGCTCTCCGCCTCATGTCCTCCCATGTCCGCATAGTCCAGAGCCAGGCCGGACACACGAAACCTATATATCAAACCCTCCACCCCCCAAAAGAAACCCCCCTCCCAAACAACCTACCCCCCTAAGAAAAAAAAAACCCTTTTAACTACATACAATGGGAAATAGAAAAAAATGGAAATGAACAAAAAAAATATGTTTAGTGGCAAAAGCAAATAACAAAATACCAGACAAGAAAACCAGACAAAATACAATAACAAAACCCACAATCTTATATAAACCGTTGACACCCCCTTCCCTCCCATAAACCTCCCACAGGCCTAGGGTCGGTTATCCTCAAGCCTCTTACCCTTTCATCCTATTTCCAAAACAAAATGCCTATGTGGTGACACACCAGCCCTCCACCAGGAAGAGAGCACAAGAGGCCCGTCACTACCTACTTGCCCTACCACTATGTCCCTATCTATCAATCTATCCCTACCCTATCCCTACCTGTCCCTCCCTACCCAAAAAAAACAAACAAACCCCACCTCTTGTGCAAAACCTTGCCCTCCCTTTCCCTATCTGGCCCTAACCTAACTACCTTTTAATCCCTTATTCTATCCCTCAGGGAACAGAAAAGGTGAAACCCCTCCAGAGGGTACCAGCCCTTTTTGCGCCCAACCCCTCATACTCCCGAGAGCGCACCCTCACCAGGTCCACCATGATGTTTTTAACCACCTCCACCTCCGGGAGGATTTTGCCTCGCGTCGACACTAGACACCGGGATGACCACAAGTGGAACCTAACCACTGCGCTAACTATAAAAAGTGTCTGGCAGTCCCTGCCCTCCGGGTGTTTGAATGCCCCATAGGCCCACTCGGTGTAGGAAAGGCCAGCCAGCCGCAGCCAACCGGTGGAGGTCCCCACCAATTTGCAAACCCTTATATTGAAGGGGCACTGAAGCAGGAAGTGCTCCATGCTTTCCAGCATGTCGCCACACTCCTCCCGAGGGCAGCCTCGCTCGTCGGAGTTCCGGTACTTCAAGTTCCCCCTCACATATAACTTACCTAGGAGGCAGCGCCAGGTCAGATCCCAAAACTTCCGAGGAAACCTTTTGGAGTTAAGAAAATGCAACCCTCCCTCTAAGGTTTCTCCTGGGCAATCTTTGAGCGCCAGAGGCTTCTGGAAGCGGGTCAACAGGACTTTGTCATCAAGAAAACGTCTTGACTGAGTCCTGATCTCCCACGCCCCCAGACCCCACCGATGAATCACTTTCAAGACCAGGGAAGCATAGGCCGGGAGATATCCATGGGGTGCACGAAGATCTTTCACTTGCCCTCCTGCCTCCCATTTCTGGAAGAAGGGCCGAAACCACCCCTGGCAGGAGACTACCCACGAAGGAGCCCCCTCGGCGGAGAGGTTTGGTAAATTGATCTTAAGAAAGGTGTTCATTAAGAACACCACGGGGTTAACCATATTTAACCCCCCTAGCCTCCTTGTGCGGTATGTAACCTCCCTCCTGATTAGGTTGAGCCTGTTCCCCCATAACAGTTGGAAGAACAGGCAACAGATCCTACTCCAACAAGACTCTGGCAAGGCACAGACGCTACCTAGATAGATCACCAACGGGAGCAGGAAGGCTTTGGCAAGGTGAACCCTTTCTCTCAGGGTCAAGGACCAACCCTTCCAGCAATCAACTCTCTGGGCGACATCCTTAAGCCTACCTTCCCAATTTTGGAGTGGGTAATCACCCTGGCCAAAATGGATGCCTAAGATCTTTACAGACCCCTGGGGTTCTGGGAGGGTGTCCGGGAGAGAAAAACCAGGCTCTCCCCCCTCCCAGCCAGAGGCTTCCACACTTGTTCTTGTTCACAGCTGATCCGGAAGCCTCCGAGTAACTGTCCACTTCAGACATCACCCATTCAAGCTCCTCCCGCGACGAGACAAGAGCGGTGACATCATCCGCGTAGGCTACTGTCCTCAAAGGGGAGCCGGTGCCCTCCAGGTCCATCCTGACTCCCGCCACCGACCCACCATTAATCCGCCTAATCAGGGGATCAATGGCGAACACATACAGTAGCGGGCTCAAGGGACATCCCTGTCGGACGCCCGACCCCACCTCAAAAGGACGACCAACCCAACCATTCACAAGTGGGAAAGACTCAGCCCCAGCGTATAAGGTCTGCAGCCACTGAATGAACCCCCCAGGTAGGCCATACCTCGAGAGAGTTGACCACAAATACTCATGATTCACCCTGTCAAAAGCCTTAGCCTGATCTAGGGACAGCAAGTACCCCTTCCACCGACCTGCCCTACTCTGCTCCACAGCCTCCCTGACACTCAGGACCGCACTTAAGGTGCTACGACCGGGAACAGAGCAGTGCTGAGCCAGCGAGAGGAGCCGGGGCGCAAACTGTACCAGCCGGTTGAAAAGTACCTTCGCCAGAATCTTTCGGTCCGAATTGAGAAGTGCTATGGGCCGCCAGTTCTCAATACGGCTCGGATCCTTACCCTTTGACAGAACTATAAGGGCGGACCTCCTCATTGACTTTGGCAGAGTGCCCGAGGATAGACACTCATTAAGCACGTCAGTCAAGAGGGGAGCCAACGCTCCTTTAAAGGTCCGATAGAACTCAGATGTTAAGCCATCTGGGCCAGGTGACTTCTTGAGGGCAAGACCCTCAATATCCCTGACGACTTCCTCTTCCCTTATAGGTTCTATCAAAACACCAAAAGAAGGGTCTTCTGCTGACTCAGGAATGGCTTCAGCCAAGAAACCTGAAATCCGATCCCGATTCAGTTCCTTCTTTGCCAAAAGGTTCGAGTAGAAAGACCTGACGACCTCCAAGATCCCTGACCTGGATCTTGTCAAGGATCCTGTACTGTCAATCAGGCCTGTTACTGTCTTACAAGTCACTGACATCTTACAGTTCCTGTAGGGGTCGGGCGAGCGGTATTTCCCGAAATCCCTCTCAAGAACCAAGGATGCGTGCCTATCATACTGACACCCTTTAAGCAAAGCCTTCACACCGGAGATATCCTCCTGGCTACCTCCGGTCGAGACCAGATGTTCAAGTCTCTTCCTCAGTGCACTGTACATGCGGTACATGTCCAGTGACCTGAGGCTTGAGAGCCGGCGGAAAAATCCCGCCACCCTTTTTTTGAATATCTCCCACCACTCTGACCTAGTACCTTCAAGACCCAGTAATAGTACCTGATCCTGAAGAAACTCCTCAAAGGCTTGTCTTACAGCTGCCTCCTCAAGGAGTGACGAATTCAGCCTCCACAAACCTCTTCCTCTCCGGAGGGTTTCTGAAATATTCAAAGAAAATAAAATTAGGCAGTGATCGGAGAATTCCACCTCCACCACGGACACAGGGGTGGTGACGGAATTCTCCTTCAAAAAAAAACCTATCTATCCTGGACCTAACACTTCCTCTCTGAAAGGTGAACCCACGGTGACCTGGGGAATGCCTGATGTGGATATCCTCCAGGCGAGCTTCACTCACTATGCTATTTAACGCGACGCCATCATAGGGCAGTCTATCTCTGGTACCTCCTCGGTCTTGGGGTCTAGTTATGGTATTAAAATCCCCACCAAAGATGACTTGTTTGCCCGTAAAAAGAAAAGGCTTGATCTTCATAAAGAGGCTTTTACGGTCCCACTTTGACTGGGGACCGTAGATGTTAATGAGGCGCAGGCTTTGCCCCTTCATGAGGACGTCTAAGACTAGGCACCTTCCCATTTCGAGTTCGATCAGCCGCTGGCATTTCACCTCTGCGGTAAAAAGCAACGCCACTCCACTATACGGCTCAGCCGCAAGAGACCAGTAGGAGGGCCCCCTGCGCCACTCCCTCCTTGCTCTGTTTATCTCTGATAGAGTACAGAGCCTGGTCTCCTGCAAAAACAAAATGTCAGCTTCAACTCGGCCAAGAAAATCAAAGGCTGCAAACCTAGCCGTATCAGACTTAATGCTGGCCACATTAATGGTGGCCAGCGTCAGTGGAGAGGGGACTGCCATTAAGACCGATTGAGCTCAATGACCTTCAGTTTCCCACCCCCTTTCCTCCTTCCACCTCCACCCCTTGATGAGTCAGAAGAGGACCCGCGACTTTTCCTCGTCTTACGGGTCCTCTTCTTACATTGGGATTGGTCCATCACCTCACCTCGTGCGGTTTGGCCAGGCAAGGGATGGACTTCCCCCGTAGTTTCTCCCTGGGGAGTATTGGTAACATTTTTTACTACGGTTTCCAAAACAGCTTGAGGTGCATCGTCTCCATCTCTGGGTACCAGGCCAGCCTCCTCCACTGAAGGCAGGGGGCCCTTCCCTGAGGGAGACTCAGCAGCCCCCGACGGTCCCACCTCCCCCTCTGAAGCCTCCCCTGAGGCTGATGCGTCCTCGCAGAGGGTTTGGTACCGGTTAGGGCTGATCACTGAAAGGTCCTCGAGTCTCCGTTCCTTTGCCGGGGGGGGGGGGCAGATGTTTTTACCCTCGCTTTACTCGGTGACTTTCTCCTCCTGACCGTCTGTTCCTCCCCAGCACTAACGTACTGGGAAGATGAAGACAGGTCAGCCTCTTCCTCCCTCTGCAGTCTTCTCATCTCCTCAATCAGGGCCGTGCCCGTCGCTACTTCAGCATTAGAATCCAACCCAGCGGGATCAGGGGCAGAGGGGAGACACATAATACCTTCCCTCTGCTCCCTTCTCCTATCTCTCCTTCTCGCCCTAGATGGTGGCTGGGTTTTCTCCCTCCGCGTCGGCAACCTGGTCTCTCCACCTCCGACCCCCTCCTCGGTGACAGGGACAGTCTCCTCACCTGCCCCTGCCCGTCGGAGGGTGACATTAGCGAACGACCTCGGGCACGCCCCGATTGGGTGACCAAGGTCACCACACAGGTGGCACCGAATCCTATCACAGGTTGCAGCTAGATGACCTAATCCCCCACACATGGCACACTTCTGCACCCTGCAGGAGGCACTCAAGTGCGAGGGATCACCACACCTGTGACAGAGCTTCGGCTGCCCCTGGTAGAAGACAAGAATCCTGTCTTTCCCGAGGAAGGTTGAGGACGGGATATGCATCACCGATTTATCCTCATGCTTCAATTTGACCATAAATGTCCAGGCCCCCGACCAAATGCCAAACTCATCAAGGTTCTTCCGGGGGAAGTCTTTCACTTCCCCATACCTGTTGAGCCAGGTCATAATGTCCATGTAAGAAAGTGACTCGTTACGAGTCAAAACGGTCACTTTCTTAATTGCATCCTGGCGCGACACCGCCCACACATTGAAGTCGCGCCAGCCGGGCTCGTTCTTTGCCAACTCATAATTACCCCAGAAGGTTTCTAAGCCCCCCGGGGTAACAAAGCTGACATCAAACTCTGAGGAGCCGACCGGGTGAATGAGGGCAAAGATGTCACTTGCCCTAAAGCCCATCCCGAGCAGAAGTTCGACGACCCTCCTCCTCTGAGGACAAGGGCCTTCTCCCCCCCACCCGAGACGGACTACATTCCTCCGGACCGGCCGCTGCCCGGGTGTCGGGAGAGTCCACCTGGTCTCACCCCCCTCATCTCGGAACTTCCCTAGGCCAAAACGTTCAATCCAAAACCTAAGGTCCCTCGATTGACCATCCACTATCATCGTTCTCTGCCCTGCTCGTAAGGCCGCCAGGAGCTGCTGTTGTAATTCACCGTCCCTGGCCCCCAGTGATGGACACGAGGCACCCCTTGGGACCCCCGAGGCGACACTGGCATAGGAACGTACCAAGCTTGAGGCCGCAGTCCCAGCCCCCCGCAACTCCAGTGCCACCTTCGGGCGCCCCCTGAAGCCCGCTCGGCCCGGCCACCACCGCGGCCACCGGGACACCAGAGACAGGAGCGGTCGTTCCCAGCGTCGCAGGCGTGGAGCGGGCAAACACATTTGGCAAAGCTACTTCTGCAGCAGCCATGCCTACATTTTCCAAAGTCCTAGGAACCTCCACTACCGCATCTTTAACAAAAGGGACAGCAGTAGCAGCAGCAGCAGCAGCAACACAAGGGGTGACAGCCTCCATAGCCCCCCTCCCCTTTCCCTCACAAGGAACATCTAAGTCACTCTCTGGAACCACAGTTTTTTCCCCCTCCTCCGCCCTCCTCTCCTGACGCCTGCTTTTCCTACTCCCCAGTCTGCTCTTACTCACCGCTTTCTTACCCACGCTCACCATTACCTCATTCACACCGGGGCTTGCGGCCTTGGGCGGCTCCACGAGCGGGATTGGCCTATTCCGGGCCTCCGCTTCACTCTCCTCCCGCTTAGCTGGGGCGACTTGTGCCTCTGCCTCGACCTCCGCATCGTCAGCTGTCGCAGCGCTCAATGCTTTAGGAGCGGACTTGCTCCTCGCGCTGACGGCAGCCTCCGCATCACCGGTCTCATTGGCTTCCTCGGCACCTGAAACCGGAAGGGAGGGACAAGCCGCACGCCCCTCCCCCTTACGATGGACCTGGGGAGGGGCCGGCGCTACTTTGACCCTGCCCACAGGGGCAGGCTTCACCGCTTCTCTACCTCCCTTCGTGGGAGGTGCTTTTCCGACCTTGTCCGCTGCAGTTTCGGGCGCCATTTTCAATACTGCACCCAGCTCCCCAGCCACACCGCTACTTAGAGAAAGCGGGGTCTGGGGAGTCTGCGCCCCCTTATCTCACCCGCGGGCAACACCCCAGATTCAGCCTGTGCTAGAGTCAATGGGGGTTGCCCTGCGGGAACAGTTATACCTGCTGCGACACTCACATATTTCAGGGTGCCGACTTCTTGCGGCTTAGCCTTCTTCTTTTTCCTTTTTTTTGATTCCTCCTCGTTTCCAAGGTCGTCTACGGAAAAAGCCATCTTCTCCATTCTTGCCGGGGATTCTAGCATGCATATTTCGTGGATTAGCCTCCCCGCAGCAGAACCCATATCGTCTTCTGATGTTGCCGGTAATGGTGGTAAATTCTCCGGTAGCTTGGGTAAACTTGCCAATTTCTCTGGGGGCGTATAGGTCGGAATACCTGAACTCACCCTCGTAGGCTTCCGGCTACTGCCGTACTCTGCCAGCAGGCTCCCCTCTGAGTCAGTATCTGTCTCATATTCCGGATCCGAGCTTTCGGAGGACGCGAGGCCTTCCCGCAGCAGCCGCCCCTGCTGCTTGCGGTAAAAACGGTCATCATTCAGGAGTTTCTCCCTGAAAGGCCCCGCGCCCTCCAGGATCTCTCGGCATCTTTGGTCAAGCCCTTTAATTTGTTCCTTCAGCTTTTTGACCTGCTTACTCAGTGCCGGTCTCTCATGCCTTGAGGCCCTGTCACTACGGGCACGGACACTCTGAAGCTCCGCACCCATAGCGAACAGGGACCTCCTGGCTTTATCATATTCCTCAAGGGTAGTGTTAATACGCTTACTGTATGCAAGCACATCCTCGCCAGCCTTCCGAATCCCCCAACCTGATGATGGCAAGGAAGGAGGGGGGGCTTCGCTGGCCTTTTTACTTGTACAGGGCTCAGCCTCCGCCGGGGTTTTCTGACCTAGACGTCCCTTGCTGCGGGTTGCCATACCTTTTTCCACTGGAGCCTGCTTCCTCTCCAATCTTCTCCTGCTGCTGCTGCTACTGCCGTCCATTGAGAGCCTCCTGCCCCCCGCCAAGCTGGCTCGGGGGGCAGGAGCACCTTGCTCCATGGTGAAAAAACCCCAACCTTGGAAAAGGAAAGGGGTTGGAGCCTCCAACTATGGCTGGAAAAACTGCTGCTGTTGCACAAACACCACACACCAAGCCTCTCTTCTGAGCTAACAAACAGACTAGAGCCTCTGGTCTCAGGAGCTCAGACAGGCGTGTCTGATTCCCACAGTTGCCCCGAAGGAATTGGAACTATTTTATTAGAAAAGTAGAAAAAGTTCACAAACACTGTCACATACGAAAATACAATATAAAAACTATAAAACAGAGACAATACATAAATCTAAAACATAGCATAAAACCATCAACAAATAAAATACAAGAAAACACCGGGACAAAAAAAAAAAAACAATCGCGAACCAGCCCCATCCATTCTGCCTTTCACTCCACCTTTCACGCCACCTTTCACTCTTCTCCCGTCTTTCTCCAGTCATCCGTCAGTCAAAAACTCTAACAAAAGAAAATCTAAATGAGCAATATACAATGGAAACATATAACGGAAACTTATAACACTAACAAAATCCCCAACTGAAACTTACTAAAAATTTTTTTTTTTTTTTTTTTTCCCCCTCACCACACCCGGCCAGCACCACGCCCCATGTCCTCCCATGTCCGCATAGTCCTGGTGCTGGCACCACCCACCACCAAGCCCCTGAAACCCAACCTGGCTCTCCGCCTCATGTCCTCCCATGTCCGCGTAGTCCAGAGCCAGGCCGGGCACACGAAAACTTATAAACCAAACCCTCCACCCCCAAAAAGAAACCCCCCTCCCAAACAACCTACCCCCCTGAAAAAACCCTTAACTACTAACAAACAAATGGAATTATGGAATATGGAAAATGAAATATGGGATATGGAAATGGATATGAAAAATGGAAATGGAAAATGAATATGGGATACGGAAAAATGGAAAATGGGAAAAGGACACAACATATGAACGACAACAATAACAAATAACAAATACCAGACAAAACAAAAACCCACCATCCCACATAACCTGTTAAATTACCTTCCCTCCCATGAACCTCCCATGGGCCTAGGGTCGGTTATCCTCAAGCCTCTTACCCTTCCATCTGATTTCCAAAACAAAAATGCCTATGTGGTGACACGCCAGCCCTCCACCAGGAAGAGAGCACAGGAGGCCCATCCCTGTCTACTCGCCCTACCGCTATATCCCTATCTATCATTCTGTCCCTACCCTGTCCCTACCTGTCCCTCCCTATCAGAAAATAATAAACCCCACCCCTCGTGCAAACCTTGCCCTACCTATCCCTATCTGGCCCTAACCTAACTAACCTACTTTAAATCCCCTATCTAACCCTCAGGGAACAGAAAAAGTGAACCCCCTCCAGAGGGTACCAGCCCTTTCTGCGCCCAGCCCCTCGTACTCCCGAGAGCGCACCCTCACCAGGTCCACCATGATGTTTTTAACCACCTCCACCTCCGGGAGGATTTTGCCTCTCGTCGATACTAAACACCGTGCTGACCATAGGTGAAACCTGACCACTGCACTAACTACAAAAAGTGTTTGGCAGTCCCTGCCCTCCGGGTGTTTGAATGCCCCATAGGCCCACTCGGCGTAGGAAAGGCCAGCCAGCCGCAGCCAACCGGTGGAGGTCCCCACCAATTTGCAAACCCTTATATTGAAGGGGCACTGAAGCAGGAAGTGCTCCATGCTTTCCAGCATGTCGCCACACTCCTCCCGAGGGCAGCCTCGCTCGTCGGAGTTCCGGTACTTCAAGTTCCCCCTCACATATAACTTACCTAGGAGGCAGCGCCAGGTCAGATCCCAAAACTTCCGAGGAAACCTTTTGGAGTTAAGAAAACGCAACCCTCCCTCTAAGGTTTCTCCTGGGCAATCTTTGAGCGCCAGTGGCTTCTGGAAGCGGGTCAACAGGACCTTGTCGTCAAGAAAACGTCTTGACTGAGTCCTGATCTCCCACGCCCCCAGACCCCACCGACGAATCACTTTCAGGACCAGGGAAGCATAGGCCGGGAGATATCCATGGGGTGCACGAAGATCTTTCACTTGCCCTCCTGACTCCCATTTCTGGAAGAAGGGCCGAAACCACCCCTGGCAGGAGGCTACCCACGAAGGAGCCCCCTCGGAGGAGAGGTTTGGTAAATTGATCTTAAGAAAGGTGTTCATTAAGAACACCACGGGGTTAACCATATTTAACCCCCCTAGCCTCCTTGTGCGGTATGTAACCTCCCTCCTGATTAGGTTGAGCCTGTTCCCCCATAACAGTTGGAAGAACAGGCAACAGATCCTACTCCAACAAGACTCTGGCAAGGCACAGACGCTACCTAGATAGATCACCAACGGGAGCAGGAAGGCTTTGGCAAGATGAACCCTTTCTCTCAGGGTCAAAGACCAACCCTTCCAGCAATCAACTCTCTGGGCGACATCCTTAAGCCTACCTTCCCAATTTTGGAGTGGGTAATCACCCTGGCCAAAATGGATGCCTAAGATCTTTACAGACCCCTGGGGTTCTGGGAGGGTGTCCGGGAGAGAAAAACCAGGCTCTCCCCCTCCCAGCCAGAGGCTTCCACACTTATTCCTGTTTACAGCTGATCCGGAAGCCTCCGAGTAACTGTCCACTTCAGACATCACCCATTCAAGCTCCTCCCGTGACGAGACAAGAACGGTGACATCATCCGCGTAGGCTACTGTCCTCAAAGGGGAGCCGGTGCCATCCAGGTCCATCCTGACTCCCGCCACCGACCCACCATTAATCCGCCTAATCAGGGGATCAATGGCGAACACATACAGTAGCGGGCTCAAGGGACATCCCTGTCGGACGCCCGACCCCACCTCAAAAGGACGACCAACCCAACCATTCACAAGTGGGAAAGACTCAGCCCCAGCGTATAAGGTCTGCAGCCACTGAATGAACCCCCCAGGCAGGCCATACCTCGAGAGAGTTGACCACAAATACTCATGATTCACCCTGTCAAAAGCCTTAGCCTGATCTAGGGACAGCAAGTACCCCTTCCACCGACCTGCCCTACTCTGCTCCACAGCCTCCCTGACACTCAGGACCGCACTTAAGGTGCTACGACCGGGAACAGAGCAGTGCTGAGCCGGCGAGAGGAGCTGGGGCGCAAACTGTACCAGCCGGTTGAAAAGTACCTTCGCCAGAATCTTTCGGTCCGTATTGAGAAGTGCTATGGGCCGCCAGTTCTCAATATGGCTCGGATCCTTACCCTTTGACAGAACTATAAGGGCGGACCTCCTCATTGACTTCGGCAGAGTGCCCGAGGATAGACACTCATTAAGCACGTCAGTCAAGAGGGGAGCCAAAGCTCCTTTAAAGGTCCGATAGAACTCAGATGTTAAGCCATCTGGGCCAGGTGACTTCTTGAGGGCAAGACCCTCAATAGCCCTGACGACTTCCTCTTCCCTTATAGGTTCTATCAAAACACCAAGAGAAGGGTCTTCTGCTGACTCAGGAATGGCTTCAGCCAAGAAACCTGAAATCCGATCCCGATTCAGTTCCTTCTTTGCCAAAAGGTTCGAGTAGAAGGACCTGACGACCTCCAAGATCCCTGACCTGGATCTTGTCAGGGATCCTGTACTGTCAATCAGGCCTGTTACTGTCTTACAAGTCACTGACATCTTACAGTTCCTGTAGGGGTCGGGCGAGCGGTATTTCCCGAAATCCCTCTCAAGAACCAAAGATGCGTGCCTATCGTACTGACACCTTTTGAGCAAAGCCTTCACACCGGAGATATCCTCCTGGCTACCTCCGGTCGAGACCAGATGTCCAAGTCTCTTCCTCAGTGCAGTGTACATGCGGTACATGTCCAGTGACCTGAGGCTTGAGAGCCGGCGGAAAAATCCCGCCACCCTTTTTTTTGAATATCTCCCACCACTCTGACCTAGTACCTTCAAGACCCAGTAATAGTACCTGATCCTGAAGAAACTCTTCAAAGGCTTGTCTTACAGCTGCCTCCTCAAGGAGTGACGAATTCAGCCTCCACAAACCTCTTCCTCTCCGGAGGGTCTCTGAAATATTCAAAGAAAACAAAATTAGACAGTGATCGGAGAACTCCACCTCCACCACGGACACAGGGGTGGTGACGGAATTCTCCTTCAAAAAAAAACCTATCTATCCTAGACCTAACACTACCTCTCTGAAAGGTGAACCCACGGTGACCTGGGGAATGCCTGATGTGGATATCCTCCAGGCGAGCTTCACTCACTATGCTATTTAACGCGGCGCCATCATAGGGCAGTCTGTCTCTGGTACCTCCTCGGTCTTGGGGTCTAGTTATGGTATTAAAATCCCCACCAAAGATGACTTGTTTGCCCGTAAAAAGAAAAGGCTTAATCTTCATAAAGAGGCTTTTACGGTCCCACTTTGTCTGGGGACCATAGATGTTAATGAGGCGCAGGCTTTGCCCCTTCATGAAGACGTCTAAGACTAGGCACCTTCCCATTTCGAGCTCGATCAGTCGCTGGCATTTCACCTCTGCGGTAAAAAGCACCGCCACTCCACTATACGGCTCAGCCGCAAGAGACCAGTAGGAGGGCCCCCTGCGCCACTCCCTCCTTGCTCTGTTTATCTCTGATAGAGTACAGAGCCTGGTCTCCTGCAAAAACAAAATGTCAGCTTCAACCCGGCCAAGAAAATCAAAGGCTGCAAACCTAGCCGTATCAGACTTAATGCTGGCCACATTAATGGTGGCCAGCGTCAGTGGAGAGGGGACTGCCATTAAGACCGATTGAGCTCAATGACCTTCAGCTTCCCACCCCCTTTCCTCCTATCACCACCACCCCTAGATGAGTCTGAAGAGGACCCGCGACTTCTCCTCGTCTTGCGGGTCCTCTTCTTACATTGGGATTGGTCCATCACCTCCCCCGGTGCGGTTTGGCCAGAGGAGGGATGGACCTCCCCCCGCAACTTCTCCCTGAGGAGTTACAGTGGTCGCAGAGACAGTAGCAACTTCGGCCCTGGGTGCATCATCTCCTCCTCCAGCCTCCAGGCCAGCCTCCCCCCCAGAGGGCAGGGGGCCCCTCCCGGAGGGAGACTCAGCAGCCCCTGACGGCTCCACCTCTCCCTCTGAAGCCTCCCCTGAGGCCGACGCATCCTCACAGAGGGATTGGTACCGGTTGGGACCTACCACTAGAGGGCCGTCGAGTCTGCGTTCCTTCGTCGGGGGGGGGGGGCAGATGTTTTTGCCCTCACTTTACTCGGTGACTTTCTCCGCTTGACCGTCTCTCCCTCCCCAGCACTGACGTACTGAGAAGAAGACGACTGGTCAGCCTCTTCCTCCCTCTGCAGTCTCCTCATCTCCTCAACCAGGGTCGTGCCCACTGCTGCCTCGGCATCAGGATCCGGCCCAGCAGAGCCAGGGGCAGAAGGAAGGCACATAACTCCCTCCCTCTGCTCCCTCCTCCTCTCGCGCCTCCTTGCCCTTGATGGTGGCTGGGCCTTCTCCCTTTGCCTTGGCAGACTAGTCTCTCCTCCCCCACTCACCCCCTCCGCAGCAGGGACAGCCTCCTCAACTGCTCCCGCTTGCCGAAGGGTGGTGTTGGCGAAAGACCGTGGACACGCCCCGATCGGGTGCCCAAGGACACCACACAGGTGGCAACGCACCCTGCCACAGGTCGCCGCGAGATGGCCCACCTCCCCACACATGGCGCACTTCTGCACACGGCAGGAGGCGCTCAAGTGTGAGGGGTCACCGCACCTGTGACAGAGTTTTGGCTGCCCCTGGTAGAAGACAAGGATCCTGTCTTTCCCAAGGAAGGTTGAGGACGGGATATGCATCACCGAGTTATCCTCGTGTCGCAATTTGACCATGAAGGTCCAGGCCCCCGACCATATCCCGAACTCGTCGAGATTTTTCTTTGGGAAGTCCTTGACCTCCCCAAACCTGTTCAGCCAGGTCATGATGTCCATATAAGAAAGTGACTCGTTACGAGTTAAAACGGTCACTTTCTTAATGTTATCCTGGCGTGACACCGCCCACACCATAAAGTCACGCCAGGCGGGCTCGTCCTTCACCAGCCTATAGTTTCCCCAGAAGGTTTCTAAGCCCTCCGGGGTAACAAAGCTGATGTCAAACTCCGAGGAGCCGACAGGATGAATCAGGGCAAAGATGTCGCTTGCCCTGAAACCCATCCCGAGTAGGAGTTCCACGACCCCCCTCCTCTGGGGACAAGGGCCGGCTCCCCCCCCACACGAGACGGGCCACGTTCCTCCGTGTCGGCCCCCTACGCCCGGGTGTAGGGAGAGTCCATCTGGTCTCACCTCCTTCCTCTCGGAACTTCCCTAGGCCAAAACGCTCGATCCAGAACCTAAGGTCTCTCGACTGCCCATCTATGGTCATTGTGGACTGGCCCGCCCGTAAAGCCTCCAGGAGCTGCCGTTGCAAATCGCCGTCCCTGGAGCCGGGTGGAAGACATGATGCACCCCCAGGGGCCCCAGAAGCGACGCTGGCATAGGAGCGTGGGGGCCCGGAGGCCGCAGCAACCTCCGCTGCCGGAGTACCAGCACCACTCCCAGGGACCCCCGCAGAACTACTTAGCCCAGCCACGGCAACCAGAGCACCAGAGGCGGCAACAGTCCGCCCTGGCATAGCCGCCGCGGACCGGGTCACTCCAACTGCAGCAGAAGGAACAGCGGCAGAGAGGACAACAGGAGCAACAATATCAGGAGCAGTGACAGGAGTAACAACAGGAGCAACGACAGCATCAGGAACAGCATCAGGAACAGCAGCAGAAACAACAGCAGGGACAACAGCAGGGACAACAGCAGGGCAACAGCGGGACAACAGCAGAAATACCAGAAACAACAGGGGCCACAACAGAAATATTACCAGCAGTAGAAACACTTTTTTTAGCAGCAATGGTAATAGCCCCTCCTCCCGCAGCCTCCCCCGACTACAGGCTCTTGGACCCCCATGCATACTACACCACCTTCTTCAGGAATACTACTAATTACCCCTTTTGTCCCACCCGCTTTCCCCTTTACCTTACCTGTCTGCTTAACTAGCTTCTCCACTCGTCCATCATTCACACCTGCAGTCTTCCTTCTTACAGCGGGGCCGGCTGCACCACTCGCTGATGGCTTCCCCGCTTTTACCTCGGCCTCCGCATCCACAGTCACCCCGGCACCTGATGTTGTAGGAGGACACGCCCCCTTAGCCCCGGAAGTGACCTCCGCATCACCGGCTTCATCAGCACTGGAGGAGGATGAGCCACGCCCACCTGCCACTCCCCCTTTCCTACACCTTACTCTGGGGGAAGCCATCGATATTTTAAAACCTCCTACCAGGGAGGGAGGTTTCCCCTACGCCACTCCCCTCCGCAGGGGGGGCTTCTTTGCCTTCTTGCCCCTGAGCCCTTGTCCGCAACTATGAGCGCCTTGTCCGCCGCCACCTGAAAGATACTATCAGGCGCCATTTTGACTGCTGGCACCCCGGGCACCCCGCCACTTGGCGTAACCCGAGGTGCCTGCGCCTCCCTTTCTCTCCTGGAGGCATCGCAACCTGGGCCGAAGTCCCGGCGCGGTGCTCCCCAGGCAACGATCTGACAAATTTAAATGTCTCTATTTCTCTTTTTTTTTTCCTTCCTTCACCTTCTTCCTGGTCTTGGTTCCTTTTCCCTCCTCCTCCCCGTCCAAATCTGACAAGCTGAATGCTAATTGGTCCATTCTGGACGGGGACTCCAATTGGCAGATTTGCCTCATCAGCTTCCCGCCTTCTCCCGAGGCTCCACCCTCCTCCTCCTCCGTCTCGGGCAGTGGTTGGTTCTCTGGGAGTGTGGGAGATTGCCTCACTTCCTGTCCTGTCATTCTGACTTCCTGTCTTGTCATTCTGACTTCCAGTTTCACTGCCGGCGCTGATGCCTGTGTATATGTGGGTATCAGGCTGCTGCTACTAGGGACGGCTACTCGACTATACTGTACCGCCATGCTGTCATCTGACTCCAGGTCTGACTCGCAATAGTCGTCCTCTCCCGAGCTGTCTGAGGACGCGGGGCCATCCTTCAACAACCGCTCCTGCTGTTTGCGGAAGAAGCGGTCATCGTTCAGCAGCTTCTCTCTGAACGGCCCCGCGCCCTCCAGAATCTCCGTGCACCTGGCTTCCAGGGCCTTTATTTGTTTTTTCAGGCTCCTTACCTGCTTACTGAAAACCGGGCGGTCCTTCCTTGAGGCCCTGTCGCTACGGGCGCGAGCACTCTGAAGCTCCCCACTCATTGCGAACAGGGACCTCCGGGCTCGGTCATATTCCTCCAGGACCGCCTCGATCCTCCGGCTGTAAATGGCGACTTCCTCTCCAGCCTTCCTGATGCCCCATCCTGCGGGTGATTGCGGCAGCGATGACGGTAAGCTGGTGTCTTTTCTACTGCTTGCAGGGACCCTTCCAGAGGGAACCGCATATCCTGCGGCCATAGCCCCCTTCGGACCGGCTTCACCCGCCACTGCCGCTGATGTTACCGCCGTGGCTGATGTCGCCGTTTTCACGGATCCACCTGCCGGGACTGCTGACACCCCTGTCGCCACCACTACTCCTGCCGGCGTCGCCCGCTCCACGGACGTCGCTGCTCCCGATGCTGTTCCTGATGCTGCAGCCGCCAATGTCGCTGCTGCTGCTCCCGATGCCGCTCCCAATGCTGTTGTCCCGGTCGCCAGTCTCATTGAGGCTTGCTGCCTCAGCGACCTCCGCCTGCCCTGCTCTGCTGGTGCTGTGTCGGCAGACATTCTCCTGCCCCCCGCCTGTAAGGTCCGGGGGGCAGGAGCTCCACGCTCCATGATAAGGCTCCCCTCCGCACGGGGAAGGGAGTCGGAGCTACGGTCTGTAACAAACAAAGACCGAAAACCACACACAATAAACGGTCTCCAAATATCCAAAAAAGCCACGTAAGCCTCTGGAGCTCAGGAGCTCAAACAAGTACGTCTGACTCCCACGGTTGCCCCGAAGGAATTGGAACTATTTTTATTAGAAAAGTAAAAATTCACAAACAGTGTCACATACGAAAATACAATATAAAACCCATAAACAGAAACAATACATAAATCCAAAACATAGCATAAACAACATCAATAAATAAGATACAAGAAACCGGGACAAAATTAAAGACCAAAAAGAAAATCCAGCCGCAAATCAGCCCCCATCCATTCTGCCTTTCACTCCGCCTTTCACTCTCCAGTCTTTCTTCAGTCATCCGCCAGTCAAAACTCTACCTATCTTGGAAACAAAAGAAAATCCAAATAAGTAATATACAATGGAAAACATATAACACTAACAGAAAACTAACAAAAAAAAAAAACCCCAACTGAAACTTATTAGAAATTTTTTTTTTTTTTTTTTTTCCCTTCACCACACCCGGCCAGCACCACGCCCCATGTCCTCCCATGTCCGCATAGTCCTGGTGCTGGCACCACCCGCCACCGAGCCCCTGAAAACCGACCTGGCTCTCCGCCTCATGTCCTCCCATGTCCGCATAGTCCAGAGCCAGGCCGGACACACGAAACCTATATATCAAACCCTCCACCCCCAAAAGAAACCCCCCTCCCAAACAACCTACCCCCCTAAGAAAAAAAAAACCCTTTTAACTACATACAATGGGAAATAGAAAAAAAATGGAAATGAACAAAAAAAAATATGTTTAGTGGCAAAAGCAAATAACAAAATACCAGACAAGAAAACCAGACAAAATACAATAACAAAACCCACAATCTTATATAAACCGTTGACACCCCCTTCCCTCCCATAAACCTCCCACAGGCCTAGGGTCGGTTATCCTCAAGCCTCTTACCCTTTCATCCTATTTCCAAAACAAAATGCCTATGTGGTGACACACCAGCCCTCCACCAGGAAGAGAGCACAAGAGGCCCGTCCCTACCTACTTGCCCTACCACTATGTCCCTATCTATCAATCTATCCCTACCCTATCCCTACCTGTCCCTCCCTACCCAAAAAAAACAAACAAACCCCACCTCTTGTGCAAAACCTTGCCCTCCCTTTCCCTATCTGGCCCTAACCTAACTACCTTTTAATCCCTTATTCTATCCCTCAGGGAACAGAAAAGGTGAAACCCCTCCAGAGGGTACCAGCCCTTTTTGCGCCCAACCCCTCATACTCCCGAGAGCGCACCCTCACCAGGTCCACCATGATGTTTTTAACCACCTCCACCTCCGGGAGGATTTTGCCTCGCGTCGACACTAGACACCGGGATGACCACAAGTGGAACCTAACCACTGCGCTAACTATAAAAAGTGTCTGGCAGTCCCTGCCCTCCGGGTGTTTGAATGCCCCATAGGCCCACTCGGCGTAGGAAAGGCCAGCCAGCCGCAGCCAACCGGTGGAGGTCCCCACCAATTTGCAAACCCTTATATTGAAGGGGCACTGAAGCAGGAAGTGCTCCATGCTTTCCAGCATGTCGCCACACTCCTCCCGAGGGCAGCCTCGCTCGTCGGAGTTCCGGTACTTCAAGTTCCCCCTCACATATAACTTACCTAGGAGGCAGCGCCAGGTCAGATCCCAAAACTTCCGAGGAAACCTTTTGGAGTTAAGAAAATGCAACCCTCCCTCTAAGGTTTCTCCTGGGCAATCTTTGAGCGCCAGAGGCTTCTGGAAGCGGGTCAACAGGACTTTGTCATCAAGAAAACGTCTTGACTGAGTCCTGATCTCCCACGCCCCCAGACCCCACCGACGAATCACTTTCAAGACCAGGGAAGCATAGGCCGGGAGATATCCATGGGGTGCACGAAGATCTTTCACTTGCCCTCCTGCCTCCCATTTCTGGAAGAAGGGCCGAAACCACCCCTGGCAGGAGGCTACCCACGAAGGAGCCCCCTCGGCGGAGAGGTTTGGTAAATTGATCTTAAGAAAGGTGTTCATTAAGAACACCACGGGGTTAACCATATTTAACCCCCCTAGCCTCCTTGTGCGGTATGTAACCTCCCTCTTGATTAGGTTGAGCCTGTTCCCCCATAACAGTTGGAAGAACAGGCAACAGATCCTACTCCAACAAGACTCTGGCAAGGCACAGACGCTACCTAGATAGATCACCAACGGGAGCAGGAAGGCTTTGGCAAGGTGAACCCTTTCTCTCAGGGTCAAGGACCAACCCTTCCAGCAATCAACTCTCTGGGCGACATCCTTAAGCCTACCTTCCCAATTTTGGAGTGGGTAATCACCCTGGCCAAAATGGATGCCTAAGATCTTTACAGACCCCTGGGGTTCTGGGAGGGTGTCCGGGAGAGAAAAACCAGGCTCTCCCCCTCCCAGCCAGAGGCTTCCACACTTGTTCTTGTTCACAGCTGATCCGGAAGCCTCCGAGTAACTGTCCACTTCAGACATCACCCATTCAATCTCCTCCCGCGACGAGACAAGAGCGGTGACATCATCCGCGTAGGCTACTGTCCTCAAAGGGGAGCCGGTGCCCTCCAGGTCCATCCTGACTCCCGCCACCGGCCCACCATTAATCCGTCTAATCAGGGGATCAATGGCGAACACATACAGTAGCGGGCTCAAGGGACATCCCTGTCGGACGCCCGACCCCACCTCAAAAGGACGACCAACCCAACCATTCACAAGTGGGAAAGACTCAGCCCCAGCGTATAAGGTCTGCAGCCACTGAATGAACCCCCCAGGTAGGCCATACCTCGAGAGAGTTGACCACAAATACTCATGATTCACCCTGTCAAAAGCCTTAGCCTGATCTAGGGACAGCAAGTACCCCTTCCACCGACCTGCCCTACTCTGCTCCACAGCCTCCCTGACACTCAGGACCGCACTTAAGGTGCTACGACCGGGAACAGAGCAGTGCTGAGCCGGCGAGAGGAGCCGGGGCGCAAACTGTACCAGCCGGTTGAAAAGTACCTTCGCCAGAATCTTTCGGTCCGTATTGAGAAGTGCTATGGGCCGCCAGTTCTCAATATGGCTCGGATCCTTACCCTTTGACAGAACTATAAGGGCGGACCTCCTCATTGACTTTGGCAGAGTGCCCGAGGATAGACACTCATTAAGCACGTCAGTCAAGAGGGGAGCCAACGCTCCTTTAAAGGTCCGATAGAACTCAGATGTTAAGCCATCTGGGCCAGGTGACTTCTTGAGGGCAAGACCCTCAATAGCCCTGACGACTTCCTCTTCCCTTATAGGTTCTATCAAAACACCAAGAGAAGGGTCTTCTGCTGACTCAGGAATGGCTTCAGCCAAGAAACCTGAAATCCGATCCCGATTCAGTTCCTTCTTTGCCAAAAGGTTCGAGTAGAAAGACCTGACGACCTCCAAGATCCCTGACCTGGATCTTGTCAGGGATCCTGTACTGTCAATCAGGCCTGTTACTGTCTTACAAGTCACTGACATCTTACAGTTCCTGTAGGGGTCGGGCGAGCGGTATTTCCCGAAATCCCTCTCAAGAACCAAGGATGCGTGCCTATCATACTGACACCCTTTAAGCAAAGCCTTCACACCGGAGATATCCTCCTGGCTACCTCCGGTCGAGACCAGATGTTCAAGTCTCTTCCTCAGTGCACTGTACATGCGGTACATGTCCAGTGACCTGAGGCTTGAGAGCCGGCGGAAAAATCCCGCCACCCTTTTTTTGAATATCTCCCACCACTCTGACCTAGTGCCCTCAAGACCCAGTAATAGTACCTGATCCTGAAGAAACTCCTCAAAGGCTTGTCTTACAGCTGCCTCCTCAAGGAGTGACGAATTCAGCCTCCACAAACCTCTTCCTCTCCGGAGGGTTTCTGAAATATTCAAAGAAAATAAAATTAGGCAGTGATCGGAGAACTCCACCTCCACCACGGACACAGGGGTGGTGACGGAATTCTCCTTCAAAAAAAAACCTATCTATCCTGGACCTAACACTTCCTCTCTGAAAGGTGAACCCACGGTGACCTGGGGAATGCCTGATGTGGATATCCTCCAGGCGAGCTTCACTCACTATGCTATTTAACGCGACGCCATCATAGGGCAGTCTATCTCTGGTACCTCCTCGGTCTTGGGGTCTAGTTATGGTATTAAAATCCCCACCAAAGATGACTTGTTTGCCCGTAAAAAGAAAAGGCTTGATCTTCATAAAGAGGCTTTTACGGTCCCACTTTGACTGGGGACCGTAGATGTTAATGAGGCGCAGGCTTTGCCCCTTCATGAGGACGTCTAAGACTAGGCACCTTCCCATTTCGAGTTCGATCAGCCGCTGGCATTTCACCTCTGCGGTAAAAAGCACCGCCACTCCACTATACGGCTCAGCCGCAAGAGACCAGTAGGAGGGCCCCCTGCGCCACTCCCTCCTTGCTCTGTTTATCTCTGATAGAGTACAGAGCCTGGTCTCCTGCAAAAACAAAATGTCAGCTTCAACTCGGCCAAGAAAATCAAAGGCTGCAAACCTAGCCGTATCAGACTTAATGCTGGCCACATTAATGGTGGCCAGCGTCAGTGGAGAGGGGACTGCCATTAAGACCGATTGAGCTCAATGACCTTCAGTTTCCCACCCCCTTTCCTCCTACCACCTCCACCCCTTGATGAGTCAGAAGAGGACCCGCGACTTTTCCTCGTCTTACGGGTCCTCTTCTTACATTGGGATTGGTCCATCACCTCACCTCGTGCGGTTTGGCCAGGCAAGGGATGGACTTCCCCCGTAGTTTCTCCCTGGGGAGTATTGGTATCATTTTTTACTACGGTTTCCAAAACAGCTTGAGGTGCATCGTCTCCATCTCTGGGTACCAGGCCAGCCTCCTCCACTGAAGGCAGGGGGCCCTTCCCTGAGGGAGACTCAGCAGCCCCCGACGGTCCCACCTCCCCCTCTGAAGCCTCCCCTGAGGCTGATGCGTCCTCGCAGAGGGTTTGGTACCGGTTAGGGCTGATCACTGAAAGGTCCTCGAGTCTCCGTTCCTTTGCCGGGGGGGGGGGCAGATGTTTTTACCCTCGCTTTACTCGGTGACTTTCTCCTCCTGACCGTCTGTTCCTCCCCAGCACTAACGTACTGGGAAGATGAAGACAGGTCAGCCTCTTCCTCCCTCTGCAGTCTTCTCATCTCCTCAATCAGGGCCGTGCCCGTCGCTACTTCAGCATTAGAATCCAACCCAGCGGGATCAGGGGCAGAGGGGAGACACATAATACCTTCCCTCTGCTCCCTTCTCCTATCTCTCCTTCTCGCCCTAGATGGTGGCTGGGATTTCTCCCTCCGCGTCGGCAACCTGGTCTCTCCACCTCCGACCCCCTCCTCGGTGACAGGGACAGTCTCCTCACCTGCCCCTGCCCGTCGGAGGGTGACATTAGCGAACGACCTCGGGCACGCCCCGATTGGGTGACCAAGGTCACCACACAGGTGGCACCGAATCCTATCACAGGTTGCAGCTAGATGACCTAATCCCCCACACATGGCACACTTCTGCACCCTGCAGGAGGCACTCAAGTGCGAGGGATCACCACACCTGTGACAGAGCTTCGGCTGCCCCTGGTAGAAGACAAGAATCCTGTCTTTCCCGAGGAAGGTTGAGGACGGGATATGCATCACCGAGTTATCCTCATGCTTCAATTTGACCATAAATGTCCAGGCCCCCGACCAAATGCCAAACTCATCAAGGTTCTTCCGGGGGAAGTCTTTCACTTCCCCATACCTGTTGAGCCAGGTCATAATGTCCATGTAAGAAAGTGACTCGTTACGAGTCAAAACGGTCACTTTCTTAATTGCATCCTGGCGCGACACCGCCCACACATTGAAGTCGCGCCAGCCGGGCTCGTTCTTTGCCAACTCATAATTACCCCAGAAGGTTTCTAAGCCCCCCGGGGTAACAAAGCTGACATCAAACTCTGAGGAGCCGACCGGGTGAATGAGGGCAAAGATGTCACTTGCCCTAAAGCCCATCCCGAGCAGAAGTTCGACGACCCTCCTCCTCTGAGGACAAGGGCCTTCTCCCCCCCACCCGAGACGGACTACATTCCTCCGGACCGGCCGCTGCCCGGGTGTCGGGAGAGTCCACCTGGTCTCACCCCCCTCATCTCGGAACTTCCCTAGGCCAAAACGTTCAATCCAAAACCTAAGGTCCCTCGATTGACCATCCACTATCATCGTTCTCTGCCCTGCTCGTAAGGCCGCCAGGAGCTGCTGTTGTAATTCACCGTCCCTGGCCCCCAGTGATGGACACGAGGCACCCCTTGGGACCCCCGAGGCGACACTGGCATAGGAACGTACCAAGCTTGAGGCCGCAGTCCCAGCCCCCCGCAACTCCAGTACCACCTTCGGGCGCCCCCTGAAGCCCGCTCGGCCCGGCCACCACCGCGGCCACCGGGACACCAGAGACAGGAGCGGTCGTTCCCAGCGTCGCAGGCGTGGACCGGGCAAACACATTTGGCAAAGCTACTTCTGCAGCAGCCATGCCTACATTTTCCAAAGTCCTAGGAACCTCCACTACCGCATCTTTAACAAAAGGGACAGCAGTAGCAGCAGCAGCAGCAGCAACACAAGGGGTGACAGCCTCCATAGCCCCCCTCCCCTTTCCCTCACAAGGAACATCTAAGTCACTCTCTGGAACCACAGTTTTTTCCCCCCTCCTCCGCCCTCCTCTCCTGACGCCTGCTTTTCCTACTCCCCAGTCTGCTCTTACTCACCGCTTTCTTACCCACGCTCACCATTACCTCATTCACACCGGGGCTTGCGGCCTTGGGCGGCTCCACGAGCGGGATTGGCCTATTCCGGGCCTCCGCTTCACTCTCCTCCCGCTTAGCTGGGGCGACTTGTGCCTCTGCCTCGACCTCCGCATCGTCAGCTGTCGCAGCGCTCAATGCTTTAGGAGCGGACTTGCTCCTAGCGCTGACGGCAGCCTCCGCATCACCGGTCTCATTGGCTTCCTCGGCACCTGAAACCGGAAGGGAGGGACAAGCCGCACGCCCCTTCCCCTTACGATGGACCTGGGGAGGGGCCGGCGCTACTTTGACCCTGCCCACAGGGGCAGGCTTCACCGCTTCTCTACCTCCCTTCGTGGGAGGTGCTTTTCCGACCTTGTCCGCTGCAGTTTCGGGCGCCATTTTCAATACTGCACCCAGCTCCCCAGCCACACCGCTACTTAGAGAAAGCGGGGTCTGGGGAGTCTGCGCCCCCCTTATCTCACCCGCGGGCAACACCCCAGATTCAGCCTGTGCTAGAGTCAATGGGGGTTGCCCTGCGGGAACAGTTATACCTGCTGCGACACTCACATATTTCAGGGTGCCTACTTCTTGCGGCTTAGCCTTCTTCTTTTTCCTTTTTTTTGATTCCTCCTCGTTTGCAAGGTCGTCTACGGAAAAAGCCATCTTCTCCATTCTTGCCGGGGATTCTAGCATGCATATTTCGTGGATTAGCCTCCCCGCAGCAGAACCCATATCGTCTTCTGATGTTACCGGTAATGGTGGTAAATTCTCCGGTAGCTGGGGTAAACTTGCCAATTTCTCTGGGGGCGTATAGGTCGGAATACCTGAACTCACCCTCGTAGGCTTCCGGCTACTGCCGTACTCTGCCAGCAGGCTCCCCTCTGAGTCAGTATCTGTCTCATATTCTGGATCCGAGCTTTCGGAGGACGCGAGGTCTTCCCGCAGCAGCCGCCCCTGCTGCTTGCGGTAAAAACGGTCATCATTCAGGAGTTTCTCCCTGAAAGGCCCCGCGCCCTCCAGGATCTCTCGGCATCTTTGGTCAAGCCCTTTAATTTGTTCCTTCAGCTTTTTGACCTGCTTACTCAGTGCAGGTCTCTCATGCCTTGAGGCCCTGTCACTACGGGCACGGACACTCTGAAGCTCCGCACCCATAGCGAACAGGGACCTCCTGGCTTTATCATATTCCTCAAGGGTAGTGTTAATACGCTTACTGTATGCAAGCACATCCTCGCCAGCCTTCCGAATCCCCCAACCTGATGATGGCAAGGAAGGAGGGGGGGGCTTCGCTGGCCTTTTTACTTGTACAGGGCTCAGCCTCCGCCGGGGTTTTCTGACCTAGACGTCCCTTGCTGCGGGTTGCCATACCTTTTTCCATTGGAGCCTGCTGCCTCTCCAATCTTCTCCTGCTGCTGCTGCTACTGCCGTCCATTGAGAGCCTCCTGCCCCCCGCCAAGCTGGCTCGGGGGGCAGGAGCACCTTGCTCCATGGTGAAAAAACCCCAACCTTGGAAAAGGAAAGGGGTTGGAGCCTCCAACTATGACTGGAAAAACTGCTGCTGTTGCACAAACACCACACACCAAGCCTCTCTTTTGAGCTGACAAACAGACTATAGCCTCTGGTCTCAGGAGCTCAGACAGGCGTGTCTGATTCCCACAGCTGCCCCGAAGGAATTGGAGCAACCCATGTAGCTGGCTGGAGGTGTAAAGTAAAAAATAAGTAAATTAAAAAGCATACTCACCTGTCCCCGGCGCTCCGTTGTCCGCTGCCAGTGTCCATTCAGTCTCATGCCAGCGACTCCTTGCTGGGAGTCCTGCACCTCATGTGATCGCTAAGACCAATTAGGTACAGGATTTCCAGAAATGAGGCGCCGCCATGAGACCGAACAGACACAGGCAGGGGACAACAAGGTGCTGGGGACAGGTGAGTATGCTTTTTTTTTTTTTAATTTTCTTATTTTTACACCTCCCTGGCGGCCGACACATTGGTCGCTCCAGTTTATGGACAACCTCTTTTAAGGGGTTGTCTGGGCCAAATTTTTCTTTGGTCACTTCACTGGTCCCCCCACATAGTGGCCTCTTCACTGGTCCCCCATACTGTATGGGGAACAGTGATGGGTTAATTATATTGTGTGGGAGCAGTGATGGGGGCTAACATCCTGTGGGGGCACATTAAACTGTGTGGGGCATATTAAAGGGGTTGTCCAGGGTTAATCTTTTTTATGGCCTATGCTCAGGATAGGCCATAAATACCTGATCGGTAGGGGGCTGACACACAGCCCCATCAGCTGTTCAGAGCCACTTCCGGAGCCCGTTCTGTACACAACACAGGGCCGGAAGCAGAAAGCTCCATCCGCTGTATAGCAGCCCGGCACCTTCACTGCAGCTCAGCTCCTACTGACTTCCATAAGTGCTGAGATACAGTGAAGGTGCCTAGCCCCTACAGTATACAGTGGACAAAGCTTTCTGCTTCTGGCCCTGTATTGTGTACAGTACAGGCATCAGAAGTGGCTCCATACAGCTGATCGGTCTGGGGTCATCCCCCTACAGATCAGGTATCTATGGCCTGAGAATAAACCATAACAAATTATGCCTGGACAACCCCTTTAATATACCCCCCTAATGCGCCACACTTTAAAGAGGTTGTCGAGTATAATTTTTTTCTTTTTTATAATTAGTCCGGGGGAGGTGAATCCCCCCTTCCCCCCCCCCCAAAAAAAAAAAAAAACATACTAAACTTACCTGTCTCCGGTGCTCCGGTGTCCTCCCAGCACGGTCCGGTCCTGCAGCTCCGCTGTCTTCTTTTTGCCGGAATTCCTCACTGGCTGTGACGTCCCAGGTCCCTTCCCTTAGGCCGCTGATTGGCCTCAGGGGTCACGTGACGTAATAGGTAGTCACGTGCAGGGGGAACTTCAACTGGAAGAAAACAACAGAACTGCAGGACCGAACTGCGCTGGGAGACACTGGGGACAGGAAAGAAAGTTTGGGTTTTTTTTTGTTTTGTTTTTTTCACCTGCCCTGGCGTAATTAAAAAAAAAAATTAAGGAGCCACTGTATGGAGTATAAGCTCCACAGTGGCCCCCACCCAGTATTATAATCTCCACAGTGGCCCCCACACAGTATTATAGGCTCCACAGTGGCCCCCACCCAGTATTATAAGCTCCACAGTGGCCCCCACCCAGTATTATATGCCCACAGTGGCCCCCACACAGTATTATATGCGCCCAATAGCCCCCCTCCGCTTCAGTGCTATTACTATACTTGCGGTGACCAGATGGAAGGTAACGCTGCAGTTGGGATTGCGGGGTGCAAACAGCGCAGACTGGTCACGGTCTCTGGGCACGAGGGCGCAGCGCTGGTGCTGTCCCACGTTACCACCACTGGTACCGGTGATGAGGGGGCTGCACAAATGTTGGTGGTGATTGTTCCCCCGGGGCGCTTCCCCTATACTGTGCCGACTGGTGGTGTTTGGGGCGCCCTGATGTTGTCGGTGCAGAGTCAGACACAGAAACGGTTGTAAAGTTGAACTTTTACTTCCATGGGTGTGGAGGCACAAATGCTTAAACAGTTTCTTCAATACAAAACAACGGGGTACGCCTGGTGACACAGCAAAGTCCTGGGGTGCAGGGTAGACTTGATGAAAGGTGTTCCTAGCCCCTTATACTTCAGTGTTACAGCCCTAAGGTGCGTCTGGGCTCCTATTTGGCTCATAGGAGGATGCCCACCATGATACTAGTACATAATATTCCCCACTCACGTTATGTGGTCCTGATAGCTCAGAGTTTCGGGGTGCAATAGTCAGGGTGGCAGGATATTCCACAGGTCTGGCCTTGGCCCCTGGATCCTGTGATACTTGCTATGGAGCACGTGTTCCAGAATGTTCTCTCCACAGTCTCATGCTGACAAGATAATGATGCTTGACTTCCTTCAGGGCGATGGCTAGGCAGACAGGGGACAGGATCTTCTGAATAGCTGGAGTATGTCAGCTCTCCAACCTTCCTGGGCCTGTCTAGGACTTGAGATTCCTGCACTAAACTCACTGCTTTCTTCACAGGACCTCACACTTCTCTCCTCACCTCCTCCTCCTAACACTCCACACTTCTAACTCCTCACACGCAGGACCTTCCTGCAGGGGTGTTACCATGGGGACCCAGTGATCAGCTGACTCCTCCCCTTTTCCCAGGCAATGTCCTCCCATTGGACATTTGGTTACTATTCAATCCTATGGGAGGTGTAATGCATGTGTGAGGCTCACTAGGCGGCGCTGTGTTGTGTGAGACTCAGGACCCCCTGCTATGTCACACAGGCTATGAAGCAACAGGAAATAATACAATGCACAGAGATCACCCTCAGCCCAGCCATAGCCAGCTCTGGGATGCCACATACTCCCCCTCTTTCACTGAGCCGACCTCGGCGACGGGCTGGGGTGAAGGTGAGAAATGTAACATAACGTTAATAAATACGAATAAAGTGCAAATGTCACTAACAGTTTAGAAAAATATAATACTTAGAAACTTGAGGTAAGACCTCCCGGCATAGTCCTGGAATGTCCATGAGAAGTCTGAAGGGTAACGGAGAGATAATTAAACTCAGACTTATGGAACCTTTTGGCGGTACCATCAGACAGTCCATATAGAAACAACAGTAGTGCAAATGGGTCCAGAGGCTCTCTGGCACAAATTTCGTGAGTGTCCATTATCATGAGAGTCTCTCTGAGAAACAATAAACAGTCCTTTCTGTAAGGAAGAGTAGGCACTCTAGCACGAATGTCCATACCGCAATGGGGTAACAGAACTTCCTTGGCTCGGTGAGCCAGGCACTATGGCTTGGATTGTTGCATATAAATGTAAATACTATATTACATGGCAAGATATTATATATATACTGTATATACACACAGGAAAAACATTAATGTAATCAGAGCAGGAATAACATATATACAGAAGCAGAGACAGTTAACCTCTTTTACCCAAGGACAGCCATGGCATCACTATAGCGTGTTGGAGGTATGCCTTTTGTGGTACGCTCAGAACGCCTAAGTGGAACGAGATTTGAATCAGGAACAGAGTCACTGAAATCAATTAAATCATCTGTCGAAGGGTTCTCTTGCACTAGAGCAATTGGTGGATAACAGCTAAATGGTAGTAGTTTAGGCGCCCACATAAGCTCAGTTAACGTTGGGGGTCTCTCTTTCGCTTCAGAAGATGACAAGATCTCTGTACTCGTTGTCTCAGCTGGGGGCACCTCTGTGGGTAGTCCTTCTTTAAGGCACAGCTTCAGACGGTTTCGGTGTACTACTTGGGGCTGTCTCCCAGGTTTAGAGATCTCATACACGTCGGATTCAGGATATGGTATGGAGATGACACTGTATGGTTCTTTCTCCCAGAATGGATCCAATTTCCCATTCCGATGGTTATTCCTTAACCATACACGGTCGCCAACTTTCAGGGGCGCTGCATGGGCGCGATGGTTGTAATCCTCCTGTTGTCTCCTACGAACCTCATCCATGCGCGTTTCAACTATCTCTTTAGCTTCCTCCATACGTCGGCGATGTTCAACAACCCAGTCTGTTATGGGTAGTGGATTGATGGTGTCAGGGACCTTCACACCAAGGGTTAAGTCTGAAGGAAGTTGACCTTGTCTTCCAAACATTAGATAAAATGGTGCGTATCCCGTAGATGTTTGGGGTGTGTTGTTGTAAATATAGGCCAAGTCCTTGATACGCTCAGGCCACTCAACACCAGGTGTAACTGCGGCTGTTCTTAGCATGCCGATGATCACTTGATTTGCCTTCTCGCACATACCATTCCCTTGAGGGTGATACGCTGTGGTTCGCAACTTCTTGCAGTCTTGGAACTGACACAGCTCACGGAACAATTGGGATTCAAACGCCGATCCACGGTCGGTGAGGATATGCTCAGGACAACCGTAATGGCGGACAAACTCTGCGTAGAAGGTCTCAGCCGTAGTTCTTGCTGTAAGATCTCTGACAGGCACGATGACAAGGAACTTGGAGTAATGATCCACCATTGTCAGAGCGTAGCTGTAGCCGGAACGTGTGGGACCCAACTTCACATGGTCCAGAGCAACAATTTCACACGGCTTTTGAGTCTTAATTGGATGTAGAGGGGCCTTCTGATCTCTTCGACCTTCCTTGGTGATACTACAGGCGGGACACTCTCGGCACCAACTCTCAATGTCACTCCTCATCCCAACCCAATAGAAGCGACGACGGATGGTAGCTTCGGTCTTTTGTACCCCGAAGTGACCGGATCTGTCATGATACGCCTCAAGTATCATCTGTGCGTCTCTTCTTGGTACGAGGATCTGATGAAGCCTTTCACCTGTGACAGGATCAAGAGTGTTTCTATGTAGAAGGCCTCGTTGGACAAACAGGCGCTTCCTCTGTCGCCAAAGGCGTTTTAATTCCACGTCATGAAGACCTCTCTTTACACGGGTTGGTATTCTTCCTGTAAGCAGGAAATCTGACAATTCTCCTAAAACTCTGCTCTCTTCTTGGAACGTTTTCCACAGAGATGGCTCCTGGAGGGATTCGGCAGCTGTTTTCGTCAGAGATTCTCCTTCTACAGGGACACCAATAGCAACCTGTTGGGCAAACTTGTTGTAGAATGGTGGCATCTCCACCTCTTCCCAGATGTCTTCTCGGGGTGGTTCTTCTCCCACAGGCAACCTTGAGAGTGCATCAGCGTTACCGTTGGACTTGCCACTGCGATACTTGACAGATAACTTGTAATTCGCGAGTCTTGAGGCCCACCGTTGTTCAAGGGCTCCCAGTCGAGCAGTGTCCAGATGCGCCAACGGATTGTTATCTGTGTACACGGTAAAGGGTGTGGCAGCCAGGTAGTCTTTAAACTTCTCTGTCACGGCCCAGACAAGCGCCAGAAGTTCGAGTTTAAAAGAACTATAGTTCTGGTCGTTCTTCTCCGCGCCTCTCAGACTCCTGCTGGCGTAGGCGATGACTCGCTCTTTGTTGTCCTGAACCTGGGACAACACTGCACCCAAACCTTGGTGACTTGCATCTGTGTACAAGCGGAATGGCTGACTGTAGTCAGGATAGGCTAGAATTGGTGGTTGCGTCAGAAGTGCTTTAAGCACTTGAAAGGCTTCCTCTTGACGCGCTGTCCAGTCTACCGGAAGCTTTCGGTTGTAGTTTTCTCTGGGACAACCGCGCAACAACTCGTTCAGAGGCTCGGCTACTTGGGCGAAGTGTGGTATGAAACGCCGGTAGTAACCTGCGAATCCAAGGAAGCTTCGGACTTCTTTGACGGTAGTTGGTCTTCGCCAGTTCTGGACTGCAGTGATCTTTTCAGGATCAGGTTGGACGCCTTGTGCGCTCACGACATGCCCAAGGTAGTGAACTTGGGGTTTCAACAGGTAGCACTTGGAGGGCTTCACCTTTAGGCCGTGCTGTATAAGTACCTTGAATACCTCGGACAGGTGACGAAGGTGTTCTTGGTATGTCCGGGAGAATACAATAACATCGTCCAGGTACAGTAGCACACTCTGGAAATTCTCATGGCCGAGGCACCTCTCCATAAGCCTTTGGAATGTGGCTGGGGCATTACATAGCCCAAATGGCATACTATTGAATTCAAAGGGTCCCATCGGGGTCGTAAACGCAGTGTTTTCACGATCTTCAGGCGCCATAGGGACTTGCCAGTATCCACTGGTTAAGTCCAGGGTCGAGAAACAGGTAGCTGATCCCAAAGCCGTTAGAGATTCCTCAATCCGTGGCAATGGGTATGCGTCTTTGTGCGTGACGTTGTTGAGTTTACGATAGTCCACACAAAATCGTAGGGTTCCGTCTTTCTTCTTGACAAGGACTAGCGGGGCTGCCCAGGGGCTGTTACTCTCCCGGATGACATCAGCATCTCGCATCTCTTGGATCAACTTTTTCACCGGTTGGTACATCGCGGGTGGTATTGGACGGTGACGCTCCTTGATTGGATGGTGGTCGCCAGTCAGAATGCGATGTTGTATGGTCGTGGTCTTACCAAAGTCCAATGGGTGTTTGCTGAATGCCTGTTGGTAACGCTTGGCCACATTGCGAACCCCATTGATGTGCTCTATAGGGGTATTGGCGTCTCCCACGTTCAATTCATCCCACCAGGACTTCGTGGCTCCATTCTGAATGTTCTCAGCAGCTTGGGTGGAACGCTGTGTGGCGGTAGAATCACCAGAGAGAATGTCTTCTGGTGCTAACCGGTGTAGCAGGGCCACAGAGTGGAACTTGTGGAGGTTCACGGGAGCATCGCCCAAGTTGACTAAGCGGACAGGAACACGTCCATTGGAAACTGTGACAAGGCTGCGGGCAGCCATGACAAGTGGTTGGCCATCTACCTGTATGGGTTGTAGCAAGGCCTCGTAGTCCTGATTTTCTATGCCCGGACGGGCACGGCACCACACCATAGTTTCTGTTCCAGGCTGTAGGGTTACTGGACGGGTATCTTGGATCCGGACTCGACCAATTTCACCTTGTTTGTTGGCGAACTTGTGCTGGGCATTGAGTACACGAATGGCCCGCTGAATGTTCTGCTGGTCACTGGGAGAAGCTGTAAGGAGAGAGGCATGCAAGGCATCCAACACTTCTGCAAAGCAATGGCGTAAAACATTCATGCCTAATATTACAACTGCAAACCTATCATCCTCTACATCAGTGACAATTACACCCTGTCTAGGCAGTTTCAAGTCCCCAATCTGGATAGTGGGTTCCCAATAACCCTGCTGTGGTATGGGCTGTCCATTGCTGGCACACAGATTTATCCATGTGTCAGGTGTTCTATTCAACACACCTAAGTCCCAATGTTCAAGGAACACCTGCTTGCGCATGGTTGTTACCTGAGATCCAGTGTCCACCAACGCTGTCAGAGGGACGCCGTTCACCCGGATTGTGATGTGTGGGCAGGCTGAGACGAAGCGTGACAATGGCACTGAAGATTCACCTGGGCCCTTCTTCTTTCCTCCCGAGGGGCGGCCCGCTGCCTCGGGGGTGGCCCGTTTAACTGAAAACACTGAGGCCTGGTGTGTCCATATCTATGGCAATAGGTACAGTATGGCCTCTCACTCTGCGGAGGTTTCACTGAAGACGGACGTCTGGGTGGCGACTCAGGTGAGATGTTGAGACTTCGCAAAGGATCACTGGACGATGAAGACGGCTGGGTCAGACGATCTAGACGGACGGTGATCTGTTCCATGGCACGGGTCAGATGATCCACTCGGGCCAGAAGGTCATCTCTGGAGTCTGCTAGTGTAGTCTGCGCAGTTTGGGCAGCAGGTGAGGTACCCAGAGGTAGTGGCAGGACAACTGGGGCAATGCTTGTTGAGGGTCCATGTGAGGGAGCACAGATGACTGGGCTCGGCTGGGGCTGCTCCTGTCCCAAGACCTGGATGGCAAGGGCCTTGAAGTCAGCAAACGTGATGCTGTGATGTTGTGCAGCAAGCATTCGCAACTGACTCTGGAGCAATGTGGTACCTGCCCCTTCTATGAAGCGGTCAAGCAAGATTTTATCAGAGTCCACATTCTCACGTGGATCCACTTGCACCACAGCTCTGAACGCCTCTTGGAGGGATAAAGCATAGTCCCGCAGGGTCTCACCAGGTAGTTGTCGTCTGGAAAAGAAGCGCATCTTTACCTCGGAGACAGATCGCACGTCAAAGTTCACCTGGAGTTTGTCCAGAATTTGCCCAGGGGTTCTTTTGTCAGAGGCAGGCCAGGATTTGACCTCCCTAGCTGCAGCACCCTCAAGCTGGCCCAGCAGGATCTGTATCTGCTGTTCTGTATTCAGAGGATAGAACTGGAAGAGAGACAGCATCTTCTCACGAAAGTCCCTGAGGGTATGCGCCTCCCCTTTGTAGCGCGGCAGCCATGGTGCGCCAGGGTAAAATGGCATGGAGAATGGTAGGCTGCTCGCCATGGGCACTGCTGGATCACTAGAAACAGATGGCACAATGTCACTTTGCTCAGTCATGTTGTTTGCAGGTATGACTGAAATTAGGTCGCCGTCTCTTTAAGAAACTCAATTGCTTGCTGGCAGGGAATGGAGACTACAACTTGGAATGCTGTCCCTTTAAGAATGCTGTAGCTATTAACAGAGTCACTGTGATGCAGGCTGACGGTGTGCTCCCCCTCTTTAATGGTGGCACTCCCCACGGACACTGTACACGGAAAACACTCGCTGGGGCCGTGGGAGGACTGAAGACAAGGACAGGGAGGCACAGTACTCACTGACAGCAACTGCAGCGTGGACCAGAGATCAGCGGTGCACAGCAGGGACGGTGATGCGGCACCGGAGAGTCAGAAATGGCGCTGGCACGTTCGCCTTTCACTTTCTTGTATGGGTGCGCGTAGCATTGCGCTCAGCATTCTGGGCTCTCCTAAGATGGCGGCAGATGGGTCTCCTGGCCTCATGGGCAGTGCTAAAAATCTCCCGCACTTTTGCAAGGTACAGTTAACCCTTTGTGGGCGTTCTTACACAGCGATGTGGCGCAGCAAACAAGTCCTGGGCGTTTTAACTCTTCCAGGGCTGTAACACACTGAGAGGACAGTCTTTAGGGCTTACTTCAGGGGTATAGGGCTCCCCCTCTTTGTGGCAAGCACTCTCAGGGAATAAACTTGATCTTAGCAAACTCCACAATAAAGACCGATGCTCTGGAGACAATTTGGCGCACTTTTCGTGGCGACTTTCTCAAAATGGCACACACCCGTATCCTGTTCGTGACGCCAGTTTTTCTTGCGGTGACCAGATGGAAGGTAACGCTGCAGTTGGGATTGCGGGGGTGCAAACAGCGCAGACTTGTCACGGTCTCTGGGCACGAGGGCGCAGCGCTGGTGCTGTCCCACGTTACCACCACTGGTACCGGTGATGAGGGGGCTGCACAAATGTTGGTGGTGATTGTTCCCCCGGGGCGCTTCCCCTATACTGTGCCGACTGGTGGTGTTTGGGGCGCCCTGATGTTGTCGGTGCAGAGTCAGACACAGAAGCGGTTGTAAAGTTGAACTTTTACTTCCATGGGTGTGGAGGCACAAATGCTTAAACAGTTTCTTCAATACAAAACAACGGGGTACGCCTGGTGACACAGCAAAGTCCTGGGGTGCAGGGTAGACTTGATGAAAGGTGTTCCTAGCCCCTTATACTTCAGTGTTACAGCCCTAAGGTGCGTCTGGGCTCCTATTTGGCTCATAGGAGGATGCCCACCATGATACTAGTACATAATATTCCCCACTCACGTTATGTGGTCCTGATAGCTCAGAGTTTCGGGGTGCAATAGTCAGGGTGGCAGGATATTCCACAGGTCTGGCCTTGGCCCCTGGATCCTGTGATACTTGCTATGGAGCACGTGTTCCAGAATGTTCTCTCCACAGTCTCATGCTGACAAGATAATGATGCTTGACTTCCTTCAGGGCGATGGCTAGGCAGACAGGGGACAGGATCTTCTGAATAGCTGGAGTATGTCAGCTCTCCAACCTTCCTGGGCCTGTCTAGGACTTGAGATTCCTGCACTAAACTCACTGCTTTCTTCACAGGACATCACACTTCTCTCCTCACCTCCTCCTCCTAACACTCCACACTTCTAACTCCTCACACGCAGGACCTTCCTGCAGGGGTGTTACCATGGGGACCCAGTGATCAGCTGACTCCTCCCCTTTTCCCAGGCAATGTCCTCCCATTGGACATTTGGTTACTATTCAATCCTATGGGAGGTGTAATGCATGTGTGAGGCTCACTAGGTGGCGCTGTGTTGTGTGAGACTCAGGACCCCCTGCTATGTCACACAGGCTATGAAGCAACAGGAAATAATACAATGCACAGAGATCACCCTCAGCCCAGCCATAGCCAGCTCTGGGATGCCACATACTCGGGGGTCTCCTCAGACCCCAGAGTATAATAATCGGAGGCCCAGGGGAAGTGATTAAAAATAACATACACTCATACTTACCTTGCTTTACCTTTCCTTGGCATCCTCGCTCCATCCTGTCGTCTTCAGGCCCTTTTCTGACGTCACTGCTGAGTCCTGTGATTGGGCCTCAGCGGTCACGTGGGGGCGCACTGACGTCATTACGCAGCCGCGCCCCATGTGACCGCTGGGGCCTAATCACACACCTCAGTCACATGACGGAGGAGTGCCGGAGAAAACGCTGTGCCCAGGAGAGGTGAGACTATGTATTTATTGTTTTCAGTCACCTCCCCTGGGTGCCCTGCCCTGCCATCTATTGGAAAGGGGCCTGCAATATGCCAGGGCCCCTTTCCAATAACGGTATGTATAGCGGTCGGGGAACCAGGCTTTCCCTGACCGCTATCATAGTGGTCCGGGGCCCCGGCCATCTCCAGCTGGCCACGGGCATCATACCCCGCCAAGCCCGGTCCCACACCCTGCGACCGCGATCGTTACGCCACTGGTCAGGGGCCCGATCGGGATGTTCAGGATCCTGATCGGGCCCCCATGACATGAGGACTAATAGTCGGTGCTCGGGGCCCACCAGTGGATTCACCGGTTCCCCGGTGGGCCAGTCCGACCCTGTATGGAAGGCATGGTTCTTCTTTTTGCATCATGGAAGGAAGTGGTTAGTCAGAAACTCTATATACTTTGCAGAAGTCATTTTTACACCTTCAGGGAGCCTAACGGGGTGTAACAGCACTTTCTCCATGATTAGGTTTCAAAACATGACTCCACCACCACCTTGCTGATGTCACAGTCTTGTTGGAGAGTGAAGAAATCAGGCAATACCTTTTAGAGGCTAACTGAGTATATTTATAAGTAAGTTTTCAGAAGACTAGCTTCCTTCATCAGACATGGTGTTATACAAGAACTGAAAATTCACAGATTTTTTATATACCTATACAGCCAAGCTATACGATAGAATCGTATTTGCTCCGACAAAGCAGACCTGGACAAGCACCTCCTGGATCTGAGGATGAAATTTCTCCGATTGGGATACAAACCAAAAGTGACAGACAAACAATTAAACAAAGCGGCAGCCATTAACAGAGATAGTCTGCTCACATATAGAGAGACCCAGAAAGAAGCCCGAGTGCCCCTAGTTGTCACCTACAACCCACAGCTGGAGATCCTACGAAGGATTGCCAATGAGCTCCAACCTGTGCTACATAGGGACAACAGACTCAAGGACATATTTCCAGTCCCCCCTCTCCTTTCCTTTCGACAACCACCAAACCTGAGGCGTATTATTGTCTGGAGTGCCCTGAAGGCCCCAACTGAAAATGGCACCTCACCTTGCCTACAAAAAAGGTACATGACCTGCAGGCACATCCACACCGCTGACAGTGTACCTGTCCCACAGTCACAACAGGTGCACAGAATTAGGGGGACATTTTCCTGCAGGTCTTCCAATGTGGTGTACCTCATAATGTGTGTGCAATGTCCCACCACAGGCCTCTATGTAGGGGAAACAGGGCAGAGACTTAGTCAGCGAATGAACTCACACAGATCCAATATTAATAACAGCAGAACTGATCTCCCAGTGGCCGCACATTTCTCCGGAGAAAACCACTCTATTGAAGATTTGCGGGTTGTGGTTTTAATGGGACAGTTTAAGACACAGGAGGAGAGGAAACAATGGGAATACAAGTTTATGCAAAAATTTCAAACTCTGCAATTTGGACTTAATATTCATGCCAGCTTCATGTTACACTATGTATGAACTGTGAAGTTCACAAATCACCTCCTGATATCAAACAGATAACAGATCCCTCTGTCACGCACCACAACTTTCCAGATTGTTTTTTGACCTGTTGTAAATAACTTCTCTACTTAGATTGCATTTTGTTTTGGTTTTTTTTAAGGACGCTAAAATCCTTTGAAGACCATATGTATAGGGTATATAAAAAATCTGTGAATTTTCAGTTCTTGTATAACACCATGTCTGATGAAGGAAGCTAGTCTTCTGAAAGCTTATAAATATACTCAGCCTCTAAAAGGTATCGCCTGATTTCTTCACTCTTCCACTACTTTCAATGGCTAACACGGTACAATATTATACTACAGTCTTGTTGGGATATGGTGGCCATCCACCAACCATCCACTACTCAATCCATATGGACCATCCAGGGTTTCACAGCACTCATCAGTAAACAAGACTGTTTCAAAATTAGTCTTCATGTATGTCTGGGCTCAATGCAACCATTTCTGCTTGTGAGCAGTGTTTATGCTTGGCCGAATAGTAAGTTTATATACAACTGCAAGCCTCTGGAGGATTCTATACCTTGAGGTTTGTGGGACTCTAGAGGCACTAGCAGCTTCAAATACCTGTTTGCTGCTTTGTAATGGTATTTTAGCAGCTGCTCTTAATCTGGACGAACCTGTCTGTGTTATTAATCAACCACAAATCTATTCACAATATGATGATCATGCTTAACCTCTTCCTGCCGGAGGAATTTTTCGATTTTCGTTTTTTGACTCCCCCCCCCCCCTTCCAAACCCCATAACCTTTTTATTTTTCCGCTCTCAGAGCTATATGAGGTCTTAATGTTTACAGGACACATTTTTCTTCATGATGCTACCATTTATTATTCTGTACAATGAACTGGGAAGCTGGAAAAAAATTCAGAATGGGGTGGATTTGAAGAAAAAGTGCATTTGTGCGACTTTCTTACAGGCTTTGATTTTACAACGTTCACTGTCCAGCCAAAATGACATGTCACCTGTATTCTATGTTTCAGTACGATTCCGGGGATACCAAATTTATATGGTTTTATTTACATTTTAACCCCTTAACAAAAATCCAAAACTGTGCAAAAAATTTTTTTTTCTAAAAGTCGCCATATTCTGACACTTGTAACTTTTTTATACTTCCAAGTTTGGGGATGCATATGGCTTTTTTTTTTGCGGGGCCAGGTGTACTTTTTAGTTATACAATTTTGCTTTGATCACTTTTTATTCAAATTTTTATCAGAGGCAAAACAGTGAAAAAACGGCGGTTTTGCACTTTTGATTTTTTTTTTTTCCCACTACATCGTTTACTGTACGGGAAAATTACATTTTTTTTTATAGATTTGTAGACTGGGCATTTTCAGACACAGGGATACCTAATGGGTATGTGTTTCACAGTATTTAAGTACTTTTATATGAGTTCTAGGGAAAGGGGGGTGATTTGAACTTTTAATATTTTTTTTTTTTTTTTTTATATTTTTTTTGAACCCCAGGGGTCTGATCACTAATGCAATGCATTACAAAAAAAACGGCATTTCTATTGCAGGCTGCATAGAGCAACCTGCAATAGAAAGATACTAAAGACTCCCCTGGGAGCCTTCACAAGGCTCCCGGCTGTCATAGTAACGGGACCAGAGGCATAGCTAGGGGTTCAGCACGGGGGGGGGGGGATGACGAACATTTCCAAGTGGGCCCCTAACTTAGGTATACCAATATTATCACTATATGTTCTTCCTGCTGCACTTTATATAGAAAGTTCGCAGCGGTTTCCTATACAGACTTTCTGCTTCAATTATATATAGCGCTTCCATAGGTATGTTGCGAATTCCAAAATCATGACTGTCCGCTGCACGTATTTTATCGCAAAGTGGGGATGGGATGGGGCCCCATGTGGCGAAAACGCCACAGGAAAAAAAATATGGCATTTTACAGTTCCTGCAAAGTGGATGGGAGTCTAGCAAATCCCATCCACACATTGCAGAAAAATGTGTACACTGGACCCACTGCGATTTCCAAAACCGTTGCGGTTTCCCTATAGGTATAATGAAAGCAGAAAGTCCGCAGAAGAAACCTCTGTGAACCTTCTGTGAAAAATGCTGCAGGAAAAACAACAATGCGTTACTGCCGCGGTTTTTCCTGCAGCGCTTTTTTGCTGCGGCGTGCTACGTTGGGCTTTAGTCTTAATAAAGTCCAAGTGTCACCTTAATTAAATTAATTGCCCCCTTGTATTATGCCCCTGATACCCCCTGACATAAATACTGCACCCCTAATGACCTCTTATATCAATGACCACCCCCTTATGTTCATAATTCCTCCTAATATAAATTATGCCTCCTAATGGTCCCTTATATAAATAACCTCCCCCCTTGTATTCATAATACCCCGTAATAACCCTTCTATAAATAGCCCCCCTTATGTTCATAATGCTCCCTCCCTTACAGTTATAATTCCCTCTCCTAACAACCCCTTATACTATTAAAATACCTACAACTAAGCTAAAACAAAACAAATATAAGTTATACTCACCTACCTGCGATCGTGACGAATGGAACTGCCGCTTTCTCTTCTTGACCCGCGCTCTGTGCGCAGGGTCCACGCACAGGAAGTCGGTGTCTCAGTGCAGGCAGCGTGATGTTTTGACGTCATCGCATCGCTTGTGCCAAGAACCAGATGTCTGACTGTGGTCTCGTCGTCATGTAAACCGCAGTCCTGAAGTGGCTTGCAGTTTACAAGACAGCCAAGTTTCAGGAAGCATTTTAACTAGATCGGTGTCTGCAGACACCGATCTAGTTAAAAGTAAAAGATGTATTAATGGTGGCCCCAGGGTGGGCCCAACAATGTCAGTGGGCCCGGGGCAGCTGCCCACTCTTCCCTCCCACTAGCTACGCCTCTGAACGGGACAAAATGGTGGCGCCCGCGCTTAATGCTTGCGCCATATTTAAACACCTGGCATCCGCCGTACTATTATGGGGGATGTCGGGAAGGGGTTAAAGGGGTTGTCCAGACAAAAATAGACAACCCTTTTAACATTTAAATCAGCTGGGGGCAGTGACACAAATAAAAAATAAATGCATACTCACCTGTCCCCATTGCTCCGGTGTCCTCCTGCGTGTCTGAGTTCTTCTGCTCCGGCGGTGACTCCCGGGTCTCTTCTGGCATTCAGCTGAAGTCGCTAATTGGCAGTCACGTGACCGCTGAGGCCAATCAGCGAAGGGCCTGCAATGTCACTACCTGTGACATCACAGGTCCTCTTCCTGAGACCTGCTGAGGCCAATTGATCCTTTTACTTTCCCATATTGCTTCAAACCTGTGGCCTGCTTAATAATGTTGAACTTCCTTCTAAGGCTGAGGCCCCACGTTGGAGCTTTTTTTTGTTGCAGATTTTGCTGTGGTTTTTTGAGCCAAAGCCAAGAATGGATATGAAAGGAATGGCAGATATGTTGAAAGCTCTTATACTTCTACCTTCTGCTTAGTCCACTCCTGGCTCAAAAACTGCAGCAAAATCTGCAACAAAAAAAAAAGCTGCGTTTCTGCAACATAGGGCCTCAGCCTAAGGCTAAAGCCACACGTGGGGTAAACGCCACGATGGCCCGCGGCAGTAGTGCCACGGAAAAAAATTGCGGCGTTTTACAGTCAGAGCAAAGTGGATCGGATTCTAGTGAATCCCATGTCCACTTCGCGGAAAAAACCGCGCTGCGGACACGCGGCGATTTCCAAAACCGGCTCAGTTTTGGAAATTGCAGCATGTCAATTATACCTACGAAAACGCTGGCGGTTTCCCCATAGGTATAATTGAAACAGAAAATCCGCAGAGGAAAACTGCAAACTTTCTGTCTAAAGCGCTGCGGGAAGAACCGCGATGCGATCCCGCCGCGGTTTGTCTCGCAGCGCTTTTTTTGCTGCAGGACTCCACGTGGGGCCTTAGCCTTAAGTAGGTTTCCTTTAATTGGGCTCACCTGGCAGATTGATTTCAGTGATCTACAGTGCCCTGAGACACAATACCATCCATGAGTTTAATTGAAAAACAAAAAAATTAAATCTTTATGACACTTAAATCTGATTTGCATAATAATTTGAAAAGCAGTGTATTAGAAGCAGCGGGAGGAGGGTATGTATGTTTTTTAGGCCTTCACAAATACTTTTTATGCATTTTCAAACAATCTTAAACAATACCATAAGTTTTCCCCATAGTGCCACTGTAGGGAAACTGAACACTTTATCACATTTACTTAAACTTAATAGTCGATCCCTGTATCCTTTGTACACAACCAATTATTGTGTATTTACCTGCTACTTAGGACTTACCCTTATTTATGGCATATAGATGATATAAAGGTTTGTGATGATAATACCTCTTTAAAAATAGACTTATTGGATGAAATATATATAGAGGCTTATAGATGCTTCTCTGGGGCTACATTTTTAAATTTTTTTTTATTGTGGATAAAATATGGCTACATGAGATTTCCAAATCATTGCATTCTTGTTTTCCTTACCTTTTACAGAGCGCCCTAATTTTTTTGGCATTGAAGTTGTGCATCTTCTTTGAATTTTATGGTTTTATATTTCAAGACATAATATAAAAATCGGAGCAGGTCTTAACATTAGTGTAATACAACCTCAGATAAGCAACACCCAATGGATTCCACCATTTTATTATTTATTTATTTTCCAAAATGGAAATGCCATGTGTGAGGAACTTGACACACCCTATGAATCAATAATTTGTAGAACATCCTCAGCAAAAACTGGAGTAATGGTTGTGCATTAAATGTCGCATGATAATATGAGGCACACAGCGCCAAAGAACAGCTTATTATTCACACCCCACATTATTAGATCAGGCGGGCTGCCCAGCACGTTAATATGTGCACCTCAACAATAACAGCACCCTGTAAAAGTGAATAAAGGGCCTGATGGCACCCTGCAAAAAAGATTAAATGACCATGATGCAATAATCAATATTTTGGCCAAAATATGCAAGCTCGCAAACCAACATCAAAGTTCCTCATGCATTTACTGGGGGTTATTCAACATCTGCACCCTTTTTGGCCATACTTTTCTCAGGTCCGCCTTTTTTTAGACTAGTTTTATTGTGATGCTTACTTATGATGTACACACGTGGACAAAATTGTTGGCACCCCTCGTTTAATGAAAGAAAAACCCACAATGGTCACAGAAATAACTTAAAAACGTCAGACTGGAATTTGCCAAACTACATGTTGACAAGCCACAAAGTTTCTGGGAGAATGTCCTATGGACAGATGAGACAAAAATCGAAATTTTTGGCAAAGCACATCAGTTCTATCTTCACAGATGGAAAAATCAAGAATATCTTGAAAAGAACACTGTCAATACTGTGAAACATGGAGGAGCCTCTGTTATGTTCTGTGGCTGCTTTGCTGCATCTGGCACAGGGTGTCTTGAATCTGTGCAGCGTACAATGAAATCTCAAGACTATAAATGAGAGAAATGTGCTGCCCAGTGTCAGAAAGCTTGGTCTCAGTCGCAGGTCATGGGTCTTGCAACAGGATAATGACCCAAAACACACAGCTAAAAACACCCAAGAATGTCTAAGAGGAAAACATTGGACTATTCTGAAGTGGCCTTCTATGAGTCCTGACCTAAATCCTATTGAGCATCTTTGGAAGGAGCTGAAACATGCCGTCTGGAAAAGGCATCCTTCAAACCCAAGACAACTGGAGCAGCTTGCTCATGAGGAGTGGGCCAAAATACCTGTTGAGAGGTGCAGAAGTCTCATTGACAGTTACAGGAATCGTTTGATTGCAGTGATTTCCTCAAAAGGTTGTGCAACAAAATATTAAGATAAGGGTACCATCATTTCTGTCCAGGCCTGTTTCATGAGTTTTCTTTTTTTTTTAAATTCTATTGAAGCATGGTTGAAAAGCAATGTCTGACTTTCATTTGTTCATTTTCATAGAATTTTTATATATTATTACTTTTGTCAGATTCAAGTTATTTCTGTGACCATTGTGGGTTTTTCTTTCATTAAACGAGGGGTACCAACAATTTTGTCCACATGTGTAGGTGTACCTCCTTGTTAAATGTTGTGCACATTTTAGTTAGTTTAGATGCACCTTTTTTGGCTGTGTGCACTTTGCGCCTTTTTGACGCAAGTCATAATTACAGCCTGAGGCTATGGCCCCACATTGCGGAAACGCAGCTTCTTTTGTTGCATATTTTGCTGCAGTTTTTTTAAGCCAAAGCCAGGAGTGGATTTAGTAGCATGTAGAAGTATAAGAACTTCCTATGTATTTCCCATTCCTTTTGTAGCCATTCTTGGCTTTGGCTCAAAAAACTCGAACAAAATCTGCAACAAAAAAATCTGCGTTTCCGCAATGTGGGGCCGTAGACTGAAAAGGATCTTCATTTAGGTCACGTCCACTTTTCTCGCCAAAAAGCAAAAATGGAGAGAACCTCATTACAGAATGAAAAAAGGCGCAAATGCTTCATTAATTAAGCGTAGCATGGAAAAAGACCTCAAAGAGGCGCAATCTACTCCAAAAAATGCGGAAGTAGCTTAATAAATGTGCCCCACTCTGCTTACACCCAGTGGATAAGAATCAGTCCATGGTCATGTGATGAGCACACAGGTGCACAGTTCATTATAGTCACAGCAAAGTAATCATACATCTGCCTGATAACAAGCTGTACAACAGTGTGTTAATGATATGGCCCATATGACCAGGGACTTATTTTTTTCCACTGGGAGTAAGCAGAATGAATGACAGCAAGCAGAGATCTAGAAAACTGTGATGAATTTATACATAAATTATATTGGAAAACTTTTTATTATACAAACAATAGAATTTGTCTTTTAATATTGGTTTGAAAGTAGACAACCCTTGAATAAACCGTAAAATAAAAAACTTTATAAAGTTACATTCACACTAGTGTTGTATGACCATTCAGGGACTCCGTCACCCATTCCACTTAAAATATGCGGAGAGAAAATTTCTATGGGGTCCACGGGTTTACCCTGGTAACTGCTGTTTAAGCGGATAGTGTTTCCATTTTTCGGGTCCCCAAGTGGACCTGAAGAATGGAAATCCGAATGCTAGTGTGAACCTAGCGTAACTCATCTTATTCTCATCTTGTAAGTTGTTATTCAATTACAGGTTATAATTGTAAAATGAATCACTTTCCTTGAACATTTTCTCTGACCCATGTTGAATTTAGTCTTTAAAATGTTGCAAAGGTATAGTTTAAGAGTGGTTCTTTACTAAGAAACATTAGCTAATTAATTTCGTAACAAACCTACCACAGTTTCATGATGCAGATAAAAAATAATTAGACTTCTGTGGTTCATTGTCTTTTTGTCAGTATTGCTTCAAATATCTGAAAAGTGCAGTACAGTCATGGCCAAAAGTTTTGAGAATGACACAAATATTATATTTTCACATGATCTGCTGCCCTCTGGTTTTTATGTGTGTTTGTCAGATGTTTTTATCACATACAGAAATATAATTGCATTCATATTATGAGTAACAGAAGCTTATATTGACAGTTAGAATGAGTTAATGCAGCAAGTCAATATTTGCAGTGTTGACCCTTCTTCTTCAGGACCTCTGCAATTCTCCCTGGCATGCTCTCAATCAACTTCTGGACTAAATCCTGACTGATAGCAGTCCATTCTTGCAGAATCAATGCTTTAATTTTGTCTGAATTTGTTGGTTTTTGTTTGTCCACCCGTCTCTTGATGATTGACCACAAGTTCTCAATGGGATTAAGATCTGGGGAGTTTCCAGGCCATGGACCCAAAATCTCTATGTTTTGTTCCCTGAGCCATTTAGTTATCACCTTTGCTTTATGGCAAGGTGCTCCATCATGCTGGAAAAAGGCATTGTTGAGCGCCAAACTGCTCTTGGACGGTTGGGAGAAGTTGCTCTTGGAGGACATTCTGGTACCATTCTTTATTCATGGCTGTGTTTTTAGGCAAGACTGTGAGAGAGCCGATTCCCTTGGCTGAGAAGCAACCCCACACATGAATGGTTTCAGGATGCTTTATAGTTGGCATGAGACAAGACTGGTGGTAGCGCTCACCTCTTCTTCTCTGAATAAGCTGTTTTCCAGATGTTCCAAACAATCGAAAAGGGGATTCATCAGAGAAAATGACTTTACCCCAGTCCTCAGCAGTCCACTCCCTGTACCTTTTGCAGAATATCAGTCTGTCCCTGATGTTTTTTCTGGAGAGAAGTGGCTTCTTTGCTGCCCTCCTTGAGACCAGGCCTTGCTCCAAGAGTCTCCGCCTCACAGTGCGTGCAGATGCACTCACACCTGCCTGCTGCCATTCCTCAGCAAGCTCTGCACTGCTGGTAGCCCGATCCCGCAGCTGAAACACTTTTAAGAGACGGTCCCGCCACTTGCTGGTCTTTCTTGGGCGCCCCGGAGCCTTTTTGGCACCAATGGAACCTCTCTCCTTGAAGTTCTTGATGATGCGATAGATTGTTGACTGAGGTGCAATCTTTCTAGCTGCAATACTCTTCCCAGTTAGTCCACTTTTGTGCAGTGCAATGATGACTGCACGTGTTTCTTTAGAGATAACCATGGTAAACAGAAGAGAAACAATGATGGCAAGCACCAGCCTCCTTTTAAAGTGTCCAGTGGTGTCATTCTTACTTAATCATGACAGATTGATCTCCAGCCCTGTCCTCATCAACACCTACACCTGTGTTAATGGAGCAATCACTGAAACGATGTTAGGTGGTCCTTTTAAGGCAGGGCTGCAATGATGTTGAAATGTGTTTTGGGGGATAAAGTTCATTTTCTAGGCAAATATTGACTTTGCAAGTAATTGCTGTTAAGCTGATCACTCTTTATAACATTCTGGAGTATATGCAAATTGCCATTAGAAAAACTGAAGCAGTAGACTTTGTAAAAATTAATATTTGTATCATTCTCAAAACTTTTGGCCATGACTGTAGTCTAAGGGTGGGTTCACACTTGCGCCGGCACTCCGTCTGCCGCGAATCCGACCTAAATGTCGGAAAAAAAGATTGGGACAGGATAGGGAAAGGTTTGAGATGCATTGCTTAAAGCAATGTGTGGGTGTGCGCTTACACCCTCTGTGCCGCGAAGCCATTTTTTTTTCGTCGGAAACAAAGTCCTGCATGTCCAACTTTGTTTCCGATGACAAAATAATGTGTGAACCCACCCTAAAATAGCATAAATGCTAAAATACGGATGTAGCAGAGTTAGGCTGGGTTCACATATTCGTATGGTATCCGTCTGCTTGCAAACCATTTTAAGAGAAAAACGGTTTGGTACAAAAAGGATTCCAAACGGTTAGGGTGTCCAACTTTGTTTCCGACAAAAAAAAACGGATTCGCGGCGCAGAAGGTGTAAGCACTCACCCACGCATTGCTTTAAAAACCCATTCAAGTGAATGGGCTTTTAAGCAAAGCGTCGCAAACCTTTCCCTGTCCAGTTTTCCGACATTTAGGTCGGATTCGCAGCGGACGGAGTGCCGGCGCACGTGTGAACCCTTACACAGTGGATACCCTTAACATATGTCCGGCAAGTCCCTGGGTCTGTTACTGAGTGCAAGAGAGAGAGATTCTTCTGTATTCACTGTGAGCAGGGCAGTCTTTACTCACAAGTTCAGAGAGGAATGCAAACTAGAGATATAACATGCAGATGAACAACAACACATGGAAAATAATACCATATTATTTATTTTAAAAAAAAACTAGTGCTAAACATAGTTACAGTGTTTGAAAAAATAAGTACTCCCTTGATGCTTTAATAGGAATGAAGAAGGTAAGCAGAAGCTGACAATCAAATACCGTTCATTAATTGATTATTAGCAAATGTGACTACCTCTATAAAACCAAAAGATTTGGCAGTTTACTGGTCTGGAGCATTCAGGTGTGTATATCAGCACTCAGGAAGCATATCAGGAAGCATATCAGCACAAACACCTCATACCATCTGTCCCTCACAATGGTGAAGTGATAAAGATTTGGGCCTGGTTGGCAGCAAAAGGACCATGGTACTAGAGATAGGCGAATTTATTTTCAATGAACAGGATTTGACCCAAATATTCCAAATTGTTCAGTTTTTAATTAAACCAAAGAAATGGCGATTCGAACAAAAATTTTCATGCTATGAGAAAATGGCACCTTTTTGACCAGGAAATACAGAGCAGGCATGTGTGGAATGACTCAGACACTGACTGTGAGTCACTGTGACGTTGTAGCAACATCTGACAGTCTGTCAGCCAATAGACAGTAGTAAATGGACCTTACAGTGCTTATGTCATATGTAGTATAAAAAGTTTGTGCATTTGTTCTAAGCCTTTAGTTGCTGTAAATGGTGGGCATGCAAATAGATCTATTATCCATCTCATGCATCATAGGCTATAATCTTAGCACAGTTCAAAAAAAGAAATAGGAATTCCAGCAATAGTTAGAGGACTAGTAGAACTTAGAGAATCAAGCAATTACACAGACAGATTAATGACTAGGTTAATCTGTGCTGCTTCGCCTGCTTAACCAGACAGTTAACCCTTTCATTGCCAATAATCTAATTTTGTCTGACACTGTACAATAGAGCACTTTCATCTCTATACACATTCTTTAAACATAATTTTTTAATGACAAGACAATCCTGTTAGTTAAAAATGTATTAGTGATTACTGTTTTGAGCAAGTTATTATTTTAGTTAATACTTTTTCATTAAATACATACTGCTATTTTAACAGCAAAGTGCTGATTTCCCCTACAAAAATCTTTAAAAAAATAACTCCAGTTTCTGTAGTTCCAGATGCTGTTTACCTAATTTTGAGTGACATCCTGCAGCCCATTACAGCATAGTTCTTTATCAGAGTCTGAACCAGTTGTACATAGTTTTCATCTTTATGATTGCCTAGGAAGCTGCGAACCACTGCGACAAAACTGTTCCAAGCTGCTCTCTCCTTCCTATTCAGCTTCTTGGGAAATTCACTGCACTCTATGATCTTCTTGATTTGTGGTCCGACGAAGACACCAGCTTTGATCTTTGCTTCAGACAGCTTAGGTAAAAGATCTTGGAGGTAATTGAAAGCTCTCGACTCCTTATCTAGAGCCCTGACAAATTGTTTTATGAGCCCCAACTTGATGTGTAGTGGTGGCATCAGCACCTTGCGTGGGTACACCAGTGGCTCCACTTTACATTGTTCTTCCCCACAGTGTACTCTGTACGCTGAGACCAGTCCTGCCTGTGGTAGTGCGCTTCAGTATCCCGGCTGTCCCAAAGGCAAATAAAGCAAGGATACTTAGTAAAACCACCTTGGAGGCCCATCAGGAATGACACCATTTTGAAATCTCCAATAACTTCCCAGCCATACTCATCATACTTCAAGGCACCTAGCAACATCTTGACACTGGTGTATTCCTCTTTCAGGTGCACCGAGTGAGCTACAGGAAGAGACGGATACTTGTTCCCATTGTGAAGCAGCACGGCTTTGAGGCTCTTGCATGAGCTGTTTATGAAGAGGCGCCACTCATTCGGGTTACAGGTGATACCTATAGCCTCGAATAGACCGGCCACATTGTTGCAGAAGCACAGTCCATCTTGATGACTGAAGAAGATGGAAAAAACTTGGTGACGCTTCCTCTGATCTGTGACTTGGACGCTTTCATCTAATAAGTTCCATTGCTTGAGCCTTGATGTCAGAAACTCAGCGTTGGACTTGGTGAGACCAAGGTCTCTGATCAGATCGTTGAGGTCTTTTTGGTTAGGGTAGTATGGCTTCCGCTCCTCATCTGCATATGAAGATAAATCGTGATCTTCAACGTCTTCCTCGATGTCTGACCTGCTGCTTTCTTTTGAAGGTGGTGTAGCTCTGTCTGGAGGTGTTGGTACAGGAAGTTCAGGGCAGTGTGGTACTGGGGCAATAGATGACGGAATGTCAGGATACGTTACAGGCGGTGCATTTTTGCCAGTGCGACGTTTGGAAGGGTCCACCATGCAGAAGTAGCAATTTGTTGAGTGATCAGTCGGTTCACTGCAAATTCTTGGGATAGCAAAATGTATGGCTCTCTTCTCTCCCCTGTACCAACCTATAAGCAAACAAAATAATATTTGGATTGAGAATTTTATTTAGGCCTATTTCACACTAATGACTAGTGATATTTACAATATTAACACAGTTAATCTGCTATTTAAGAGAGTAGCATTTATCCACTTACCTTCAAGAGTTTTCTTGCAGTGCTCACATGTGAAATGAGGAGCCCATGGTTTGTCTTGGTCACCAACAGGCATGCCGAAGTATGCTTTGTAGGCCTCACACATCTTAGCAGATGCTTCCACAGAGTACTTTTTCACTCTTGTCTTTATAAACTGGCCACATACGTAGCAAAATGCGTCTGCTGGATGTATGCAACCTCTTGATGCCATCTAAATTGACTAAGTTGCTGTGAACTGTAAGGAAAAAGGATGTCTCTCCAAACTTGATAAACATGGTCTTTATTCCATGCAGTATTAAAGTTCAAGAGTGTACTGAGGATTCAGCAGAGCAAGATTGATCACCCGGTACCAGAGTAACACACAATATATACATTTACATTCCTAAGCTCCTCCTGTAATGGGTGTGGGGTGAAGTGTGAATACTGTCGTTATCAGAATCTGAATAGATATTGAATTCACACCTGTCTGTCTAGGTCAATTCCCCTTTGTCTGTGATGGCCATTGCCCACTTACTATGCAATCCCAATCAATTAGATCCTGTCTCTCCATCTCTCAGGAAGGGCTATAGTGGCCCTATATAACTGTAGTTATACAGCTACCTACAATTCTGTACAGTCCCAGAAAGTTCTAGATAATTCTGGGCAGTTCTAGAAACTTCTTGATAGTTCTCACAATTCCAGAAGCTTCTTAAGTATCTTGAAATATTGCGAATATCCTTAAAAATAGATCAATTTCAAAATATCATTGTGCTGACCACAAAAGCAAAGTTTACAGGGAATAATAACTTTTCTATTCATTTAAGGTACAAACAATCAGGAAAACACACTTAACAACTGGGAACAAATATTTTTTTGAAAATTGTTACATGGTGTTATCACATAGGCTTGGTCCTGTCTGACTTTCATCAATACCCTTGGTATCATGGAAAGTGGAGGGAAGATTACGCCAGCCTGAACCTCCAAGGGATAGACAGGGCATCCACTGCCAAGGGATAGTCCTCCTGATGTAGTGAGCAGAACGTCTCTAACTTGGCATTGAGTCTGGTCACCATAAGGTCTACTTCTGGAAGACCCCACTTCAGGGTGATCTGGTGGAACACTCTTGATTGAGAGACCATTCTCCTGATACGGTAAGACCCCGACTCAACTGATCCGCTACTATGTTCAAGGAGCCCTTGATGTGAACTGCGGAGAGATGGGTCAGATCTTTCTCTGCCCAGGTGAAAATCAGACCTGCCTCCCTGAGAAGGGAGAATTATCTGATGCCTTCCTGTTTATTACAGTCACCATGTTGACGGACCGGATCTTGACAGCTCTTCCTCTGAGAAGAGGAGAAAAATGGAGGAGTGCCAGGTGAACTGCTCTGAGTTCCCTCCAGACAGATGATGTCATATTTTCTAGCCTGCTCCAGACTCCTTGTACGGTTTTCTCGTACAGATGGGCTCCTCATCCTGAAAAGGATGCATCGGTCAACAGGGTCCAAAGAGGTTGAACCGTGGACATCCGAATTTTAGGTGTATCACCAATTGAGAGAAAGATGGGTTCTGGGAGAAAGTCTGATCCTCTTGTCAAGACTCAGAGGGCTATGATTTCAGACCCCTAGTACTACCGACTGGAGGGGATTCATATGCCATAAAGTCCAAAGAACTGAATAGGCTAGGGCTGACATGAGGCCAGGACTCTCATAATTGTTCTGATGAACATCGGACGCATCTTGAGAAGATTTGATAACCTGTATAGCGCCATCATATTCCGCAGTGCCCTCACAGACATTGACAGATAAAGGGCACTGTCCCATATAGGACTTACAATCCATATTCCCTATCAGTATGTCTTAGGAGTGTGGGAGGAATCCGGAGACCCCGGAGAAAACCCATGCAAACATGGGGAAAAAATATAGTCTCCTTGCAGATTTTTGAATCACCTCTGACTTCTCCCGGTTATTAGCCTGGATGCTGGAAAAAAGAAACAGTTGTCTGCAGGTGCTGGAGCAGGATGGTTTCTGACTAGGCTTTTATTAGCCAGTCGTTCAATATGGCACTATGAACAGACCTAGAGGTCTGAGTGCAGTTGTTTCTGGAGCCATCACCTAGGTAAAGGTGTGGGGAGCTGAGGAAATGCCGAAGGCCAGGGCTGCAAACTGGAAATGTCACCTGTGGGCACAATAGAAACAGCAATTCTCAGATACCCTCTGTGAAGAGGATAACTGGAACTTGTAAGTATGCATCCTTTAGGTCGAGAGTGACAAGAACATTGCTTTGGAGCAAGGATGTAGCCAACTTCCCAGTGTCCCTTTGGAAACGCTCTTCCTTATGAAGAGATTTAGATATTAGGACTATAACATATATTGGTAGCAGGAAGTCTGGAAAGTAGACCCCAATCCTTCTTCTGAGGGGGGACCTTCCCAAGGCCCCCCTGCCCAGGTATTCCAGAATGGAATTTTCCAGTATAACCTGCTCCAGTACAGGAAAGAACGGGTTACGAGAATCTGTCTTGTGGTAGGTGAAGAATTCGTCCGCATAACCCCGCTGTACTTATCTGCAAGACCAAAGTTCATGGATCTTCTCCTGCAGCAGGAGAGAAAAAATGGGAGAGACATCCCCCAACAGGAGTACTTGCCGCCACAGGAGGCGAAAAGTTGGCATCAAAGCCAGGCTTCTTTCTCTCCCCTCCTTGGGGAACTTACGTCCAGCCCCTCTGGACTGATATCTAGCACGCCTCTGATATTAGAACGTAGACTGAGGCGGCTGCACTGATAACTTCTGCCCCGGACAGAAGGTCCTGCTTTCCCTTTAAAGGACTGTGGAAGGCACTTAACCTTTTAATCACAAGACCTTCCATGATGTCGTCCAGGCCTCTGCTAAAATGTTTACTCAGCTCAAGGGTAGGGAGCATACGTTATACTTGGATGCATTGTCCGCTCCCCAAGGTTTCAACCATAATGGCCTTCTAGCAGCTGTAGAGAAGGCCCTAGATCTGGCAGGCATCTTGACCTGGTATACGGAAACTTCTGCTAGATACTCTCTTATTCACTACCTCATTGGAGGCGATGTCCACAGAAGCCTGAGCATGTCAAAGCTTTATTCAGTGTCTCGTCCACTTTGAAGGCCCTTGGCCCCTTATAGGTGGAACTAGAGGCTTCCCCAAGTTCAACTTCACTGTCGCCTGACCAGATGGACTTCAGCAGCCTTGGCATCCTTACCAAGAGGCCTGCTGGGATTTAGCGAAGTGTCTTCATCACACGAGTGCATCACATTGAGTATGTGAAATTCCTCTTCTGATGGAACTGACTGAGGATGTCTCTCAGTACAAAGCTTTTTGAGAAATCAAGTTCCGGATTTCCTATCCTGCTCTTTGACCAACACAATTAGGTCACGAATGGACGAATCCTCAGATGGGGTCCCACGGCATTGGCGAAAGCAGATGTAATTGTATCATCAGGCAGAGGGATGATGCACTCTATATAAGCAAAATGTTTCATCTTAGAGGACCTTTCCCTAATGAAGTTGCCACTGTCACCGAAAGCAGTCAGAACAGTATCAAACAAAAATGTACAGCCTATCAGAGAGACAAAATTAGGGAGAAGGTTTAAATAAGTAGGGAGAAGACCATACTTACCCATAAAACTTAACAACAGTGTTTTTAATACCGCTACAGCGGTATAGAGAATGGCCTAAACTAGTCAGTCAGCGCAATCCAGCGCTACTGGGAAAAGGCTACAGAAGTGTAACAGAAAAAAGGGATCCAGGAAACAGGACCTGCAAAAAAGGTTCCGGAACCTGAAGTGAGAAAAATCACTTCCCCCGGATTAAAAAACCTTTCTCTCCCTCTTCGCTTTAATTCCAGTGCTATAGGAAGTGCGGTGTGTCTTTGTGGCAGACTGGAATAGAACCATAACTGCAACAGAAGGGCAGTGTAGGGAATTTGTGTCTGAGGCGCTGTCATCAGTTTAAACTGAGCACAAACACCTGAAGAATAAGCTCTGCTGAAGAGCTCAGCAAGGCAGGAGATGCAGAGAGGTTTATATTAACCCTGCAATAAAGCCTCCAAGTTCAGAAACTGACACATACTGAATGCACAGCCTGCCCAGCCGCAAACATCTCACCTGAGATCAGACAAGGGCAGGCACACCCAGCCCAGAACGGCCACAGACAGAGAGCGCAGCAGGGAAAAAAAGGAAAGCCTTAGGAGTAAAAAACTCCCAAGGTAAAGATGAACAGCTGAAAAAGGAGGAAAAAACTTACAAAAATGTAGTTAACCCCCAAATCCTTAGGAAAAAATGGGAGGACAAAGAGCCTCCCTCCACCCGTCCAACACACAGGACAGAAAAAAAACACAGTGAGGGGAAGTCTCCTTGGCCTCTTATAGGAGAGTATCATTTAATTAATTATGTAAATTAAAAATTCCGCCTGTCCTACCAGCACACAGGGGCAGAGATTCCCCATATTGTGCTGCTGTTGGATGTAAGGGGAAAGATTCTTAGGAGCCCTAAGAGTGATCTACATTAAGTTTTAAGTTAATTTAAGGTGTGGTTCATACCAAACTTGTTCAACCAGAAACAAAGCTGTGAGTCACCTGATCCTGAACCTAAATGAATCTTGAGAGGTTCACTCATCTGTGCTTGGCACCTTGCACTCATTGGGGTTATTTATGTTTTTAATTTGAAATTTTTATTAAAGTTTATAAAACAAATATCAAACAATGCACAAAAGGATTGAGGACACAGAATTACATATACACATAGACATAAAGCAAACATAAACACATAGACCAGTGATGGCGAACCTTTTAGTGCCCAAACTGCAACTCAAAGCCCACTAAATTATCGCAAAGTGCCAACACGGCAATTTCACCTTAAACTAACCTACCTCCCCTGCATGCCCCATTCCCCCCGCCTTGCTCACACGCAGCCTGCACCTCCATTCCCCCTCATCTCCATTCTCCCCACACTACACCCCATATCTTCCCCCCCCCACACTACACCCTGCACCTCGCATCTCTCCTCCCACAGTACACCCTGCACCCCACATCTTTCCACCCACACTACACCCTGCGCCCCACATCTCTCCCCCCCCCACAGTACACCCTGCACTCCACATCTCTCCCCCCACACTACACCCTGCACCTCACATCTCTCCCCCCACAGTAAAACCTGCACCTCACATCTCTCTCCCCACAGTACACCCCGCACCTCACATCTCTCCCTCCCCCACACTACACCCTGCACCCCACATCTCTCCCCCCACACTACACCCTGCACCTCACATCTCTCCCCCCACAGTACACCCTGCACCTCACATCTCTCCCCCCACAGCACACCCTGCACCTCGCATCTCTCTCCCACACTACACCCTGCACCCCACATCTCTCCCTCCCCACACTACACCCTGCACCCCACATCTCTCCCCCATACACTACACCCTGCACCCCACATCTCTCCCCCAACAGTACACCCTGCACCTCACATCTCTCCCCCCACTACACCCTACATCTCTCCCTCACACTACACCCTGCACTCCACATCTCTCCTCCCCACAGTACACAGTACACCCTGCACCCCACATCTCTCCCCCCCCACACACTACATCCTGCACCCCACATCTCTCCTCCCACAGTACACCCTGCACCCCACATCTCTCCCCCTCACACTACACCCTGCACCTCACATCTCCCCCATCCCACATCTCTCCATGTTCCTCCAATGCTCAGGATACAACTTTTCTTCATGTAGAAGGACCTTCTTACAAGTAAAGACACGCCTACCCTGTCATGTGACATTATGATGTCAGAAGGTCCTTCCAGAGTACGGTATTTAGCCTTTACCAATTTACACTGACAGTTTTCAGCTGTATGTGCATTTGCACATCCAGCTAAAAGAAGAGATCGTTCACTAACGGGGAATCCTGGACCGGATTCCCCGTGAGTGAGCGATCATGGTGATGGCGCGCGTGCCAATAGAGAGGGCTCTGCGTGCCTTCTCTGGCACGCGTGCCATAGGTTCGCCATCACGGACATAGACATTAAGCAAATATAAAAATACATTGTAAAAACTTAAAGCAGTAAAAGGGATTTTACAAAACAAGACAAATCAATATAAGGATAGCTGGGGACGGAAGCAACAGGAAAAAAAATAAAACAGAAAGTCACAGCAAATAATGTCATTGCTTACTACTGCAGTACTAGAATAAGAATTCCATAGATAACAAGATGAGACTAAACAAGATCTGAAGCACAGCAACCTGGGTGTTACAGAGTAGAAAAGCTAATCCATACATCCCATTTGGCATTGAAGGCAAGCACTTTACAGTCCATTCTAGCTATCAATTGTTCCATAGTAAAGATCTACGATAGTTAATTTATTCAAAAGTTCGTGAAACCCTGGGGGGAGGTAAAGTCCAGTGACTGGCTATAGATGCTCTGGCAACTGTTAGTATGTGAGCTGATATAGTGAGCTCCGAGTTCAGAATTTCCTCTAGAGTCAGCAACAGAAGCACCATCTCCGAACCCCATGGTAAGGGGATCTGCAATACATCAGACAATAAAGTTCAAACCTCCTGCCAAAATCCTATAATACCCCGACACTCCCACTAAATTTGCATTAAAGTCCCAACCTCCGTGTTGCACCTCCAGAATAAAGTGGAAATTGTGGGGTAGATCAGAGAGAGCCTATAAGGCATGTAATACCACAATACATAAGTTTGCGGGCTACGTCGAGGTGGGTTGTACAATGGGATGTATGGACAGAGAAGGCAAACTTCCACTGATCAGACGAGAAGCAGTGCCCCAGGTCACTTTTCCATGTATTCCCGAATACCAGCTCATTCCCAGTTCGTAGGTATGTAATCTCCCTATAGGCCACAGACAGCCCCTTCACAGATTGCCTGGTATCATTAAAAATAAATTCAAAAGAAGTAGATTGGGATCAACTAGTGCATACGGCATATTTTCCTCCATAAGCCAATTGCTCTCTTTACAGTAACACTTGTATCCAATAAAGTTGGGGAGGGGGTCTCCGCTCTGCTCCATAAGAACATGGGGAGAGATGGGGTATTCAAAATCTGCCTTTCTAGGACTACCAATTTCTCAGAAAGGACTTGGATCCACGACAACTTTAATTGGTCAAGGGCAGCTGTCTGATAATAAACACATTCGGGCATCCCAAACCACCCAGATGAGTAGGGGCATATAATATAGAGGAGGCCTCTCAGGTTCTACGACAATTACATATGAATGATAGTAGTGAGCTTTGAAGTTTACGAATCGTTCCATGAGGAACCAAGACATGACTTAGTGTGATAGATAATGTCATCTGTTACTCTCGTCTCTCTCCTGTTCACCCTCTCAGCTAGACTAGCGATGATATAAGAATTTTTGTACATTTTTACACCCCTTTTACCAAGCTGTGATGATTCCACTGAAATATGGTTATAACTCAAAGCTGTATTTCGGTCTCTGGGTAGCGTATTTCTCTCTAGTTACATTTACTCATAAGGTGCGCAGCCATAATCCTAGGTGTATATTGGCAATAGTGGCCAGGCTGGAACAATAGGGCTTTGTATCCACCCCAGCAGGGCTCCATTGTATTCATACAAAGCCCTGAGTGATCCAAGAAACATGCATTGATCAGTCTGCACTGGTTGATCAGATATGGCTGATAACATTGTATCATTTCACTTGGTCCCATCTCTTTACAAAGGATCTGGACTTGAGTGCATTATTCAATCAGTCTTGCTGCCGCCGATGACCTCATTCTGGGAAGTGGCATAAAGGGTATAAAAGATGAGGTAAGAGGTCTGTGGGAAGAGATTATGCTATGGAGATTTTTGTGCTGAGACTACAGGATATTACAGACAGACCACTGTAAAGAGCATGCAGGCTAGATTATTGTATTAATGTACATGCCAAGAAGCCTCCACTGGGTTACTCACACATGCCATGTGTGAGTGTTGGACTATAGAGCCACATCAAGGAGATGTGTGGTAAAGTAATTATTTCAATGTTATTCCCTTTTTATTTTTATTGTACTGTTGTAACGTCTCTGCCGTTTCGGGTCTCGGCCCCACCCTTCGCTCGCACGCTGTGGCGAAGGAGGCGTCTTCAATTTGGTTCTTTGTGTAAGCTTCTTGATTCTCAGTCTGAACATGGTCCTAGTTCTCTTGCTGTGTAAAGCCACACCCGTGTAATTAGGAACATTTCTTTCTGGACTGCATAGAGTTAATCTCTTCCTGGCCTGAGTGATTGACAGCCTGTGTACCTATCAACTCTGGGGCTGGTCCCAGACTTTCTATAAACAGGTTGTCAGCCCTCACATGGCTGCCGGTTATTACACTTGTGTTTTGCCTGCTCTCTTTCTATACTCCTTGATACTTTGTTACTTGATTCTCTGACCCTTTGGCTTGCCCCTGACTATTCTCTTGTATTTTGACTTTGTACTGCTTTGCTCGTTTGTTACTGACCCCTTGGCTTGCTCACTCTGCTTCTGTGTTGTTTTTGTCTTGTCCTGTTCTCTGTGTCACTTACCCAGTATAGATCTTGTCTTCAGGTTGTCCTTTTACCATTTAGGGTAACTGTGGCAATAGGAAGGGACAGTGGCTGGGGTGAGATTAGGGATCACTTGTCTCTGTCCTTCCTCCCACACCCCTGCAGTAGTGTCAGGGTTGCTACGGTTGGCAAGACCCTTACAGAATAACCGGCCATACATTCTGCCATTGCTTCCCATAAGGTCAGCATGGATCCTATTCAGGGCCTTGCAGCCAAGTTGGAAGGTTTGGCAGTCCTGGTAAATGAGCTTGCTAAACAGGTGCAGACCCTTACTGATGCCGCTGCAGCATCTCCAGTGGTTTCTGCCCCTTTTAGAGTTAAGATGCTACTCCCCGACCGTTTTTCAGGGGATCGTGAAAGGTTTGAGACTTTCTGGGAATCCTGTCGCCTGTATTTTCGGATTAATCCACATGCATCCCAGGCCCAAATGGTGGGAGTAGTTATATCCCTCCTACAGGGGGATCCACAAGCTTGGGCCCTTAAACTCCCTTCAGGGGCTGAGGAGTGGACTGACTTTGAAAAATTTTTTTTGTCTTTGGGGTCTATATATGCCGAGCCAGACCACATTGGTCTTGCGGAATCGCAACTCCTCACCATGCGGCAGGGCAAACACTCTGCTGAGGAATATTGCGCAGAATTCCGCAAGTGCAGCGTGACTGCAGGTTGGTGTGAGTCAGCTCTAAAGGCCCACTTTAAACAAGGCCTGTGTGACCGTGTTAAGGAGCTCTGGGTTGGTCAACCAGATCCTCCCACTCTTGAGCAGGCCATGACTTTGGCTGTCCGTATTGACCGTAGGATCCGGGAAAATGTTAAAGAGAGAATAGGGTCTGCTTCTTCCAAGTCTTCTGTCTCTCCCTCTCTCTCTCCTGAGAAACCTGTTATTTCTCCCATGACTCCTGGTGAGGAACCTATGCAACTGGGAATTATGGATGCCAAGACGCGCCGAGAGCATCGTCTCAGGAACAACCTCTGCCTGTACTGTGGTGCGTCCGGTCATTTTATCAGTGACTGCTCGATCACACCCCGCAGACCATCAGAAAAACTTCAGTGCCTGAGTGGTAATCAGAAGAACCACTCAGGCAACCAGGTATTTGCCAGTAGTAACAATAAGATGTTATCTGTGTCTCTGTCCTCTGGGGACAGATCTGTTTCTTGCCAGGCCTTAGTTGACTCTGGGTCTGCGGCAAACTTTGTCACATCCTCGTTGGTCTCAGTTTTAGGCATTGAGTCTTTTGCCACTTGACAATCCTCTGGCAGTTACTGGAGCGGATTTTGCCCCACTGGCCAGGGGTAAGGTCCGATTCAAGACCCCCTTAATAACGTTGCAAGTTGGTTCTGCTCATTCAGAGCTCATGAGCTTTTTTGTTATGGAGCATCTGTCTTCCGATATTATTTTGGGGCTCCCCTGGTTGAACCTCCATAACCCTATTTTTGATTGGGGTAAAAGGGAGTTGGTAAAATGGGGAGATCAGTGCTCATCCCACTGTATTGTTTTGCACACCTTAAATTGTGTTACTGAGGAGACTGTCTCGGCTGCAAAAGGTGGGAAATACCAGGTGAATAAAAAATGTTTGCCTGGCCCACCAGTGTCTGTGGTTGTGCACAAAGACCCTGAATTGAAGGCAGAGAAAATACTGGGTCCTACTAAACCTGGTTTATCTGGTGAGGGTCCGGTGGCCCCTCATAAAGGGGGGGTACTGTAACGTCTCTGCCGTTTCGGGTCTCGGCGCCACCCTCCGCTCGCATGCTGTGGCGAAGGAGGCGTCTTCAATTTGGTTCTTTGTGTAAGCTTCTTGATGCTCAGTCTGAACATGGTCCTAGTTCTCTTGCTGTGTAAAGCCACACCCGTGTAATTAGGAACATTTCTCTCTGGACTGCATAGAGTTAATCTCTTCCTCGCCTGAGTGATTGACAGCCTGTGTACTTATCAGCTCTGGGATTGGTCCCAGACTTTCTATAAACAGGTTGTCAGCCCTCACATGGCTGCCGGTTATTACACTTGTGTTTTGCCTGCTCTCTTTCTATACTCTTTGATACTTTGTTACTTGATTCTCTGACCCTTTGGCTTGCCCCTGACTATTCTCTTGGATTTTGACTTTGTACTGCTTTGCTCGTTTGTTACTGACCCCTTGGCTTGCTCACTCTGCTTCTGTGTTGTTTTTGTCTTGTCCTGTTCTCTGTGTCACTTACCCAGTATAGGACTTGTCTTCAGGTTGTCCTTTTACCATTTAGGGTAACTGTGGCAATAGGAAGGGACAGTGGCTGGGGTGAGATTAGGGCTCACTTGTCTCTGTCCTTCCTCCCAGACCCCTGCAGTAGTGTCAGGGTTGCTACGGTTGGCAAGACCCTTACAACTGTATATTGTAACTAGTAACTGTTAATGCTTGCATACATCTGCATATCTGTTCTGAACTGCATGTGTTAGATGTTAATAACGACCCATTTAGGGGTTAATAAATATATAAAATTTAGAAGGCCCCCCTCTTTTTTTTTTTTTTTTTTCCCCCCCCCCCCCCGGGGGGGGGTTTTTTTTTTTTTATGAAAGAGGCCCCGGGGGGGGCCCCAGCGGTGTTGGCGCACTGAGGATCTTTCACATTGGTGGCAGCGTAGTGGGATCTTAGGATAAACGGCATGTGTTGGTGACCTTTATCACTCACATGCTGGGGATTATGGTAATCCTATGAGACAAGCTCGGTATTAAAGCAAGCATTAAGATACAGTGAAAGTTTGATACAGTGCTGTTCCCCTCCCTTACTCTTTGTATTCTATCCTATCTTTTATTTGGCAAATACCAGTGGATGGCTAGTGGGCTCAGAAGCAGATCTCCAGAACTGCTGAACCAGGCTTTTGGAGATCCTGAGCGTATGGCTGAAATGGAGGCAGCCACAGCTATGCAGAGTCCTGATTTTGGGGCTAGGCCAGGAAGTGCAGCAAGCAGCCCGGTCCCAAGGATTACTTCACCAGGAGAGACCAGTAACCCCAGCCTTGCTGTGGGAGGAATGGCTTCACACTGGCAAATGGTCCTGCAGCAAGTAGGCACCGGTGACCCTAACACATACCTGCAGGTGTTGGGCCGCTTTCAGGAAGCTGCAGAACGGCAGGCCGATCGTGAGGCAGCAGAACGAGAACGGCAGGCCGCAGAACGGCAGGCCGATCATGACCCTGCAGAACGAGAACGGCAGGCTGATCGTGAGGCAGCAGAACGGCAGGCTGAGCGGCAGTATCAGCTTGAGCTCAAAAGAATGGAGCTCTCCCAGCAGGCACCGTCTGTCACTGCACACACTCCAGAAGCCCAAGTACCAAGGCTCCGATCCGAGGACTTTCCAATCCTTGAAACAAACGGGGATTTGGACTCGTTCTTGCGGGCCTTTGAGAAAGTGTGTAAGCAGTATCAGCTACCACAGACGGATTGGGTCCGTTACCTGGCTCCCCGGTTGAGGGGAAAAGCCCTGGACACTTACACCAATTTGCCAATTGACCAGGACTATGAGTCTGTTAAAGCAGCGCTGATCCAGAGGTACCAACTCACGCCGGAGCTATACCGTCGAAGGTTCCGAGGAAAAGAAAAAGCCTTCAGAGAGCCATGAGGATACAGCGGCCCAGCTGCGCGTTTGGTTCCGGGGAGTGGACGGAGGGCAAGTCCGTCACCTCGCAAGAAAGCCTTGCAGACCTCATGCTTCAAGAGCAGTTCTTGAACATTTGTACCGAGGAAGTGCAAAAATACCTCTTGGACCGAGAGCCCAAGGACCTTGAAACAGCCGCAGCAATGGCAGATCATTATGTTGCCAACCAGTTGCCGTGGAAACCTGCCAGCGACGGCTGGAGGAGGGGTAAGACACAATCTGTCCTGGGGAATCCTGAACCAAGCTGGAGGTCACCACAGCCCTCTGCTTCCAGGTGGGGTAGGCCAAACTCTGTCCCAGGTGGTTCCTATACGTCCCCTGCCCCTCGAGCTCTGAGCTCCCCGGCGACCTCTCTCATACCCCAGGGAGAGATCCGGCAGTGCCACGCCTGTAATCAAACGGGACATTTTCAACGAGACTGCCCCAACCGCCCTAGGAACCCCCCTGCTCCCCAAACTACAGCGGCCGGCCCATCTGTGTATCTAGTTGCGAGGGAGGGGCCCCAGCTTAATGCTAACCGTCAACAGGTCACTGTGGGGGACAAAGTGGTGATGGGATTCCGGGACACTGGGGCAGATGTCACGATGGTACAACCAGATTTGGTCCCCCCAGACAGTATTATTCCCGGGAAAACTCTGACCCTACGGGGTATTGGATTGGAACGTTTTACTGTACCCATGGCTTGTGTTCATTTAGACTGGGGTGCAGGGAAAGGAATGCGGGATGTGGGAGTGATGTCTGAGTTGCCTGCCAATGTACTGTTGGGGACAGATTTGGGGCCTATGGTGTGCCCCATATTGCGGGGGGGGGTAATAACCCTCCCTCTGAAATGTCTCCTCATACAGTTTGTGAAGATGCTAATTTTATTGTACCTGTGGGAATACCTGCAGAGGGGGCTGGTAACCCTCCCTCTGAAATGTCTCCTCATACATTCTGTGAAAATGCTAATTCTAATGTATCTGGGATTAATGTAGGTGTAGAGGAGCTGAGTGAGGACTGGGCTGTAGACCCGCCCACATCTGCGGGGGCCTCACCCCCCCAGTCTGTGTCTCTATGTCCGCCAGTCCTCCCTCCAGCTCAGTGTGATAGAACCAATGCTGATAAGGATGCTGTTAATGATATTGTAAATGTCTGCCATGAAACTGTGGATGTTGTACCAGGTGGTTCGGTGTCTCTCTGGGCTCTCAGTGACGGTCCGGATGTAGGACGGACTGCTGGTATTGCAGTGGTTACCCGCAGTCACAGTGCCAAAGGGGTGGAAAGCCTTCCAGCCTCTGCACCGGTCCCTCCCTCGCTCTGGCACGCATTACTGAGACCACCTTGAGAAATTCCCCCACCCTAGAGCCGGAAGGGTCCAGCAGCTATGTAACATGCACCTCTCTTTTGTCTCACTCCAGCCAAGAGTTCAGAGAAGCTGTCCAAACTGACCCTAGTCTGGCCATATTAAGGGAGCATGCCTCTCAACTTCCCTCGGAGTCTGACAAGGCCCGAGTCTACTGGGATCAAGGGAGGCTATATTGGGAAACGATACCCACCCAGGGGGAGGAAGGTCAGCTAAATGAGAGACAGTTAGTGGTACCCCAACCTTACCGGAGAGAGTTGTTGTGGATCGCTCATGACATTCCATTGGCCGGTCACTTAGGGATTGCTAAAACCAAATCTCGCCTTAGCCTTTTATTCTACTGGCCTAATCTGGGGAAGGACGTAGCTAGATACTGCCGTTCATGTGACGCGTGTCAAAGGATGGGCAAGGCGGGGCAAAGCTCCAAAGCTCCGCTGGTGCCTATGCCCATCATAGTCGAACCTTTCCAGCGAGTGGCTGTGGACCTTATTGGACCCCTGTCCATCCCCAGCCGCTCCGGTAAACGCTTCATCTTAACGGTAGTAGACTACGCTACTCAATACCCAGAAGCCGTCGTACTGTCCTCTACCCGGGCTGATGTAGTGGCCAAGGCTTTGGTAGGCATCTTCTCCCGTGTTGGGTTTCCCAGGGAGATGCTCACAGACCAAGGTACCCAGTTCATGTCTGCCCTGATGCAAGGCCTGTGTAAGATAACCAAGGTGCAACATCTGGTGTCCAGCCCGTATCACCCGCAGACCAATGGTCTGTGTGAACGGTTCAATGGCACACTGAAGCAGATGCTTCGGATGTTAGTCGAGTCCCATGGGAGCGACTGGGAGCCTTATCTCCCGCACTTGTTGTTTGCTTACCGGGAGGTGCCTCAAGCCTCGACTGGGTTCTCCCCCTTCGAGCTCTTGTATGGGAGACGTGTCCGTGGGCCCCTAGCTCTAGTGAAGGAGTCCTGGGAAGGAGACGCCGCTATCCAGGGTGTACCAGTAGTGGAGTATGTCCTGCGATTCCGTGACCGAATGCAGACGATGGCGCAGCTGGTGCATGACAACATGGTCCAGGTTCAGGCCGACCAGAAACGCTGGTATGATCAGAATGCTCGCGAGAGGATATACCAACCGGGGCAGACGGTATGGGTGCTAGTCCCTGAGCTCAAGGATAAACTTCAGGCCAAATGGTCTGGTCCATACGTTGTGCACCGGCAAGTCAACTGCGTCAACTACCTGGTTACCCTTGACCCAGGCCGGAACAGGCACAAGGTCTTCCATGTTAACATGATGAAAGATCATCATGACAGGGAAGCCACTGCCTTTCCCGTATGTAGTCTGCTAGAGGAGGGCGAAGAGGAAGACCTTGTGGACATGCTCACTCAGTTAGGGGAGGGAAGGTCACCCCAGGAAGCGCAGTTAAACCCCCTACTGACTGAGACCCAAAGGTCACAACTTAACAGTGTTCAGTGTGCCCTCCCCGGTCTGTTTTCCGGAAAGCCAGGGAGAACTGACCGGGCCATCCACCACGTGGATACCGGGAATCATGCCCCTATCCGACGACCGCCATATCGCATCTCCTCGGAAGTACGGGCCCAAATACATAAGGAGATCAGCGAGATGCTGGAAATGGGGGTGATTCAGCCCTCCCACAGTGCATGGGCCTCGCCTGTAGTCCTGGTACCTAAAAAAGATCGGACCACCCGGTTCTGTGTGGACTACAGGGAGCTAAATGCGGTTACAGTTGATGATGCGTATCCCATGCCACGCATCGACGATTTACTATACTCGTTAGGTAAGGCCCAGTATCTGTCCATCATGGACTTGAGCCGGGGATACTGGCAAATTCCCCTATCCCCAGAGGCACGGGAACGGTCGGCCTTTACCACTCCCCTTCGGACTGTATGAGTTCACTGTCATGCCGTTCGGCATGAAAAATGCCCCTGCCACTTTTCAAAGGATGGTCAATTCCCTGCTGTCGGGATGTGAAGGGTTTGCAGCTGCATACCTGGATGATATCGCCGTCTTCAGCTCCACTTGGGAAGAACACCTACAACACCTGGCGCAGGTGTTGAGGCGGGTTCACCACGCGGGCTTGACCATCAAACCAGAGAAGTGTCAGCTGGGCATGCGTGAGGTCCAGTACCTGGGACACCGGGTGGGTGGGGGAACCTTGAGGCCAGAGCCTGAGAAGCTGGAGGCAATCACCACATGGCCAAGCCCCCGGACCAAGCGACAGGTGATGTCTTTCCTGGGCACAGCAGGGTACTACAGAAAGTTCATCCCGAACTATAGTGCCCTTGCTGCTCCTCTGACAGACCTCACCAAGAAGAAGTTGCCGCAAAACGTCCAATGAACGGATACCTGTGAGCACTCCTTCCAGGCCCTGAAGGCAGCCCTGGCAAGCGGTCCTATACTTCAAGCGTACGATGAATCTCGTCCACTTGTATTACAGACCGACGCCAGCACTTACGGTCTCGGTGCCGTGCTGAGCCAGATTGACATCGCGGGGCAAGAGCACCCAGTGCAGTACCTCAGTAGAAAGCTTCTGCCGCGGGAAGTGGCCTACGCCACAGTGGAGAAAGAATGCCTGCCAATTGTTTGGGCCCTGCAGCATCTGCAGCCTTACTTGTATGGGCGCCACTTCACCGTGGTGACGGACCACAACCCTCTGATCTGGATAAAGCGTATCGCAGGTCAGAATAGGCGATTGTTGCGCTGGAGCCTGGTGCTCCAGCAATACAATTTCGACATTCGGCACAAGCCCGGCCGGGCCCATGGCAATGCAGACGGCCTATCCCGGCGCGGTGAAGCGGCAGAGGTGCTCTCAGAAGAGGGGCACAGGCCCCTACTTCCTACAAGCCCCATCTAAAGGGGGAGGTGTGATGATTCCACTGAAATATGGTTATAACTCAAAGCTGTATTTCGGTCTCTGGGTAGCGTATTTCTCTCTAGTTCCATTTACTCATAAGGTGCTCAGCCATAATCCTAGGTGTATATTGGCAATAGTGGCCAGGCTGGAACAATAGGGCTTTGTATCCACCCCCAGCAGGGCTTCATTGTATTCATACACAGCCCTGAGTGATCCAAGAAACATGCATTGATCAGTCTGCACTGGTTGATCAGATATGGCTGATAACATTGTATCATTTCACTTGGTCCCAGCTCTTTACAAAGGATCTGGACTTGAGTGCATTATTCAATCAGACTTGCTGCCGCCGATGACCTCATTCTGGGAGGTGGCATAAAGGGTATAAAAGATGAGGTAAGAGGTCTGTGGGAAGAGATTATGCTATGGCGATTTTTGTGCTGAGACTACAGGATATTACAGACAGACCACTGTAAAGAGCATGCAGGCTGGATTATTGTATTAATGCCACATGCCAAGAAGCCTCCACTGGGTTACTCACACATGCCATGTGTGAGTGTTGGACTATAGAGCCACATCAAGGAGATGTGTGGTAAAGTAATTAATTCAATGTTATTCCCTTTTTATTTTTATTGTACTGTATATTGTAACTAGTAACTGTTAATGCTTGCATACATCTACATATCTGTTCTGAACTGCATGTGTTAGATGTTAATACCGACCCATTTAGGGGTTAATAAATATATAGAATTTAGAAAGCTTGTCTTGTATTTATCTTGTGAACCCGACACTCACTGGCGGTGAGTGTGGTTTTTTTATATGAAAGAAGACTCAGGTGGGGCCACAGCGGTGTTGGCGCACTGAGGATCTTTCACACAAGCTCAGGGCATATGTGTCCTCTGTCACAATTAGGGTAAGAGGAGTAAAAAAACATTCAATTGCATATCTGATCACCCTCTGCCCCGATTAGGCTATTAGACTTTTCAACTATGTAATTTAGATTGCTGATATTTTTTGTGTACCTATTTCTGGTGAATGTGTGATGGTGTATGCAGGTAGAGTTAAGTTTAAGTAATTTGTGAGAACAATGCACATCTTCAACTTTTATTTTAGTAGGTTTTGTGCATCTTATAAAATATTACAAAAGTGCATGAAAGAAGTCATAAGGTGTTGTGTGGTCTTTTCATGTACCAGGTGTCTATATTCAATAGATATGAGTATGGTGGTATATAATGTAAAATGTAGCAGTACTTAGGTCAGTAAGTTTACAACCAAAATAACAGCTAAAGGTATGGAAGTTAACATATGATTTTTTGAACTCTTTGAAATGAATCCGTAGAAAATCTATTTTTATTCTATAAAATTATATGAATTTATTTAAAGTAACAAAATATTTTGGAGTTTTAAGTTGTAATATTTATTATACTTATTGTCTATGTGCTAAAACCCTGAAATACAGCAATCAATAAATACATATACTTTTAGATTTTATTTTATTTCCTATTTTGCCTACTGATTTTCTGTTAAACCCAAAACAACCACATTTTACATAGTTTGTTTTAGTTGCAATATATAATTTAATCCCTGAGTTTAAAGGGTTACAGAGATGAATTGTATTACACATGACAGTGAAATGAAACAAACTGGCAGCTTCAGATTTAGATTGCTGAATATTTATAATGTTATTTTCAGTCCCTTCTGGGCTGCACATTATATAACTAAAGATGAATCTTATGCCACCTACTCTTAATGGGCATATGGTATCACTGCTAAACAAAATAGGAAAAAAAGAATGTGGCATTTGCATTCTAAAGTCATTGATATTTAATGCGGTTTGAAAGTAAAATACATTAATTAATCTCCATGTTTTATTCTGGCTCTCCATCACTACATGAAAGTGGAAAGTATTGTGTGTGAAATGTAAATTCTTTAGGCAGCATGGTATCTCATGTGGCATATGACTGCAAGTTAGTAAGATATTAACAGATATTAGCAGGGTATTATATGCTTCAAAGTGCTGAAAAAGGCCTCATCAGTGATTCAGTGGTGCATTTTCAATTACATATTTTAGTAATATCAAGTGATCAAAGCAAAGTTTTCTTCATAAGTCTTTCTTTCTTCTAACCTTGTTTGACTTTATTATCAAACTAGTTTTGTTTCACAGATTAATCAAACTTCCTTCATTCAGTACAATGGTAAGAAAATCATAAATGAACATTGTTTATTATAACCTGTATTAAAAGTTACCACTGTTATTTATGTCACAATGGACTTTCCACTTTGGATAATCCCTACTTGCTACAGCTGCCCCTTAACAATAACCTGATTAGACACCCCCTGCAAGAACACCCATGATCAGCGATAATCTGTAGGGAAAGTAGGCATTTTATTCTATTTTCTGTACATGATTATAGGGGCTTCCATTTTGCCCGAGCTTCTCCTCTGCTCTGGGAACAACATTTAGTGATATGCTTTACAGAATAGTAATGGCCATAGGCAGCAATAGCCTACTCATTATAGCTTACTCATTGAGGTCCATGAGAGTTTTGTAGGCATGCTTTGTGCAGAGAGGAGGAAGTAGATCATCTATTGTCAGTAATGGATGCAATGATGGAGGAATTTGGGTGTTATCTATACAGATGTGATCTTCTGTTGTAATACTGTCTTGTTTGTGATGTAAATGAGGTGACTGCTAAAATGGAAATCCCTACAGAATTGGCAAGTGTTAATCTATTATCAGGCTTAGTTGCCAAAGTGAGGAATAGTGCAGGATAGAGTACTTTTTATAAAATATAAATAGTGACATGGAAAATGAAAAATAAAATCAAAAATTCTTACATATGGTTGATGACACTTTCCTTTTAAGTATTCCTGCAGTGGGAATTTAAAGGAGTTGTCCTTGAAACTAAAATGTGTATCAAGCTATAAGGTAATAAAAGATGTAACCAATCCCTGACCACTCCTATTCTGACTGTACTCATTGTTGATCTCTCACAGTTCTAGTGATGATGTGTTGACACAGAGATGTGACCACTTCAACCAATCAAACCTCAAAACAGTTATCTGCGAACAGACTCTTTGTCCAGAGATATTTTGCCATGGCCTTATTCCCAGATCAAGCTACTATCTTTGAGGAAAGCCAGGTTTATAGGGATCTACCTTCCAAAAGGTGGTGCTAGAGTAAGTTCTCCTTTTCCACCAAGGAGAACTTAATTGCATCTTCTACAAAACAAACATAAAACTGAAACATGGGAAACGCACAGTGGCTCAGTGGTTAGCACTGCAGCCTTGCAGCGCTGGAGTTGTAGATTTGAATCCTGTGAAGGACATCTGCAAGGAGTTTGTATGTTCTCCCCGTGTTTGCGTGGGTTTACTCCCAAGACATACTGATAGGGAATGTAGATTGTGAGCCCTATATTGGACAGTGACTACTGTCAATGTCTGTAAAGCGCTGCGGAATATGATGGTGCTATACAAGTAATCATTAAAAAAAAATATACAGTGGGGAAAAAAGTATTTAGTCAGCCACCAATTGTGCAAGTTCTCCCACTTAAAAAGATGATAGAGGCCTGTAATTGACATCATAGGTAGACCTCAACTATGAGAGACAAAATGAGAAAACAAATCCAGAAAATCACATTGTCTGATTTTTAAAGAATTTATTTGCAAATTATGGTGGAAAATAAGTATTAGTACAATTGCTGGCTGACTAAATACTTTTTTTTCCCCACTGTATATATCCCTGACCTGAACAGAATGACCTTATATAGTATGAAAATCACTGTACAAATGAGGTGTCAATCAAATGGGAGTTGTATAGTGTAGTGTGTAGTGTACACTGATCATGATTGCAGTATTCACATCATGATTGTTGTACTACATATATTTGAAATGTTTGTTTTTTTTTAGATTACATTGCTGAAAAAATAAAATAATAAAAGCATGCAAATTTTCAGAACATGAAAGTTTTAAAAAGTGTGTTCAGTTTTGGCCAAAACTGTGGTCCAAGGGTTCCCTGATTTCCAGAAAATAGAACGTGTTCTACTTTGTGCTCATCTTATTTATTACCAAGTCTACATCTTGAAATTGTAAACTTTGTAAGCACCCATATTAGTCTGCTATTGTTACTATTGGTACTAAACTTACATTTTTTGCTACTCTGAATTGAATTCTCTTTTTACATATGCAGAGTATCTGTACTTTAATTTAGTTGCAGCTCTAATTTCATCATGGCTATAAATGTCTGTATATTATGCTTGGTATTATATACTTATGTTGTCATGCTATGTGATATCATATTTAGCCATTTATTTTCTTATTAGTTAATGTGTTTATGAAAATGCAAAAATGGCATTATTCCATATACACAACACACTTATACATTTATGGTGACCTAGATTTAAAGTTATATCTGGAGTGGCTTGCTTTAGTTTCTGTAATGTATTAATTTAACTGTCAGATTTATTTTACACATGATACTTTCAATAAAAATTTAGACTATGAGCGCCTTTGAATTCAATCTGACAACAAAGCAACACTGTGTGGTACATTAATGAGAAAATGTCAGAAGAATTCATTCTTACAGAGTATTATTGCTGGAAAGCTTCTGACTTCAGAAATAATATAAATACTTTCCTTGCATTTTAGCGGTAAATTAACTGTCATGCAATTGAAAAGTTTCTCTCTGCAGTGCACAATGCATATAGACACTATTGTTGAAAGGTAATTTAATAAGAGAAAAATAAAAGGCACAAATAAATAAAAATTATTTTCACGGTTTTCTAAACCATGCACCTAAAGGGGTTTTCCAGGCAATAATTTTTTTAATGATCTATTCCCTGACAGATATCTCCCCTGACTTCCGCACAGACATGTTTATTCTATAGAATAGTGTTGAGACAAGCTGTTGCTAGACACCTCTGTCAGAAAGAAGTTGTTCAGGATGAGAAAAAAGGTTTGCTTTTTTCCTAGAAATACCACCACTTTTATTGTATGTTGTGTCTTACAGCTCAGTTCTAGTTACTAAGGGAGTTAAGCTACTGAAATACCAGGCCATGGGCAAAAGTAGACATTTTTGTAAACCTTTAATAAGGAGGTGCTGAGAATGCTGAGAAATTGTCCCTTCCCCCCATTTGACACTATAAATACAAATACTTTAAATGATGACTCATAGTCTATAGGCATTGGTATCTAGTATATTGCTGGTCAATAGCAAGTTGATTGACATGCAGCTGTAATGCACAGATATAGCATATATGAAGCATAGATCACAGTGAGGCAGAAAAAAGAACATATTGGGAATACACTGACGAACAAAAAGGTAACAATGTTTTGAACTTTTTACTTTCGGGCTCCATATCTCACCATCCACTACAGATTTGAATGTGAGACTACCATCATTTTATAGAGAATCATCTTGGCTATCTCATACATAAATTTGACTTGCAACTATTTAACATATGATTAGTTATGCAGATTCATGTCATGAAACTGCATTGCTACTGTTTTGCTATTTTGTTAGTATTTTGTAAATCCACCTTTGGCTTTCAACACTGCCTAAATCCTTCAGGGAATGCTCTTGATCAGATTCAAGCATTTCTTGACCGAAATCTGACCCCAGTACTCGAGTGTACAAAGTAACTCGTCTTTTAAGATACTCAAATATAGTTCAGCATTGAGACCACCATCGATCCTGGTCAATTATCCAACACCTTTGGCTATGAAACAACCTTATATCATCAGGTTTCCTCCACCAAACTTGACATTTCCTTCAATTTCTTGATCCGTTAGCCTACTTTGCCTTGTTTCTTCCAGACCCATTTGCACCCATCAGAGCCAAGTCTATGACTTTTGTCTCATCACTCTACCTCCAAATCACCTGTTTCCAATCTTCTACTGTCCATTTTTTGTACTTTTATGCAAACTCGAGCCGACTTCTTATGACGATATTGAAGATGAGGCTTCTTCACCTTTTTTCAGGCCACCATTCAAGACTTGTGTAACACATGTCACACACTGCTTGCATGGACATATTTGATCGCACTATTACGAAGCAAAGGAGCCACCTCCACTGCCATGTTTGTTGTGCCAGAACTGATAGACCTTATGATGAGCTGACTTGCTGACTCCGATATTTTGCCTTAATATCCACGTTGGCTTTTGAATGGGTGGGCAGACTTCATTTTGTATTCTTTCAACTGTCTTGGCACTAACATGATGCAGTATGGCAATTTTCTTGGCCGAGAGTCCACTATCGATGAATGATGCTGTTTCTCTTTCCTCAGGAAATCTTCTTCATGGCTGATCCTTGATTTGAACCAGTGAACTTTTGCTTGGGAATCAACCTAATAAAACACTGAGCTTATTAGGGAATGTGAGAACCAGTTGTTATCTGTAGTATACAATAAGAAAAATATTTTACCACCACCAGTAACAAAACAGTAACAATGCAGTTACATGACAAGAATCTGTACAACTAATCATATGCTAAATAGTTTCAAGTCAAATTTATGTATGTGATAGCCAAGATGATTGTCTATAAAATGATGGTAGTCTCACATTCGAAGCTATAGTGGTTGGTGAGATATGGAGCATGAAAGTCAAAAGTTCAAAACATTGTTACCCTTTTGCTCATCAGTGTATGTGCACAGATATCACACCAAGATATGGCTGTAAACATGGTCCATGATGAGAGCAGAGAAGGCAACCTCAATTAGGCAACATACAGTGCCTTGTGAAAGTATTTGGCCCCCTTGAACTTTTCAACCTTTTGCCACATTTCAGGCTCAAACATAAAGATATAAAATTTTAATTTTTTGGTGAAGAATCAAATACAAGTGGGACACAATCGTGAAGTGGAACGAAATTTATTGGATATTTTAAACTTTTGTAAAAAATAAAAAAACTGAAAAGTGGGGCATGCCAAATTATTTGGCCCCCTTAAGCTAATACTTTGTAGCGCCACCTTTTGCTGCGATTACAGCTGCAAGTCGCTTGGGGTATGTCTCTATCAGTTTTGCACATCGAGAGACTGAAATTCTTGCCCATTCTTCCTTGGAAAACAGCTCGAGCTCAGTGAGGTTGGATGGAGAGCATTTGTGAACAGCAGTTTTCAGCTCTTTACAGATTCTCGATTGGATTCAGGTCTGGACTTTGACTTGGCCATTCTAACACCTGGATACGTTTATTTGTAAACCATTCCATTTTAGATTTTGCTTTATGTTTGGGATCATTGTCTTGTTGGAAGATAAATCTCCGTCCCAGTCTCAGGTCTTTTGCAGACACCAACAGATTTTCTTCCAGAATGGTGCTGTATTTGGCTCCATCCATCTTCCCATCAATTTTAACCATCTTCCCTGTCCCTGCTGAAGAAAAGCAGGCCCAAACCATGATGCTGCCACCACCATGTTTGACAGTGGGGATGGTGTGTTCAGGGTGATGAGCTGTGTTGCTTTTACACCAAACATATCGTTTTGCATTGTGGCCAAAAAGTTCGATTTTGGTTTCATCTGACCAGAGCACCTTCTTCCACATGTTTGGTGTGTCTCCCAGGTGGCTTGCGGCAAAGTTTAAACGAGACTTTTTATGGATATCTTTGAGAAATGGCTTTCTTATTGCCACTCTTCCATAAAGGCCAGATTTGTGCAGTGTACGACTGATTGTTGTCCTATGGACAGACTCTCCCACCTCAGCTGTAGATCTCTGCACTTCATCCAGAGTGATCATGGGCCTCTTGGCTGCATCTCTGATCAGTCTTGTCCTTGTTTGAGATGAAAGTTTAGAGGGACGGCCGGGTCTTGGTAGATTTGCAATTGTCTGATACTCCTTCCATTTCAATATGATCGCTTGAACAGTGCTCCTTGGGATATTTAAAGTTTGGGAAATCTTTTTGTATCCAAATCCGGCTTTACACTTCTCCACAACAGCATCACGGACCTGCCTGGTGTGTTCCTTGGTCTTCATGAAGCTCTCTGTGCTTTGAACAGAACCCTGAGACTATCACAGAGCAGGTGCATTTATACGGAGACTTGATTACACACAGGTGGATTATATTTATCATCATCAGTCATTTAGGACAACATTGGATCATTCAGAGATCCTCACTGAACTTCTGGAGTGAGTTTGCTGCACTGAAAGTAAAGGGGTCGAATAATATTGCACGCTCTACTTATCAGTTTTTTATTTTTTACAAAAGTTTAAAATAACCAATAAATTTCATTCCACTTCACAATTGTGTCCCACTTGTTGATTCTTCACCAAAAAATTAAAATTTTATATTCTTATGTTTGAAGCCTGAAATGTGGCAAAAGGTTGAAAAGTTCAAGGGGGTCGAATACTTTCGCAAGGCACTGTAAATAATCTCATAAAGGCAAAGAAATCAAGTCACAGTACATGTAAAACAGTCAGTAGGAAATAAAATATGCATATACTAGAGAAAGCTTACAAATAAAAGTGCTTCATTCAAGCCAAATGGGTTATAAGATTTGAAACTATAGATCCACTGTGTTTCTTTCTGTAGGATGATCCCAATTACTTACCCTAGGTGAGGACCGTATACGTTCAATCAGTGATTTGGATTTGAGGTTACCATTGTGAAATTCATATACTCGTCTAGATAAGGTTTTATACTGCTTGTGTTCTTTATCCTTGATTTGTTTCTCCACCCTTCTTCGAAATTCCCTTTTTTGTTTTTCCGATATAATGTTTATGATAGGGACATTGACGTAAATACACTACTCTGCTGCTATAACAGTAGTGAAAGGAGAGGCAAACATGCGCACCGCAGTCCATTCACAAGGGGCACTTGGGAGTAATTGCAAGGGGTCCCTTATTCTCCTAGCTTAACTTAAACCCTAGGGATGGCATCTATAGCTGTCATACTATAATTTAGTGATACCATAATTGGGAGGGGGAAGTGAAAACCAGCAATATGTCAAAACCTGTTTGGATATGTCCTTACTTTGTTCATGGTATAAATGACAAGTTAAAAGATGAGAGAGAGCACTTTCGGAGGGCAGAATTTGGCTTTTGGCTTTCAGAGGGCAGATTATGCTGAAATGGTTTTTGTGTGCCATGCCACATTTGCAGAGCACCGAAGTACCAATACAGTGAAAACCCCCATAAGTGACCACCATATTGGAAAGACAACATCATGAATTTATCAAGCAGTGTAATGATAGTTTTGAACCCACAGTTGTTTCACTTAATTTATTAACACTTGGGTATTAAAATGAAAAACTATACTTTTAATAGCAAAGTGTTTCTTTAGACCTACATTTTTCATTTTCAAGGGGCTATAGGAGAAAATCCACCATTTGTTGCACAGTTTCTCCTGATACCACACATGTGGTCATTTAGTCACTTGGCAGGGCTCATAACCCGGCCATTTCACACAAACTTTGCTGGATTAATTTTTGAGCACTATGACTGGACTTTTGAAAAGCCCCTGAGCCACCAGTCCAGTGGATTGATGGACGGGAGTGAGATCCGGGGTTGGCGATCCATTAACAGCTGGGACACTATTGAAGGCTCCCAGGCTTGTCTCCTATGCATTTCAATTACAGGAGGCTCTATGCAGCATGTAATAGAAGTGCCACCATTTTTCAATGCCACTGAAATGCATTGCATTATTGATCAGACCCCCAGGGGTTCAAGACCCCTAGGGGGTCTAATAATTACAGTGTTTAAAAAAAAAAATAATAATAATAATAAATAAATAAATTAAAAATTAAAAGAACAAAAAATTCTAATCACCCCTATTTCCCTATAACACATATATAATTACTTAAAGTGAAACACATGCACATTAGGTATTCATGTGTTCAAAAATGCCTGGTCTACAAACTTATAAAAATATTTTTCCCATACAGTGAATGCCGTAGAGGGGAAAAAAAATCAAAAAAAGCTGAACCACCATTTTTTCATTGTTTCACCTCCCATAAAAAGTTAGATAAAAAAAGATCAAATTGGTATACATAAAAAGTACATCTGACCCACAGATGTACACAGAAATATTAAAAAGTTATATAGCAACTTCAAGTAATTTTTATTCTGCAAATTTTGCATTATTTTAAAGTAGTTAAGCATAAAAAGAACTATATCCAAGGTCTCCATTTTAGCTGCCTAGCGAACACCGTAAAAATAAAGCCTGTAAGAAAGCTGAATTTTTTTCCAGTTTCCCAGTATAATACAGTGGGGGAAAAAAGTATTTAGTCTGCCGCCAATTATGCAAGATCTCCCACTTAAAAAAGATGAGAGAGGCCTGTAATTTACATCATAGGTAGACCTCAACTATGAGAGACAAAATGAGAAAACAAATCCAGAAAATCACATTGTCTGATTTTTAAAGAATTTGTTTGCAAATTATGGTGGAAAATAAGTATTTGGTCAATAATAAAAGTTCATCTCAATACTTTGTTATATATCCTTTGTTGGCAATGACAGAGGTCAAACGTTTTCTGTAAGTCTTCACAAGGTTGGCACACACTGTTGCTGGTATGTTGGCCCATTCCTCCATGCAGAACTCCTCTACAGCAGTGATGTTTTGGGGCTGTCGCTGGGCAACACGGACTTTCAACTCCCTCCAAAGGTTTTCTTTGGGGTTGAGATCTGGAGACTGGCTAGGACCTTGAAATGCTTCTTACGAAGCCACTCCTTCATTGCCCTGGCAGTGCGCTTCGGATCATTGTCATGCTGAAAGACCCAGCCACATTTCATCTTCAATGCTCTTGCTGATGGAAGGAGGTTTGCACTCAAAATCTCACGATACATGGCCCCATTCATTCTTTCATGTACATGGATCAGTCGTCCTGGTCCCTTTGCAGAGAAACAGCCCCAAAGCATGATGTTGCCACCCCCATGCTTCACAGTAGGTATGGTGTTCTTTGGATGCAACTCAGCATTCACTCACCTCCAAACACGACGACTTGTGTTTCTACCAAACATTTCTACTTTGGTTTCATCTGACCATATGACATTCTCCCAATACTCTTCTGAAACATCCAAATGCTCTCTAGCAAACTTCAGACAGGCCCGGATATGTACTGGCTTAAGCAGAGGGACACATCTGGCACTGCAGAATCTGAGTCCCTGGTGGTGTAGTGTGTTACTGACGGTAGCCTTTGTTACGTTAGTCCCAGCTTTCTGCAGGTCATTCACTAGGTCCCCCCGTGTGGTTCTGGGATTTTTGCTCACCGTTCTTGTGATCATTTTGACCCCACGGGGTGAGATCTTGCGTGAAGCCCCTGATTGAGGGAGATTATCAGTGGTCTTGTATGTCTTCCATTTTCTAATTATTGCTCCCTTTTGGAGGGAGTTGAAAGTCCGTGTTTCCCAGCGACAGCCCCAAAACATCACTGCAATAGGCAAGCAGCTTGGTGTGAAGAAATCAACTGTGGGAAGAACAGGTAACAAAGAGCAAGGAATATAGCCAGTAAGCGTAATGCAATAACCAATGCCAATGTGAATGTGAGCAAAGAATAAATAGAAAAAAAAAAGAACCCGCCCCAGACTTGATAGGAGGAAAGGCTGTTAATCACACAGGCAAGGCCAAAATTAACTATTAGTGGAGCAGAGGAAAACCAAGGTGAAGTAGACAGGTGTGGCAGAAAATCAATTACATAATCTAGGACAGTGTTCAGACTGAGCAACAAGAATCTTAAACAAGGAATCAAACTGAGCACGCCTCCTGCGCCGCCTTGTGCGGGCGGAGGGTGGTGCAGAGACCCGAACAGGCAGAGACGTTACAGTGATTTTCTGGATTTGTTTCTCATTTTGTCTCTCATAGCTGAGTTCTACCTATGATGTCAATTACAGGCCTATCTCATCTTTTTAAGTGAGAGAACTTGTACAATTGGTGGCTGACAATACTTTTTTCCCACTGTAGATTGGCAATCATTAGAACTAAGCAGTTGCCAGCACAAGACTTCATTAGCATCAAAGCTGCTACAAAATCAAGTTGTGTTAGTATTATTCTAAGGATGTTAAGTGCGTACTTTAACATGTAGGAAAAACATAACTTATCTCATCATTTTAAAGAGATTATTCATTATTCTACTCTCTAAAATAACTTCTGTATTGATTCCTTATATTTTTCAAGATTTACAGTTTATGTTAATGAATGAAACTTGGCCTAAAATGTATGTGAATTGGAAACAGAAACGTAGCGGCAAGAAACGTAGCAGAAGAAACGCTATGTGTTACAGTACCTGCAAAATGAATGAGATTCTGGCTAATCCCATCCACACAATGCAGAAAAAAAAACAGCTGCAGAAAAGCTGCATTTTCAAAAACGCCTGCATTTTTGGAAATCACAGCATATTAACTATACCAGTGGAAACAATGGTGTTTCCCTATAGGTTTAATCCGCTGAGAAAAACTCAGCAAAAATGCAATGGAAAAAGCTGTAGAAAAAAATGCATGCATTTCCACTGCGTTTTTTTCCGCAGAGTTTTTTTATCTGTGTTTCGCTACATGGGGCCTTAGCCTGAAAATCGGTAACCATGGGTGCAATGCAACATATAAAGCATAGAAGAAGAAAGTGACCAACCTCTTTTTTTCACAAATTGTTTTTTCTTTTCACTATACCCTGCACCATGTTACATATTATTTAATTTGCAGTTCTATGAACAAGATTAATGATTTCATTAGTGTCCTTGAAGCCTGTGTTCTGAAAATTTTGCTAAAAGAAGCCTAAATCTTTAGACTACATATATACAGTATCAAATATCCTAGAATACCCCTACCCTAAGCAACAAGTGATACAAGTGAGTTCCTGTTACATTTTCATATCTTATCTTCTGTACATCAAAATATAGTATTTCTTATACTCAAGGTAACATTTCTGTAGTCTTATTTATAACTCATAGATATAAGCACACAATCTTCATAACAGTACTTCATGCATCTGTGACTTTGTGTTTTATACTAATATTAAAACTGCATTTGATTATCATCTGCAATCTGTTCATAATACTCCTACATATGTTTACATGAATCTGAATGTCAAAACTGAATCTGTATGAACTATGAGAATAACAAGAAACATTACTTTTTGTAGATGGCATATTAGTTATTTGAAGCACATGAGGTCATGACAGTCACTGTTTAGATTTTGATTTATCTTTGTCTTAAGATAGGTTTGAATTGGAATTAAAGAGTAGATAGTAAAGACTTAAAAGTTTGAGTTTTAGATATGTAACTATTATGAACAATTTATTTGATTTTTCTTAAAATCTATCAAGGTTCCAAGCAACCACTTACCAAAGTGGAGCTGCTGTTACTATTGAATTCAACAGCGGCAGTGGCTCTCCTGTGATTGGCCTACAGGACCACCAGGTTTTTCTACCAAAATGAATCAGGGACCCAAACTAACCGAACCCGAAACAAAAGAAATCTTCATGGGTTTGCTCATCTCCATTTTTTACAAGTCCAAGCACATCAAACATAAAGATTAAATCATCATCCATTCCACAAAGACATAATTTGGGGTTGATATCTATATTGAAGGTGCCTAACTTGTCAGGGTTCCCCTCCTCTATTCCTGTAACCAGATGGTTATGAAACAGGAATTATGACACCCATGACTTTGATTTTATACTTTCCTTTGTTCAATATCATCATTTTGGCCTGATATGCTTCCAGAACGAAAATATAGTTGTGATGTCTGGTCTACACATGTACTTGTAAATTAGGTGTCTGTTTACCCTGAATGAACATCCTGCTTTAATTAATGACTTACATCCTGACCTGTGGAAGGGAATTGTTATTACCATGTACATCAGACACTTAGACTTACAACAGACAACTACACAATGAACAACAAGAAATAACCACTACTATGAATAAAATCATAAAATAACTAATGTCATGGCTCTAAATCATAAGATTTATACATAATTCATTGCAACAACTAATATTCAAATTACAGTGGTCCCTTCGATCAGAGGTCCCACCACAGTTAATACTTGCCCTCACACACAGGTAATATTACCTGTGGGGGGCACTACTAGAGTATTATTACAGTAATAGTGCCCCTCAATTAATAACATTACCTGTGTGAGGATCTCTGTTATAAACTGTGGGGTGGGGCACTATAACTGTAATATTACCTGTGTGTGGGGTGGGAACTATTACCTGTGGGGGAAACTGTTAGGGCACTAATACAGTAATAGTACCCCCTGAGAGATGGCTCCCCCCCCTTGCCCTACCTATACTTTATTAAGGGAGCTCTCTCCATATCACCCCTAATTGAGTGAGGGCCCCCACACTACTCAAACTTTTATTAAGAGAGCTGTCTATACTACCAATAAGTTATGCATGATATGAGAGAGATCCCCCTTAATAAAGTATAAGTAAATAAATTTAATAATTAAGAAAATACAATAAAGTGCATATTTATGAGCCGCCCAATTGCCCCACTAATGAAAACCCACCAATTGCTCCACCCCTCTTTTATGGCTTGCATGAAAGTGGTCCTAACTTACAATGGTCAACCTGGAGTACATTAGTAATTAAATGTGAGCAATGTAATGTTCTCCAGTCAAATTTACCATGTGTATTAGAAATTGCAGTAATGTCAAAAAACTTTATTGTTGTAAGATGGTATATTTTATATTTATTTCTTACCTCTTCACAGCTTCTCCTCAACCAGGTAATATGTGCTGAGAACTGTGACATATCCCCTTTTCAACTCAAGTTTATCCAGTGAATAAATTGTTCTGGTAATCAGTGGCCAACCCAAAGGTCAGTGCCTAACCGATCAGTTTATTTATGGAATACATACATTGAACAGCAAAAGGGGAACAATGTTTTGAACTTATGATTTTCAGGTTCCATATCTCACCATCTACTACCATGTGAGACTACCATCATTTTATAAAGAATCATGTTGGCTATCTCAGACATAAATTTGACTTTTTAGCATATGGTTAGTTATGCAGATTATAGCCATGTAACTGCATTGTTACAGTTTTGCTCCTAAAAATCAAAATTTTTATTTTTATTATTTTGTAAATCCACCTTTGGCTTTCAACACTGTCTGAATCCTTCTGGGCATACTCTCGATCAGATTCAAGCATGTCTTGACCAAAATCACATCCCAGGTCTATTCTACATGTTCCCAATGTTGGTGTATACTGGTTGACTCACTTGGGTATGAATACAGCTTTTTCTTCACCTCTACCCACAAGTGTTTAATTGGGTTGTAGTCTGGGGACTGTGGGAGCCAATCCAGCACCTCTACTTCATTGTCCTTGAACCATTTCTTCGCTAATCTCAACGTATGCTTCAGGTCGTTGTCCTGCTGGAACACTATGTCGCCCTTTTCATACCCATAGTACTCGATTGTATGACGTAACTCATCTTGTAGGATACTCACATATAGCTCAGCATTGAGGCCACCATTGAAAATGTATTGATTTGAAAGGTTGGTCATCTCTTGAAACATATATCTGGACATGCACAGCCACAAAGAAAGATAATGATGGACACATCTGTATCCTAATAATATGCAATAAATTGTAGCAGTGGGAAAACCCCTTTCACATTTAATGATATGCTAGAATTGTGGATAAAGGATATGCTTTTGAAACACTTGTATAAAAATAGCACAACTATTATTTTTACATCTGGCATATGTTTCTACGGTTCTTTTTGAATAGTACTTTGAATGTTCATTTACAAAAGCAAAGCATGTTTCTTCTACTGTACATTCTAATGCTAGATATAAAGGACCTATGTCAAATATGTAAAACAGATCTCTCTTTTGTATCTACATTTAATCTATTATGTCTGTGGAATATTCCCTAAGGGACTTTTAAGCAGGGGTTATAAATAAATTTCAGTTGAACAAGTAAAGCTTGTACATTTAAGTAATAGATTACGTGTAGGAGGCAGAACAAAAGGCTTGAAAAGAAGAGACACCAACAGTCTTCAAAAACATTTTGTCTAACAGCAGATTATATAAAAATGAAGTAGCCACAGTAGGATATTTCAGTAACCAGAAAAATGAAAAACTAGCAAAAGAAGAAAAAGATGATATTGTCTTTAAAGCTAAATTTGCAATATCTTAGAAGACTATTTTAGTGTTACATTTTTGGTACATTGCATTTAAAATATTGACTTCAGAATATGTACTACAATACAAAGACTTTATTTCAGAAATTAAAACATGTAACAACTAACTGAAATAAATTTATAAGTCTTAAGATGCATCAATTTAATCAGTAAAATGGCACATGTGGCAAGAAGAATTTTATGCAACTTTCAAGTCATATTATACACATTTTTCTGCACACCTAATGCATGGTATACTTGTACACAATTTTGTGCCAAACATACAGTTCACTTTTTATTTGTCCCTCTCTTGAAATAATACCATCATGTGACAAGCTATGTCATAAAGAACAAAAGTACACATTTTCAAACCAATGCTAGTAATAACTGCTCCTTTCTGACCACCTATACTGCTGCAATAGGGCTACACACAATTTCTCACTGGGTGTGACAAAACACAGTGAATCAAAGAAAACAACATGCCAGCTTAAATGGTCACTATCTTTTTAGTCAACTTAGTTTCATTTAATAGAGCAGGTCCAATCACAGGCCTCAGGCAATTTTCATCTTTTATATGGCACTGATCTGCATATACTATCTCCAGAGAAGTCACTTGTTGAAAAATACACCCTCATACAGTGCTGGCCAAAAGTATTGGCACCCCTGCAATTCTGTCAGATAATACTCAATTTCTTCCAGAAAATGATTGCAATCACAAATGCTTTGGTAATAATATCTTAATTTATTTTGCTTGCAATGAAAAAACACAAAAGAGAATGAAAAAAAAAGTCAAATCATTGATCATTTTACACAAAACTCCAAAAATGGGCCGGACAAAAGTATTGGCACCCTCAGCCTAATACTTGGTAGCACAACCTTTAGACAAAATAACTGCGAACAACTGCTTCCAGTAACCATCAATGAGTTTCTTACAATGCTCTGCTGGAATTTTAGACCATTCTTCTTTGGCAAATTTCTCCAGGTCCCTGAGATTTGAAGGGTGCCTTCTCCAAACTGCCATTTTGAGATCTCTCCACAGGTGTTCTATGGGATTCAGGTCTGGACTCATTGCTGGCCACTTTAGAAGTCTCCAGTGCATTCTCTCAAACCATTTTCTAGTGCTTTTTGAAGTGTGTTTTGGGTCATTGTCCTGCTGGAAGACCCATGACCTCTGAGGGAGACCCAGCTTTCTCACACTGGGCCCTATATTATGCTGCAAAATTTGTTGGTAGTCTTCAGACTTCATAATGCCATGCACACGGTCACGCAGTCCAGTGCCAGAGGCAGCAAAGCAACCCCAAAACATCAGGGAGCCTCCATCATGTTTGACTGTAGGGACCGTGTTCTTTTCTTTGAAGGCCTCTTTTTTTTTTTTCCTGTAAACTCTATGTTGATGCCTTTTCCCAAAAAGCTCTACTTTTGTCTCATCTGACCAGAGAACATTCTTCGAAAAAGTTTTTGGCTTTCTCAGGTAAGTTTTGGCAAACTCCAGCCTGGCTTTTTTATGTCTCAGGGTCAGAAGTTGGGTCTTCCTGGGTATCCTACCATAGAGTCCCTTTTTATTCAGACGCCGACGGATAGTACGGGTTGACACTGTTGTACCCTCGGACTGCAGGGCAGCTAGAACTTGTTTGGATGATAGTCGAGGTTCTTTAGCCACCATCCGCACAATCTTTCGTTGAAATCTCTCGTCAATTTTTCTTTTCCGTCCACATCTAGGGAGGTTAGCCACAGTGCCATGGGCTTTAAACTTCTTGATGACACTGCGCACGGTAGACACAGGAACACTCAGGTCTTTGGAGATGGACTTGTAGCCTTGAGATTGCTCATGCTTCCTCACAATTTTGCTTCTCAAGTCCTCAGACAGTTCTTTGGTCTTCTTTCTTTTCTCCATTCTCAATGTGGTACACACAAGGACACAGGACAGAGGTTGAGTCAACTTTAATCCATTTCAAGTGGCTGCAAGTGTGATTTAGTTATTGCCACCACCTGTTATGTGCCACATGTAAGTAACAGGTGCTGTTAATTACACAAATTAGAGAAGTATCACCTGATTTTTCAAAGGGTGCCAATACTTTTGTCCACCCCCTTTTTTATGTTTGGTGTGGAATTATATCCAATTTGGCTTTTTGACAATTCTTTTTGTGATTTTCCATTGAAGACAAATTAAATGAAGATATTATTACCAAAGCATTTGTGATTGCAATCATTTTCTGGAAGAAATTGAGTATTATCTGACAGAATTGCAGGGGTGCCAATACTTTTGGCCAGCACTGTACAAGCCTGTGCACCATACACATAAGCAGGGTACAGCTTTCTTTAGTGAAGCAATGGAAAGAATAACAAATTGCAGGATTTCACAGGATTTCACAGAAAGAAGCCAAAATTTGTGGATAAAATAAACTAAAACTAAAGATTCAAAAAACAATGGCCCTGGCAAGGAAGCCAAGGACCAAATGTCTGCCGCTGGAGTTATATTCAATAAGAGTAACTCCCAATAGGAAAACCAAACTGACTCCATATGCTATATTATTTGGAGGATCCCCTAAAACTGGGTGTTACTTTCCCCAGCCCATGCAACATCATCACTCTGATCTTACTGAGTATTTAAGGACCTTGCAAAAGGAACTAGCAAAAGTTCATTCTCAAGTCTTTTCTTCCATTCCAGATCAGTTTATTGGAGCTCACAAGTTGAAGCCTGGAGACTGGGTATTTGTCAGAAGAGCCCTAGAATCACAATTTGACGTTCCTTATCAAGGTTTGTTGACAACATCTACATCAGTCAAGGTTGAAGGGAGACCTGTGTGGATCCATGCGTACCCCCTCCACTCGAAAAGTTAGACGCAGGAGGCAGCAACCCTGGCACATGCCACAGACACGTTTTCTTCAGCGGTGCTCTAGGTGTGCTGAACATCTGTGCAGAAAATCACGTACACGTGCAGACTTCCTCCACTTCAAATTTATGCTTAAACCCTATAGCTCTGCCCTTCACCTCGCCAAACAAGCCTACTTCACCGTTCTCATCTCTTCTCTCTCCTGTAACTCTAAAAGGCTCTTTGAAACTTTTCACTCCTTACTCACCCTTAAGGTGCAGGCGCCATTCATAGACCTTAGTGCAGATGACCTTGCCACTTATTTCCATGACAAAATTGATAAGATCCGTCAGAAAATAACTGCCCAATCCCCAGATGGCATTGAACCCCTCACCAACCGCACTTCAGACTGTTCATTCTCATCTTTTGAACCTGTTACAGAAGAGGAAGTCTCTCAGCAACTTTCTTCTTCTCGCCCTACGACCTGCAGTAGTGACCCTTTCCCCTCACACCTTCTCCAGCCTCTGTCTCCTGCTGTCACGACTTACCTTACTAAAATATTTAACCTCTCTCTCTCTTCTGGAATTTTCCCATCCTCTTTCATCACCCCACTATTGAAGAAATCCTCCCTTGACTCGTCCTGTGCTGCTAACTATCGACCTGTCTCTAGCCTCCCCTTCATCTCCAAAATCTTGAAACGCTTGGTCTATTCTCATTTAATCCACTATCTTTCTGCTAACTCTCTTCTTGACCCCTTACAATCTGGCTTCCACACGCTGCACTCTACTGAAACAGCCCTCACAAAAGTCTCCAATGATCTCCTGACAGCTAAATCCAAAGGTGATTTCTCTCTTCTTATTCTTCTAGATCTCTCAGCAGCATTTGACACTGTTGACCATCAACTTCTCCTCACTATGCTCCACTCTGTCGGCCTCACGGACACCGCGCTCTCCTAGTTCTACTCTTATTTCTCTGACCGCACTTTCTGTGTATCATTTGCGGGCTCTGTTTCTTCCCCTCTTCCTCTTGCCGTCGGGATTCCTCAGGGCTCGGTCCTAGGCCCCCTGCTCTTCTCCCTCTACATGGCCCCCATTGGACAAACCATCACCAGATTTGGCTTCCGGTATCATCTTTATGCTGATGACACCCAATTATATACGTCATCCCGTGACATCACTCCTGCACTAATACAGAACACCAGTGACTGTCTCTCTGCTGTTTCAAATATCAGGTCTTCGCTCTATCTGAATCTGAATCTCTCATATCACAAGGCATTATGGGAAAGGAGCTGGGGAGCTCATGCGCCCTCTATTGGATGTAACAGATCCTCAATTTGCTTTTGACTCACCGAGCCTTGAGACAGCAAAGGGAGCTTAGCCAAGCCAATTTCACTTATCTGCATACAGCGCTGTTTCCGGATTGTTGTCCTTCATCAGTACAGAGCAAAGTGAATTGGCTGGCTTAGTGGGAGGCAATGAGTGGGTTAGGGACAAGAATCTCTCACATTGAGGAGAGCACCAGTGAAGGTGTGTAGAGATTTTAATTGCCTTTCGCCCTCTACTTAGCATCTACATATCACAAGGCATTATGGGAAAGGAGCTGGGGAGCTCATGAGCCCTCTATTGGATATAACAGATCCTCAATTTGCTTTTGACTCACCGAGCCTTGAGACAGCAAAAGGGATCTTAGCCAAGCCAATTTCACTTATCTGCATACAGCGCTGTTTCCGGATTGTTGTCCTTCATCAGTACAGAGCAAAGTGAATTGGCTGGCTCTCTCAAAGACTGAACTACTGCTGTTTCCACCATCTAATAGATCTGTCCCTGATATCTCCATTGCAGTCTCCGGCCTTACCATAACTCCTAGGCAGCTTGGCCGCTGCCTCGGGGTTATGTTTGACTCAGACCTTTCCTTCACCCCCATATCCAATCACTCGCACGCTCATGTCAACTCCAACTCAAACACATCTCCAGAATACGCCCTTTCCTTACCACAGATACACTAAAGACACATATTGTTGCCCTGATCCAATCTTGCCTTGACTACTGTAACTCCTTACTAATCGGTCTTCCCCTTACTAAACTCTCCCCTCTACAATCTATTCTGAATGCAGCAGCCAGGCTCATCTATCAGTCTAAACGCTACAGCGATGCATCTGGTCTGTGCCAGTCACTACATTGGCTGCCTATTCAATACAGAATACAATATAAACTTATCACCCTCATCCACAAGACTATCCATAATGCTGCACCTCACTACATTTCCTCCCTCATCTCTGTCTATCACCCAATCCAAGCTCTCCGTTCACTCAATGACCTAAGACTAACATCCTCTATTATCAGAACCTCCCACGCTCGTATACAAGACTTCTCCCGAGTTGCACCACTTCTCTGGAATGCTCTATCCCGGACTATCAGATTAACCCCCATTTCTACAGCTTCAAGCACAAACTAAAGACATATCTTTTCAGACAGGCCTATCACAACTCCTAATGTAAACCCTTCCGTAGTTAGATTCCCTAAAACCTACCCTCTGCTCCCACATTACCTCACAGGATATGATGCGGTATCATAATAACTTTATGTCCAGGCACCATCTGCACGTTAAAGGACACGACTGGTAACGGCACATACAGCTTTATATATGTGTAATGACAGTATCCTGTATTACAAAATTGTCTGACCATTGTATAAGTAATGCTACCTCCGATGCTGCCCCTGCTACCTCTTGTGTCATCTCCTCTACCTCATAGATTGTAAGCTCTTGTGAGCAGGGTCCTCAGTCCCATTGTCTTAATTGACTATTTCTTTGTAATGTATCTTTTTTGTCTGCACTTGAACCCTACAAATTGTACAGTGCTGCGGAATATGTTAGCGCTATATAAATAAAATGTATTATTATTATTATTATTATTATTATTATTACCATTGCAGAAGAACTGTGTCTTCATGCCCTGAGGATGGTGATGAAGGCCATCCTAATTCTGCAACTGGGAAGCAGGACAGTGGAACAGGGAAGTTGGGAAGATAATATTATAATCAAAAGCCATCTAATGGTTGCTAAAATGACAAATGATGGGTTTGCACTGCTATGAAAATAACCATGTCAGTAACTCCATAGATTGCAGTTCCAATCATTAGAGGTGACAAAGGTCCTTTTAGTCCTGTCACTAAGCATCAATTCATGTTGAAACTAAAAATCAAGCCATTCCTATTTCTGTTTTTACTCCTCTAGCTCATGGAAGTGTATGCCTAACCATTAAACCTGGGAACAGGGCAGATTCTACTTGGCTAGGGGATTCACACTGCAGCAGTAGAAAGGGCATAACAGTAGTAAAGATAAATTCTACATGCAAGTGAATGTATTGAATATTTACAATTGTAAGTACAATGACAACTCTAAATGGAACTGGACCATTACCATAAAAGATTGTGTTTTCTCATTAACCTGGGGAAAATTCCAGTTCCTGAATAAGCCAAAAAAATGTCAGAGTACATAAAGATGATCTTTTTGTTGAGGCCATGATTAGCATTGTCAATTCCTATGTGGTATACAATGAAGGAATATCTAGTGTTTGGGAAAATGCATACAAATGGGTGCCTCCAAATTCTCAGGGTAGTCTCTAGGCATAGGCCTGGTTACCCGCATCTACACGATGATGAATTAAGACGAAGAGACTGAACAACTATTCGGCCCTTATAGCTGCTGTGATCAATCATACCTCTGATGCAATACTGAAACTAAAATGAGGAAGAACATCAATGGAGAAAATTGGCACTGGATTTAGTTTTTACCAAAGAAGGGGGTATGTGTGCGGTCATAGGGCTCTTTTGAAATTCTGTAAGACCATGTAACAAAAGTGAGGGAGCTTCAAGAAGAGACTCGCAAAATAGCTGAGAATAGCTGGAATCCATTCAAAGCTTTAGGAATAAATTTTGAATGATGGGTCTCAGGGCTCCTGTTGCTATTAGTGCAGATTATTGTAGGCATTATAATCATTGTATTGCTTCTTAACATTATCATTGCTTGTGTGCTTGAGTTACTCATGAAATGCTCTTTTACTCGCAAGGCTTCAAGAAACAAAAGGAACTAGAAGGCAACATCTGTATCCAAGATGACAGCTGATTTCCAGAAAATTCCCTCATTAACTCAGAAGCAGCAAAGGTGGAAGTTTTTCAAGAAGAATATGAGCAATATGAAATTTTGTGTCTACTGTGGTGATGCATGGAAAGGGGAATGCTATAAGCGATAGGAGTTACGGAAGGACAACACTTCCCACCTTAAAGGGGTTATCCAGCTTCCAAAAATTATCTGGAAATACATCCACAGAGTGCTAACTACTCGCTGTTCCCGTATGCAGCCTTTTCTTGGCTTTATTTTACTTGAGACTCCTTGTATCCATGTTATCTACATGCAGTGAATCTGTGAACAAACTATAGTTCCCATGATGCATCTCCCTGCTCTCCCCTCCAATGAAATCACAGGTAATAAATCACTCCCACATCTGAGGTCACATGTTCTGTGAAGTTTCGTTCAAGCCTACTTCCCCCCTCCCTCCTATGAGCAGCAAACACAGAGAGTGAGAGCAGGCAGAAGAATCATGGGAACTGTAGTTTGGGAACAAATGCTAAGGCTTTGCTAGAGCTAGGGAAATAACAGGTATAGACATAAAATTGAACAAAAGAGGGGAATGATAGGGTTATCGTAATTGGTTAATTAATTAGTGAAATTAATACATGTTCAGATAGAATCAGAAGATGTAGTCATGAAGGGTTTAACAAAATAAATTGCTATTATATTACTGTTAATGAATGACTCAGTTTAATGTTTAGCATAATTTGGACAGGATACTGTGAAATATTTGTTTTCAGAATTTTGTTGAGCAAATTGTTCTAAACTGTTGTTTGGAAAGCAGAAGTACTAGAAGTGACCTTATAAACTTTTTACTTTATAAGTGGCAGGTAACCACAAGGCAATCGCAGAACATATAGCTCATATATAATTTTGATGTAATTTTATATGACGTATATATTAGCATTTTGAGATATAATAAACCTGGCCTGGTAAGACCACTCCCCAGAGCACCATCAGCCATGTTGGGAAAACCCATAGTAACGGGACGCCCAAACATGTCTGGTGTGTATAAAACAGACCCTCGGATTACACTAAAATGAGGAATGTCCTCGCTAGGTTGGGGCTTAGACACCTAATTATTTCTGAAAGTTCATCAATTACTAAGAGGAGCTGTCAATATACAAGCAGCTATTGTAAATACAGTAAATTACATCAACATAAAATTTACATATATCAGTCCAAAAATGATAAACTCATATCCCTATATATAAGAGATAACATATGAAAACATGATCATATAAATAGGAAACCTCAATTATTCTATGTTAGATATTAATAGAGGGTATATCCACAACTTCACATATAGAATTATTAAATAAAGCAATTAAAATGAAGTTGCTCATTTAATCCATATGGTCTTAGAGTGTCCAGACGGAAGATCCACTGTGCTTCCCTTTGAAGGGTTGCATGTTCCGAATCACTTCCCCTAATTGATGTTTTAACCAAATCAATTCCAATAAATTTGATGCTTTCCAAACTTTCATTGTGTACTTGGAGAACATATTTGGCTATGGGGGTATCATGTTCATTCCTGATGTCCCCCACGTTTCCCAGTCCTTCTTCTGAGCTCACGATTGGTTTTACCAACATAGTCCACTTTATATTCATATGTGATTTTATATATGACACCTTTTACACGACAAGAGATAAAATGTCTAATTTCAAAATCAGTGTCCTTTCTCATCAGTGAGATCTCCAAGTACGGACAAGCCACACATCCACTGCATATAAAGCACCCATTTGGGGGTTTGAGCCATGTAGTTTGTGCTGTTGGGGAAAAGTGACTGAGAACTAGGCAATCTTGCAGAGATCCGCTTTCCTAAATGTGAGTTGTGGTTGTTCCCCCACAATTTCACTTAATTTGGGGTCCCAGGTCAGAATAGCACAATGTTGTTCTAAATTTTTTTTTTACATCCTAAGGGTTGAGTGATCTTTCCCACATTTCTCTTGATAGGCCCGTCTAATAATGTGGTCCGGATAACTTCTATCTAGGAATCATTGTCTTTGGTCTCTCGTCTGTTCCTTAAAGTCTTTATCTGGAGAACAGTTCCTCCTAATTCTAAAATAATGCTCCTTAAGGATCCCTTTTCTGAGGGAAAATGGATGGCTACTTTCCCAGCAGAGAAGGGATTTAGTTACAGTGGGTTTTCTAAATATCCTCGTGCTCAATGTTCCTGACTTTTCCCTCTTTATCAAAATCTAAAAACGGTAGGGTATCCTCTCTCACTTTACAGGTAAAGGATAATCCTATTCCATTGGTATTCATGGTACTTACAAACATCTGAAAAGAGTGTTGGTCTCCCCTCCAAAGCATTGGGAAATCATCGATATAACATACCCATAGTTCTGTCCTTGTCTATTCTTCATTCCCTTAACTAAACATAATTGTCTCCTCCCACCAGCCCAGTAGCAAGTTCGCAATGTCGACACACATTGATTCCCCATGATGGTGCCCCTGAGCTGGTGGTAGTGTTTACCATCAAAGAGGAAGAAGTTGTGGGTGAGGGAAAATTGAAGTAGATCAATGAGAATACTGCTTAAACTAATTAACAGATATAGGACCCTGTCACAAGTGTTACATTAATTATTGCATTATAAAACAGGTTTCATAGGGTACATAAAACTAAACTTTTAATTTAGATAAATATAAAACCAATGAAACAGCTCTCTTGAGAATGAGATAAATAACCCTTTTCTATTAAAAATAACCCAGGAGAAAGTAATGTTTTAGTGATGAAGATGACGTGCAAAGCAAATCCCAGACAGAATACACATTTGTTAGATGTGTAGTTATACACTATGTGGCCATTTGAGATAAATAAATAATTCAGATATCGATAAGGATATATTTATCTCCCTGAATTGTTATTATAGCCAGCAAGTGCAAAAAAACAGTCCCAATAGTGATATTCCCCTAGTGTCTCCTATATATTGGGGATCAACTCCTAAAAGACTCAAGAGCTAACATCAGATGTTGCACAAACTGAAGTTTAAATTCACCCCAATGAGGGTGTGGCCTGAAAATGTACTCAATGCCCTAAGCTTATGACTGCCAGAGACTCCTCAAGGGAGCAGTTTTGTTGTTTTTAAATTTATCTAAATTTAAAGTTAAGTTTTATGTATCCTCTGAGACCTGTATTATAATGCAATAATTAATAGATCAAGGAGGAACTTATTATGGGCACGGTACCTTTAGATCTTAAATAGTAATCTATTGTTTACTCATCTATACCACATGGATTCCCCTCCTCAACTGAGATCCCTTCCAGTTTTCTCAATAGATCAGAAGTAACTTAATATAAGATGGAAGTGATGATACAAAAGGACGTAAAATCTTTTCCAAATAAATCCCAACGTTTTGACAGAGACTGTAAACCCCAGATACAATTGGTCTAGCTTTTAAAGGGGAAATTCCTTTATGTACTGTATTGTAGGGGAGACAATAAAAGGTAGCCTCAACTTGGTTATTTGGTAGTAGGAAATCAAATTCATTGTTTGAGACTAGATTCTGTGTTTTGGCCTCCACCAATAGCTTCTTGAGACTCTCTCTGAACTCCCTTGTCGGATTCCTAGACAGAGCACCATAGTTATCATTGTGACCAAGGCTAAGGTCCTACTTAGTTTTCCTCTGCGAACTTCTGTCCCTATTATACCTACACAGAAAACGCCAGCATTTCCATAGGTATAATTGACATGCTGCAATTTACAAAATCGCAATATTTTTTTACAATGTGTGAATGGGATTAGCCAGAATTCCATCCACTTTGCAGGTACTGTAAAACACTGCAGCCAAATCACAGTGTTTTCACAATTTAACAATATATATTCAAAATAACAATATTGCCCCCTCTATCTGAAGGTTTTATTATAAGATTTTTATCTGCTTCTGTAATTCATGCTGTCATATCATCCTTAAATAAATTAAAGGGGCAAAACTTTTGTGTGATCTTTTTAAAGTCCCGGGTCACTTTATTCATAAATGCATCAATGCAGATTGTATCAGTCTGAGGTATTGTTTTTATACTGGTATCTTGTAATGTGGTGAATGGGCCCTGATGCACTTTTTCACCACCTCCCTCGTTAATTCCAAGAGTATTCTCACATCTGTCAGCATTTCATTAGGAATACTAAGAGAGGCTCTCAATCTGCCATCATGTTTTTTAAAATAAAGACTATTTCCATTTGAGTTGTTGGGCAAAAAGGTGGAGGTCTTTTACCCAGCAAAAAAAGATTAAAGTTTGAGCTTGGAACAAATGATAAACCTTTATTTAAAACCCAATCTCATCTGACAACAAAATACTGGTTGACAAGTTGATTATTTGGGTACGGGCTGGGGATTCTATGATGGTTTGCAGTTTTTGAGGAGGTAATTTTGTTCTAAAAAAACATATGTTTGCCTGCTACCTCTTTCTCGTCCTTGACCCCTACACCTAGATCTACTTCTCGTCAGCTTCCCCTTTGCTTCTGGATCTGATCTATCAGTATTGGTGGATGAGACCTCAGTTCACATTTACTTGCCCTCCAACCTTCAACTGGCCGTCATATATCGACCGCCAGGACCTACTGCTGCCTTTATCGACCACTTCACCACCTGGCTAATGCACTTCCTATCCACAGACACCTCCACCATCATCATGGGTGATTTCAACATCCTCATTAACACAACTTACCCCTCCGCTTCCAGTCTCCTGTCACTCACTACCTCCTTTAGTCTCTCTCAATGGTCCTCCTCTGCCACCCATACAAAGGGACACATGCTGCACCTCATATTCACACGCCTCTGCTCTCTAGTCAACCTCTCTAACTCTCATTCCACGCTCTCAGACCACAACCTGCTGACATTCTCGGCCCTCTCCTCTGTAATAGACCCCCCCAACCCCTAAACTAAAACGCCCCCGCAGGAACCTTAATCGCCTTGACATCCGCACGCTCTCAGACTCTCTTCGACCGCTCGCTGACATAACCTCACTCCAGGAAGCAGATACCACCGGTGACTTCTACAACACCACCATCACTGCAGCCTTTGACTCTGTGGCCCCTCTCACTAACACCAGAACCCGGCCGATCAATAGGCAGCCCTGGCACACTGACCTGACTAAAAAACTGAGACGTGCCTCACGGGTTGCAGAACACCTCTAGAAGAAAAGCCACTCCCAGGAGGACTTCCTTAGGTATAAAGAGGTAGTTCTCACTTTCAAGAACGCACTCACCTCTGCAAAGCAGGTCTACTTCACCACACTAATATCTGCCCTATTCCGCAACCCCAAACAGCTATTCATTACGTTCCACTCCCTTCTCCGTCTTCCTGTACCCCCTCCGACAACACTTATCACAGCCGACGACTTTGCCTCTTATTTCAAAAGCAAAATTGACACCATCAGAGACACCTTAGACTCTGACCTATCCTTCAAGCCGCATATTCAAACCCTCAACACCTCCTGCCGCCTCCAACTCAAGAACATCCATCGAATCCGCTCCTTCCTCACCCCTGAAACTACAAAGATGCTAGTCCACGCCCTCATAATCTCCCACCTAGACTACTGTAACACCCTTCTCCATGGCCTCCCAGCTAACACCCTCGCCCCCCTCCAGTCCACCTTAAACTGTGCTGCTCGCCTAATACACCTCTCCCCCCGTTCTTCATCGGCCACCCCCCTCTGCCAATCCCTTCACTGGCTACCCGTTGCCCAGCGAAAAGAGTTCAAATTACTAATGCTGACATACAAAGCCATCCACAATCTGTCCCCTCCATATATCTCCGACCTAATCTCCCGCTACCTGCCCGCACGTAACCTCCGATCCTCCAAAGCCCTCCTACTCCGCTCTGCTCTTATCCGCTCTTCACACAAACGTCTCCAAGACTTCTCCCGTGCATCCCCCATACTCTGGAACTCATTACCAAGACACATAAGACTGACCCCCACAATCACAAGCTTCAAGAAGGCCCTGAAGACTCACCTATTCAGGAGGACCTACAACCTCCAGTAACACTATTGTCACCACACCACCACCTGAACAGCCTCTACCCCCACCTTCTGTCTCTATCCCTCTTCCCTCATAGATTGTAAGCCCTTGCATGCAGGGCCCTCTATCCCACTGTGCCAGTTGGTCTCTGTTAGCATTATCTGTTTTGTATATCTGGTGTACCGTATGTAAATCTGCAAATGTAAAGCACCATGGAATTAATGGTGCTATATAAATAAACAATAATAATAATAATAACCTCTGCTCTTCCTCGGTATGTAGACCTTTCTCCAATGGAGTTATACACTCTATTTTCTTTTAAATCCTGTAAGTCTTGGGCAAACTGTCTGTCTTCATTCATTGAATTTTTTCAGCTGTGTTCGGAAGTTGTATTTCTTATTACCAAATTCAGTTTCCCTTTGGAACTTTTTAATTGTCCTCAGTTGTTCTTTTAACCTATTCCTGCTGCAGGCATTTTTCAATTTTTGATTTTCATTTTTGACTGCCCGCCATCCAAATCACATAACTTTTATTTTTCTGTTCACAGATGCCATTTTGGTATTTTCCATTCACAGATGCCATTTAATATTCCACAAAATGTACTGGGGAGCTGGATAAAAAATCAAAATGGAGTGGAATTGGAGAAAAACTGCTTTTGTGTGATTTTCTTAAGGGCTTTGTTTTTACGGCGTTCACAGCCAAAGTAACGTCACCTGGATTCTATAGGTCGGTCCAATTCCGGGAATACCAGATTTATATAGTTTTTTTTTTTTTTTTTTTTTACATTTTAACCACTTAAAAAATGCAAAACTTTGCAAAAAAAATAATTGGAGTCGCCATATTCTGACACCTGTAACTTTTTTATATTTCAGTGTATGAGAATACATAAAGTGTCTTTTTTTGCAGTGTTTTGTAGTTATACCATTTTGGAGATTGATCACTTTTTATTAAAAATTTTACGGGAAGCAAAACAGCAAAAAAACTGCGTGGCGCTTTTGATTTTTTTATCCCACTATATGGTATAAAATATGAGAAAAAATATTTTTATATTTGTAGACTGGGCATTTTCTGATGTGAAGGTGTATAATTTGTTTGTTTTTGTTTATTTTTATTTTTATTTCAAATCTAGGGAAAGGGGAGTGATTTCACTTTTTATTTCACCTCTATACACATTTTTTAAAAATAGTTAAAATTCTTTCATTATGTACATACTGCTGTTTTAACAGCAAAGTGTGTCTGCACAAATAAATAAATAAATTAAAAAAACTCCATTAATGTCAAGCATAACTAAACTTTTGGACAACTTTTGATTTTCTGACAGTATTTGTGTCATTAATACATTTTGTAATATGATTTATTAAAAAAATTTGGATCCTTTCTGTGAAATGCATTTTTTCACTTTTTTCCCTTGTTTCTGTATTGAGAGCTGTTTTTACCTCTTACTGAATGTTACAGTGTATAGAGTACAGGCTTGGAATATGGGGCTGTGTAAAATGCAGAGAAAATGAGGGAAGGGTTATACAGTTATATCTTGGACATTATAAAATGTACAAAGGAGATTTTCTTCTTTCATATGATACTAAGGTTGCAGTGCTATCTAAATTATTTCCAGAGATATCACTGGTTAAATGTGCAAAATAATTCCCATATGGGAGTTGACTGGAGGTAGGCAAATTGGTTTGTACCGAGCCAGGTTTGACCAAAATATTCCTAATTGTTTGTTTATTTACAAAATTGAACAAATGGAGATTCTTCTCAGGTGAACTAAAATGGCTGCAATATTATACTCTTGGGTCTCTTCATACACTAGAGTATAATAGGTGGAAGCCTATAGGTGGTGAAAAAAAGTAAAAAAAATATTCACAATCACCTTCGCTTACCTCTTTTGGACCTCTTTGCGGCATCTGGCCCTCTCTTGGTTGCGTCCAGCGCTTTTCTGTGACGTCACCAGGAGAGAACCCAGAATATAATAATGTCACTTTAACATAACTTTGGCTGTGTTGGCCTTAGAAAGTTATAAATTAAATAGGTTCCTAGTAGCCCTTAGATTGCTCTACACTGTTTTAAGCCAATTCAAGGTGTGGACCCAAAACAAACTAGGGACCCAAGCCGACCGAACCTGAAACAAATCCTGAGGGGTTCGCCCATCTCTAGAGATGACGACACGTAGCTACTGCCATCAAAGCCAGCAGTAGGGGAAATGTGTCTGCCAGTGTCACCACCACCAGAGCTCTCCTTTGACTTTCTTTGACTGATCTTTTGGATGTTGTGGATGCAAATTTAATGTTACCCTTTCCTGGTTGCGTGGTCTTATCTGTAATAACATCATCATTAGATTAATTAATTTCATCTTTCAAACTTTTTTGTGACTCATCATGGGAAGGGAATTCCTCTTTTGCTCTATCAATTCCTAACACATTTCTCACTTGTGCTTCTACCTTCACGAAGCCTTTTTCCACCTCTACCTCCCCTACGTCCAAAAAACACTCTGTTCTCATCCAATTCATCAGGAAGAGGAAGTCTTTGGGCTATGAGGAATATGTCTCAGCAGATCTGTGTCAGTGAAGATAAAGAGAAAGACATTATTGAAAGTACACAAAAAAAAACGTGGTAAATTACATGTTACAACAGAGGAACAGAGGAAGAGGAAAAACACACAGGACTATAACTCAACATTTGTGTTTTACTGCTTTTAAAAACTTTTTTTTTTCTCAGGAAGTATGACAACAGTGCAGCCACTGGTGGGGCTATCAAGCCCAGAAGTAGTGTTGCTGTTGCCACCCACATTCTTATATTTAGGACTTGCACAAGTGTTGCCTCCTCCTTTTGCCTGTCCTCCGCCATGTTTTTTTCCAGTCATTTAACTGTACTCTGCTTAATTATAATAGTGATTGCCAACAATTCTGACTCTGTGTATGTGGTTGTTTTTTATTTACAAACATCTGTTTAAAAAAATCATTAAAACGGTGACCTGGTCAGTGAGTGTAAGACTAGAACTGCGTAAATCAGCCTTTTTTTTTCTATTTGCCATTACAATGGTGGCAGTCGTATGTATATTGGGTGACCCAAAAGAAAACCCTTAACAAACAGATTTTTCATAGTAGTAGGCTGCACAAAAAACCCTTAAATGAAGAGTTTTCAGAATATTGCAGTCAAAATCTATATTTGGATGTTAGAACAGCAGTTTTTTTTATGTATACAATGAAAAAATTTAACTCTTGCCCGAAAAACCCTTAAGTGATTTTTCACTAACAGGACTGACTTTGTCAGTAAATTATGTAAAACACTCTGTGGACAGTCACAGATCAAACTGCTCTAATGCAAAACAGATTTAGATTAGATTATTGCCAATGAAAGGGTTAACTATCCTTTGTCTCTATTACTGTAGCAGTCTGCTCACATAGCACAGATATTCTCCTCTACTGTTTATGATTTCTATCACTCATCTGCATGTAATTGATTAAATCTGACTAAACTTTGTTCTTCTCTTATTTAGATTATCTAGTTTCTATGTACATGAAGATCTGTGTATTCCTGAAGTAATTTCTTCCACCATCACTGAAATACCTTTTGTTAATGTAAAGTCTCCACCTACCACTAACTATTGGATGAGAGGGTGTCAGATGACATCACAGTGACTCACAGACAGGAGAGTCTTCTGTATTTTCACTGCGCAATACATGTGGTGGCATCCAAGACAGATTTCTATTAATTGGTTTTCTTAAAAAATGAACAATTTGAAATATTGAGGTCAAATCTTTGCTCATCTCTAATTAAAACTCAAACCAGTTTCCTGGCATGCGTTAAAATGGAAATCTACCCCAGTCCCTACCTGGGGTAAATGTCCATTCTGGGGCAGGACCTCAGACAGATTTATGAAGACACTGTAGCCTCTTCATAATTCTCTTGGTCCCTGATCCAGTTGGGTAATTTATTAAGACTATCGTATGATACACCAGTCTTAATAAATTTGCCTCCCTGTCCATAGTTTTATAAATCTGTAATATAGTCCTTCATAAATCTGTCTCACTTTCCTACATGCCAAAATTATGGTTCCCTTTCCCATGCACCAAAATTCTGGCACATGCGCCAAAAAAATCTGTCTCCATTGAATCTTCAGCTAAATTTACAACATTTTAAACTTGGTATAATTTGCACAAGAAAATCTGTACCATATGTGTTCTGTTCTGCTTCATAAATGCGTAGTAAAGTGAGAAAGTGAGATTTTAAACCACACCCATTCTAGTGTATATTTGAATGGCAAAAGCAGCACTACTTGGCAGTAACCGCAATGTTGTTGTACTTCCTGAGAAGGGGGCACTAGGGGTAAATCAATTGGGAATTGTGAGAGCATAATGGAATCCCATTGACATGATGAGTTTAAAAAGGGAGGAAGATGTTGAAATTACTGAATTCAATAATAAATCTATCTATTGAGATAAGGCCTGGCAACCGAGTCATGGTGACAGGATGACAACAGAGGAAGATGCTGATGGCAGCTGCAATAGTAAGAATCTGCTGGGCGGCCACAGACATCGAAAACCTGCAAGCAGAAAATTAACTATGCCAATGCAGGCACACGTAGTAACTTGGTCTTTCAGCACTCACATGAAATGGCATCACCAAGCTCATTTGGCAAAAAGGAATTGGCATTGGCACCAAGTGAGCAAGACCATCCTATGCTTTCTCCCAATGATCTTTTTTGTAAGCAGGCCACATCCACACCTAGCACATTTTCATTGTCGTATCATCTCTTTCTGCTTCTCATCCTCCTCCTCCATGCCAATGTCAGTCATTACCATAAAGGAATGTGTGTCCCATAAACAGCAATATGCACCCAGTCATCCAGTCTGGTTTGAAACTTTAACTCACACCTGGCCAAGTTACTAACGGTGCAATTGCTGCTGTACCCCTTAGTGTATTCCGCTGTGTTTCGCCAACTGATTGTGCACATGCAATCTCGATGGAGATTACCTAGACACCATTATTTCTCTAGGAAAACTGTCCCTGCTTGATATCACCATGTGGGCCTTTCCTTGGAAACGACCGTGTGGGGAAAGGTGCATGTGATCGTCAACACATGGAGCAGCTATTATGGGAAGAGACAATACATGGCTTTCATGGCCCACTGGGTCAATGTTTTGAGTGTCAGTAGCCACAGTCTAGAAATGCAGCAAGGCCAAGAGCTAGTACTGACCTCTCTTCAGCGGGGACCCAGCTGCCTTCTCTAGTTCCTCCACACTGGACCATTTCTCACACCCCCACTTCACCATGGCAAGCCATTGCTTACACTCTACCTTCCTCATTTCATAGTTGTAAGGTAAGGCACAAATTGAGTGGCACAGTGGCACATACTGGAGAGTCAGTATGAGCAGCAGTATATGATGAATGATTACTACATACAGCAAACCACAGACACCATGGGGCAGATAACAATGAGAGGAAGAATAATAACAATGTTCTACCTCATGATCACTTTTGGAAGATAGTCCAGCTTTTTCAGCTGGCAGGCTAGGCACACTATGTGCCACAAATTTTTCTTGAAATTCCGTGTCACTCCGCCAACACAATGTTGATGTGGCATTTGCTACTGTGCAGGATAAGCAGATACTCCAGGTTCTTTTCTAGCTCCCAAGTACTGTTCTCATGGTCATTACAATCCTTTGCATTTCAAAACATATTCTAGCTTTTCTGCTTGATGGCCAGACAAGCTGATAGTGTCCCACAATTATCTTTTGAAATTTTGTTATTATTACGCTCTTTGATGCTGCATATGCTCCCATAAAGAGATTTTGGGTGGCTTTTTTATGAAGGCAATTCTTTATCACTTAACTTTTCAAGTGGCAGGCACGCTGTTTCTTCCAATACCATCACAATGTTGATGTGACATTCTACTCCCATATAGGGATAATTTTTGGTAATTTTTTTTTTTTTTTTTTTTTTTTGAAAAGCCAATTCATCACTTTTCAACTAGGCACACAGCCGCAAATTTGTCTTTAAAATTCTGCAGTCACTAGTGCTACTTTCCACTGCCACACTGTTGGCATGATAACAACAGTAAAACAAACAACCCCACCATTGCTTCTTCCAATACCTACACCATGTTAGTATGGTATTCTGTTCCCTTAAGGGGATCATTTTTGGTTGCTTATTTTTTTGTTTTTGTTTTGAAAATCCACTTCTTCATCACTGTTCAACCAACCATTTCTTTACAAAATAACAAACCTGTTGTACTTACAATTTCCCAAAATGGGCTAATATTTATAAAACGCTTTTTGTGGTATAATCACTATGTATGTTTTAAGTGTTTTAAAAGTTTGTAAAAGCAAGTGAAAGCGCAATGTATGATTAAGGTTCTATTCAGATTACATTTTTTTTATTTCCGATTAGCACATCTGTTTAATGGATGCAAAAAAACGATGCAAACGGATGGCCATATCTGTTAACATAGACATCAATGTTATAAAAATAAAACTGATCCATTTCTGTCCTTTTTTTGACAAACACAAAGTTATGGTATATTACGTTTTTGTGTTCTTCAAAAAAACGGACAGAAATAAATGTTTTTTGGTTTTTTTTAACATTGATGTCTATGTTTTTGCATCCGTTAAATAAATGTGCTAAATGAATGTAAAAAAACGTGATTTGAATGAAACCTTAACTAGGAGTATGTATGCACTGCTTACCATCCATTTTGTCATAGACGAACATGTTACTATCATATTGACAGCATCAAAAGGGTTAAATGTTAGCAGGGCCGGCGTTAGGGGGGGGGCAAACTGGGCAATTGCCCAGGGCCCCGTCCCCAAAGGGGCCCCCGGGATCCGGAACCTGATGACTCCGGATCCCGGAGTCAGGCCCGCCCAAAGCAATAACAGAAAGGGACCGCAGGGCCCCTTTCCGAGGTGAGTAAAAATAACAAACATTTTTACTCACCTGTCCTTGGCGTCCGACGTCATCTTCTGGTGTTCCGGACATCACTGCTGAGACGCTGAGGCCTGGCCTCAGCGGTCACGTGGGGCGTGCCTCACGTAATCGCTGAGGCCCAATCACAGGCCTCAGAGGTGACGTCCACAACGCGTGACGTCAGCCGCAGAGAAGAAACGGTCGCCGGCGGGGATAGCGGAGCAGCGCGAGGAGGCCCAGCAGAGGTAAGACAAGGTGAGTATAACTGTTTGTTATTTTACCTTACTTACCCCGGGCCTTCGATTATTATACTCTGGGGTCTGAAGAGACCCCAGAATATAATATAATAATAGCACTGTAGGGCCCCTGTGGAGCATTATACTGGGGGGCCCCCTCTGGATAGCATATTATACTGGGGGGCCCCCTCTGGATAGCATATTATACTGTGTGGGGCCACTGTGGAGCATTATACTGGGGAAGGGGCCCCTCTGGATAGCGTGTTATATTCTGTGGGGCCTCTGTGGAAAATTATAATGTGTGGGGGGGGGGCTCTGGAGATAATGTTATATTCTGTGGGGCCACTTTGGAGCATTATGCTCTCCAGAGGGGCCCCCCAGTACAATTCTCCAAAGTGGCCCCACAGAATATAACATGCTCTCCAGAGCCCCCCCCCACTTTATAATACTCCATAGAGGCCCCGCAGAATATAACATGTTCTCCAGAGGGCCCCCTCCCCAGTTTAATGCTCCACAGTGGCCCCACACAGTATAATATGCTCTCCAGAGCACCCCCCCAGTATAATGCTCCACAGTGGCCCCACACAGTATAATATGCTCTCCAGAGCCTCCCCCCCAGTATAATGCTCCACTGTGACCCCACAGAGTATAATATGCTCTCCAGAGGGGCCCCCCAGTATATTATACTGTGCGGGGCCACCGTGGAGCATTATACTGGGGGGGGGCTCTGGAGAGCATGTTATACTGTTTTGGGACACTGTGGAGCATTATACTGGGGAAACCTCTCTGGGCAGTATATTATACTGTGTGGAGGCCATTCTGGAGCATGTTATACTGAGTGGGGTCACTGTGGAGCATTATTCTGGGGGGGCATCAGCAGAGCATATTATATTGCGTGGCACCACTGTGGGGCATTATTTGGGAGGGACTAATGAGCATTATACTAGGGGGCCCTCTGGGGAGCATATTATATTGCGTGGGGCCTACTGTGGAACATTATACTGGGGGGACACTCTGGGGAGCATAATATATTGCGTGGGGCCACTGTGGAGCAAAATACTGGAGGGGGCACTGTGGAGCATTATACTAGCGGGGGCCCTCTGGGGAGCATATTATACTATGGGCCACTGTGGAGCTTTATACTGGGGGAATGGACAGTGTGGGGAGCCTGTTATACTGTGTGGGGCCACTGTGGAGTGTATTATATTATGTGGGGCTTTTCGGGAGCATATTATACTCTGTGGGGCCATTGTAGAGCATTATACTGGGGGGGACTGTGGGGAACATATTATACTGTGGGGAACCACTGTGGAGCATTATACTGGGGGAACCCCTCTGGGAAGTATATTATACTGTGTGGAGGTCATTATGGAGCATGTTACACTGTGTTAGGCCACTGTGGAGCATTATACTGGGGGGGCATTGTGGGGTGCATATTATACTGTATGGAGCATATTATATTGTGTGGGGCTGCTGGGGAGCATATTGTACTGTCTGGGGCCACTAAGGGGTAGTATACTGTGTGGGCCACTGTGGAGTATTATACTGTGTGGAGCCTTACATACCATGGGGGACCACAATGGGGGGCTCAGGGGAGCATTTTATACTGTGTGGGGTCACTGTGGAGCAGTATATACCATGTGGGGAAACTGGAGGGCTCAGGAGAGCATTTTATACTGTGGAGCATTATATACCATGTAGAGCATTATACTGTGGGGGGGGGGGGTGCTCACAATTCCTGCTGGCAGCCCTGTGTGCTATGTCTGCATCACAGCTCCCTCACTATAATCTTGCACATATGTGTAGTGCTCCATGGCCATGTCATTCCCCATACAGTACTGTGCATGAACCGGCCATGGAGTTATTGGGGCCTGCACAGTACTATAGGGACTGAATATACTGGGAACATACTCAGTAACGCCAGATAGTCAGCACATATGTAAGACTTCAGTGAAGGAGCCGTGGTGTAGGCTATTAGCAGGAAGCTGTTGGGTGGGGCCCCAGAACAAGTTCCTCTGATGGGCCTAAGGCCCTTCAGTCCGACACTGTATAACGGAGAACTATTATATATAAGGGTGGGTTACTATATTTAATTGGGAAACTTAAATATGAGGGGGCTATTATTTATAAGGGGGAACTATTTATAAGGGGGGTATAATTGTTAAGTGGGCCTATTTATAAAGGGGCTATTAGTGATAATGGGGACTATTATTTATAAGGGTAACTATTATTTATGAGGGGGCTATTATTTTTAAGGGAGCAGTATTATTTTTACGGGGTGACGGTTACTGAAAAGGGGGGATATTACTGATACAGGGCACTATTTATTATTTATAAGGGAGCTATTATTAATAAAGGTGTAATATTATTTATAAGCAGGGACCATTATTTATAAGGAGACGCTATAATAACTGATGACTGGGTGCAAAAATCTAATAGGTGGTACAAAGGTGCTCATTTGAATTGTATGTGGTAAAATGGGGCTTGTTATTACTTTTTTGTTGGCAGAAAGGAGGCGTTATTATAGGGGTTGTCACTGGAAGACGATGGTGTTGTTTGCATATCAGCATTTGGGGCCCCGCTTTTAATTTTTGCCCAGGGCCCCACTTTGTCTAAAACCGGCCCTGAATGTTAGTTGCAGGTACACAGCCGCGCACTTGTGTCTGAGTGTACTGGAGACCCTGCATTATTCCACCGCAACATAGAAAGTCAATTGTGGCGGAATCAGTACAATTATTGACCAATGTAGAAAGTCTATATGCCATTCACTAATTGGTTTAAGACCCAACATCCGCCGTACTTTTATGGTAGATGTCAGGAAGGGGTTAAGGCAGTCCAAAAAACCTTTTTTGTCATTAGATGCTTGTCGATATATTTTCCATATAAACACGCAGTGTTTATATTGAAAAAAGTAATGGCTTTATCAGAAAATTATCCCATTTTGGTGGGGACTTGTAAGTGCAACAGGCTCGTGTTGTTTTGAAGACATATTAGTGGCAGTAGTATAATGTTGTACCGTGTTAGCCATTGAAAGTAGTGGAAGAGTGAAGAAATCAGGCGATACCTTTTAGAGGCTAACTGAGTATACAAGAACTCTAAAATCCTTTGAAGACCATGTGTATAGGGTATATAAAAAATCTGTGAATTTTCAGCTCTTGTATAACACCATGTCTGATGAAGGAAGCTAGTCTTCCGAAAGCTTACTTATAAATATACTCAGTTAGCCTCTAAAAGGTATCACCTGATTTCTTCACTCTTCCAATATTAGTGGCAGTGTATCTGGTTGAAAAATGATGAAGATGTGAATGAACTGGCTTTCCAAAAAAAGCTACCAAAAAGAATTCCTTTATCAAAGCAGAATGCTGTACCAACATGGCATTGGTATTGGAAGAAGCAATGGTGGGTCTCTTGTTTAATTTTGTGGTTATTATGCCAACAGTAAGACAGTAGAAAGTGGCATCTACAGAATTTGAAGAAACATTTGTGGCAGACTCAATGTGCTTTCCAATTGAAAAAAGAATTGACTTTATAAAAACAAAAGCCTCCAAAATGATACCTTTATGGGAGCAGATACCACAAGAAAATAGCATTGGTATTGGAAGAAGCAATGCCATGGGGTTTTTGAGTGTATTGTGATTAGTTTGTTGTATGGGTATTATGGTTTTTAGTTGGAGGTCCTCTTATTCAAATGTGTTTTTTCTTATTAATTCTGTAGTAATAATAATATTAAATTTTATTTATATAGTGCCATACACTTGAAGCTGTTGAAGTTGTGAGTTAATCTGATTGTCCAGGGTAGAGCATTCCAGACAAGTGGTGTAACTTTAGAAAAATTTTTGCGGATGGAGTGGGAGGTTCTAATAATAGAGGATGGCTAAATGGAGAGCACAGGTTGGGTAGTAGACAGAGTCAAGAAAAGAAATGTAGGAGATGCAGCATTATAGAGAGGTATGTTGATGGGGGATGGGGGTGATGAGTTTATATTGTATTCTATAGTAAATAGACAACCAGTGGTATTCCTGGGATCCATGGCATTGGGGCTATCTAGGAAGCCTGACATGTTAACTGTGTTAAGGACACTTTCTGGCTAGCCAGGAAATGTATGATTATGAACTGGGAGAGGATGTCAATCCAGGATTGACGGAGGCTGCTTCTCGGCCAGCACAGAGACTATTCCATCATGGGCAGTCCAGACATCTCCTTCCCTCTTAGTGTGTCTGCCTTTCAATAAAGCTATAGGCCTGTGATTCCCCTTCCTTTCCTCTTCTTTACTTTTTCTCATCCCTTATCACTTGTCTGTTTTTTTGGGTTTTTTTTTACTGATATGTGTGCTGACTGCTGATATACAGCAGAGTGTAATGTATAATAATGTAGGATCTGTGTCCGTCTATATCACTATCTTGTACTTCTTTGCTACTTAGTATTAGATGAGCAAAACTCTCAAGATTATTTTGTTTCAGATTCGGGTGGCTTGGGTCCAGGTTGAACAAGTTCGGTATGAGTCACACTTTTAAATTGGCTTAAAACATATTGTATAACACAGTCAGGGCTCCTAGGAACCTATCCATCCAATTTCTAGCTGTCTAAAGCAAACAGAGCCGAGGTTATGTCAAAGTGAAAGTGACATGTATGACTAGGGAAAAAACAGATAGTAAGCAGTGGACACAAACTTTTATGCATTTTAATATTTAAAATACTCCAAAAATTACCCTTTTTTGGAGGGAAAGATGCTTGCCTTTGTTTTTTATTTTTAAACATACATGGTGGTTATATTGCAAAAAGCAATGTTTTTTTTTTTTAGTTACGCCCCTGGCAGTGGTGCTAGCTGTGTCAACATGAGTGGCAGTGCGCCACAGAAAGATATGATTGACCATAACCCAGGATATATTTGACTCAGTAGTAGCTATTTAGGAGTAGCAGGCAACATCAGCAGTGCAGTAAATGGAACATGATTATATATGGAGACAGCGGCAACTCTATTCGGAAGCATCAGCCGGAGGTGTGTAAAATCCATTACTGATTAATTTTGCCAAAAGTAATTCTTTTCACATTAGCTGAGGATAGGTTCATCTTTCTAAGTTTTACAATGCTACTGGCAGCACTGTACAAGATAAAACTCCCATTGCAAACTGGGCCAGCTCCTTACAATGCTCTAACCCAGTGTTTCCCAACCTTTTCAAACTCAGGGCACCCCTGGAGAGAAAAATAAATTCCTCAAGGCACCCCTACCAATAAATTTTTACCAAAAAACATCCTAAAGATGCAGGTAGTATTGCGTGAAGGCATGCGGTCATCTTCCTAGCCAGAGAGCTGCGATTCCCTGGCAGGTTTCCAAGGCACCCACGGATGCCACGATACTCCTGTTGGGAATCACTGCTCTAACCTTTTGGCCCAGAATTCATGGGGTCATATATATCTGATGGAGTATAGGTGCTCTCTAAAATTTCTGTTGTAGATCCAGCTGGCACAGTAAGCTGAAAAATTTCTGGTTCTTCATTTTCCAGATACCATATTAGCTGTTGATACTGCTGCTTTTACTTCTGACATTTGAAGCTGTGGCACTGGCAGAGAAGGAGGTTGAGGTGGACTTTGGAGCAGGCAGAGGTCACTTGGGTACTCGTGCGACTGGCACTTGTAGTGATCTCCCTAAACACCTAAATGCTTTGGTAAGATGGGTATACAGTCTATACTGATAATAATCTAATTTTGCTTCCCTTTGGGAAGAAAGGAACAATTCCCCCATTTTGGCATTATAGAGTGGGTCTAAGAGCACAGCCATCCACTACTCATCCTTCTGCTTGATACTAATAATATGCTTGTCACTGTGTAAACAGTGGAGCATACAGCCTGCCATGCTCGCCAGCGTGTGCACAGACCCAGGGGCCTTCCATGGTTGGTGTTCTTGGACAGCATGGTCATTGTCATCATCAACATCATCATCATCTTGAAAGAAATAATGGTCAGCCTCCTCCCCTGGTTGTGTCTGTGACATACCAAGGGCTCCCCCCTGCAACCAAAGATGAGTCCTTCTCCTTCATGCTTCTGCCTCCTCCATTATCCATCCTCATTCATCATCATCTTCCTCATCCTCTAAGAATCACAGTTCCTCCACCATGATGGCCCTGACCTATTTCTTTATCCTCCTCCGAAGTTCTTCCTCCTCTTCTTTCAATCATGGCATAAGTTTAAGTGTTTCCCAATATATATATATATATATAATAAAGGGATCACATTGCTGGTTCTGCAGTTCTCCATTCTGACAAATTTGATGGCCTCTTCAAAGGGCTTGAGAAGCTGACACACTTCCCTTATGAGCCTCCAATGACGTATGTTGAAATAACACAATGTCTCTTTCATTTGCTGCATCCAGTAATCAATGACCACCTCCTGCTCACACAGATGCTCCAGAATGTATATTTGGATCTCATACTGACCACAAAAGACAACAATATCCAGTCCACTTTTAAAAAAAGTCGACTGCGACAGTCTTTTAGACTACATCAGTCTCCACCACAGAAATGGAAGATTAATGTCTCCTTTGGAAAATTTCGGAGGATCAGACGTAATTGTAGACTTGATGAGGAATATGCAACTCAGAGCAAAATAATGACACAGAAATTCTCTGAGAAACACTAACCTAAAGGCATTATCCAGTCTGCATGTCTCAAGGCTCAAAAACTCACCCAGTCGGATTGCATCAAACACGTTATTAGAACCAAAAAAAATTCCTTCAAATTAAATTTTATTACCACCTACAGCTATAAACACCAACAAATCAGATCCATACTTCTCAGACACTGGCCTATACTACTTAACGATCCTTTTTTAAAAAAGATATTACTTAAGAATCCAGGTGTCACATACAGACGAGCCAAGACTTTGAAAAATCTGTTAGCAAATTAAGAGAGCCATAAGATCACAGACCTAACACCCTTCCCATCAACACCAACATTACCAAGGGCAGCTACAAATGCAATACACCAAGGTGCAAATGATGCCTCAGTATAACACATTGCCAAACATCCATTACCAGTACGTCCACAGGAGAAAAATTCCCCATCAAAACAGTTCTGACAGGGCCACAGGGCCTACAATATGTGGGTCGCACCACCATGCATCTCAGAGACAGACTTAACAAGTATCAATCTAATATGAAAGAATTTAAAAAAACGCAGCGTATCAAGACCCGCTGCACAATACCTTAAGTGTGAATATGATGGCTTTGGCATCACTCCAGTAGACCAGATCTCCACAAAAAATCTAGATGTGTAGAGAGAGAGAATTCTACTGGATATACAGACTTAATACGACGATACCGTTGGTCTTAATGAAGCATCTGAGAATATTTTGTAACCATGTTCATATTTTTTCTCCTCGTTATATAAGACTATAGCTTTCTTGTATTGTCATCTTTGTGTAATTCATTCACGATTCACTTTTATAACTCATTGTCATATTTCACATCAATTTAAACATGACTTTATTTCTCTATTTGTCTTCAAATTTATTATTATTGTATCCTTGCATTCTATACCAGCATAATGTTTTGAGACCTGTCCAGCTGTCCATTGATTGGTTTTATTTTGATCCACCCCCCGATATTATCTTTTTTATCCATATTCTTTTATTGTATGTACTGACCTACTCTTCGTTAATACCATTTTGTGTATTATTATATTATCAGATTATCTTTCACATATGATTTATTATATTATGCATCATATTTATGTCACTTATTATCTTTTTTTAATTTTATACCTATGTCCATTCATTATATGCATTGACCCACCCTTTGTTATTAGCTATTTAATATTTTTTTACATTGTTGTTATTTACCCTGACTTTATAATATTAACCCATTTATATTCCCCTTACTATTCCATCCCTTTTCCTTTCCACTAACTTTTTCCCTTATATTTTTATCTCTCATACCATCTTATCTCCTGTAATCACCTAATCAACATAATTGTCCCCCCTCATAAACTTGATTATTAGCTTACACTCCATCACCCTATTAATTCCCCTCCCGTTCTATTAGTTGCTCTTCAAACCCGATCAAGCTTTTATTATGTCCTATCCTCAGAAAACCATTCCACATATCCCCACTAATTCATCATTATAATACCCACCCATTTCTACTTTCCAGCCTTCTTTCTCCCTGGAACCCAGTTTTCCATGGTGCTGATAATTCCATAATACACAGACACCATTCTGTCTACTGGTCTGATGTGCCGGTGTGCTTCTTCCACCTACAGAGCGCCAGCGCATCTCTGAGCTTGGACGCTGCATATATTTCCTGTACGTGACAATATTACACTATTAGCACTTGGCACTGCTTGTATTCTTCTCTTTACGGTATTCACCAGGTTGGAACGTCACAGATAAGGTGCTGAGATTTGTCACTCAAAATCGATCAGGGTATTTTTTGCAACATAAGAATGGTTAAAATGTGCAGAAAATTTTCTGGCCCTGAGGAACTCCTCTTTTAAGCCACTATACAGGTTAATAAAGCGAAACCAGGGGGAGGAGGAGGAGTGGAAGCAACAGCTTGCCCTGGTGAAGATGATGGTACGAAATGGTCCAGAGAGGAGGATCCAGAGAAGGTGGATGGGTCCTGCATGGTGTTGGAACTGGGCCTGCAAAAAAGTAGTGAAGCACCTGGCCTTGTTGTGTTTCTGGACTGTGGTCGCTGCCACTGAAAACATTGAACCATTCAGCCATGAAAGCAATGTATTGGTCTTGTCCTTAATCGCTACTTCTCATTTCCACCCACATCCTAATTGTTAGTACTTGCACAACTGTTTCCTCATCCCCCCTCCTTTTTCCTGACCCCTGCCCTGTTTTTTTTCAGCCATTTTTTTTTTACAATTTTTTGACACTGTGACTACACCTGTGTCAGTCAGCTTTAAATAACAGATTGTTTTTAGAATAGCACAGGATGGAAAACTGTATATGAGCAACCAAAAATGCTAATACTAAACTAATATTTTTTTCAGATTAGCACACTCCATCACATGTGTATTGGGTGAACAGAGCAGAAAAACCTTAAAAGTTGGTTTTTTTGTTTGTTTGTTTTTGGGTTTTTTTGCAGATTAGCACCGGTGTAATCAGCATTTTGCTGTTAGAACAGCAGTTTCTACGTTTTTCATGAAAAAAAAAATTACCTCTTTCCCCAATAAAAATTAAGAAAATGATTTTATACTAACATGACTGACTGTCAGTAAAAAAAATGTTTAAATACACTCTGTATACAGATGAAACTGCTCTATTGCCCAACAGACTTAATTAGATTATTGGCAATAAAACAGTTAACTGTCGTTTGAGCTGTGGGGCTCATACAGCACAAATATTCTCTGTTACTCTTCATATCTATGATTTCTATCAATAATCTGTCTGTAATTGATTAAATCTGCCTAAACTGTCCTATTCATAATATTCTCTAGCTCTATTGCTAGTAATTTGTAAGCTTTTCAGAACTCAGTGCTCAGTATTGCTTAAATAAAATAACAGTATACACAGGCACAGACACAGTAAATTCTTTATTTTTCTGGTGATATAGCTGTATTATTTGAATGGCAACATTTAATGTTAAACCATTTTTTTTTCTTTTTTTCATTGTTATGGCATACATAGTGCAGTAAAATGCTATTACTTTTATACTGAGTCCCATTTAAAAATGTATACACATGTGGACAAAATTGTTGGTACCCCTCATTGAATGAAAGAAAAACCCACCATGGTCACAGAAATAACTTGAATCTGACAAAAGTAATAATATATAAAAATTCAATGAAAATGAACAAATGAAAGTCAGATATTGCTTTTCAACCATGCTTCAACAGAATTTTAAAAAAAATGGTTATGTATCCTTTGTTGGCAATGACAGAGGTCAAATGTTTTCTGTAAGTCTTCACAAGGTTGGCACACACTGTTCCTGGTATGTTGGCCCATTCCTCCATGCAGATCTCCTCTAGAGCAGTGATGTTTTGGGGCTGTCGCTGGGCAACACGGACTTTCAACTTCCTCCAAAGGTTTTCTATGGGGTTGAGATCTGGAGACTGGCTAGGCCACTACAGGACCTTGAAATGCTTCTTACAAAGCCACTCCTTCGTTGCCCTGGCGGTGTGCTTGGGATCATTGTCATGCTGAAAGACCCAGCCACGTTTCATCTTCAATGCCCTTGCTGATGGAAGGAGGTTTGCACTCAAAATCTCACGATACATGGCCCCATTCATTCTTTCATGTACACGGATCAGTCGTCCTGGTCCCTTTGCAGAGAAACAGCCCCAAAGCATGATGTTGCCACCCCCATGCTTCATAGTAGGTATGGTGTTCTTTGGATGCAACTCAGCATTCACTCTCCTCAAAACACGACAAGTTGTGTTTCTACCAAACAGTTCTACTTTGGTTTCATCTGACCATATGAAATTCTCCCAATACTCTTCTGGAACATCCAAATGCTCTCTAGCAAACTTCAGACGGGCCCGGATATGTACTGGCTTAAGCAGGGAGACACATCTGGCACTGCAGGATCTGAGTCCCTGGCGGCATAGTGTGTTACTGACGGTAGCCTTTGTTATATTAGTCTCAGCTTTCTGCAGGTCATTCACTAGGTCCCCCCGTGTGGTTCTGGGATTTTTGCTCACCGTTCTTGTGATCATTTTGACCCCATGGGGTGAGATCTTGCGTGGAGCCCCTGATGGAGGGAGATTATAAGTGGTCTTGTATGTCTTCCATTTTCTAATTATTTCTCCCACAGTTGATTTCTTCACACCAAGATGCTTGCCTATTGCAGATTCAGTCTTCCCAGCCTGGTGCAGGTCTACAATTTTGTTTCTGGTGTCCTTCCACAGCTCTTTGGTCTTCACCATAGTGGAGTTTGGAGTGTGACTGTTTGAGGTTTTGGACAGGTGTCTTTTATACTGATAACAATGTCAAACAGGTGCCATTACTACAGGTAATGAGTGGAGGACAGAGGAGCCTCTTAAAGAAGAAGTTACAGGTCTGTAAGAGCCAGAAATCTTGCTTGTTTGTAGGTGACCAAATACTTATTTTCCACCATAATTTGCAAATAAATGCTTTAAAAATCAGACAATGTGATTTTCTGGATTAGTTTTCTCATTTTGTCTCTCATAGTTGAGGACTACCTATGATGTCAATTACAGGCCTCTCTCATCTTTTTAAATGGGAGAACTTGCACAATTGGTGGCTGACTAAATACTTTTTTCCCCACTGTATAACTTTTTTGATGGAAGAAGCTAAGTGAGGGTTTGTTTTTTGTGTGTGGTAGGATAGTACATATGACATATTTTGGGATGCATGTGAACTTTTGGTTGCTTCTTCTTCCATTTCTTGGGGGTTGGTATGGTTACTAAAAACAGCAATTTTGGCATTGTGAATTACTTTTTCATTATGGCATTTAACTTTCTGGTTCAATAATGTTATATTTAGATAGTTTGGGTATTTTCAGAAGCAGCAAAACCAATCACTGTATGTTTAATTTTTATATTTTTTAATATATAAAATGGGAATTGGGGTATTTTCTGTTTTGATTGTTTAAAATAGCTTAAAAACTGTACATCGAAAGTACCCTTTAGTGGGGATAGTAAGTAAAAAAAAAGTATATATTTTACACTGAACAGCAACTTTCAAATATAGTGTGTGCATAATCAGTGTGTGTTTAAAAATAAATACATTTTATGCCAAAGAGTATATACTTTTTATGCCTCTGCATGCATGACCTGCTATGTATTTGTGGTTTTATGGTGGGCCTAATCGTGCACTTGTGCTTGTGAGTGATCAAAAGATATAAAAACTGAAGAGGAACTGTAGCATGCAAAAACTTCTTGCTTGAAAGGCTCCTGAAAAATTTAAATATTTACCTTCTTGAAAGCTTTAGCTAAATATTTAATGCTACATACTTAAAATTCACATTAGTAATTTAACAAAATAGCAGTATTTCCCACTGACCCTAGTCTAGAGGGAATGTGTTGCTGGAGCAATCCAACATACAATGTCATTATAATCAGTTTGTCAAGTTTAACAGAATACTCAAAATGACAAGAAGCAATAGCAAAGAATGTAGTTCACATTTCAATGATTGTGTAGATTTAAAGAAATAGAAAATAAAAGTACAAGTTTCAATAATATACAGCACAATACATAAATAAAAGGTGGTAACTACGTTATTGAACATGATGCATCGGTTTGCCCATCTCTATTCAAGAACCCAAAAATTCCAAATTGTTTGTTCGATATATCGAGCTGAGCGGCTACCATAGCCACCTGTATACAGCAGAGACCCAGCGCTAATGCCTGCAATCAGTGTCCGCACCGATTTGCAGACATTAAGGTCCCCGACCACTTGGTCAAAGCTGAAAGAGACGCCATTGTCCCCGTGGCCCTGCAAAAAAAGATGCCCTGTGCATTTTTAACCGGTTAAAATGTAAATAAAACTATATAACTTTGGTATCCCCGGAAATGTACCGACACATAGAATGCAGGTGATATGTCATTTTGGCTGCACAATAAATTACGTAAACGTAAATTACGTAAAAATTACGTAAAAACCCAAGCCCATAAGAATGTTGCACAAAGGCAGTTTTTCTCCAATTTCACCCCATTCTAATTTTTTTTACAGATTCCCAGTATCATCATCCAGAATATTAAATGGTACCATTACAAAGTACAATTTGACCTACAAACATTAAGCCCTCATATGGCTATGTGTAAGGAAAAATAAAAAAGTTGGGGTTTGGAAGGTGGGGAGTCAAAAACAAAAATCGAAAAATTCCTGTGGTGGTGTGTGCAGTAAAAAAATGGAAAAAAACAGGCAGGGGAACGGAAACACTACTAACAATAAGAATGTGGATGGTAACAGGATCAGCAACACTACTACTTCTGGTCTTGAAAGCCACACCAGTAGCCACAGTGTTGTCGTACTTAATGAGAATAAAACAGTGAAAGCAGTAAAATACATATGAGAGTGTGAGGGTTCTTTGTGTTCCTTGTCAACATTTACCATGCTGTCTTTCTGTACTGTCAACCATGTCTTCTCCTATATCTTCAGTGACACAAATCCCATTCTCTAGTTGTCATATGGCATCTGCTGAGAGAAATATTCCTCATAGCCCAAGACTCCCTCCTTCAGCCCCAACATCCAAAAGAACTGCCTGGGAAGCTCTGGTGGTGGTGGCACTGGAAGACATGTTTTCACTGCTGATTGGTTTTGGCGGCATTAGCTACATCCAGTTATCTCCCATATGGGAATTTTTTTTTTTTACATTACCAAAATGACAACTCAGAGGCAAGGAGTAAGATCTGCAAGCAGATAATTGGCCATGTGCGTGCAGGCACACATGTAGGAACTATGTCTCTCCTCAATCACATGAAATGGCATCACTAACTCATTTGTGGGAATTGTGGAAAATGGAATTGCCAGCGCCACAAAGTGAACAAGACCATTCTATTTCTTTTTCCCATGGACATCTATGTAGGCAGGCCACACCCACACCTAGCACATGATCATCATCATTATTATTCAATATCATCTACATCTTCTTCTCCTTCTGTGTCTTTCCAGTAAACAGCAATCTGCATCCAGTTATCTGACTGGTCTGCAACTTTAACTTCCACCTGGCCAAGTTACTGGTGGTGCAGTCGCTGTCGTGGCACTTACTGGAACCATTGCGTTTCGCCAACTGATGGTAGTCTCAATGGAGAATATCTAGCCGCCATTATTTCGTGAGGAAAGTTGTCCCTGCTTGATATCTCCATGTGGGCCTCTCCTTGTAAATTTCCATGTGGGGAAAGGTGTACACTACTGTCAATATATGAAACAACACTTATGGGCAGTTGGGCATAGACAATACATAGTTGTCATGGCCCACTGAGTCATTGTTTTGAGTGTCAGAGGCCACAGCAAGGCCTGGTGCTTTCTAATTCACTGAGGGACTCCTGCACAAGTGTATTGAGTTAAATCACAGAAGGGATGTGAAGGGTTGGTTAAAACTTAACTTTTAATAAATATCTCAATAAAAAACAAAAGTGCTCCTAAACATATCTAGATCATTATAGGTAAATGGTTAGGTAAGGTTGTTACCATGTACATTGTTGCCTATAACCTCCTAATGGTAGTTCCACAGATAGAGCCGATCTGGGCATAAATAACAGCCACACACTAGTGGATTTCTAGGACCTGATATAAAATGAAGTCCCATCCCACAAACTCAATGTGAAGCTGCACAGATGAGAAGGAGCCAGTGGATATATTCCTCCTACTAAAACAACTCCTAAAAGATAGGGAAATAAATCAAGCCCTACAAAAGTAAAATTGCAGTGAAAACTGCATTTCCTGGAGCCCCGATGGTGGGCGCCGGTACTAGGATTATTATCATTATCCCAGTAAAGGTCTGGTGCTTTCTAGTACTACTTGATCAGAGAAACCACACACAGACATCAACTCATGGGTGCAGGGCAGGCACAGTTTCAACAACAGGGACCCATCCGCCTTCTCCAGTTCCTCCACACTGGACCATTTCCCACCCCCAACTTCACCAGGGCAAGTCATTTTTTGCATTCCTCTCCCTCATTTCATGGCTGTAAAGTGAAGCATACATTGATTGGCGCTGTTGCATATGCTGGAGCGTCAATTTGAGCAGCAGCAGTATATGATTACTGCATACAGCATACCACAGACACAATGTAGTGGATATTGGTGTGTGAGAAGAACAGTTTCTACCTTTTAGTTGTGAATCATGATGATCAGTTTTGGTTTTAGAAGATTATTATTATTATTATTGTTTATTTATATAGCACCATTAATTCCATGGTGCTTTACATTTGAGGGTTTTCATATGGTACATAAAAAATACAAAACAAATATAATACTAGCAGTGGCCAACTGGCACAGTGGGATACAGGGCCCTGCCCACAAGGGCTTACAATCTACTGTATGAGGGAAGAGGGATAGAGACAGAAGGTGAGGGTAGAGGCTGTTCAGGTGGTGGTGTGGTGACAGTAGTGTTATTGGAGGTTGTAGGCCTTCCTGAATAGGTGAGTCTTCAGGGCCTTCTTGAAGCTTGTGACGGTGGGGTCAGTCTTATGTGTTTTTGGTAATGAGTTCCAGAGTATGGGGGATGCAAGGGGGAAGTCTTGGAGACGGTTGTGTGAAGAGCGGATAAGAGCAGAGCATAGTAGGAGGTCTTTGGAGGATCGGAGGTTACATGCTGGCAGGTAGCGTAAGATTAGGTTAGAGATACAGTATAGGCAGGGGACATTTTGTGGATGGCTTTGTATGTCAGCATTAGTAATTTGAACTCTATTCGCTGGTCAACAGGTACCCAGTGAAGGGATTGGCAGTGGGTCCAGAGATAGTACAGTTTATTCAGCAGCCAGGCATGCACTGATAGAAATGCCCCAAATTTTTCTAGATATTTTGTAAATTGTCACTCCGCCAACATGATGCTGTTATGGAATTTGCTCCCATCCAATACAGGGATAATTGGCAGGATGCTCCAGGTTCTTTTCTGCCTCTCAAGTGTTGTTTTTAGGGTCAGAAATTGAATTCTTTCCATCTCAGAAGATATTCTAGCTTTTTCAGCTGGCACGCCAAGCACACTGATAGTGTGCCCCAAATTTTTGTTCTTTTGGCATAATAAAAATGAGTCCTGAGAGTTTTCTACACTGTTTTAAGCCATTTTAATGTTAGAACCGGAGCCGGCACCTCTGCAGTACTGCTGTGTCGTGCCGCTCCAGTCCTCACACACTCCGGCACGCTCGCTTTTCTAGGGGTTAACTTTCCAGCACTCACCTGTCTATTTAGCCTCCCTTCCAGCGCTCTGCTTTCACTGGTTATTCATTTCCCCTGGGTGTCAGCTCCTCCTCATGCTCTGTCCCGTTTGCCTTCCTTACCTCCAACTCCTCATTATTGACCTTCAATCCTATCCTGTTGCCTCTGTGTTTATTGCTCCCTCCGGTTGTGACCACGGCTTGCCTTCCAGACCATCTCTCCTTGAACGCTGATTCTGTACCTCGTGACCTCCTGAAAGTGACCCGGCTTGTTTTGATTCTTCTTACGTCTCTTCCTCTGGTACTAATCGACAATTCTACTGCGCTGCTGCCACCATCTGAAGAAAACCTGTTACTGCATCTTCTCCAGCTTTCAGTATTCATCTGCCTCCAAACTTGCTCAGGTGAGTGGTTTTTGGATTCCGGGGCCCTTCTGTGACTTGTGGTGCACCGTGCGCTCTGCGCCCTTAGGACTGTTGTGGTTCTGGCCGAAGGTAGCAACCAAGTCCAACTCCATCATCAGGAGCTCTGGCAAAGACCTCTGGAGGCTAGTTCCGCTTCGGTTCAGGGGGCGCTGGACGCTTGGCTCTGTTTTACCTTAGTGTACAGGGGCGGGTTTGGATTTCCTAAGACTAACTCTGTCTGGCACTGTTTTTGGTTCCTAACATTTAAGGTGTGGTTCATACCAAACTTGTTTGATCCAAAACAAATCTTGGCCCGAGTCAACCAAGAAACAATTCTTGAGAGGTTTGCCCATCTCTACTTATGAGGGAATTGCATTTGTTTCTCAATCCCTTTGAAGAGGCCGCCAAATTTGACAGTATGGACAACTGCAGCATTAGCGTAGTAATCTCTCTATATTTTACAGGAAACACTTACACTCATGGGAGATGGAGGAGGAGTCACTGCCAATATGCCTAGTACTCCTCACTACCCCTGCGGACCTTCTGTGAAAAGCACTGTGGGAAAAACCACAATGTTACCGCCGTGGTTTTTCCTGCAGCACTTTTTTTGCTGCAGCCCGCTACGTGGGGCCAGGGGCGCAACGCTAATAAGTCGAAGTGAGACGGCCGCCTCAGGCAGCACTGTCCATTACTGTCTGGGGGGAGGCATTTTTTACTTTCTATTCACCGTAAACCAGTCCAGGACAGGCCGCTTAAAAAAAAAAACCAAAGCTGCGCGATACCTGTCCTTGGCTGGCTTACAAGATCTCCGCATCTCAACGCAGGCAGCAATACAATTACGTCATCGCGTTTCCTACGCTGAGACGCGGACGCGGGTGAAGAAGAGGCGGCAGTTCCATCAAGCGATCGCAGGTAGGTGCGGAGAACTTTTTTTTTTTATATATAAATAGTCCGTTAGCTACTGGAATAACCCCAGCAGGTAACGGCCTATTTACTTATTGATCCCAGCTCCTGCTGTGGATGCCCCCGCTTCCCCATCTGCTATCAGACGCAGAAGGGGGAATCAGAAGCAGCTGTGAGCGGTAGCGGGGATCGCTAAGTGAGGCCAAATGCTACTATTATTATACTCTGGGGTCTGCAGTGCCAGATGTGTCCCCCTGCTTAAGCCAGTACATATCCGGGCCCGTCTGAAGTTTGCTAGAGAGCATTTGGATGTTCCAGAAGAGTATTGGGAGAATGTCATATAGTCAGATGAAACCAAAGTAGAACTGTTTGGTAGAAACACAACTCGTCGTGTTTGGAGGAGAGTGAATGCTGAGTTGCATCCAAAGAACACCATACCTACTGTGAAGCATGGGGGTGGCAACATCATGTTTTGGGGCTGTTCCTCTGCAAATGGACTAGGACGACTGATCCGTGTACATGAAAGAATGAATGGGGCCATGTATCGTGAGATTTTGAGTGCAAACCTCCTTCCATCAGCAAGGGCATTGAAGATGAAACGTGGCTGGGTCTTTCAGCATGACAATGATCCCAAGCACACTGCCAGGGCAATGAAGGAGTGGCTTCATAAGAAGAATTTCAAGGTCCTGTAGTGGCCTAGCCAGTCTCCAGATCTCAACCCCATAGAAAACCTTAGGAGGGAGTTGAAAGTCCATGTTGCCCAGCGACAGCCCCAAAACATCACAGCTCTAGATGAGATCTGCATAGAGGAATGGGCCAACATACCAGCAACAGTGTGTGCCAACCTTGTGAAGACTTACAGAAAACGTTTGACCTCTGTCATTGCCAACAAAGGATATATAACAAAGTATTGAGATGAACTTTTATTATTGACCAAATACTTATTTTCCACCATAATTTGCAAATAAATTCTTAATCAGACCATGTGATTTTCTGGATTTGTTTTCTTATTTTGTCTCTCATAGTTGAGGTCTACCTATGATGACAATTACAGGCCTCTCTCATCTTTTTTAAGTGGGAGAACGTGCACAATTGGTGGCTGACTAAATACTTTTTCCCCCCACTGTATACTGTATATGATATCAGCCCTGCAAGGTGTCCACCTACCACTGTCTATTGACTGAGAGGCTGTGAGCTGATGTCAGGTGGTGCACACAGTGAGCCAGTGACTCATACACGTCTGTTCTCTACTTTCTCCTCAAACATGTGGTGGCAACCATTGTAGTTAATCCAAGACGAATTGCCATTTTGTCGACAAATCACCCATCTGTCATAAACATGAGGTTTACCCAACTATAATTGCTACACTGGTGTTGTTTTTCCACTAGGAATGTAGCAGCAATAGCTTTTGATCAAGCAGTGATAACACGTCTTTCTCTAAGCTTACGATATCACAAAATGGCTCTTCTTCATGCCTTCATTCCTTCACAGTATCTTTTTTTTTTCTTTTTTTTAGACAAATATTTTATTGAACAATTAAATGCAAAGTACAAAGCTTACATCTTTGTATAAAGTGCAACATCACATCAAATATAAAACATGTTGAGAAGATACATGGTAGAGACACTAATAACAGCACATGTCAGGCAAGTGCATCGTGAGGTACGAAGATTGTAATGGTAAGGGCCTTATACGAGACCCACTGAACAGCTACTAGCAAAATAAAGTCATAAAATGGAATTAAACATAAAAAAAAACAAAAAGAAAAAGAAAAACAAAAGCCCATCGCTGCAGTACATAGTCCAGTATAGACAATATTTAAGAATGGTCATGAATTTAGGCCTAAGGAGGAGAAAGATTCAAGATACATGTCCTGGCCACTGTAATTACATGAGCTAATACTTTGCTAGCTTCAACAGGAAGATCCTCCCAGGGGGAGTATACCCCAATACTGCATGCAGAAGATCAAATATCCTGTCCCAAAATGGTAGACCACTACAGGACTACCAGACATGCAATAATGTACTAGTTGCGGAATAGCATCTCCAACAAATAGAAGGAGAGTGAGGGTATATCCTAGAAAGGCGGAATGGCATTAAATACTACCGGTATAAGATTTTACTAGAAGTCTCTAAATGGGACCTACCCACAGTATTTTATATACTGAACATGACATCTGCACTGTAACCTCTCCATCTATCACTCATGATTGGCTAAGAGACTGTCAGGTAATGCCAGAAGCCCTCCTAGGTAACACAGACTATGCAATACTCCTCCTCTGCTTTTCTTCCTTGTGTAAATGTGGCAGCAGCATTTCCTTTCTCCAGTGACGAATTGCAAAAGTTTTGGTTTCCTCAAAAACGAAACTTTGGGAAATCCAGGTCGAAACCAGTTTGCTAGCTTGCTTATCTCTTGTTACACCTTTTGGAAGGTAACTTCCTATTGATCAATGCCTGAGTTTGCCCTTTTCCCACTAAGAAATACTTATTTTTATATTACAAGGCCCAGAATTCTTAGCAAGGCATGCATAAGCTAATAAGTCCCTGTACGTTACAAAACAGCTTGTGTGAGACAAAGCAGCTTGTTTAAGGAGACATAGTACCTATTCTGACCCAAATATTTTGTGAACATATTGTAAGTATATTGGATAGTTTAATTATTCCATCAGAATATTTGGTTTACTGAAACTGTGACTAAACTTTTGATTTTCTGGCATCATTTATGACATTAATAAATATTGTAATATACTCTATTAACAGATTTTGGCTCCTTTTCATGAAATCCTGTGCTGAAATCCACTTCTGTCCCTTTTGTATTCTTTGCCTTTTTTATCTCATTGGCTTCTCACTGGAGTACAGGTGTACAGGATCTAATAAAGAAGGGAAACTGAGTCTGGGGATCACTTTAAACATGTCAGTTGGTTTTTCCGGGAGGTCCGGGAGAGGTGAGCAAACATAAAAACCAATGACATTCAACTCTCAGGCATGACTCCATGCTGTCTTCGGTCTCTGTAGCGACGTCACAGACGTCACATGGGTCAGACTGGCGCCGCAATGCAGTGATGTGATTGAAGAGGGAGTCGCTCCGCAGTGCAGGAGAGATGAGTAACACTGGTTTTTATGTTTTTCACTTCCCCTGGGCCGCTAATAATTATACTCTGGGGTCTGAAAATTTCGGGTCCTGCCGAAACCAAAATTTTTGCAATACTTGTAACAAACACCGTAGGGACCACAATAGGACATAATATTATGTGGATGGGCCTCTATGGAACATTATACTGTGTGGAGGTACCAGTGTCAGACTGGGATGTCTAAGGCCCACCAGTGGAGCTGTTTCTAGGGGCCCACCGCCAGGACCCCTGCAGATCAGCGGTACCGAGACAGGGCGGCTAAAGAGCCATGCTGCTCACCTGCCATACGATGTGCACCACTGCACTACCTAAACTACAACTAAACTAAACTAAGCTACACTCTGTATGGCAAGTGAACAGCGTGGCTCCTAGAATTGTTACCATTACCTGTAGCCGCATTATCCTAGAATAGCTGATCTACAGAGATACTAACTGTTGTACCCCCGCAGATGTAATATTGATGGCCTACCCTAAGGACAATCAATATTAGAAAGATGGATAAATCATTTAAAGAGGTTGTCCAGGAATTGGAACAACCCATGTGGCGAGCAGGAGGTGTAAAATAAAAAAAAAAATAGATAAATTAAAAAAAGCATACTCTGCCGGTGCCAGTGTCCATTCAGTCTCGTGCCGGCGCCTTCTTGTTGGGAGTCCTGCACCTCATGTGACCGCTAAGACCAATTCAGCACAGGATTTCTAGAAATGAGGTGCCGTCCATTAGACCAAACAGACACAGGCCTCCACAGTGGTCTCTCCAATTTATGCACAACCTCTTTAAAGGGGTTGTCTGGGCCAAATTTTTTTAATGGCCCCCAATACAGTGGTCTCTGCACTGGTCCCCCATACTGTATGGGGAACAGTGATGGGGCCATGATATTGTGTGGGGGCAATGATGGAGGCTAACATCCAGCGGGGGGTACATTAAACTGTGTGGGGCATATTAATGGGGTTGTCCAGGGTTAACTTTTTTTATGGCCTATCCTCAGGATAAGCCATAAATACTTGATAGCTAGGGGGCTGACACAAGGCCCCATCAGCTGTATGGAGCCACCTCCATTCTGTACACAACACAGGGCCAGAAGCGGAAAGCTTCATTCACTCTACAAAGGCCCGGCACCGTCACTGCAGCTCAGCTCCCACTGACTTCAATAAGTGCTGAGATGCAGTGAAGGTGCCCGGCTAATATACAGTGGGCAGAGCTTTCTGCTTCCAGCCCTGCATTGTGTACAGGACGGGTGCCAGAAGTGTCTCCGTACCGCTGATCGGTCCGGGGTCGGCCTCCTACAGATCAGGTATTTATGGACTATCCTGAGGATAAATCATAAAAAATTCTGCCTGGACAACCCCTTTAATATACCCCCTAATGCCTCACACTTTAAAGAGGTTGTCCAGAATAATTTATTTATTTATTTATTTATTTTATTATTAGTCTGGGAAGGTTGAAAAAACACCCCCCCCCCCCCCAAAAAAACCCCAAAACATACCCACCTGTCCCCTGTGCTCCAGTGCCTTCCCAGCAGGGTCCGGTATTGCAGCTCCGCTGTTTTCTTTTCCCAGAAGTCCTCACTGGCACAGGTAGTCATGTTCAGTGGGAAGAAAACAACAGAGCTGCAGGTCTGAACCCCGCTGGGAGACAATGGGCACAGAAGAGTAAGTTTTTTTTTTTTCACCTGCCCCGGCCTAATTAAAAAAAAAAAAAGTTATCCTGGATAACCCCTTTAATGTCCCCCAGGATATTAGCCACCAGGGGCCACTATAGGGGGGGAGAATAGTGCAGGGGCCACTATAGGGGGGAGAATAGTGCAGGAGCCACTATGGGGGGGAGAATAGTGCAGGGGCCACTATGGAGGGGGGAGAATAGTGCAGGGGCTACTATGGAGGGGGGAGAATAGTGCAGGGGCCACTATAGGGGGGAGAATAGTGCAGGGGCCACTATAGAGGGGAGGGGGAGAATAATGCAGGGACCACTATAGGGGGAGAGAATAGTTCAGGAGCCACTATAAGGGGGAAGAATATTTCAGGGGCCACTATGGGGGGGAGAATAGTACAGGGGCCACTATAGGGAAGGGAATAGTGCAGGGGCCACTATGGGGGGGAGAATAGTTCAGGGGCCACTATGGAGGGGGGAGAATAGTGCAGGGGCTACTATGTAGGGGGGAGAATAGTGCAGGGGCCACTATAGGGGGGGAGAATAGTGCAGGGGCCACTATAGAGGGGAGGGGGAGAATAGTGCAGGGACCACTATAGGGGGAGAGAATAGTGCAGGAGCCACTATAAGGGGGGAGAATATTTCAGGGGCCACTATGGGGGGAGAATAGTGCAGGGGCCACTATAGCAGGGGAGAATAGTGCAGGGGCCACTATAGGGAAGGGAATAGTGCAGGGGCCACTATGGGGGGAATAGTGCAGGGGCCACTATAGGGGGGAATAATGCAGGGGCCACTATAGGGGGGAATAGTGCAGGGGCAACTATAGGGGGGAGAATAGTGCAGGGGTCACTATAGTGGGAGGAGAATAGTGCAGGGGTCACTATAGGGGGGAGAATAGTGCAGGAGCCACTATAGGGGGGAGAATAGTGCAAGGGCCACTATGGGGGGGAGAATAGTGCAGGGACCACTATAGGGGGGAATAGTGCAGGGGCCACTGTATGGGGGGGATAGTGCAGGGACCACTATAGGGGGGAGAATAGTGCAGGGACCACTATAGGGGGGAGAATAGTGCAGGAGCCATTATGGAGGGGAGAATAGTGCAGGGACCACTAGAGGAGGGGAGAATAGTGCAGGGGCCACTTTTGGGGGAGAATAGTGCAGGGGCCACTATTGGGGGGAAAATAGTGCAGGGGCCACTATATGGGGGGGATAGTTAAGGGGCCACTGGCCCATACAGTAGCCCTTTCACTGGTACCCCCTATAGCAGTTTTGGGTGATTAATTACCTGTCTGCTCCATGGTCCCGCTCCTTCTTGCTCCAGGTGCACTGATATAACGTCATGTGCACCTGGAGCAGGAAGAAGATTTTTTTTTTATATCCACCCACAAAGAGTTAATGAAATTTTATTAATAAGTTATAGACACCCCAAAATGGTGTCATTAGAAAATGCATCTCATTCCGCAAAAAACAAGCCCCTATATGGCTACATCACCAGAAAAATAAAAAAATTATAGCTTGTACAATGTGATGACCAAAAAAAACCAAAAATCGACATATATTTAGGACAAAACTGGCTGCGGCAGGAAGAGAATGTATAAACTGTGCGAGCATATATCAGGGTACACCCATATTTAGAGCTTACAATGGACACCAGAAGTGACCCCCAGAATGACCCCTCCCCAATCATAGGAGCTACTGAGGATATAGTAATGAATTTGGTGTTCCCAATTCGCTCTGCACAGCTTATGTATTCACTTTTCATCATCTGCTGTGCATTCCCGTCTGTATATTCACGGATACTAATGCTCACTACACCCCTTGATAAATTCTTTGCGGGGTGCAGTTTTCAAAATGGTCACTCTCTAGGCGATTCCACCTTACTGGTACTTTAGAGGCTCTGCAAACATCATATGGCATCCAGATACCAAACATCTAAATCTGGGCTCCAAAAGTCACATAGCGCTCCTTCCCTTCTGTACCCTGCTGTGTGCCCAAACTGCAGTTTATGACCACATGTATGACACTGTTGTACCCAGGATAACATACTTTATATCACTTCATGACAATAACTGCTGTTTGGGCACAGCCGGTCACAGAAGGGATGGTTTTGGTTATGGTTTTTGGAGCACAGATTTAGATGGTTTGGTTTTTGGACATCCTGACACTTTTGCAGAGCCCCTGAAATGCCATTAAAATGGAATCCCCTGACATGTTACCCCATTATACCCCTGAAGGAATTTATCCAGAGGTACAGTGAACATTTTAACCCCCAAACGTTGGATTAATTTATCTTTCAGACATGAATGCGCAGCTGATAGTGAAAGGAGAAAATGGCAATTTTTCCAGAAAAACGTTATTTCAGTGCATAATATCTTGTGCCTGGCTTGTATCAGAGATAATCGCTCCAAATGGTGTTGTGTCCGGCATACCCGCTTAACAGTTTTGAAGTGTATGTCTCTGTTGACACAAGCTGGGCACAACATATTGGGCACCGAAATGGTGTATCTCTGGAAAAATTGCAATTTTCTCTTTTCATTATCAGCTGCACATTCATTTCTGAAAATTAAATGTATGCAACACTCAAGGGTTAAAAATGCTTGCTACGCCACTTAAAGGGTGTCATTTCCAAAATGGAATCACATGTCTGCAAATTCCACTTTACTAGCATTTCAGGGGCTCTGCAAAAGTGGCATAATGTCTAAAAACCAAACTGTACTCCAAAAACCAAAATAGCGCTCCTTCCCTTCTGTGCCTGTGTGATGATTCTGCTGAAATAATGTGAAAGATCCTCTGTGCGCCAACACCGCTGTGGCCCCACCTGAGTCTTCTTTCATATAAAAACCACACTCGCCGCCAGTGAATGTCGGGTTCACCAGATAAATACAAGACAAGCTTTCTAAATTTTATATATTTATTAACCCCTAAATGGGTCGGTATTAACATCTAACATATACAGTTCAGAACAGATATGCAGATATATGCAAGCATTAACAGTTACTAGTTACAAGATACAGTACAAATAAAATAAAAGGGATAAAGGTGAAATGATTACTTTACCACACATGTCCTTGATGTGGTTTTGTAGTCCAACACTCACACATAGCATGTGGAGATCACCAGTGGAGGCTTTTTAGCATGTGGCATCAACAACAGTAATCCAGCCTGCATGCTCTTTACACAGTCTCTCAGCATTAGTCCAGTAGTCTCATCACAAAAATCTCCTCATGGTCTGTCTGTAACAACTCTGTAGTCTGTGATGGTCTCAGCCCAAAACTCCATAGCATAATCTCCTCCCACTGACTCTTACCTCATCTTTTATACCCTTTATGCCACCTCCCAGAATGAGGTCACCGGCGGCAGCAGGTCTCATAGAATAATCCACTCAAGTCCAGACCCTTTGTATGTAGATGAGACCAAGTGACATGATACAATGTTTTCAGCCATATCTGGTCAACCAGTGCAGCTGGACAATGCATGTTTGTTTGATCACTCAGAGCTGTGTAGGAATACAATGGGTCCCTGCTGTGATGGATACAAAGCCCTATTGTTCCAGCCCGGGCACTACTGCCAATATACCTATGAGTAGGCTGTGCACATTATGAATGAGTGCAAGCAAGAAGGGAGACCCTATACCCAGAGACCAAAATACAACTTTGAGTTACAGCCATATTTCAGCAGAATCATCACACCTCCCCCTTTAGATGGGGCTTGCAGGAAGTAGGGGCCTACGCCCCTCTTCTGAAAGCACCTCCACCTACAGCTTCTCAGGCTCTGGCCCCAAGGCTCTCTCACCTTCCCCCGGGGTTACAGCAGACTCGGGCCTTGTCAGACTCCGAGGGTGGTTGAGCGCCATGCGCCTTCAATATGTCCAGACTAGGGTCCGCTTGGACAGCATCTCTGAACTCTTGGCTGGAGTGAGACAAAAGAGAGGTGCATGTTACATAGCTGCCGGAGCCTTCTGGCTCTCTAGTCTGACTAGGGACGCTTCTAAGGCCCAGGCTCTCAGCCACGTACACTTGGCTACCTCCTGTCTGTTCTGGGTCCGCTTTCTGAGTGCGGGCATCCCGTAGCTTTACACTCATGAGCCCAGGTCTTTGGGATACCAGTTCAGAGACCCCATCCTGGCAACCTCTGCTCTCCTGGCTACCCTTGGCCTGCTCTCTCAGAGTCTCCCCCACACTAGCCGCTAGTTGGGAGAGTTCTAGGGGATTCTGCACCTCCCCCTTTGCTTCCAAACCTACATCCTGTTCCTCCTGTACTTGGGTGGGTGATGGTGATACCTTGGGCAAATGACTGAGATCATGCTTCCCCAAAACATCCCCCCACAATACATTGACAGGTAATACATTGGACATACCCTCTTCTTGGATCACATTTCCAGTACCCCATGCCATCTGCACTTGGGCCATGGGCACTCCTGGAATAGAACTGGACAGAAGAGATGTGTATGTCTCATACCGGCCGGACTCCTCCGGCTTCAAGGGAGTGAGGCTAGTCATGGCGGTCTCAGCACTGACTCCAGGTGGTGTAGGCAACGGTTCAAGGGTCGCATCGCCCTCCACCCTTGTAGCACTCTGGCTGTGGGCTAACACCGCCCTACCAGCAGTCCGTCCCTCACCTGGATCGGCCATGAGAACCCCATAGCCTACCTGACCACCTGGCACATGGTCAGCAGTTGGGTGCTCATCAGATACACTGGGCGAAATAGTAGAAGTCGCTTCCAGTGACTCAGAAGAGCTACCCTGTACACTTTTACAACAAGCATTGGCAATTACATTGACAGTACCTTCATTAGCAATTGTTAATTCACACCGGGCCTCAATGAGATCTGCAGTAGACATGTTAACAAGCTGAGAGGGAGACGCCCCCACAGATGTGGGTGTGTCTACAGACTTAGTCTCATTGGCTCCTAGCACTGGAGGGAACAAAGCATCAATAACATTTGTGCTGAGCTGGGTTGCAGGAAGTGCAGTTGCATCTTCCCTGCTCTCAGCTGAAGGCAACTCATTAGCATTTACACTGACTGCCATGGGAAGTATCTCAGAGGGGGGTTACGGGCCCTCTCTGCAGATATGACAGACACATTGTCAACATTAGTCATAGACAGTTTATCACAGTAAATTGGGTTGCTCCCCACCCCCATATTGGGACACCATAGGTCCTAAATCAGTTCTCAACAGTACATTAGCAGGCAAATCAGTCAATAGTCCCACAGTCCGCATTCCTTTTCCTGCACCCCCTTCCAGATACACAGATGGGCCACCTGCTGTGGCTTGGGAAGCAGGGAAGTTTTCAGGGCGGTTGGGGCACTCCTCCTTGAAATGTCCTGTCTGTCATTTACAGGCATGGCCCCGCCGCACCTCCCCTTGGGGTTTGGGGAAGGTCACTAGGGTGCCCAGAGTTCTTGGGACAGGGGAGGGACCACCCGGGGCATAGTTTGTCTCACCAGACCTGACGACAGATGGCTGTGGTGAATTCCGGCCTGGCTTCTCCTTCCAACTTGAGAGTCTCTGCAGGGTTGTTGGAGTTTGCGCATGGGTGGTTTGTGCCCACTGGGAGAGCTCCATCCTTTTGAGCTCAAGCTGAAACTGCCGCTTAGCCTGCCGCTCTGCTGCCCCACGATCTGCCTGCCATTTTGCTGCCTCACGTTCTCGTTCTACAACTTCCTGAAAACGGCACATCACCTGCAGGTATAGGTTAGGGTCACTGGTGCCTATTTGCTGCAGGGCCATTTGCCAGTATGAAGCCATTCCCCCGACAACGCTGGGGCTACTGGTCCCTCCTGGTGAAGTAATCCTTGGGACCGGGCTGCTTGCCGCACTTCCTGGCCTGCCTGGGCTGCCTCCATTTCAGCCATACGCTCAGGATCTCCAAAAGCCTGGTTCAGCAGTTCTGGGGCTCTGCTTCTGAGCCCACTAGCCATCCACTGGTATTTGCCAAATAAAAGATAGGATAGAATACAAAGAGTAAGGGAGGGAACAGCACTGTATCAAACTTTCACTGTATCTTAATGCTTGCTTTAATACCGAGCTTGTCTCATAGGATTACCATAATCCCCAGCATGTGAGTGATAAAGGTCACCAACACACGCTGTTTATCCTAAGATCCCACTGCTGCCACCAATGTGAAAGATCCTCTGTGCGCCAACACCGCTGTGGCCCCACCTGAGTCTTCTTTCATATAAAAACCACACTCGCCGCCAGTGAATGTCGGGTTCACCAGATAAATACAAGACAAGCTTTCTAAATTTTATATATTTATTAACCCCTAAATGGGTCGGTATTAACATCTAACATATACAGTTCAGAACAGATATGCAGATATATGCAAGCATTAACAGTTACTAGTTACAAGATACAGTACAAATAAAATAAAAGGGATAAAGGTGAAATGATTACTTTACCACACATGTCCTTGATGTGGTTTTGTAGTCCAAAACTCACACATAGCATGTGGAGATCACCAGTGGAGGCTTTTTAGCATGTGGCATCAACAACAGTAATCCAGCCTGCATGCTCTTTACACAGTCTCTCAGCATTAGTCCAGTAGTCTCATCACAAAAATCTCCTCATGGTCTGTCTGTAACAACTCTGTAGTCTGTGATGGTCTCAGCCCAAAACTCCATAGCATAATCTCCTCCCACTGACTCTTACCTCATCTTTTATACCCTTTATGCCACCTCCCAGAATGAGGTCACCGGCGGCAGCAGGTCTCATAGAATAATCCACTCAAGTCCAGACCCTTTGTATGTAGATGAGACCAAGTGACATGATACAATGTTTTCAGCCATATCTGGTCAACCAGTGCAGCTGGACAATGCATGTTTGTTTGATCACTCAGAGCTGTGTAGGAATACAATGGGTCCCTGCTGTGATGGATACAAAGCCCTATTGTTCCAGCCCGGCCACTACTGCCAATATACCTATGAGTAGGCTGTGCACATTATGAATGAGTGCAAGCAAGAAGGGAGACCCTATACCCAGAGACCAAAATACAACTTTGAGTTACAGCCATATTTCAGCAGAATCATCACAGCCTGGTTGTACCCCAACAGCAGTTTATACCCACATATGGCATTGTTAAGTACATTATCCTGGGTACACCAGTGTCATACATGTGGACATAAATTGCTGTTTGGGCACAAAATAGAGCGCACATGTGAATGAGCCCTATGTGCTTTTGGCCCACTAATTTAGATGGTTGGTTTTTGGACGCCACGTAACGTTTGCAGATACCCTAAATTTGCACTACAGAATGGGGAAACTTCTTGGGGAATTTCAATTTACTGGCACCTCCAGGGCTCTGCAAAAACAACATGGCGTCCAGAAAGTTCCTCTAAATCTATCACCCAAAAGCTAAAAAAATGTAGTATTCCTTACCTTCTGAGCCCTGCTGTGTGCCCAAGCAGCAGTTTACACCCACATATACAACTTATTTGTAACCAGGATGACCCACTTAGTAGTTTTAGGAGTACATGTTTCTGATGATACACAGTGGACACAACATGCTGGGCACTGAAATGGTGCATTTTTTTAAAAAAAATTTCAATTTTCACTTTGTACATTAATTTTTTGGAAGCACTATTGGGCTCAAAATGATAATACCCCATGAGAAATTCCTTGAGGGGAGTAGTTTCTAAAATAGGGTCACTTTTTGGGGGGAAAAGACCCCACAGTATAATAATTGTTCATGGGTGGTCCACAATGGGACATATAATAGTGTGTGCAGGGGCCACTATGGGGCAAAATACTCAGTGCAGGGGCCACTATGGGGAATAATACTGTGTGCAGGGGCCACTATGGGGCAGAATACTGTGTGCAGGGGCCACTATGGGACATGATACTGTGTGCAGGGGCCCCTATGGGACATGATACTGTGTGCAGGGGCCCCTATGGGACATGATACTGTGTGCAGGGGCCACTATGGGGCATGATACTGTGTGCAGGGGCCACTATGGGGCATGATACTGTGTGCAGGGGCCCCTATGGGACATGATACTGTGTGCAGGGGCCACTATGGGGCAGAATACTGTGTGCAGGGGCCACTATGGGACATGATACTGTGTGCAGGGGCCCCTATGGGACATGATACTGTGTGCAGGGGCCACTATGGCACATAATAGTGTGCGCAGGAATGCATTTTTTTTTTTGGGGGGGGGGGGGGGGGGGGGGTGGAGGGGGGCGGTCCGGGGGGGAGGGGGAGGGGGGTGGCGGTTCGGGGGGGGCCCCATGTCAAATGTTCGCCTTGGGGCCCAGCCATTCCTAGTTACGCCACTGCTTCCATGTACTGCCGTGTGCTCAAACATCAGTTTACACCCACATGTGGGGTATTTCTGTGCTCGGGAGAAATTGTATAACAAACTGTGAGATGCATTTTCTCCTTTAACCCCTTGTTAATGGTTTAATTTTATGGCTAAATGAATGTATTATTAAAAAAAAAATTTAAATGATTAAATTTCACCTCCATATTGTTTTAATTCCAGTGAAATGCTTAAAGGGTTAACAACCTTTCCAAATGCCGTTTTGAATTACTTGAGGGGATGCAGTTTTGAAAATGCAGTGCTTTATGGGTGTTTCTTAATATATAGGCCTTTCGAATCCCCTTCAGAACTGAAGTGGTCCCTAAAAAATGGGTTTGGGAAATTTTCTTTGTATATTTGGAAAAATTGCTGTTACACTTGTAAGCTTTATAATGTACAAAATAATTTAAAGGACAACTAAAAAATGATGCTGATACAAAGCAGAGATATGGCAGATAATATTTATTAATGTATTTGGGTGGTATGACCATCTGTCTGAAACGTAGAGCATTTTAAATTTTGAAAACTGCTAATTTTTCCAAATTTCCATCAAATTTCCTATTTTTTTTTCTACATAAACGCATATAATATTGATCAATGTTTACCACTAACATAAAGCACAATGTGTCACGAAAAAAACTGTCTCAAAATCACATGGGTAAGTTAAAGTGTCTCAAAGTTATTGCCATCTAAAGTGACACGTGTCAATTTTGAAAAATGAGGCCTGGTCATTAAGGGGTTAAATATCACTTAGAGACAGACAACTATATTCTAACAAGTCCTATTCAGTTTGATGTGCAGCAGCCCAGTCGGGCTGAGGAGGGAATTGGAGTAGTGGTCTTCCTCTCACAATGAGGTCACCCACAGTGTGAGCTGTGCAGTGATGAGCGCGCCTGTAGTGTTAATTTCTCCTAGGTCACACACTGGTGTGAGATTTCGTGGCTTATGGTGGTCAGAGTACTCTTTATGGTATGGTGCAGAATGGAGTTGGCTGGATACTGGAATGGCTTGTAAACAACTCAACTGTGTGAAGGGGTCATTATTGGAAATGATACTGTGTGGAGGGGCCATTATGGGACATTAAACTGTGTGGAGAAGCCATTATAGAACATTATATTGTGTGGAAGGGCCATTATGGGAAATTATACTTGGTGAATTGGTCACTTTGGGACATTATAGTGTTTGTAAATGGGGCGTTATACCGTGTGGGGACTAGGAAAAGGGGGCACTATGCTGTGTGGGGGTCAAAAGTCAATAGTTTGATATGGGGTCCAGTCTTTGCTTGTTACACCTTTGGGTACATGTAAACCCATATCATATGCCTGAGGCCAGAGGCAGTCTCAAAGAAAGTAAAAGAAATGCTGGAGTTGGGAGTGATTGAAGAGTTCCACAGTAAGTGGTCAAGCTTTATAGTGTTAATTCCAAAACTTGACGGTACAATATAATTCAGTAACAACTTAAGAAAATTGAATTCTGTGTCCAAATTAGATGCATATCCAATGCCACAAGTGGATACGCTTGTGATGTAATGCCCATTACAATACCACGTTATATCTAAGAAAGGATACCACACCCAGGGCTGGCGTTAGGGGGGGGCAAACTGGGCAACCGCCCAGGGCCCCGTCACAAAAGGGGCCCCCGGGATCCGGAACCTGATGACTCCGGATCCCGGAGTCAGGCCCGGATAAATCAATAACAGAAAGGGACCGCAGGGCCCCTTTCCGTGGTGAGTAAAAATAACAAACATTTTTACTCACCTGTCCTGGCGTCCGACGTCATCTTCTGGCGTTCCGGACATCACCGCTGAGGCCAGGCCTCAGCCTTAGTGATCACGTGGGGCGTGCTGACAGCCTGCCTCACGTAATCGCTGAGGCCCAATCACAGGCCTCAGCGGTGACGTCCACAACGCGTGACGTCAGCCGCAGAGAAGAAGAAGCCAGCACCGGTGGGGATAACGGAGCAGCGCGAGGAGGCCCAGAAGAGGTAAGGCAAGGTGAGTATAACTGTTTGTTATTTTCTCTCACCTCCCCCGGGCCTTCGATTATTATACTCTGGGGTCTGAAGAGACCCCAGAATATAATATAATAATAGCACTGTAGGGCCCCTGTGGAGCATTATACTGGGGGGCCCCTCTGGATAGCATATTATACTGGGGAAGGGGCCCTCTGGATAGCATGTTATATTCTGTGGGGCCTCTGTGGAAAATTATAATGTGGGGGGTGGCGGCTCTGGAGATAATGTTATATTATGTGGGGCCACTTTGGAGCATTATGCTCTCCAGAGGGGCCCCCAGTATAATGCTCCACAGTGGCCCCACACAGTATAATATGCTCTCCAGAGGGGCCCCCCAGTATAATGCTCCAAAGTGGCCCCACAGAATATAACATGCTCTCCAGAGCCCCCCCACTTTATAATACTCAATAGAGGCCCCACAGAATATAACATGTTCTCCAGAGGGCCCCCTCCCCAGTATAATGCTCCACAGTGGCCCCACACAGTATAATATGCTCTCCAGAGCCCCCCCAGTATAATGTTCCATGGTTTCCCCACACAGTATAATATGCTCTCCAGAGGGGCCCCCAGTATATTATACTGTGCGGGGCCACTGTGGAGCATTATAGTGGGGGGGGGGCTCTGGAGAGCATGTTATACTGTTTTGGGCCACTGTGGAGCATTATACTGGGGGGGGCTCTGGAGAGCATATTATACGGTTTTGGGCTGCTGTAACGTCTCTGCCGTTTCGGGTCTCGGCGCCGCCCTCCACTCGCACGCTGTGGCGAGGGAGGCGTGTTCAGTTTGGTTCTTTATATAAGTTTCTTGCTGCTCAGTCTGAACATGGTCCTAGTCAGTGTAATGGATTTCCGGCCCCACCCGTGTCTGAACATTTCTCTCTGGACTGCATAGAGTTAATCGCTTCCTGGCCTGTGTGATTGACAGCCTGTGTACCTATCAGATCTGTGACTGGGCCCAGACTTTCTATATACAGGATGTCATTTATCAGCAGGTTGCCGGTTATTACACTTGTGTGTTGCCTGCTCTCTTTCTATACTCCTTGATACTTTGTTACTTGATTCTCTGACCCTTTGGCTTGCCCCTGACTATTCTCTTGGATTTTGACTTTGTACTGCTTTGCTCGTTTGTTACTGACCCCTTGGCTTCCTGACCTCTCTTTTGTCTTTTGTTTGTCTTGTCCTGTTCTGTGTGTCACTTACCCAGTATAGGGCTTGTCTTCAGGTTGTCCTTTTACCATTTAGGGTAACTGTGGCAATAGGAAGGGACAGTGGCTGGGGTGAGATTAGGGCTCACTTGTCTCTGTCCTTCCTCCCAGACCACTGCAGTAGTGTCAGGGTATTGCTTCGTTTGGCAAGACCCTTACAGCCGCTGTGGAGTATTATACTGGGGAAACCCTCTCTGGGCAGTATATTATACTGTGTGGAGGCCATTTCTGGAGCATGTTATACTGAGTGGAGTCACTGTGGAGCATTATTCTGGGGGGGCCATCAGCAGAGCATATTATTGTGGGGCATTATTCGTGGGGGACTAATGAGCATTATACTAGGGGGCCCTCTGGGGAGCATATTATACTGCGTGGGGCCTACTGTGGAACATTATACTGGGGGGATGCTCTGGGGAGCATAATATATTGCGTAGGGCCACTGTGGAGCAAAATACTGGAGGGGGCACTGTGGAGCATTATACTAGCGAGGGCCCTCTGGGGAGCATATTATACTATGGGCCACTGTGGAGCTTTATACTGGCGGAAGGGACAGTGTGGGGAGCCTGTTATACTGTGTGGCGCCACTGTGGAGTCTATTATATTGTGTGGGGCTTTTCAGGAGCATATTATACTCTGTGGGGCCATTGTAGAGCATTATACTGGGGGGGACCACTGTGGAGCATTATACTGGGGGAACCCCTCTGGGGAGTATATTATACTGTGTGGAGGTCATTATGGAGCATGTTATACTGTGTTAGGCCACTGGAGCATTATACTGGGGAGGCATTGTGAGGTGCATATTATACTGTATGGAGCATATTATATTGTGTGGGGCTGCTGGGGAGCATATTGCACTGTCTGGGGCCACTAAGGGGTAGTATACTGTGTGGGCCACTGTGGAGTATTATACTGTGTGGAGCCTTACATACCATGTGGGGCCACTATGGCGGGCTCAGGGGAGCATTTTATACTGTGTGGGGTCACTGTGGAGCATTATATACCATGTGGGGAAACTGGAGGGCTCAGGAGAGCATTTTATACTGTGGAGCATTATATACCATGTGGAGCATTATACTGTGGGGGGGGCTCACAATTCCTGCTGGCAGTCCTGTGTGCTATGTCTGCATCACAGCTCCCTCACTATAATCTTGCACATACGTGTAGTGCTCCATGGCCATGTCAATCCCCATACAGTACTGTGCATGAGCTGGCCATGGAGTTATTGGGGCCTGCACAGTACTATAGGGGCTGACTATACTGGGAACATACTCAGTAACACCAGATAGTCAGCACATATGTAAGACTTCAGTGAAGGAGCCGTGGTATAGGCTATTAGCAGGAAGCTGTTGGGTGTCCCCAGAACAAGATCCTCTGGTGGGCCTAAGGCCCTTCAGACCGACACTGTATTACGGAGAACTATTATATATAAGGATGGGTTACTATATATATAATTGGGAAACTTAAGTATGAGGGGTCTATTATAAGGGGGAACTATTATTTATAAGATGGGCTATTATTTATAAGGGGGGAACTATTATATATAAGGCATCCATTACAAGGGGGGAGCTATTATTTATAAGAGGGGAACTTTTTATAAGGGGGGTATAATTGTTAAGTGGGCTTATTTATAAAGGGGGCTATTAGTGATAATGGGGACTATTATTTATAAGGGTAACTATTATTTATGAGGGGGCTATTATTTATAAGGGGAGCAGTATTATTTTTACGGGGTGACTGTTACTGATAAGGGGGAATATTACTGATACAGGGCACTATTTATCATTTATAAGGGAGCTATTACTGATAAAGGTATAATATTATTTATAAGCAGGGACTATTATTTATTTAAGGAGGCGCTATAATAACTGATGACTGGGTGCAAAAATCTATTAGGTGGTACAAAGGTGCTCATTTGAATTGAGTGTGGTAAAATGGGGCTTGTTATTACTTTTTTGTTGCCAGAAAGGAGGCGTTATTATAGGGTTTGCCACTGGAAGACGATGGTGTTGTTTGCATACCAGCATTTGGGGCCCCGCTTTTAATTTTTCCCAGGGCCCCACTTTGTCTAAAACCGGCCCTGACCACACCTGATGAACTGTTTCAAAATATTTTAAGACCACATAGGCAATATTCTTCTGCTTATCTTGATGACATAGTGTGCGAGACACACTTACCAAAAGTACAGGCAGTGATTGATGACTTGAAGGAAGCAGGATTGATGGCAAATCCCAAAAAATGTTACCTTGGTTTAGAGGAGCCCAAATATTTGGGTTTCAGAATTGAGACAGGAAAAGTCAAGCCCCAAGTTGACAAGATTGAAGCAATTCAGAGCTGGCCCCAACCAGTAAATAAAAAACAAGTAAGGGCATTCCTGGAATTACTGGCTATTATAGGTAGCTTATACTTAATTTTGCAACTATTGCAGCTCCCTTGACTGATCTCACCAGGAAAAGAGGGTTTGTTATGAAAAAGTGGAACCCTGAAGTTGAAAAGGCGTTTGAACTCTGAAATTGGCTCTTTTTTTCCAGCCTTTTTTGTTTCCGTCGCCTTATCACCCTGACCTGATTGTCAGGTTCCAATCAGCAAAAGAATCATCATCGGCAATGTCAATGTCATCTTCTCCACTTTTTTCAAACACATCATCATGGCCATGCACAGCCTCAGAATTTCCACCTCTAGATATTCCCCTAGCTTCCCTACAAAACAACTACCATTAGTAGTAGTACCCAGTGTTGGACTGGGATGTCTAGGGCCCACCAGTGGAATTGTTTCTAGGGGCCCACCATCAGGACCCCTGCAGATCAGCGGTACCGAGACAGGGCGGCTAAAGGTAATAACATGCCGGGAGCCATGCTGCTCACCCATAATACCATGTGCACCACTGCACTACCTAAACCTACTGCTACACCTTGTATGGCAAGTGAACAGCATGGCTCCAAGAATTGTTACCTTTACCTGTAGCCGCACTGTCCTGGAAAAGCTGATCTGCAGAGGTCCTGGCTGTTGTATCATTGCAGATGTAATATTGATGGCCTATCCTAAGGACAGGCCATCAATATTAGAAAGATGGATAAATCCTTTAAAGAGGTTGTCCAGGAATTGGAGCAACCCATGTAGCTGGCGGGAGGTGTAAAGTAAAAAATAAGTAAATTAAAAAGCATACTACTTTGTCCCTGGCGCTGCATTGTCCACTGCCAGGGTCCATTCAGTCTCGTGCCAGCGACTCCTTGCTGGGAGTCCTGCACCTCATGTGATCGCTAAGACCAATTAGGTACAGGATTTCCAGAAATAAGGCGCCGCCATGAGACCGAACAGACACAGGCAGGGGACAACAGGGTGCTGGGGACAGGTGAGTATGCTTTTTTTTTTAATTTTCTTATTTTTACACCTCCCTGGCGGCCGACACAGTGGTCGCTCCAGTTTATGGACAACCTCTTTTAAGGAGTTGTCTGGGACAAATTTTTCTATGGTCACTTCACTGGTCCCCCCACATAGTGGCCTCTTCACTGGTCCCCCATACTGTATGGGGAACAGTGATGGGGTCATTATATTGTGTGGGAACAGTGATGGGGGCTAACATCCTGTGGGGTGGACATTAAACTGTGTGGGGCATATTAAAGGGGTTGTCCAGGGTTAATCTTTTTTATGGCCTATGCTCAGGATAGGCCATAAATACCTGATCGGTAGGGGGGCTGACACACGGCTCCATCAGCTGTTCGGAGCCACTTCCGGAGCCCGTTCTGTACACAACACAGGGCCGGAAGCAGAAAGCTCCATCCACTGTATAGCAGCCCGGCACCTTCACTGCAGCTCAACTCCTACTGACTTTAATAAGTGCTGAGATGCAGTGAAGGTGCCCGGCTAATACACAGTGGACAGAGCTTTCTGCTTCTGGCCCTGTATTGTGTACAGTACGGGCATCAGAAGTGGCTCCATACAGCTGATCGGTCCGGGGTCAGCCCCCTACAGATCAGGTATCTATGGCCTATCCTGAGGATAAACCATAACAAATTATGCCTGGACAACCCCTTTAATATATCCCCCAGGGCCCCCCTAATGCACCACACTTTAAAGAGGTTGTCCATTATAATTTTTTTTCTTTTTTATAATTAGTCCGGAGGAGGTGAATCCCCCCTACCCTCCCCCCCAAAAAAAAAAAAAAAAACATACTAAACATACTCACCTGTCTCCGGTGTCCTCCCAGCACGGTCCGGTCCTGCAGCTCCGCTGTCTTCTTTTTGCCGGAAGTCCTCACTGGCTGTGACATCCCAGGTCCCTTCCCTTAGGCCGCTGATTGGCCTCAGGGGTCACGTGACGTCACAGGTAGTCATGTGCAGGGGGAACTTCAGCTGGAAGAAAACAACAGAACTACAGGACCGAACTGCGCTGGGAGACACTGGGGACAGGAGAGAAAGTTTGGGGGGGGAGGTTGTTTTTTTTTTTTCACCTGCCCCGGCGTAATTAAAAAAAAATGAAGGAGCCACTGTATGGAGTATAAGCTCCACAGTGGCCCCCACCCAGTATTATAAGCTCCACAGTGGCCCCCACAAAGTATTATAAGCTCCACAGTGGCCCCCACCCAGTATTATAAGCTACACAGTGGCCCCCACACAGTATTATATGCTCTACAGTGGCCCCCACCCAGTATTATATGCTCTACAGGGGCCCCCACACAGTATTATAGCTCCCAACAGCCCGCTCTGCTTCGGTGCTATTATTATACTCTGTGGTCTCCTCAGATCCCAGAGTATAATAATCGGAGGCCCAGGGGAAGTGATTAAAAATAACAAACATTCATACTCACCTTGCCTTACCTTTCCTTGGCATCGTCGCTCCATCCTGCCGACTTCAGCGTCTTCAGGCCCTTTTCCGGCGTCGCTGCTGAAGCCTGTGATTGGGCCTCAGCGGTCACGTGGAGGCGCACTGACGTCATTACGCGGCCACGCCCCATGTGACCACTTGGGCCTAATCACAGGCCTCAGTCACATGACAGAAGAGCACTGGAGAGGACGCTGTGCCCAGGAGAGGTGAGAATATGTGTTTATTATTTTCAGTCACCTCCCCTGGGCTGCCATCTATTGGAAAGGAACCTGCAATATGCCAAGGCCTCTTTCCAATAACAGTATGTATAGCGGTCGGGGAACGAGGCTTCATAGTGGTCCGGGGCCACGGCCATCTCCAGCTGGCCACGGGCACCATACCCCGCCGAGCCCGGTCGCACCCTCTGCGACCGCGATCGTTGCGCCTCTGGTCAGGATCCCGATCGGGCCCCTATGACATGAGGACTAATAGTCGGGGCTCGGGGCCCACCGGTGGATTCACCGGTTCCCCGGTGGGCCAGTCCGACCCTGGTAGTACCCACTACCACTACTACCTCGACCACCAACAGTTATCATGTCTGTTTGCATACATTGCTGATTGTAGTCATCCAGCTCATCAAAAAGCAGATAACTGCTCTGAATTCTGAATAGGGGAAATATTTAGAGATGAGCAAATCGATTCTGCAGAAGTGGAATTTTTTCCGAATTTCTGGAAATCTTCGATTCTCAACGATTCCGGATTTCCTGATGCTTCGTGGTAACGAATATTTAGTAAGGACCTTTGTGACATCAGACGGTCACAAGATATTCTCTAGTGATGTGATTGGGTAGGCGTGTCTTTGCTTGTTAGCAGATCCTTCCACATGAATAAAAGTTGTCCGTGCTGAAGAGAGAGAGAGAGAAACATGACCGCGGCATCCAAGGGCTTCCGCCATTTTGCCGCCCATCCCAGCTCTCTGTAGCCTGGAAATAGCTGTTTATTCGCCGCAAAGTAATTTGGATCGAAGCAAATTATTTTGTAACTTCAAATAGAACTGCCGAATCGAACTTTTGAGAAATTTGCTCATCTCTAGAAATATTACTACATATATTACACATTACTACCAGGGATCTGTGTCAGTGAAGAATGTGAAGGAGACACAGTTGACAGTCTAGAAAGGCCCTGCAGTAAATTAGGTGTTATGTAGGAGGAGGAACACACAGAAGCCTGACTCAAGATCACATCACTCTTGGATGCAATATCCTCCTGTGACTGAGATGAGCCAGCTAAATAATCAAAAACTTCATCTTCATTCTCTGAAAGTACAACAATCCTGAGGCTACTGGCGTTGCCACTAAAACTAGAATCTGTGCTTTTGCCAACCAAATTCTTATTGTTAGTATTAGTACATGCACAAGTTTTTTCTCATCTACCTCCTTTTGTCTGTCCCCTGCCATTTTTTTCTACTCATTTCTATTAATGCGCACAGACAGGACTTAATTATTAACCAAAAAACACTGAATTAATGGAAAATCTTTTTTTTTTTACATTAGCAGAGTATGCACTATTTTGTGTGTGTGATATATATACCCACTTGTGCATACAGAGAAACTCTTAAAATATTTTGTTCAGATTAACACCAATGCTCCTTCATGCTGTGTATGGGTTAGTCACCAGAGCAGAAAAAAAAACATGAAATTGCAATATGCTTTCTTTAAGATTAGTACAGGCTAGACAGTATATTGGGTGAACACTCCAAAAAAAAACACTGAAATAACAGATTATTTTTTATATTAACAGAGGATGCACTACTGTGTGTATGTATGTATGTGTATGTATATATAGAGATTATACGCATTTGTGAATACAGAGAAATACTTAAAATATTTTCTTTAGACAATGCTCTTTCTCACTGTCTATGGGTCAGCCACTAGAGCAGAAAAAGCAAACCAACATGAAATTACAAAAAAAAAAAATTAAGATTTGTGCAGGCTAGAACAACACAAGAAACTAGTTATATATAAGGAACTTATTTTTTAAGATTTTCTCAGGCAAAATAAGCTGCACTTTGCTGTTAAAACAGCAGTATGTATTTAATGAAAAAATGTTAGCTCTTGCCCAAAAAGGTCCCTAACAACATATTTTTCACTAACAATATTGTCTTGTCAGTAAAAAAAAAAGTGTTTAAAGAATGTGTATAGAGATGAAGTTGCTATATTGTATAAGTGTCAGACAATATTAGATTATTGGCAATGAAAGGGTTAACTGTGTAAGCAGAAGCAGAAGAAGCAGATTCCCCCAGTCACTGTCTATGAACCTGTTCTATGCCTATTTAATTGTAGCACTAATCTGCCTGTGTAATTGCTTGATTCTCATATTCTCCTAATCCCCTAAATTCCTGGAACTCCTATTGCTTTTTCTAAACTGCTATAGCCTATAATGCAGTAAGACGGATCACAGATCTATTTGCATGTCCAACATTTATAGCAACTAAAGGCAGAAAATGAATGCACAAGCTTTTTATACATCAAATGACATCAGCACTGTAAGGTCCACGAACCCTTTATTGGTATACCATTTATTGGCTGAGAGGCTGTCGGATGCTGCTACCCTGTCACAGACATGTGTGAGTCATTGCACATGTGTATGTTCTGTATTTCCTGGTCAAACACGTGGCAGCGGCCACTTTCTTGTAACGTTGCCATGTTTGTTCATCCCAAACGAATCACTATTTGTTCAGTCTCATTAAAAACTGGTCGAATCTGGTTTGTTATGAACTGATTCGCCCATCTCTAGCTTTGGTGTGCACTAATAATTAGGTGGTATCATTTGTGCTTAACTCACTGTGCACCAATTAGAACTAAAACTTGACACAATAATTAGGTGGCATAACTTGTACACCAATTAGTAATGAAACATTTTGTGCATCAATTAACTGGTATAACTTAATTAGTTATATTTAATCACCTCCCCTGAGCCTCTGATCATTATACTCTATAATAGCAGTTTCATTTCAGAAGTCTTCGGTCCAAACGAAACTGCTGGACCAACCTCGCGGACAAACATTGGAGTTTGTCCAATTCCTGGCAAGCCCTTTACGCTGAGATGTGAAGCTAGATTCACATCCCAAACAACGATTTTGGCCACAAATGCTTGACCAAAGATATCTGTGCCACCATGTAATTCTTGCACTAATGAAAGTAAATGGAGCAGCATTGTGACCCACAGGTTGCTGTGACTGTGACTTTGAGGTGCAAAAAAAATAAAATTTCAACTCAAACTCACAGTTAGAGCAACCTCTGGGTTAACAATTTGCCTCCATTCACTTGCATTAGTGTCATAGGACGACACAGTCAACTTTGGTCATGCAGCCATGGCCAAAATCGCTCTGTAGCACCAATTAAAAAGATCTTGTTATCAGATTTGGCACGCCTGAACTTGCAGCATATCATTATACAGTTGGGGTTCTCTTCCACTGCCTATTAACAGGTTTGATCATTTTAAAATTGTCAGAGATGAGTCTTGGACTCATCTCTGATGGCTCCTGGCACGTGTACGACTAGGTCCCGAAATATTTGTAGTGACACAAGTTTTGGCATTTTAGCTGTTTACCAAAACATAGTCAAGAAACAGTTATATAATATAATAGGGGCTTAAAGTGCAGACTCTCAGCTTTAATTTGAGAGTATTGAAATCCCAATTGGAGGAAGGATATGAATTACAGCTCTGTAATATGTAGGGACCAAAGGTAATTGGACAATTATCTCAAAAGCTATTTAATGGTCTGTATGGCCTATTCCCTCATTAATCTATCATCAATTAAACAGGTAAAAGGTCTGGAGTTGATTCCAGGTGTGGCATTTGCATTTGGAAGCTGTTGCTGTGAACCCATAGTAATCAACCCTGTGAACCCATAATAGTCAACAGTTTGGCACATTCTGGTGAAAAAAGTATGCACTGGTGAGCTCAGCAACTAAAAAAGGCCTGGATGTCCATGGAAGACAAAAGTGGTGGATGATAGCAGGGTCCTTTCCGTGATGAAGAAAAACCCCTTCACAACATCCAGCCAAGAGAAGAACACTCTCCTGGAAGTAGGTGTATCAGTATCTATGTCTACTATAAGGCAAAGACTTCATGAGAGCATATAAAGAGAGTTCACCACAAAGTGCAAACCATTAATCAACCTTAAAAATAGAAAGGCCAGAATAAACCAAAAAACATCTAAAGAATCCAGTCCAGTTCTGGAACAGCATTTTGTGGACAGATCAACCTGTACCAGAAAGATGGGAAGAAGAAAGCATGGAGAAGGCTTGGAACGGCTCATGGTCCAAAGTACACCATGTCCTCTGTAAAACATGGTAGAGGCAGTGTGATGACATGGGCATGCATGGATTCCAATGGCACATCTAGTTGCTTCTGTCTTCTGTCACATTATTAAATAATACTAGTGACCCATCACTAGTATTATTTAATAATGTGACAGAAGACAATAGCAACTAGATGAATTCTGAAGTGTACAGGATTATACTTTCTGCTCAGATTTAACTAAATGCAGCAATTGGACAGTGCTTCACAGTACAGGACAATGATCCAAAACAGACTATGAAAGCAACCCAGGAGTTTTTTAAGGCAAAGAAGTGAATATTCTGCAATGGCCAAGTCAATCACCAGGTCTCAACCCGATTGAGCATGCCAATCATTTGCTTAAGACAAAATTTAAGGCAGAAAGGCCCACAAACAAGTGACAACTGAAGACAGCTGCAGTAAAGGCTTGGCAAAGCATCGCAAAGGAGCAGGAAACCCAGTGTTTGGTGATGTCCATGGGTTCAAAACTTCAGGCATTCATTGCCTGCACATCATTCTCTACAAAGTATTAAAAATCAACATTTTATTTAAGGTAATGTTAATTTGTCCAATTACTTTTGAGCCCCTGAAATGAAGAGGATTTGTAGAAAAATGGTTGCAATTCCCAAACGTTTCATAGGATATTTTGTTCAATCCCTTGCATTAAACCTGAAAGTATACACTTCAATTGTATCTCAGTTGATTCATTTCAAATCCAATGTTATGGTTTACAGAGCCCAAATCATGAAGTTTATGCACTGTCCAAATATTTCTGTCCCTAACTGTATATTGTACTGGTGAAACTAATTTATTATATGTGCAATAAAGCTGAGGACAATACACCATGCTTTATCAGCAAAATGGACGTGAGCCCAGAGACTTCAGATATGAGTCCAGGACACATCTCCACCTAATGTCTTTTTTGAGTAACAGAAATATTTTCTATCTGTCAGAAATGTATTAGATATACTTCTCTAGTAATGACGGTTACTGCTTTTACTAGATTTTGTGCCAGATCAGCTTATTTTATACTTAAGATTTGGTAGGGACAGTGTAAAATGTGAACGTTATCGATGATGAGGCAAATTTTTTAATGCCACCATCCAGATGTTTCTTTTTTGCTGTCAACAATTGGCCTAATTAGGTGCTGAGAAATAAATAATCATTTCACTTCTTTTCTGAACCCCCCCACCCCCCATAAATAACTTTCAGAGAGTATGCTCTCTGATTCTTTGGCATAGTAAGTTGATAACATGGACATTTTTTTCTTTTAGGTTAAGGCCTGATGTAGTGAGCTGCAGCCAAAAAACGCTGTGGAAAAGACTGCAATTTATTTTCTGCAATTTGAGAATGGGTATAGCCAGAATCCCATCCACTTTTCAGGTAATGTAAAATGCAGCATTTTTTGCCGCAGTGTTTTCCCTGGACTTAAGCAGCGATTTTAACATATTTTTTGCATGGTTTTTTTAGAGTAACTGCTCAAAAAAAAATACATAAAAAAAGCACTGTGCAGTATTTTTTCCCACTTCCAATTCTTTTTAAGGTGGAATCTATTTGCAGAAAAAAATCATCTAGCTGCAAAAATCTGCCACTACCTCCCACTAAAATGAATGGGGACAGATATTTACATACCACCCAAGTTTCAAAGGACTGAATGAGGGATAAAATCTGCAGGACACCCCAGCAGCAGATTAAAGTATTGAAAGCCACACCTTTAACTACTATTCCCAGCCATGTCCCTTTGTGCCCCCACACAGTATGATGCCTCTTTAGTGGCCCCTACATGGTATCCTCCCCTCTTGTGGACCCTACAGAGTATAATGTCCCTTTGTAGTCCTTACAATAATGCCCTGTTCATTGTGGCCCTCACAGTATAATGCCCAGCTCACTGCCACCCCTAAAGTATAATGCCCCCTCACTGTGACCGCCACAATATAATGTCCCCCTCATTGTGGCCTCCAAAGCACAAAATCCTCCTCAGTGTGTCTCCTACAGTATTTTACCCTGCTCATTGTGGCCACCCTGGATATACAATGCCTTGCAAAAGTATTCGGCCCCCTTGAACTTTTCAACCTTTTGCCACATTTCAGGCTTCAAACATAAAGATATAAAATTTTAATTTTTTGGTGAAGAATCAACAAGTGGGACACAATTGTGAAGTGGAACGAAATTTATTGGTTATTTTAAACTTTTGTAAAAAATAAAAAACTGAAAAGTGGGGCGTGCAATATTATTCGGCCCCTTTACTTTCAGTGCAGCAAACTCACTCCAGAAGTTCAGTGAGGATCTCTGAATGATCCAATGTTGTCCTAAATGACTGATGATGATAAATATAATCCACCTGTGTGTAATCAAGTCTCCGTATAAATGCACCTGCTCTGTGATAGTCTCAGGGTTCTGTTTAAAGCGCAGAGAGCATCATGAAGACCAAGGAACACACCAGGCAGGTCCATGATACTGTTGTGGAGAAGTTTAAAGCCGGATTTGGATACAAAAAGATTTCCCAAACTTTAAACATCCCAAGGAGCACTGTGCAAGCGATCATATTGAAATGGAAGGAGTATCAGACCAAATCTACCAAGACCCGGCCGTCCCTCTAAACTTTCATCTCAAACAAGGAGAAGACTGATCAGAGATGCAGCCAAGAGGCCCATGATCACTCTGGATGAAGTGCAGAGATCTACAGCTGAGGTGGGAGAGTCTGTCCATAGGACAACAATCAGTAGTACACTGCACAAATTTGGCCTTTATGGAAGAGTGGCAAGAAGAAAGCCATTTCTCAAAGATATCCATAAAAAGTCTTGTTTAAAGTTTGCCACAAGCCACCTGGGAGACACACCAAACATGTGGAAGAAGGTGCTTTGGTCAGATGAAACCAAAATCGAACTTTCTGGCCACAATGTAAAACGATAAGTTTGGCGTAAAAGCAACACAGCTCATCACCCTGAACCCACCATCCCCACTGTCAAACATGGTGGTGGCAGCATCATGGTTTGGGCCTGTTTTTCTTCAGCAGGGACAGGGAAGATGGTTAAAATTGATGGGAAGATGGATGGAGTCAAATACTGATCCATTCTGGAAGAAAACCTGTTGGAGTCTGCAAATGACCTGAGACTGGGACGGAGATTTATCTTCCAACAAGACAATGATCCCAAACATAAAGCAAAATCTACAATGGAATGGTTCACAAATAAACGTATCCAGGTGTTAGAATGGCCAAGTCAAAGTCCAGACCTGAATCCAATCGAGAATCTGTGGAAAGAGCTGAAAACTGCTGTTCACAAACGCTCTCCATCCAACCTCACTGAGCTCGAGCTGTTTTCCAAGGAAGAATGGGCAAGAATTTCAGTCTCTTGATGTGCAAAACTGATAGAGACATACCCCAAGCAACTTGCAGCTGTAATCACAGCAAAAGGTGGCGCTACAAAGTATTAACTTAAGGGGGCCGAATAATTTGGCACGCCCCACTTTTCAGTTTTTTATTTTTTACAAAAGTTTAAAATATCCAATAAATTTCGTTCCACTTCACGATTGTGTCCCACTTGTTGTTGATTCTTCACCAAAAAAATAAAAATTTTATATTCCTATGTTTGAAGCCTGAAATGTGGCAAAAGGTTGAAAAGTTCAAGGGGCCGAATACTTTCGCAAGGCACTGTATTGTCCTCCTCATTGTGGCACCAACAGTATAATGCCCCATCACTTTAATGACTGATAATTAAAGACTCCTACATGGTTTTATGACCCATTGTTGTCCCCACACAGTATAATTCCTTGCTCATTGAGACAACCACAGTATAATGACCTGCTCATTGTGACCCCACAATATAATGTACCCTCATTATTCCCCCATAGTATAATGCCTTCCTCATTGTGACCTCCACAGATTAATATCCCCCACAATGTGGCAATCACAGTATAATGTCCCCCTCATTATGGCCCCTACAGTATAAATTCCCTCGCAGTCTGGCTCCCAAAATGTAATGTCCTCCTCATAGTGATCCCCACGGTATAATGCATCCCTCAATGTGGCTCCCACAGTTAATGCCCTGCTCATTGAGGACCCCACAGTATACAACAAAAGGATAATACTTACCTTTCCCCATTCCTCCAGGGTCAACTCTGGTCTCTGCCACCATAGCTTGAGAGCAGCAGGCACAGACTCAGTTGTACTCAGCTGAAACTCCTAAACCCTTCATCCAATTTTAATGTGGATACTCTCAAATGAAAGCTGAAAGTCTGGACTTTATATCCATGTCCATTATATAACTATAACTTGAATATGCTTCAGTAAACAGGTAAAAAATAAAATTTGTCAGTGTCCAAATATATATGGATGTAACTAGATTTAGTGCATATAAAGCATTTACAGCTTTTATTCTCCAACAATGTCTTGTGTCCCCATCTGAACTATTCTCTGTACTCCAATCTTGGTATATTATATAGTGAAGCCTGGAGTGCTCAGCAGAGGCGTAGCTAGGGGTTCAGCACAGGGGGGGCGAACATGTCCAAGTGGGCCTCCAACTTGGACTTGTTCGTATACTGATACTATCAGTATACGGTGAGCGTATAGTGGTATGTAGCAGCTCTACACAGGGCTCTGCAGACGATTTAGGTGAATACAGGGCAGTAACATTTAGTGACTTACCGGTGACGTCTCTGATCAATCCTTCACATTTCCCATCTCTTTCATCTGGACGGCCATGACCACTTCTTCCAGTCTCTGTAAAGTTTGTAACACAGACATCTTTGGCTCCTCACTTTTCCAGGCACCTGACCCACATTGTCCTCACCTGCACAAAGCCCCCATCCTGCTGCTACCCCAATTATAAAATATATAATACAACCCCCTATAATGAATAATACCCCCAAGTGTATCTTTAAGTTAATAACTTCCCTGTGCACCCCTTTAAATAGTGCCCCTTATTATAATAATACCCCAGGTGTATCCTAATTAAAAAGGGAAAAAAATTATTGGGGTTCCAATACCCCGGACCACCAGGATCAGCTGTTTGAATGAACCATGGTACCTGTGTAAGCGCCGTGACCCCTTCTCTGTTTACATAGTGTCATTCTTTTCATAGCGGCCATGTAATGTAACTACAGCCTCATCCTATACACGTCTATGTGACAAGGCTGGAATTACATCACACGGTCACTATAAACAGACAGCATGTGATATAAACAGGCGCCATAGCCCCTCCATACAGCTGATCAGTGGGGAATCACTTATCTCTTATTGATGTTTTATTCTGAGGATAGACCATCAATAAAAATGAGCTGGAAAACTCCTTAAAGAGGACCTTTCATGTCCTCATGTATATGCTGTTTTACATACCGATAGAAAGCCGACAGCACGCTGAATTCAGTGCACTGCCGGCTTTCCCGGTATGTGCCCCGGGGCTGGAGATATCGGGGGTCTTAGTTTCACGGTTTACTATCAGAAAGGCGTTCCTGACAGTCTAGCTGCGCTGTGAGGAACGCCCTCCCTGACAGTTCTCGTTCATAGACTTGTACTGGGGGGCGGTCCTCACAGCTCAGCGTCATCGCCAGGCAGTAAGGAACACCCCCTCTGACAGTACAGTGTTAGGGGCGAGTACAGAGAGGGGGCGTTCCTTATAGCCCAGCGATTACGCTGAGTTGTAAGGAACGCCCCCCAGTACTAGTCTATGAACAAGAACTGTCAGGGAGGGCGTTCCTCACAGCGCAGCTAGACTGTCAGGAACGTCCTTCTGACAGTAAACCGTGAAACTAAGACCCCCGATATCTCCAGCCCCGGGACACATATCGGGAAAGCCGGCAGTGCGCTGAATTCAGCGTGCTGTCGGCTTTCTAGCGGTATGTAAAACCGCATATACATGAGGATGTGAAAGGTCCTCTTTAAGGCTAAGGCTCCACGTGGTGTCCTGCAGCAAAAAAAAGAGCTGCAGGAAAAACCGCAGCGGCGACGCATCGCGGTTTTTCCTGCAACACTTTGCACAGAAAGTTCGCAGAGGTTTCCTCTGCAGACTTTCTGCTTCAATTATATCTACAGGAAAACCGCCAGCATTTCCGTAGGTATAATTGACATGCTGTGATTTCCAAAACTGCGTCTGTTTTGGAAATCACAGCGTATCTGCTGCGCATATTTTACTGCAAAGTGGGGATGGGGGCCACATGTGGCAAAAACCCACAGAAACAAACCCAGCATTTTACATCTAGCAAATCCCATCCACACATTGCGGAAAAATACATGCAGCAGATGCACTGCGATTTCCAAAACTGTTGCAGTTTTGTAAATTGCAGCATGTCAATTATACCTACAGAAACACCAGCGGTTTCCATATAGGTGTATTGAAATCAGAAAGTCCACAGAGGAAACCCCTGCAGACCTTCTGTGAAAAGCGCTGCGGGAAAAACCACAATGTTACCGCTGCGGTTTTTCCTGCAGCGCTTTTTTTTCTGTAGCCCACTATGTGGGGCCTTAGTCTTATTAAAACCCAAGTACCACTTTAATTAAATTAATTGACCCTCATATTATGCCCCTGATTCCCCCTGACATAAATACTGCACCTCATATTAATGACCACCCCCTTATGTTCATAATGCCTCCTAATATAAATGATGCCCCCTAATGGCCCCTTATATAAATAACCTCCCACCTTGTATTCATAATACCCCGTAATAACCCTTATATAAATGACCCCCCCATCGTCATAATGATAATGCCCCCTAATGAATCCTCCCTTTATAGTTATATTTCCCCCTCCTATCCACCTCTTATACTATTAATATACCCACAACTGCACTAAAAAAAACAAAAACAAAAGTCATACTCACCTGCGATGCTGATGAATGGAGCCGCCGCCGCCGCTTCCTCCCTGTCCACTCACATGACGTCTGTGTCTGAGCGCAGGCGGCGCGTTGTTGTGACGTCATCGTGCTGCCCGTGCTGAGAAGCAGACATCGTCTGTGGTCTCGGCGTTTTGTAAACCGCAAGCCTATATTGGCTTGCGGTTTACAATACTGTTAAGTTGCAGGTTACCTTTTAATTAGAAATAAAGATTGTATTAATGGCGGCCCCGGGGTGGGCCCCCAAAAATTCAGTGGGCCCGGGGCAGCCGCCCCTCTGCCCCCCCCGCTAGCTACGCCTCTGGTTCTCAGTGATGATACCAGCACCCGCACTCCACTCCACTGTACTGCCTCTGCCCCTACTAATACTAGGAAGTAATTTGTAGCCATCATCTGTGCCATATAGGAACCTAATTCATCTGCAATGCAGACAAACAAGAAATACAGATGCAATAGGTAAAGGGAAGCAGGGTATTTCAATAATGCCAGAAAATACAGTATATACTGTATATATATATATATATATATATATATATATATATATATATCTGTAAATACACTTTAAGATTAAACGTTAATAAAAATGAAAAGTTATATTATCTTAATTGTTCCATAACTATTGTTTCCAACATCTGTTTGTGGAGGTTGGAGAATCAATGTTTCCATCATACATATTTAACACAAAGGAAGAACTGGTAATAATAACATCATTGTGTTCTGTTGTACAAGTAATTACCTTAAGTTATTCCCATAAAAAAATGATTCATTCATTGTTTTAAAAGATAAAAAACGTATTGTCTATATGGACACTAAAACCATGGATTAAAGCATTTAAGTAGCATGTAGAAAGCAATTGCTGTTAGTGTGTGAGTGCTGAATGTGTATCTGCGTACATTTACAGTATTGTATGTGTGCTATTACAATCAGTAGTAAATATGCAGTAACTGATGGAGGGAGGTCTGGAGGCTGGAAACAGTAGTACTTGAAACAGTCACGGTGGCTTATGACTTGACCAACTTCACCAGATCTCTCCATGAACTAGTGCAATGCGGAGGGTGCCTGCAGAGTACCTGACGGTGGTGGTGGTGTTCTCCTGGGGCACATCATAGATATTGTCTGCCGTCTCCAGACTGATGGGGTTTGGAGTGCCAATAATGGTTGTGCAGGAATAAGAATTAAACACGAGATATGCAAGAACAGTGTAACTTGCAACTTTACTTGCGGTAGAACACAGTCGAACACCACCTAATGATGTAGGTACAATGCTTTCAACATGATCACTGTAAGCTGGGGCTGAGCTTGTAATTGGTAAACCCTTTTACAGTCTACATTTCCCTTGATAAGGCAGTTTTTACTGTAACTCAGGGACCACTCTAAGTCCAAAAAGTATACAGTATACCGGTTTGCACTGTTGTATAGATCTGCAGGGTGTCCTGACTGGCATGTGCTGCAGGCAGGGTCATGGGTTCTGAGGCCCATATAACACATATCCTCAGATCCTAGACTGGCATACACTCCACTGTCTCAACAAGGGTAGTCTTCTACACCAGGCTATTATTTGTGCACAGAAGCTGGCTAGGCGGTCTCACGGCTAGCAAGGGCTCTAACTCTGTCTCACTATTCTCTGCACTTCCTCAATCTTCCAAGGACTAGACAAGACACTTGGCCTCCTGCTCCTTTCCTGAGCTTACTTCCTGGATCGTACCAAATCTCTGCTTCTGGCTCACTGTGGTACAGCCCATTTAAGGGAGAAACTACAGTGCCTTGCAGAAGTATTCATACTTGAACTTTTTCACATTTTGTCACCACAACCACAAACTTAAATGTATTTTTTTGATATTTTAAGTTCTATACCAACACAAAGTAGCAGATAATTGTGAAGTGAAATGAAAATGATACATGGTTTTCAAAATATTAATCAAATAAAAATCTAAAAAGTGTGACATGTAAAAGTATTCATCCCCCCTATATCAATACTTTGTAGAGCCACCTTTCACTGCAATTACAGCTGCAATTCTTTTGGGGTATGTCTCTGCCAGCTTTGTGCCAGAAGCAGATGTTTTTACCTGGAGTTTGAAATAAAACTTGTAGAGAGCTAAGCACCAGCATATATACAGTGGGGAAAAAAAAGTATTTAGTCAGCCACCAATTGTGCAAGTTCTCCCACTTAAAAAGATGAGAGAGGCCTGTAATTGACATCATAAGTAGACCAACTATGAGAGACAAAATGAGAAAACATATCTAAAAAATCACATTGTCTGATTTTTTAAGAATTTATTTGCAAATTATGGTGGAAAATATGTATGATTTCTGGGTGAACCAGGTAAGCAGCTTAACTGGGCTGTGCAAGGATTGTTCTATCATTGCTTACTTCACGAGGAAGCACCTCCATTGTATTTTTTGTCCTTTTCAGTATATCGGTAAGTAAATAAGGACTGTTACCTGCTGAGGTTACTCCAACAGATAACAACCTATTTAAAAACAAAAAACAGCAGGGGCCCATCACGTTCCCTAAGGTCATGGCCTCGCAGGCCATGTACGGCGGTACTTACGCCACTGATGTGAGGCAGTCAACACCCGGAAGCCTAGTGTGTCCTCTTAGGAGCTTGGGTCCCTGGCACTTGCTGATACCAGCCCTGCCTCTGAATAGTGGTGTCACCATCTCCCTTTATCATCATGTTCCATTTATTGTACTGTTGATGATGCTGCCTGCTACTCCTATACAGCTACCACCATTGCCACCACTCATCCAGACACGTCCTGAAGCCTGGACCATCATATAATTCCGTGTCGCACTGCCACTCATGTTGTCACAGCTACTACTACTGCCACCTCTCAGGCAGACACGTCCTGCAGCCTGATCCATCATAACATTCAATGCCATACTGCTACTCATGTTGTCACAGCAACCACCACTCAGCCAGACGTCCTGTGGCCTAGACCACCATCACATTCCACAATAGCACACTGTTGGTGCCACAGTGGGGCCTAGCAAAGACAGGACCCCATAGTAAACTTTTGACTTGGGGTCCTCTAGCCTCCACATGGCATAGTACCCCTTTTCCTGGCCCACACATGGTTAAATACTCCCTTTTCTGGCCCTTACATGGTATACCACTCTCCACACAGTATAATGTTCCATAGCGGCCCCTCCATACCGTATAATGTCCCATAGTGGTCCCTCCATACCGCATAATGTGCCATGTGCCATAGTGCCCCTCCAGTATAATATGCCATAGAAGTTCTTCCATATATTATAATGTCCCATAGTGGCCTTCATACTGTTAGTTGCAAATATTGCAAAAATTTCAGGTGTTAAAATTAGTAAAAGCTGAGTGGCAGCGCAGTGTATGGTTAACCCCTTCCAGACATCTGCCATACTATTACAACGGATGTCAGGTATTTAACCCCTTCACGCATTCTCACGTACATGTCCGTGGGAGAATGTGGTTAGTTACCGCATCCCCATGTACAGGTACGTGATGGTGATCGAGCGGGCTCAGAAGCAGAGCCCATGTGATCACCGCGGGAGCCCGGCTGTATTTGACAGCCAGGCTCCAGCTGCAACAGCGGGGACCAGTGAAAACACCGATCCCCGCTGTTTAACCCTTAAGATGCTGCGGTCAATAGCATTTGAAATTTGTGATTTGTTTTCCAAATTTCCATCAAATTTCCTATTTTTTAATAAATAAATACAAAAATATTGATCAATGTTTACCACTAACATAAAGTACAATGTCTCACGAAAAAACAGTCTCAAAATCACTTGTGCAAGTTAAAGCGTCTTAAAGTTATTGCCATATAAAGTGACATATGTCAGTTTTGAAAAATGAGGCCTGGTCTTTAACGCACTTTTGGGCTCAGACCTGAAGGGGTTAAATATGGCAACTGCTCATAAAAAAATTAAAAGAATTGAAAATGCAAATCACCTCCCTTTCCCAAGAACACATACTGTATAAGGCTAAGACCTCATGTAGCGAGCCGCAGCAAAAAGCGCTGCAGAAAAGACAGCGGGGGGAACACATCGCTTTCTTTTATGCAGCACTTTTCACAGAAAGTTTGCAGTTTTCCACTGCAAACTTTCTGCTTCTATTATACCTATACGGAATTCGCCAGTGTTTCCATAGGTATAATTGACATGCTGCAATTTACAAAAACTAGAGTGTTTTACAAAGTTTTGGATTTCTTTTAAGGGGTTAAAGTGTAAATAAAACTATATAAAATTGATATCGCCGGAATCGTACCAACCCATAACATAGAGGGGACATGTCATTTTGGCTGCATAGTGAACGCCAAAAAAATTAAGCCCGTAAGAATTTCGCACAAATGCACTTTTTCTCCAATTCCACCCCATTCTGAATTGCTTTCCAGCCAGTGCATTGTACAGAATATTAAATTGTACCATTATGAAGAACAATTTGTCCCTGCAAACATTAAGCCTTCATATGGCTTCTTGAATGGAAAAATAAAAAATGCTTACCAGATGCTTACCATCTGTTTTTCGGTAGCAATACATGTCACTTTCATTTTGGCATAACTTTGGCTGTGTTTACCTCAGAAAGATAGAAATTGAACAGATAAGCTAAGGCCCCATGTTGTGGAAATGTAGTGTTTTCTGTTTTTTGAGGCAAAGGCAGAAGTAGATTTCTATATGTATGTATGTGTGTGTTTATATTTATAATTTCCATTCCATTAAAAAAAAAATGGCAAAATCTGCAACAAAAAAACACTGTGTTTCCGCAACGTGAGGCCTTAGCCTCACTATGTTTTAAAACACCCTTTTTGGTCTCAAGGACTCTTCAAACACATGATACATGAAGACCATTCCAGCAAATTCTGAGGTTCAAAAGCTTAACGGCAGTCTTCCCTTTTGAACCCTGTTGTACCTGCACGCAGCAGGTTGTGAACAAAAGTGGGATATTTCTGTACTCAGGAGAAATTTTGTAACAAATTGAGGTATTTTATTCCTTTTGAAAATGAAAACTTTTCAGCTAAAGCTACATATTATTGGAAAACATTTCAATAATTTTTATTTCACGGCCCAATTCAAAAACATTTTGTGAAACACCTGTGGGATCAAAATGTTTACAACACCCATAGATGAATTCCTTGAAGGGTATAGTTTCCAAAAAGGGGTCCGACCTCTAAAAGACAAATATTACTGCTTACCTTTTGAGGTCCTCCATGTTCCCAAAGATTTTATAATAATTTATTACCACAAATAAGGTATTACTGTACTCGGTAGAAATTGTTTAAGAAATTGTGGGTTGCTTTCACTCTTTTGTTCCCTGTGAAATTATTTTTTTTAAGCAAAACTACATTTTATTAGAAAAAAATAAATTTTTCATTTTCTTGGCCAAAAGCTAAAAAATGATGAGAAAAAACTGTGGTGCCAACATGTTCCCATGAAACCCCCTTAGTTTAACTTCTTAAGGGCTTCAGTTTACAAAGTGGGGTTCATTCTCATGGGTTTCCATTGTTCTGGTACCTCTGTGGCTCAGGAACTTAATCATGACACCTGAAAACCGTTCCAGCAAAATCTGCATTTCAAAAGTCAAATAAACTCCTTACCTTCTGAGCCCTGCACAAAAAGCATTTTTGTGATTTTGTACTCAGAAGAAATTGTATATGAAATTGTGGTATTTTATTCTTTGTGAAAACCAAAAATTTAGGCTACATATTAAAAAAAATTTAAGTTGCATGATACAAACTTCATATTATTGGTGGAAAAAGTTTTTTTTTTTTTATTTAATGTATTTTTTTATTTGTATTTCATTCAAATACATTCTATAAAACACCCTTAGGCTAAGGCCCCCTTTTGCAAAAATGATGCTTTTTTTTCTTGCAGATTTTGCTACCTTTTTTGAGAAAAACCTAGTAGTGGCTACAGAAAGAATGGGAAATACAGTTAGGTCCATATATATTTGGATACTGACACAAATTTTGTTTTCTTTACTTGTTTACTGAAACATATTCAAGTTATAGTTATATAATGGACATGGATATAAAGTCCAGACTTTCAGCTTTCATTTGAGGGTATCCACATTAAAATTGGATGAAGGGTTTACGAGTTTCAGCTCCTTAACATGTGCCGCCCTGTTTCTAAAGGGACCAAAAGTAATTGCACAATTAACTCAAAGGGCAGGTGTAGGCAATTCCTTTGTTATGTCATTCTTAATTAAGCAGATCCAAGGCCTGGAGTTGATTTGAGGTGTGGTGCTTGCATTTGGAAGATTTTGCTGTGAAGAAAACATGCTGTCAAATGAGCTTTCCATGCATGTGAATCAAGCCATCCTTAAACTGCGAAAACAGAAAAACCCATCCGAGAAATTGCTACAATATTAGAAGTGGCAAATCTACAGTTTGGTACATCCTGAGAAAGAAAGAAAGCACTGGTGAACTCATCAATGCAAAAAGACCTGGACGCCCGCAGAAGACAACAGTGGTGGATGATCGCAGAATCATTTCCATGGTGAAGAGAAACCCCTTCACAACAACCAGCCTACTGTACTATACTCTCCAAATGTATCAATATCCAAATCTACCATAAAGAGACGACTGCATGAAAGTAAATACAGAGGGTTCACTGCATGGTGCAAGCCACTCATAAGCCTCAAGAATAAGAAGGCTACATTGGACTTTGCTAAAAAAATATCATCTAAAAAAGCCAGTACAGTTCTGGAAGAACATTCTTTGGACAGATGAAACCAAGATCAACCTCTATCAGTGACACTGGGTCACTAGTGTTTATTGATGATGTGATACAGGACAGAAGCAGCCGCATGAATTCTGAGGTATTCAGAGACATACCATGTGCTCAAATCCAGTCAAATGCAGCCAAACTGATTGGTGGGTGTTTTATAATACAGATGGACAATAATCCAAAACATAAAGCCAAAGCAACCCAGGAGTTTATTAAAGCAAAGAAGTGGAATATTCTTGAATGTCCAAGTCAGTCACCTGATCTCAACCCAATTGAGCATGCAATTCACTTGTTAAAGACTAAACTTCAGACAGAAAGGCCCACAAACAAACAGCAACTGAAAACCGCCGCAGTAAAGGCCTGACAGAGCATTAAAAAGGAGGAAACACAGCGGCATCTGGTGATGTCCATGAGTTCAAGACTTCAGGCAGTTATTGCCAACAAAGGGTTTTCAACCAAGTATTAGAAATTAACATTTTATTTACAATTATTTAATTTGTTCAATTACTTTTTGAGCTCCTGAAATGAAGAGATTGTGTGTAAAAAATGCTTTAGTTCCTCACATTTTTATGCAATCATTTTGTTCAACCCACTGAATTAAAGCTGAAAGTCTGAACTTCAACTGCATCTGAATTGTTTTGTTCAAAATTCATTGTGGTAATGTACAGAACCAAAATGAGAAAAATGTTGGCTCTGTCCAAATATTTATGGACCTAACTGTATCTAGCAAGTACGTATACTTCTACTCAATCCATTCCTAGCTTTGGCTCAAAAATATGCTACAGACGAACAAAAATGGCAGCACTACGACAAAGTCTACTGTAGCTGTTAACCCTTTTATTGCCAGGCAATAATCTATATTGTCTGACAGTACTTGCAATAGAACAATTTCATCTCTCATATACACATTCAATAAACATACTTTTGTACTGAAGACAATCCTGTTAGAGTAAAATGTTTCGTTAAGGATTTTTTTGGGTAAGAGTTAATATTTTTTTTTATTAAGGAGCATTTTTGTTAATTTAAACAAAATATTTTAAGCGTTTCTCTGTATGCGTAAGTGCACTGCGCATATGTAATTCTAGATACACGTCACACAGTAGTACAGTAGTAGTGGTGGCTGTGGTACTACTAGTAATGCATCCTTCGCTAATGTAAAAGAAGAATCTCCATTATGTTAGCAATTTTTTTTTGCTCCAGTCTGGTCTGACCCATACGCAGTGTGAAGAAGCATTGTTTATAATTTGAATAGAGATGAGCGAATTCTAAGCTGCAGAAGTGAAATTCGATCTGAATTTCAGGAAATCTTCGATTCGCATGGAATCCAGATTTCCTGATGCTTCGCGGTAATGAATATGTAGTAAGGACCTTTGTGACATCAGACGGTCACAAGATATTCTCTAGTGATGTGATTGGGTAGGCGTGTCTTTGCTTGTAAGCAGATCCTTCCACATGAATAAAAGTTGTCCGTGCTAGAGAGAGAGAGAGACATGACCACGGCATCCAAGGGCTTCCGCCATTTTGCCACCCTCCCACCCACTCCGACTCTCTGTAGACAGGAAGTAGCTGTTTATTCGCCGCAAATGAATTCAGATTGAAGAGAATCATATCAGAAAATTCAATGAAGTTGCCGAATCGAATTTTTGAAAACTTCACTCATCTCTAAATTTGAACAAAAAATTTTACGTGTTTCTCTGTATGAGCTAATATGCATATATAAATCTAGATGTACATCACACACAGTAGTGCTTTTTTGTGTTTTACTAAAGCTGTGTTCACACGGTGTGTTTCTGCACAAAAATGCAAGCACTTTCCAATAAAAATGCATGCACTTTTATGCAAAAATGCACCATGTGAATGCAGCTTTACATGGAAGTGAAAGTACCAGTGGCCTAGGACTGGATGCAGCTATAGCCACATCCAGATACAAGTGTATCACCCCACTAAGGGTGCTGCTACATGGTGCTCCTGTACACATATATTAACCACTAATTGAGGGCTGCACATGTGCTTTTATTTCTTCTAATGGTAAAGTACAGGTGCGTCCTGAGAAATAGTAGTAAATGCATGTGTTCAGAAGCATCTGGTGGCAGCACTTCTGTGTTATGGTTTGTGGTACATGACTTTAGTATAGGGGTTGTCAGCCATACAATTATTGCACGGCACTCTGAGTACCTCATCTTTGATTTTTTTAATTAATATCGGCACGCTGTACAAAAAAGATTGCCTACCTCTTTTATATGTGTAAGCGGTGTACCAGGGTGGGCTCCCCAGGATACAGCGAAGTCACAAACAAAGGAAGCGACTCCAAATCAATTTAGTAAAAAACAAGATTTTACTTTGTGTAGTAACACCTCTTTACCAAAAAAAATACTCACAACTATTTACATACACTCCATTACGCCAGTAAGCTGAGGCCCTGATGTTGTACAGCGCGGTACCCTCTCATGTGCAGCCCCACAACACTCCAAGCTTTTACATATCTGCAGACTGCAACTAACCAGCCGCTTGTTACCTTTTTATCACCCTAGTCACAGGAACAATTCAGTGAGTGTGATAGGGGCACCGGCGGTATAACACAAGAGCTTACAAACTTATCATAATACCCCTATTCCCCACAAACAGACTACAACCGAGTAAATATGAAATAGTAGGTCAGCTTGCAAGCCAAAGAAATGTGACAATGTATAAGATGTCGCTTCTAGGCTTTCTCAGAAGCTCTTCTCTGGGAGTTACAAGTCTATAGAATTCAATGAGTCTTAGTCCTTACTACCGAATAGGTAGATAATTCACCAGTCGTGTGGCCTGTGAAGATGAGTATGCCTAACTATTCTAACTACAGGTCCTTACTCAGTCCCAAAGCAATTTGCGCCAAAAATGTAATGCGGTGCGTGCACGATTACTTTACTTACTGATCCAGATTTGTTGCCTACCTTTAGCTTTGGTTTGGGACAGCTGAAAGCAGGGCTCATCCAGAAAACATGCGGTCTCACTGATAGGGCCACTTCTCAGCCGGGTCCTTGATAGCAATCTTCAACTTAGGATGCTATCTGAACAAACCCTGGAACAGTCTCTGGTTCAGCACCACCTTGTTATATCTCTGATCCCTTAGGAATCTGTTTTCTCTCACTTCAGTCCTGCTTCTTATAAAAACTCAAAAGCACACTCCTAAGATGGCTGCCACACACACTCAGCATCTTCTTCTAGTTCCACCTCTGAAGAACAGGGTCTCCACTTCACTACTCCAGGGAATTACAGAATTACAGTCCTTCCCATTTCTGAGGTAACAGTGGCCTCTTGTGGTCAAATGCACAAATGTCAGTTTATAAGAAAAATAACCTTATTTATAGAAACTGGTACATTCATAACATGAGGACTGTTTCCCCATCTTACATATGCTATAAAAGAAAAACATACAGTATACACTAAAAAGAAATAGCAAAACTAGAAATATATTGTTGATACTCGTCTTATAAAACTAGATTCTCCGGGTTAGGTCATATTCTGGAACGTAAGTAAATGCTCTCTAAGGTCTGTATATTTCTTGACTAGGAGGTGATGTCATCACAGGAAGCAAGGAACCAGTCTGCAACAAAATACACAAACATAAAACATCTCTTTATTTAATACAGTTCCGTGAATTAGTTCTTTAGTAAATTAACTACATCTTTCCCTAAAAAAATAGCTATTGTAGTTGTTTTTGTGTATATGTCGTAGATGAAATTACTCTCTTTATTACCAATGTAACCTGGATGACTAGACAAAACTGACTTTAAAATTCCCCTCATAAACCTCCCTGAGTACTGATTTATGTAAAATGAAGAGAAAATGAGGGTAGGGGAAGGTCACTTCAAGCAGTTACCTCTCTGTCATTATAAAACGTAGAAACTTTCTTTAGGTGTCATTTGTTTCATATGATAATACGGATGTAGTTCTACCTATATTAATTCCTCAGATATCAATGGTTGAAAACAGGATTTGGACATTTATATGCAGTAATATCCTGACTAAATGTACTCTACCATCAACAACATCTGACATCTGAACAATTATGTGTCCGCCTTAATTGTTGAATAAATCTTGGTTGTTTTCCCATTTGGATAGGTGGTACCCATCTTGTCCCAACTTTACACTCCCTTTTCCCACCACCTATATTTTCTCATTTTTATTGTGACAAATAATGTCTGTAAAGTGTTTTTAACTGTATTGATCTGAAAAAGGAGGTGGTACACCTCCAAAACGCATCATCACTATAAACAAAAAGAGTTTGCACCAACTTTCTTCTTGTCAATTTGTGCCAACCCCCCTTTGGCCACTGGTGGAGCCAATACAGAATGCCTGCATCTTGTCAGCACTTTCTATCTACCATACACATCTGTTGTGGCATTGGGCCCCTCACTTTTAACCCATAGTTCCAAGGAGAATCCCCCGACCTTAACATTTCTCTAAGTCTACCACCTAATGTTAACTAATGTTAATTAGTTGGTATTCCAGTCATGAACACTTATACACCAGTAACAGGAAGGCTGTGGGATTTACAACTGGAGTTTGGAAGGATTTTATAATAATCTGTTCAACTTGTTAAGTGCAATTGGAATGAGATCCCTCTAATATAAATACCTACAATACCCTTATCATGCATACATCACAAATTTTCACTTAAAAAGGACTTTTCACAACCTCCACCAACTTCAGTTCTTAGCATTTGTCAATAGGCATGGAGTCCAATGCTGTTGGAATTTTTTCTGTAGCTACCACTAGTCCCAAGAAATCAGTTAGTTAGTATTGAGCCTAAGTAGCATATCAGGTGCCAATATGGTCAGATGGGCAATGTCAGGCATGAGCAGGAAAGGGGGTGTGATTCAAAGCTCCAATGAGAAGCAGCCAGTGTCAAAACTCAGAATCACACCCCTTACCTGCTTCAGCCTGGCATCACCCACCTGACAGTATAGAGCAGTGATGGCGAACCTTTTAGAGATCGAGTGCCCAAACTGCAACCCAAAACCCACTAAATTATTGCAAAGTGCCAAAACGGCAATTTAACCTTAAATTAACCAGAATCTATTTTATAGTGACGGTGCAATGTTATGGAAGAGTGAAGAAATCAGGCGATACCTTTTAGAGGCTAACTGAGTATATTTATAAGTAAGCTTTCAGGAGTACTCGCTCCCTTCATCAGACATGGTGTGATACAAGAACTGAAAATTAACAGATTTTTATACACATGGTTTTCAAAGCATTTTAGAGTCCTTAAAAAAAATTGCAATCTAAGTAGAGAAGTTATTTACAACAGGTCAAAAAAACAGTCTGGAAACTTGTGGTGCGTGACGGAGGGATCAGTAATTCTTGCTGTTATCTGTTTGCTATCAGGAGGTGATTTGTGTCCCTCACAGGTCATACATAGTTTGATTTGAAGCTGGCATGAATATTGAGTTCAGTTCATGGTTCAAACATAGTGTGACATGAAGCTGGCATGAATATTAAGTCCAAATTGCAGAGTTTTAAATTTTTGCATACATTTGTACTCCATTTCTTTCCTTTTCTCCTGTGTCTTAAAATGTCCCATTAAAACCACAACCCGCAAATCTTCAATAGAGTGGTTTTCTCCGGAGAAATGTGCGGCCACTGGGAGATCTGTTCTGCTGTTATTAATGGTGGATCTGTGTGAGTTCATTCGTTGACTGAGTCTCTGCCCTGTTTCCCCCACATAGAGGCCTGTGGTGGGACATTGCACACACATTATGAGGTACACCACATTGGAAGACCTGCAGGAAAATGTCCCCCTAATTCTGTGCACCTGTTGTGACTGTGGGATAGGTACACTGTCAGCGGTGTGGATGTGCTTGCAGGTCATGCACCTTTTATGTAGGCAAGGTGAGGTGCCATTTTCAGTTGGGGCCTTCAGGGCACTCCGGACGATAATGCGCCTCAGGTTTGGTGGTTGTCGAAAGGAGAGGAGAGGGGGGACTGGAAATATGTCCTTGAGTCTGTTGTCCCTATGTAGCACAGGTTGGAGTTCCTTGGCAATCCTTCGTAGGATCTCCAGCTGTGGGTTGTAGGTGACAACTAGGGGCACTCGGGCATCTTTCTGGGTCTCTCTATATGTGAGCAGACTGTCTCTGTTAATGGCTGCTGCTTTGTTTAATTGGTTGTCTGTCACTTTTGGTTTGTATCCCAATCTGAGAAATTTCATCCTCAGATCCAGGAGGTGCTTGTCCAGGTCTGTTTTGTCGGAGCAAATACTATTGTATCGTATAGCCTGGCTGTAGATTATAGATTGTCTTGTGTGAATGTTATTACAGCCTGTAATAATATCACATGTCTGCTATAAAACAGATACGGTGTGATATAAATAGTGTAGGGCCCCAGACAGTACAATGTGCTCTGAAGTGGCCTCCAGACAATATTATATGCTCCAGAATGGCCCCCACACAGTATTATATGTTCCACAGAGGCCCCCGCACAGTATTATATGCTCCACTTTGGGCCCCCACCCACATTATATGCTTCACAATAAGCCCCCCCACACACAGTAGTATATGCTTCACAGTGGGCCCCCACACAGTAATATATGCTTCACAGTGGGGCCCCACACAGTAGTTTATGCTTCACGGTGTCCCCCATACAGTATTAGATGCTTCAGTGTCCTCCCCCTACACAGTATTAGATGCTTCAGTGTCCCCCCCCCCACACAGTAGTATATGCTTCAGTGTCCCCCACACAGTATTAGATGCTTCAGTGTCCCGCCCCACACAGTATTAGATGCTTCAGTGTCCCCCATACAGTATTAGATGCTTCAGTGTCCCCCACACAGTATTAGATGCTGCAGTGTCCCCCATACAGTATTAGATGCTTCAGTATCCCCCACACAGTATTAGATGCTTCAGTGTCCCCAACACAATAGTAGATGCTTCAGTGTCCCCCACACAGTATTAGATGCTTCAGTGTCCCCCATACAGTATTAGATGCTTCAGTGTCCCCCACAAAATAGTAGATGCTTCAGTGTCCCCCACACAGTATTAGATGCTTCACTGCCCCCCACACAGTATTAGATGCTTCAGTGTTCCCCCCACACAGTATTAGATGCTTCAGTGTCCCCCCATACAGTAGTATTAGATGCTTCAGTATCCCCCATACAGTATTAGATGCTTAAGTGTCCCCCCCCACACAGTATTAGATGATTCAGTGTCCCCCATACAGTATTAGATGCTTCAGTGTCCCCCATACAGTATTAGATGCTTCAGTGTCCCCCACACAGTATTAGATGCTTCAGTGTCCCCCCCACACAGTATTAGATGCTTCAGTGTCCCCCCCACACAGTATTAGATGCTTCAGTGTCCCCCCCCACACACAGTATTAGATGCTTCAGTGTCCCCCCACACAGTAGTTTGTTACTTACCATGTCCCACGAAGATCTGCAGTCCCACGATGAGCGTCCTCCTTCTTCTTCTGTTCACAGGCGCTGATGAATGACGTCATCATGCCTGCGTCGGGGCAGAGGTCACACTCTGCAGTCAGTGTAGGCCGCGGCTCCGCGGACCGCGGCCTACAGTCACAGCTTTCAGCTGTATGTACATTTTCACATACAGCTGAAAGAAGCGATCGCTCACTAACCGGGAATCCTAGACCGGATTCCCGGTTAGTGAGCGATCATGGCGACGGCGCGCGTGCCAACTCAGAGGGCTCTGCGTGCCCTCTCTGGCACGCGTGCCATAGGTTCGCCATCACGGGTATAGAGCATTAATAGCTCAGGCACCAAAAGTAACTGCACTGATTGCTTGGGTAACATGGGGGTTAGAGAGAAAAAAAAAACAATGGTGCCAAAATCAGTGGAGCAGTAGCTATTACATGATGCAAAGAGCTGGACTTGGCAAAAGTGGTGAAAGGTTCTCTTTAAAAGAACAGTAACTGTTACAGTACAATTATCTACAGTTAAAGAATTATTTTTATTCATTCAGTCATTATGTACCTATTCCCCCAATATATATATCTCAACTAGTATTACCCTATTATATTACCCTATTAGTTATTCCTTTATATTTGAAAATTTCTTCTCCCCATTTGGTCATGTGATCTCAGGGTAACCCTCTCACAATAACATGGCTTTCTGTTCTCTCAAGGGGGTCACCATCTCAGGCAACAGATCTTTCTGTATGATTCAAACAGCGGTGATTGTACCACACAGGCTGTCCATGGGAACAAAATCTGCTGTCACTAGCTAATGCTGACATTCACACACCTATAATGAGATCACAGTGCAGCATCTCTGACTGTATAATTTTGGTCCCTTCAATTATTTGGGAGAGTCCGTCAGGCGAGGGGTGCAGGGATGGAAAAAGTGTTTTGCCCGGAGTGCTTCTTTAATGAATCTAAAAGTAGTATGATAATTAGCTGTCACAAAATGAATGTAATAAACTTGCTTCCTACTTTCATTTTTCTAATGCTATTGTAAGTTCACCAACACAATAGGACATCTGTAACATGCAGATAAGTAAAAAAAAAAAAAGCATAATTCCACATCTAAAACTAATGGAAAGCAAGAGTTAAACTTTTTCTCCTCTGTACTGCTGTGTTCACATAAATAATGCATGCACACTTGCTTCTTCAATCAATGCATAACTATTGCAGTTAGATAACGTTGAAAGCTTCAGAATAAGATTTTCTAATCTTGATGACCTAAATTTACAAACCTGAAAGCACATTTAAACATAACAGGTTAAAACATATTTAAAATAATATATAATAAACTTCCAACTGTGATGCCAGTAATATTATAATCTTTTAACTGGTTGGTTTCACACGTGGGCTGAGCAGGAGAGGCTGGCTCCCCAGAAAATGTTTAGAGACCTTAAAAGCACTGATAATACCAACCCTGCATAATCAGTGCAATATCAGAGGGTAAAATGGGTGAAGGCCCTGTGATGACATCGTGATCTCATGAACATGAGCATACCTCCCAACTGTCCCGGATTCAGTGAGACAGTCCCAGATTCCGGGTCCTGTCCTACCGTCCTGGTCGGCGGGAGGTATGGCCCGGTTTCAACTCATTGACAATGGTGAATGAAGCAGGAGCTGTCCACAGACAGCTCCCGCTTCACCACTGTGCTCCCCGTGTGCTCCGGCTCCGGGAGCAGTAGGTGCGATGTGATGACGTCACTCACATGACTGAGACTGCAAACAGCAGGGGAGCAAGGAGAGGTTAGTATCAGTGTTTTGTATGTTAAACTTTGGGTGCAAACTGAGGGGGCACATGAAACTGGTGGCAGATGAAGGGGGGGGCAGATGGAGGAGGACATTAAACTGGTGGCAGATGAAGGGGACATTAAACTGGGGCAGATGAAGGGGGACATTAAACTGAGGGCAGATGAAGGGGGGCATGAAACTGGGGGCGGATGTAGGGGGGAATTAAACTGGGGCAGATGAAGGGGGACATTAAACTTGTGGCAGATGAAGGGGGGGACATTAAACTGGTGGCAGATGAAGGGGGGGCATTAAACTGGGGGGAGATTAAGAGGGACATTAAACTGGGGAAAGCTGGAGGGGGACATTAAACAATGGGGGTCACTGGACGAACACATTAAGCTGGGAGCAACTGGAAAGGGACATTAAACTGGGGGCAACTGGAGGAGGACATTAAACCATGAGAGTAGCTGGAGGGAGACATGTCCACCTCCAGTTGCCCCCAGTTTAATGTCACCCTCCAGCTACCCTATGGTTTAATGTCCCCCTCTAGTTGCCCCAGTTTAATGTCCCCCTCTAGTTGCCCCCAGTTTAATGTCCCGCTCCAGCTGTCATTAATTTATTGTCTCCCTCCAACTACCCCCACTGTTTAATGTCACCCTCCAGCTGCCTCACTTTCATGTCCCCTTCTAGTTTCTACCAGTTTAAACTGGGGCACCAGGAGAGGGACTTAATACAGTGGGGCAATTGGAGAGGAACATAATAATGTGGGGGCAAATAATGTTAGGGTTACTGTAGGAGCATTATACTGTGTGGGGGCACAAAGAAAAATGGATGAGAATGGGCGGAATCAACATAGAAGTGGGTGGAGCTAAATTTGCCGTGGCGACCATAGTGTACATTTTGTCCCTCTTTCTGTTCTTTGAAAGTTGGGAGGTATGCATGAGTGAACAGGTCCTATATCCACTGAGTTGTTTAGTCTGGAGTGGAGACTGGAGTTTGCAGAAGATGTAAGCTCTCCTGGCATATCTCTTCCCTCCTCAAGCTTCTCCTGTGCTCTTGCTAATCTGGGACAGCATGGAAATGGGGAAAGTTTTGGTGTCAATGGGAAGGAATGGCTTGTGAGTAAATGCTAACACCAGAGAGGAGATGGCTAGAAGGTTTATGTTGATTCAAATGAGGAGATGTGGCTAGCTCCCTTGAAGGGATGAGCCAAGAGCAATGCACCATGCCCTCTGAGGACTGTATTGTAATGTATTATGATTGTAAACACTTGGAATTTACTATGATCAGTCTGATATGTAGAGTCTTGGTTGGGTAATAATATGATTATGTAATCATCTCTATTCAAGCCATATATATGTAATTTTACTTTCTTTGGGGTCTTTAACTTTATCTTGGTTTGTCATAAAGGGAATCAAATCCCCTCTGCAAAGTCTTATGTAACATGCTGGTTCAATTCACTGGAACTTGTTATATTGAATACCAGCCTTAAATTTTATCGAAAGCCTAGCCTCTGTTCTCTAATTGCATGCACATGACGTAAGACATATTATAACCATTAAAATATTGTTAGGAGCTCAGATGCAGGTACATCGTCCAGAGTAGTCAGAATAGAGAGAAGCAGCAGAATTGAACATAACGACCTCTAGCGGAAAAACCGTAACCAAAGTGCAACACACCCAGTAGGAGCCAAAGCCAATCTCTGGATGTTTTCACCAGAGCTCCTAGTGGTGGAGATGGACTTGGCAATCCCAGATAGCAGTTGACAACACAGAGGAATGTGCCAAAAATTAATTAACTGCAAGCAGAAGCCAGAGAGCAGAATCGAAAACAGTTCACCAGATGAAGAGTAAATGACAGAGCAGGGTCTGTAGCGGAGATAGTAGTGAAGTACAGGAGCGAGTGACGGAAAGAGAGGTCGAGGTGCGTAGCCAAGGTCAAAATGCCAGAGAGGGTAAGTTCAGCAGAGTCTCATTACAAAAAGAAGTCCAGCTACACAGTCCGAAGGTCAGAACCAGAGAAACACAAACAGCAATCAGGAACAGGAAGCAACAGGTATGGGAGCCAAAACCAGGGTGAAACCAATAGCCGGCAATGAAGAGAGAAATGGATGGGATTATAAAGACCCAGACTGGCACATAAATGAAAGCAAAGTTTCTTAAAGGGGAATTCATCTCTGTGGACCCTGCAGATTTAAAGGGGCCACAGCAGATGTAACAACCCTAACAAATATATTCTAAAAATATGCCAAACAATTAGCCACTTGAATGGGTGGTGCAGTAATCCAGTAATCACCAATAATGATATGGAGAACTGTCCCACTCCTGCTAATATGCTCCTCAAACATTTGTGCATTAATGTCTAGCAGTCACTCCTCTGCCTAGAATTTGTATGGCAGCTTTAAGAAAGAGGGACAATCCAGCAACACATTGCCTGATGTTGGCAATTTGGCCAGAAAATAACACCTGTCCCTGCATTAAAGGGACTCACTTTTTCTTTCCCCTCCCCTCTACATAGGCTTCATTGTATGGACAAAATTACTCAGATAAGAAGTAAGGACAAGAGTAATAGTTAAAGACAGACACTTAATTTATGAAATGTGTTCATTTCACCTACACTATATTAAATTATAAACAGAGAAAAAAAATAATAAATGTTTACTTATACTTTAAGTAATGAAAAACTTACCATAGAAAAGTTTTGCTATATGACTCCATGGACAGTAGCTCAATTTTTTCCATATCAACATGATTGTGTTGTTGATGTAACAGTTGGGTGTTTATTGACACAAGAGGTAAGAATGTTCAGTTATTTTATAGTGTGTGTTACAATTAACGCAAGGTACGAAACTCATTCCGCTTAAACTAAGTGGAGACAAAAGTCTTGCAAGGAAGACACCTAGCAGACCCCGTTATAGTCTATGGGGTCCACGGGTTTCTGCGTGTAACTGCTTTTTAAGCGGATTGGGTTTCTATTTTTCAGGTCCCCAAGCAGACCTGAAGGATGGAAACCGAAACGTTAGCGTGAACCTAGCATAATTTGTTGTTTGATGGTTTATTGAAAACATTTGGTAGCAAATATATACTTAAACTGCCTTATCAACTTGGTTCCACACACACAATAAATGTAACTCCTGGGAGCTATTATTTAGTACCGGACATGTACACGTGATTAACTTGTGTTGGCATGAACGATAATGATCACACATTTCAACACACATCTTCAGTACCTGATCATTAGCACTGGCTTTAGAGATTGTTGGAACTAACAGTTTTAAAGGGACAGCCCTGGGTCTAGCAAAGGTCCCTAGAGCTATAATGTGTAATCCCATATTAGACATTGTGCAAATCTAGCAAATTGAATCCTGTTGTGATGCACTTGCAAGTTGATTTACTCTAGGTTCACACCTGCGCTTGGGTTTCCGAAACCCAATCTGCTTAAAAAATGGTTACCTGCAGACCCCATAGTCTATCTTCCGCCTCAAAAATGCAGAGAGAAAAGTCCTGCTTGCATTTTACAAGCGGATTCGGAGACGGAATCCCGGAACGAGAACTAAGTGCTGGTGTGAATCCAGCCTTACCTATTCATCAAAAGATTATCTCTACATTGCTTCATCAGTTTGTGACCACAAAGGTATATTTCTCCTATTACAGGCCCTGCGTGGTACTATTATTGGTTTGGGAGCATTTTGGACCCAATAGACTCCCTTTTATGAGCCTTCTCAGCTGATACCCAATAAAGCACATTAAGAAACCCAAACCTTGGGCTACTCTACTGGCGGTGAAACTTTATGTGTGATATTGGAAAATTGTATAACATTTCATTATTCCCGGAGGGGAACTACTACATAGGTGACAAAAAAAAAAATCAAAGCCACATTGAGTAAACAATGTGAGAATGTTCTTAATAAGAACATTCTCTCTGTGCCTACAGATTCTATCCTTACACATTTCTTCTTTTAGATTAATCAGGGGACTATTGAAAGGCATTCTGAGTAAAGCAATGTTCTGTTATAAATTGGTATACTATGCACTGCACAAATGAACAGCCGTAGAGGCCGAAAGCATATTTATGTACCAAGGCTTCCCTTAGTACACTGTATATTGCCTCCTTAAAGACTCCCATACATTTTACAGCCTCCTTTACTGGCCCCCACACAGTATACTGCCCCTTTATTGGATCTCATTCAGTAAGTGCTACTGACTTTGGGCTGCCACCTACCCCAAAGCACCTCCCAAGTTTTTCCAATTCTGGGTCATTTTCCCTTTAAGAAAAATTTACCATAGTGGCCCCTTCAAACAATATAATATCCCATAGTGATCTCCATACACAATAGTCCATACACTATAGTGGCCCCTTCACACAGTGTAATGTCCCGTAGTTGCCTCCATACAATATAATGTCCCATAGTGGCCTCCATGCAGTATAATGTCCCATAGCAGCCCTCCACGTAGCATTAGACCCCATATTGGCTCCGCCACACAACACAATTTCCATAGTGGCATCTACAGTGTTTGTTATGCATGTTGCAAAAAATTTCATCCAGAGCCCAGGAGAGGTGAGTAACACTGTTAGTCATGTTTCCTCACCTCCCTTGGACCTCCAATCATTATACTCTGTGACCTTAGACTATAACAATAGCCAACCGGACCCCCCTAAGGTCGCGGGCCTCATAGCAACCGCTACAACTGCTATGGCGGTAGTTCCACCACTGTTCTCATACTAATCCCAGAAACCTGAAAGCAAATAATTGTCCAAAATATCTTCATATGCCTCTGATGACACTTGGATGTAACTACAAGTATATTCTGCTGCAAAATCGGCCCCACCTTGGATGCACACTCGGTCGTGTTCTTGGGGTCTAGGCAAAATCCTTAAACATTTCTTGATAACATTGTCCCTTCTCCACCAAATTTTACATTTGGCACAATTCAGTCATGCAGGTCATGTTCTCTTAGCATCTCGGACATCTAGTTATACAGAGTAGCATGATTTGTCATTCCACAGAATGCATTTCCACTGCTCCAGAGTTCAGTGGTGTTGTGCTTTACACCACTCAATCCGAACCTTAGCATGATGCTTGCATGATCCCAAGCCATGAAGCTCTCAATGCTCTGATGTTAATGCCAGGATAGGAGTTCTGCAGTTACTGAGTCATCACAGTGTTAGCAAATTGTATGCACTATGCAGGCAGCCGCCTATGGTCATCCACTCTGTGATGTTGCTGTGGTTCCTAAGCATTTCCACTATTTGATAATAACACTCATAGCTGAACATAAAATAGCTATGAGGGAAGAAACTTCTTGAACTACATTGTTGCAACGTTGTCATCCTATTACACTCAAATTCAGTCAGCTTATTAGCATGAGCTATCATTTCACAAATGCTTGTAAACGCAGACTACATGGCTAGGTGCTTGATTTTATACATCTGTGGCAATGGGACTGAATGAAACACCTGATGTCAGTGATTAAGAGGAATCTCCCAATACTTTTGTCTAAATAGTGCATAAATAGATGCTTTTATACACACACATATATATATATATATATATATATATATATATATATATACACAAGCTTGGTACACATTTATACACTATGAAGTGATTTGCTCACAAAGAAAGGTATAGAAACATCAGATTATTTATTATTTAGATATTGAAAAACAATATTGGATCAATTTAAAGGGTTTAAATTTCTAATAATGATGTCCTATCGTTAGTATAGTTCAGAAAAATTAGATCTGCAGGGGTCCGACACCAGAGACTCCCACAGATCAGCTGCTCCAAGACAGCATGCCTCAGTGTACAAAGTGCAGCGGCCGCATTAGATACTGCACTGCTGTCTCATTGAAGTCTATAAGGCAGCGCTTCAGTATCTAAACCTGCTGTAATATTTGGAGGTGACTTTAACATGTCCTTCTCTGACTCCATGGATCACCAATCCTTCACCGGGTCTTCCTATCGTCTCGCCCAGCATCAGAGTTTTTGTTGCGTAATCCGTTACTCCATGTACGATCTTTGGCATGTTAATCATCCCATGGATCAGTTGTATACTTTTTATTCCCCTCCCCACAAAACCCATACCAGAATCAGCTACTTTTTTGGGAATTCCTTGGCTCTGCGCCTTCTATGGGGGCCTCTATTAGTTCCATTACTTGGTCCGACCATGCTCCAGTAATGATAGAGCTGAATGCCTGTACTGCGTGCACCAGGGTTTCTCATTGGAGACTTAACAAGAGCCTCCTTCGGAGAGCACTGACCTGGGAGGAACTTCAGTACCACGTTAAAACCTTTTTTTTAAGTTGAATGATAGTTCGGTATCGTGGGTGGCAACACTTTGGGGCATCCATAAATGACTGATGCGTAGTCATTGCATTTCCCTGGAAAATCGCTTAAAATGGGATGCTAATATGTGCCTTTCCAACCTTCACGCTCAGTTGTGTCGTATTGAACAGCGTATGGCGTCTCATTCAACAAGGCGCCTCCTCAAAAATGTAATCAACCTCTGGACCCAACTTAAAGATGTCCTCCTTCAGAAAGTGGATAAGCTGTATATACCAAACAACGATATTATCAGAGAGGGCCTATAAACCCCACACCCTCCTGGCTAGGCATTTAAGGGAATCTTGGTTTCTGGAGTGCATGACAGTCTTCTTGAACAATCAGGAGGAGAAGTTCCATGTAATTTGGGCAACCTGGAATACGTTCTGGGCCCAACATGATTTGTAATTCTATGGAGGTATATTTTTTCTTTCCCCTGTGCTGTTCTCCCCCCTCTCCTTTTGGTCCTTGTCTTGTGTCCCCCTCTGATTTTACTTATGCCATGTCTGATTATTTGATTGTTCTTGTTCTCCTCAGATTATCACTAAAGTGCTGTGGGAAAGCCGTGGCGGAAACGTATCGCGGTTTTTCTTGCAGCACTTTTCACAGAAAGTCTGCAGAATTTTCCTAGCAAATAGGGCATTTTTGAGGCATTTCATTGATTTTAGTTGGATTTGGGGTATTTTTTTCTGCCTCAAGACAAGATGGTTATTTTTTCAGCTAGCTGAAAAACAGCAACGCAAACATAAGCTAGCTGACTCTACTTGAAGTCAATGGGGGAAGATTTCAGGCATGTCAGCAAATGTCCTCAGTAGATCTTAAAATTAGGTAAATGCAACATCAGATGAACAATAACATCACAAATTACACCATGTCACTTATTTTTAAAAAAAGTGGCCAAAATGGACAAAAGTCACATGTGAAAAATGATGTATACTCCATGAATTAATAGCTTGTAAAGTCACCTTTAGCAGCTAATTTCTGTGTACCTTTCAGTCTTTCACATAATTACTGAGGCCCACTCTTCTTTACCATGTTGCTTCAGCTTATTGAAGTTTGCGGCATTCATTTATGCACAGTTCTCTTAAGGTCCCACCATAGCATTTCTTTTTTTTTTTTTTTTTTTGGGGCCTGACATGTATGTTAATTAACTTTTTATTAGATTTTTAAATATCACCAATGAATATAGACAGTAACATATAATGTGCATGGCACAACAATCAATAAGTAAACAATCGGATAAGCTGGTGTATTACATATCACGATTGACAAATAACACAATAATGAATGGAACGTTAGCATTGAAAAGATACAAAAAAATACTTAGGGTGGAAGGCCAAGGGTCTCAGTAAATTATTTGGTTAAACAGGAGGTTCCCACAAATGCGTCTTAGTAGTGTCTTTAGAGAACTCATACCAAGGCGCCCAAATATCGCAAAACTTTTGGTAGGTACGAAGTTCTAAGTGGGAAAGTTCCTCCATCCGTGCAACTTGAGATATTTTCCGCAGAAAGTGGGATACTGGAGGAGGGGAATCGGATGCCCAGTATAAAGGGATCATAGATTTGGCGATAGTTACCAGTTGAAGCCAAAGACGCTTATGGGACCTAGGCGGGGAAGTGGGCCATAAATTCAAGAAAATTCCTACAGGAGACAGGTGTTCAGTGAATCCACAAACTTGGTTCAGTATCTGCTGAACTAATGACCAGTAAGGGGCTATTTTTTTGCATTCCCACCAAATATGCAGGTAGGAACCTGCGGACTTATGGCAACGCCAGCACAAAGGGGATACCTCCGGAGAGAATTGTGGACTACAGTAGGTGTTCTATACCATCTGGTGACCAGTTTGTAGCTTGACTCCTGCAAGCGCACACATCTGGAAGGCCCTGTGGATCGCTTGAGCATAGATGATATTTCTCCAGGAGTAAGGGACATTTGAAGTTCTACCTCCCATTTTCGCACATATGAGGGGAGTTCTGTCCCTAGTTCGCTCAGGAGGTTGGAGTAGAAAGTAGATAAAGGTCTTGGTGTAATTTGTTTCCGCAGTAGAAGCTGTTCTAGCCATGTAGTTGTGCGATTGTCAGGTTTCTGCTTCAGGGCTCTCAGGTACAGTGTTTTAATCGATTGGTACGTTAGAAAATTGGTATGGGTAGGGAGGAAGTGTTGGGTGAACTCAGAATAAGAAGGGAAGGCCCCATCAATCAGTATAGAGTCGTAGGGTAATCGCCTGACATGTTTCGGCACTCTTGGGGCCGATTCTATAAACTTGGATTCTGATAGAATTAAATCTTGGACGGACATGAGAGGGGAAGGACCTGTTGCCATAGGAAGCAGTCTCCGTACCCATTGCCATGAGTCATAGACCGCTGACGTTAATACATTAAAGGTGAGGATCTGCTTAGCCGCTTGGCGGGGAAGACATAGTATCACCATAGCATTTCAATTGGGTTAAGGTTTGGACTTTGACTGGGTCATTGCAATTACCTAGATTCTTTTTCAGTCAATCTGTTGTAAATGTGCTTGTATGTTTGGGATCATCGTCCTAATGACCCAGTTGCAGCCAAGCTTTAACTGTTAGATAGATGGCATCACATTTGATTCTAGAATACTTTGGCATACGGAGGAGTTTAATGTTGACTCAATGACTGCAACCTGCCCAGGTTCTGTGGCTACAAAACTAGTCCAAATCATCACCTGTCTACCACCAAGCTTGACAGTTGACATGAGGTGTTTGTGTTGATATTCTGTTTGAGTTTTTCCACATGTAGCACAGTGAATTATGGCCAAACATCCTCAGTTCAGCTTTTTGTTTTCAAAGGACATTTTTTCAGAGGTCTTATGGCTTTCAAAGTTAGGCCATGCTGCTATGTGCCATGTTTTTTTAGAAAGCACAACCCTTCTAAACAAGCCATACTTGTTCTGTCTTTTTCTAATTGTACTGTCATGGATTTAGGCCTATAGTCTTAGATTGAACAATTTCTGTGAGCATTGCATGACCATGGAGTGAATTTGCGAGGATGTCCACTCCAGAGAAGATTGTTAATTGTCTTGAAAGTTTCTCACATGTGAATAATCTTTTTTCTTACAGTCGAATGATGGTCTTTAAATTATTTGGAAATGGTATTATAACTCTTTCTAGATTGATGGTAGATTGCTCTTGCTATTCCTTCTTAGTATTGTGCTCTAAACTAGCAAACTGCAAAAAACTTCTGCTTTTAAAGGGGTGGTCACACTTGCTGATGATCAATTACTCAAAGTCATTTCATTAGCTGCATCTGCTACTTACTCTCTTGTTTCCTATAGAAGCAGGTAGGGTGTACTCCATTTTTCACACCCTGCTTCAGTACTTTGGCTAGGTTTTGTTAAATAAATAATGACAAGGTAAAATTTGTCATGTGTTGTTTTTCATCTGAGGTTGTATTTGTCTAATTTTAAAACATTCTAATGTCTTTAGGTATTATGTACTTTTTACGTAAAAACCATTGTTTTTCTAATGACTCTATACATTCATGGCCGTAAGTGTTGGCACCCCTGAAATTTTTCCAGGAAATAAAGTATTTCTCCCAGAAAAGTATTGCACATGTTTTGTTATACACATGTTTATTTCCTTTGTGAGTATTGGAACAACACAAAAAACTGAAGAAAAAAAAAGCCAAAAATAATATAATTTCATGCAAAACTTCAAAAATGGGCCAGACAAAATTACTGGCACCCTCAACTTAATATTTGGTTGCACACCCTTTGAAAAAAATAACTGATATCAATCAATCTTGCTATAACCATTAATAAGCTTCTTAATCTCAACTGGAACTTCGCACCACTCTTCTTTTGCAAACTGCTCCAGGTCTCTCATATTTGAATGGTGCCTTCTCCCAACAGCAATTTTAAGATCTCTCCACAGGTCTTCAATGGGATATAGATCCAGACATATTGCTGACCACTTCAGAACTCTCCAGCGCTTTGTTTCCATCCATTTCTGGGTGCTTTTTGAAGTTTTGAAGTTTTGGGACATTGTCCTGCTGGAAGGCCCATGACCAAGAACACAAACCCAGCTTTCTGACACTCGACCCTATATTGAGACCCTAAAACCTTTGGTAATCTTCAAATTTCATGATATCTTGCACTCAGTCAAGGTACCCAGTGCCTGAGGCAGCAAAACAACCGCAAAACATCTTTGACCCCCCCCCCCATGATATTTTACTGTGTTCTTTTCTTTGTAGGCCTCATTACGTTTTCGGTAAACAGTAGAAGGATGTACTTTACCAAAAAGTTCTATTTTGGTCTCATCTGTCCACAAGACATTTTTCCCAGAAGGATTTTGGCTTACTCAAGTACATTTTGGCAAACTACAGTCTAGCTTTTTTATGTCTCTGTGTCAGCAGTGGAGCCCTCCTGGGTCGTCTGCCATAGCGTTTCATTTCATTCAAATGTTGGTGGATAGTTGGCGCTGACACTGATGCACCCTGAGCCTGCAGGACAGCTTGAATTTCTTTGGAACTTGATTGGGGCTGCTCCCCCATCTTGACTATCCTGCATTGCAACCTTTCATCTATGTTTCTCTCCTGTTCACGTCCAGGGAGATTAGATATAGTGCCATGAGTTGTAATCTTCTTGATTATGTTGCACACCGTGAACAAAAGAACATCAAGATCTCTGGAGATGGACTTGTAACCTTGAGATTGTTGATATTTTTCCACAATTTTGGTTCTCAAGTCCTCAGACAGTTCTCTTCTATTCCTTCAGTTCTCCATGCTTAGTGTGGCACACACAGACACGCAATGCTAAGATTGAGTCAACTTCTCTCCTTTTTATCTGGTTTCAACATCTGGGAGCAGAAGAGAATGGAAGGTAGCAGTTTTAAAGGCTATTTCAACATGCCATTACTTCAAAAGGTCATTTTCTAATAATAAACTCCCTTAAATGGAGATCCGTGATCAGACAAATTGAATCAAAGAGCATGCCTATACTCTTTTTCCTCGGATCAATGACATGCATCCATTAAAATAAATGGGACCATATGCAGTCCATGAGTACCACGGACCTCACACATCCGCAAAATGCAGACATGAGAATAAGGCCTTGATTATTTTAATTATTTAAAAGTGGGATTTACCACTCCCATGGGAAATTTATTTATTTATCTATTTATTGTTAATTTATGTACTTTTTTATGTACTTGAAAAAACGCCTTTATGAGCTCAAATACTGTATTAATTATGTTTTGGAAGCATTAAAAAAAGATTTTTAAATTTTATACCTGATGGATACTGCCATCAGGTTTTTTAGAGTCAGTTCAAAGAAAGAGGGATTGGCAGGATCTGCTTCTGACAATTATACCATGAAAAGACTTCTCTAAGGAATCCAAATGGAGCTTGTGAATTGTGCCTTGGCTCAATCTCTCTAGCTGTAGATGGCCATCCCCCAGTAAACGTTACAATAAAAAATATATATATTTTTTTTTATCTCAGTGACAGTTGTTAGCTCCAGTTCATTGCCCCAAGGATAGCTGGGAGATATAGTTCTTCTACTTTTATCAGCAGCTGTGCCAATTGTTCTCTCCAGTGACCAGCAGGGGCGTAGCAATAGGTGGTACAGAGGTAGCAGTCGCTACCAGACCCTGGAACTTGAGAGGACCCCTAAGGTTCCTCTATCAAATATTCTGAATGGCACATAGTATTACAGACCCCATTACTGATTTTGCATTGGGACCAGTCTCTTCAAGTCTCTGATCACCAGCCACAGCAATGCCTGTTGCTCCTAATAATCCCATTATAGGCATTATATATTGAGAGTTTGTACTCTGTATTGCCTTTGCTCCGGTGCCAAACAGCATCAGATAGGTGTAAAATACTAAGGCATTTACTAGACATTAAACATCCCTAGCTAGCATATGAAGAGATTCTCCTGTCAGCTTACAAACTTATCAATAACCAGCAACTTACAGTACATCTATCTCTTACACAGACAAAATATTCCAAAAAAGTTGGGACACTGTGTAAAATGTAAAAAAAAACCAAGAATCTCATATATCCATATTTTATTCACAATAGAACATAGAACACATATCAGAACACATTTTCATTCAAAAAAAGTAATTCATTTAGAAAATGATGGCAGCAACACATCTCAAAACAGCTGAGACAGGACTATGTCTACCATTGTGTAGCATCCCCTCTTCTTTTTACAACAATCTGTAAATTTTTGGGAAGTGAGGAGACCAATTGCTGGAGTTTTAACCCCCTAGCAGTCACATTAAAATTGCAAAAAACTCTCACTTTTTATTGCAAATTTAGAATTTATGGCACATAACTCCGGTGCCTAATGTACATTTTCACTCTTTAGTGATCTAACGCATCTCAGCCTTAAACCAGTAACATTTTATCCCTCTCTGCATTCCCACTTTTATAACTTTTAAAATTTTATTTCAATGTAGCTTCAGAACACCTTGTATTTTCTAGTTGCATAAGACTTTTTGATCGTTTTTAATACTTTTTGTTTTGGAGAAGTGAGACGAACAGAAAACATCAATTCTGTCTTCTAGAGATGAGCGAATCGATTCTACAGAAGTGGAACTCGATCCGTATTTCAGGAAATCTTCGATTCGCCACGATTCCGGATTTCCTGATGCTTCGCAGTAACAAATATTTAGTAAGGACCTTTGTGACATCAGACAGCCACAAAATATTCTCTAATGATGTGATTGGGTAGGCGTGTTTTTGCTTGTTAGCAGATCCTTCCACATGAATAAAAGTTGCCCGTGCTGGAGAGAGAGAGAGAGAGACATGACCACGGCATCCAAGGGCTTCCGCCATTTTGCCTCCCACCCAGGCTCTCTGCAGCCCAGAAATAGCTGTTTATTCGCCGCGAAGTAATTCGGATCGAAGCAAATTTTTTTGGAACTTCGAATGGAACTGCCGAATCGAACTTTTGAGAAATTCGCTCATCTCTACTGGCATCTGAATTATATGAGTAATGTTTATCATGTAGAATAAATAATGTACTAATCTTATTTTAGGGCTTTTTATGGATATGGTGATACCAATTGTATGGTTTTTAATTACATTTTTTTCATTACCATGGAAATAAAGTGTTTTTTTTTTCTGTTAAACCACTTAGATACTGCAGTCAGCATTGGTGGCTGCATATAAAGAGTTTAAAGGCAAGTATGCTTTCTGATTGATAATGGGGGGGATATCATGATAAAGACCATGGTTCCCACTCTCCTGGGGTCACCTGAAGTGACAGGGAGAGGAGAATAAAAGCATCATTCTCCTCTCTGTGCAGACTGTCAGCTGTACGTGTTTTTCTGCACACTGGTTAAAGTGCAGCTGCAAGTATATGCAGCGCCACTTTAAACAGTGATATCTCATAATCCAGATGGGCTACAGACATGATTTTGGTCTTATTTTGAAGCCAAGATTCAAACTTAGTGAATGCTCCCTTTGCACTCTCTCTGAACATATCCTGCTGGAGGTAAACTGTTATGCATTTTGCTCAAGCTCTGAGCAGGGTTAATTCAGAACTTTGGGGTGGTTAAGAGAGAAATGTTTTTACATTCTTGTCTAAGGCCAGGGCCCCGGAAATGCTGGCGGTTTCCATATAGGTATAATAGAAGCAGAAAGTCCGCAGAGGAAACCTCTGCAGACTTTATGTGAAAAGCGCTGCGGGAAAAACCGCGATGAGTTGTCGCCGTAGTTTTCCTGCAGCACTTTTTTGCTGCGGCACTCTACATGGGGGCTTAGTCTTATGTAGGATTCTAGCTGTTTAACAGTCCTGGGTTTTCTTTGGGTAATTTTTTGTTTTAGGCTAAAGCCTCACATAGCAGGCCGAGGCAAAAACCGCAGTGCCAACGCCAACTGCCAAGGTCTGGCTGTTGTGAGGAATGCAGTATGTGGTTTAGTATTGAACCCTCTCCTCTTAGATCAGCAGGATACGGTATCCGTGTTTTCTATAGAAAATTAAAAATTTTGATTAATCTGAACTCAGAACACGTTTCCATTTTTTCTCATTCCATTTTAAACAAGCTTTGGCCCATTTAAATTGAAAAAAAAATATGACATGGCAGTAGCACATCTCAGAAAAGTTAGGACAGAGTTAACAAAGGGCTCAAAAAGTGGTGCTAATGAACAATTCAAATCAATTTTCAGCTAAGTTAGAGTCTGTCAGAAGCAAAGCTTTTTAGAGAGTCACCAGTCTGTGAAAAACTAGATCTGAAAATTGTGGAACAATTTCAGAAAAATGTTCCTCAATGTAAAATTGTAAAGACTATGAATATACCACCACATACATTACACAATATCATAAAAAGATTCTGAGAACCTGGATAAATCCATGTGCACAAGGGACAAGGCCAGCAGTCAATATTGGATGCTTTTGATCTGCAGGCCCTCAGACAGCATTAAAAACAGACATGAATCATCAACACAAATCACTACATATGCTCAGGATTACTTTCAGAATTCACTGTGAACACTGTTCACCATGCAATTCACAAATGTAAGTTAAAGCTGTATCATGCAATGAAGGCTATAGTAATATAGTAGATGAAGCTGAATGAAGCCAGGTCCAAGTCCGATCTATAACCCTACAGTGTTTATCCAGAAGAAGGTAAAAAAAAAAAAAAAAAAAATACGAGGCCAACTGCCAACTACCCAATGTCAGGAAAAAAAAAATACTTCCGACTCAAAATCTAGCATTCGGTATAAAATCTTGGATCAACTTGTCTTCACCAAAAACCCGACAAAAACAGATTTTGATGATTTTTTTTATTATGGAGCTTCCTGTAGCTGCTCTGGAGAGGTGCAGAGATCGGAAGACAGTGTATTGCTGATCGCCCCCTTTAGGTGGCAGTGCAAGCTCTCAATCTCCTGCTTTAAGAGACGTACTGCTAGTGAAGATGGAATTTATCACCCAAGAATATGGAGATTACTAATGAAAAGCCAAGCTCTGTGAAGTCCCAGCACATATTAGATATAAGTCCCTTTGTAGAGGTGCCAGCGCAGCACAGCCTTTCAAAAGTTGTGGGTAGTGAGACTTGCTTGGATCCAAGTTGAGTCCGAGCAAAGTGTGTTATTTGTTGATAATGAAACCACTCCGTAGCTGGCAAGTGTAGGGTCGAAGTAAAATAATCAAAGGTTCTGAGCTCCAAGGTCGAGGGGTCGACCAGATCCGTGATATGGAACAAACCTATCCTGCTCCATGGGTGCACCATAGCAGAAGAAAGTCCCTCTGGGAGGAGCGGGTTATAGAGAAATGAGATCATGGATGAGGAGCGAGAAGCTAAGGCAAATTGCTTAGAGCATGTATTCCAGATTGCCCTCGTAAATTTAATGGGTCCCAATAGGGGAGTAGCAGGTGAGGGGGGAAAGCGTGACCACAGGAAGGCATTCGGATGCTTCTCTATTTCAACCCAACTAGTGTATGCCCGGGGTGCTGCCCAAAACGGGAGGGCCCGAAGATGGGCAGCCCAGTAATAATGCAAAATGTGTGGCACCGCCAAACCCCCCTCAGCCTTACCGGCCAACATCACCGAACGGAGGATACGATGGCGCTTAGCTTTCCATATAAACTGGAAAATTGCCTTTTGAAGGGATCTTAATTCGCACCTCGGCACCGCCACTGGGAGTGTTTCGAAATAGTAAAGGAGTTTAGGGAGGAGGGTCATCTTTACTGCTGTAATCTGCCCAAATAGGAAGATGTGAAGGGAGCGCCATTTATCCAGAAGGGAACGGAGCTCATTGAATAAGCGAGGATAGTTGGCTGAGTAAAGGGAGGAATAGGCCATAGAAAGCTGGACACCCAAGTAGCGGAGCGAGTGGTCCCTCCATTGGAAATTATAATTGGTTTTAAGTATCTGTAAGATAGGATCCAAAATGTTAATAGGGAGGGCTTCAGTCTTTGCAGGGTTGACCTTATAGCCTGACATGTTACTGTAATCTTTGAGTGTACTGAGGAGATTCGGAAAGGTGGTATGGAGGTTGGACAGGGTTAAAAGGATATCATCTGCAAATAGGGATACCTTGAATTCCCTGTCACGAACCGCAATGCCCATAATATCTGGGTTGGACCTGATCTGGGACGCCAGGGGTTCAATACAGAGGGCGAAAATTAAAGGGGAGAGGGGGCATCCTTGGCGAGTCCCATTATGGATCGGGAAAGGGGGAGAGGTGGTGTTAGGAAGTTTGACAACTGCTGAGGGAGTGGAATACAAAGCTCGAATTGCCGTTAGGAAAGCTCCAGAGAAGCCGAAACGCTCAAGAGTGGCCAACATAAAAGACCAGTCAAGGCGATTGAAGGCCTTCTCTGCGTCTAGGCTTAAGATATGAGCAGGGGTAGCCGAACGGTTGGCTACGTCAATCAAATCCACTGCCCTTCTGGTGTTGTCTCCCCCCTGCCTGCAGGGGACGAAACCCACCTGGTCCTTGTGGACGAGAGAGGGCAGCCAACCGCTAAGCCTAGTTGCCAGAAGCTTAGTGAAAAGCTTAAGGTCAGAATTTAAAAGAGCGATAGGGCGGTAATTAGAACAGTCTGTGTGATCTTTGCCTGGTTTGGGCACTAAGGTAAAGGGAGTGGGAGTGGAGCATAGTCTGAGGGATAGGGGAGCCCTCCAGAAATAAATTAAAAAGGCTACACAGATGGGGAATTAATTCAACTTGGGAGACCTTATAATACAAATATGTGAACCCATCTGGGCCCGGGGCCTTACCACTAGGGAGGTCCCTCAATATAGCCGTAACCTCCTCGCTGGTGACAGGGGCATTTAAAGAATCCAACGCCGAAGTCGGAAGCATGGGAAGGTGGCAGGCAGTTAGGTATGTTTCCAAATCTAGCGTCCGACCTGGGAGGGCTGGTGAAGGGAGGTTATACAATTTAGAGTAGTATTCATGAAACAGAGTCCCTATAGTGTCAGGGTGGTGATGAAGGACCCCTTTTGGGTCACGAATTGCATGTGGGACAGAGGAGGACTGCCGATCCCGGAGGGCCCTAGCTAAAAGGGTGTGGGCCTTATTCCCTTTCTCATAATAACGCTGCCTGCTATAGAGGAGAAGGCGCTGCGTAGCCCGAGTAGCTATAGCGCGTAGGTCTGCTCGAGCCAGTACTAGCCGAAGCAGGAGGGAGGCAGAGGGGCGGGCCGCTAGATGCTCCATCAGGGATCGTATCCGAGCCCACAGAGCTACCTCCTCGGCCAGCCTATCCTTTTTAAGACAGGTGGCCGTAGTTATGCAATGCCCCCTCATCACAGCCTTGTGTGCCTCCCAGAGAGTGGAAGCAGATGAGACTGAGCCAATGTTAGTGTTAATCTAAGAGATGGGCTCGGTGGGAAGGGAATGCAGTAAGGATTCATTAAGCCGCCAATGGCAGCGCCTGGTAGGGAGTGGGTTGGGAGACAAAGAAAGCTAAACAGGAGCGTGGTCTGACACGTGATGGGGCCAATGTCCGCTCCTGTCATAAGACGAAGTGTAAGGGTATTGCCAAAAAAATAGTCAATTCTAGTATGTGTACCATGGGGGTGGGAACAGTAAATGTAGGAGCGTGCTGTAGGATTGTCAATCCTCCAAAGATCATATAAGGCTGCGGACCTGATGAGGCGACGGAACTCCCAGGCAAGGCGCAATCGAGGGGCACCTGTAGGAAAGCCACATCCGCCCGGAGGGACCGAAGCTCACGCAGCACCATGCATCGTTTAAGATTAGAGCCCAGACCCTTCACATTCAACGTGATACACTTAGCCATTAGGGAGGATCAAGGGAATAATGTCAAATGTAGTGTGTAATGTAGCATAGGCAGGTCTGAACCCGGGATGCTGCGGCGGGAGGGAGGCTTGGAAGGAGAGGACTCAGGAAGCGGAACCATCCAGGAGCTATCCAGGGTCTCGAGACTCCAAACTTAGGAGGGGGAGGGGGGAGAATGGGAACATAAGGGGAGGAGACAAACAAGGGGACAGAAAACAGAAAAGAAAACAACAAAACATATGTCAAAATCAACATGGGCAAGACTAAATCTCCTGCCCGGGGGCAGAAGTACCCAATCCAAGTAGGTGCAACCAGTGCACCCAGCGAGGCCTACTCACTAAGCCTCGTAGCTGGACTAAACCCCCTAGTACGGGGAGCTGTGGCAAACCGTCAGCAGAGAGTCGACTAAGGCCACCAAGGGGTAACAAAGGTGGCAAAGGTATATTATGGATTAAAGGGGAGTTACCTACCCGCCCTACCCGCCAGATAGGGCACTAGAGAAAATAGCTATGGGACCAACCATAATAAGCATTAAAAACTAAACAGCGTCTCTTAAGGGGGGGGAAAGGGGATGAAGAACGACCCGAGCGGAGCAAGGGAGGTGGAGGATCCATCCGTTGTCTTCGGGAAACTGCGCCCGAGGGAGGGTGGGATCGTCTTCGGGAGGTTGAGACAGTCCACACAGGCAGAGGAGGGGGGTGTAGGAGACGCTAATTCCCAATTCGGCAAATACGGGAGAGGGATATCCAGATTTTCACAGAACTGTCCCAAATCTGCATGTGAACGGAGAGTGGCTGAACGTCCATTCCGCCGGGCCGTGAGCGCAAACGGAAAGCCTCAGTGATAGGGTACTTGATCATCCTGTAGGAGCTGTAGCAAGGGGCGAAGATGTCTTCTCTTCTGGTGGGTAATCCAGGAGAGAGCTTGGTACAACTGAATCTTTGTACCCTCAAAGTCAAGGTCCTTGATTTGCCTGGCCTTGGCCAGGATAGTTTCCTTTAGAGCAAAATCATGCATGCAGCAAATGATGTCTCGAGGGGTAGAGCCAGTGCCTCTAGGACGTAGGGCACGGTGAGCTCGATCAAGCTTGATCTTGTGGGATGGAGGCTCCTGCAAGATGGAGTTGTATATGGCCTCTAACGTGGTGTGTAAGTCCTCCGCCTGGGTAGCCTCTGGGAGGCCCTTGACTCTAATGTTATTGCGCCTGCCTCTGTTGTCCAGATCTTCCAGATGGCGCTGCATATCCGTGATAACTTGACACTGGGTAGAAACAGAGTCCTGAAGTTGAGAGACTGAGATGCGGGTCTGATCATGGTCATCCTCCAGGGAATTGACCCTAGAAACGATATTTTGGAGGTCTTTTCTCAGCGTTGAGATTTCCGCACGAATTTCTGCCCGACAAGCCGATTTGACTTCAGAAACAAGAGACTGGAAATCATCCTTTGACGATAAGTTAACAAGCAATTGGTGCCATTGAGACGGATCAGGAGCTTCTGGAGGTGCATGTCTCTGATGGGCCCCAGGCGAAGGACTGGGGGAAGGCGTCCCAGGTGAGGCCTCAACAAAGGGAGACAGAGAGGGGGTTGCCCCCAAATCCACGTCATCACCTCCAGGAGGTATTGGGGAAGTCTGGAGGGGCTGCTTAGTTTCATGCAGTGGGAGAGTAACCCCTGTCTGGGCCGGTGGAGTGGGCCCTTCTGCCCCTGATGTCAAGGTAGTAGCTACAGGGAGGGATGAAGCAGGGCTATGTGCCCCCAGGGGTACAGGCAGCTTGGAAGCCGGTGGGGAGCCCCCCCTCCCCTGCCTGGAAGGGGTCCCCAATGCAGATGCCCTCCCAATCATGGTGCCCTCCGCTGATGGGGGATGAGCGGCACCCGATGGCAGAGGATCCCCCAACGATGGGACCGACCAGGCCGCTGGTGGGGACACTGTCGCACGATACAGCTGCCCTGGTGTATACTGCTGCACTGCTGCAGCGGCGCCCCCCGCTGGAGCCGCGTCGGCAGAAACGGAAGCCGAGGCAGAGGCAGAGGCCTGGCAAGATGGCCGCTGCCTCGTGGAGATCTGGGAGGAGAGGACCTCCGGACAGAGGTACGAGCAGAGAGTCAGCTGTGACGTGGCAGCCGGTGATGCTGGGGTCCTGGAGGAGGCTACATGGAGCAATTTATTCCCCATGGACGCCGTCTGAATGCAAGGTTGGTCCCTATTTTGCGTAAGCAGGCAGGAGCTCCGGTAGAATGTGACCGCTCATATCGCAGTTTAGGCTACGTCAAAGGGGATTTTCTAAAATCAGAAGTATGATGGTCTGTCCTTAGTCTGGCTCAGCACTCCTACTATTTGAAGATAACTTGGCATTTGTGTGATCACTGCTGCCTCTGTGTACTGTGTAGCATACCTCCCAACTTTCAAAGGATTAAAGTAGGGACAGAATGTGCAAATATATGTATAGTAAGACCCACCTCCAGTCCCACACACTTTCACTTTGGCTCTGGCCATGTCCATCAATGTCTCTTTGTGCCCCCATATAACACCCCTATTGTGGTCCTGACACTGTATACCCCCACATTATACTGTCCCTATACAATTGTACCCACAGTATACAGCTCCCCCTACAGTTGCCCCCACAGTATACAACTCTGCCTCCAGTTTCCCCCACAGTATACAATCCCCATCCAGTTGCCCCCACAGTATACAGCTAAGCCACCATTTTCCCCCACACTATACAGGCCCCCTCCAGTTGCCCCAATAGTATACAATCCCCCCTCCAATTGTCTCACAGTATACAACCCCCTCCAGTTGCCACCACACTATACAGCTCCCCTTACAGTTGACCCACAATATATAGTCCTCTCCAGTTGCCCCCACATTATACTGTATAGCTCCCTCTCCACTTTCCCCCACAGTACACAGCTCCCTCTCCAGTTTGCCAAGAGTGTGCAAAGCAGTAATCAAAGCAAAAGGTGGCTACTTTGAAGAACCTAGAATATAAGACATATTTTCAGTTGTTTCACACTTTTTTGTTAAGTATATAATTCCACATGTGTTAATTCATAGTTTTGATGCCTTCAGTGTGAATCTACAATTTTTATAGTCATGAAAATACAGAAAACTCTTGGAATGAGAAGGTGTGTCCAAATTTTTGGTCTGTACTGTATATATTATTATAGGCCCTGTCAGGGGCGCATCGCTAATGAGGCAAAGTGAGGTGGCCGCCTCAGGCGGCACTATCCATCACTGTCTGGAGGGGCGGCATATTTACTATTATCAATGAAAAACAAGCCCAGGTTTACGAGATCTCTGCATGTCAGTGCAGGCGGCAATACAATGACGTAATTGCGCCTCCTACGCTGAGACACAGACGTTGCGGACAAGAAGAGGAGGCAGCGGCTCCATCAAGGGATTGCAGGTAGGTGCGGATAACTTTTTTCTTATATATATACAATAGGCTGTAACCTGCTGGAGTATCCCCATCAGGTAACGGCCTATTTATTTACCTACCCCGCGTCTGCTCGTGGCCGCCTCCGCTTCCCCTTCTGCTATGGGACGGAGAAGGGGAAGTGGATGCCGCTGTGAGCAGCCGCAGGCATCGGTAAGTGAGGCCGCGGGCCTCAAATACTACTATTATTATACTCTGGGGTCTTTTCAGACCTCAGAGTATAATAATCAGAGATGCAGGGGAGGTGAGGGAACATTAAAACCAATGCTACTTACCTCTCCTGCGATCCGATGTTATTCCGAGCACGCTTGGGCCCTCTGGTGACGTCATCAGGTCGCGTCGCTGGCCTGATCACGTGACGTCTGTGCACAATTAAACAGGGCCGAAAGCTTCAGGGAGTGCACCGGTGTCCAGGATAGGTAAGTAACACTGGTTTTTATGTTTGTCACCTCCCCTGGGTCTCCGATCACTGCAAGGCATAATACAGTGTGCAGGGACCGCTTCGGGCCGTAATACTGTGTGCAGGGGCTGCTGTGGAACATTATAGTGTGTGTAAATGGGGCGCTATAAACAGGGGCTATGGCGCCTGTTTATATTATACGCTGTCTGTTTCTAGTGACTGTGTCATGTAATTACAGCCTTGTCACATGAACGTGTATAGGACGAGGCTGTAGTTACATTACATGGCCTCTATGAGATGAATAACACTATGTAAACAGAAAAGCGGTCACGGCGCTTACACAGGTACCATTCAAACAGCTGGTCAGTGGGGGTCCTGGGTTTTTGAACCCCACTGATTAGTTTAGTAATGACCTGGAAAACCTTTTAATTAGTTAACACCTGGGGTATTATTAATAAGGGGCACTATTTATACAGGGTCCACACGGACATTATTAATATAAAGATGCACTTGGGAGTATTATTCATTATGAGGGTTTATATCATATATTTTATAATTGGGGTAGCAGCAGGATGGGTGTGTAGGTTAGGACAATGTGGGTTGGATGCCTGGAAAAGTGATTAACCAAAGATGTCTGTGTTGCAAACTTTACAGAGACAGGTCACAGCTGGAAGAAGTGGTCATAGCGGCCCAAAGGCAAAAGAAGGGAGATGTGAAGGATTAGTCAGAGACATCACCTGTAAGTCACAAAATGTTTCTGCCCTGTATTCACATAAATGATAGAGGATAAATACCTGATTGATGGGGGTCTGTCTGATGAGACCCCCACTGAGCCTGAGAATTGGGTTTTTTTCCCCCACTGGGTTGGAATACAGCCTGACCACAGCCCGGCTGAATATAGACGTGTCACTTGGTGGATGGATGAACCCGCGTGGCTCTCATTCACTTCAATGGGAGTGCCAAAGATAGCGGACGTCCAGTACTCAGCTATCTGCGGCGCTCCTATTATAGAGAATGGGGGCCACGTGGGCTCGTCCATCCACCAAGCAGAAGATGTGTGAAGTTACTTTCATTGTTAATACCGTGTGATTGCTCTGATACTGAAGTAATACAGGAAGAAGAATTCTTAAAAACTGTTTTATAACTTTGTTTATTTTGTATATTGTGCGACGATAACAGCGTCTGAAGCTAGTAGCATGGAAACTCAATTTTTTTTTTTTTTTGGGGGGGGGGGGGGCGTCTTTCTACTGTATAGTCCGCCTCAGGTAGCAAAGAGGCTAGGTTCACCACTGGGCCCTATTAAGTCCAGTTTGCTCAATAGTGTTCAAGGAGTGAATTCAGAAGGCTTCTCTTTTCTTTAATAAGGCGATATGATTACCTCCCCCTCTCGGTTGGGGAACATGTTCAATAACTTGGAAACGTAGTTGGGGCACATTGTGACTACAGTTATTTAAATGTGCAGGGACCGGGAGAGTATTGATGCTATTTCTCATGTATGTTTTGAGATGCTGAGAAGTTGAGAAGTTTCACCAACATACACAAGACCTCGTGGGCATTTGATCAGATATATTACAAACGATGAATTGCGAGGGAAGAAGTCCTTAAAGGGAAAACAATGTCCTTTGTGTGAATGCAGAAAATGGGGGTGTCTAGAAATGTTTGTCAGGAAGGGCAACGAAAGTTGCCAATGTCAGTCCACACAGTATACATCTCTCGCCCTCCAGTTGCCCCCACAGTATACAGCTTCCCTTACAGTTGACCCCAAAGTATATAATCCCCTCCAGTTGACCCCACAGTATACAGCTCCCCCCTCCAGTTGCCCCCACAGTATACAGCTCCCCCACCATTTGCTCACAGTATGATGGCACCATTGGATTCAACTCATCCACATCCTCGTGAATGAGTAGAAGTCAGAACATACCTTCTGCCAACTGTAACAGTGGGACAAAACCCAGAATCTAGGACTGTCCCGCTGAATCTGGGACTGTTGGGAGGTATGTTAGTAGTGCTGCTGCAGGGTACTGAAGCTTTCACTCAATTAAGTGAGAGAGTGGGACTCCCACTTAACTTATATTGGTAGGCCATACTGGAATATGCGTAAACAATTAATTTAAAACAATTGCCAACTCATGGTCTCCACTACTGCAATCTATCTTCTATAATAATATGCAAGTAATAAACATATTAAATATATGTCACATTTAACTCTTCCTGACATTTGATGTTAGATTATGTCAGATCTTCATTGCTTGAGAAAGGCTCACACAGAATTGAAACACTGCTGGGAATAAAGAAGGATTTTTCAATGGAGGTTTGCCCTTTTTTCATTATTTTACATATATATATATATATATATATATATATATATATATATAACCTGTACAATGAACTCCATATTCACCATTTGAAATCACAATTTTTCAATCACTGCTCTTCCCACTAAAAAAACTGAATAAAAGTAACCAAAAAGTGGTATGTACTCCTGTCGTCCTGAAAAAAATTAGCTTTTTTCACAGCTCTGTAGGAAAAAACATAAAAAGGTTAAGGGGGTCAGAATATGGCAATGCAAAGAAAACTTTGTTTTGTAAAAAGTTAAAGGTATTATAGCAAAACAAAAGATACATACATTTGGCATCACAGTGATAACACTGATCTGCAGAATAAAAGTAGCCTGTCATTTTTAACACACAGTGAATTCCATGAATACAAAACTCATAAGAAAATGGGGAAACTGATTTTTTTTTCTATTGTATGGAATAGTAAGTGGTGCCAATAGGAAGTACAATTCTCCCAGCAGAAAACAAACCATAGGAAAAGGAAACATATAAAAGTTATGGCTTTTGGAAGTCAGGGAGATAAATATTTTAAAATATTTAAAAGTAATTGCAGGAAGAGGTTAAAATGTATATTAATAAATACAAAATAATAGGTCCGCTATCCTGCTGTATCAGTTGGTCACTAAGTTAGTCTATTGTACTTGTTTTTTGTGTATTTTGTGCTTTATATGTAAACCCTCTCAACTGTAAAGCACAGTGGAATTAATGGTGTTCTAATAATAATAATAATAATAGTCTACAAATACGTTTGGATTGAAATAAATTGTGCTTCTTTGCAATATTATTTTCACATGTCACATGTATGTCTTTTTAAAGAAAGAGGGGAACCAAAATAGAAGCTATAAGTAGAGAATTAGGTTACCTCACTAAGCTTCAGTTTTATCCATAGTATTTATAGTAACAATGGGGTCAGAAGCTAAATAGCATTAAATGGAATTATGCAAATCATTTATATAGGAAGGTTGTTTCGCAGGGAACAATACTACAGTGCAATATTATATTTTAAAAAAAGGACGAGAAATATTCAACAGAAATTTTTGTAGAAACTTTGTTAACTCTTTCAGGACCAAGGCTTTCAGATGTCTGAAAGCCCATAGCAATTTCATCTTCTGGAAACACATTTTTTCTTTCACAATTTAGCTATTTTTTTCCCCCTTATTTTGCGACACAGGACTAATATGGTACAAAAACAAAAAATTTTTAACTTAAAATAAAAGAAATAGAAAATTCTTTAAAAAATACCCTTCTTTTAAATATTTCCTATCCTTTATGCTTTTTGAATTTAATTGAATTTAATGAAATTTTATTAACAAGTAACTGTATAGCACAATATAATCTTACCCCATGTATAGCAAATATGCAAGTAGCTGATTTAATGCTCAAGAACAACTGCCCTTATTTTTATTTTAACTTGTGCCATACTTTTAGCCATTACATGGGATCTGTAAAGGGGCACAAAGTAGCAATGAACAATAAAGTTTATTTTAGATATTGTGGGGTTGGAGCTGAAAGTAGCAATGGTTTATAGGGGTATTGTAGTTCTTGTTTTTAACCCTTGCAGTGGCTTAAAATATAAAAAAAAACCTGCATAGTCATCTCTCTGTTTTGTGAATCTCCATTCCATGTTCCTGACCTTTGGCCCGGCTGTGAGCAATATAGCTAATCATTTTCTGAATAGTGATGCTTTGTTCAAATGAAGCATCACCACTCAGCCATTAATTGGCCAACCTGAGCATTAGTGGGCAGTGTCAACAAAGACTGGGGTCTTGAACAAAGACTCTCTGTTGGATCCTCAGCCAAATAGAGAAGAGAATATGTAGTGTTGTTTGTCTTAAGCCTCTGTAGGCAAGAACAAAATTAAGACCTGAAAAACTTTTAATATTTTATGTGGATTTAGCAAATGTGAATAATTTGATGTTCCTGTTGATATAGTTGAATTAGAAGGATTTTTTGATTTTATTTTTATATATTGTGGGAGGATTGTCTCAGTGGTAGCAGCAGCGGACCCAGACAGTCAGAGACGGACACAAAAATCAGGTTGCAACAGGTTTTACTCTGTATGTTTATTTTTCAAAAACTGGCAGAAAATAAACAAGCCTTAACGTTCAGACAAAAACAATAACAAAACACCTGCTCGTCCGAGCTACTAACTAAACACATGAATATCCTAACTGTACATGTGGCTAGATTCAGCCACACGGTCAACATACAGGGCACAAACAATGGCAGCAGTTCACACTGGAGTCTCACCAGTCTTGACAAGTTTGGACAGAACCCGGCTCCTCCTCTCTTGCAAAGGAACTGCCCAGGACTGAGGACTAAGTAGCAACCTTTTATAGGTCTTTAACGAGGTCGAGGTCCCACTTGTGCTTGAAGGCCCCTCTCTAGTGAAATAAACACATTACATACTAAGGGCAGCAGCAGACGACCACGTTTCACCTGTGAAATACGGCCCGTGTGCTAGCCAGATGTAACGGCTTGAACTTCATTCTGGGAGCGGGACTCCTAGCACTCTATTTATCTATGATGCTAGGAGTCCCTGCCTCCCAGCGACATACTGTCCCGTAATGTAATTGATATGGGACAGTATGTCGCTGGGAGGCAGGGACTCTTAGCATCATAGATAACTAGGATGTGTAACACCCCAGAGAGGTGTTACCACTCCTACACCCTGCTGCTATCTTTATCTGCTTAACAAATGTAATCTTATGCATTTTTTTCCAGGTCCTCCACCAATGTGCATTCATTATGTTATGTAACTGTATTACATGTAGTGTGCCTGGTTCATCAGCAGGTGGCAGAAAACTGGAAGAGTTCTCTTAGATAGAATGGAACCTTCCATTTCACTAAAAATCCCCCTCTAGAGCGAAATAGAGAAGTCCTTTCCTCTGCAGCCAGGGTGGGGACCAGTTAGAACCAGTCTAAGTCTAGGTTTAGTTCTGGTGCTGATTGAGACTCCATCTTGGAGCTGCCAGGAGTCAAATTCCCTGGCACAACCTAGAGTCAGACTACAGACAGAAATGCAGCTCATCAGTTATATGCTAAAGCCTGCGGGAGCCAAGACAAAGCCTGAATCTGTTTGGAAAACTGTTTATTCAAGTAAAGCTGCTGTTCAACTCCATCTCAGGGTCTGGACTCAAGTTATTCCTCAACCCCTCAATTACTCCTACTATTTATTGCATCGGAGCCAAAGTCTGGGTTCTAGCCGTATCCAGGTAGGAGCGCCGTGACAGACAATTAGACTCATATAGGCCGCAACATACCACTCGGCATTCCTAGACCTGGGATGAGCGTCATGGAAAGCCCTAGGTGGAGGCGTCTGTTGCAATTGGCATCACGAACAGGATTAACTTATGTGTGCCTTCATGCTATAGGCCTACAGTAATCACTAAACCCCCTACAAGATACTGTGTAGAATTTACTTACAGCTGGAGAGTGTGAATCTGCATCAGCTGTAGCACTGTGGCGGAGCAGGGGTTAATTGGCCATCTTGGATTTGCCTCATGTCTTGAGAGGAACCATTCTTGCAGCAGAAGGAACTAAAGTGCTCAGTACAAGTTCCTGGGAAGACAGAAAAATCGACCACACCTCCCTACAGGAAGTGAAGTAAGTGGCAGCCATCTTGGAGAAAGGAAAATACAGTTCATTCTTCCCTGCATCCTGGGAAGCAACGTCCAGAGGTCTGAGGGAGTACTGTTGGGTAAAATAACCTTGCCAGAGACTGTTAGGGGCTATAATCTGCCTGCCAGAGCATAATACTCCCCAAAATTGACCAGTTGCAACGACTCTTAAAGAAGCCATGCTCCAATTCTGCTGCTGTTGCCCATAGCAACGTGTACTTAAATGGCCTTTTAGCTAATTCTGACCCCTCTAGTCTGGCACAGGGTATCATAAGCCATGTCTGACAGTGAAGATAGCACCCACTCGGACCGCAGTGATCCATCAGCAGCCACCTTCATCATGCCTCTAACTATGCCATATTACTTTGGGGCACCTTGGCTCCCACGTTATTCAGGAGAACCTCATTCACTCAGAGAATTCTGTGATAAAATGTCGGCCACGTTTAAACTATATCCAGTATCTCAGTACCAGAAAGTGGAAATCCTGATTGGCCAGTTACAGGGAGCTGTGCTCCGGGACGTCAAGTCCTGGCCTCGGCAGAGCGAAAAACAGCTGAGCGGATCCTAGACCGACTCAGTACCACCTTTGAAACTAGAACCACCTCCGAGCGTAAGACGCGCTTCTTTGGAAAGCAACAGCAGTCAAAGGAGACTTTGAGAGACTTTGCCCTGTCCCTGCAAGAAGCTCTGAGGGCTGTTATTCACATAGATCCCCGTGAAGCTGAGGGACAAGGTCAGACTCTCAGAGAGCAGTTTATTGAAGGTGTCCTTGATGAACCCCTCAAACGTCAGCTGAAGATGCTCAGCACCCAGATACCCCTCTTTTAGATTTTAAGGAACTTGCTATGGGCATCCTAGGGGAATGTCACCAGTCCGAACCTCCTGAAGACAAGAAGGCATGGCCCGTCCCACGACCTGCCACCTACGGCTAGATAGACGAGCATGGGGCTCAGATGCCTGTCCCAGATGCTGTCGCAGCCCTGACCGCTCAAGTCTCCCTCCTAGCTGAGAATATGGAGAGGATGAGGAAGCAGCTAGAATGACTGGAACAGCAGCCTATGGCTGAGAAAGCGACTTCTGCACCAAGAGACCGTCCTACACCCGGTCCACGAGAAGACCAGCGTCGGTCGACCGGTAGGTTGTCAGATCCTGGGTATCGAGACACCAGGAAGCGTGTATGCTGGCATTGTCAGAGGCCTGGACACACCGAAAGGGACTGCTGGCAGTTAAACGGGTATCCCCTGAGGCCATGGACCGCCCCTCAGGAGGAAGAATATTAGGTCCCAAAGATCCAGCCTTTATGCCTAGATATGAGGGCACACACCCTGTGGTTGAAGTTAGTTATGTTTCCTGCTTTGATTGATACTGGATCTCAAGTGACTACCATCCGTCAAGCCACATTCGAAAAATGCCGGAACAGAGCTCATCTGACACAACCCCCGGAATCCTGGCTCCACATCATACAGTAGCTACCAATGGCCAACCAGTGCCTATATTAGGCTATTGGGAACCTACCTTACAGATTGAAGATATCAAACTCCCACACCAAGGGCTAGTCGTGATCCAGGTCTCGGAAGATGACAATTGCACTGTGGTCTTGGAGATGAATGTACTCGGCAATTGTTACACTGAAGTTCTGGAAGCTTTGAAGAAAACCCTACTGACCGTGCCCCGTGTAACTCAACGCATCATAAACAAGACCATCCAAGTGCTAGCTGCCCAACAAAAATTCAGCAACCGGCAGGGTGAAATCAAGGATGCTCAGCCTATTAGACTCCAGCCTGGAGCAGAGACCCTGATATGGTGCAAGGCTTGCATCGGTGTCCGAGGTCAGGATTACCCAGCTCTCGTGGAACCCCTGCATCTACAAGATCATCTCCTTGTCCTAGCCTCTAGGAGCTTGGTAACTGTGTTGCACGGAAATGTACCCATACGCTTGGTCAGTCTAAGTGATCAAGCTGTAGAACTAAAGAAGTACTATCCACTGGCGAGTCTATTTCACGTCAGTCTGCAAGATGTCCTGGAACCCTCTACTGCTGTTGCACAACAATCGCTTCAAACAGTGGATGCAGCCAAAGACCCGCTTGAGCAGCCCTGGTGGGCCGAATTACATATTGGAGATGCCACAACCTCTGCCAAACAGATCAAAGGTGTGCTGGACTTAGCCAAGGAAAACCACCAAGTCTTCAGCAAACACCACCTGGACTATGGCCAAACTAGCCTAATACAACACACTATTCCAACTGGCACTCATCCTCCAATCAAAGAGAGATACAGGCCGGTGCCTCCAGCCCTATATCAGAAGGTGAAGAAGATGGTTCGGGATATGAAGACCGCTAATGTCATCCAGGAGAGTCACAGCCCCTGGGCTGCCCCTCTGGTCCTGGTAAAAAAGAAGGATGGAACCATCCGTTTGTGTGTGGATTACCGCAAGATACACAACATTATGCACAAGCATGCGTACCCCCTGCCACGAATTGAGGAGTCTCTAGCAGCCCTGGGATCCGCTGCTTATTTCTCAACCCTGGATCTAACCAGTGGCTATTGGCAAGTCCCCATGGCACCGGAAGATAAAGAGAAAACAGCTTTCACTACCCCAATGGGTCTGTTCGAGTTCAACTACATGCCATTCGAGCTGAGTAATGCACCTGGGACATTTCATAGACTCATGGAGAGATGTCTTGGACATAAAAACTTTGAGACCGTATTGCTGTACTTGGATGATGTGATCGTTTACTCCAAGAGCTATGAATAGCATTTACAGCACTTGGCGGAGGTGTTCTAGACTCTGGCTCAATATGGATTGAAAGTAAAGCCTTCAAAGTGCCACTTACTGAAGCCCGAAGTGAAATATCTGAGACATGCTGTGAGTGCGGAGGGCGTGAAAACGGACCCGGATAAGATGGCTGCAGTACAAAGCTGGCCAGCTCCTAAGGCCGTCAAAGAAGTCAAGAGCTTTCTTGGATTTGCAAGTTACTATAGGAGATTTATCCTGCACTTCACTCTAATTGCAAAGCCTTTCCAAGAGCTTTTGAAGGGTCATCCCAAAGGCTGTCAGAATGCTAAGATATCAGTAGAGTGGAACGAAGAGAGAGAAGCCGCTTTCCAACTTTTAAAAGAAAAACTTACAGAGCCACCAGTCCTGGGCTACCCTGACTATAGCTTGCCATTTTGCCTCTACACTGACGCAAGTAAGAAAGGTTTAGGAGCCGTACTATCTCAGACGCAAGCCGGAACTGAAAGAGTCATCACCTATGCCAGCAGGTATTTACGAGAACAAGAGCGGAATGACCAGAATTATAGTTCTTTCAAACTGGAGTTCCTAGCCTTGGTATGGGCTGTAACTGAGAAATTTAAGGATTATCTAGCGGCCATGCCTTTCACTGTCTACACCGATAATAATCCACTGGCTAACTGAACACTGGGAGCTCTAGAACAAAGATGAGCCTCTAGGCTGGCTAACTTCGACTTCACCATTAAGTACCGGACAGGCAAAATTAATGACAATGCCAACTCAAGTTATTCCTCAATCCCTCAATTACTCCTACTATTTATTGCATCGGAGCCAAAGCCTGGGGTCTAGCCGTATCCAGGTAGGAGCACCGTGACACAATTAGACTCATATAGGCCTTAACATACCACTCGGCATTCCTACACCTGGGACGAGCGTCATAGAAGGCCCTAGGGGGAGGTGTCACCGTTGCAGATGCTCGGAGTCCCGCTCCTAGCCCGAAATTCAAGCCGGTACATCTGGCTAGCATGTGGGCCATGTTTCAAGGGTGAAACATGGTCGTGTACTGCTGCCCTAACAGAGGGAAACACTTCTTACAGTTGAGGTTTTGTTACAGTTACCTGAATTGTAACCTCATTTACCATACATAAGTGAGGAATCTGGGGGAGAAACAGCAACCTTCCAGAACCTCACCTGTCATCTTCTCATAATATATATATATATATATATATATATATATAACAGTGCTGGCCAAAAGTATTGGTACCCCTGCAATTCTGTCAGATAATACTCAATTTCTTCCAGAAAATGATTGCAATCACAAATGCTTTGGTAATAATATCTTCATTTATTTTGCTTGCAATGAAAAAACGCAAAAGAGAATGAAAAAAAAAGTCAAATCATTGATCATTTTACACAAAACTTAAAAAATGGGCCGGACAAAAGTATTGGCACCCTCAGCCTAATACTAGGTACACAACTTTTAGACAAAATAACTGCGAACAACCGCTTCCGGTAACCATCAATGAGTTTCTTACAATGCTCTGCTGGAATTTTAGACCATTCTTCTTTGGCAAATTTCTCCAGGTCCCTGAGATTTGAAGGGTGCCTTCTCCAAACTGCCATTTTGAGATCTCTCCACAGGTGTTCTATGGGATTCAGGTCTGGACTCATTGCTGGCCACTTTAGAAGTCTCTAGTGCTTTCTCTCAAACCATTTTCTAGTGCTTTTGAAGTGTGTTTTGGGTCATTGTCCTGCTGGAAGACCCATGACCTCTGAGGGAGACCAAGCTTTCTCACACTGGGCCCTACATTATGCTGCAAAATTTGTTGGTAGTCTTCAGACTTCATAATGCCATGCACACGGTCAAGCAGTCCAGTGCCAGAGGCAGCAAAGCAACCCCAAAACATCAGGGAACCTCCGCCATGTTTGACTGTAGGGACCGTGTTCTTTGAAGGCCTCTTTTTTTTCCTGTAAACTCTATGTTGATGCCTTTTCCCAAAAAGCTCTACTTTTGTCTCATCTGACCAGAGAACATTCTTCCAAAAAGTTTTTGGCTTTCTCAGGTAAGTTTTGGCAAACTCCAGCCTGGCTTTTTTATGTCTCTGGGTCAGAAGTGGGGTCTTCCTGGGTATCCTACCATAGAGTCCCTTTTCATTCAGACGCCGACGGATAGTACGGGTTGACACTGTTGTACCCTCGGACTGCAGGGCAGCTAGAACTTGTTTGGATGTTAGTCGAGGTTCTTTAGCCACCATCCGCACAATCTCTCGTCAATTTTTCTTTTCCGTCCACATCTAGGGAGGTTAGCCACAGTGCCATGGGCTTTAAACTTCTTGATGACACTGCGCACGGTAGACACAGGAACATTCAGGTCTTTGGAGATGGACTTGTAGCCTTGAGATTGCTCATGCTTCCTCACAATTTTGCTTCTCAAGTCCTCAGACAGTTCTTTGGTCTTCTTTCTTTTCTCCATGCTCAATGTGGTACACACAAGGACACAGGACAGAGATTGAGTCAACTTTAATCCATTTCAACTGGCTGCAAGTGTGATTTAGTTATTGCCACCACCTGTTATGTGCCACAGGTAAGTAACAAGTGCTGTTAATTACACAAATTAGAGAAGCATCACATGATTTTTCAAAGGGTGCCAATACTTTTGTCCACCCCCTTTTTTATGTTTGGTGTGGAATTATATCCAATTTGGCTTTTTGACAATTCTTTTTGTGGTTTTCCATTGAAGACAAATTAAATGAAGATATTATTACCAAAGTATTTGTGATTGCAATCATTTTCTGGAAGAAATTGAGTATTATCTGACAGAATTGCAGGGGTGCCAATACTTTTGGCCAGCACTGTATATACACACACACATATTTTTTTATTTGTATATATTACTGATTTATTTGTTTGCCTTTTCTCAAACTTAGTGCAGTAGGACTGAAGGAAGCAAGATCCCCTGTACGCAGATCATAGTGACCTAATACCAGCTGCTCATTATAGAAATATTAATCCCCTAGAGCAGGGGTCAGCAACCTTCGGCACTCCAGCTGTTGTAAAACTACAACTCCCAGCATGAATACTTGCTGTGCTGTTCTTGGAACTCCCATGGAAATGAATAGAGTATGTTGGGAGTTGTAGTTTCACAGCAGCTGGAGTGCTGAAGGTTGCTGACCCCTGCCCTAGAGCATGGCCAAAAACCGCATTAGGCTGGGCGAAACACCACAATTTGGCCGCAGTGGTAACACGGGGGCATTTTACAGTCCCTACACATTGCAGAAAAATATCCGCAGCGGAAATGCTACAATTTCCAAAACCGTCAATTTATTTTGGACATTAAAAGACTTACAATTCTTACAGTTGTGTTTAACTACTTCCTGACATCTGCCGTGCGGTTATGGCAGACACTGGGTCCTTAAAGATGGCGGCCACTCTGCTGCAGAGCGGTCATCAAAGCTACCGTACTGGATCTCCGCTGTAATGTACCCAGACATAATGCTTGCGATGAGAGCCCACTCTGATAGTAAAGCAGTGAATCTCCTACAGACTTCAATACAGTTGTATTGCAGTCTATTTACTGTTTAATAAAACAGTAACAAAAAAAAAAAAAAAACTATTTAAAAAGTTAAATAAACAAAAAAATAAAACTTGAAGTCCCCCCCCCTTTCACTAAAATACATATAAAACTGAAAAATTACTGTGAAACACATACACATTATGTATCCTTGTGTCCAAAAATGCCAGGTCTACAAACTTATAAAAATATTTTTCCTGTACGGTGAACGCTGTAGCAGGAAAAAAAAATCAAAAGTGCTAAACTGCTGTTTTGTTTTTGCTGTTTCGCCTCTGGTAATAATTGGAATAAAAAGTGATCAAATGTGTGATTGTTCATGGAAAAAATTAAGACCTAGCCCAAAAATAAGCCCTAGCGCTTTTTTCGAAGAAAACACGGTATTAGAAACACCTAAATAACTCAATTTTCAAAACTACACCCCTCGAATAATTAAAAACCACACTTGGGAACTTTGTTAACCCTTTCATTTCATAGGAATTAAAACAATATGGAGGTGAAATTTAGACATTTAATTTTAATATCATGTTCATTTCGCCCTAAAATTTAGACTTTCACAAGATGTTAAAGGAGAAAATGCAACCCACAATTTGTTATGCAATTATTCCCGAGCACAGAAATCTCCCATATGTGGATGTAAACTGATGTATGGGCACACAGCAGTGTGCAAAAGGGAAAGAGCGCCACTGGGTATTTGAAAAGCAGATTTTGCTAGAATAGTTTTTGGGTGTCGTGTCTAAAGTACCAGTACAATGGAAACCCTCCAAAAGTGACTCCATGTTGGAAATTACCTCTCAAGGAATTTATTAAGGGTATGCCCCTTGATAAGCATTTTGACCAAGTACCTGTGATTTTATTAACATTGGGACATAAAAATTAAAAATTACTAAAACATCACCAAAGTTTTCATTTTCACAAGGGGTTTAAGGAGAAAAACACCCCACAGTTTGTTGCACAAGTTCTCCTGAACACGGCAATACCCCATATGTGGTCATAAACTGCTGTATGAGTAAATGGCAGGGCTCAGAGTTGAAAGAACCCTACTTGGCTTTTGGAGAGCATATTTTGCTGGAATCGTTTTCCTGTGCCCCTAGAGTACCAGTACAATGGAACCCAAGAAAACTAATCCCATTTGGGAAACTACACCCCTCACAGAATTTATCACAGGGTATTGTGAGCATTTTGAGCACCTCACAGCTGTTTTATAGATGGGTTAACCTCTCCAGATTCTTTTCTAGTTCGGGTAGCACAGGTCAGAGATTTGTTTCGGGTTGAACTAGTTCAGTATGGTCCTCACCTTTAAAATGGCTTAAAACATAGCATAGAACACTCTCAGAGGCTCCTGGGAACCTATCCTAGCTATTTCTAGCTCTGTAAAGCAAACACAGCTTACTGTAAGTTATGTCAAACTGAAATTGACATGTATATCTATAGAAATAGCAGTGGGTACAAACTCCAAATTTAACTATACACTCCGGTGCCACTCACTTTTACGCATTTTAACATTTAAAATGCTCCAAAAATTATCTTTTTATTGGGGAAAGGTGCTTGCCAGTGGTTTTTTTAGACACACTCACCAGTTATATTGCAAAAACCAATAGTTTTCTAGAAAAATTAGCCTGTTTTGATGACTTATTTTTTTGAAGAAACATTTGTGGCTGTGAGCCACTTGACAAGTGATGAAGAATTACATGGTTAAATAGTAGATGAGGTTAGAAGATCCATCAAGTCCAACCTATAACCCTATAGTGTTGATCCAGAGGAAGGAAAAAAAAAAACATGAGGCTGATGACAATTTCCCCATGTCAGGGGAATAAATTCCTTCCAAACTCCAATCTGGTAATCAGTACAAAACACTGGATCAACTTGTCCTTACTAAAAATCTAAAACCCATAACCTGTAATATTTTTCTGTTCGAGAAAGGTAACAAGGACCTCTAAGAACTTACACAATGAATCCACCATCACCACATCCTGTAGTAATGAGTTTCATAGCTTCACTGTTCTTATAGTAAAGAATCCCCATCTATGTTGCTGTAAAGAATCCCCCTCTGATAGTACTCGGCTATGGACGAGTGCAGAGAGAGGGGGAGTTCCCTACCGCCCAGTTATGACACTGAGCTGTGAGGAACGCGCCCTCAGTACAGCGCTATGGACTAGCACAGTCAGGGAGGGCGTTCCTCACAGCGCAGCAAGAATGTCTGGAATGCCCTTCTGACAGTGAATGGGGAAATTTAGACCCCCGATATCTCAAGCCCCGGGGCATATAACAGGAAAGCCGGCAGTGCACTGAATTCAGCGCACTGTCGGCATTCTAGCGGTATGTAAAACCGCATATACATGAGAACGTGAAAGGTCCTCTTTAAGATACTCCAGGATAGCATCTCTTAGAAAACCTCCAAATACCTTGTCTACCACAGACGTCAAACTTACTGGCCTATAGTTTTCAGGCTCACTTTTAGAACACTTTTTGAATATTGACACCACATTTGATATGCACTAATCCTGTAGAACAGACCCAGTCATTACTGAATCCTTAAATATTACATATAAGGCAGGGTTCCATTATGATAGTGTCCGTTTTTAACTGATCCATTTAAAAACACATTAGCCCGTTTTTAGCTGTCAGTTTTTTTGCTTTTTTTTTTTTTTTTTTTTGTTTCTGCTTTCTGAGCATGCACAGAAAAAAACGGACAGTAATACCCAAAAGTATACTGGACACCCGTTACCCATAGACTTTAATGTTAAAAAATAATGGACGTTTGACACAAAAGTCCTGCATGTAGGATATTATTTTGTCTGCGAAAAACAATGGACATATGACAGATTGGGTGTATAACGGACACTAATTGTCACTAATGGACACAAGAAATGACACAAGACACAAGAAATGAATGGAAATTTTAATGGATTAGTGATGGTTCAGCTAGTGTCCTTTGCTAGAATCTTGTAACGGACAATAGCAACGGACACTACTGACGGTCACCAGCGGTAGTGTGAACGCCCTCTAAGGGTTTGTCTATCACCATGCATAATTCCCTCAGAACTCGGGGGTATATGCCTTCTGGACCCAGGGATTTCTCTATTTTAGCATTTTGAAGGTGCCACCGCACTTCCTCCTGCATTAAACAGGTGACATTTAATGGAGAATTCACATTACCCCTAATCATGTCTTTGGTCATTGAATTTTCTTGTGTAAATATAGTAGAGAAGAAGACATTTAATACATATGCCTTATCCTCATCCTCCTGCACCATTACACTCAATATTATTTTTGAGAGGGCCCACATTGTCAGCTTTTATTTTCCTATTATTTATGTAGTTCAAGATTAATTTTGTATTATTTTTACTTTCTTGGCATTATTTTCTCTGCCTCAATCTTTGCCTCCTTTATTTGTCTTTTACACTATTTATTTTTCTCTTTACAAAATTTTAAAGCTGCGTTGCAATATTTTTCACTAGCCCTATTTGGAATGCTTTTGGAAATGTCTCATTTAGGCTAAGGCCCTACGTGGCGTCCCGCAGCAAAAAAGCGCTGCTGAAAAAATTGTGGAGGCAACGCATCGCGGTTCTTCCCGCAGCGCTTTGGACAGAAAGTTTACAGAGATTTCCACTGCAGACTTTCTGCTTTAATTATACCTATAGGGACACCGCCAGTGTTTCTGTAGTTATAATTGACATGCTGTGATTTTGGTTTTGGAAATCAGCACATGTCCGCAGCGCATTTTGCTGTGACTGTTTTTTTCAGCAGCGATTCCGCCATGTGGGGCCCCGGCCTTACTTTGTGTTCAATTCTCTTTGAGGACATTGTCTCAGTTTATGCTGCTAAATGTGCTAAATTATCTCAGTTCATGCTGCTATCTGGGTCCTAGAGGACCCAGGTCAGCTGAGCAGTCATGGGCAAGAGGCTGCATTCCTGCATTACAGGGGAAATCAGCCTCCCCCACCAAAAAAATAGTGTTCAGGTGCACCTAAAGTCTACTATGACCTTATAAAGAGACAATGTAAAACAATAAATAAATAGAAAAGTAAAAAAAATTTAATTAAAGTAAAATAATTTTAAAAATAAATAAATAATATGTCAATACCATGCCCATATCACAGGTTCTAGCCCACACCCCCGATGACACAATACAAATTAAAATTGATCATAACAGAGAGGGAAATATTATATATAAAAAATATTTTAAACAGTTTTTTAGTAGCACTTTGTTCTTAATCAGAGCTTTACGTATCGACTTCTTCATCTTGGGGAATTTGGCTTTATCTACCACAGACCATTTGTGCAGTGCAGGGATGACAGGTAGATCCTGGGCTGACTGTAGAGGTAGATGGTATGTCCATAGGCGCTATATCCAACTGATCCCATGCAGTCCTCTGGACTCTTAATGATGATTTGTTTGCCACTCGATATGATGCAAAGGCCAAAGGGGTAGAGCCATATGAATGGTTTTTACTTATCCCTAAGGATATCCAGTAACGGTTTGAGAAGGCACCTCTTAGAAAATGTGGAGGCCACCATGTTACGACAGTGTCGGTATAATGAGTAGGCCACAGAACACGTCTCATGGTGGTTTGTTTGGTCTTGGCTTTGCCTTTAATGTGCAATGGATTTGCTCGATTTTAACTGTAGTGACACATTCGGGGGCCCAGTAAGGTGGAAAATAATTCAAGCCCCATTGCAGGCAGTGATTCAAATGGGAGCATTACAGGTAGGCTGAGATTCTGTGCCTAATCTTCCACCCAAAGTAGTGAATTATTGATTTGATCCTGCTGCTGGCGAAGCACTTCTTGGATTTTTGGTTCAAAGAGAGTAATCCCCTTGCACCCACTCAACATTTTCCACTCTGCTGCCCAAGCGACGCAAGGTGCAATGCTTGTTCAGCCCCTGTGTCGGAGTAGTCACATGCGCTCTATGGCTCTGATTCCTCAGCAGTTATGGAGAGTCAAGCTGGTTCTGGCGCCATCTTAGACGGTGGCATTGGTGTGTGTGTGGGGATTTTTTTCACAGATATTTCTCCATCTCTCCAGTGGTTTTCCCCATTCAGCATTGTCTCTAGGCTTTCCTCTGCCAATTTTCATCATGGTAGATGTTTGGTGCTGAATGTAGCTGTGATTCTGGCTGGTTGGAGTGATGAGTTGTGAGTTCAGGCAGACATCACCAAGCATGGCCAAGCTCCAGCCCCAGATGAGACCTTTTCATCCTCAGATAAGGTACAGGAGTAGAATCTTGGGAAAGGAATATTCCTGTTGGAAAAAGTCCAGAAATTAATGAAGTCCATCCGATCAGGGGATCTGGATGTTGACAATGGGGAAGTTCCTGAGATCCACCTCTAGGAGTCCAAGGGCCTTCATAGTGGATAGTGCCCTGGAGAAAATTATGGTTACTGAATGGAAGCATCCTGAAAAAGCTCCTATTTTCTACAGGCGCTCTAAAACTTTTTTTTCCGATTGTAGAGGAGCAATTGGAAAAGTGGGCCATCTGCCGAAGGTTGACATGACAGTTGTCAAACTATCCAGATGTACTATTGTACCTGCGGATTATGGTTCAAAGCTGCAAGATCTGACGTATAGGAGGACTGAATGTTATTTGAGTCGATGCTACTTTACCAACTCTGCCCAGGCATCTGTTGCCATAGCTATCAACAAAGTGTCTAAGGATCTTCATATGAACCTACTATAACTCCAGAGAGATACTGATTCTGGGGTCTGCAGAGATAACCTTTTAAATTCCTTCAGATCTATAAAGTTAGAAGCGGAATTTATGGTTGACGCCTCTATTCAGAAGACTAAATTGAACAACAAGAATTCCCTCCTACCAGAGACTCTGCTCTCACTCAGGTGGTGTCAACCTGAAAGTAAAAACATATAATATTCAAGTTGATACGGTTTGTCAGAGACTTAAGAATAGAGGTTATCTCCAATGGGCATTAAAGAGAGCCAGCAAAATAGTGGATGATAAAGATAGAAATATTTTCCTCCACAAACAAAATACTGGCATTAATAATAAAAATAGAGGTATTAAAAATAAAAATAAAGATAAAACAATTTATTTTTCTACACCATATAGTAGGGAGTATAATAATATAGTGAATATCATCAAAAAGAATTTACCCATTTTATTTCAGAATAATATTTTATCGTCCATTTTGGAAGATGGCTGTGATTTCATAGCTAGACGTTAGCTAATTATTTATCACCTAGTTTATTTCTGGACAGGATCTCTACAAAATCTGAAACATGGCTCCACGTTAAGGGTTTTTACAAATGTGGAACATTGCGCTGTCAAGTTTGTAAATATACACACAAGTCCACAAATTTTAGGGGTACTTTGGATAAGGTCACGTACTCAATCAGGAGTTTTCTTAACTGTAATTCTAATCATGTTATTTATATGATAAGCTGCAAAAGCTGCAACCTACACTATATAGGATGCACAACTCGGGCTCTAAAACTTTGAATTTCGAAACATATCTATAGCAGTACTAGTGAAAATCCATCTAAGGTCACGGGTGTGTCTAGACACTTTTCTAGTATTCATAAGGGAGATATGACATCTTTCTCATTTATTGCGATTGAGCAAGTTTTCAAGCCCCTTAGAGGAGGGGATTGGAAACGTAAGTTAAACATGAGGGAGGCTTTTTCAATTTTTAAGTTGGGTACACGTTATCCTGCAGGCATGAAGTATAGGATTGACCGATCGTTTATTTATTAACATTTTAAATTTTCTCTGTTGGAAACTGATAGGTATATTGGATGTCCAATCATATTCAAACTCTTTAGTCATGTGATTAATTCATGTGTTATGTGTATTGTGAGTGTGTGAACCCAGAGGGCGCTATTGAGTGACCCAGGGTCAGGCCTGAAAAGGTCCTCAGTCACACCTATGGGTGGGGCGTAACTCCAAAGGGAGTGGATACAGCCAGTGTCGGACTGGGATGTCTAGGGCCCACCAGTGGAATTGTTTCTAGGGGCCCACCATCAGAACCCCTGCAGATCAGCGGTACCGAAACAGAGAGGCTAAAGGTAATAACATGTCAGGAGCCATGCTGCTCACCCACTATACCATGTGCACCACTGCACTACCTAAACCTACTGCTACACCTTGTATGGCAAGTAAACAGCGTGGCTCCTAGAATTGTTACCTTTACCTGTAGCCGCACTGTCCTGGAACAGCTGATCTGCAGAGGTCCTGGCTGTTGTATCATCGCAGATGTAATATTGATGGCCTATCCTAAGGACAGGCCATCAATATTAGGAAGATGGATAAATCCTTTAAAGAGGTTGTCGAAGGAATTGGAGCAACCCATGTAGCTGGCGGGAGGTGTAAAGTAAAAAATAAGTAAATTAAAAAGCATACTCACCTGTCCCCGGCGCTCCGTTGTCTGCTGCCAGTGTCTATTCAGTCTCATGCCGGCGACTCCTTGCTGGGAGTCCTGCACCTCATGTGATCGCTAAGACCAATTAGGTACAGGATTTCCAGAAATGAGGCTCCGCCATGAGACCGAACAGACACAGGCAGGGGACAACGGGGTGCTGGGGACAGGTGAGTATGCTTTTTTAAAAATTTTCTTATTTTTACACCTCCCTGGAGGCCGACACAGTGGTCGCTCCAGTTTATGGACAACCTCTTTTAAGGGGGTTGTCTGGACCAAATTTTTCTATGGTCACTTCACTGGTCCCCCCACATAGTGGCCTCTTCACTGGTCCCCCATACTGTATGGGAAACAGTGATGGGGTCATTATATTGTGTGGGAGCTGTGATGGGGGCTAACATCCTGTGGGGGGGAAATTAAACTGTGTGGGGCATATTAAAGGGGTTGTCCAGGGTTAATCTTTTTTATGGCCTATACTCTGGATAGGCCATAAATACCTGATCGGTAGAGGGCTGACACATGGCCCCATCAGCTGTTCGGAGCCGCTTCCGGCACCTGTTCTGTACACAACACAGGGCCGGAAGCAGAAAGCTCCATCCGCTGTATAGCAGCCCGACGCCTTCACTGCAGCTCAGCTCCTACTGACTTCGATAAGTGCTGAGATACAGTGAAGGTGCCCAGCCCCTATACAGTGGACAGAGCTTTCTGCTTCTGGCCCTGTATTGTGTACAGTACGGGCATCAGAAGTGGCTCCATACAGCTGATCGGTCCGGGGTCAGCCCCTACAGATCAGGTATCTGTGGCCTATCCTGAAGATAAACCATAACAAATTATGCCTGGACAACCCCTTTAATATACACCCCTAATGCACCACACTTTAAAGAGATTGTCCAGTATAATTTTTTTCTTTTTTATAATTAGTCTGGGGGAGGTGAATCCCCCCCTACCCCCCCTCAAAAAAAAAAAAAAAACATGCTAAACATACTCACCTGTCTCCGGTGCTCTGGTGTCCTCCCAGCACGGTCCGGTCCTGCATCTCCGCTGTCTTCTTTTTGCCGGAATTCCTCACTGGCTGTGACGTCCCAGGTCCCTTCCCTTAGGCCACTGATTCGCCTCAGGGGTCATGTGACGTCACAGGTAGTCACGTGCAGAGGGAACTTCAGCTGGAAGAAAACAACAGAACTGCAGGACCGAACTGCTCTGGGAGACACTGGGGACAGGAGAGAAAGTTTGTGGGGGTTTTTTTTGTTTTGTTTTTTTCACCTGCCCCTGCATAAATAAAAAAAAAATGAAGGAGCCACTGTATGGAGTATAAGCTCCACAGTGGCCCCCACCCTGTATTATAAGCTCCACAGTGGCCCCCACCCTGTATTATAAGCTCCACAGTGGCCCCACCCTGTATTATAAGCTCCACAGTGGCCCCCACCCTGTATTATAAGCTCCACAGTGGCCCCTACCCTGTATTATAAGCTCCACAGTGGCCCCCACCCTGTATTATAAGCTTCACAGTGGCCCCCACCCAGTATTATAAACTCCACAGTGGCCCCCACCCAGTATTATAAGCTCCACAGTGGCCCCCACCCTGTATTATAAGCTCCTCAGTGGCCCCCACCCAGTATTATAAGCTCCACAGTGGCCCCCACCCAGTATTATATGCGCCCAATAGCCCCCCTCTGCTTCAGTGCTATTATTATACTTTGGGGGTCTCCTCAGACCCCAGAGTATAATAATCCGAGGCCCAGGGGAAGTGATTAAAAATAACAAACTCTCATACTCACCTTGCCTTACCTTTCCTTGGCATCCGCGCTCCATCCTGTTGTCTTCAGCGTCTTCAGGCCCTTTTCCGACGACGCTGCTGAGGCCTGTGATTGGGCATATTGCAGGCCCCTTTCCAATAGATGGCAGGGCAGGGCTCCCAGGGAAGGTGACTGAAAATAATAAATAGATATTCTCACCTCTCCTGGGCACAGCATTCTCTCCGGCGCTCCTCCGTCATGTGACTGAGGCCTGTGATTAGGCCCCAGCGATCACATGGGGTGCGGCCGCGTAATGACGTCAGTGCGCCCCCACGTGACCGCTGAGGCCCAATCACAGGGAGACCCCAGAGTATAGTAATAGCACTGAAGTGGAGGGGGGCTATTGGGCGCATATATTACTGGGTGGAGGCCACTGTGGAGCTTATAATACTGTGTGGGGGCCACTGTGGAGCTTATAATACTGCGTGGGGGCCACTGTGGAGCTTATAATACTGGGTGGGGGCCACTGTGGAGCTTATAATACTGGGTGAGGGCCACTGTGGAGCTTATAATACTGGGTGGGGGCCACTGTGGAGCTTATACTCCATACAGTGGCTCCTTCATTTTTTTTTTAATTAAGCTGGGGCAGGGGAAAAAAAAACAAAACCAAAAAAAGAAACCCTCAAACGCTCTCTCCGGTCCCCAGTGTCTCCCAGTGTGGTTCGGTCCTGCCAATCAGCGGCCTAAGGGAAGGGACCTGGGACGTCACAACCAGTGAGGAATTCCGGCAAAAAGAAGACAGCGGAGCTGCAGGACCAGACTGTGCTGGGAGGACACTGGAGCACCGGAGACAGGTGGGTATGTTTAGTATGTTTTTTTTTTTTTTGGGGGGGGGGGGGTAGGGGGATTCACCTCCCCCAGACTACTTATAAAAAAGAAAAATAATGATACTGGACAACCTCTTTAAAGTGTGGCGCATTAGGGGGTATATTAAAGGGGTTGTCCAGGCATAATTTGTTATGGTTTATCCTCAGGATAGGCCATAGATACCTGATCTGTAGGGGGCTGACCCCAGACCGATCAGCTGTACGGAGCCACTTCTGATGCCCGTACTGTACACAATACAGGGCCAGAAGCAGAAAGCTCTGTCCACTGTATATTAGCCGGGCACCTTCACTGTATCTCAGCACTTATTGAAGTCAGTAGGAGCTGAGCTGCAGTGAAGGCGGATGGAGCTTTCTGCTTCCGGCCCTGTGTTGTGTACAGAACGGGCTCCGGAAGTGGCTCCGAACAGCTGATGGGGCCGTGTGTCAGTCCCCTACCAATCAGGTATTTATGGCCTATCCTGAGCATAGGCCATAAAAAAGATTAACCCTGGACAACCCCTTTAATATGCCCCACACAGTTTAATGTTCCCCCACAGGATGTTAACCCCCATCACTGCTCCCACACAATATAATGACCCCATCACTGTTTCCCATACAGTATTGGGGACCAGTGAAGTGACCATAGAAAAATTTGGCCCAGACAACCCCTTAAAAGAGGTTGTCCATAAACTTAAAGACTAGGAGAGTCACCCACCAGTATCCCGATGCATTAAAACATAATTTTTATTATGATATAAATATTAAAATACACGAGAAAGACTACAACATAAACAAAAAACTTATATGAAAGAGGGGAAGGTAGGTCAAATATAGGACCTATTTAATATCTCACTACTAATATGTATGAGGTATGTGGATATATAAGCCTATCCCAAATAACCCTTTCAATTCCACATGTTAAACTAGCAGCAATTGGAAAGTACGGTCATGTTTATAACCTATAAAAGAGAGAATTTTTTCCAGCATCAACCATTTTAAAGTATCAAACTCCTAATGCCACCTTGGTAACACAGCGGCCATTTCAAACTGCAACGTACCACTAAGACACCTAATGGGCTATTCAAGGTAACCTTTTAGGACTAACAGGAACTCTATCTAGCATCCATACCAACACTTAAAATATCGGCTGGTTTAAGCTATAATTTCCTATTCACACCTTATATCACGGCAGCTAACTTTCACCAAGAAGTCCCACTAACACACCAAATAAAGTGTTATAAGTAAGATCTTCAGACTAAAAAGCGCTCTGCCCACTATCCACAGTGTTATAGTGTCCAATGCTTTATGCTACCTCCATGTCACAGCAACTAATTTTTTTGGCCGTGATCTACTACTAACACCTATACACACCTAACGCGCGTTTCCTGGGTCAGAATATACAGCGATACTGACACATTCATCAGAGGTATGTATCTATATCTCAAAGAGCCACTAAAGTAAGTATGTTATAGTATCATAGACATTCTCAACATACACTCCCGCTCCCCCATCGGCACTAATGTTTGGCCACATGGAGCAGCAGAGCAGACGGTCTCAAATACTTTTAGCCACACCCACCAACGTCCCCCCAGCCAATCAAAACAATCTCCATACTCAGCTGAACGGTAAGGAACTCCCACTAACCAGGAATAGTCCAATGAGCATGCATTAAACAAAGACCAATCACAGAGGGTCTATCAAAAGAACCTGCCCCCTCTAGCCCCGCCCACCTGAACGGAGACCATATACACATCTCTCTATAGGAGAAATATTTAAAGGGAATTCCCTTTAAATCTGCGCAGTCCGTGTATAGTGGTCCAAATACCTCCATTATTGAAATAAACACTTTATTCTTATATGCAAATTCTGTGCATGGAGCACAGGGGGCGTTCGTGCCGGTACTATTCCCACAGAAGGACTTCATATTAGCTTTATTCTGCCAAACACCTCTAGTGTAAGATCAGGTAAAATGGAGTTCATTTTTAAGAAAAAGATTCATGTCCCCTTACAAGATAGTGACAGGTGGTTCACAAAGGGAATAAAGGGTTTCCCAAAGCACAACTCAATAGAAGGTGGACTAGTTAAGGGTTGTCAGGGATGTCTGATACAGAGTATTGGACCCCAAAGATGAGGGATAAGTGGTGTGGAAAACTCCCCATGCAGCGACCCTTTAGCTACCTTTATTGCCTAGTTCAAATCTGGAAAAAATGTATATTGCCCAAGGATGTATATCTAGTATGTGGTCACCAAGCATACAAGTGTCTACCCCCGGGAAGGGGGGGAGGGACTTATGCTCTACCTAGACTGACCCCAGCTACCTTCATAATTGTCCATGAACATGTGAAACCTGAGATGATACCCCGTCACTCTTTGTACAAGCGCGCAGCAGACAATTACCCAAGGAAGGATGGATGACCCCATTTTTTTTTAATTAATAATGTTTTTATTAACAGATTTCACAAAATAACAAAATACAGTTGCTTGAAAGTAAACGCAATAGAAAAACAGGGACATAGTAGTAGTAGTACATTGTAATAGCACAAAAACTGCAATCTACACATGTGATGTATTTTGCTATATCATCAGGTAATGCAATTTGCTGTGCAATCAGTACCAATGAATAGAGGCACCAATAGTAAAATAGAAGGGAAACAGCTACAAGAAGGAGAGAGAGAGATTGAGAGAGAGAGAGAGAGAGAGAGGGGGGAAAGATGAAGAAGAAACCGGAAAACAAGAAACTAAAAAAGGGGAGGGAGGGAGGAAATGAGAAAAATAGGACAAGAATAGGAGGGGAAGTGGTGAGGGAGGTGAAGAAGGGGTATAGGTTAGTTGTTAGTAAGGATGGGTGAGGGGGATAAGGAGGGGTAGGGAGAAAGATGGGGGGAGGGGAGAAGAGGGTGGGGGTGAAATACTCATAGACCTATAGGTATAATTTTAGGTTAATCATGTACAATTTATAAGTTATAATTTTAGATTTCTAGAAGGCAGCCATGTCTTTAGAAATCGAGCATGTTGTCTTGCCTTCCAGCTTGATAACTCCTCAAAATGAGAGATCTGGTTCACCTTTTCGATCCATTCAGCTTTAGTGGGTGGGTCTGGGCTAAGCCATCTACGAGGTATCAGGGAGTTAGCAGCAGACAAAAGGAGCTTAACAAGATTAGATCGTGATGGATAATAATGTGTGGAAGGGAAGCAGAGCAAGATCATAGTCGGTGTTGTCCAATGACGGATTGGACATCTATCCAGAATTGACTTATGCCTGGGCAAAACCACCATATGTGGGACAGAGATCCGCTCTGAGCCTTACATCTCCAACACACGTCAGTGTCTGACAAATTCATTCTTTGAAGCCACTGAGTGTGATACCATCTAGTGACCAACTTGTAGTGCGTCTCCTGAAGGCGTACGCATGGGGAAAACGTATGTGAGTTACTTACTTGCTTAATCTGTTCATCCAAAAGAGTTAAGTTCAGCTCTATTTCCCACGACAAAAGGAATGCGGGTTTGTAAATCTGAGCTGGACTAACGAATGTAGCTAGGACATACGATGTCTTGGATAGAGTTTATTACGTGCCAGGAAAGTGCGCTCAAAGCAAGTAAGTTCAGTGCGGGCCTGGTTAGTTGCAATCCAGTCCCGGACATATTTAACTAAGTGGTGTTTATGAAGAAAAGAAAGAGGTTTGTCTGAAATTAGGGATTCCAATTTTGCTAAATTCACTACCGTTGTTTTGTCAAGAACTTCCAGAAGTCTGTGAGAAAGTAAACGTTGCCACATGCTAGAGCATGCGGCATTTGGTTTCCCTAACCAATCAGGAAGAATGCCAATAGGAAGCAGAGGAGAAGGGGAGGGAGCTAATAGTCAAGTCACGCCACGTTTCACAGGCGCCTAACAGGAATTGGTCTAATGACTTAGAACGGTGGCCTGGGGAACCGTACATCCACAATTCCGTTTCCGAAGAAGGTCCAAAAGTGCAGTAAGATAAACTAGAGATTAGTCACTCAACCGGTGAGTCTTTCCACCTAAAAACAAGATTTGACTGTTCGACATCTTATGTCATTTATGTATTGGAGTGCCCATGCGGTCTCCAATACGTGAGACGCACAATCATGTGCTTAAGGGAAAGATTAAATAAACACCGGTCAAATGTTCATAATGGTTTTCTGAAACATAGTGTCTCCCGACACGCCACGTTGAAACACAACAATAATTTTGCAGGCTTTTCAGTAATACCCATTGACCATGTACCTGTTGATAAACCTGATCGGTTCAATACTTTGAAGCGTAGAGAAATGTTTTGGATCTATAAATTGAACACACTGACTCCAGAGGGTTTAAATGAGGCTTTGGAAGATATCACCTAATTTTATTACCTTCCTTCCTTTTTATTCACACATCAAGAGCCTTCATAGTTTTTTTCATTTCGTTCAAATCGTTTACACAGAGAAACCCTACCAAATAGTGATAATAACATAAGATAAGGGTTCACAGAAGGTGTATATTAATTAAACTGACCTAGTTCAATGATAGAGCTTATTTAAAGATAAAAGATGCCTGGACATATAGAGTTAGTCCAGATGGTTAGGATTGATAGGGGGAAAAAAAAAATTTTATTTTATTTTTTTTGCGCGAATCAGTGCTTTCGCGCATGCGCAGTAGCGCTCTTAGACACTAATAAATTCCTCAGCATGCTGACATCCCACTGATACCTCTTACAACCCAGGCGGCTCTTCAAACAAGGTAAAACTACTCCCTTGATCCCTTTTTTTAGCTTCTATGAGACCCTCATATGGCTGTTTAGTCTGGTTTAAAATCACAAACTTTGGTTTTTTTATACTCTTTTCCATCTACTGCTTTTTTGAGAATAATATAACTTCCCATGGTTTCTTTAGTATGGTTTATCAGTAAGACTTTGGCATTGGCCGTGGGCTCTTAAGGTTATGATTATGGTTATATTTTAGCAATTATTGGTAATATTTAGCAATATTTTTTTTTTTTCTTCTCTTTATTTACTATTATGTTTTTATCAATATGTACAGTCTCATCATCTTCTCCACATCAATTTATTTAGTTAATCTTTGTATCATTATCACAGACCCAGTGATTTTATTTTGATCACCGATTGGGTTGATTTTTTCATGTTTTATCTAATATGTCATTATAATGTATTTTATATGATTGATGTTTATAGGTGTCATCTATTGTTTTTGTAGTATACACTTGAAAAAGGGGTTTAGATGACCTCGAAACGCGTAGTGTTTTTTTCATTGCCTGCAATAAAAAGAATTTTTCAACTATACTGATCCCGCGCAGTCCCTGGATTCCTGGTCCTCGACATATAAACTAGAGATTAGGGAAATCGACCCTGGAGAAACGAGTTCAACCCATCGTTTCAACTGAACTGCCCTGTAGTAGTCTGAGATATCTGAGATATACGCCCTGCCTGCTTTTTCTTCATTATGAGTTTAAGAGGAAGCTGTGGTCGTTTGCCTCGCCAGAGAAAAGTGGAGAACAGGCCTCTAATTGATTTAAATAAGAGCGGGGGTAAATGAATAGGCAGCATAAGTAATCGGTACAGGATCTTGGGGAGTGCGTAGGTCTGAAATAGGATCCTTCTACCGAACCAGGAAAACGGCAGTCCTTGGTATGATGGAAATTTTCAGTATATAAGTGGGAAGGGTCTGCTGTCAGTTGAACACCTAGGTACTTAAGTGATTTTGAGGTCCATTTAAAGGGTGTGGTGGAGGATATTTTCTCAGCCTGTGTGTGGGGGATTGATAGGTTTAATACTTCTGATTTATTCAAGTTGGCTTTATAGCCTGAAACATAACCATAAAGTGTGAGGAGATCCACTATTGCATGGAGTCCCTGATCAGGGTTTGACACTTAAAATAATACATCATCTGCAAATGCTGCAGAATGCAGGGTGTGTGATCCAATTTTCAGACCCAAGATATCTGGGTGGGAGCGGACAGCCTGCAATAAAGACTCCAAAACTAAGATGAGGGTGAGAGGGGGCAGCCTTGCCTGGTCCCATTCTTAATATTGAAGCTAGGTGAGAGTTTATCATTAATCTTTAAACGGGCATGAGGATTGTCATATAGGGTGAAGATTGCAGTTATAAACTGAGGTGGGAAATTAAATTTTTGTAGCGTGGCTTTCATGAACCGCCAGTCCACTCTATCAAACTCTTTTTCAGCGTCAACTCCCAAAAGGACTAATTTTGAATGAGTTTTCCGGGCGTTGGAAATGGCATGAAGCAAACAATGGGAATTATCTTTCCCCTCTCAACCTAGGACAAACCCTGCCTGATCTGGGTGTAATAATGAGGGAAGAAGGTGTTTTATCCTAGTGGCCAGTATCTTCGCCCACAATTTAAGATCAAGATTAAGAAGTGATATAGGTTGATAACTATCACATAATAAAGGATCTTTCCCTTCTTTAGGGAGTAGCGTGATATGTGCTTCCTGAGCTTGACGTGGAAGAGATTTCCCAGATAACAGTGCATTAAATAAGAGAGAGAGATGTGGAAGTAACTCTGATTGAAACACCTTATAATATTGTAAAAGGAAGCCATCTGGTCCCGGACTTTTTCCTTTAGGGAAGCTATTAAGTACCTTCCTAACTTCATCAAGTGAGATCGGCGCTGTGAGCGCCGAGGCATCCTCATCAGACAGGGAGGGCATAGACAGAGAGTTAAGGAACTCATCCATCTTAGCTGCTTTATCCGTAGCATCCACAACTGAGTCTACTGAGTTCAGGTTGTATAAATCGGAGTAAAAAGAGTGGAAGGCTGAAGTAATACCTGGAGTGGAGGTATGAATGCTACCAGACTGATCTTTAATGGAGTTAATGAAACACTTAGCTTTCCTTTTCCCAATTATAGAGGTCATTAGTTTCCCTCCCTTATCGCCATGCGTGTAGAGTCTGTGTTAGTAGTGGAGAAAATGTTTAGCTGTTCGAGCATTGATTAAATCTTTCAGTTGTTCACGCAAATTCTGAAGCTCACTTTGTAAGGGGAGTTTCCTACTCACTTTCCTAATGCGTTCAATGGCCGCTATATCAGAGAGGAGTTTATCCAATGTCACCTGTGAATCTTTCTTAACTTTCGAGGCAAGAGAGATAAAGATCCCTCTAAGCATGGATTTATGTGCCTCCCAAGTAATGAGTGGGCATGTTTCCGTATTGGCGTTAATAGCAAAATACGATTCCAGATGTTGCCTTACAGTCTTGACAAGCTCAGGACGGTCCAATAAAGCTTCATTCAACCTCCAGCTCCAATCCCTACGGGAGAGCTGACGAAGCGTTAAAGTGGCCCATACAGGAGTGTGGTCAGATACAATAATGGATTCAATACGGGAATTCAAGGACAACTGCACCAGATTCTTTCGAAGCAAAGATATAGTCCTGTCTCTGATAGGATTGCCTCGGAGTGGAAAAAAATGAGTAGTCTTTCACAGATGGGTTATGTAAATGCTATATATCTACCAGCCGTAGATCATGAAGAGGCTGGAGCAGGGGCGTAAATACCGGGGTAGCAGCGGTAGAGGCTGCCACAGGGCCCGGGACATTAAGGGGCCCGGAGCCCTGTGGCAGCCGCTACCGTGAACCCCACAAACCAGTGGCGTAGCGATCGCATGGGGTGCAACCGCGACCGGACCCGGCAGGGTACGGGGCCCGCGGCCAGCTGGAGATGGCCAGGCCCCGGACCACTATAAAAGCGGCCGCGTAATGACGTCAGTGCGCCCCCACGTGACCGCTGAGGCCCAACCACAGGCCTCAGCAGTGACGTTGGAAGAGGGCCTGAAGACGCTGAAGACGGCAGGAAGGAGCGAGGATGCCAAGGAAAGGTAAGGCAAGGTGAGTATGAATGTTTGTTATTTTTAATCACCTTCCCTGTGCCTCCGATTATTATACTCTGGGGTCTGAGGAGACCCCAAAGTATAATAATAGCACCGAAGCAGAAGAGGACTGTTGGGAGCTTATACTACTGTGTGGGGGCCACTGTAGAGCATATACTAGTGGGTGGGGGCCAATGTGGTGCATATACTACTGGGTGGGGGCCACTGTAGAGCATATAATACTGGGTGGGGGCCACTGAGGAGCATATAATACTGGGTGGGGGCCACTGTAGAGCATATAATACTTGGTGGGGGCGACTGTGGCGAGCATATAATACTGTGTGGGGCCACTGTGGGGGGAATATAATACAGGGTGGGGGCCACTGTGGGAAGCATATAATACTGGGTGGGGACCACTTTGGGGAGCATATAATACAGGGTGGGGGCCACTGTGTGGAGCATATTATACTGTGTGGGGCCACTGTGGGTAGCATATTATACTGTGTGTGGGGGAGCAATGTAGAGTATATAATGCTGTATGGGGGCTACTGTGGAGCATATAATGCTATGTGGGGGTCACTGTTGAGCATATAATACTATCTGGGGCCACTGTTGAGCATATTTTACTGTTTGGGGACCCGTCACCTCTACAGACAAAATGCAAAGTAGTACATAGTACAAAGTAAGACAATGTAATGCAACAGGTTATGGAAAGAGCAAGGTGTTCAGATGCACTAGAGAGTTCCCAACGACAATGCTGATGAGACTGGTTAGTCCGGAGTCCAACGCAGCAGTGTTACCCACCCACACAGCAGCAACCTCAGTTCCGGCTAGGACTATTCTGCCACCCGAGGCCACGGGACAGTCTGCACAATAAATTGTACCTCGGGCCCCCGGAGACCCGGGCGGGGGGGAAACCCCACATATACAATAGATGAAAAAACCCTTTTATAGGTAACTCAAATGAATCTATACAGGAACCCACCCCAAGAGAATACATATGAGCAATGAGTGAAAGGGTTGACCATAGCATAAATACTAAATACACGGTAATATAAAGACATGGTAATACTATGTGATGTGACAGACTATGGGAAGAAAGGGCTCACACACACACACTAGGGAAATACTAATACTAATGCTACTTGCCTGAGGATAGGAGGAGGAGGCCAGGCCCCATGGGAAAGCAGAGGGGAATAGACAAATCTGCTTCACGACAGGGCATAACAGTACAGCGCCAGCCCGGCAGCACCATCTATCGGAGCCACACAAACCTCAGCGCCGGCTAGGATTGCACCGCCACCCGAGGCCACAGGACCACCAGCGCAGCAAACCGTACCCCAGGCCCCAGGGACCGAGGCGGGGGAAAAGCCCCACACACATCAATAGAAGAGCTCGTAGGCGGAAAACTCGAATAAATCCTCACATGTAATATAGCCATATTATGAGACCAGTTAGGTAGCGGGGATGAGAGTGGTAGAGAAGAGGAGTGCTACCCTCCAGTGTAACATAAATAGTAAGGGAGTGCAACAGGACAGTCCGGGGGGGGGGGGACGTTAACAGGTCCACACAGGGATCAGGGCCATGATAGGGGGCAGAGAGGGTACCTTCCACATTTATGGATATAAGCGAGAGTAATCAGCTCCAGGTCCGGATAAGTAAGGCAGCACAGTCCTGTTGCTAAAGCGATTGAAGATACAGTCCAAACCAGGGATGGAGACCTCGATGGTCAGGAACAAAGGGTCCGGGTATCATCTATCGCCATATTCAATCGAGACACAGTAGAACAAATTGAAGCAAGAACAGTCTGGAACAATAAATGCAATGTGAACAATAGACAGCTCTGCAGGGTGAAGTATCAACAGAGACAGGATGACAGGAGGAAAGCAAGTTAACTGGAGTCCTGCAGATCTCTTCTTAAGGGGAATTTCTGGGACTTTGGGGATTTGAATCGGCGAGGCGAGCCCTCTCAGTCAAAGTTGGGTAGTGATGGTCAGGAATGAACATTTTCTGAGAGAGAGAGAGCCAAGAAGGTATGTTGATTTGAGGGATATCCAGTAAGGACCATGATCGGATCACTATCCTGCGGCCTTGCTTAATGACAGAAAGCCTGAAGGGGAATAACCAGGCGTATTGTAGGCCTTTTTCTCAGAGAGCTTCCAGCAGCGGATGGAGTATTTGACGCTTTGCTAAAGTGGATGGCGCCAAGTCCTGATAGAGATGGACTATCGACTCCTCGTAGTTAAGCGGTCTCCTGTCCCTAGCTGCGGTAAGAATGGACACCGAGGACTGTAGGCCACATATCACATCCCTCGGTGGGTCAGCTGGAGAGGGCTTTGGGCGGACTGCCCGGTGCACCCTTTCTATTTGAACAGAGGATGCTCTCTCAGGGCCATGAAGTGACACAAAGAAGGCCGATATCACCCTTAAATCATCAGGCTCATGGGCCTCTGGCAGGCCTTTGAGGTGTAGATTTCTCCTCCGGTTACAATTTTCCAAATCCTCCAGGATGTCGTAAGTTCTGTTTAAGTGAGAGTGGTGACTATTAATATGCTGAGCCACCGAAGAGGAATGGAGGGTTAGGGCCGAGCAGGCGGACTCAAGGGAGTCCACGTGCTTGCCTATGCTCTGCATATCGGAGCACAGATCGGAAAGCTCCGAGAGCATTGGCGCAATTGCCTGTACCGGGGCCCTGCGTAAAAACGATTTTGTGATTGTGCTGGAGACGGTGTCGGTCCGATTGGTACCTGATGCACTATCCAGGTCCGAATCCATCTGCTGCGTCTCCCGAGTGGGCCTCTTCTGGCGCCATTTTGCGCGCCATAACAGGGGAATGCATGGCTTTCTTCCTGAAGAATTTGTGGACCTCTGCAGGAGCATTCTTGCCAATCAGAGTGCCAGGCAGATCCCCACTTCTGTCCCTAGCAGTTAGCAGTTTTGCCCATTTTCGTCCCTGAGGGATTGAGTTAAGGCAGGTTTTGGCTCGGTGACTGACGGAGCTGCAGGCTCAGACGTCCATCAGTGTTGATGGTTAGGCTACGCCCCCAGGCCCTTTTTATTTTTTCAAATTTATTTTTAGAGCTCTAGCCTATGAAAATAAATATTAAACTCTTTATTGATTCAAATACATGATCATCAGCATGCAAAGAAAATCAACAGAAAAAAAAACAGACCCTGCAAACATTTCTTTAACCCCTTAAGGACCCAGCCCAAAAGTGCGTTAAGGACCAGGCCTCGTTTTTCAAAACTGACATGTGTCACTTTATATGGCAATAACTTTGAGATGTCTTAACTTACACAAGTGATTTTGAGATTGTTTTTTCGTGACACATTGTACTTCATGTTAGTGGTAAACACTAATGAATATTTTTGTATTTATTTATAGAAAAATAGGAAATTTGATGGAAATTTTGAAAAAAAATCGCAATTTTCAAAATGTGAAATGCTCTGCTTTTCAGATAGATAGTCATACTACCCAAATACATTAATACATATTATCTACCATATCTCTGCTTTATATCGGCATCATCTTTTAATCGTCCTGTAATTTATTTTGGATGTTAGAAGGCTTATAAGTGTAACAGCGATTTTGCAGATTTACAAGAAAATTTCCCAAACTAATTTTTTAGGGACCACTTCAGTTCTGAAGAGGATTATAAAGGCCTATATATTAGAAACCCCCATAAATCACCCCATTTTCAAAACTGCACCCCTCAAATAATTCAAAATAACATTTGGGAAGTTTGTTAACCCTTTAAGAATTTCACTGGAATTAAAACAATATGGAGATGAAATTTAGACATTTAATTTTTTCCCACTAATTCCTTAATTTAGCCCTAAAATTAACACATTCACAAAGGGTTAAAGGAAAAAATGCATCTCACAGTTTGTTATGCAATTTCTCCCGAGCACGGAAATACCCCACAAGTGGGTGTAAACTGAAGTTTGGGCGAATGGCAGCGCACGGAAGGGAAGGAGCGACACTGGGCGTCTGAAAAGCAGATTTTGCTGGAATAGTTTTCAGGTGCCATGTCTCATTTGCAAAGCCCCTAGAGTACCAATACAAAGGAAAACCCCAAAAAGTGACCCCATTTTGCAAACTACACCCCTCACAGAATTCATATAGGGGTATAGTGAGCATTTTGACCTTACATTCGTTTCACAGATTTTGCTAACACTGGGATGTATAAATGAAACATTACTAAAATGTCACTTTATCCCCAAAGTTTTCATTTTCACAATGGGTTAAAGGAGAAAAAGCACCCCACAGTTTGCAAAATAATTGCTCCTAAACACAGAAATACCCCATATGTGGTCGTAATCTGCTGTATGGGTACATGGCAGGGCTCAAAATGGAAAGAGCGCTATTTAGCTTTTGGAGGGCAGATTTTGCTGGAATAGTTTTCGGATGCCATGTCGCATTTGCAGAGCCCCTAAAGTACCAATATAATACAAACCACCAAAAAGTGACCCCATTTTGGAAACTACACCCCTTATAGAATTTATCTAGGGGTATGGTGAACATTTTGACCTCACAGCTGTTTCACAGATTTTATTAACATTGGGCATTAAAATGAAAAATTACTTTTTTTCCAATAAACCGTCAATTTAGCCCCAAATTTTTCATTTTCACAAGAGGACAAAGGAGAAAAAGCACCCCAAAGTTCGTTACACAATTTCTCCTGAACACAGAAATGCCCCATATGTGGTTGTAATCTGCTGCATGGGTAAATGGCAGGGCTAAAAATGGAAAGAGCGCTATTTAGCTTTTGGAGGGCAGATTTTGCTGGAATAGTTTTTGGATGCCATGTCGCATTTGCAGAACCCCTAAAGTACCAATATAATGGAAACCTCTCAAAAGTGACCCCATTTTAGAAACTACACCCCTCAAGGAATGTATCAAGGGGTATTATCATTTAGAGCCTAAAAATGCTTCCCAAAAATTAATGTACAAAGTGAAAATTAAAGTTTTTAAAGAAATATCCAATTTCAGTGCCTAATACGTTGCGGCCACTTTGTGGCATCAGAGACATGCACTCCTAAAACTATTAAGTGGGCTATCCCAGGGACAAAAAAATTATATATGTGGGTATAAACTGCTGCTTGGGCACGCAGCAGGGCTCAGAAGGGAAGGCGCACTGTGGTTTTTTTTTAGCTTTTGGAGTACAGATTTAGAGGGACTTTCTGGTCGCCATGATATTTTTGCAGAGCCCTGGAGGTGCCAGTAAATTGGAATTCCCCAAGAAGTGACCCCCATTTTGTAGGGGCAATTTTAGGGTCTCTGCAAATGTGACATGGCGTCCAAAAAAACAACAATCTAAATATGTGCTCCAAAAGCACATAGCGCTCCTTCACATTTGCGCCCTGCTGTGTGCCCAAATGACAGTTTATGCCCACACGTATGACACTGGTGTACCCAGGATAACGTACTTAACAATGCCATATGTGGGTATAAACTGCTGATTGGGCACAGCCAGGCACAGAAGGGAAAGAGCGCTATTTTGGTTTTTAGAGCACAGTTTGCTTTTTGGACACCATGCCACTTTTGCAGAGACCATGAATTGTCAGTAAAGTGGAATCCGCAGACATGTCACCCCATTTTGGAAACTATACCCTTCAAGGGATTTATCAAGTGGGGTAGCGAGCATTATTAACCCTTAAGTGTTGCATTCTTTTAATTTCCAAAAATGAATGCGCAGCTGATAATGAAAAGTTAAAAATGAAATTTTTCTATAGATACGCCATTTCAGTGCCCGATATGTTGTGCCCAGCTTATGTCTGCACAGACACACACTTCAAAAACTGGTGATCGGGGATCCCGGGCACAACAGCTTTTGGAGCGTTCATCTCTGATACAAGCCGGGCACAACATATTACGCACAGAAATGTCGTATTCCTGGAATAATTGTCATTTTCACCTTTCATCATCAGCTGCCTATTCATTTACGGATAATAAATTATAGCAACACTTGGGGGTTAAAAATGCTCACTGTACCCCTGGATAAATTCCTTCAGGGGTGCAGTTTCCAAAATGGGGTGACATGTCAGGGGATTCCACTGTACTGGCATTTCAGCTCTGCAAAAGTGCAATGGCGTCCAAAAACCAAATAGCGCTCCTTCCCTTCTGTGCCCGGCTGTGCCCAAACAGGAGTTTATACCCATATATCACATTAAGTACCTTATCCTGGGTACACCAGTGTCATACATGTGGGTATAAACTGCGGTTTGGGCACACAGTAGGGCACAGAAGGGAAGGAGCGCTATGTGGCTTTTGGAGCGCAGATTCAGATGTTTGGGATCTGGATGCCATGTCATGTTTGCAGAGCCTCTAAAGTACCAGTAAAGTGGAATCCCCTAGGGAATTACCCCATTTTGAAAACTGCACCCCTCAAAGAATTTATCAAGGGGTGTAGCGAGCATTAGTATCCCAGACGTGACTGCACAGCGGATGGGGAAAAGTGAATATGTAATCTGTGCGTAGTACATTGGGTACACTAAATTTCCTACTATTTCCCCAGGAGTTCCTATTATTGGGGGGTCACTCTGGGGGTCACTTCTGGTTTATTATCCCTCGTAAGCTCTAAATCTGGGGTGTACCCTAATATACGCTCGCACAGCTTATACATTCCCTTCCTGCCGCAGCCAGTTATGCTCTAATGATTTGGCGATTTTTGGGGTTTTTGTCTTCACATTGTACGAGTTATATTTTCTTTATTTCTCTGGTGATGTAGCCATATGAGGGCTTGTTGTTTTCAGGGTGAGATGTATTTTTTAATGACATCATTTTTAGGTGCTTACAACTTATTAAATAAATTTTATTAACTCTTTCTTGGTGGATTAAAAAACAACCCCATCAATTCTGGCACTGCGTTTTATCTTTTAAATTTTTCACCATGCAGCGTAGAGCATAAGTAACATGTTATCTTTATTCTGCGGGTCGGTACGATTACGGCGATACCTCATTTATACTGTTTTTTTATGCAATACCAATTTTGCAGAACAAAAACCCATTTGGGGACATAAATTAATTTTTTTTGCATCGCCATCTTCTAAGATGCGTAGCATTTTTATTTTGCAGTTTAGAGAGTTGATTTAGGGCTTATTTTTTGCGGTACAACCTGTGCTTTTTATTGGTACTGTTTTGGGGTACATATGACTTTTTGATCACTTTTTATGGCATATTTTGTAAGGTGAGATGGCGAAAAATCGTTACTTTTGGCGGGTTTTTTTCCGTTTTTTTTTCCCCGACTTTCACCGTGTACATTAAATATGGTTTCAGTTTTATTGTACATGTTGTTTCGGACGCAACGATACCAAATATGTATTGTTTTTATTAATTTTTAGGTTTATTTTTTATATAATTCATTTTATATAGGAAAAGGGAATTTTTGGGGCTTTATTCTTTTATTAATTTTTTTTCACATACTTTATTATTTTTTTTTTCACTTTTTTTTTACTTTTTCTTGCGTCCCATTAGGACACCTGAGCCAGCAATGCTTTGATTGCTGGCTCAGCACTATAGACTGCAAGACACGAGCATACACGTGTCTTGCAGCCTATACAGGAAGTCAGCGCTATGGAAACACAGCGCTGACTTCCTGATGTCTCGGCAGTATCAACCAGGTACTGGGGGCTCCAGGCAGCCTGGGGTCACTTGGCAGACCCTGGGGTGCAGATTAGAGATATCGGCACCCCCCGATCTCGCCGCGGGGGGGTGCCGGGGGGGTCGGCAAGACGGCGGAACCCCTTGGATGCCGCGGTCATGTTTGACCGCGGCATCCAAGGGGTTAAAACCGCCGATCGGAAGTTATGGCCGACCGGGGGTTATGGAGCAGGGTGTTAGCTGTCAGATACAGCTAACACCCGGTTCCGATACCGCCCGCTCAGATAGTGAGCGGGCGGGCGGCCGGCCTCGGGCGTAGTATTACGTCCTGGTGCGCGAAGTACCTAGCGCCCAGGACGTAATAGTACGTCCAAGGTCGTTAAGGAGTTAAAACACTCGGGCAGAATTACTAGTCAAAATGTAACTGAATTCTGCACTGTATTTTTAAATAGTGGCAAATATGTTGTAGATACTTTTTTGTATCTTTCTCAACAAACGTTGTGACTTAGCGGAAAGATGTACAATATAAGCCAAAATCTTAGCGCATAGTAAGCCATTCAAAAAGGTAATATATAATTAGACCCGTTATCTTTAGCAGTGTTCTAGAAAGTCAAATGAAACACATCTGCAGATTTCCTTCACTTCAAGTTCATACCTTGCCAAACAAGCTTACTTCACTTCTCTCATCTCTACTCTCTCCAAAACCCACAGTGACTGTGACACTTTTCATTCTTTCTTTATTCCTAAAGTGTAGTAACCTGTCGCAGACCTAAGTGATCAAGACTTACTTCAAAGATAAAATTAACTGCATCTGATGGGAAAACAATGGCCAACCTCTAAGTTACATTATTGCCCTTCCCTACTTCAATTGTTTTTAACTCTTCATTCTTTGACCAATAACAGAAGATATCTTTCTTCTTCTTCCCGCCTTAATGCTTGTACAAGCAAAAAACTCCCTCACACCTCGTCCAGTCTCTTTCTCCAGCTAGTCATCTTACTAAACATTTAAGCTCTCCCTTCATCTGGTATCTGTCACTCCTCTTTTAAATTTCCTAAACTTCCTTCCTATGCTGCTAACCAACCCTTCTCTAACTTTCCTCTCTTTCATCTCTAAAATCCTTGAACACTTTTTAATGCCAATCTTCATAACTTGTGCCCTTGCATAAATGAGGCTGGGCTGCACACCTGGAGTGAAATCTATGCTAGCTCAACATCATTTATGCCAGTTTTCTGACATAAGTGATGATAAATCTGGCTCAGAACAAGAAATCGTATTCAGGATGTAAATTTATTGCCCACACATTCTGGACTTAGACTATAGACAAACATTTATGAGCACTACACAGGAGACATATCCTTATTGCTACACCAACCTGACAGTTACCTTCACTCCACCCTTTCACTGACCTCTTGTCCATCTCATCCTGTCCCACATGCTGTAACCATGTTACTTGCAAGATGAGTGAACATCTGTTGCAGGACAAACGTCCTAATTCCAACTAGTAGTATAATGTTGTACCGTGTTAGCCATAGAAAGTAGTGGAAAAGTGAAGAAATCAGGCGATACCTTTTAGAGGCTAACTGAGTATATTTGATGGTAGTGGAAGAGTGAAGTAATCAGGCGATACCTTTTAGAGGCTAACTGAGTATATTTGATGGTAAGCTTTCAGGAGTACTAGCTCCCTTCATCAGACATGGTGTTATACAAGAAACTGAAAATTCACAAATTTTTATACCCTAAAGACATGGACCTTCAAAGGATCTTAGAATCCTTAAAAGAAACAAAATGCAATATAAGTAGAGAAGTTATTTACAACAGGTCAAAAAATAAACAATCTGGAAAGTTGTGGTGCGTGACGAAGGGATCACTAATTATACAGCAGCGACTCTGAGATAGAACAACCCATAAGGAATCCTACCAAAAAATCTACCTGGACTCCAAGCCCTGGAACTATCGCAGCACTAGATAAATATATTGACTGTTTCAGAAGCAAAGTAAAATCAGAAATCTTGGAGAAACAAAAGAATCAGGCGCATACCTAACCCTGCAGGAACAGAAGACTGTTGCTTCACTGAAAGAAAATCAGGATATAATAATAATAAAACCTGCTGACAAAATAATCATAATGAACACCTCAGACTATATCCAGGAAGCAAACAGTCAAATACCATTCATTACTCCAAACTTGGAAGTGATCCCACAGAGGCCTACATGAAACAACTAAAGGATATGATCAAGAAGTTTCCAATCCAGGTCCAGAAGCAGGTAAAAGGGTTTATCCCAGAGGATCCCAGGCCGGGCTGCTTCTATATGTTCCCAAAGATACACAAAGATGGCAACCCTGGGAGGCCTATCATTTCTGGCATTGGGACACTGATGGAAAACATCTCGGGTTGGGTGGAAAATCCCCAAAAACCCTTGTCAGGGATACTCTAAGCTACATCCAGGACACCACTGACCTTAACAAACTTAATGCCCTGGGCCAACTACCTGAGGGTACCATTTTGGCCACCATGGATGTGGAATCCCTGTATACCAACATTCCCCACAAGGATGGAGTTGCAGCATGTCGGGTACACCTGGAAAAACAAAACCTCCGAACAGAACCAGCATCCTTAGCCACAACCATTTTACTTTTGGAGAGGATTTATATCTACAGCGAATGGGAACTTCAATAGAACCTTATGGCAGAACTGGAAGGAGCATATTTATCAACTTGCACCACCAAGCCTATTATTTACCTTCGTTATATCGATGATATCCTTGTCATCTGAACTACAAGTGAGGAGACCGTACTTCAATTAGATAATGACTTCAATGACTTTCACCCTACCATCAACCTTAAACTTAGCTATTCAGAGAGTGAAATCCACTTTCTGGATACCACAATATACATCAAAGACCATCGGCTACTCACATCGATATACCACAAACCCACAGACAGAACGGCCTACCTGAGAAACAACAGCTTCCACCCCAAGCACACAAGACAATCTATTATTTATAGCCAGGCTATACGATACAATTGTTTTTGCTCCGACAAAGCAGACCTGGGCAACCACCTCCTGGATCTGAGGACGAAATTTCTTCAATTGGGATACAGACCAAAAGTGATGGACAACCAATTAAAGCGCCAGCCATTAATAGAGACAGTCTGCTCACATATAAAGAGACCCAGAAAGAAGCCCGAGTGCCTCTAGTTGTCACTTACAACCCACAGCTGGAGATCCTATGAAGGACTGCCAAGGAACTCCAACCTGTGCTACATAGGGACAACAGACTCAAGGACATATTTCCAGTCCCCCCTCTTCTTTCCTTTCGGCAACCACCAAAGCTACGGCGTATTATTGTCCGGAGTGCCCTGAAAGCCCCAACTGAAAATGGCACCTCACCTTGCCTGCAAAACAGGTGCAAGACCTGCAGGCACATCCACACCACTGACAGTGTACCTGTCCCACAGTCACAACATGTGCACGGGATTAGGGGGACATTTTCCTGCAGGTCTTCCAATATGGTGTATCTCATAATGTGTGCAATGTCCCACCACAGGCCTCTATATGGGGGAAACTGGGCAGAGACTTAGTCAGCGCATGAACTCACACAGATCCACCATTAATAACAGCAGAACAGATCTTCCAGTGGCCGCACATTTCTCCGGAGAAGACCACTCTATTGAAGATTTGTGGGTTGTGGTTTTAATGGGACATTTTAAGACGCAGAGGGAGAGGAAAGAATGGGAATATAAGTTAATTCAAAAATTTCAAACTCTGCAATTTGGACTTAATATTCATGCCAGTTTCATGTCACACTATGAATGAACTGTGAGGGTCACAAATCACCACGTGACAGCAAACAGATAGCAAGAATTAGTGATCCCTCCGTCATGCACCACAACTTTCCAGATTGTTTATTTTTTAACGTGTTGTAAATAACTTCTCTACTTAGATTGCATTTTGGGTTTTTTTAAGGATTCTAAGATCCTTTGAAGGTCCATGTCTCTATGGCTTAAAAAAATCAGAATTTTCATTTTCTTGTGTTTCACCATGTCTGATGAAGGGAGCTAGTACTCCCGAAAGCTTACCATCAAATATACTCATTTAGCCTCTAAAAGGTTTCGCCTGATTACGTCACTCTTCCACTACTTTCAATGGCTAACACGGTCATGGTTACATCATTATACTACTACATTTAATGGTAAGCTTTCGAGAGTAATAGCTCTCTTCTTCTGAAGAAGAGAGCTAGTACTCAGGACTGAGTGCAGGAGCAGAAGTGGAATATCTTTTTTACGAGCCAGGCAGTCCCTCATACTACAGACCCTATAGCAGCTGCTATGGCTGCTACAGTGGTAGTTTCACCCCTGTGGACCCTCTAAAATCTGTCCTTAACGCAGAAGCTCATTAATTTTTTTGTCTAACCACTACATGGATGCATCTACTTTGTGTCAGTTACTTCACTGGCTGCTTATCCAGCACAGAATACAATTTAAACTTTTTACACTAACCCACAAATGTACCTTCCTACTCTTCCTATCTGCTCACTTGCCTCGGTCTACCACCCTACTCATCCTTTATATTCTGCTAATGACCTCAGAATTACATCCCATCTCCAAAACTTTTCTCGAACTGCATTAATTCTCTGGAATGCTCTACTTCTGGCAATCAGATTAGTATCCAACCTCTGCAGGTTAAAACATGCCCTAAAAATTCATCTGAGCAGGCTTTCACTTACATTCACCAAAATAAATGTATTTCAAAATATATTCAAGAGGAAAAAAAAAACTTATTTTGCTTCTCCAAGAAAGGGTGACGTGTAAGGGCCTGCTCTTGTGTCCATTTATGTCCATTTGCTCTTCTCCCCTCCACGTGATTTGTCACTACACTCATTGGGGTTGCTGGGAATAAATACTTTTTTTAGTCAATTGTCTTTCAGCAGTTCACCTCTGAACATGTAATATATGAACAAACAAATATACATATACACAACAAATATACATGCACAAACATAATAAAACATACACTTTCCACTCACACATACAAATTTACACTGGAGCTCCAGGCAAAATAAAAATCACAAAAATTGGGGAAAAAAAGAACATGCACATAATTCATATAAAATAATCTAAATTCAAATGGAAAAATTGTCAGTAATGAAGCTACATTATAACTTGCACTGATATCACATGTCTCTATATGGGCAAATTTATAGCTATGACCGTAAGTGTTGGCACCTCTGAATTTTTTCTAGAAGATGAAGTATTTCTCCCAGAAAATTATTGCATATACACATATTTTGTTATACACATGTTTATTTCCTTTGTCTGTATTGGAACAACACAAAAAAATAGAGAAAAAACATGGGCATAATTTAACACAAAACTCCAAAAATGGGCCACACAAAACTATTGGTACCTTTTCAAAATTGCAGGTAAATAACTTTGTTTCAAACATGCGATGCTCGTTCACACCTGTGGCAAGTAATAGGTGTGGGCAATATAAAATTCAAAATATAGTAGAGGCCAGCAACATAATCAAGAAGTTTACAAGCCATGGCACTGTAGCTAATCTCCCTGGAGGTGGACGGAAGAGAAAAATTGATGAAAGGTTGCAAAGCAGGATAGTCCGGATGGTGGATAAGCAGTTCCAAAGAAATTCAAGCTGTCCTGCAGTCTCAGGGTGCATCAGTGTCAGCGCGAACTATCTGTCAACATTTGAATGAAATGAAACGCTATAGCCAGAGACCCAGGAGGACCCCACTGCTGACACAGACATAAAAAGCTAGACTGCAGTTTGCCAAAATGTACGTGAGTAGGCCTAAATCCTTCTGGGAAAACATCTTGTGGACAGATGAGACCAAGATAGAACTTTGGGTAAAGGACATCATTCTACTGTTTACCGAAAACAGAATGAGGCCTACAAAGAAAAGAACACAGCACCAACAGTCAAATATCTAAGCATATGTATCCTATATAAGTATACATAGTATTAGGGGAGGCACGAGTGCTGGGGTTGGCACGATGCAATTCAATCCTAAGTGTGATTCAATCACAAGTGTGTAGAAGCTGCAGTTAAACATGGCAGTTAGACAGGGCAGAAGACAACTCATCACTCCAACTTGTAAGTTTTAAATACAATTGTATCACCATGTTCACTGCATGTTTTTTGTTTCTATTTGCTGCTTTTCTACAAACTTACCACCCATTCCCACCTCCTGTTACTTCTATCCACATCAGTCCCTCTCTCCTTCCCTCTCCTATGTTCAGCTCCCACTCTTTCTTCACCTTCCTCAACCATCTTAACCCACCTTGTGCTTCTGTGCAAGAAATTAGATGATCTCACAAGTCATTTAACCATCTGCTGTCTCTCGCCATTCTCCTGCTACTAGCTGCTGGGGACATCTCTCCTTCTGGTAACCTCAACTCTGTACCTGTCTCACCAAGAAACCCTTCTAACTTTATTAACATTTGTTGTCTGCTATCTCCTTCTTCTCCACCAGTCTCTTTCTCTTGTGCTCTCTGGAACGCCCGCTCACTCTGCAACAATCTTGGCATTACTCAAAATTTCTTCATCTCAAAGTCTTTTAACCTGCTCGCTGTCACTGAAACCTGGATTAAACAGTCTGACACCGCATCCCCTGCTGCTCTCTGATGGCCTCCAATTTTCACATACCCCTAGACCTGAGGATAGGCAAGGTGGAGGGGTTGGTGTCCTTCTATCACCACAATGCATTTTTCAGGTCATTCCACCAGTACCATCGCTCTTTCTCCTCTTTTGAGGTCCATACTATCAGACTCTTCCGCCCTTTCTCCCTGCGAGTAGCTGTCATCTACCATCCCCCTTGCTCACCCTACTAGTACTTAGATCACTTTTCTTCATGGCTTCCCAACTTCCTATCCTGTGAAATTCCTACCCTTATTATGGGTGACTTTAACATTCCCATTAACATCCCTGTCTCCCCATCTGCCTCTTGTCTTCTATCACTAACCGCCTCTCTTTGTCTCTCTCAGCTTATCACAAGGCATTATGGGAAAGGAGCTGGGAGCTCATGCGCCCTCTGTTGGATGTAACAGATCCTCAGTTTGCTTTTGACTCACCGAGTCTTGAGACAGCAAAAGGGATTTTAGCCAAGCAGCTTACTTCTTGTCCCACACACAATGATGGTAATAGCCTTGATCTGGTCTTCATACGGCTCTGTTCTTTCTCTGACTTTACTAACACTCACCTACCAATTTCCGACCACAACCTTCTTTCGTTTAACATTAAAGCTTCTTGTCCTTCACAAAACACACTGACCTACCGCACATGCAGAAATCTACAGGCTGTAAACCCAAAGCACCTCTCAGATACCCTACAGTCATCACAGTCTCCCATCTCTTCTCTCTCCAGTGCTGAACTGGCCACCAAACACTACAATGAGACTCTCAAAGCCACCCTGGATAAAGTAGCAGACTTGACCATCCAAAAATCCCAACGCAGACACCAGCAACCTTGGCACACTCCTCAAACATGTTTTCTTTAGCGATGCTCAAGATGTGCCGAACGGCTATGGTGAAAATCTCACATATCTGCAGATTTTCTTCACTTCAAGTTTATGCTCAAAGCAATTCACAGAAACATATATCAGAGACATCTAATCCATAAAACTTCACTTTTATTAATGTTATTTTTTAAAAAAATGAAATATCAATAGGACCCTATATACCCAATTGGGATTTAGGTAAAAAAAAAAAGAGAAAAAAAACCAATCACACCACTCTCTCAGAGCGACTGGATAAATATAATAACAATTGTATGGTGCAGATCCATGCTTAAATACACATAAGACCATTCATTCAATCATATAACAAATAGCCCTATGCTGATACTATAATAATAAGAGTCTAACTAAACTGCCTCCATACAAAAGAACAGTATGCAGATTGAAACAACTGTCCAAAATACATTTACTATAATGACTTAAGGAATGCTGTGCACTTCTATATCCTGAGGATACTGGCCTAATACCACAGCAACAGGACTCAGAAGACCACAGGTTCCCCAGAAAAGGCAATAATTGTGTCAATACTGCAACTGTAGTTATGAACTGACTATCCTGCTTAGACAATAGCTGTCCAACGCGTTTACTCCAACGGATTCATCAGGGGCTAATAGTAAATTCCAATTCAGCAGTTAAAACCACTCTTTTTGAAGATGTCAGCAGAAATTTTCACAGTATGACTGCTCTGATAATGGCGGTCCAATTCAGCAGTTAAAACCACTCTTTCTGAAGATGTCAGCAGAAATTTTCACAGCATGACCGCTCTGATAATGGCAGTCCAGATATGAGCTCTATGAAGTCCTTATATATCCTCATGCAGCTCCTCAAAAAGGTTGTCTGGCCAATCACCATTAACTCTTCTCACACATCCACCAAAAACACACCGCCCCGTAATCAGGATGTCAATAAGCTACTCCTCTGTGTGTATGGGAGGTTCCTTCTCCTAAATCTTAAACTCCGCCTCCCAAAAGAAAAATACACTCAAAAGAAAGTGCTTTCAGCATAAACATAAACGATCGATGACCCAGGATACACCGCACACAAGACCCCTTGCTCATAGGTGACCCGATGCTACACATAACCTCAGGCGATCGTCCACTATGCAGATAACATTGCCTGCTATACCATTCATATACAACCAATAGCGGTGTGCATAACACGTCATCAGGATTTCCCCTAGCATACTGGGAACACCCCATCACTCACATGACGGCTACACTACTGCAAAGAAAACACCACAAGCGGCGCTTCCCTTGATCTACAGTCCATAGTGATATACTATTAATTGTGACATAACTGCAATGAAAACACCACAAGCGGCGCTTCTTTTAATCTGCAGTCCATAGCAATATACAGAGCGGTCATGCTGTGAAAATTTCTGCTGACATCTTCAAAAAGAGTGGTTTTAACTGCTGAATTGGAATTTATTATTATCCCCTGATGAATCCGTTGGAGGAAACGCGTTGGACAGCTATTGTCTAAGCAGGATAGTCAGTTCATAACTACAGTTGCAGTATTGACACAATTATTGCCTTTTCTGGGGAACCTGTGGTCTTCTGAGTCCTGTTGGTGTGGCATTAGGCCAGTATCCTCAGGATATAGGAGTACACAGTATTCCTTAAGTCATTATAGTAAATGTATTTTGGGCAATTGTTTCAATCTGCATACTGTTCTTTTGTATGGAGGCAGTTTAGTTAGACTCTTATCATTATACTATCAGCATAGGGCTATTTGTTATATGATTGAATGAATCGACTTATGTGTATTTAAGCATGGATCTGCACCATACAATTGTTATTATATTTATCCAGTCGCTCTGAGAGAGTGGTGTGAGTGGATTTTTCTCTTTTTTTTATCTAAATCCCAATTGGGTATATAGCAGTGATGGCGAACCTTTTAGAGACCGAGTGCCCAAACTGTAACCCAAAGCTCACTAAATTATTGCAAAGTGCCAACACGGCAATTTCACCTTAAATTAACCTGCCTCCCCAGCATCCCCCCTCTTGCTCGCAAGCAGCCTGCACCCCCATTCCTCCCTCTTGCAAGCACCCTACATCCCACATCTCTCCCCCCCACACTACACTCTGCATCTCTCCCCCCACACTACACCCTGTATCCCACACTACACCCTGCATCTCTGCACCCCACAATACACCCTGCATCTCTGCACCCCACAATACACCCTGCATCTCTGCACCCCACAATACACCCTGCATCTCTGCACCCCACAATACACCCTGCATCTCTACCCCCCACTACACCCTGCATCTCTACCCCCCACTACACCCTGCATCTCTATCCCCCACTACACCCTGCATCTCTACCCCCCACTACACCCTGCACCCTACATACTGCACCCCACATCTCTCCTCCCCCACACTACACTCTGCATCTCTCCCCCACACTACACACCCACATTTCTACCCCCCACACTACACCCCACATCTCTATCCCCCACACTACACTCTGCATCTCCCCCCACACTACACCATGCACCCTACATCTCTCCCCCCACACTACACCCTGCACCCCAAATCTCTCCCCCCACACTACACTCTGCATCTCCCCCCACACTACACCTTGCACCCCACATCTCTAACCCCCACACTACACCCTGCACCCTACATCTCTAACCCGCACACTACACCCTGCACCCCACATCTCTCCACCCACACTACACCCCGAGCCCCACATCTCTCCTCCCCACACTACACCCCGAGCCCCACATCTCTCCTCCCCACACTACACCCTGCACCCTACATCTCTCCCCCCACGCTACACCCTGCACCCTACATCTCTACCCCACACTACACCCTGCACCCCTCATCTCTAACCCCCACACTACACCTGCACCCTACATACTGCACCCCACATCTCTCCTCCCCCACACTACACTCTGCATCTCTCCCCCACACTGTACCCCACATCTCTCCCCCCACACTACACCCTGCACCCCACATCTCTAACCCCCACACTACACCCTACATACTGCACCCCACATCTCTAACCCCCACACTACACCCTGCACCCCACATCTCTAACCCCCACACTACACCCTACATACTGCACCCCACATCTCTAACCCCCACACTACACCCTGCACCCCACATCTCTCCCCCCACACTACACCCCAAGCCCCACATCTCTCCTCCCCACACTACACCCTGCACCCCACATCTCTGCATTTTCCTCCACTGCTCGTGATACTTTTCTTCATGTGGAAGGAGCTTCTTACAAGCAAAGACACGCCTACCCTGTCATGTGACCTTTTGACGTCAGAAGGTCCTTTCAGAGTACAGCATTTAGCATGTACTGTGTAAGCAGCGGTCCTGTGGACCGCAGCTTACACTGACAGCTTTCAGCTGTATGTGCATTTGCACATACAGCTGAAAGAAGCGATCGCTCACTAATGGGGAATCCTGGACCGGATTCCCCGTTAGTGAGATATGGTGACGGCGCGCGTGCCAACTGAGAGGGCTCTGCGTGCCCTCTCTGGCACGCGTGCCATAGGTTCGCCATCACGGGTATATAGGCTCCTTTTGATATTTCATTTTTTAAAAAAATAACATTAATAAATGTGAAGTTTTATGGATTAGATGTCTCTGATATATGTTTCTGTGAATTGGTCTATGTATGAGGAGACAGATTATATCTTTTGTGGTCAGTGAATTTATGCTCAAAGCCTATAACTCTGCCCTTCACCTCACCAAACAAGCTTACTTCACCTCTCTCATCTCTTCTCTCTGCAATAGCCCTAAACGACTTTGACACATTTCACTCCCTCCTCATGCCAAAGGTGCAGGTAACTGTCACAGACCTCAGTGCTCGCTCAAGACATGGCCACATATTTTAAAGACAAAATCGACATCCATCAGGAAATAACCCATTCTCCAAGCGACATCAGTCCCCTTCCCTCCCTTGCTCCTCATTGTGAACTCTCATTATTTGACCCAGTAACAGAAGAAGTCTCCCAGCTCCTTTCTTCTTCACGCCCCACTACTTGCACAAGCGATCCTATCCCCTCACACCTCCTCCAGTCTCTGTCCCCTACTGTTAAAACTCACCTTACTAAAATTTTTAACCTCTCTCTTTCTTCTGGAATCTTTCCCTCCTCCTTCAAACATGCTGTCATAACCCCACTACTTAAAAAACCCTCCCTTGACCCATCCTGTGCTGCTAACTACCGACCTGTCTCTAACCTACCCTTCATCTCTAAACTCCTGGAATGCTTGGTCTACTCCTGCCTAATCCGCTATCTCTCTGCTAACTCTCTTCTGGACCCCTTACAATCAGGTTTTTGTGCACTACATTCTACAGAAACGGCCCTCACAAAGGTCTCCAACGATCTTTTGACGGCTAAAACTAAAGGGAACTATTCACTACTTATTCTTCTGGATCTCTCAGCAGCATTTGATACTGTAGATCACAAACTCCTCCTCACTATGCTCCATTCTTTTGGCCTCAGGGATAACGCTCTCTTGGTTTTCTTCCTATATCTCTGACCGCTCATTTAGTGTATCATTTGCTGGTGCTATTTCTTCTCCTCTGTCCCTTGCGGTTGGGGTTTCTCAAGCGTCGGTCCTAGGTTCCCTCCTCTTCTCTTTGTACACAGCCCCAGTTGGACAAACCATTCGCAAATTTGGTTTTCAATACCATCTTTATGCAGATGATACCCAACTATATACCTCATCCCGTGACGTCACCCCTGCACTACTACAGAACACCAGTGACTGTCTCTCTGCTGTCTCTAACATTATGTCTTCTCTTTATCTGAAATTGAATCTTTCAAAAACTGAACTTCTTGTGTTCCCTCCATCTACTAAACGACCTAACCTTGATATCTCCATTTCTGTCTGTGGCCTTACAATTACCCCGAGGCATCATGCCCGCTGTCTGGGGGTTGTATTTGATTCAGATCTCAACTTTACCCCACATATTCAGACACTTGCACGCTCTTGCCACCTGCACCTTAAAAACATCTCTAGAATTCACCCTTTTCTCACCGTGGAAACATAAAAAACCCTCATTGTCACTCTGATTCTCTCTGGTCTTCACTATTGCAATTCTGTTCTAATTGGGCTTCCTCTTACTAAACTCTCCCCACTACAATCGGTTCTGAATGCAGCCGCCAGACTCATCTTTCTGTCAAACTGGTACACAGACGTCAGTCGCTGTATTGGCTGCCCATCCATCACAGAATACAATATAAAATTATCATACTGACCCACAAATCCATCCATAGCGCTGTGCCCCCCCTATATCTCCTCTCTCGTTACTGTCTACCGCCCTAACCGTCCTCTCCATTCTGCCAATGACCTTAAACTTGCATCCCCTGTTATCCAATCATCCCACTCCCGTCTCCAAGACTTTTCTTGAGCTGCACCGGTGCTCTGGAATGTTTTACTCAAGACAATCCGATTAATCCCCAACTACAGCAGCTTCAAAACCGCTCTAAAATCACATCTATATGGTCGGGTTTATCACATGACCTGATCACAGTATAGTGTGCAGAGGTGTAGAATAATAACACCTTTTATCCTTGCTCTTCTGTTCCTCAGATCCTGGCCCCTCCATCTAGAAGTTACATTGCACTCCTTGCACTTAGTATATGTTTATTCACAGATACTGGCTGGTGACGGGTTCATACAGCTTCAGTTACACAACCTTTTCTATTAAAAGATGGCTGGACCATGGTAGCAAACAAGCCCTCTGATCTCTTGTGTCCCCCTATCTCCTCATAGAATGTAAGCTCTTGCGAGCAGGGCCCTCACTCCTATTTTTGATATGTTTATTTCTTTGTCACATTGTAATGTCTCATATTGTCTGTTCATGTGTCCTCTGATTTGTAAAGTGCTACGGAATATGTTGGTGCTATATAAATAAAGTTATTATTATTTATTTTATTATGGTGAAGGTTCAAAGATATTTTGGGGTTGTTTTGCTGCCTCTGGCACTGGGTGCCTTGACTGTGTGCAAGGCATCATGAAATCTGAAGATTACCAAAGGTTTTTGGGTCTCAATGTAGCGCCCAGTGTCAGAAAGATGGGTTTGTGTCCTAGGTCATGGGTCTTCCAGCAGGATAATGGCCCCAAACATACTTCAAAAATCACCCAGAAATAGATGGAAACAAAGCACTGAAGTTCTGAAGAGGCCAGCAATGAGTCCGGATCTAAATCCCATTGAACACCTGTGGAGAGATCTTAAAATTGCTGTTGGGAGAAGACACCCTTCAAATAAGAGAGACCTGGAGCAGTTTGCAAAAGAAGAGTGGTCCAAAATTCCAGCTGAGGTGTAAGAAGCTTGTTGATGGTTATAGGAAGCGATTCAATTCAGCTTTTCCCGCAAAAAATAAGCTCTCAACAAGCTCCATCAACAGAAAAATAAAAATGATATGCCTCTCAGAAGATGGTGATGCAAAAATAATAGATTTTTTTTCCCAAATAGATTTTTATTTAGCAAAATTAGTAACGCATAAAAAATCTGTATAAATTAGGTATTTCCTTAATCGTATCAATCCATAAAATAAAGGCAGCATATTATTTATGTTGTATGGTGAAGAGAAAAACATTTTAAATGTTAAAAAGCAATGCTAGAATTGATTTTTTTTTTTTATCCACCCAGAAAGAGTTAATAAAATTCTGTTAATAAGTTATAGACACCCCAAAATGGAAAATGAATCTCACCCTGCAAAAAAACAAGCCCTTATATGGCTACATCACAAGAAAAATAAAAAAAAATTGATAGCTTTTACAATGTGACGACAAAAAAAAAAGAAAAATCGCCATATCTTTAGGACAAAACAGTCTGCGTCAGGAAGGGAATGTATAAGTTGTGTGAGTGTATATAATGGTACAACCCAGATTTAGAGCTTACAAGGAAAAAGACACCAGAAGTGAACCCCCCAATAATAGGAGCTATTGGGAAAATAATAGGGAATTTGGTGTACCCAATGTACTCCACACAGCTTACATAATTCACTTTTCACCATCCATTGTGCATTCACCTCTTGGGAAACTAATGCTCACTACACCCCTTGATAAATTCTTTGAAGGGTGCAGTTTTAAAAATAGGGTCACTCTCTAGAGCAGGCATGTCAAACTCAGGGTACCCCGAGGGCCACATGAGTAACAAGAGGTTGTTGCGAGGGCCGCGCACAGCAGCTAATGTCACACACGTATTTTAACAGCAGTCATGAAAACAAGATATGAAGTAGTAATATGTAACAGCAACATATATTTGCAGTGCGCAACTGCAACTAATATATTTAACAAAAATACAGCAATTAAAAACTAAACATTTATTTGCTATCATTTTTTTCAATCATTTTTAGTGTTTTGTCCTGAGGCTTGACACCTCTTTGTGCTTTGTGCTAATAGGCCTATTCATTATATTATATTATTATTTATATTATTATTATGAATTTTCAATATGTATTTATTTACTTTATACTGTATTTATTTAATGGGTGTCTGTAGGATTTGTTCTTTTTGGTGTTCACCCCTGGTATTTGCCTCCAAGGGTGCACATGTATTTTAATTGCTTTTAATTTTTCCTTGTTTGCTGTGTTATTTAATAAAGAAATTTTGTGTGTGCTTTATATTGGATGCTGTTTCTCCTTTGTGTTCGATTGCATTTTTCATCCAATCAGCACCACTGTTTTTTGCATCACAATTATTTATAATCTGAGTGCTCACCCCTCTCTTTAGTTTTTAATGGTTACATACAGGAGGGCCACTCACTTGCTTGGACTTTGCCTGTGCGGCAGTGGGTCCCTTCTTCCTCAGCACGGTCACAGTATCCCAGTCACTCTCAGCCACGACTCTTCCTCCGCTCACAACAAAACTGACTTAGGTGATCAGCAGCCACGCGAGCCGCAGATGTACAAAACTCACGATCAGCACTTCCGCTTCGTCATTCATTGATCACGTAAGCAGGTCATATGCAGGGATATGGGCCAATCAGTGGCGTAACTAGGAATGGCTGGGCCCCAAGGCGAACATTTGACATGGCCCCCACCAAGCCGCCGCCCCCAACCCCCCCCCCACACACAAACCGCATTCCTGCGCACACTATTATGCCCCATAGTGGCCCCTGCACACGGTATTATGCCCCATAGTGGCCCCTGCGCACACTATTATGCCCCATAGTGGCCCCTGCACACGGTATTATGCAGCATAGTGGCCCCTGCACACAATATTATGCCCCATAGTGGCCCCTGCACATAGTAGTTTGCCCCATAGTGGCCCCAGCACACAGTAGTTTGCCCCATAGTGGCCCCTGCACACAGTAGTTTGCCCCATAGTAGCCCCTGCACGCAGTAGTTTGCCCCATAGTGGCCCCTGCACACAGTAGTTTGCCCCATAGTAGCCCCTGCACACAGTAGTTTGCACCATAGTGGCCCCTGCACACAGTAGTTTGCCCCATAGTGGCCCCTGCACACAGTATTATGCCCCATAGTGGACCACCCATGAACGATTATTATACTCTGGGGTCTTTTCAGACCCCAGAGTATAATGAACGGAGACCCAGGGGAGGATAGAAACATAGAAAACACTGCAACTTACCTCTTCCGCTCTCCGGTGCACTCCCGTGTGCTACTTCGGCCATCTTCAATTTCGGACCGGATCTCGCGCGATCCAGGCCGGCGTCGCGACGCATAATGACGTCGGCTGACGTCTGGGACGTCACCAAACAGTCCCGAAGCCTGCGGAGCGTCGGATAGGTGAGTTACGGTGTTTTTTATGTTCGCTTACCTCCCCTGGGCCCCCGATCGTTATACTCTGGGGTCTCAAAAGACCCCGGAGTATAACGATAGCAGTGATTGTGGGGTTCGCTGAAGTGCTGATCGTGAGTTTTGTACATCTGCGGCCCGCACAAAAGTCTCAAACTTTGTCTCTAAACTTTAGAGACAAAGTTTGAGACTTTTGTGCGGGCCGCAGATATGCCTGTAAAGGGCCGCATGCGGCCCGCGGGACGCATGTTTGACATGCCTGCTCTAGCGGATTTCAGTTTACTAGTACTTTAGATGCTCTGCAAACATGACATGGTGACCAAATACCAAAAATCTAAAGCTGTGCTCCAGAAGCCACATAGCGCTCCATCACACCTGCACCCTGTTGTGCCCGGGATACCTGTTTAACAGTTTTTAGAGTGTGTGTCTCTGCTGACACAAGCTGGGGGCTGAAATGGTGTATCTCTGGAAAAATTGCAATTTTCATTTTTCATTATTGTCTGCGCATTCATTTCTGGGAATTAAATTAATGCAACATTCAGGGGTTAAAAATGCTTGCTATACTTCTTAATAAATCCCTTGAGGGGTGTAGTTTCCAAAATGGGGTCACATATCCAGTTTACTGACTAGTCAGGGGCTTTGCAAAAGTGGCATGACATCCCAAACTGTGCTTCAAAAACCAAAATAGTGCAGGAGATGTGAAGGAGAGCTATGTGCTTTTGGAGAGCAGATTTAGATTACTGGTTTTTGAACACAATGTCACATTTGCAGAGACCATATAATTGTCCGTATAAAATGGGGTCTTGGGAAATTCTAATTTACTGACACCTCCAGGGCTCTGCAAAAACAACACGGCATCCAGAAAGTCCCTCTAAATCTATACTCTTTAAAAGCTAAAACGCGCAGTGCGCCTTCCCGTCTAACCCACTTAATAGTTGTTAGAGTGCATGTCTCTGTTGACATGAAGTGGGCACAACGTATGGGGCACTATAATGGCATATTTCTTTAAAAATTTCAATTTTCACTTTGTACATTAATTTTTGGGAAGCACTTTTGAGCTCAAAATGATACTATATCTTATGAAATTCCTTGAGGGGGTGTAGTTTCTAGTTTTTAACTTTTGAGGGGTTTTCATTGTACTGGTAGTTTGGGGTTCTGCAAATAAGACATGGCACCTGAAAACTCTTGCAGCAAAATCTGCTCTCAAAAATCCAAATAGCGCTCTTTCTATTCTGAGCCCCACCATGTACTCACATTTTACGACCACGTATGGGGTATTGTCATTTTCAGAAGAAATTGTGTAATGAAATGTGGGGTGCTTTTTCTTCTCTAACCCCCTGTAAAAATGACAAAGTTGGGGCTAAATTGATTTTGGAAAAAAAAAGTAATTTTTCCTTTTTTGCGTCTCAATGCTCATAAATTCTGTGAAACAGCTGTGGGATCAAAATGTTCACCATACCCTTTGAAATATTCTATGAGGTATGTAGTTTCCAAAATGGGGTCACTTTTTGGGAGTTTCCATTGTATTGGTACTCTAGGGGCTCTGCAAATATGACATAGCACCCAAAAACTATTCCAGTAAAATCGACCCTTCAAAAGCCAAATAGCACTCTTTCCATTCTGAGCCCCACCATGTAACCATACAACAGTGTGAACTCTGAGGTGCTTTTTCTCCTTTATCCCCTATTGAAAATGAAAAATTTGGGGCTAAACTGATGGTTTAAAAATTTCTAATTTTCACATCCCAAGGTTAATAAAATCTGTGAAACAGCTGTCGGGTCAAAATGCCCACTATACTAAATGTGGTCACTTTTTGGGGGTCTCCATTGTACTGGTACTTTAGAGGCTCTGCAAATGCGACATGACACCTGAAATCTATAAAATCTGCTCTAAAGTCAAATAGCACTCTTTCCATTCTGAACCCCGCAATGTACCCACACAATATTTTACAACTGCATATGGGGTATTACCGTGTTCATGAGGAATTGTTTAACAAACCGTGGGGTGCTTTTTCTCCTTTAACCCCTTGTGAAAATGAAAACTTAGGGGAAAAAGTGACGTTTTAGTAATTTTTTATTTACACATCCCAATGTTAATAAAATCTGTGAAATGGCTGTAGAGTCAAAATGATCACTATACTCCTTGATATATTCTTTGAGGGATATAGTTTCCAAAATGGGGTCACTTTTGAAGGGTTTCCATTGTATATGCACTCTAGGGGCTCTGCAAATGAGACATGGCACCTGAAAAGCAAAATCTGCTTTTCAGATGCCAAGGGTTGCTCCTTCCCTTCTGTGTGCTGCTGTGTGCCCAAACATCAGTTTATATCCACATGTGGGGTATTTCTGTGCTCGGGAGAAACTGCACAACAAACTGTGAGATGCATTTTCTCTTTTAAACCGTTGAGAATTTGTTAATTCTAAGGATAAATGAATGTATTATTGAAAAAAAAAGTCTACATTTCACCTCCATATTGTTTAAATCCCCATGAAATGCTGAAAGGGTTAACAAATGCTGTTTTGAATTATTTGAGGGGTGCAGTTTTTAAAAAGGGGTGACTCATGGGGGGTTTCTAATATATAGACCTTCAAAATCCCCTTCAGACTGAAGTGATCCCTAACAAATGGGTTGGGGAAATTTTCTTGTAAATCCGGAAAATCGCTGTTACACTTGTAAGCCTTCTAACATCCAAAATAAATTAAAGGACAATTAAAATATAATGCCAATATGTAGCAGAGATACAGTAGATAATATTTATTAATGTATTTGGGAGTATGACTATCTGTCTCAAAAGCACAGCATTTAAAATGTTGAAAACTGTGACTTTTTCAAAATTTCCATCAAATTTCCTATTTTCTTTTATAAATAAATGCAAAAAAAATTGATCAATGTTTTCCACTAACATGAAGTACAACGTGTCACAAAATAACAAATCTCAAAATCACATGAGTAAGTTAAAGCATCTCAAAGTTATTGCCACATAAAGTGACACATGTCAATTTTGAAAAATTGGGCCATGTCCATAAGGTGTTTTTTGGTCATGTCCTTAAGGGGTTAAAGTTATTTTTCCCCTCTATGTTGACTTGATTCTTCTAACAGTGTTAAATGCCTTAAAGATATTCCACCTCTACAAATAGGTAACATTTGATTTGAGTCTGTGACCAGGATTTCTGTTACATCACTATTTGAGTCACAAATATTGATGTAACAATATTGAGGGCAAGTTATGTTATGAGGAGGGATAACCAGCTAAACAAGTACAATTCATATACCACCGCATAACTTGTAGCAGACCGTTCAGTTTACCAGCTCTAAGCACTTTATTTAGCCATCTTTAAAAAGTAAAGGAAACTGTGTATGTTTTAAGGAATAAATGCCTGTCAGTCTGCCAGATCTGTGGAATAAGCCCTAAAATTGAGGGATGTACTTACTGTACATGGCTTAAAAAAGCTTGTGAATGCTATAAGCGATTGATCGCTAGATATTCCTTTTTCATACTAAATACTAATATAGAAAAATCACTGCTGGTGTTGAACAGTTTAAACCTCCTAAACCACCAATAACAGATGATAATATTGGAGGCTAGATCACAAGCAAAAGTAAGGATTGCACATATACAGGAAGCTAGGTCTTGTTGGTATAGATCCTGTAAACATACTATAAGGGATACTCCACAAGCAAATTTCCACCGCCCATCCTTAAACTGTCAACTTATTATGCTTCGAACAGAAGCAGAGTCACCAAAGAGTCACCTCCTTCATTAAAGGGAGTCTATCACCATAGTGAAGCATATTAAACCAGCAACACAGCTCATCTGAATGTAATACCTTTTTCCATATGAAAATTCATATTTCCATTACCAAGATATTAATTTCACAATATGCAAATAAGCTGTCTGGAGCACCAAGGGCGCTTCTGTTGCTCCAAACTGCAATGCCACATTTCCATCCCATTAAAATGAATGGGATTCAGCTGCAGTATGGCCATCTGACCAACGGACAAGATGTCACTTCCTGAAAAGAAGAAAGCAGACATATTTTTGAAGTCCTGAACAACCCCTTTAATGTAAATATCTTGTTTTGACTTGTTCAAGTATTCCCAACTGGGCAATCAGAGAAAGTCATTAGATTATACGTTATCCTTGACAACTAGAGTAATTGTTCATTAGCAAGTCCAGAATTCTTCATGTTGGCCACCAACAACAAACATTTGTAATGCACTTTCCTCACAATAGAATCAAAGCACAGTAATCTGCAATATCTTATGTATAGCAACGTTGCTATGATTTAAAGGGGTATTCCCATCTCATGGATCCTATCTATACTGCTAGAGTTTTCCTAAATACATTGTTTTAGCAATGCTGCTTTGTTTGCCTGCTATGTGAAATTATTCCTCCCATTGTTTTCACATCATTTCCATGGAGCACAGCCTATGTGATAAGCAGAATGGATGACGTGAGTCACTGTTCTCTGACTGTTATCTACAGCTCTGCCTGCAGGACAATCAGTTCAGCTAATTGCAGTTTGCTGATAAAAGCTCTGGGAGTCCAGTCTGTTGTCTCTCTATGTAAACACAAAGATAACACTGAGACCATTCTCTAGAAGCATGGTAAGTGTTCTATACAAACCTGTGTAATATAATATACATTTACTGTGCATATTATTTGATCTTCATTTATATTAGATTTTTATTATTAATAATAATAATAATAATAATAATAATAAATAATCTCTCATGGTAAAGGCAAAGTCTATATTGTGATACTTTATAGTGTCCTGTTCATCAGTCAAAGAGTGCCCTTCAGCCTGTGGAAGAATATAGGAAGTGAGAAAAACAGACAGCAGGCAAAGCTGCTGAAACAGAGAGGTGGGAAAGCACCTTACAGGGTATTCCCATGAACATAATCATATATATATCTGTAGGTTATTGACCAAATACTTATTTTCCACCATAATTTGAAAATAAATTCTTAAAAAATCAGACAATGTGATTTTCTGGATTTGTTTTTTCATTTTTTCTCTCATAGTTGAGGTCTACCTATGATGTCAATTACAGGCCTCTCTCATCTTTTTAAGTGGGAGAACTTGCACAATTGGTGGCTGACTAAATACTTTTTTCCCCACTGTATATAGGGCAATATCCAACACATGGACAAGATCACCACATCTAAAGCTGCACTCTATAATTCCCACCTGAGACATTACAGATTACATACCACCCCTTAAAGGGAGTCTATCATCTCCCCCTAGTATATTCGACTGTCACCATTACAGTGATAAGCAACATACCTTTGCCATGTATATCACTTTTGTAGATTTGGAGAAAAACAACTTTGAAGTACTTTGTACATGAGGAAGTTGGTAGATTGGAGGGAGGTCTTCAGTTCTCTGGAGCACTCTTCTTGGGACTCAGACTCCTACCATCTTAGCCATGCAGTGAGAGTTGATCCTCCCACTGCTGTGACATCACCCATTCTACCTGAGGTGGAAAAGCAGTGCACCCATGGCTGAAGCCCAGTTCCCAAATGAACCAACTGCCTTATTTGCATAAGACTTCAAAGTAGTTTTTCTCCAAATCTACAAAAGCGAGATGCATAACAAAGGTATATTATCACTTTAATACGCTCTGTGACTTAGTGGTAGCAGTTGAATATGCTTGGGGGAGGTGGTGGACTCCCTTTAATGAAAATGCTACCATCCTGCTTCTTCTAGGTAGAGAAAAGCTTAGAGTTCACAAAATATGCAACCATGCAATGGCCCTAATGATGTCCGTTATGTTCAGTCTAGATCCTGGTTTGGTTATTGTGGGAGATGTTTTTTTTTTAAACAAAACATGAAAAGCATGTGCATTTTTTCAAGACAAGTGTATTGCTCAAACCTGTTCTGTAGACAATGTCCATTGCATTATGATGTACAAGAGAGAACTGGTTTGAGCAGGATATTTATTGACACTCTAAATCACAGCTGTGTCCAGGATACCTGGGATGACAGTTTCAGAGATAAGTGACATTTTCAAAAGAGGACAAAGAATTCTTCTAAGATGCTTATAATTAATGGGTTGCTTCTCTAACATTATTTAAGCCAAGATGCATGTTAACCGATTAAGGAACAGCACAGGAAGGAGAAAAGAAGTATGGTACAGATGTATCTTTGTGGGAAGAAATTTCTGTGTAGATGATACATATGTTTCAAAAGCACAGCATTTAAAATTTTGACAACTGTGAAGTTTTCAAAATTTCCATCAAACTTCCTATTTCCTTTTATAAATAAATGCAAAAAATATTGATCAATGTTTACCACTAACATGAAGTACAACGTGACACGAAAAAACAATCTCAAAATCACTTGGGTAAGTTAAAGCATCTCGAAGTTATTGCCACATAAAGTGACACAAAATTGGGCCATGTCCACAAGGTGTTTTTTGGTCATGTCCTTAAGGGGTTAAAGTTATTTTTCCCCTCTATGTTGGCTTGATTCTTCTAACAGTGTTAATTGCCTTAAAAATATTCCACCCCTACAAATAGGTAACACTTGATTTGTGTCTGTGACCAGGAGTCCTGTTACCTCAATATTTGAGTCAGGACAAGTTATGTTTGAGGAGGGATAACCAGGCTAGCAGACTGTGCAGTTTACCAGCTCTAAGCACTTTATTTACCCATCTTTAAAATATAAATGAAACTATGTATGTCAGTCTGCCAGATCTGTGGAATAAGCCCTAAAACTGTACATGGCTTAAAAAAGTTTATGAATGCCATAAGGATTGATCGCCAGATATTCCTTTTTCATAATAAATACTAATATAGAAAAATCACTGCTGGTGTTGAACAGTTTAAACCTCCTAAACCATCAATAACAGATGATAATATTGGAGGCTAGATCACAAGCAGAAGTAAGGATTGCACATATACAGGAAGCTAGATCTTGTTGGTATAGATCCTGTAAACATACTATAAGGGATACTCCACAAGCAAATTTCCACCGCCCATCTTTAAACTGTCAACTTATTATGCTTCGAACAGAAGCAGAGTCACCAAAGAGTCACCTCCTTCATTAAAGGGAGTCTATCACCATAGTGAAGCATATTAAATCAGCAACACAGCTCATCTGAATGTAATACCTTTTTCCATATGAAAATTCATACTTCCATTACCAAGATATTAATTTCACAAATATGCAAATAAGCTGTCTGGAGCACCAAGGGTGGATCACAGATTCTAATAATATTGTATATCTACTAACCTCACTGAACTGTTTGTTATTTTGGAGTGTGTGAAAAAGCTCTAGATCACTGAACTTTATTGTACAGGGTTGTCTGAATTGGCTGGTACTTTAAAAGGTGTTTTATCTTTATATTTAACCCCTTCCCGCCGGTGACATTTTTCAATTTTCAATGTTTTGTTTTTGACCCCCGACCTTCGAAACCCCATAACTTTTTTTATTTTTCTGTTCTCATAGCCATATGAGGGATTAATGTTTGTGGGACAAATTGCTCTTCATGATGTTACCATTTATTATTCTGTACAATATACTGGGAAGCTGGAAAAAAAATTCAGAATGGAGTGGATCTGAAGAAAAAGTGCATTTGTGCAACTTTCTTATGGGCTTCGTTCACTCTGCAGCCAAAATGACATGTCATCTGTATTCTATGTTTCGATTCTATGATACGATTCCAGGGATACCAAATTTATATAGTTTTATTTACATGTTAACCTCTTAATAAATCTAAAACTTTGCGAAAAATTTTTTTTTTAAAAGTCGCCATATTCTGACACCCGTACTTTTTTATATTTTCGTGAATGAGGATGCATAGGGCGTATGTTTTTGCAGGGTCAGGTGTACTTTTTAGTTATATAATTTTGGGGAATGTCTACTGCTTTGATCACTTTTTATTCAAATTTTTATCAGAGGCGAAACAGTGAAAAAACGGAGGTTTGGCACTTTGGATTTGTTTTCTGCATTTTTCTGCCGGTAACAGGCGACTGTGTGCTTGCAGTTTGCCGTGAATTAAAGGCACGGACAGCGCACGGGGAACACATGGATGTCTCCCGTGTGCCGCCCGTGCAACGGCCGTACTTCCGCGGCCCCTTTCATTAAATGAATAGGAGCCACAGAAGCAGGGCAGCAAAAAAAAAAACAGGAATAGTACCTGTTCTATATTTTGTGTCCCGGACTGTTGGCCCGCACACATGACCGTATAATTCACGCCGATACCTGCCTATCCCGCAATTGCAAGAGGAAATCCAGCGTCACACCAAGCAGTAGACTGCCATTTTTGGGTACAGAACCGCCAGAGATGGACAACCAGGAAACCCAAACCAACTCATGATTCCGCCAAGTAGCCTCAGAGACTGAGCTCCGCACCAGTGCACTAAAACGTCCTCTACCAATCTCCACAAGCACTCCAGGCAAGCTGTACCGACCGGCTCGGCTGTCGGGTGTAGCGCACGGAAAACCTGGAAATTGGAACATGATAAAGCGTCAGCCACACAATTCTGCACTTCTGGAACATGCTTCGCCTTAAACCAGATATTATTTTGCAAACAGCGATGAACCAAGCGCCTCAGCAAGGCCAGAACTGGAAGTGAAGACGACGATTGACTATTAATAACTTGCACAACTGCGATATTATCCGTCCAAAAACAAATCCGCCGATCCGCCATTAGGGTACCCCAAAGCTCAACTGCTGCGACAATAGGAAACAGTTCTAAGAGCGCCAAGTTACGCACGAAACCCAACTCAACCCAAGTCCAGGGCCAAGAGCCCCTACACCAAGCATCCTCGAATATCACGGCGTAACCATTGCCACCTGCCGCATCCGTGAATAACTGCAAATCAGGGCTAACCACCTCACCCCTTTGACAAAGAGTCTGTTCATTAAACGTACCCAAAAAGGACTGCCGTGTCAAGAGGTCATCCCGAAGAGGGCGCGTAATCTGAATAAAGTGGTTAGGCCTCAGCACATCTTTCGTAGCCAACGATAAGCACCTGCAAAAGGCCCTGCCCATAGGCAAAATTTCGGCATGCAAAATTTAACAGACTCAACAGATTTTGCAGCTGCTGCAAAGTAACTTTCTTAACCCCCCAAAACTGTTCAAACATGGACATCAAACGTGCAACTTTGTCATCCGGCAACCTAAAAACTAAATCAACCATATCAATCTCAATCCCAAGGAAAGACAATTTGGTCGTCGGACCCTCAGTTTTTTCGGCAGACAACGGGACTGCAATACTATTCATCAGAATTTCAAAAGTATGTAACAAGTACATGCAGGTTGACGACCCCCCCAAAACCAACAAACAGAAAATCATCAAGATAGTGTAAAACTGATGGGATGCCTGTTTGGAAGCAAACCATCCATTCCAAAAAGGAAATGAACACCTCAAAATAATAACAAGATATTGAGCATCCCATGGGCAAACACATATCCACAAAATACCAATCCGCCACACAACAACCCAACAAATGGAAACATGACGGGTGGACCAGCAAAAGGCGAAAGGCCGACTCGATGTCAGATTTCGCCAAGGCACCATGGCCCATCCTACCAACTAACTGAACAGCCCAATCAAAGGAGGTGTAGGAAACTGCTGCATCATCTTTCAAAATGCCATCGTTCACTGAGGAACCAGGTGGGAAAGAAAGATGGTGAATTAAACGATATTTACCGACCTCCTTCTTGGGAACTGAACCCAAAGGAGACACACGCAGATTGGGAAGAGGCGGTTCCTCAAATGGGCCCGCCATTCTGCCCAAAGCAACCTCCTTCATCACCTTCTCCCAGGCTAAGTCAGCATTATCTCTAACAGACTTCAAATTAGATGAATATAACAAAACGGATGATTGCTCATGTGGTATATAAAACCCATGGTAAAAACTATTCTTAAGAAGGCTTGCTTCCTGCCTCTGCGGGTATTGGTCAAGCCACTGGATTAGCCGTGGACCGGTCACCAGTGTTCTCCGCGCCACCGGCAGCACCCACTTTGGCAGGTTGTCGCTGGCCGCAGTAACACCACAGAGCAGAATGCGTCCCTCTGCAGATGGAGCATTCATGCTTGAAACGGCATGTGGCGTAGAAGCGGCAGTCCCCTTTGTTGTAAAGCCAACATGCGCCATTGGGCTTGGGGGCCGCTGAGCTGGGCTGACTGGAGCCCGACCAAGCAGCGCCACTCGGAAACAGCCGCTGCGGCCGCTGAGAAAGTATCAGCTGAATCCAGCCTATCGTGGCCTTAGAGGCCCAACCGACAGCTGGATTCAGCGCCAAATTCTTCGTCGTAACGCCACCAAGCTAATCCACCGTGTAACTTGTGGATGCTATGTATCGTATCCAGATACACAAACAGGTCCGGACCCTTGTCCGAGCATGCTTGGGAAGTCATATAAAACAAGGTGGCAAAGGCCTGAAGCCAATTGCCAAATGTTTTAGCAGGTCGGAGCTTTTTGTCAGAACCTCTTTCAAAAACATGTTCCTTTTCAACAGTAACATGGTCAACCTACAACAAACCCCATATGTCAACGTATTCCCCCTTAACAATATGGTCCTTGACCTCCACCGGTACATGAGTACCGAGCGGGGCCACACCACAAAAAATAGAGTCCTGAAAAGCTAATCCAAGACCCTGAGGTGGAGGAGCCCCAGCGGCAGAGCCAGACTACTTCTAGCATAAGTTTTAGGACTGACACAAATTCCCCTGTTCCAGAGGGGGTAGGGAAGGAGGTGCCCATGCCCGAATGGCAGGCGTACTCATCATCCCGAGGCGCGTCGGACGTCTGTTGAGTCGGCACAGGAGGTGGCACCCCGTGAGGAGGCCGATCCAACGAGCGACATGCCAGCTCAGAAGAGGCCCTCCCAGAAGGTCTGACCACATCAATACTAGCTGCACACTGAGATGAGGAGCAAGATCCGCTAGACAGCCGTCTCCTGTGCTCGTCTCTATGATGGCGATGCAGGGAACACGAAAGAGACCGGCTGCGCAGAGAACGTCTACAACCAGCATCCCTGAAACTGTCATGGTCACTCCCACCACGGGAGCGCCGGTGTGTGGAGCACCTCTTCTGGCAGCAGTGATGACGGCTGCCATCCGATGAATAAGAACCTGAAAGAGAGAACAAGTTATGTCGGGACCTGGCAGAGCAGGCAGCACGACCCCTTGGGATGGCGCTATCAGTGACACCCCCCAGTCTGGCCATGGGAGTGGAACTCTGACCCCCGCCCTCCAGGGTCCCTCCCACCGTTGCCATGGGAAACTGCATAGAGGTACTGGCAGCCAGCCCCCTAGGTGAGCAGAAGGCAGGCCAAGTTCCAGGTCCTCCCTCAGACACAGCAGGCATAGCAGCTCCCTGGTCGCCCCTCCCCTCCTGAAAAACCTCCGGGGAAGCCTCTGCACAGTCTGCTGGAGCATCGAGCAGGTGGCTGCTGCCACCCTCCGCCGGCTGTGATGCCAGCCAGGGCAAGGGAAGGGTACCGACGTCCATCTGAATCTGTTCCCCTCCCCCTTGCCGCTGGGAGCCGACCAGGGCCCGTGAGACCCCGCTGGGTACCTTCTCTCGTGGTGCCGTCTTGCGAGGCGCCGCCATTTTGCCCGCCCGCGCGGGCCGCCCAGCAACGGTGGCGGCCCGGCGGGAGGACTCCTGAAGGCATTCTTCCGTACCTCCTGCAGCTGCCGATGCGAATGCCGACCAGTCCAGGGAGGGCCCAGGAGACTGGGACAAGGTCCAGACCATCCCCTGCCGGGAGACTCTGGGCGCTGGAGGGCTAGGGCTTAGCCGAGCCTGATGTCCGCTGTGGCCTACTGGTGCCGGACTGCTGCGGGGCAGGAACAGAGGCAGTAGCGTCCCTCCTGCTCTTCTCTAGTATCTCCTTGAGCCATCCGGAACCCTGTTGCGTGATCCTCTGCATGATGAACTGATCCATCTGGTCCTCCATCTTCACCTTGTTCCTCACACCATGTAAAGCTGAGGGTAAGACACCGCCTACGTGCCCTCCATCATTTATATACTACTCTCCCCCTCCCTTCTCTGACTTGTTGATCACGTCATCCCCAGCTTGAAAAATAATAACTAGAGCCCGCCCCTCAGTCCCTGGCCCTCTCCTTAAACACTCCAGGGCCTTCTAGAACTCCCAATTTATTTTTGTGTACTTGTCTATGGGCATTTGCATCATGTAAGGATTTATATATGGGAACACTAAGGAATTAGAGGTTTAAATTTATTAAGGAGATCATAGCCAGAGTCAATTCATGGAAGCACTTGGGGATTACCACTAAAATACAAGAAACGTATTCTGGTTTCAAAGCGGGTGCAGGCCATAACTAGAAATGAATGACCCTTTCCATATTTCCTACATTGGTTGTTTGTCAGGTGGCAAAGGACCATTCTGACTCTCTTCTTCAGCAAGGAGTTGTCTGAGTAAAAATCTTGGTTAAAATAATGGTTATATAGACTGATTACAACAGAAAGGACTCCACGTTTAACATAGGGTTGCTCAGAAAATGCTACCTGGAAGGTAAATGCGTCCGAAGATAGGTTCCAGAGAAGGCTGGGACTTTTCTGCATAGGAACTTAATTCAGTTCTAGTCTTTTTATTAGTCTTTCTAATTCAAGTCCTTTTATTCCGTAGCCTAACTGCCAGGGTCAAAGACTTTCATCACCTTGTAACTGTTTGAGGCCGGGGCCCCACGTGGCATAAACCACTGCGTTTTACAATCCCTGCAATGTGAATTCCATCCACACATTGCAGGAAAATATGCGCAGCAAAAATGCTGCGATTTCCAAAACCATTTCGATTTTGGAAATCGCAGTATTTCGGCTGCGTGTATTTTTCTGCAATGTGTGGATGGGACTTTACGCCACGTGGAGTAGTAATTGTAGCAGAAAGTCCACAGAGGAAAACTCTGTGGACTTTCTGTGAAAAGTGCAGTGGGAAAAACTGCATTTTTTCCCGCATCGCTTTTTTGCTGCGGTCTGCTACGTGGGGCTTTAGCCTAAAGCAATTTTATGGAGTCTTTGGTTAGCTTCCAATAGCTTTGTTGCCATGGATTTTAGTGTATCATCTATAAAGAAATTTCTTCCCACAAAGATACATCTGTACCATACTTCTTTTCTCCTTCCTGTGCTGTTCCTTAATTGGTTAACATGCATCTTGGCTTATATAATGTTAGAGGAGCAACCCATTGATTGTAAGCATCTTAGAAGAATTCTTTGTCCTCTTTTGAAAAAGTCACTTACCTCTGAACTGTCATCCCAGGTATCCTGGACACAGCTGTGATTTAGAGTGTCAATAAATATCCTGCTCAAACCAGTTATACATCATAATGCCATGGACATTGTCTACAGAACAGGTTTGAGCGATACAGTTGTCTTGAAAAAATGCACATGCTTTTCATGTTTTGTTTAAAAAAAACATCTCCCACAGTAACCAAACCATGATCTAGACCAGGGGTAGGCAACCTTTTTTGTTCGGCTTGCCGATTTCGATTAAAAAAATCAAAGTTGAGGTACTCGGAGTGCCGGTCAATAATTTTAAGTCTGATGACTCCTGCACACGATATTATCCCCCATAGCGGCCCCTGCACACGGTATTATGCCCCATAGTGGCCCCTGCACAAAATATTATCCTCCATAGCGGTCCCAGCATACAGTATTATCCTCCATAGTGGCCCCTGCACACAGTATTATCCTCCATAGTGGCCCCTGCAAACGGTATAATATTCTAACTTTTATAATATTCCAATTGTCACCACTCACTAGCTATTATTATCCTGTGGGGTCTCTTCAGACCACAGAGTATAATAAGCGGAGGGCCAAGAGAAGTGACAAACATAAAAAACAATGTTAGGGTAGGTTCACATATGTCAGTTGCATCAGCATCAGTTTTTTTGTCCCTTAGTCATTACAACTGTTGCCAAAACTGATGCGAAAATGCATCGGTTGTCATCAGGCTTTTTTATAAATTTCTACTCCAAAACCATCAGTTGTCATCAGTTTTTACTATCAGTTTTTACCAAGCTGGTCCACAAGGCATGATGGGCTGCCGAGGGCAATAGAGTAGGGGTACTCAACTACTTTGAGTAAATTTCCATTGACCGGGATCAAGTAAAGGTCCAAGCTGAACACGTCCACTATTTACGGTATTTTTCGGACAAAAAGACATGTCTGACTATAAGACGCACCCCAGGTTTAAACAAGAAAAATAAGGATTAGATCGTGGGCGACTAACGTGGCATTACACCGTGTGGGGTGACTAACATATCATTATACTGTGCAGGGGGCACTAATGTGGCATTATACTGTGTAGGGGGCACTAACATGACATTACATTGTGTGGGGGGCAACTAATGTGGCATTATACTGTGAAAACTGCCAAAAACTAGGATTTTATATGGTGACATTTAATGGGTAAAAATTTATTATCTGACTGACGGAACTTCCGTTTGTCAGAAATGTTTTATACGTTCATCGCTAGTAATAATCGCTATTGCTATTATTTTAGCATGTAACGGATATCACTAGAGAGGCGGGCGGCGTATTTTACTCTATAAAGATCAGATATGGACAGGACAGAGACAGTGAAAAAATGTAAACTTTATTGGTGACTTTTGCATGTGTTGTGTAAGTGTTTGGTGCGACACTTTTGGCGCTGCGACCTGGAGGATGGTCAAAGCGCCAATAAACTTCCTGGTTAGGTTCAGAGGGGTATTACATAAGAATACCCCTGTGATTAGGCTCAGAGGGGTATTACATTATCCCGCTATGTGACAATCAGAGAGCAAAAGTACAGTATGCTCTCTGATTGATAGGAGAGGGGATAACATGGAAAGAAGTCCTCTCTACCCCCCCCCCCCCCGGGGTCACATACAGCTTATGCACATACAATGATGAGTTATCATTGTCTCCGCATTCTGCTGCTCCACTCCTCCCCCCTCCTTCCTTAGCTCTAAGATGCTGCCTGAGGCAGGAGGGGGGGACAATTTAGAGCCCCATTTCTAGGGATCTGTTAGGGCCACAAAGATGCAACTGGATTCATTTTAAAGATGAGAATCTCATCTTTAAAAATATACCAAGATTGCCATGATAGACGTTACAGATTCAGAGCGATTCACTGTTAAATTGATGTCGGGAATTGAGATTTGCATTGGGATTTCAATGTCGAACATCGTTTTCACCAGCGAATGGCTCTGGATGTTTAAGGACGATCATGGTGATCTTGGTATCATTTTAAAGATGAGAATCTCTTCTTTAAAACGAATCCAAGTGTTTCTTTATAGCTGTAACCAATCCTGAGCAATTCACTGGCAATTACCGGCTTCACTACTGTACATAGACTGTGCAGTAAGGAAGCCGGATGGAAAAACACTGCAGGTAGCATTTTTCCATCCGGATCAGGCACATATCCATACGGTGCCAGAACTGTTGCCTCTTGTGCCAGAACCGATCCCATAGAAAACTATGGGATCCATCCTGGCATCAGTTTCCCTCCGGCATGTGTGCACCACGCCGGAGGGAAACAGATAACTGCACCGGACATATGTGAACACACCCTTACTCACTTTTTCCTGTGCTCCGCAGCCGCTGTGTGGACGCTTCTCCCTGACGTCAGTCTCGCGTCATTATGCGTAATGACGTCGGATGTGACCCCTGAGGCCCTGTCAGCAGTCTCTTACGTCAGGCAGAAGCGCCCGAAGAGCACAGGGCGGCTGCGGATCCAGGGAAGGTGAGTTAACATTGTTTTTTTATGTTTGATCACCTCCCGGGGGCTCCGCTTATTATACTCGGGGGTCTGAAGAGACCCCACAGTATAATAATAGCAGTTTCGTTTTGGCTGTGTTTGGTCCGATCGAAACTGCTGGGTGAGGACTCCGTTGGCCGTGCCAGGGAAATAAGCTGTGTCGGGGGTTGCCGACCCCTGATCTAGACTGAACATAATGGACATCATTAGGGCCATTGCATGGTTGCATATTTTGTGAACTCTAAGCTTGTCTCTACCTAGAAGAAGCAGGATGGTAGCATTTTCATTAAAAGGAGTCCACCACCTCCCCCAAGCATATTCAACTACTACCACTATGTCACAGAGCGTATTAAAGTGATAATATACCTTTGTTATGCATCTCACTTTTGTAGATTTAGAGAAAAACAACTTTGAAATCTTATGCAAATAAGGCAGTTGGTTCATTTGGGAACTGGGTTTCAGCCGTGGGTGCACTGCTCTTCCAGCTCAGGTAGAATGGGTGATGTCACAGCAATAGGAGGATCAACTCTCACTGCATGGGCTAAGATGGTAGGAGTCTGAGTCCCAAGAAGAGTGCTCCAGAGAGCTGAAGACCTGCCGCCAGTCCACCAAGTTCCTCATGTACAAAGTACTTCAAAGTTGTTTTTCTCCAAATCTACAAAAGTGATATACATGGCAAATGTATGTTGCTTATCACTGTAATGGTGACAGTTGAATATTCTAGGGCCATGTTGGCGAACCTATGGCACGCCGTCACCCTGATCGCTCACTAATGGGGAATTCCCTGTTAGTGAGCGATTGCTTCTTTCAGCTGTATTATTTTACAGGAGACTCACTTCAAGGAGGTCCCGGATATTCGCAACCGCCACTTTCCAGTTTGGTTCCACAGCATCAACCTGACCGCTAAATCCAAGGGAGTATCTATTGCTCTGCATAGATCTCTGCATCATGAGGTACTGGACACCCTGATTGACCCCGAGGGCAGATTTGTCTTTCTTAAATTGTGCATTGCGGGCACCGTACTTACCTTCCTAATCAGGGGCAACTGCTTTACTGTAGGGACCTAGTCAGCAAACTAACTGACTTTGGAGTGGGGGGTCATGATTCTCGGGGGCGACTTTAACTTTGTACTAGATCCTGCGATTGACTCCACACCCGCCTCCCGCCCTCCCCACTTCCAATCCCATCTTTGCCGGCTCAAGACTGCTCTCCACAGTTCTCAACTGGTAGATGTGTGGCGCATTCTGCATCCTAGCGAACGTGACTATACTTACCATTCCCCCGCTCTCAATTCCTATAGCCGTATTGACTTTTTCCTGATTAGCCATCATGCCCTCCCCTGAGCCCTTACTGGTTGGATTGGCTCTGCTGTCTGGTCAAATCACTCATCCGTATTTCTATTCGTGGAGGTCCCGGGCCTTGTACGCTGCCCCTTCACCTGAGGCTTGAATGACAGCCTTTTCAAGGATGCTACCTGCAAGGCAGACGTTGATACCGCTATTAAGGATTTCGGTCTTGATCATGCTCAGGATCCTACCCCACTGCCTCTACAATGGGAGGCGTTGAAATGCGTAATCCGGGGCGTGCTGATAAAACATGGTGCTCGCCTTAAAAAAGAGCGGGCGGCTTGAGGCATAATACTGTGTGCAGGGGCCACTATGGGGCATAATTCTGTGTGCAGGGGCCACTATGGGGCATAACACTGTGTGCAGGGGCCACTATGTTTTTTTGGGGGGGGGGGGGGGGTTGGAGGGGGCGGTCTGGGGGAGTGGTCGGGGGCAGCGGTTCGGGGGGGCCCATGTCAAATGTTCGCCTTGGGGCCAAGCCATTCCTAGTTACACCACTGCACGGCAGGGTTGACCCTTGTCCCCTCTCCTGTACGCGCTGGTCATGGAACATCTGGCGGTGGCAATACGGTGCTGCCCTAGTATCCATGGCCTCCAGATGGGCAGCCACCAGGTCAAAACAGTCCTGTATGCCGATGACCTTCTCCTATACAGTGAAGGAAATAAGTATTTGATCCCTTGCTGATTTTGTAAGTTTGCCCACTGACAAAGACATGAACAGTCTATAATTTTAAGGGTAGGTTAATTTTAATAGTGAGAGATAGAATATCATAAATAAAATCCAGAAAATCTCATTGTATAAATTTATTTGCATTTTGCATTTTGCAGAGAAAAATAAGTATTTGATCCCCTACCAACCATTAAGAGTTCTGGCTCCTACAGACCAAGTTAGACACTCCTAATAAACTCGTTACCTGCATTAAAGACTCCTGTCCACAGACTCAATTAATCAGTCAGACTCTAACCTCTACAACATGGGCAAGACCAAAGAGCTTTCTAAGGATGTCAGGGACAAGATCATAGACCTGCACAATGGAAGAAATACAAAATGACTGTCAATCGACATCGATCTGGGGCTCCATGCAAAATCTCACCTCGTGGGGTATCCTTGATCATGAGGAAGGTGAGAGGTCAGCCTAAAACTACACGGGGGGAACTTGTTAATGACCTCAAGGCAGCATTATGCCGTAATGGATTAAAATCCTGCAATTTGAAGGTGAATCTGTCTAAGAGCGAGGCCCTCAATATCAGCTTGCCCATCATTCTAGCACATCCCATCCACACATTGCAGAAAAATATGCGCAGTGGAAATGCTGCGATTTCCAAAACCATTGCGATTTTGGAAATCACAGCATGTCAATTATACCTACGGAAATGCAGTTTCCCTATAGGTATTATTGAAGCAGAAAGTCTGCAGAGGAAAACTCTGCGGACTTTCTGTGAAAAGCACTGTGGGAAAAATGTAGGGCCTTAGCCTAAATCTGCATGCAGTTTGTAACTGCAAAAATAAATAGCACACATTTCTATACATTTCACCTGTGTGGTAACGACCTTTAAACCAGTGGTTTTCAATGTAATGGTCATTAGTATACATGTGAAATGTATAGTAACATGTTCTAGGCATTTCTGCAATTAAACACTGCATACACTTCTTCAGTAAAAAAAAAGTGTAAAACTAATCCCCCATTCACACGACTAAGCATCAGACGGGAAATTCAGTCCGTTTGTGTGCTGGATTTACTGGCCTGAACCTTATGCCGGAAGCGGGACTCCTAAATGCTGCTAGTATTTCTGCTTCCAGCATGAAGTTCAGGTCGGTAAATCTAGCGAACACACGGACTATGTTTCATGGGTGAAACTCAGTCATGTGAATCTAGGGTAAGGTCCCACATTGCTGAAAAGCTGCTTTTTTTGTTGCAGATTTTGTTGTGTTTTTTTTGAGCCAAACCCAGGCATGGCTACAAAGGGAATTGGTGAAATATAAAGGGAGCTCTTATACTTCACCCTTCTGCTAAATCTATACCTGTCTCTGACTCAAAAAAACTTCAGCAAAATTTGCAACAAAAAAGCAGCTTTTCCACAACTATCTTTCTAGAGGTAACTACAAATATTTAGGGTATGTTCACACAGAGTTTTTTGCAAGCTAAAAAAATCTGCTTCAGGAAATAGGAAACATTTTTTGTCGAGTTATTTGGCTACATCCATTGTTTGACAGGCCTTAGTGATAACCAGCAAACAATATTGAATTATGATGTACTAAGGGTTCTGTTGAGCTTTTTGTCATTATGATGGCAAGAACATTCTTCAGACATCGGCCCTAACCAAAATAAGGATTATCAATTGCTGGAAATATGTCACATTTATTGCCATATTATTCAGAATTCAAAATGTCTTATTTTTCTGTATAAGCGTTTACTGTTTGTGGGACAAATTGTTCTTCATAATGGTATAATTTTATATTTTGTACGATGTACTTAACCTGGAAAAAAATTGATTAGGGCGGAATTAAAAAAAAGAACTGCAAATGTGCCATTTTTCTTATGGTTGTTATTTTTATTGTGTTCATTGTGTACTAAAATGACATATTACCTATATTCTTCAAAAAATTAGGAGAGTCACTCACTAATACTAGGACATATAAAAATATATAGAATCTTTATTGAAAAATCGATTAAAAATCGTAACAAAACAAAGGGACACCTACACACATAAATTATTGGGGTAGAGGAGAAATCACAATAGTAGTATAATGTAGATCTCCATCCACTAGTCAGTAATACCCTCTATGAAAAAAATCAAACGTTCCTATAATTAAGTGCATTCAATAGGAATCTGTCTGTATTCCAATATTTATGGAACATCAAAGAGGGTGACTATATTTGTGTATCTTCACTCTCTGATCCCCCTTCTGAAACAAACATGCAGGGTGCTGCATCCTAGAATCATTAAAGCCCGTATACTCGTAACAGAAACCACCTGTCTCACAGGTTTTAATAGCAGCAGGACTGGTATTAAGTCTCTTTAACAGCCAGACTAATAATAGGTCTCTTTAAAGCAGGAACCCTCTAAACAGACCAACAAAAACTGCATAACAACAGTGTTCACTGAAGATAGTCATCTAACACGCTTAACACGTTTCTAATGTCAGTATGTACTAAGATGCTGACATATTCATCAGAGGTATGTGTCTAAGGCTAAAGAGTTAAGGTAAGTATGTTATAGTTTTGTTTAGCAGGTTGAACCGTCCCCAACATACATCCCCGCTCCCCAGTCGGCACCGATTCTGTGGGTTTGCACGATCAGGGCAATTCTAAATTTATATAGGTTTGTATGTTTTAATATCTTTACAGAAAAATGAAACTTAATATATAGTGATACGAAAATTCTGAATCTCTATATTCATTTTGGGCAGGGCAAGTTTTAGTTTTTATTCAAGCCATTTTGGAGAATGTCTGAGGTTTTGATTACTTTTTATTCAATATTTTGAGGTGAAACAGCTATGGGACAAGCAGAAATAGTCGAGCACAGTGCTCAGCTATGTCCAGCAGTACCACAGAGAATCAATGGACATAAAGTGTGCATACTCGGTATGCTGCTTCAATCAGATTGGGAAACAGAAGTTCTGCTCTCGTGACCAGTAGATGTGGACTAATAATAAAACTTGGGCCAGCCTCTTTAAGTCCTTAAGGACACGGCCAAAAACCACCTTAGGATGAAGCCCCAGGTTGCAAAAACGCTGTGTTTTACAGTACCTGCAAAGTGAATGGGATTCTGGCTAAACCATCCACACATTGCAAAAAAAAAAAAAAAACTGCAGTGGAAAAGCTGCATTTTCAAAAACTCCCTTGTTTATGACAATTGCATCATGTCAATTATACCTGCCAAAACGGTGACGTTTTCCCTATAGGTATAATATGGGCAGAAAGTCCACAGAGAAAAACTCAGCTAAAATGCAATGAAAAATGCCGTGGAAAAAAACACGATGCTAAGTGTTTGCGGCACAGAATCACCCATAGAAGCCTATGGGAGACTAAAAACCACAGACTGCACACTGATGTATTCTGTGTGTCGTCCTAGTTGCGGAAGATGAAAAGTAGGCACCAAGGGGTTTTGCAGCACAGTGCAGGACTGTCTGCAGGAGCTGGATCCAGCTGATCTTGAGGAGACCGCACTGGAGGCAGTTGCTCCTGCTTTGGCTGCTTCTTCAGTTGAACTTGGGTCTCCCATTGAAATTGAAGATCCAGCAGGGAGTGAAGCTTCAATCCCATGACCATCGCACATGGAGGATCACAGTCACAGTCATGGAATGTGGCAGCCTGTGCATAGTCTATGGACAGTGGGTCTATTATTGACATGCAAGTCCTTGAGCATCTTGACAGAAGAAGCCAGGAGACACAGCCGCACATTTTTTGGCACAGCCTTGGCCATATTCTGGAAGAGGTTCCAAAAGATAATCTCTGCCGTTGTCAAACTGTGTTGATGGGGGTTGCAGAGCTCTTTGTGGCCAACCGCAATACCAATCACAGGCCCTATGATCATTCACAGCCCCTGTATTCGCAAGACAGGAAAATGGGTCCAAGGCCTTCACATTCATATGTTGGAGATCATTACAGTGGCTACCAACAGCCAAAACATGCTCCTGGATTTGAGACTTATGACTCTAGCAGTGGCATTCCTCCAGGTCCTGGATCGTTTACACGCCAGATGATGGATTTATAGTTTTTTTATTTTTACTCTTTGTGTTATTTATGTTATGTTGTACAGTTTTTCTCATTATTTTACATAAAATGTTATTCTCAGTTATTTTTGGGTTTATCTTCATCTTGCTTGGTGTATTAATAGTGTTTGGTATGTGATTAATGTTTGTTGAGAGTGTACATGTGTGTTATGTCACTTCTGACTGTATATATGCTGTATGCTATTGATATGTTGGCGTTTGTGTAGGTGTTTTAAAAAAAAAAAAAAGTCAGTGAAACACAGAGATAAACATATACAAACACACATATCATTATCATTGTTGTAATAATTGCTTGAAAATAAACAACCCCCCCCCCCCACACACACACACACACACACACATACAGATTTGAAAACTTTTTTAAATCATTTTTTAATTATAATGGGGTATTGGTTTGTATTTCTGCCTTCAATACCAAAATTTAAAAAAAAAAAAAAGTAAAATAAGGTATTTCGTCAAGGGTCCCTAGACTAAACTACTGATAACAGACACACTAAACTAAAAAAAAACAGCAAACCAAACTATTACTGAAACAAAAATGAAATGTTCATAGACAGTTATCTACCTTTATGTATAGCTTCATCCACGGAACACTTCCCTCCAGTGACATGAAGTAGTTAGCATAAATTTCCCGCATAGCCTGTCCTGCCACTCCAGGTATTCCATGCTGGGTGTTGTCTAGAGGGATGGATGAGGTAGGCATACATTGTTCCAGGTCACCATAAAATGTCGTTAATCCAGGTAGAGTTGTGATAGTTGTGAAGGATGACACAAGCTTGAATCACCAACCTTAAATTATCCGGATCCATCTGAATCAAAGAATGTAACATCTGCCATTTTCTGCTAAGAATGCCAAAAGAGCACTCCACATACCATCCTGCTCTTGTGAGACCGTCATTAAAGATTCGCCTGGGGACAGTCCAAAGCCTTTGTGTGCCACGATCACAAATAGTGCTGGACTTCTGGTAGATCCTGGCAGTTGCCTTGGTGCTGAAAGGGCAAGCTGGTTGGTCTGAAGCCATTCACCCATTCTGGAAGCCCTGAGTATGGCAGCGTCAGCAGAATTTCCATATGCCCCAATATCCACAATTATAAACCAACAGTTGCTGTCAGCCAATGTTAACACCACCACCGAGAAATACTGATTATAATTGAAGTAAAGGGACCCTGAGTGAGGGCAGCTTAAAAAGAATGTGTTTCCCATCCAAGGCACCCAAATAATTTGGAAACTGCGCAGTGTTATAGAATCCATCTGCAATTTTAACCAAGTCTTCAGCCTTGGGCTGGGGCATCAGCACAGTCATCCGTACAATTTCATAAATTGTAGAGTAACCCACCAAAACCAGAAACTCATAGTGCAGTGAGGAAAATGATTATCCTGTTGCTAGGAATGTATTAAAAAAAACAAGAAAAAAAAACATTTTTAGTAATTAACAAAACTCCTGCTGTATCCTGATTACATGACGGCAAGGGGGACAATTCTGAGACTCAGAATAAGCTGCTGCTCCAGAGAAATACACCGTCTCATGTTGGTGCCCTGGAAGTTGAGTCCAGGAAACAGATCCTCCAGAATATGATCAAAAGCTGGAATAGACATGCGGCAGTAGTTCTGAAACTTCTCCGGGTGCTGAGGCAAGTCATGACACAGGGTATGGAAACTTTCTTTGGAGCGACGTTGTGAGACAATAGGGTGAACCCAAAATCTCCTCGTCTTTCTCTGCAGCTCTTCAAGTATTGGTGCTTGCTGTCCGAATCGCTGTGACACCAGCCAGTACAGGAAAATATGATCCACATGATCAAATGACATTTTTGCAGTGATAAACCACAAAAAATACAGCAAGATCAGCATAGAACAATGACACAGCTCTCAACAGAGCAAAAATGCCAAGAAAATGGCTGCCAAGCAATCAGATGAGTTTTTTTAGGTGCAGGGACAAGCTGGGACGTCATTAGATGTGTTATTGGAACCCGAACTGGGTTCAACATTCTGATTGTCAAGCGGTGCCAAATTATAAAATTATAGAATATATATATAGATATATTGTGAGGATGTGAACCTAGAGGGCGCTAAGGAGCGACCCAGGCCAGCCCTGAAAAGGCCCTCAGCCACACCTTTGGGTGTGGCGCGTAACTCCAGAGGGGCTGGAGTATCCTGCAGGAAGCAGGAGATGGTGGACCAGCTAAGGACAGAGAGAGAGGCTCTGTCCCAGAAGGGCTGGGGTCCACAGGGGACTGTTGCTGGAGCTGAGCAATAGTCAGGACAGTTAGGGGCTCAAGGAGTGAGTTAGGCCCTAACTGTGGCCTAGGTTTTTTGTTGTTTTGCTATGTTGCAGTTAACCTGAATAAAGCCACTTTTATTTTACACTTGGACCGTCTGAACGCTATCTTTCCGGCGCCCAGTACCACGAACCACTGCTGTCCAGACCAGGAGCCTGCCGCCATTTGAGATTAATTCCCCCAAATTGTCACTATATATATATATATATATATATATATATATATATATATATATATATATGTATATATATATATATATATATCTATGTATCGTGAGTTCACAGAAATGACCAGTCAAACACAGGAAGTGTGCTTAAGGCTATTTCCTCTTTATTTGTTCATACAACATAAACCTTTATATTAATCAAAAGTAGACGTGGCTAAAACATAAGTTTGTGCCCAGCAACATACATCATACAATCCTGATTGGTTTTTGGTTTTCTATCCCCTCCCCAGTGTTTAATTGCAAGCTAGCATTTTATATCTCTGTCTAACATGTTGCAAGAGATCATAAGTTCTGATGTTCTTATATTGAAATAGAATAAACAACTTCTCAAAAGCAGAAGTAAATGAAGACATTATTGCGACATGGTATCTTTCCATAAGCTTGAAGTCAAAATGACAGTATATTTCTACAACATTTTCCCACCTTTTGTGATTTCAACACAATAACCTGCTCAATATACCTGTATTTCAGTTTTAAAAAAAAACTGCCGGACTTCAATTCTTTTTCTTCACCAGATTCCAGGTCATGTGAACATACTATTGTGGGGAATATCACAACATCCTGGTTTCTTGCACCTGTTGACATGTGCACACATATATGTCTCTTTCTCATGAATATATTTCTCTGTATGTCACAATAGCATAAACAAAGCAATAGTATATGAATGATACCTTGTACAATATTAGTTACATTTAGCAACCTCAAGATTATATATCTGCATTATATATAGCATTATGTATGTATGTATCTTTCAATGAACATGGGTTTAAAAGCGTCTGGTGTTTCCCTGGCTCAAGAGGTTCTGTCAAAGTTAATCTGGAACCTGTCCTCCCATTTTCAGAATTCCAACAACACTCCTGGGTACCCAACGCAGTCCCCTTATACACAAGGACCTGAGTGCATCCCGGGATTTCGGTCAGGTTTACCTGCAACCGTGGTGAGGTCACCCACCCTGCTATCGGCAAAGGGACACTTGTCTTTCCATTTAGGATCATTAGGATAAAATACATCATCATCACACTCAGCAGTAAACAATTCAGTTTCAGTCAGGGGTGCGGCTAATCAAGGCATAGTGGTAACAGATACCAGGCTATGGGTGCAGATCCAACAGTCATTAGGTTTTTTTCTCAAGATCCATATCCTTTATCAGGACCTGGTGGTGTCCCAGTTTATTGTCCCATTTGTCCTTAAGAATGTCATCCAGTGGGGACACCACCGTGACAACAAGGCTTTCCTTGTAGGTTCACAGCTGTACTGGTTCTCAGCAGGACCTGGAAGGGACAGTCAATTCGAGGCCCTTCTCACGTGTCTCTTTATCACCATCCAATCTCTCTGGGTTGTAGGTTATAGGTTCCTTCCACTAACTCAGAATCTGGAAGGAAGGAGAAAACTCGAGAGTGTACATTAGACAAATGTTTTTGGCAATCCATCACATAGTCAGTCAGCACAGAAAAGACAAATACAAGTGACAATACTCTCCACTACTCTGGGGACGGTACGGGGTATGGAACACTTGCTGTATCCTAACAGCCTTTATTATTTCTATAATTACCTGTCCTATAACGTGAGTTACATTATCACTTTGATGGTCTCAGGGATCCCATACCTGCACACTACTTCTCTGAGTAGTCTGTCTGCAGTCTCTTTTGTGGTGGCTTTCTGCACCAGAAATGCCTCAGGCTATCCTGGAGAGATCAATACACACAAGCACTTACTCATACCTTCCCACCTTTGGTAACTGTATATAGTTAACCTGCAATCTCTGGAACAGGTACAAGGGCTTCGGGGTGTTTCTGAGAAACCTTTTATTTTTTGGCCTACGTTGTGTTTGACGCATGTTATGCAGGCTTACATGGATCTGACCGCAGTGATGCTAAAACCTGCAGCTAACCATCATTTGTTCACCAGGTCACACATGGCTTCTTTCGAGTGGTGCACTTCAGCTGCTTGCGCTATCATTGGGAACAATGCTCTCAGTAAACATACTCTCTTACCACTGGCCATCAGGGCTTGTTCATCCTTTTTCCCTTTCCTTGCTGTTCCCAAATCTTCTTTTCTTCTAGGCCGTTTTGGTCCTGCAGTGTTTTTAGAACCTGTAAAGAGAGCTGAGAGTTTTGGTCCAGTGTAGTGACCACCTGTATTGAGGCATGTTCCCTAGGCTATCCTGCAGCTCTTTTGGTGGCAGAATCTGCCCACACGCCCTTTCTTTTATATCAGCCTTGGTGTGCCCTTTGACTTTGACTTTACCCACCTGTTCGGGCAGCAGCAAGGTCTCCATCACCTCCTGAAATACTTTTTTTTTAGGCTTAACATCAAATGCACAGAAAGCTCTTGCTCTCCAGACCAGACCATAGTCCTGCTATACCAAAAGCACAGCGGGCTTACCCTCAGCCATTTTACACTGTTTCAGTTAGTGTTTTTAGTTTAGCTTCTTGAGCTGAGACCTGTGGGTTCTGCTTGGTTTACCCTTGTTTTACCTCGTGTTCAGTGAACTTGGCATATCTGGTGTAGAATTTGCCATTTTTCCCAAATCGAGAACCATCTACAAAAGAACTCTAAATCAGGGTTAGCAATAGGTTCATCATTTACATGACCAAACCCAATAGCTTCTTGTGGCATACAATCATGTTGTTGTATATTGTCAACAGAAAATACTTGTGTGTGTATATACAGTATATGAAAAACAAATGGATCCAAATGCATATATACATTCATATAATATATATCTATATATATAGATATAGATATATATTAATGAATTATAATGTATAAGCTATGTAATAAAGTCAATAAGTTTATAGAAAAAAAACATAAATGTTATAACCAATTTCTAGAGATTACTGAAGGCTACTCCTCAAAAACAGAACAAGAAAATCCAACAGTGTTTTTTTTTTTCAGTAAATTCAGTATTCTACAACTTCCAACTTCTACACAATGCAGAATTATAAACAATTCAATTAGCAGGAAGTGTGTAAGAGACAGCCAATGTTGTCCTAAGCTTTATTTGTCTGTATAAACTGTTAATGTTGAATGTATTTCTGTGATTCTGTTCCTTTAAGACAGCAGCCATTGTAATTGTGACATGATGCTGGAGTGACTCACCCCCTTTTATGTCAGCTTGCCTGTTCTGCAGACAGAATGTGAGCAGAGAAGCAGGAAGTGACGAGACAGAGAGCAGCAGCCATCATAGCAAGTGTTGTATTGAACTGGTGTGGAGATTTTTTCTGTACAGCTAAGCTGTATCTTGGTCCAGAGACAAACAGAGTGTAAAGAGACAACAGGACTAGTGAGTCCACGTGAAAGGAACTGTACTCAGTGGCTGATCAGTGAGACTGACATTGTGACTGTGTATATGGATACCACAGATAGAGACTCGCAGTGCTGTTGATGTACTGGACAACACCTGCTAAACCCCGGCTTACATCCCAGCTCAGTGTATGGATTCGGCAGGACTGTCAGTGTGCTGAGTGGAATCTGCTGTTGGATTACATTGCATTCATTGGGTTTCCCTGTTAAAGAGGACTTCATTTCTCCCAAGATCCTGATAACAGTGAGGAGAGGACGTTTCACTATAAAAGAAAAGACCGACTTTGGGCCCCACCGCGCGCTTCTACGGACTGTAAGCGGTCCACCTGGACCACTGGGGAAAAGGGGGTGCACCCAAATGTGATGTCAGGGTCAGTTAGGGATAGTTTTGAGTATATTGTTCATTCAGTGTCCATACTGCAGAATTGGACAGAGTAAAAGTAGAAACCATTGCAGAATTTGCCTTGAAATTGTTCATGCTATATTGTATATTTTGCTTGTCTTTATCCCTGTCATTTTACCTTCAAATAGCCTTTATTAACTTATAGTAAATATATATTCTTTTCTTGAACTACCGCGTGTGCGTTCATTTCTGGTTGCGGAGACCAAACCACCTGCCTTGCTCTCGGTTCACAAATTGGCGTAGTCGGCAGGATCCGCTTACCAGAATGGACGGTGACGCACCCGTTAGAGAGAATGATGCTGGAGGAAGAATGCCAGCAGGGGCTATAATGAGTCAGTTAGCTAAATTTGATGGCAATAATATGTCAGTGAGTATGTGGGTGGAACAGATACAAATGATACAGCGAATGTACCAGACCGCACCAGAAGTACTAGTAGAGCTAGCAATATTGACATTACAAGGGGATGCTAAGACCACAGTGATACTGAGGCCATTTGAACAAAGGCAGACATTTGAGCAAGTAGTCCAGATTCTAGAAACCATCTATGGAGAAACTGCATTGCTGGGGTCTCTGCAGGCTCGGTTCTTCCAGAGGGTACAACAGGAGAATGAAAGCCTTCCCCAATATGCAAATGCCCTACAAGAACTGCTCCGAGATATTCAAGGGAAGGAAAGAGGGGGCTCGCCAGCCTTCTGTAACCCTGATCGGACTCTCCGTGACCAGTTTGTCCTGGGGATACGTGACGGCAGTTTAACTGTGACTATGCAGGATTTTATACGACGAGAGACTGATGCTAAATTCCATGATGTACAGGTAGAGGCCATCTCCCGTGCCAATAGTATGGTCCCGAGGCCCCAGACTGCAGTTGGAGTTACTTTGTCACAGGGGGCTAGTTCTGGCTCAGAGACAGTAGAAAAAGGGACGGTTAAAGAAATTCTCACAGTAATGCAGAAACTGCAAGAACAAATGGAACACTTGCACACCCGTTGTGATGAACATTCTATGAAAATTGCAGACTTCCAGAAAACTGGAGGTGAAAGGGTGAGCCGTCCATACCCAGAAAATCAGAATCACCCACCACCCCGCTGGAGGGATGAGGATAGGACCTACCGAAGGGGTCCAAATCATTTAGTGCAGTGCTCAGGAGAAATCGAAGGGGCTTACCGAAGGGGCCCAAACAGATGGCCAGAACGACGGGAGATACGCTGCTGGGAGTGTGGACGGATGGGCCACGTTGCTGCTAGATGTCCAGAGCAGCGACAAACTTATGAGAGACCGCCGTTAAACTGAAGTCCCCTGCTGCTGTAGGGCGTGTAGTAGGGGAGACTGACAAGAAGACTATGTGGGGAGAATGCCCTAATGATGACCTGATCGCTGCAAGTCCTGTTATACAGGTGGAAATGGAGGGTATTCCGGTTACCGGGATGATTGACACGGGTTCCCAAGTAACGACCTTGAGTAGAGACTGTTATGAACGGTACTTCCAGCAACATGTGAAATATGATCCCCATACATTCATACGAGTGGTCGCAGCTAACCAGTTACCAGTTCCAGTCGTGGGAGTGGCCTGGATGAATGTCCGGGTATGTGGCCAAGATCTAGGTAGGAAAGGCATTGTGGTGGTACAGGAGTCACATGAAGTAAAGGTCCCTGTCATTTTGGGGATGAATGTGTTAAAAGAATTAGATCAGATCCTCTTTGAAAAGAAAGGTCACGGTTATTGGAAAGAAACCACCACCCATCGGCCTACTCAAACAGCTTTCCAGCGGCTGATCCGGACATGTGGCTTACAGAAAAGTTCGGATGCACAACGTCCTCTGGCTCGAATTTCAGTTCCTTTGCATACAAAAGTTACACTGCCACCCAGTCAGGAGACAATAGTGTCCATGCCCGTAGGCACCTGTCGGAAACTAGAGGGCATAGCTGTGTTGGTAGAACCACTGCAGGCAGCCGAAGGAGGTGTTGATCCACTAGTGGCCCGTTCCTTGGCAATAGTTCGCAATGGAAGAGTACCACTTCGATGTGTAAACACTCAGGACCAGAGTGTGGACCTGACCCCAGGGAGGCAGCTGGCTAACATCTATGTGACTCCGGAGGAAGTAAGGAAAGTAACTCCAATGCAGCTGAAGCCGACTGAAAGGGATGAGTGGACCGTAATTGTGTCCATGGGAGAAGATGAGGAACCCACCTCTGAATGGAATGGCCGTGCAATTCGAGAACAGATGAAGATGGATGCAAGTTCATGTTCTCTGGAAAGGGTGCAGAAGGTAGATGAGCTGTTATGGGAGAACCGAGCCGCCTTTTCACGGTATGCTGAAGATTTTGGATGTACCACAGGGATCTACCATGAGATTCCCACAGGAGACACCCCTCCAATTAGAGAGCGCTACCGACAAATTCCTCCACAGTTGTATCAGGAAGTAAAAGAACTGTTAGCTAAGATGCTACAGGGTGGGATCATCCAAGAAAGCCAGAGTCCCTGGGCAGCTCCTGTGGTGTTAGTAAGAAAAAAAGATGGGTCCATCCGATTTTGCGTAGACTATCGGAAGTTAAACGCTTGCACCGTACGAGATTCCTACCCCTTGCCACGGATTGAGGAGTCCCTCTCAGCGCTGGGGAGAGCCCGGTACTTCTCCTCACTAGATCTGGCTAGTGGGTATTGGCAGGTGCCGATGGCCACAAAAGACAAGGAGAAGACGGCATTCATCTTGCCCATGGGACTATACGAATTTAACCGGATGCCCTTCGGGTTGACAAATGCACCCGGAACGTTTCAGCGGTTGATGGAGAAATGTCTCGGTGACTTCAACTTTGAGTTCACTCTCATCTACTTGGATGACATTATAGTGTATTCTGCGACCTTTGAAGACCATCTCCACCAGTTGGGGCAAGTATTTCGAAGATTGCGGGAACATGGGCTCAAATTGAAACCCAGTAAATGTCGGTTGTTCCAATCTGAAATTGATTACTTGGGTCACCGCGTATCAGGAGAAGGGGTGAGACCATCAAGAGACAAGATAGCGGCTGTTCAAGATTGGCCAATACCGACTACCCTGCGAGAAGTGAGGGCGTTCCTTGGAGTAGCCGGTTACTATCGACGGTTTATTAAGGATTTCGCCAAGGTAGCAGCACCACTTAATGCTCTCCTACGAGGCACATCCGGTGGTCCAAAGAACCGGTCCGTGAAGTGGGGACCTGAACAGGAACAAGCCTTCCAGGCATTAAAGGATGCACTGACAACAGCCCCAATCTTGGCATATGCTGATTACCACTTGCCGTTCCAGCTGTATACGGATGCAAGCCTGTATGGTCTTGGAGCAGTGCTTTCCCAGCTTCAGGATGGCCAGGAGAGGGTCATAGCGTACGGCAGCCGGTCTTTGAGAGATTCTGAAAGAAACCCCGAGAATTATAGTTCATTTAAGTTGGAGCTGTTGGCACTGGTATGGGCCATGACCGAGAAATTCTCTGAATATTTGACCGGTGCTGAAGTTTTAGTACTGACTGACAACAACCCACTAGCTCACCTGGAAAATGCCAAGCTCGGGGCGTTAGAGCAGAGGTGGATAGCCCGAATGTCTAAGTTCAATTACCGCATTAAGTATCGGTCCAAGACAGAGAACCAGAATGCTGACGGACTTTCTAGGGTAACCGCCCAGACCCCCACAGTAGACGTGGATCATGAGTTGGAGCATGTGGAGGTGCCCGACTTCAGCAGATTTTCACAGGCCTTGGCCGCCGCTAATCAGTTTGAGATGGAGGGATCTGAAACGGCTCCTTTCTTTGGTCCCTCACGACAGGAATGGGCACAGATACAACAGACCCATGAGGGGCTGGCACAGATGATCAAGTGTGTTGAGAAAGGCCAGAAGCCCTGTAGAGAGGAAAGAGAACGACTGACACGTGAGATATTATCTGTTCTGAGTCAGTGGGAAAAGTTGGAGATGAAAAATGGAGTGCTATGCCGAAAGGTCTATTTACCTTCTGAGATCGACATTCGATACCAAATTGTGGTGCCTAGTGAACTGGCTCGCTCGTTGGCAGTTGAGGCTCATAATAAGAATGGACATTTTGGTCATGAGAAGACCTTTCGTTGGTTACAGCGACTGATTTACTGCCCTGGTCTTCATCAAATGGTCGAAGAAGTATGCCGCAGCTGTCGAACTTGTGAGATCCATAAGGCACTAGAACAGAGAGCTGCCCTGCAAACCATCGTGACCCAGGAACCTTTAGAAATCGTCATGATAGACTATCTAATGGTTGGCCCATCCAATAGCGGACATCAGTATTGCCTCGTAATGGTGGATCACTTCACCAAATTTGCGGTGGTAACCGCCACCAAGGACCAGACAGCTGAGTCAGCAGCTCGTGCTCTGTGCCAAGATTTCATTCGAGTATATGGGTGCCCTAAACGCATCCACTCCGACCAGGGTGCCTGCTTTGAGGGACACGTAATGAAAGAAGTTCAACGTATCTACGGGATAAAGAAGTCGCACACGACTCCATACCACCCTCAGGGAAATGGGGCCTGTGAAAGATTCAACAGAACTCTGCTACAGATGCTGCGGACTCTGGAGGAAGACAAGAAGTTACAGTGGCCTCAGTTCTTGTCTGAAATGGTGTGGGCCTATAACAATCAGGTCCATTCTACAACGGGGTACTCTCCTTATACACTTCTCTTTGGGCGGTCTGGGCGAAGTATAGGAGAATTACAGTTGAATGATGTGGATGGGTTCCCTCCGAGGGATCCAACCTCTTGGGTGCGGGCGCACCGGCAGAGACTTGAGACGATCCATCGATTGGTGCGGCAGCGCCTGCAAGAACATCCCCATCCTGATAAGACCCCAGTGCAAGAAGCACCATTGCAACCAGGCGACCTGGTGCTAGTTCGTGTCAAGAAACCCCAAGGGAAATTGGAAAGCCGATGGGAGGCTTTGCCGTATCGTGTTGTTGGCCGCAAGTATGCGAATGGGCCAGTGTACCAGGTCCAGAAAGAAGGAACTGATTGTGTTCGAGTACTTCACCGAAATATGTTGCGCCTGTGTCATTCTGAAGGGACAAATCATGATGGGCCTGCCAATGTGAATGAGCTCCCACAGTCAGAGAATGGAGGTGCGGAATGGGCCTCCGACGAGGAGGATGATTGTTGGCCGATCCCTGCTCCTGGGGATGTTCCACCTGTGACTACTGTATCTCCGGCCTGTGCCCCCTCTGGTGCGGAATCCGCTGGTCCTTCTCAGCCCATAGCTGCAGCACCCCATAATATACCACCGGTCCTCAGACGGACCACTAGGCCAAATGCTGGTATTCCCCCTGTTCGGTATGCGCAGGATGAGTTTGTTTGGCCTGCCATACATCGGTATACTACCACCCTGTGCATAAAAGTACAACCCTCTGGATATACAGTCATAGGCAGGGACTGCCAATCTTAAAGTGGGGGGGGAATATGTAAGAGACAGCCAATGTTGTCCTAAGCTTTATTTGTCTGTATAAACTGTTAATGTTGAATGTATTTCTGTGATTCTGTTCCTTTAAGACAGCAGCCATTGTAATTGTGACATGATGCTGGAGTGACTCACCCCCCTTTTATGTCAGCTTGCCTGTTCTGCAGACAGAATGTGAGCAGAGAAGCAGGAAGTGACGAGACAGAGAGCAGCAGCCATCATAGCAAGTGTTGTATTGAACTGGTGTGGAGATTTTTTCTGTACAGCTAAGCTGTATCTTGGTCCAGAGACAAACAGAGTGTAAAGAGACAACAGGACTAGTGAGTCCACGTGAAAGGAACTGTACTCAGTGGCTGATCAGTGAGACTGACATTGTGACTGTGTATATGGATACCACAGATAGAGACTCGCAGTGCTGTTGATGTACTGGACAGCACCTGCTAAACCCCGGCTTACATCCCAGCTCAGTGTATGGATTCGGCAGGACTGTCAGTGTGCTGAGTGGAATCTGCTGTTGGATTACATTGCATTCATTGGGTTTCCCTGTTAAAGAGGACTTCATTTCTCCCAAGATCCTGATAACAGTGAGGAGAGGACGTTTCACTATAAAAGAAAGGACCGACTTTGGGCCCCACCGCGCGCTTCTACGGACTGTAAGCGGTCCACCTGGACCACTGGGGAAAAGGGGGTGCACCCAAATGTGATGTCAGGGTCAGTTAGGGATAGTTTTGAGTATATTGTTCATTCAGTGTCCATACTGCAGAATTGGACAGAGTAAAAGTAGAAACCATTGCAGAATTTGCCTTGAAATTGTTCATGCTATATTGTATATTTTGCTTGTCTTTATCCCTGTCATTTTACCTTCAAATAGCCTTTATTAACTTATAGTAAATATATATTCTTTTCTTGAACTACCGCGTGTGCGTTCATTTCTGGTTGCGGAGACCAAACCACCTGCCTTGCTCTCGGTTCACAAGTGTGCGTAGTAAATACTCAAAATATATCAGCAGATCAGCAGAGAAGCCAGAAACCTTACATAAGGGATCCAGTCTATCCCCTGATCTTCATAGCAAAAATTATGCACAAAAGACATTACAGCATAGCAGATATGTGAATGACTTCTAATTCAGTCAGCGCTGAAACACAAGAATTTGTCACATGACAGTCTTTTGATTAACCCCGTAAGGACCCAGCCCAAAAGTGCGTTAAGGACCAGGCCTCGTTTTTCAAAACTGACATGTGTCACTTTATATGGCAATAACTTTGAGACGTCTTAACTTACACAAGTGATTTTGAGATTGTTTTTTCGTGACACATTGTATTTCATGTTAGTGGTAAACACTAATGAATATTTTTGTATTTATTTATAGAAAAATAGGAAATTTGATGGAAATTTTGAAAAAAATCGCAATTTTCAAAATGTGAAATGCTCTGCTTTTCAGATAGATAGTCATACCACCCAAATACATTAATACATATTATCTACCATATCTCTGCTTTATATCGGCATCATCTTTTAATCGTCCTGTAATTTATTTTGGATGTTAGAAGGCTTACAAGTGTAACAGCGATTTTGCAGATTTACAAGAAAATTTCCCAAACTAATTTTTTAGGGACCACTTCAGTTCTGAAGAGGATTATAAAGGCCTATATATTAGAAACCCCCATAAATCACCCCATTTTCAAAACTGCACCCCTCAAATAATTCAAGATAACATTTGGGAAGTTTGTTAACCCTTTAAGAATTTCACTGGAATTAAAACAATATGGAGGTGAAATTTAGACATTTAATTTTTTCCCACTAATTCCTTAATTTAGCCCTAAAATTAACACATTCACAAAGGGTTAAAGGAAAAAATGCATCTCACAGTTTGTTATGCAATTTCTCCCGAGCATGGAAATACCCCACAAGTGGGTGTAAACTGATGTTTGGGCAAATGGCAGCGCACGGAAGGGAAGGAGCGACACTGGGCGTCTGAAAAGCAGATTTTGCTGGAATAGTTTTCAGGTGCCATGTCTCATTTGCAAAGCCCCTAGAGTACCAATACAAAGGAAAACCCCAAAAAGTGACCCCATTTTGCAAACTACACCCCTCACAGAATTCATATAGGGGTATAGTGAGCATTTTGACCTTACATTCGTTTCACAGATTTTGCTAACACTGGGATGTATAAATGAAACATTACAAAAATGTCACTTTATCCCCAAAGTTTTCATTTTCACAATGGGTTAAAGGAGAAAAAGCACCCCACAGTTTGCAAAATAATTGCTCCTAAACACAGCAATACCCCATATGTGGTCGTAATCTGCTGTATGGGTACATGGCAGGGCTCAGAATGGAAAGAGCGCTATTTAGCTTTTGGAGAGCAGATTTTGCTGGAATAGTTTTCAGGTACCATGTCGCATTTGCAGAGCCCCCAAAGTACCAATACAGTGGAAACCCCCTAAAAGTGACCCCATTTTGGAAACTACACCCCTCACAGAACATATTAAGGGACATAATGAGCATTTTGACCCTACAGCTGTTTCACAGATTTTATTAACATTGGGACATTAAAATGAAAAATTACTTTTTTTCCAATAAACCGTCAATTTAGCCCCAAATTTTTCATTTTCACAAGAGGACAAAGGAGAAAAAGCTCACCAAAGTTCGTTACACAATTTCTCCTGAACACAGAAATGCCCCATATGTGGTTGTAATCTGCTGCATGGGTACATGGCAGGGCTCAAAATGGAAAGAGCGCTATTTAGCTTTTGGAGGGCAGATTTTGCTGGAATAGTTTTCGGATGCCATGTCGCATTTGCAGAGCCCCTAAAGTACCAATATAATACAAACCCCCAAAAAGTGACCCCATTTTGGAAACTACACCCCTTATAGAATTTATCTAGGGGTATGGTGAACATTTTGACCTCACAGCTGGTTCACAGATTTTATTAACAATGGGACATTAAAATGAAAAATTACTTTTTTTCCAATAAACCGTCAATTTAGCCCCAAATTTTTCATTTTCACAAGAGGACAAAGGAGAAAAAGCACCCCAAAGTTCGTTACACAATTTCTCCTGAACACAGAAATGCCCCATATGTGGTTGTAATCTGCTGCATGGGTAAATGGCAGGGCTAAAAATGGAAAGAGCGCTATTTAGCTTTTGGAGGGCAGATTTTGCTGGAATAGTTTTTGGATGCCATGTCGCATTTGCAGAACCCCTAAAGTACCAATATAATGGAAACCTCTCAAAAGTGACCCCATTTTAGAAACTACACCCCTCAAGGAATGTATCAAGGGGTATTATCATTTAGAGCCTAAAAATGCTTCCCAAAAATTAATGTACAAAGTGAAAATTAAAGTTTTTAAAGAAATATCCAATTTCAGTGCCTAATATGTTGCGACCACTTTGTGGCATCAGAGACATGCACTCCTAAAACTATTAAGTGGGATATCCCGGGGACAAAAAAATTATATATGTGGGTATAAACTGCTGCTTGGGCACGCAGCAGGGCTCAGAAGGGAAGGAGCACTGTGGTTTTTTTTAGCTTTTGGAGTACAGATTTAGAGGGACTTTCTGGTCGCCATGATATTTTTGCAGAGCCCTGGAGGTGCCAGTAAATTGGAATTCCCCAAGAAGTGACCCCCATTTTGTAGGGGCAATTTTAGGGTCTCTGCAAATGTGACATGGCGTCCAAAAAAACAACAATCTAAATATGCGCTCCAAAAGCACATAGCGCTTCTTCACATTTGCGCCCTGCTGTGTGCCCAAATGACAGTTTATGCCCACACGTATGACACTGGTGTACCCAGGATAACGTACTTAACAATGCCATATGTGGGTATAAACTGCTGTTTGGGCACAGCCGGGCACAGAAGGGAAAGAGCGCTATTTTGGTTTTTAGAGCACAGTTTGCTTTTTGGACACCATGCCACTTTTGCAGAGACCATGAATTGTCAGTAAAGTGGAATCCGCAGACATGTCACCCCATTTTGGAAACTATACCCTTCAAGGGATTTATCAAGTGGGGTAGCGAGCATTATTAACCCTTAAGTGTTGCATTCTTTTAATTTCCAAAAATGAATGCGCAGCTGATAATGAAAAGTTAAAAATGAAATTTTTCTATAGATACGCCATTTCAGTGCCCGATATGTTGTGCCCAGCTTATGTCTGCACAGACACACACTCCAAAAACTGGTGATCGGGGATCCCGGGCACAACAGCTTTTGGAGCGTTCATCTCTGATACAAGCCGGGCACAACATATTACGCACAGAAATGTCGTATTCCTGGAATAATTGTCATTTTCACCTTTCACCATCAGCTGCCTATTCATTTACGGATAATAAATTATAGCAACACTTGGGGGTTAAAAATGCTCACTGTACCCCTGGATAAATTCCTTCAGGGGTGCAGTTTCCAAAATGGGGTGACATGTCAGGGGATTCCACTGTACTGGCATTTCAGCTCTGCAAAAGTGCAATGGCGTCCAAAAACCAAATAGCGCTCCTTCCCTTCTGTGCCCGGCTGTGCCCAAACAGGAGTTTATACCCACATATCACATTAAGTACCTTATCCTGGGTACACCAGTGTCATACATGTGGGTATAAACAGCGGTTTGGGCACACAGTAGGGCAAAGAAGGGAAGGAGCGCTATATGGCTTTTGGAGCGCAGATTCAGATGTTTGGGATCTGGATGCCATGTCATGTTTGCAGAGCCTCTAAAGTACCAGTAAAGTGGAATCCCCTAGGGAATGACCCCATTTTGAAAACTGCACCCCTCAAAGAATTTATCAAGGGGTGTAGCGAGCATTAGTATCCCAGACGTGACTGCACAGCGGATGGGGAAAAGTGAATATGTAATCTGTGCGTAGTACATTGGGTACACTAAATTCCCTACTATTTCCCCAGTAGTTCCTATTATTGGGGGGTCACTCTGGGGGTCACTTCTGGTTTATTATCCCTCGTAAGCTCTAAATCTGGGGTGTACCCTAATATACGCTCGCACAGCTTATACATTCCCTTCCTGCCGCAGCCAGTTATGCTCTAATGATTTGGCGATTTTTGGGGTTTTTGTCTTCACATTGTACGAGTTATATTTTCTTTATTTCTCTGGTGATGTAGCCATATGAGGGCTTGTTGTTTTCAGGGTGAGATGTATTTTTTAATGACATCATTTTTAGGTGCTTACAACTTATTAAATAAATTTTATTAACTCTTTCTTGGTGGATTAAAAAACAACCCCATCAATTCTGGCACTGCGTTTTATCTTTTAAATTTTTCACCATGCAGCGTAGAGCATAAGTAACATGTTATCTTTATTCTGCGGGTCGGTACGATTACGGCGATACCTCATTTATAATGTTTTTTTATGCAATACCAATTTTGCAGAACAAAAACCCATTTGGGGACATAAATTAATTTTTTTTGCATCGCCATCTTCTAAGATGCGTAGCATTTTTATTTTTCAGTTTAGAGAGTTGGTTTAGAGCTTATTTTTTGCGGTACAACCTGTGCTTTTTATTGGTACTGTTTTGGGGTACATATGACTTTTTGATCACTTTTTATGGCATATTTTGTAAGGTGAGATGGCGAAAAATCGTTACTTTTGGCGGGTTTTTTCTGTTTTTTTTCCCCCGACTTTCACCGTGTACATTAAATATGGTTTCAGTTTTATTGTACAGGTTGTTACGGACGCAATGATACCAAATATGTATTGTTTTTAATAATTTTTAGGTTTATTTTTTATATAATTCATTTTATATAGGAAAAGGGAATTTTTGGGGCTTTATTCTTTTATTAATTTTTTTTCACATACTTTATTATTTTTTTTTTCACTTTTTTTTACTTTTTCTTGTGTCCCATTAGGACATACACGTGTCTTGCAGCCTATACAGGAAGTCAGCGCTATGGAAACACAGCGCTGACTTCCTGATGTCTCGGCAGGATCAACCAGGTACTGGGGGCTCCAGGCAGCCTGGGGTCACTTGGCAGACCCCGGGCTGCACATTAGAGATATCGGCACCCCCCGATCTCGCCGTGGGGGGTGTCGGGGGGGGGTCGGCAAGACGGCGGAACCCCTTGGATGCCGCGGTCATGTTTGACCGCGGCATCCAAGGGGTTAAAACCGCCGATCGGAAGTTATGGCCGACCGGGGGTTATGGAGCAGGGTGTTAGCTGTCAGATACAGCTAACACCCGGTTCCCGATACCGCCCGCTCAGATAGTGAGCGGGCGGCCGGCCTCGGGCGTAGTATTACGTCCTGGTGCGCGAGTACCTAGCGCCCAGGACGTAATAGTACGTCCAAGGTCGTTAAGGGGTTAAACAACGTACACATACATGTTCATACGTGCTCCATCTATCAACCCGTGATCTCTTAACCTCTGCGTTGTCTCACTATCTTATTTCACTTTCCTGGCACCTTTTCATTGTATCAGCATCCTTCTTCTAGTAAATTTCTAGGCCAACCAGATTATAAACTTTATAATCAGCTAGATAATGCATAAATACATAGATACATAAACACAGCAATAATATTCATAATATTCCTTGTAATATTCCCATAAAATTTCCATCTAATCCCTTTGTGCCTTGAATTCTCGCACTAGGGATTTCACTTTAGAATAAAGATTCTCAAACCCTGCTGCTGTGGATTGTTCTGGCGACAGAGGGGGAGTTGGCCCTCTGTCCCTCTGTGCCCCCCCCCCCATACCCACGCTGTGCAGATCCAGAATCTTTTACTGTCACCTTTTTGCTCTTTTAGTGGATATGTTATTCACATAATATGGTATAAGACATAACTTCATGTTTGAATGTTTTCTTGAATATTTTCCTATACACATTGTCATTACAGCCTCATTAGTTTTCACAGGTTAACACAGCATCATATTCGGCTTGTGATTTTCTGCGTGTCCTGATCACGCTGGTCAGATACACTGTCCTTAAAAGCTGCTTGGCAATCACAATGTTTTGGTTATTCTCTGCAGAATGTCTGCAGAGCACTACAAACAGAATACAGGAATACAATTCAAGCAGATAGCAGTTAATACTGACACCAAAATTAGATATTACTATTTTGTACAATTTTCAGATATTTTTCACGGCAAATCCCACCTTTTGTAATTACCACAGGTGTTCAGAACCCCCGAGTTGTACTTCAGGTTACTATAAGGGCAAACTGCCAGACTTTAAAATTTCCTATACTGGATTCCAACCAAAAGTTGAACCCCTGTGGAACATCACAATATTCTACTTTCTTCTTATAGGGGATGTCTCTGGAAAGCAGATTTAATCTTACAAAAAGCATAAAAGTTAAATACTAGCATTGATATAAACAGAATTAATATTACAATTACAGGTTGGTATTCACACATATATACATATATACATATACACCCCAAACCTCATACCAGTGGTGTACACTGAGATGTTCTATAGCTGAACTTGTTACCTGCTATTACAGCAGACGGTTCTACCTTTTGTAGAGCGGCTTCACAATGAATTATTTCTCTTTGCACTATATCAGATTCTCTGAGTATTTTGGTAAGGTTGGTATATCTGGTAGGAATGCGGTATGTAATATTTCACACAGATATGGAGGATTGTATCATAACGTCTCTCCATGTAAGGTGTATTATATTAAACACTAATCCTGAGGAGGGTGAAGTCCCCCTTCAGGTCTGATTCTCTGAGTGAGGTGGGGGTGATTCATTATTTCCTGAGTTGCCATCAGCTCTAGAACTTCCTTCTTAGAGCTCTACACTGCCTTTTCACATTCCTGGTTTCCCACAATTGAAGCAGTAGATCACCTTTCGATTACCCATCCCATAACATGGGTTAATGTCAGCCACTGCAGGTTTGCGGGGTCTACTATCCAATTCTATCTCTTGAGCTAATTTACACAAAGTGGCTGGGTGGCTGTCCTCCATTCTGGCCTGGATTTTTGTATTGGTTTTCTCAATTGTCTTCCAAGCCCTTCCATGAAGTCAGAGGCTAACAACCTCAAATGTGACTTATTTTCTGCTTCATACCCCATATTTTTCCAAGCAGTGTACACTCTGTTGTAGAATTTTCCTACACTTTCCCCTCTGTCCTGTGTCATGTCTGTCAACTTGACTAATAATTCACTTTGTCTGCTTTCCACCCCTTTTTGCAATTGAGCAACATAGTCTTGTCCCGAAACATTGTCAAATAATATTCCATTAACATAGCATTATATTTTGGGGCTAAATCACATAACATGGTACTAGTCATGTCACCCATTCTAGCTTCAACCAACTGTTTCAGGTCATTCCATATGGCCCCATAACTTGTCTGTATTTGAGACAGTATTTTTACAAAAGGCAGGAGTCTAGTTTCTGGGTCTGGTAGGGTCTTGAGCTCGCCTAGAGGCTGAGCCATTTTACACAATGAGTCTGCAATGCCTGTTGTTATCTATATTAGTCAGTCCATCTCCCAGTAGCATATACTGGGGAAAATCATCAGAAAACCTAGGTAACACATGGGTCTTAACCCTTTCTTTTTGGGAAGTTTTCATTTCAGTCTCTTGCGGAGGGACATCAGAGGGTATTTTGGGGAAGTCAGAGAAATTAACCCTAATATAGTCTGTCTGTCTCAGTGAGCTGCCTGGTTCCTTTGTCTCAAGTCTGTCACTATCGTCACTGTTGTCAGAATTGGGACGATAGACCGAGATCGTCGTACAGTGTGTTGCCGTCCTGGCGCTCGAGTTCGACACATCGCGGATCGGGTTGATAGATTACTGGGTGGGGCTGGTGTGGATCCAGCAGTCATGGTGCACATTGGCACAAATGACAAAGTTAGCGGTAGGTGGAAGGTCCTTAAAAATGATTTCAGGGATCTAGGGAGAAAGCTGAAGTCAAGGACCTCCAAGGTAGTATTTTCAGAAATACTACCTGTACCACAAGCCACACAGGAAAGGAAGCAGGAGATTAGGGAAGTAAACAAGTGGCTCAAGAGCTGGTGTAGGAAGGAGGGGTTTGGGTTTCTGGAGAACTGGGCTGACTTTGCTGTGGGCTACAGGTTCTATGGCAGAGACTGGCTGCATCTCAATGGGGAAAGTGCAGTTGTGCCGGGGGAGAAGAGTGTTTAAACTAGGGACTGGGGGAGGGTAACAGATGTAGAGGGCAAGATAGTGTAGAAATGGAAAGAGGGCTAAATAATTTAACTGGGGGTGGAGTGGGGGTGGGGTTAGAACAGTCAATAGGCAGTGGAAGAGTAATGATAAAGATAAATCCATTAAATGTATGTACAGAATAGTAACGCCAGAGGTCTCACTAACAAGTGAGAAGTGAAGAAAATTATGACATGGTGGGGATAAGTGAAGAAATCAGGCGATACCTTTTAGAGGCTAACTGAGTATATTTATAAGTAAGCTTTCAGGAGTGCTCGCTCCCTTCATCAGACATGGTGTGATACAAGAACTGAAAATTAACAGATTTTTATACACATGGTTTTCAAAGCATTTTAGAGTCCTTAAAAAAAATTGCAATCTAAGTAGAGAAGTTATTTACAACAGGTCAAAAAAACAGTCTGGAAACTTGTGGTGCGTGACGGAGGGATCAGTAATTCTTGCTGTTATCTGTTTGCTATCAGGAGGTGATTTGTGTCCCTCACAGGTCATACATAGTGTGATTTGAAGCTGGCATGAATATTGAGTTCAGTTCATGGTTCAAACATAGTGTGACATGAAGCTGGCATGAATATTAAGTCCAAATTGCAGAGTTTGAAATTTTTGCATAAATTTGTACTCCATTTCTTTCCTTTTCTCCTGTGTCTTAAAATGTCCCATTAAAACCACAACCCACAAATCTTCAATAGAGTGGTTTTCTCCGGAGAAATGTGCGGCCACTGGGAGATGGTGGGGATAAGTGAGACATGGCTAGACTCTAGCTATGACTGGGCTGTAAATATACAGGGGTATATGTTTAGAAAGGAGCGTACCATTAGGAAAGGGGGAGTGGTTTACTTATACATAAAATCCTGCCTTAAGCCAGTCCTGCGTGAGGTCATTTGAGAGGAAAATGAATATGTGGAGCCCTTGTGGGTGGAAATTAAGGGGAGAACAAAGAATAATAAAATACTGATAGGGATCTGTTATAAATCTCCAAATATAATGGAAGAAGCTGAAAATGTACTAATAAAACAAATAGATGAGGCCGCAAAGCATAATAAAGTCATTATTATGGGGGATTTCAACTACCCAGATATCAACTGAGAGGTAGAAACCTGCAGGTCCAACAAAGGGAACAGGTTTTTGTCAGTGATAAAAGACAATTACCTATCACAACTAGTGCAGGACCCAACAACAGGCGAGGCACTTTTAGACCTAATTTTAACAAATGAACCTGACACATTGTCAAAAGTGGAGGTTGGGGGATATCTAGGTAATAGTGACCACAACATGATAAGTTTTCTTGTACACAGTGGCGTAACGATCGTGGGGGTGCAACCACGACTGGGCCCTTTGGGGTATGGAGCCCATGGCCAGCTGGAGATGGCCGGGGCCCCGGACCACTTTGATAGCGGTCAGGGAAAGCCTGGTTCCTCGACCGCTATACATACTGTTATTAGAAAGGGGCCCTGGCATATTGCCAGGCTCCTTTCCAATAGATGGCAGCCCAGGGGAGGTGACTGAAAATAATAAATACATATAATTCACCTCTCCTGGGCACAGTGATCTCTCCGGCGCTCTTCCGTCATGTGACTGAGTCCTGTTATTAGACCCCAGCAGTCACATGGGGCGCGGCCTCGTAATGACGTCAGTGCGCCCCCACGTGACCACTGAGGCCTAATAACAGGCCTCAGCAACGACATCTGAAGAGGGCCTGAAGATGCTGAAGATGGCAGGATGGAGTGAGGATGCCAAGGAAAGGTAAGGCAAGGTGAGTATGAATGTTTGTTATATTTAATCACCTTCCCTGGGTCTCCGATTATTATACTCTGGGGTCTGAGGAGACCACAGAGTATAATAATAGCACCGAAGTGGAGGGGGGCTGTTCGGAGCATATAATACTGGGTGGGAGCCAATGTGGAGCATATACTACTGGGTGGGGGCCACTGTAGAGCATATACTACTGGGTGGGGGCCACTGTGGAGCATATACTACTGTGTGGGGGCCACTGTGGAGTATATAATACTGGGTGGGGGCCACTATGGGAAGCATATAATACTGGGTGGGGGCCAGTGTGGAGCATATAATACTGGGTGGGGGCCACTGTGGGAAGCATATAATACTGGGTGGGGGCCACTGTGGGAAGCATATAATACTGGGTGGGGGCCACTGTGGGAAGCATATAATACTGGGTGGGGGCCACTGTGGGAAGCATATAATACTGGGTGGGGGCCACTGTGGGAAGCATATAATACTGAGTGGGGCCCCGTAACCATCACTATCAAGTATTTGCTGTAGGGAGGGCGTAGGGGGCTCGGACAAAGGTTTGCACCGGGGCTCAAAAGACTTTAGTTACACCACTGCTTGCACACATTAATAAGATGTTCAGTAGAGGGGGAACAAAAACACTAAACTTTAGGAAGGCCAATTTTAATCAGCTGAGAGAGGAGCTTAGCAGCATAAACTGGGACAATGTCCTCAAAGTGAAGGGAACACAAACAAAATGGGACATTTTCAAAAGCATTCTAAATAGCATTCTAAAACATATACTTTATGGGAATAAGTGGGCCAGAAATCATAGAAAACCGATATGGCTAACTAAAACTGTAAGGAGTTCAATGAGGGATAAAAAGGAAGCTTTTACAGTACTAAAACAAGAAAGTAGTGACGCAGCATTAAACTATAAAGAGAAAAATAAATTGTGCAAAAGACAAATAAAGGAGGCGAAGATAGAGGCTGAGTGAAAAATTGCCAAGGAAAGTAAGAATAATCCAAAATTATTCTTCAATTACATAAATAATAAAAGAATAAAACTGACAGTGTCGGCCCTCTCAAAAATAATCTGGGTATAATGGTGGAGGAGGATGCGGAAAAAGCACAACTATTAGGGCCGGTTCACATCTGTGTTCAGCTTTCCGTTCAGGGAGTCCACTTAGGGACCCCCCAAACGGAAACCAATACGCATAGAAAAGCGGTTACTTAAGGAAACCCGCAGACCCCATAGACTGTAATGGGGTCCGTGTGGTTTCGGCTTGGTTTCCGCACGAAGCAAGCGGAGAGAAAAGTGCTGTGGGGTTTCGCAGGTTTCCTTAGGTAACCACTTTTCTATGCGTATAGGTTTCCGTTCAGGGGTCCCCAAGCGGACTCCCCGAACGGAAAGCCGAACGCAGATGTGAACCAGCCGGACGGTAATGTTAACTCTGAGTTAAATGTCACCTGTTTAACCCAGGAGGAAGTGCGGCGTCGCCTTCAAAACACTAAAATAGAGAAATCACCAGGTCCAGATGGCATACACCCCCGAGTTCTGAGGGAATTATGCACGGTGATAGATAGACCCTTATATCTAATATTTAAGGATTTAGTAATGACTGGATCTGTTCCACAGGATTGGTGCATAGCAAATGTGGTGCCAATTTTCAAAAAGGGGTCTAAAAGTGAGCCTGGAAACTATCGGCCAGTAAGTTAGACTTCTGTGGTGGGTAAGATATTTGGAGGCTTTCTAAGAGATGCTATCCTGGAGTACCTCAATGTAAATAATCTTATAACACCCAATCAGCATGGTTTTATGAGGAATTGGTCCTGTCAGACTAATCTGATCAGCTTCTATGAAGAGGTCAGTTCAAGACTGGACATGGGTAATGCAGTGGACGTGGTGTATCTAGACTTTTCAAAGGCTTTTGATACTGCACCACATAAAAGGTTGGTATGCAAAGTGAGAGTGTTGGGCCTGGAGGAAAACATATGCATTTGGTTTCGCAACTGGCTCACCGATAGGAAACAGAGGGTGCTTATTAATGGTAAATATTCAGACTGGGTCACAGTCACCAGTGGAGTGCCACAGGGGTCAGTATTGTGTCCTCTCCTGTTTAATATCTTTTATTAATGACCTGGTAGAAGGTTTACAAAGCAGGGTGTCCATATTTGCAGATGATACTAAACTTTGTAAGGTAATCAAAAATAAGGAGGATAGCAGAATATTACAAGGGGATCTAAGGAAGCTGGAAGCATTGGCGGAGACTTGGCAAATTAAGTTTAATGTTGACAAATGTATGATTATGTACTTAATAGTAAATTACTGGGTAACACTGCCAATGAGAGAGACTTTGGTGGACAGTAAGCTTACCTTTAGTGACCAGTGCCAGGCAGCTGCTGATAAGGCAAATAAAATTATGGGATGCATCAAAAGAGGTATAGATTCTCATGACAAGAACATAGTTATGCGTCACTACAAATCACTGGTACGGCTACAATTAGACTATTGTGCACAATTTTGGGCCCCAGTATACAAGAAGGACATAATCGAACAGAAAGAGTGCAAAGAAGGGCAACCAAAATTATTAGGGGAACGGGTGGATTGGAGTACAACGATAGATTAACAAACTTGGGGTTATTCAGTTTAGAGAAAAGTCGTCTACGGGGAGATCTATTAACAATGTACAAATACATGAAGGGACAGCACAAAGAACTTTCTAATGATCTTTTTACTCCTAGGTCAGTGACAGTGACAAGGGGACATCCTCTACGTCTGGAGGAGATAAAGTTTTACCAGCAACGTAGAAGGGGATTCTTTACAGTAAGAACAGTGAGGCTATGGAACTCTCTGCCCCAGGAAGTGGTGATGGTGGATTCATTGAACAAGTTCAAAGAGGGCCTGGATGCCTTTCTCGAACAGAACAATATTACGGGTTATGACTGATTGCCAGATTGGAGTCAGGAAGGAATTTTTTTCCCCTGAAATGGGGCAATTGGCAAAAGCCTCATGGTTTTTTTTTGCCTTCCTCTGGATCAACACTGTAGGGGACTGTAGGGTTATAGGTTGGACTTGATGGACTGATGTCTTCATCCAACCTCATCTACTATGTAACTACAGTGGGGGAAAAAAGTATTTAGTCAGCCACCAATTGTGCAAGTTCTCCCACTTAAAAAGATGAGAGAGGCCTGTAATTGACATCATAGGTAGACCTCAACTATGAGAGACAAAATGAGAAAACATATTTAGAAAATCACATTGTCTGATTTTTAAAGAATTTATTTGTAAATTATGGTGGAAAATAAGTATTTGGCCAATAACAAAAGTTCATCTCAATACTTTGTTATATATCCTTTGTTGGCAATGACAGAGGCCAAACGTTTTCTGTAAGTCTTCACAAGGTTGGCACACACTGTTGCTGTTATGTTGGCCCATTCCTCCATGCAGATCTCCTCTAGAGCAGTGATGTTTTGGGGCTGTCGCTGGGCAACATGGACTTTCAACTCCCTCCAAAGGTTTTCTATGGGGTTGAGATCTGGAGACTGGCTAGGCCACTCCAGGACCTTGAAATACTTCTTACGAAGCAACTCCTTCACTGCCCTGGCGGTGTATTCGGGATCATTGTCATGCTGAAAGACCCAGCCATGTTTCATCTTCAATGCCCTTGCTGATGGAAGGAGGTTTTCACTCAAAATCTCACGATACATAGCCCCATTCATTCTTTCATGTACACGGATCAGTCGTCCTTGTCCCTTTGCAGAGAAACAGCCCCAAAGCATAATGTTGCCACCCCCATGCTTCACAGTAGGTATGGTGTTCTTTGGATGCAACTCAGCATTCACTCTCCTCCAAACATGACGAGTTGTGTTTCTACCAAACGGTTCTACTTTGGTTTCATCTGACCATATGATATTCTCCCAATACTCTTCTGGAACATCCAAATGCTCTCTAGCAAAATTCAGACGGGCCTGGATATGTACTGGCTTAAGCAGGGGGGACACATCTGGCACTGCAGGATCTGAGTCCCTGGCGGCGTGGTGTGTTACTGACGGTAGCCTTTGTAACGTTAATCCCAACTTCCTGCAGGTCATTCACTAGGTACCCCGTGTGGTTCTGGGATTTTTGCTCACCGTTCTTGTGATCATTTTGACCCCACGGGGTGAGATCTTGCGTGGAGCCCCTGATCGAGGGAGATTATCAGTTGTCTTCTTTGTCTTCCATTTTCTAATTATAGCTCTTTGGTCTTCACCATAGTGGAGTTTGGAGTGTGACTATTTGAGGTTGTGGACTGGTGTCTTTTATACTGATAAAAATTTCAAACATGGAACCATTACTACAGGTAATGAGTGGAGGACAGAGGAGCCTCTTAAAGAAGTAGTTACAGGTCTGTGAGAAACAGAAATCTTGCTTGTTTGTAGGTGACCAAATACTTATTTTCCACCATAATTTGCAAATAAATTCTTAAAAAATCAGACAATGTGATTTTCTAGATATGTTTTCTCATTTTGTCTCTCATAGTTGAGGTCTACCTATGATGTCAATTACAGGCCTCTCTCATCTTTTTAAGTGGGAGAACTTGCACAATTGGTGGATGACTAAATACTTTTTTTCCCCACTGTATATAACTATGGGGTCATTTTGGGAAGGGGAGAGAGATCTGTATTTTTTGAGGGAATACTCTTCTGTGATCTGTTTTTACTCTGTAGGATCCTAGTTGCGCCATCTGTGATTTTTTTTCCATTTTCCCAGCCCAATTCTGCATAATACATGAAAGGTCAAAGTACTCACTATACCCCTTGATAAATTCCTTGAGGGGTCTAGTTAACAAAATAGGGTCACTTTTTGGGGGTTTCCACTGTTTTGGCACGTTGGGGGCTTTACAAATGGGACATGGTGCTTGAAAATTATTCCAGCAAACTCTGTCCTCCAAAAGCCAATTAGTGCTCTTTACGTTTTGAGCGCAGCCATGTGCACATACATCAGGTACATCAGTGTATCAGCACATATAGGGTATTGTCGTGTACAGGAGAAATTGTGTAACAAAATTCAGGGTGCAATTTCTCCTTTAACCCCTTGTGAATATGAAAAATTTGGGGCCAAAGTGACATTTAATTGTAAAATAAGAAATTTTTCATTTTCATATCTCAATGGTAAAAAAAATCTGTGAAACACCTGTAGGCTGAAAGTGCTCACTATACCCCTTGACAAATTCCTTGAGGGTTCTAGTTTCCAAAATGGGGTCATTTTGGGGGAGTTCCACTGTTCTGGCACTTCAGGGGCTCTGCAAATGCAACATGGTGCCTGAAACAGATTCCAGCAAAATGTGCCCTAAAAAATCACATTAGCACTCCTTCCATTCTTTACACTACTGTGTGTCCATACATCAGTTTACAGCCACACGTGGGATAATTTCATGCTTGGGAGAAATTGCATAGCAGATTGTGGAATGCATTCTTAACCCCTTGCGAATGTGTAAATTCTAGGGCTAAATTAATATATTAGTGACAGAATTTGAAAAGTGTATATTTGACCTCCATTTTGTTTTAATTGCTGTGAAATGCTGAAAGGGTTAAGAAACTTTCTAAATGCTGTTTTGGATTCTTTCAGGAGCGCAGTTTTGAAAATGGGGTGATTTATGGGGGATATTAGAGAGGCCTTTCAAGACCCTTTCAGAACTGAACAGGTCCCTTGAAAAATGTATTTTGGAAATATTCTGGAAAATTTGGAAATTATTGCTTGACTTGAAAGCCTTATAATATCTGAAAAAATTGAAAGGGTTATTAATGTTTGACTGCAACATAAAACATTTATAATTTATGGTAAATTATATTTATGAAGTAATTTGGGTAGTATGACTATATGAAAAGCATGCAATTTCAAAGTTTAAAAACTGTAATTTTTTCAAAATTTTCACCAAATTTCCTATTTTTTCATAATTAAAGACAAAATATATCAACCAAAATTGACCACTGACACAAAGTACAATTTGTCAGGAAAAAACATTCTCAGAATCACTTTGATAACTTAAAGCGTCTCAAAGTTATTACCACATAAATTGATACATGTCAGATTTAAACAAATGAAGCCTGGTTCTTTCAGAGGTTGTCCAGGCTTAAATTTTATTTTTTAATTAGACTGGGGAGGTGAGAAAAAACAAAAACAAAACATACTCCCCGATGCTCTGGTGTCCTCCCTGCGCGGTCCTGCTGCTCCGCTGTCTTCTTGCAGTCAAATTCCTTGCTGGCTGTGACATCCCAGGTCCCTTCCTTACCGGACCGCGCTGGGAGGCACCGGAGCATCGTGAACACAGGAACCAAACGTCTTGTATACTGTGCTGGAAAGTATGTGCCGAGGTTAGAGGTTTATGTGAAGCAATCATCCTATACCCCCTGCACCTACAGACTTATAACAGGATTCTTTCTCTCTAGGGAATTGTGAATCATGGTGAAATAGAGACTTGGTCCTAAGGTCATGGTAAAAAAATCCACTACAACAGATGGAATTATAATTACGTCCCATTAGGTTAATACACACATCTTAGGATGTAATTATTGCATGCATTCTATTAATTACTATTGTAATACCTTACATCCTCCACCATAAGGGGACAAATGATGAAAAACTAACAGGCATAGTTCAAATAACAAGTTACCACTACTACACGAACTACTTCAACAAATTTATGCCACACATATCCAGAAAATGTCTATAGATTATTACTATCTCCTACCAAGATATAGGTTCTCAAGGGGAACCCAACTGCAATAAATCAGTTTTATGTGTAAATATCAGTATTAAAGTGTAGATGATGTAATTACTAGAGTACTATTCACCAATAAGGTGAAATAGATAGGTGAAGAACCTAAGAATCCAGATTATATAAAACTTATAAAGAAGATTGCATCATTGAGGCCCAAGGGTTAAAAAATAACGATTTAGGTTCACCAGCGTGGGCCTTCCAAATATGATTACTTAAAGGGCGGTCTTCATGTCTACGAACATTGCTGATATGGGCCAAAATTCTTGGCTGAAACTTGCAGTTAGGGTTGGTTCACACTTGTCCGCCATGAATCCGACCTAAACATCAGAAAAAAGGATAGGGAAAGGTTTGCAAGCGGTTTATTTAAAAAAAAACAAACATTCACTTCAATGGGTTTTTAAAGCAACCTGCAGGTGTCCGATTGCAGCCTCTGCGCTGCGAAGCCGCTTTTTTGGTCGGACACAAAGTCCTGCATGTCCGACTTTGTTTCCGACCAAAAAAAGCGGCTTCACGGCGCAAAGGCTGCAATCGGACACCTGGGGGTTGCTTTAAAAACCCATTGAAGTGAATGGGTTTTTAAACAAATTGCTTGCAAACCTTTCCCTATCCTTTTTTCTGATATTTAGGTCGGATTCATGGCAGAAAGACTCCGGGCGCAAGTGTGAACCAACCCTTAGTTTTGCCAATTTGTTTGTTCATAGGCAAGTCGCTACATATACAAGACCCGCTGTCCTACAGTTATTGAAACTGCAGATGGTATAAGAAGTTCCTGTTGAGGCACTCCTGAAAGAAGGACCCTTTTGAATGCATTCACAGGCTTTACATGACCCACTGCAGAATGTACCGCAGGGATCCACTTTGTTAAACCAGGTGCGTGAAGGTATTTCTGCAGTCAAGTGGCTGTAAACTAGGCGGTGCCTTAGGTTTCTGCTTTTTTGAAATGTCACAGCTGGTCTATTTGCAATCAATTGGTTCAGATCAGGATCCAGCTGGAGAATTCCTCAATAAGAATTCAAAATTCTCATTATCTCTGTAGTGCAACTGTCATATGTCCCAATGATGCGTAATTCCCCTTTCTTTTCTTGGGAATGGTGTGGGACCAGCAGATGTTGATGATCCTGTATCTCAGCATAATGACATGCCTTTTTCATTCGGGTAGTCACGTCTCTTAAACCTCTCCTCGAATTCATCTGATGCTTCTTGAAAGCTACTGCATGTTGAGCAATTCCTTTGCATTGAAAATAACTGGTTTTTAGGGATCCCCTTTTGCTAACGACTCTCCCAGGACAAAAGGCTATTTCTAGCCATCTGTTTACGGAATAGGGACATGGAAATATCCCCATTACCATCAATCATAATACTAAGATCCAAAAAGGTAAACTTTTGTGGATTTATAGTTGCCGTAAATTTCATGTTGATTTTATTCTGGTTTAGAGCTGATACAAAGTCCCAGAATGATTTAGGGGGTCCCATCCAGGAGAAAAAGACGTAATCAATGTACCTAAGCCAACACAACACCAACAACATACGGCTCTTCATCTCATCTGAGAACACAAATCATTATTCCCACCACCAAAATAGATTTGCAAAGGTGGGTGTGGCCTGGCTCCCCATGGTGGTCAGACCAACTGATGATAATAGTGTCCATCAAACAGAAAATAATTCCACGTTAGGATAAATTGGAGGAAGTCCATGATGAATTGATTAAGTAATTCCATGTGGCTACCCCTTGAAGTCAGATAATGTTTAATAGACTCATACCCCTTTTCGTGAAGTATGGAACAAAGCTTTAACATCAAGACTCACTATGAAGGTGCCATGTGGGAAATGAACACCATCCAGGTGTTGCAGAATATCCATGGTATAAGAGGGTAGCACTGTGACAAAAGGTCTAAGTACAATATCCAATTATGCACTTAATTTCTGTGAGAGGCTGTCTATTCCAGACACAATGGGTCTGCCAGTTAGAGGGTCTATGCTCTTGTGCACTTTGGGTAGGCAATAAAATGTTGCAATTTGGGGCTTAGATGGCTTCAAATAAAGACATTCTTTTATGTTAATCCGCAGTTTCATTAACTGTAGGACAGCGGGTCTTGTGTACATAGTAACCTGCCCATGTCCAAAGAATTATATGGTAAGGATAGAATCCAGGCATTCAATAATATGCTTTTAAAGGTGCTTTTATTCAGTGTGTTACATTTGCATAAATAGGTGATGCAATCCAAAATGTCACATAAACGTTTTTGGTCCTGAAAGGACCTTCATCAGAGCTTAGAAAAAACTGAAATATGGAAAATGAGTAATAAAGGTACTTATATTACAAGAGTTAGACATAAATTTGGAGAAATTAAATATGTATACATACATGAGATAATGACAAATGTAGATAATAATTTGAAATCAAATAGGTGATCAAAGAGAATATATTCTATTATAAATAACCATGTTAGAATATATGAGATATCGCCTAATGAACAAGGAGGCATAAAATAGAAGTATCATATAGAATATAATTCATACTGTCAGTAGAGAGTATCTCATGACTGGTATAAAGGACAAGGATAGTGTTAATCACAATGAAACTATAGACATCAAATGTGTTAACTTAATGTTTGCAGCAACTCGAGGGTTAATATGTACATGCATACAATTTAGAAATAGATGCTATTGGAACGATCCCAGATTTCTAATACAATGAGGAAGCGGACTGACTGTGCTCATAATAGACGCTATACTCACCGGATTGCATTAGAAATAACAAATGGAGGAATGGAGCTTGTAGAAAAAAAGCGGGTATACCGCTGAGGAAGTTAGATGCCCGAAGTTTGGTAGCCAAAAGAAGGAGCGTACGCCTTGTATATTTGGATTGTGGTGGATGGCTATGAGGAGATGCTCCATAACTAGGGCATATAAAAGCGGGGAGAGGGGGGTGAACTCAGTGATTTTTATGGTGGAGGATGTATGGTATTCTAGGGCTACGCAATAGTAATTAATAGTAAGTATGCAATAATGACATCCTTAGATGTGTGTATTAACCTAATGGGATGTGATTGTAATTTCATTTGATATGGTTTTTTACCATGACCTTAGGGCCAAAGTTTCACCATGGTTCACACTTCTCTGGAGAGGCAAAGTCCTGTTATAGGTCTATAGGTGTAGGGGGCAGAGGAAGATTGATTCATATACACCTCTAATCTTGGCACATACCTACTGGCACACTATACAAAACTTTCGCTCTCTCTTTGAGTATGCATAAGACATAAACAATTTACCTATTTGCTTTTTCTCTATCTGGAGCTGACATCTAGTTACCATGGATACCCGCCACTGCCCCTCTGGTGTCATATTCAGGTGTGATCAATGCGCTAGTGTCATGTCACTGGAGGGGGTGGGTCAGGGGCAAGCTCTTTTCTTTGAATCTGGCGTTTCTGTTACTATAACCACTGGTCCCTGTCTCTTCAGTGATGAAGGAGGTCATGACCAATTGGATAGTGCCACGTTACTGGGAGAGACTGGCCAGTGGTCAGCACTTCCTCTATATATACTCGCTGTGAATTGGGCTCCAGTAAATGCAGTTGTAACTGCAAATACATTAGCTTTAGTAGGCAGGCTTATGGTCTCATCATCATACCATCCTCCTGATGTGCCTTGGGGGTTATAACGCAGGCGAAATGTGTTGAGGAATAACATTATTTTGGGATATAAACTCTGTTCTCCTCTTATCACTTATGGGAAAGAGTTACAGTCATATGAAAAAGTTTGGGCACCCCTATTAATCTTAATCATTTTTAGTTCTAAATATTTGGGTGTTTGCAACAGCCATTTCAATTTGATATATCTAATAACTGATGGACACAGTAATATTTCAGGATTGAAATGAGGTTTATTGTACTAACAGAAAATGTGCAATATGCATTAAACCAAAATTTGACCGGTGCAAAAATTTGGGTACCCTTATCATTTTATTGATTTGAATACTCCTAACTACTTTTTACTGACTTACTGAAGCACAAAATTGGTTTTGTAACCTCACTGAGCTTTGAACTTCATAGCCAGGTGTATCCAATCATGAGAAAAGGTATTTAAGGTGGCCAATTGCAAGTTGTTCTCCTATTTGAATCTCCTCTGAAGAGTGGCATCTTGGGCTCCTCAAAACAACTCTCAAATGATCTGAAAACAAAGATTGTAAAACATAGTTGTTCAGGGGAAGGATACAAAAAGTTGTCTCAGAGATTTAACCTGTCAGGTTCCACTGTGAGGAACATAGTAAGGAAATGGAAGACCACAGTGACAGTTCTTGTTAAGCCCAGAAGTGGCAGGCCAAGAAAAATATCAGCAAGGCAGAGAAGAAGAATGGTGAGAACAGTCAAGGACAATCCACAGACCACCTCCAAAGAGCTGCAGCATCATCTTGCTGCAGATGGTGTCACTGTGCATCGGTCAACAATACAGCACACTTTGCACAAGGAGAAGCTGTGTGGGAGAGTGATGCGAAAGAAGCCGTTTCTGAAAGCACGCCACAAACAGAGTCACCTGAGGTATGCAAAAGCACATTTGGACAAGCCAGCTTCATTTTGGAAGAAGGTCCTGTGGACTGATGAAACAAAGATTGAGTTGTTTGGTCATACAAAAAGGCGTTATGTATGGCGTCAAAAAAACACAGCATTTCAAGAAAAACACTTGCTACCCACTGTAAAATTTGGTGGAGGTTTCATCATGCTTTGGGGCTGTGTGGCCAATGCCGGCACCGGGAATCTTGTTAAAGTTGAGGGTTGCATGGATTCAACTCAGTATCAGCAGATTCTTGAGAATAATGTACAAGAATCAGTGACGAATTTGAAGTTACGCCGGGGATGGATATTTCAGCAAGACAATGATCCAAAACACAGCTCCAAATCTACTCAGGCATTCATGCAGAGGAACAATTACAATGTTCTGGAATGGCCATCCCAGTCCCCAGACCTGAATATCATTGAACATCTGTGGGATAATTTGAAGCGGGCTGTCCATGCTCGGCGACCATCAAACTTAACTGAACTGGAATTGTTTTGTAAAGAGGAATGGTCAAAAATATCTTCATCCAGGATCCAGGAAATGACTAAAAGCTACAGGAAGCGACTAGAGGCTGTTATTTTTGCAAAAGGAGGATCTACTAAATATTAATGTCACTTTTCTGTTGAGGTGCCCATACTTTTGCATCGGTCAAATTTTGGTTTAATGCATATTGCACATTTTCTGTTAGTACAATAAACCTCATTTCAATCCTGAAATATTACTGTGTCCATCAGTTATTAGATATATCAAATTGAAATGGCTGTTGCAAACACCCAAATATTTAGAACTAAAAATGATTAAGATTAATAGGGGCGCCCAAACTTTTTCATATGACTGTATGTCCAGGGATACTTTGTCCTTCTTTATCATTGATAGTAAGAGACTAGTGAAGAAATCTCATTGATGTTTCAGTCCTTACTACTTATTATGTGGCACAAGGGCTCACCAATATTTATTGGGTGATTCCTCTGATGGGAGTATTCTGCCTGCTCCCATATTATGGTCAGGTGGTGATATTTATGAGGGCATGCATTTTTGGGGCTAATTTATTAACCCCTGCCCCTCCATACCTCACCAGTGAGCACATTGTTTAATATATTACTAGGGGTGTTTTTAATATATTATTTATTAAAAGTTAAATTTTATATTTAAACTAGTAGAATACCCGCGGCTTTGCTCGTGGAAAATATGTTAAATTGTTGGTTATGCTAGCTAAAGTAAAATTTTCAGTGTCACACTGAAATTGACATTTTCAGAGTGCTACAGTAAATATTTTTTTCCACTTGAAATTTTTCTTAGTATTTTCGTATTTTACTTATTTGTCATTGCATTGATGTGAACAACTTTTTTTATTTCAACATTTTTATTGATTTTACATATTCACTACATATTATGTAGTATAAACTATTACAACTATTTTCTGAACTATTTTTTATCAAAAATTAAAATTTATGCACCGTACACAAACATATAAAACTTTTACACCCAATTAACAACATAGTGCAACCCTACCCCCTCCCTCCAGTGTAATCTATAAGTAGTTCACAGACAAAAGAGTAAAATTGGTTTACAGTTAAAGAACTATCTATTGTAGGGCTTTTTGGTAAACAATATTTCTGGTTTTACCTTCAGGTGCATATATGAAAAGATTTTTGGGGTTACCCACTCTAGAGCAAGCAACGTACAACTGTCCATGTGAAAAACACAGGCTCTCCAAATTAATGCCGGCTACTTTAAGTGATTGACCTTGTGTTTTGTTTATAGTCATAGCAAATGCAAATCGGATTGGGAATTGCAGACGCTTAAAATTGAAGGGCATGTTGCTTGGTAGCAAAGGAATACGTGGAATGAAAACATTTGCTCCCTTAGCGTTTCCCATAAGAGTAGTGGCTTCAATAACATTGGGCATGAGACTTTTAATGCACAATCTTGTGCCGTTACACATTTTTGGTGGGTCAAGGTTCCGAAGCAAAATTATTGTTAAAGTGAGCTTATGCGGTGGCATTCCAGGAGGCTCCAAAGAATTCAGGACATGTATGTGGTCGCTAGACCAGGCAGCCTTCCCTGAATTAGTAGATTTATGGAGCTGACACTATCATTTTTAGACGCTGGATAGCAAGTTCACAAAGCCACTGATGGTTGTTAAAATTGTTACAAATATCAGGGAAAACTTGGTCAATAAGTTCCATTACCGAAGATGTCATTTCACAAAAATCTTCCGGAAAGGAAATGAGACCAGTAGTGGAATCAGTAGGGAACCTGTCATTTCCAAGGCACAGAAGCTGGTGTGTAAATTTGTCATTTGTATTTCCCATCAAATGAACCCGCATATTAGTAGTAAGAGTTTGCTTCTGAACATGTATCCACAGATAAGAAGATTTTAGACAGGCATTCAGCTCATCCGCTGGTGTTGCTCCCTTAAGAACAGGTAACATCTGGCAGAAGTCACCTGCAAAAATTACATCAACTCCCCCCATTAAACAATCGGTTCTCCGCAGATATTTCAAGGTGCGATCAAGGGCCTTGACCGCTTTCTTGCGCGCCATGGTACATTCATCTCAAACAATTACTTTGCAAGTTTGTAATACCTTAGCTTTCCCAGAGCCCTTAGTGATATTACAGACAGGAGTTTCTGACAGCGCTATATTAAAGGGCAATCCTAGTGCTGAATGAGCCATGCGCCCTCCATCTAAAAGAGTGGCCGCAATCCCAGATGATGCAACAGCCAAGGCAATGTCATTGTTTGAGCGAATTTCTGCAAGCAGCGTTTGACACTGTTGACCATCAACTCCTTCTCACTATGCTCCGCTCTGTCGGCATCACAGACACCGCTCTCTCCTGGTTCTCCTCTTATCTCTCTGACTGCACTTTCTGTGTATCATTTGCGGGCTCTGTTTCTTCCCCTTGCCGTTGGGGTTCCTCAGGGCTCGGTCCTAGGTCCCCTGCTCTTTTCACTCTACACAGCACCCATTGGACAAACCATCACTAGATTTGGCTTTCGGTACCATCTTTATGCTGATGACACCCAATTATATACGTCATCCTGTGACATCACCCCTGCACTAATACAGAACACCAGTGACTGTCTCTCTGCTGTCTCAAATATCATGTCTTCGCTCTATCTGAAACTGAATCTCTCAAAGACTGAACTACTGCTGTTTCCACCATCTAATGTTTGATTCAGAACTTTCCTTCACCCCCCATATCCAATCACTCGCACGCTCTTGTCATCTCCACCTCAAAAACATCTCCAGAATCCGCCCTTTCCTTACCACAGATACACTAAAGACACTTATTGTTGCCCTGATTCACTCTCGCCTTGACTACTGTAACTCCTTACTAATCGGTCTTCCCCTTACTAAACTCTCCCCTCTACAATCTATTCTGAATTCAGGCTCATCTATCAGTCTAGACGCTACAGCGATGCCTCTGGTCTGTGCCAGTCACTACATTGGCTGCCTATTCAATACAGAATACAATATAAACTTATCACCCTCATTCACAAGGCTCTCCATAATGCTGCACCTCCCTACATTTCCTCCCTCATCTCTGTCTATCGCCCAACCCGTACTCTCCGTTCACTCAATGACCTAAGACTAACATCCTCTATTATCAGAACTTCCCACGCTCGTATACAAGACTTCTCCCGAGTTGCACCACTTCTCTGGAATGCTCTATCCCAGACTATCAGATTAACCCCCAATTTCCACAGCTTCAAGCGTAAACTAAAGACATATCTTTTCAGACAGGCCTATCACATCTCCTAATGTAAACCCTTCTGTAGTTAGAATCCCTAAAACGTACCCTCCTCTGTTTATGCTTCAACATTACCTCACAGGATATGATGTCGTACCAGACTAACTTTAAATGTCCAGGCACCATCTGCATGTTAACAGACACGACTGGTGACAGCTCATACAGCTTTATATATGTGTAATGACAGTAACCTCTATTACAAAATTGTCTGACCATTGTATAAGTAATGCTACGTCTGTTGTCGCCCCTGCTACCTCTTGTGTCACCCCCTCTACCTCATAGATTGTAAGCTCTTGCGAGCAGGGCCCTCAGTCCCAGTGTGTGAATTGACTATTTCTTTGTAATATATCTTTTTTTGTCAGTACTTGAACCCTACAAGTTGTACAGTGATGCGGAATATGTTGTCGCTATATAAATAAAATGTATTATTATTATTAATTTATTAAAAATGTTTTACCAGTACCTCTTGGTGCATCTAGGAAAAATAGTCCCCCATTTCCATTGGATATCTGACCCATAATTGCCATATAGGCCGATCTTTGGTCATCAACCAAAAGAGGCTTATTTAATATGAATAATTCTTTACATTTTTCCAAATCATAGCTTTTTTCTTGCAGAATATCTCTGTTCATAATATCAAAGTCTGGTCGATTTGGTGCTGGTAAACCTAATTCTATTACAGTTTTACTATTGATAGATATGCACCTTTCTTCTAACATCAAGAGGGCTTTGTTGAATATGTCAGCAGTGAAATTTAACTCTAAGTCTGGATTAACTCTCATCTGCACTCTAAGAATATCTTCACTAAAATATTCTTTGTATTTGTCCCAAAGCGCGCAGAGTTTGGAAGGTGCGCAGGTTGTAATTATTATAGCAAACAGGTCTCTTAGTTGAGGTGGAAAGCAAGTGACAGATGCTTCCTGCAATGTCATGTCCCAGTGTTGATCGTCTTCGATCAGACCACGCTTTTGGCATGCTTCCCTGTAAGTTTGACACAGCTCTCCATCAACTATTTTCAAATCTGTGAAAGAAGTTGGCCCACGGACAATGTGAAGCAGTAATCGGAGGTAGTAACACTCTGCGTTGTTTGGAGGCACCGGCTGCTCTTCTAGATTTGGAAGCTCAGCAGAAATAACACTGTCAATTTGATCAGGACGTATCTTATCCTTTAGCCATATCAGTAAATGAGCATGTGGAAGACCTCTTTTTTGCCACTCAATTGAATACATCCAACACTGACTTTCACCAAAAATGTAACAAGTCTTGGGATCAGTATGTGTTAGATTAAAGTGATAGCCATCTTGGCCATTCCAAAATATTATAGGATATTGCAGAGCATCACATGATCTATGTGTTTCTGCAATACATTGAAGATTGTCGCTTCGTCGCTGAATAATTATATCTTGGGTTTGAAAGTCCTGTCCAACCAGTACAATAGCTACTTCGTTAACAGTGGGAGAATTAAATCGCCTTTCATGCTCGCCAAACGGTGTCTTATCTGCTCTTATTACAACTTGATATTCATCACGTGGCATTCTTTCTAAGGCTGTTTTGAAAAGGTTTACTAACTGATTGTATTCATGGAAAAATTTTTGGAAATTCAACACAATCTCTTTTTTTGTCTCAAGTATAGCTTCACAACGTCTATCAGCTTGCAATTGTTCGTCTCCCAAAAAATAAAATTGTAAAAACTTTGGATCTTCATTTGCTACAGGAAGCATTGAACCGATTTTGTGATAGATTTGGCTCTGGACCTTAAAAGTTGGCATAAATACTGCTTCCTGGAGTCCAGCTGTCGTACCAAAGGATGTCATCTGGAAAGATGAATTGTATCTCCTAATATTTTGCAGAAAATGCTTTGACTCGGGAGTTGTTCCTGACATGTATGAAAGAACTGGTTCAGGAGGTAGATCTAAAGGTAGCAAACTGACTTGCGTATTATGTCCATTTTGCCAATTATGACTTTCTGATGTGACCTATAGTCTTGAATTGGGTTGTAGTGAAATGCTTCCAAACACAAATCAGCCTGCCTACATCTTTGCACACGTTGCATATGTCGTATGCGGTCATTTTCAGAACGTTCATCCTTTTGTTCTGATGTTTCCATATTCCTCGCTTCAGCCTGCCTTATCCGATTCTTGTGAAGATGACATTCCCGTTTCTCTGATGTCTCAGTTGCCTTACATTTAGCCTTTCTCAATCATTTCTTTTCAAGCCGCGAGTCACGTTGTTCACTTGTCTCAGCTCTTTGACACAATTTTGCGTTCTTAGCTTTTGGATGAACTTGTCCAATAGATTGTTGTTTTTTGGGCGGCATTTTAAAAAACAGTCCTTAGTATTATAACCCTTTAGTCTTCACCTGACACTGATAAGAGATGTAATAGGATGAATAGTAAATACAGAGCAGCCCTCACACAGTATTACTATGACCTGAAGGAGCTCACATCTTAGTAATGAAAACCGCCTCACAGGCAGACTTGTGTAGTTGCCCATAGCAACCAATCAGAGCTCAGCTTTCACTTTACCTCAGCAGCTTCAGTGATGAAAGCTCCCTGTATAGTAAGCAATAATGACAATCTTACTATGAGGCAGTTTTCGCCTGACCAATATTGCTGCTCAGTAAGGCTGCTTGCACACTACAGTATCTTTCACGGGTCTCCGGGCCGTGGATTCTACAGATCCATAAACATTCTATGGAGCCTGCAAAATTCACAGCTTTGTGCACAAAGAAGTCTATGGCCCGGAGGCCCATGAAAAATACTGTAGTGTGCAAGCAGCCAGTAAGGATACGAGACATGTTTTGTCAGTGCGTGTGTGTATGTGTGTGCATGCGTGTCATCCATGTGTATGTATGGGTGTGTGCATGCACGTGTGTGGTCCGTGTATATGTATGCGTGTGTGTGCGCATGATATCCATGTGTTTGTGCATACGCAGTGCAAGTGTCCATGCGTGCGGTAGGTGTGTGTGAGTACACATGTGCTGTGTTCGTCCGTGTGCGTAGGGTGCATCCATCTCAGTGTGTTTGCGTGCGTGTCTGGTCCTTGCGTTCGTGTGTGTGTGTGTGTGGTGTGCATGTGGTATTTATGGAGTGGTGTTGTGGTATTTGTGGGGTGGTGTTTGTGTGGTGTGGTATTTGTGTGGTGTTGTGCTTGTGGGTTGGTGTATGTGTGCTGTCTGTGTGATGTTTGTATGGTGTTTGTGTGTGGTGGTGCGGCTCCTTTAGCAGCGACTCTTTGGCGCTGTCGCTATAATCCGTCCCTGTCAGTCACAACTGTTGTTTTCTCCTCAGCACTATCACTTTCACCTTCACATTTCCCCATTATATGTATAGGGCCTAACTTCAGGGGCCCCAATCTCATGACTGGGGGACGCTAGCAAGATTTAACGTGCGCAGTATTCTGCTCCTGTGGGTGGACAGGGGGCGTGCCAAATTTCACCCAAATTGGGCAAGAACTGTGGATTTGTATACAGCGGGCTACTACAGATTTTGAGTGTTATATATATAGATTGTAGTATATTTGTTACTCCCTCCTGTGATTTCATTTTAAGAACCTGAATTGGTGGAGGTGGCTTTTTAAATCCCATATTGTGATACAACATCTGTGAGGGAAACGAACATGTAGAGTCCCTATGGGTAGAAATAAGGGTAGGAAAAAATAAAAATAAAATACTAATAAGGGTGATAAGTCTCCAAGTATAATGAAGGATTGAGGAGTCAGCTAAAAATAATGAGGTAATTATTATGGGGACCTTCAACTATCCCGATATAAATTGGGAAACAGAAACCTGCAGGTCCACCAAAAGTAATAGGTTAATATTTAAAGATAATTATCTTTCCCAACTAGCGCAGGATCCAACACAAGTGGGGGAAATTTTAAACCTAATTTTAACCAACAGACATGACAGGTTGGGGGAAAAAATGAGAATGTTGTGACTGAGGAAAACTTATGCATTTGGGCTCACAACAGGCTCAGTGACAGGAAACAAAGGATGGTTGTTAAAGGGATTCTATCATTGGCAAAATCGATTTTTAGCGAACAGCACGTCGTAATGGCCTTTAAAAAGGCTATTCCTCTCCTATCTTTCTTTTCTTCATCCGCACCGCTGTTTTCTTCATTTTTCAGATTATGCTAATCACTCTTCTGGATGCACAGGGGACGTTTCACTGGTCTGCAAAATGCACAGGGGTCATCCCCTGTACTCATGTCACATGCAGTTTTCAAACTCTAGCGCCACCTCTCTCGTCGCCGCCTGACGCCGCTCCGCATCATTCGCTGCGTCCTCGTGATCCAAATCTCATGCTATCAGCCATTTTCATGTGGCCTCTTACAAGAGGCCACATGAAAATGGCCAATGGACATGCGCAGTCGGCTCTGTTCAACACGAAATGGACAAGACGACTGAGCATGCGCGAGATTTGGATCATGATGACGCAGCGAATGATGTGTAGTGGCGTCAGAAGGCAACGAGAGAGGCGGCACTGGAGTTTGAAAACTGTGTGTGATGTGAGTACAGGGGATGCCCCCTGTGCATTTTGCTGACTGGTGGAACGCCCCCTGTGCATCCAAAAGAGTGATTAGCATAATCAGAAAATCTGAAAAATGAAGAAAAGAAAGGTAGGAGTGGAATAGCCTTTTTAAAGGCTATTACGACGTGCTATTAGCTCCTCCTCTCTCCTTCTGGATCTTGCAGGTCAAGGAGATTATGTGATTGGAAAATCTTACCTCTTTCCTGCATGACACGGTTGAAGTCTTTAACAAAACTTGGTTCTATTGGTTGGAATTCCAAAGCTCTGGAGAGTACCTGTCGCTTTTTGGTTCTGAATCTCCCTCACGGGCTTAAACCATGACACTCTGTCCTATATCTACCGCTCTCTTGCTTATCTGTGTCCTCCTAGTACATTTCTGCCTGGCAACACCTGGTGATGTACCGCTCCTATCGCTAGGGGGTCAGTCCCACAAGGTCCTCAGGGTCTATACACAGACTTTTCCGCTGAGATTATTCCCTTCCTTTTCTCCCTCCTTCCTTAACCCCCCCCTCCCCCTTGTTTTTTTTTTTTCCTTTTCCTCTTCTCCCCCCCCCCCCTTTTTTCTTCCCTCTTCTTCTTCTTTTCATGATGTTGTCTACCCTTTCCTTAATGACCTCAAATGTCATTTTGGGTATTTTATTCCCCCTGCGGCTTCCGGATTGCATTGTTTGTATTAATTACTTTTGTTTGTTAGTTTTTGTTTGTTCTTGCTCTTTATATTTTTTGAAAATCAATAAAAAATGTTGAATTGAAAAAAAAAGAAAAGAGGTGTGGTCTATTAAGGTATGTGTGTCCATTTTGTACAGAACCTAAATTTTGTATTTCAACAAAACGATGTTTCTATATATTGTCTATACTTTGAGAAATGTTTCCTCACAAATGTTGATAAGTTTCATGTCTGAGATTAGCTAGCCACTGGCAATCTTCCCTTTTATTTATTTTGCTTGCTTGTATAGAACCATCATTGTCTGCAGCTCTCTCAGACATTGTGGTCACTGTCCCACAATCTACATTCCCTATCAGTATATCTTTTGCAGTGTGAGAGGAAACCATTGGGAAAACATACAAACTCCTTGCATATGTTGCCCTTGAACTTAGGACACCAGCACTGCTAGGCAATGGTACTGACCACTATGCTGCTGATAACTATAACTACTTGAGATTGCTGTTAATAAACCATAGAAGTGTCTGAATACAGCATCTCATACATCTATATTTTTAGTTTCTCTCCGGGATACCATATAAACTAATTTGTTGTCACAAATGAATCAAGAGACTGTGTGGGTCTCACCAGCAAAAGAGTATGAAAATCTGCCCGAAAACTTCACATCAATAGGGGAGTGGAAATGCCTCTGCCAAAAATTGTTACTGTGAGCACCTTTATTTCAGATAGAGCTTTTAAAATGTTGACTACTATACACATATATATATTTGTATGTTGCCACTTAATTCTCTAATTGGCTGCAGCACTCACCTATTCTAAAAACAGGCCATTAATATTAGAAAGATGGCTATTCTTCTCTTAAAGAGGACCTTTCACCACCTACACCAATTTAAGTTCTTACCATCTATTGATGGGTGTCGTTCCATTGATTCCAGCATAGTTTGAATTTTTTCTCTAGCCCTCACCATTCCCAAGCAACAAGCGTAGTTATACTAGGCTCACACTAGCGTCCCTCATTCCACTTAAAATAGGCAGAGAGAAAAGTCCGTCATAAAGTCAGTATAAAATCGGTGGAAACCCAGCAGACCCCATTATAGTCTATGGGGTCCGCGGATAACCGCTTTTTAAGCGGATAGGGTTTCCGTTTTTTGGGTCCCCAAACAGACCCGAAGAATGGAAACCCATATGCTAGTGTGAACCTAGAGTTAGTTTTGGTGCCTGATGTGCTATTTAAACTCTGTAATGTCAGAAGGGCGGTGTCAAGCAGAGGGTTTGATTCAGATCTCAAATCACAGGCAACCAGTGTCAGAGCTCAGAATTACCCCCCTTTCCTGCCTGACACCCCCTTCTGACAGTACAGAGACTAAATAATATATTTAGTGCCAAAACTAACAGCATTGATTTCTTAAGCAGGGTTCACACTACCGTTGGAGTCCGTTATGAAGGTGTCCGTTAAAAAAAAAAATAAACGGACACCTATCATAACGGACCCTAACTGATGAGCATCAGGTAGTGTCCGTTTTTTAATGTCACATACTGCTAGAAAGCCGACAGTGCGCTGAATTCAGCGCACTGCCGGCTTTCCCGGCTGTGCCCCGGGGCTGGAGATATAGGCTGTGTGGAGTTACATGTTTTACTTTACTTACTGTTTGAAGGGCGCTGTGAGGAACTCCCTCCCTGCCACTTCTCGTTGGACCATAGCGCTGTACTGAGGGGGCGTTCCTCACAGCTCAGCGTCATCGCCGGGCAGTAAGGAACGCCCCCTCTGACAGTACAGGGCTATAGACCAGTACAGAGAGAGGGGGCGTTGCTTACAGCCCAGCGATGACGCTCAGCTGTGAGGAACGCCCCCCTCAGTACAGCGCTATGGACGAACGAGAAGCGTCAGGGAGGGAGTTCTTCTGACAGTACAGCACTATAGTCGAGAACAGAGAGAGGGGGCGTTCCTCACACCCCAGCAATGACGCTCAAGCTGTGAGGAATGCCCCCTCAGTACAAGTCTCTGAACAAAGAGAAGTGTCAGGGAGTTCCTCGCTGCGCCCTTCTAACAGTAAAACATTACACCGCCGATATCTCCAGCCCCGGGGCACATACCGGGAAAGCCGGCAGTGCGCTGAATTCAGCGCGCTGTCAGCTTTCTAGCGGTATGTAAAACCGCATGTGCCTGAGGACACGAAATGTCCTCTAACACTGCTAGTTTTTTTTTTTTTTTTTCTCCTTTCTGAGCATGCGCAGGGAAAGTAAACGGACATAAAATAACGGACAGTAACTGATGGCTATCAGTTACTGTCTGTTATAAGTCCGTTACCCATAGACTTCAATGTTAAAAAAATAACGGACACTTGCTGTCCGTCAAGAATCTGTTTTTTCAAACGGACAAAAAGTCCTGCATGTAGGATTTTTTGTCCGTGAAAAAATCACGGACTTCTGACGAATTTGGTGTAAACGGACACAATATAAAAACCCATTGAAATGAATGGAAATTTTAACGGATTTCTGACGGTTCAACTAGTGTCCGTAGCTAAAATCTTGTAACGGACAATAGCCACGGACACCAACGGTAGTGTGAACGCTCCCTTAGGATAGTGGGGGCTAAAATTTCCAGCTGTGCCAGAATCAGTGGAGTGGCGACTATTAATCAAGGTAAGGAGTTGGACTTAGAGGTGGTGAAAGGTCCTCCCAAACACCTTTATTGCCGGGAAAGCTATGCGTACTACACACCCGACAGTCCTGACACCATTTTATTATCTCTCATAGTGACACAAACATTTCTTATTCAGGTATTGTCCAGCGGTTGAGTAGCTATCCTCACAGATTCTGACGGACACCGTTGTCGCAGCCTCTCCCGCCATCACAAGGCTAAACTCAGGTGACAATTCTTCACCACCGCCTCACACACAGAGACATGTCAGTGAATCGCCGGCATCTCCTGTCAGTAATAGGCTTTGCGCTCCGGTAACGCCTCCCTCATTATGACGCTTAGGTAACTGCCTAATCTTAACTAATGGCAGCGCCTGCCCTTTTCCTAGCAGATCGGATAGAGGGGGAGGAGAGGACTCAAACGTGCTCATGTTGTCAAATCTGTGTTTTGTGCTTGTCAATCTGCTCAGATTGTAGAGACGTGTCTGGCTTCTCCGGCATCCAGTGCGCAGCCGCCAGCGCCGGGTGACATGCTCCTGGATGTAGGAAGGGGATTACCTCCTCATTCTATTTACCAGCTTTCTCACCTAGTTGTTTCTTGTGTCTCCCCGTCCTCCCTTCCCAGCTCGTCCTTTGCCCTTCACATCAGCATTGCCCAGAGCGCTACACACCTGCGTATCTCCAGGCAATATCCCTTTATCCAGCACTATAGGCACGCTTATTTGCCTGTTGATTTCCCCGCCAGGATGGCCTTTCTGCTGTAATTGCCATTTGTCGCTGCGAGTTCACGTTGGTTCACTCGATGTCCAAGCAGCCATCACATATGCAGGGCACAGTCTGATCTACCTTCAGTCACCCTTTGCTTATACCCTCTCAGCTGAACACTTGGCAGCTCGAATGAGCAGAAGGAAAGGACTCCGTGTTGTCTCGTCGGCTTTATGAATGGCACTGATATGGAGGAAATACCGTTTCAGAAAGTCAAAACCAGAAGGAAGAAGTGCCGCTGCTCCCCCGCCCCCCCTCTGGATGCCATCGCATGCGAAGACGAGTTTGACTGTAAGGAGCTAGAGTCCCTCTTCCAGAATTACAACCTGAAGCTGGAGCAGACGTCGACCTTGAAGGCTCTGGCTGTGTTAATTATCATGACGGCTACCCTGGCCCTGGTGGAGCTGATGTCTGGCCCCAGCCTCAGCATCTCTAAAGGCTCTCACCCCGTACACTGCATCATATTTGTGTCTCTGTTCATTGTGACCAATGTGAAATACCTGCAGGTAACTCAGCTGCAGCAGATCGTCAAGCTCACCTTGCTCTTCAGCTTCACTTTCTCCTTCCTGTGCTGCCCCTTCTCCCTGGGAGCTTATGGCTTGGAGCCCCCCACATCTTCAGATCAAGGAATGTGGCAGCTCATGCTGGTGACGTTTGTGTCCTATGCCCTGCTGCCTGTGAGGACCCTGCTGGCCATCGTGTTTGGGTTCATGGTTTCTATATCTCACATCATTGTCACAGCCACCTCTGTCAGTGTGAAAACACACAAGCTCTGGAGAACGGTGAGTCCTCTCTTATTTACTGTCCAGAAGTCTGCACTGGGTCATTTCATCGCAAGTGCTTGATCCAGTGGCGAGAGATCTAAAAGGAGCCTTTCTCCAGCTTAATTCCCGCCATAATCCTGTAGAGCACCTGCTTCTCTATGAGCTTACCTTGGTACTATTTATCCGCAGTGAAAATTGCCTTTAATAAAGCTCGATACTGAAAGACTGTCTTCCCTGGAGATGACTATTCTTAGGATCTAGATATTTTACCTAAAGTTTATGGTCTTTCACGTCTGTGATAGAGAAACATGTCAGAGGATCAGAACAATGGACTTTAAAACTACCAGATTGATGGGTCATCATTTATTGCAATATTAATATGAAAATTAATGTCCCTTTCTGTCATATTTCTTTTTTGTTAAGAAAAAAACAAATGCAATGAAAGGGACCTTCCATTTTTATTTTAACATTGCTGTTTACAATGGCCATCAAACTGGAAGTTTTAAGGTCCATTGTGGATATTTCAAAGCTGATGTGAAATTAGCCTTGCTGCTGGCAAAACAATGGGATAGCATGCGTGTGTGGTCAGAATCCCATTTGTGTCTAGAATAAAGAGGCTGTAAGGCTCAGCAACCTCTGACTTTTTCCCTCAATCACAAGATCCAAAGCTCCTTATATTCACCGGTGGGGACTCCCACAGAATGGACAATTGATACATGTATATATCCTTTTATGGTTACTTTTAGAGTGCTGTAATTTTGCACCTGTAAGACAGACCCAACACCCAGACCTGCATTTTACCAGACCCAGAGTTAATTTAGCATAGGCTTCTATGGTTCTCTAACTCTGGTTCTAATGAAAAGCAGTAGGTCTGGATGTGGCATCAATATTACATGGACAAAAAGGCACCCATATTAATTCCATATGAAAGCTTCCTAAGGCCCAGGCTAAATTCGGACATTTTGTAGTACAGCTACTGATTGTATCTGACATGCAGCATTTGTAGTCCAAAGGAATATGTTGAGTCACATTTACATATAACTTTTAGTCTACAAAAACAATTAAAAAGAAAGTCATAGTGTAAAAATAAATCACTACACAATTGCATGAAGTTTTAATAAAGTTCATGCAACATATTCATAAATTACCTGTGTTGCATACTATAAAGTCTTGTCATGAGATAATGCTACATTGACGCCATAGGAAAACATGCAATTTTAAGTCATCATAGAGTAGGAGGTTAAATCGGCTACAAATAGTAACAAGAGGCTGGAGTAATAATCCGGCATCATTTTGTGAATTTCCATTAAGAGAGTATGTGCCTTTCTGGGAATGATAAATTATTATTGTAGAAACATTTCTTGGTGAAAAGAAAATATTGCATTGGATGAATGTTCGTGCCTGAATTACGTTTCCTTTGACTTCCTGAGCAGTATGTATATCACTAGCTGTAATAAGATACATTATTAAGCTATTACAAGAGATCTATAGACTGGACTTGGAAGAAAAATAACACTTTTGACCTGCCACCAATCAGAAAGATCATCCTTGACCTTAGCTTAGGCAGTATCACATTTACCACAAGAGACTGGGTTTACTGTAGATTTTGGCACTGAGGTGGCAGTGCTACTTTGTATGTAAGATGACATTGTAACAAACATGATAAACTTTATAAAATAAGACACATACTAATTATATGACTAATAGTTGTGTGGGGGGAAATGTATGCTATTCACATCATACAGTTCTGGCATTTATTATTCAGGGAGTAAAAATATTGTTCAGTATAAAGATAATATAATTCCATTTTTCCCACAGTGTCAGAACCAAAACAGTTTTTTGAAATTCAGTAGTTCTGCATGAATAAATGTACTATATTGCTGTTCCCTTACTTCATACCCCATGTTTATATTAAGCTACTTATTTTTGCATATAAGTTTGTATGTTAGCTGACTATATGATTTGTAATAAAACACTATGTAGACAATAAGAAAAGTATTTTTGGTATAGAAAATATTCAATAAGTCTTCCATATTTTTGATAATAAAGTTTGTTCACTCCATAATTTAAAATAGAGCTTCTCAAACTTTTTTGACCAAGGCTAGGTTCACACCTGCCCCTGCATTCCGTTCGGGGTTTCCGTCCCCAAACCCGCTTAAAAAATGCGGAGAGAAAACTTCTGCAAGCAGGACTTTTCTCTCCACATTTTTCAGGAGGAAACTGGGCGAACCCCTTTATAGTCTATGGGGTCTGCGAGTTTCCACGGGTAACCGCTTGCTAAACGGGTTAGGTTTCCGTTCTTCGGGAACAGAAACCCAGGCGCAGGTGTGAACCTAGCGTCAGCCTCTCCAGTCAGTCTGTTGTAATGCTGTGACGTCACCAGGAAACAAAGAGTGTCTAACAACACTGTGCTGTACACATAATACCCTCAGCTGTGTCAACCAAATACCACAGTGCAGCACGCCTAATACCCACAGCAACACCAAATACTATATTGCAGAACAAAATACTTCCTCAGAAGCACCAAATACCTGTGTCCAGCAGAAAATAACTCCCTGAAGAGCCTAATACTACAGTGTGGCAAAAAATCTCAACCTAGCAGTGCCAAACAAATACCACTGTGCAAGACAAAATACGTAAAGAGTAAAGCCAAGCACAACCATACAGCATGACTGGTAGCAGCGTTTCCCCTAACTTTACCCTCCTCTAATGGTAGGTAGCATCTCCCCCTTTCCACCTCTAGCTTGTTGGCAGCAGCAGTCTCTCAAAATAAAATCTTCCCAACTTGTAGCAAGGCAATTCCACCTCTCCCACAGGAGAGAAGAGAGAAGAAAAGCCTCCTACCCCAGTCTATGACACCACTGCCTCCAGATTGTATGCTCTGACTGAACTGTTTCTAGGTAAAGAACCTGTGGACTTTTGGTAATGTTACCACAGATCCTACTGCCTTCCTAGCCACATTGATAATGCAAGGCTGACATTATGAGTGAAGTTTTTGCTTTAGAGTCCCTGCCCAGTGCCAAAACTGACACTGGCAGGAATTTGTACCTCACTACTCATTAATCACTGAGAAATATTGGTTTAAAACGTACTTTGTTCAATTTTCCAATATTAAATTCTCAGCTTGTTGTCAATGATTTTAAAGGGGTATATCCATCTTGGATATTTATGGTGGATTCACATGATATGCTTTAAATGTCCAGCAAATACAAGTTCTACCATGAGCATCTCAGGAACAGGGTTTCTCCAACCCCTGTATCACAGCCGTTAGGATTAGAGAGGTGACTATACATAGGAGTTCTGAAAACAGCAAAGCAAGCATGCTCAGCTGCTTTTATAGCGCTCATGACTGGAGAGAGCTGCACATGCATGACCAATTCCCCATTCACAGCGGCCAAAATATTGGGGTCAGGGGACCACCTTCTCAAGATTGGTACGGGTCCTAGAGGTGGATTGTAAATAATGTCATTAATGTTCAGAATGGGAATACCCCTTAATCAGGACTTGTCACCAATGCTAAATAACATACATCATTTGATTGCTGCTGTTTATTTTATATATATATATATATATATATATATCTATATATATATATATATATATATACACTTAGTGTGTATATATATATATATATATATATATATATATATATATATATATACATACTGTGGCATGCAAAAGAAAAGTATGGACACCCCTGGTCAAAATGACTATTATTGTGAACAGTTAAGCAAGTTGAAGATAAAATTATATTCAAAAGGCATAACATTAAAGATGACACATTCCCAATGTATTTTTTTGAAAAAAAAATATTTTCATATTTTACATTTTCAAAATAACAAAAAGGGAAAATAGCCCGATGCAAAAGTTTGGGCACCCTGCATGGTTAGTACCTTGCAGCACCCCCTTTGGCAAGTATCACAGCATGTAAATGCTTTTTGTAGCCAGCCAAGAGTCTTTTAGTTCTTGTTTGAGGGATTTTCATCCATTCTTCCTTGGAAAAGTCTTCCAGTTCTGTGAGATGCCTGGGTCGTCAGATCAGGGGTCTGTGAGGGCCATGGTAAAACCTTCATCTTCCACCTTTTTAGGTAGTCTATTTTGTGTGTTTTGGATCATTATCCATTTGTAGAAGCCATCCTCTTTTCAATTTCAGCTTTTTTACAGATGGTGTTATGTTTGCTTCAAGAATTTGCTGAAATTTCATTGAATCTATTCTTCCTTCTACCTGTGAAATGTTCCCCGTGCCATTGGCTGCAACACAACCCCAAAGCATAATTGATCCACCCCCATGCTTAATGGTTGGAGAGATGTTCTTGCCCTGAAATTCTGTGCCCTTTTTTCTTCAAACATACCTTTGATCATTGTAGACAAAGAGTTCTATTTTAACCTCATTGGTCCACAGGACTTGTTTCCAATATGCATCAGGCTTATTTAGATGTTCCTTTGCAAACTTCTGATGCTGAATTTTATGGTGAGGATGGTGGAGAGGTTTTCTTCTGATGACTCTTCCATGAAGGCCATATTCGTGCAGGTATCGCTGAACAATAGAACAATGTACCACAACTCCAGAGTCCGCTAAACCTTCCCGAAGGTCTTTTGCAGTCAAGCGGGGGTACTGGTTTGCTGCTCTGGAAATCTTAGGAGCAGCTGTCTCTGAAATTTTTCTTGGTCTTTTAGACCTTATCTTGACCTCCACTGTTCTCATTTTCAGAGTGCTAGGCAGCTGCTTAGAAGAACCCATGGCACAAAAATCTACAAGAGTTCCCAAACTTTTGCAAGGTACTCCTTTCCCTTTTTTACTCTAAAATTGTACTCAAGCATAATAATACACTGATATTGCTTAAAATTATAGACAAGTGTGTTTAATCTGTAACTTTATGCCTTTTATAGATTATTTCATCTTCAACTTGCTTAACTGTTCACAATAACAGTCATTACGACCAAGGGTGTCCAAACTTTTGCACTTTTGCATGTCATTGTATATTTATATTTATTTATTTATTTTTAAATCTGCCCACTTGTTCTAAAGCTGTGTCCTCTGGTAGATTATGTGTAAGTTAGCTCTTATTGTCCAAAAGGGCAGTAACCTTTTATTATTTTCAGTGAAAATAGGTGTTTAACACCCAACATGACATAATATTACTTGTATATCATGCTCATGAGATGAGCAGGCATCATGGAGAGCTGAGCTTCGATCACAGGCGTGTCCGGTTGTGATTCCTTCCTTTGGGTTTTTCTTGTATTGTGTGAAAAGTGTCCTATTCCCTCACCTCCTTAATTGATTTTGAGCCACACCCTTCTCCTTCACCTTTCTTTCCCTCTGCTCCACTAAGAGTTAACTTTAGTCTTACCTGTGTGATTGACAGCCTATCCTCCTATCAAGTCTGTCCCCACTGTAATGATTTTTTGCCATCTCATCTGATAAAATGGGGAATAAATAGTGATTAAAAAGGCTCATGTAGCTCAAAATGGTACCAATAAAAAACACAGCCCGTATCACAAAAAATCAGCCCTCAACCAGCTCCATCAACATAAAAATAAAAATGTTATGCCTCTTGTTGGTGAAGTGTAAACGTGATTTTTTAGGCATCGCTGTAACCGTTAATGAAATTCATAAGTTATCTACACCATTAAATGGTGCCATTACAAAGTTCTTCTCATCCCCCCAAAATCAAGCTCTTATATGGCTATATCACCAGAATAATAAAAAAAACAAACTGACAGAACTTGCTGTGGCTGAAGGGGAAATATGAATATACATCAAAATACACCCCAGATTTAGAGATTACAAGTGAAAAAAAAAAAAAGAACAGACCCTCAGAATGTCCACCCAAACCTGGGGAATTTGGAGTTACCAATGTATGCCACACAGATCACATATTCACATTTCTCCCTCTGTAGTGTATTTACATCTGCAAAACTAATGTTCGATACGCCCCTTGATAAATTCCTTGAGGGGTGCAGTTTTCATAATGGGGTCACTTCCCAGGAAAGCCAAATAGCGATACTTCTCTGCGTCCTGCTGTGTGCCCAAACAGCAATTTATGCCCATATATATATGACATTGTTGTACTCAGGATACCCCATTTTACATTGTCATATATGGGTATAAACTGTCCAGAAGTGTTGCTTATTTTTTGGAGTACAGATTTAGACGGTTTGGTTTTTGGATACCATGCCACTTTTGAAGAGCCTCTAAAATGCCAGTAAAGTAGACACATGACCCCATTTTGGAAACTACACCCCTCAAGGAATTTATGCACGGATGTAGTGAGCAGTTTTACTCCATTAGTGTTGGATGGATTTATTTTCTAGAAATGAATACACAGCTGTTGGTGAAAAGTGAAAATAGTAATTTTTCCAAAAATACATAATTTAAGTGTGCAATTTGTTGTGCACAGAGTTGAACATTCTAAAAGCTGTTTTACCCAGGGTAACTTGCTTAACAGTTTTTGGAGTGTGTGTCACAACAGCACAACATATTGGGTACTGAAAAGACATACTTATGGAAAAATTGTAATTTTAACTTTTCACTACCAGCTGCACATTAATTTCTTCAAACTAAGTTAATGCAACATTCAAGCAATAAAAATGTTTACTACAGCCTGCTAAATTTCTTGAGTGATGTAGTTTACAGAATGGGGTCACTTCTTGGGGCATTCCACTTTATTGACACTTCCAGGGCTCTCCATGGACATGGCATCCAAAAACTAGTTCCTCTACATCTACAATTCAGAGGCCAAAAAGCACGGTACTCCTTCCCTGCTGTGTGCCTAAACAGCAGCGAGGGCCTCAACGATCACATGGCATAGATGCAAGTATTGCGATGCCGCATGACCCACATGATAGCTGAGGCCCAATCACAGGCCTCAGTGGTCCCTGACGTCAGTTTCTGAAAAAAGAGTCTCGCAGGAGCCCAGAAGATTTAACACTGTTTTTTATGTTTGATCACCTCCCCTGGGCCTTTGCTTGTTACACTCCTGAAGAGACCCCAGAGTATAATAACAGTTTAGGGTCGGACGTGTTCCAAACGAAAACTCCAGGTGAACTGTCTCGCGAGGTTTGCCCAACACATACTAATACTTTAAAAGGGGCGTTAACTAAATAATTGCCATTAATTGTAATAGAGGTGAAATTACCAATTAATTGTGATTTTGATTTAGGTCATAATCTCCCATTCCCACTATATCTTGAGAAGTGTAATTTCTAAACTGGGGTCATATTTTGGGGGTTAATTTTTTAATTTTACCTCAGAGCCTCTGCAATAACCACCAATGCAATGTGAATAGCCAAATTAGCCAAATATAATGGTGCTCTTCTATTTCTGAACCCTCAAAATCACAGAGGGTGTATATCCATTCCCCTACAGGCATATATGTCACAGAATTGGAGTGGAATTCAAAAAAATAATATAATAAAACTTAACATTTATTATAATCTAATAAAAGTGGAATCAGATTTGTTCTATTTATGAGTTTCCAGTGATCTTCATCACAGTACCATATATATTTTTAGACACTCACATAAATAGTGGCTTGTCCACTTTTATTAGATTATAATAAATGTTAAGTTTTATTATATTATTTTTTTGAATTCCACTCCAATTCTGTGACATATATTTCTGAACCCTGTTGTATTTCCAGGCAAAATGGGCCACATGTAGGATGTTTCATAGTTCTACAAGCTGGGCACTATGATCACATATTGGCACTAAAATAACATATATCTGGTAAATTTTTCATTTTGCACCATACGCTGCGCATTTCTGTTAAACATCTCTGGAGTCAAAATGATCACTGTACCCTTTAATAAATTTTTTGAGCAGTGCAGTTTCCAAAATGAGGTCACTTCTTGGTACTCTCCACTAGGGCTGGGCAATTATGACTTAAATCAAAATCACAATTAATCGGACATTTCACCTTGATTATTATTTTAATGATTTAGGCCACAATCTTTTTTTTTTTTTTTTTTTTTTTTTTTACTCGGCTTATTGAAAGTTGTATATCAGACACAATGATAAAAGCATTGTCATAGAATAGATTGTACAGTCATGGCCAAAAGTTTTGAGAATGACACAAATATTATATTTTCACATGATCTGCTGCCCTCTGGTTTTTATGTGTGTTTGTCAGATGTTTTTATCACATACAGAAATATAATTGCATTCATATTATGAGTAATAGAAGCTTATATTGACAGTTAGAATGAGTTAATGCAGCAAGTCAATATTTGCAGTGTTGACCCTTCTTCTTCAGGACCTCTGCAATTCTCCCTGGCATGCTCTCAATCAACTTCTGGACCAAATCCTGACTGATAGCAGTCCATTCTTGCAGAATCAATGCTTTAATTTTGTCTGAATTTGTTGGTTTTTGTTTGTCCACTCGTCTCTTGATGATTGACCACAAGTTCTCAATGGGATTAAGATCTGGGGAGTTTCCAGGCCATGGACCCAAAATCTCTATGTTTTGTTCCCTGAGCCATTTAGTTATCACCTTTGCTTTATGGCAAGGTGCTCCATCATGCTGGGAAAGGCATTGTTGAGTGCCAAACTGCTCTTGGACGGTTGGGAGAAGTTGCTCTTGTAGGACACTCTGGTACCATTCTTTATGCATGGCTGTGTTTTTAGGCAAGACTGTGAGAGAGCCGATTCCCTTGGCTGAGAAGCAACCCCACACATGAATGGTTTCAGGATGCTTTACAGTTGGCATGAGACAAGACTGGTGGTAGCGCTCACCTCTTCTTCTCCGAATAAGCTGTTTTCCAGATGTTCCAAACAATCGAAAAGGGGATTCATCAGAGAAAATGACTTTACCCCAGTCCTCAGCAGTCCACTCCCTGTACCTTTTGCAGAATATCAGTCTGTCCCTGATGTTTTTTCTGGAGAGAAGTGGCTTCTTTGCTGCCCTCCTTGAGACCAGGCCTTGCTCCAAGAGTCTCCGCCTCACAGTGCGTGCAGATGCACTCACACCTGCCTGCTGCCATTCCTCAGCAAGCTCTGCACTGCTGGTAGCCCGATCCCGCAGCTGAAACACTTTTAAGAGACGGTCCTGCCGCTTGCTGGTCTTTCTTGGGCGCCCTGGAGCCTTTTTGGCACCAATGGAGCCTCTCTCCTTGAAGTTCTTGATGATGCAATAGATTGTTGACTGAGGTGCAATCTTTCTAGCTGCAATACTCTTCCCAGTTAGGCCATTTTTGTGCAATGCAATGATGACTGCACGTGTTTCTTTAGAGATAACCATGGTTAACAGAAGAGAAACAATGATGGAAAGCACCAGCCTCCTTTTAAAGTGTCCAGTGGTGTCATTCTTACTTAATCATGACAGATTGATCTCCAGCCCTGTCCTCATCAACACCCACACCTGTGTTAATGGAGCAATCACTGAAACGATGTTATGTGGTCCTTTTAAGGCAGGGCTGCAATGATGTTGAAATGTGTTTTGGGGGATAAAGTTCATTTTCTAGGCAAATATTGACTTTGCACGTAATTGCTGTTAAGCTGATCACTCTTTATAACATTCTGGAGTATATGCAAATTGCCATTAGAAAAACTGAAGCAGTAGACTTTGTAAAAATTAATATTTGTATCATTCTCAAAACTTTTGGCCATGACTGTACACAATAAACAATCAAATACATTGAATTCCCATAATCAACACCAGTTAAGCCCGCAGAGCAGGCACAGTAGGAAAAAATATAAAGTACGACATAACTCATAGAAGAGTTGTATCATAGCTACAGAAGAGTTGTATCATGGTCCCTATAGCTTATGGAACTTTTGAGGACATCCTCTCCCCTTATATACTATTTGATTAAAAGGGAGAACAGAATTTATAAGCTTCCTCCACATAGAGACTGACAGAGGTCGTGAAGCTATCCATCGAAGTGCGATAGCCTTCCTGGCATAGAAGACTCTCTCAGAAAGACTCTAACTTGGTGCAACCTGGTTTCCTCATCCAATATGCCAAAGAGGCAGACCCCTGGGGTTAGTGGTATAGGCATATTCAAAACCTCCACCAGGAGATCTACGACCCCTGGTTGTCATTACGATTTAAAAAGAGAAAACAAAGAAGTTTGACAATAAATGGCTTCAACTAACCACTAACCATGAGCGGAGAAAAAGTTTTTGTATTATCATTCATATTCTTTGAAAAAAGGCCACAAAACCAAAAAATCTGCCAGGGTATGCAAACATTTTAGCACAACTGTATATATACTAATAGAAAACTTAGACATAGATATATGGATATGAATCAAAGGGTGGGGTACCACTGGGAACAATGGTGTTGGGTAACAATATGTGCTTAAAACACTGTATTTTTTCTGTTCTGGCAGTGAATCTGGCAGCTGACCCCTCTCCACACAATGCAGATGCCAACTGAATCATATAGCCAGCACCGATTGCTGATGTTTAACCTTTTTGATGCTGTGGTTAAATGCAACCACAGCATCTAAACATTGCAGGTGCCATGGACACTGCCATTTTTTATTTATCGCAGGCCACTTGAACGTCACAGATTGTGGCAATCAGTTGCCATGACGGCCATGAGCCCATTGAAATCTCTCAGATCTGTCATTTCCATTGTTCTATTATACACTGCCAAAAGTATTGCAGTGTATTGCATGGGTGATCATACAGTGCTGGCCAAAAGTATTGGCACCCCTGCAATTCTGTCAGATAATACTCAGTTTCTTCCAGAAAATGATTGCAATCACAAATGCTTTGGTAATAATATCTTCATTTATTTTGCTTGCAATGAAAAAACACAAAAGAGAATGAAAAAAAAAGTCAAATCATTGATCATTTTACACAAAACTCCAAAAATGGGCCGGACGAAAGTATTGGCACCCTCAGCCTAATACTTGGTAGCACAACCTTTAGACTGCGAACAACCGCTTCCGGTAACCATCAATGAGTTTCTTACAATGCTCTGCTGGAATTTTAGACCATTCTTCTTTGGAAAATTTCTCCAGGTCCCTGAGATTTGAAGGGTGCCTTCTCCAAACTGCCATTTTGAGATCTCTCCACAGGTGTTCTGTGGGATTCAGGTCTGGACTCATTGCTGGCCACTTTAGAAGTCTCCAGTGCTTTCTCTCAAACCATTTTCTAGTGCTTTTTGAAGTGTGTTTTGGGTCATTGTCCTGCTGGAATACCCATGACCTCTGAAGGAGACCCAGCTTTCTCACACTGGGCCCTACATTATGCTGCAAAATTTGTTGGTAGTCTTCAGACTTCATAATGCCATGTACACGGTCAAGCAGTCCAGTGCCAGAGGCAGCAAAGCAACCCCAAAACATCAGGGAACCTCCGCCATGTTTGACTGTAGGGACCGTGTTCTTTTCTTTGAAGGCCTCTTTTTTTTTCCTGTAAACTCTATGTTGATGCCTTTTCCCAAAAAGCTCTACTTTTGTCTCATCTGACCAGAGAACATTCTTCCAAAAAGTTTTTGGCTTTCTCAGGTAAGTTTTGGCAAACTCCAGCCTGGCTTTTCTATGTCTCTGGGTCAGAAGTGGGGTCTTCCTGGGTATCCTACCATAGAGTCCATTTTCATTCAGACGCCGACGGATAGTACGGGTTGACACTGTTGTACCCTCGGACTCAGGGCAGCTAGAACTTGTTTGGATGTTAGTCGAGGTTCTTTAGCCACCATCCGCACAATCTTTCGTTGAAATCTCTCGTCAATTTTTCTTTTCCGTCCACATCTAGGTAGGTTAGCCACAGTGCCATGGGCTTTAAACTTCTTGATGACACTGCGCACGGTAGACACAGGAACATTCAGGTCTTTGGAGATGGACTTGTAGCCTTGAGATTGCTCATGCTTCCTCACAATTTTGCTTCTCAAGTCCTCAGACAGTTCTTTGGTCTTCTTTCTTTTCTCCATGCTCAATGTGGTACACACAAGGACACAGGACAGAGGCTGAGTCAACTTTAATCCATTTCAACTGGCTGCAAGTGTGATTTAATTATTGCCACCACCTGTTATGTGCCACAGGTAAGTAACAGGTGCTGTTAATTACACAAATTAGAGAAGCATCACATGATTTTTCAAAGGGTGCCAATACTTTTGTCCACCCCCTTTTTTATGTTTGGTGTGGAATTATATCCAATTTGGCTTTTTGACAATTCTTTTTGTGGTTTTCCATTGAAGACAAATTAAATGAAGATATTATTACCAAATCATTTGTGATTGCAATCATTTTCTGGAAGAAATTGAGTATTATCTGACAGAATTGCAGGGGTGCCAATACTTTTGGCCAGCACTGTACATGGATCATTATGGATCTCTTTAGTTGCATCATGCCTAAATGTATTTGCCTGGTATTTGCTGCTCAGTGTTCTTGGATCTCCTATATTATGCTCCCTTGGGCTTTTCTCAATTATTTGTTTTCTGTTGTACAGTTACTCCTGGAAGAATTTCAGGTAATTAAACCAGTAGTAGTCATAATGGATAGGGGAGGGAGGCAGACTGCTCCTTATTGTACTCACCCACAGCCTCCTAGACAAATATAAAAGGTGCTGTAGCCATAATGGGGATATTAGCAGCCAAAAAAAAACAAAAACTGATAAAGTCATAGAACAGACTACCCATCAATATCCTACAGATATTTCAATTTTTAATGAAAACTCAGGTACCCTTTTAAGCAAATATTTTAAGCCTTAACCCTTTCCCTGCCATGGACATATATCAAATGTCTTGACAGGCAGATATTTCAGTAACCAATGATGTATGTAAGGGCTATTAAGATGATCTTACATTCATTTTAAAGATAGGAATATAATCTTTAAAATGATACCATGTTAGCCCTTACAGATCCAGAACGAGCTAAAATAATAGCGGTAACGATTATCATTAGAGATGAGCATATAACACACTTCTGACATACGGAAATGGTTCCATCAGTCAGACAAGACCCATTTACTGTCACCATTAAAAAAAAACCAAAAAAAACAAAACAATTTTTGCTTTCAGATAGGCGTGTGTTTTTTGCACACATAGTACAGAAGAAACATAGGGACTTCAAGCTGGTCATCAATCCAGAATTATGGCTCTCTAACTGCATTAATGATGAACCACAGAGGTTGTGTCCATAATATGTGAGCAATAAAGTGGCCATGTTACACCAATCTGAAACCAGCCCTAGTTATCACATTAGATAGGTATAGAGATTATAATTATTTATTAGGGTTACATTTAGTATAGGAAGGTGGAAAATTATATTCTTATGTAAACCCATATTTAATTTGTATGCACAAAGTTGGTAGGCGCAGGTTGTGCGATTTGTTTTTGTTTTTTTTTTTAACTCCTTCCCGCTGCAGGCATTTAATTTTTGACTCTCCGTCTTCCAAAATACATAACTTTTTTATTTTTTGTTCACAGATCCGTATGATGGTTAAATTTTTGCAGGACAAATTATACTTCGCAATGGTACCATTTAATATTCTGTACAATATACAGGGAAGTTGTAAACAAATTCAAAACTGTGCCTGAACTGTGCCTTTATTTCTTGGAAAAAAAAAAAAGAAATTTCATGGAGTCGCCATGTTTTGATACCCATAACTTTTTAATATTTCCATGTACCAGTATTATAGATAGTAAGTGAAGGCCCCATTACAGATTTTGAATCTGTGGCTTAAGGACAAATAGATACTTACAGTGACGTAACTAGGAATGGCTGGGCCCCAAGGCGAACATTTGACATGGGCCCCCCGTGAACCGTCCCCGCTCCCCGCACAAACCGCATTCCTACACACACTATTATGCCCCATAGTGCCCCCTGCACACAGTATTATGCCCCATAGTGGCCCCTTCACATAGTGTTATACCCCATTGTGGACCACCCATGAACAGTTATACTCTGCGGTCTTTTCAGACCCCAGAGTATAATGATCAGAGACCCAGGTGGGGATACAAACATAAAAACAATGTTACTTATGTCTCCCTGGCTTCGGCGCACTCCCCGCTACTTTCGGCCTTCTTCAGTGTTGGATCAGACGTCACGTGAGCCAGTCTGGCGTCACGACACATAATGACGGCTTGACCCAAGTGATGTCTGGGACGTCACCAAGGAAGCCCGAAGCCTGCTGGATCTCAGGAGAGGTAAGTAACAGTGTTTTTTATGTTCCCACCCTGGGCCTCAGATCATTATACTCTGGGGTCTGAGTATAATGATAGCAGTGTTTGTGGGGTTCGCAGCCCGCGGCCTTACTTTCTGATCCCTGCTCGAGCTCACAGCCACTTCCGCTTCCTCAGAATGGGAAGCGCAGGCGGCTGTGAGCAGGAGCGGGGTTTGGTAAGTAAATAGGGCTAGTTACCTGCTGGTGTTACTCCAGCAGGTAACGACCTATTAAAAAAAAAAAAAAAACAATCAGGGGCCCGCCGGGCCCCCTAATGTCCCGAGCCGTGTGGCAGCCACGGTATTTACGCCACTGGATACTTACTGTTAGTGAGCTATAATTACCATTTGTAAATACAGTGCTACATGCTAAAACCCTAAAATTACAATTGCTGCAGCTTTCCTCCCCCATAAGTATATACAGTCATATGAAAAAGTTTGGGCACCCCTATTAATCTTAATCATTTTTAGTTCTAAATATTTGGGTGTTTGCAACAGCCATTTCAATTTGATATATCTAATAACTGATGGACACAGTAATATTTCAGGATTGAAATGAGGTTTATTGTACTAACAGAAAATGTGCAATATGCATTAAACCAAAATTTGACCGGTGCAAAAATTTGGGTACCCTTATCATTTTATTGATTTGAATACTCCTAACTACTTTTTACTGACTTACTGAAGCACAAAATTGGTTTTGTAACCTCACTGAGCTTTGAACTTCATAGCCAGGTGTATCCAATCATGAGAAAATGTATTTAAGGTGGCCAATTGCAAGTTGTTCTCCTATTTGAATCTCCTCTGAAGAGTGGCATCATGGGCTCCTCAAAACAACTCTCAAATGATCTGAAAACAAAGATTGTTCAACATAGTTGTTCAGGGGAAGGATACAAAAAGTTGTCTCAGAGATTTAACCTGTCAGTTTCCACTGTGAGGAACATAGTAAGGAAATGGAAGACCACAGGGACAGTTCTTGTTAAGTCCAGAAGTGGCAGGCCAAGAAAAATATCAGAAAGGCAGAGAAGAAGAATGGTGAGAACAGTCAAGGACAATCCACAGACCACCTCCAAAGAGCTGCAGCATCATCTTGCTGCAGATGGTGTCACTGTGCATCGGTCAACAATACAGCACACTTTGCACAAGGAGAAGCTGTATGGGAGAGTGATGCGAAAGAAGCCGTTTCTGAAATCACGCCAGAAACAGAGTCGCCTGAGGTATGCAAAAGCACATTTGGACAAGCCAGCTTCATTTTGGAAGAAGGTCCTGTGGACTGATGAAACAAAGATTGAGTTGTTTGGTCATACAAAAAGGCGTTATGCATGGCGTCAAAAAAACACAGCATTCCAAGAAAAACACTTGCTACCCACTGTAAAATTTGGTGGAGGTTCCATCATGCTTTGGGGCTGTGTGGCCAAGGCCGGCACTGGGAATCTTGTTAAAGTTGAGGGTCGCATGGATTCAACTCAGTATCAGCAGATTCTTGAGAATAATGTACAAGAATCAGTGACGAATTTGAAGTTACGCCGGGGATGGATATTTCAGCAAGACAATGATCCAAAACACAGCTCCAAATCTACTCAGGCATTCATGCAGAGGAACAATTACAATGTTCTGGAATGGCCATCCCAGTCCCCAGACCTGAATATCATTGAACATCTGTGGGATAATTTGAAGCGGGCTGTCCATGCTCGGCGACCATCAAACTTAACTGAACTGGAATTGTTTTGTAAAGAGGAATGGTCAAAAATACCTTCATCCAGGATCCAGGAACTGATTAAAAGCTACAGGAAGCGACTAGAGGCTGTTATTTTTGCAAAAGGAGGATCTACTAAATATTAATGTCACTTTTCTGTTGAGGTGCCCATACTTTTGCACCGGTCAAATTTTGGTTTAATGCATATTGCACATTTTCTGTTAGTACAATAAACCTCATTTCAATCCTGAAATATTACTGTGTCCATCAGTTATTAGATATATCAAATTGAAATGGCTGTTGCAAACACCCAAATATTTAGAACTAAAAATGATTAAGATTAATAGGGGTGCCCAAACTTTTTCATATGACTGTATATATATGAAGATCCCCTCTCGCCTACACATAACATTGACAGAAATGCCCCCTTTTCCAACACATCTAATCCATAACAAAGCCACCATCACTCAAAATAAGCTATAAAGAAGTCTCCTCCTGACATAGATTTTAAGCCAAACCCCCCAAAATTGATATATAACCGCCTCTTACTCATAGCATTTATAGTAAAACCCAGTCCCCAACTATAACAATCTATAAAAAATTCCAAATCCCCTGCATATAGCATATACATCATATACATTAAAAACCTCTCACCCACTCATAGCATGTAATTTAATGGCTCCTCCCTTACAGTTGCTCTGTATATGTTTACTTTTCCACTTATCATTTAGAGTTTCCCTCTTCCCCCAAAGCACATAAATAGATGTATATTAAAATGGCATCTGTACTCACCTGACTCCTAAAGTCCATGGAGCCTTCCTAGCAGCTTCAGTAGAGGAGGAAGCAGAAGAGTGTGCAATACACAGTTGTGCTCCTTCCCCTCCAGTCCTTTTTACTTTTCCTTGGGATGGACAGTGCTCTGGGCTTTGTACCTCAGATATGCTACAATTTATCAACAGGGAAAAGCCATACAGTCCTGGAACCCCATCTCTATGGACTCCATAGTAGCTGTATGGTCTGCTTCTATTGGAGTTATACCACTGCCTTGAACAAAATAAAGAACCAGGACTGTTGTTTGTTATATTTCCTTCTTTACCTTGTCTTCTACAACATTTTGTTACAAAAGAATTTATTATTAAAAGACAAAAAATATTGTAGGTATGATACCTTTATTGGCTAACCAGAAGAAATTACTTTTGTAAGCTTTCAGAGCTGTTTTCAGGCATATGTAATCTTGCCTAAAGACGGAGTCTTTGTGCTCCGAAAGCTAACAAATTAAGGTATCATACCTACAACACTTTTGTCTGTTTTGTCACAAATTATTTAATGCTGCATGATTTTTTTCTGGCTAGCAGCCTAACACAGTATTACACTGTTTCCCTGTACTTTCTCAGCATTTGGGCTGCCTGAAGCCATGGGGCAACATGAAAAGTTTTACTTGTTGGTTCTTTGCCTATATAAGGAGTGGGAAAGCTGCAAGTGACATTAGAAAGGAAGATCACAACCTCCAATTATTGGCTCTCCTTGTAAAGACGCCATTGTGGGGAATACAATATTTTTTTTTACACAGGAATATGTTATTACCCATCTTATCTTGTTGTACTAAAGGGTTGAAAAATAATTGTTATGCTTTTTTTACAATGCAAAAAATAAATAGGTATGGAGGAATATCTTGAAATTTGGTATATTTGTCAAAATGTGAAAATTATCCTGGTGGTACCTCCATTTATAAACAACTTTGCATAAATGAATAGCATGCATATAATAACAAACTTTGTAATATATCTTACTTTTTACATATTAGTCTATGAAGAGGGGAGGGGTAGGATGAAGAGGCTGCAGGAGAACACACGCAAATAATTCCTGCTGTTATACTCTGCTATTCTGTTCTCTTTTAAACTGCTAGGTTGTAGTTAAGAGGCTACCAGTGCACAGTATGAGGCAATAAATCAATGAATTTGCTGGCAGCAACATCCAATCCCACCCAATCTTTTCCATAGAGCTCTTTGTGTGAGGCTAAATACAGAGAAGAATCAACAAACAGTCAGATTAGGGAGCAGAAGAACATTTTGATAAGTGGAAAAGGAAACATCTAGTTAATAAAATATATTACAAAATTTCTGCCTTCTTTTCCTGGTATGCGCTTCATAAAAGTGCTATTATACTTATTGCCATTATGAGGATACAGTGAGTTTGTCCCCAAAAAGCAAAGTGCATTTGCAAGCCATTTGTATTTTGCACTGGTGGCCCCGGGAGATTTTATCCACTTCTTGGTATGAACGTCATTGATTTTCATAGACATTTATGAAAGGTTTGTCATATAGTTTATAGCTTTGAACTGTAGATAGTTTTGCTTTTGTTGTCAGATAGCAAAGTAGAAATGACACAGACCATGTCTCTCATTCTGACTGAACTGTTATCTGTCCCTGTGACACAGATAACAGACTAAAATGTGCCATGCCATGCCCCCCTTGGTAACAATAGCAGAATTTTACCATTTGGAGTGCCATATTGTAAATTGTTTCCATATTCCTATAGCTGCTTAATTTTTTTCTTTTAGAACCAGGGCTTTCTTGTGGTAAGTTAGAGCTAATTAGACTATGCCAGGAGACAACACAATGTTTTCACTTTTCCTAATAGTAAAGATTTCATGTGCTTTTAAAGCAACCCAGAACCTGTAGTAAATATACGAGGCACTTTAGCTACTAACAGGCTACTGGCAATTCACCAGTTCTTTAAGCTATTTGAAGGGAGTTCAATGCTCAGATGAGTACCACAACTTTGTCATTGTTTAGATTTTTTTGGGTTCATCATGTTCATGTGTCTGCATGGTGAGGACTTACTAGCATTGCTGCTACTTGGTAGACAGCATGCAGCTCGATAAACATATAGATAACATGAACACGATGCAGCACTCCTTCTAAGGCCTCCTGCACAGGACCGTACTTTTGATTCACAAAGTATGGACAAATGCATTTCTATGAGCCCAGGTTTTATTTGGATTGAACCAAAATGCTATTATACTTTATTAGTATAATTGACGGAGTCCCAGGAAACGTGATCAAACATAAAAAACAGTGTTACTCACCTCTCCTGGGCTCCGGCACGACTCCCTACTGTCTTCGGCGCTTCTGACTGATGTCACATGGGTCACACAGCACTACAACGCTTGAATCTATTCGTCACAATGCCACATTACCAGTTGAGACCCGATCTCGGGTGTCAGCAGTCCATGACGTCAGTCAGAAGCCTATAATAGAAGTGCTGGTAATTTGAAATGCATTGTAATGCATTGCATTAGTGATCAGACCCCCAGGGGTTCAAGATCCTTAGGGGGTCTAATAATTACAGTTAAAAAAATGAATAAATTAAAAAAAAAAAAAAATTTGAATCACCTTCCTTTCTGTACAACACATATAAAAATAAAAAAATTACTGTGAAACGCATACACATTAGGTATTATTGTGTACGAAAACATCTGGTCTACAAACTTATACAAAGATTTTACCCGTACGGTGAACGCTGTAGCGGTAAAAAAATCTAAAGATCCGAACAGCAGTATTTTCGCTGTTTAGCCTCTGATAAAAATTTGAAGAAAAAGTGACCAAAGCAATAGACATTCCCCAAAATGGTATAAAAATTAAGCCTGTAAAAAAGTTCCACAAATGCATTTTTTCTACAATTCCACACCGTTTTGAATTTTTTTTCCAGCTACCCAGTATATTGCGTGGAATATTAAATTATACCGTTAAGAAGAACAATTTGTCCTGCAAACATTAAACCCTCATATGGTTCTGAACGGAAAAATAAAAAAGTTATGGGGTTTGGAAGGCAGGCAGTCAAAAACAGTAAGGGGGCATTTTTCCACATCAACTATCTTTAACGCCTTCCTGACATCTGCTGTAATAGTACGGTGTAGCCATTAGAAGGACCTCCCGCATACTTCAGTACTATTACGGTGGAAGCAGGGTGCACATACAGGAACTTTCCTCTAACACATGCGGTCGGAGCTGAGCTCCGATCACGGCATCTCAGGGGTTTTTCTATATAATTTGCCCCTGATCATACCCTGCCTCCCCTACTCACTACGCATTCAGTGGTTGCCACAGTGTTCCAATTCCGCAACCTGAGGTCTGATCTCTGACCTCGGATCTGCCCCGCTGCATACCTGGCTGATCCTGCCCATAATGTGTATTGTGGTGTATACCTATTGAACAAGCGATCAAAAGATCGTTGGTTCAGGTGCCCTATTGGGACAAAAAAAAGATGTACAAAAAAAAAAGTTAAAATGTCATTAATAAATGAATAGAGACCCAAAATATTACATATTTAGTATCACCTATTCCATAAAAAACCCACACGATAAAACTAAAACATTATTTATCCCACAGGATGTATAACATAATAAAAATGTAGAAAACCACAGGAAATAATGATTTTTGTGCCATCGTGCCTCACAAAATGTTCAATAAAAAGTGTTCAAATACTCAGATGATCCCCACAATGGTATCTATTAAAAGCACAGCTTGTCCTGCAAAAAATAAGCCCTCAACTGGCTGTGTCAACAGAAAAATAAAAATGTTGTGCCTTTCAGAAGATGGCGATGCAAAAAATTATTTTTTTCCCTAAATGGAATTTTATTCTGCAAAATTAGAAACACAGAAAAAAAAATACATAAATTAGGCATCGCAGTAATCGTACTGGCTCATAGAATAAAGGTAACATTACTTATACTGTACGCATGGCAAAAAATGTAAATGTTAAAGGGATTCTATCATTGGGGAAAACATGTTTTTAACTGAAGCCACATTGTAATAGCCTTTAGAAAGGCTATTAGTCTCCTACCTTTGTCATTTCGCTCCTCGCCGCCGTTTAGAAGAAATCTTGATTTTTATTTTTATGCAAATGCATCTTCAGAATGCACAGGGGGTGTTCCCCCAGTGCTGAAACTGCTCAGGGGGTGTCCCCTGTGCTCTCCTCAGATGCATTTTTGAACTTACCGCGCCGCCTCTCTTCTTTAGCAGACGCCTCTTCTTGACGTCATCCTTCCTCTGGAAGACATGCGCCGACTGCGCATGTCCATTTGACCATTTTCCTGTGGCCTATTACACGAGCGTACTGCATGCGCTGTATGTAATAGGCCACAGGAAAATGGCCAAAGACTCGTACAAGGATGTCGTCAAGAAGAGGCGTTTGCTAAAGAAGAAGAGAGGCGGCTCGGTAAGTTCAAAAATGCGTCTGAGGAGAGCACATCATTTAAGACTTTTTAAATTTAATATTTTTCAAAATTTCCACCAAATTTCCTACTTTTCATAATTAAGCACAAAGCTTATCTACCAAAAGTTACAATGTGTCCCGAAAAAAAAATCTCAAAATCACTTTGGTGAGGTATGAGTTCCAAAGTTATTACTGCATGAAGTAACACATGTCATATTTGAAAAATCAAGTTCTATCTGGAAGTCAAAAACTGGCTGCGATGGGAAGGGGTTGAATCGAAATCTAATATCCTGTAGTTTTCACATTGGATTCTAAACCTAGTAAAAGTCTGACTCTTCATGTACAGTGTATTGTAAACTATTCTGTTTACTTTTCACCAGTAATCTCATTATGATCACAGGCAACAACAAAAGATAACACCTTTGTTATAGGATACCACATTCACAATACATGCTAGTCACAACTTTTCTACTCCTCATCCTGCACAATCACCTCTACAAAGGTCACGGCACATGTCTAGAAAATGTTCTAGGAGAATTTATTATTATGCAAATTTTTGATAAATGCGGTCGGAGCTGAGCTCCGATCACGGCATCTCAGGGGTTTTTCTATATAATTTGCCCCTGATCATACCCCGCCTCCCCTACCTTTACCTGCTGGAGTAATCGAGTAGGTAGCAGCCTAAAGTACCTCTCTGTGGGCCAGTATATTGTGTGGGGGTCATTATGGGGTGCAGTATATTGTGTGGGGGCCAGAAAAGGGGGCACTTACTGTATATGGGTCTGTAATGGAGGTAATTACATTATGGGGTCTGTAACTGGGACAGTATACTGTGTGGTGACCAATAAAGGAGGCAATTTATTGTAAGAGGGCCAATAAAGGGTCAGTATATCATGTGAGGGGGTCAGTAAAGGGCACAATATACATGCAATATAATATACATATGTGGGAGGTCAGTGAAGGGGGTGATGTACCATGTGGAGAACACTAAAGGGTATTATACAATGTGAGAACCAGTAAAAAGAGCATTAAAACATGTTTTTCGGGGGGATACAGTCAAAGATTGCTATGGGACCCGGGGTTTCCTAGTTATGCCCCTGCCACCACAGTACATTAACTGGTTCAGGACCATTACATTTTTCAGTTTTGTGTTATTGTCTTGTACTTCCTTCCTTCCTTCCTTCCTTCCAAAAACCATAACTTTTTTATTTTTCCATTCACAGAGTTGCATGATGGCTTATTTTTTGCAGGACAAATTGCACTTTCTAATGGCACTATATACTATAATGTATACTACCATGAGAAGCTGAAAAAAAGGTCACAATGTGATTAATTTTGGGAAAAAACGCAGGTGACCGATTTTCTTTCTAGTTTTGTTTTAATGGTGTGCACTGTCCGGTGAAAATAACACATTGCATATATTCTGCAGGTCACTGCCATCATAGCAATACCAAAATTATATAATTTTTTATGTTTTAATATCTTTAAACAAATTAAAAACTTTGAAAAAAAATCTAAAATGTTGTTGTATCTTTATATTGTGACACCAGTAACTTTTTTATAGTTCTGTGTACAAAACTGTATATGGTGTCTTTTTTTTGCAAAACGAGATGTCGTTTTTAGTTGAGAATGTGTGATGTTTTGATCACTTTTTGTTCAATCTTTTTTAGCTGGTCAAAAGGCAAAAAAAAAACATTTGGCCATTTTGATTTGCTTTCCCATTGTGGTGTTCAGTGAATGGAATAAATATTTTTATATTTTAGTAGTGTGGGCAATTTCCGATGTGGGGATTCCCAATTTGTTTTTGTTTATTTTTGTTTATTTACTTTTATCTAGGAAAAGGGGGGTGATTTGAATTTTTATACTTTTATGTTTTTTCAAATCTGCGGACTTTCTGTGAAAAGTACTGTGGGAGCAACTGTGATGCGTTGTCGCTGCGGTTTTTCCCGAGTGCTTTTTGCTGTGGCCTGCTATGTGGAGCCTTAGCCTAAATGAAACACTCCCTATATACTTGAGGAAAGTCCCCAGATCTCAAACCATTGATATCCTGTGGTCAATCCTCAAAAAGTGGGTGGACAAACAAAAACACAAAAATTGTGATAAAATCCAAGCACTGAGGGGCAAGGAATGGGATGCCATTATTAAGGATTTAGGTGTTATCCAGCTTGCCAGGGCGAATTGCAGACGTTTTGAAAAATAAGGGTCAACACTATAAATATCGAGTCTTTGTATAAACTTGATGTATTTCTCAATATAAGTTGAAAAATGTATGAAATGCTTATAATTGTACATCACTATGACACAGAAAAATCATACTAAGACTAAGGCCCCAGATTGCGGAAACACAGTGTTTTTGGCTGCTGTGGAAATGCAGTTGAAAAAACTATGTTTTACTGTACCAGAAAAGTGAATGAGATTACATTAGCTTCATCCACACATTGTGGGAAAAAGAGCTACACAATAGCTACTTTATCAAAAACATGCATTTTTGAAAAACGCAGCATGTAAATTTTAGCTGTGGAATCACGAGGGTTTCCCTTATATATTCAGTAGGGAAAATAAAAACACAGAGAAAAACATGGGAAAAAATCAATGATAAGTGCTGTGGAAAAAAAACTCAAGGTGATGCAGTTTTTAGCTGAATTTCACTACATGGGGCCTTAGGCTAGATGCACAGGACCAAGGTCCAAAACAGCTGTGAAAAACATCTATTTCAGGGTATGGAGGGATCCATGAAAATGCCAGAAAATAGGACATGACCTATATTTTGAAATAATGTCAAAATAATGGTCATGAGAATAGCCTCCATTCACTGCCAGTGAAATTAATGCTGCTGTGTGATAGCCGTAAAAAAACGAACGTCACACGGCCAGTTTTCACTGTCGTATAAATGCAGCCTTAACCTAAAAGAGCTAAAAGCACTGAAGCAGTAAACTTTGTGCCACCCCTTCACCAAATGAATTAAACAAAGTAACAGTATCACTCTTTACGTGCCCATTAAGATCACTTTTTTTTTACATACGTTTAACGGATGCAAAAAAACGGATTAAAAAAATGGACACAAATGGATGCAAACAGATGGCCATCCGTTTCCATAGACATCAATGTTGAAAAAAAAAAATGGATCCATTGCTGTTTTTTTGAAGGACATAGAAACGTAGTATACCATACTTTTGTGTCCGTCCAAAAAAACCGGACAGCAACGGATCCGTTTTTTTTTAACATTGATGTCTATGGAAACGGATTGCCATCCGTTTGCATCTCTTTTCGTCCGTGAAGTGGAGGACAGAGGAGCCTCTTAAAGAAGAAGTTACAGTGCCTTGCAAAAGTATTCGGCCCCCTTGAACTTTTCAACCTTTTGCCACATTTCAGGCTTCAAACATAAGGATATAAAAGTTAAATTTTTTGGTGAAGAATCAACAAGTGGGACACAATCGTGAAGTGGAACGAAATTTATTGGATATTTTAATCTTTTGTAAAAAATAAAAAACTGAAAAGTGGGGTGTGCCAAATTATTCGGCCCCCTTAAGTTAATACTTTGTAGCGCCACCTTTTGCTGCGATTACAGCTGCAAGTCGCTTGGAGTATGTCTCTATCAGTTTTGCACATCGAGAGACTGAAATTCTTGCCCATTGTTCCTTGGATAACAGCTCAAGCTCAGTGAGGTTGGATGGAGAGCGTTTGTGAACAGTAGTTTTCAGCTCTTTCCACAGATTCTCGATTGGATTCAGGTCTGGACTTTGACTTGGCCATTCTAACACCTGGATACATTTATTTGTGAACCATTCCATTGTAGATTTTGCTTTATGTGTGGGATCATTGTCTTGTTGGAAGAGAAATCTCCGTCCCAGTCTCAGGTCTTTTGCAGACTCTAACAGGTTTTCTTCCAGAATGGTCCTGTATTTGGCTCCATCATCTTCCCATCAATTTTAACCATCTTCCCTGTCCTTGCTGAAGAATAGCAGGCCCAAACCATGATGCTGCCACCACCATGTTTGACAGTGGGGATGGTGTGTTCAGGGTGATGAGCTGTGTTGCTTTTACACCAAACATATCGTTTTGCATTGTGGCCAAAAAGTTCGATTTTGATTTCATCTGACCAGAGCACCTTCTTCCACATGTTTGGTGTGTCTCCCAGGTGGCAAGTGGCAAACTATAAACAAGACTTTTTATGGATATCTTTGAGAAATGGCTTTCTTCTTGCCACTCTTCCATAAAGGCGAGATTTGTGCAGTGTACGACTGATGGTTGTCCTATGGACAGACTCTCCCACCTCAGCTGTATATCTCTGCAGTTCATCCAGAGTGATCATGGGGACGGCCGGGTCTTGGTAGATTTGCAGTGGTCTGATACTCCTTCCATTTCAATATGATCGCTTGCACAGTGCTCCTTGGGATGTTTAAAGTTTGGGAAATCTTTTTGTATCCAAATCCGGCTTTAAACTTCTCCACAACAGTATCACGGACCTGCCTGGTATGTTCCTTGGTCTTCATGATGCTCTCTGCGCTTTAAACAGAACCCTGAGACTATCACAGAGCAGGTGCATTTATACGGAGACTTGATTCCACACAGGTGGATTATATTTATCATCATCAGTCATTTAGGACAACATTGGATCATTCAGAGATCCTCACTGAACTTCTGGAGTGAGTTTGCTGCACTGAAAGTAAAGGGCCGAATAATATTGCACGCCCCACTTTTCAGTTTTTTATTTTTTACAAAAGTTTCGTTCCACTTCACAATTGTGTCCCACTTGTTGTTGATTCTTCACCAAAAAAATTAAAATTTTATATCCTTATGTCTGAAGCCTGAAATGTGGCAAAAGGTTGAAAAGTTCAAGGGGCCGAATACTTTCGCAAGGCACTGTACAGGTCTGTGAGAGCCAGACATCTTGCTTGTTTGTAGGTGATCAAATACTTATTTTCCACCATAATTTGAAAATAAATTCTTTAAAAATCAGACAATGAGATTTTCTAGATATGTTTTCTCATTTTGTCTCTCATAGTTGATGTCTACCTATGTTGTCAATTACAGGCCTCTCTCATCTTTTTAAGTGGGAGAACTTGCATAATTGGTGGCTGACTAAATACTTTTTTCCCCCACTGTATAATAGACCCAGTGTTAAGCCTCAGATATATAAGAAGGACTTGATGATGTCAGAGGAATGCAGTAGACTTGGATAGGAACCAAGGAATTGGCAGGACAACACGCCCGCTTGGACAATCAGGGCTTATAGTCACGTATGGTTGAACTGTAGTTCTCACTTTATTCATTAAAATCACAACACGTTTCGGGAAAAAAGTATCCCTTTTTCAAGTAAAATAATTAAATCTAACAATAAATAAAAATAAGAGTAAAAATGTATATAGCGTATATAATGTATCATTTGTGAATCTTACTAGAAAAATTTACATATAAATATAAATAAATAAATAAACATAGGGTACATATATACAAATATATATATATATATATATATATATATATATAATACACAGTACAGAGGAAAAGTTTGAAGCTCATCAAGAGAATGCCAAGAGTGTGCAAAGCAGTAATCAAAGCAAAAGGTGGCTACTGTGAAGAACCTAGAATATAAGACATATTTTCAGTTGTTTCACACTTTTTTGTTAAGTATATAATTCCACATGTGTTAATTCATAGTTTTGATGCCTTCAGTGTGAATGTACAATTTTTATAGTCATGAAAATACAGAAAACTCTTGGAATGAGAAGGTGTGTCCAAACTTTTGGTCTGTACTGTATATGCACATACATACACACACACACACACACCCATACTACATCCATTACATATAATGTACAATAAATAAATATTCTTCTGCATTAGATATTCATCTCACTCAAAGAATATCACCATATAAATTCCAGAAGGGTATGAACACGGGGGGGGGGGGTTGCGGAAATACTGTAATATGATGAGAAAGAACTTCTATAAAGTGCTAAAAGAAAACACATCTATAATACATGGGTATGTTAATGAAAAAGTTACAAACAGAAGATGAGGCTGTGAGGATAATTTTTCAAAGGAATGCAATTTGTAATGGAATTTAATTGTAAAAAATTCTTCCCAATCTCTAGGGTTTACTAGTCCTGGAGAGAGCATTTTATAGGGTTAAAAAGATATCTTACCAGTATAGGCGCTTCTGAATCCACAGGGTGTAAACAGAGGTTCAGGTAGCTGCTATCTTCCTTATAAATAGTGGCTGGAGTGTCTTATCTAAGGAATTTCCCGGGTGCTCCATTTAATGTATAGTAAGAAAAGACTGTTATTATCTGTTAATTGTTTTAAACCATCTGTAATAATCACCTTAAGCTCATTTCCCTTTTTGTACACACAAATTCTTCCTGCCCTAACCATCATTTATTTAGGTATCTCCAAATAGCACATCACTATACATTCAAAACACTTTCACTATCTTGGAAAGTGCTCACATGATCAGATAGCGCTTACTGAAGCCTCCCACTATCTGTAGAAGCACACACATACAGACATTGCTTCACTGTTAAATGAAACGCTGTCACTTTCACAAGGAAGCCCTTCTCAGTATCCCATGGAGCACTCATACTCCCTCCCCCCAATGTTTGCCTAACAGCTAATAGCTTCCTCCAAATAGAGTGTCTCTATCCCCTCCCCCTAATGTTTACACAGCATTCTATTGCTAGGCATGCCCAGTAGCCTTGGAGGGACGCTTGTATATCTCACACGTGCATCTCAGTGCGGCTGTGCTGAGATTTTTGGAAATTCCTTAGATAAGACACCCCAGCCACTATTTATAAGGAAGATAGCAGCTACCTGAACCTCTGTTTACACCCTGTGGATTCAGCAGCGCCTATACTGGTAAGATATCTTTTTAACCCTATAAAATGCTCTCTCCAGGACTAGTAAACCTTAGAGATTGAGAAGAATTTTTTACAATTAAATTCCATTACAAATTGCATTCCTTTGAAAAATTATCCTCACAACCTCATCTTCTGTTTGAAACTTTTTCATTAACATACCCATGTATTATAGATGTGTTTTCTTTTAGCACTTTATAGAAGTTCTTTCTCATCATATTACAGAATTTCCGCGCCTCCCCCCCAGTGTTCATACCCTTCTTGAATTTATATGGTGATCTTCTTTGAGTGAGATGAATATCCAATGCAGAAGAATATTTATTTATTGTACATTATATGTAATGGATGTAGTATGTGTGTGTGTGTGTATGTATGTGCATGTGTGTGTGTGTGTATATATATATATATATATATATAAAATATATATGTGTGTGTGTATGTATATGTGGTTGGATTTCTTATGCATTCCTTGTGTGTGTGTGTGTGTGTGTGTGTATATATATATATATATATATATATATATATATAATACACATAATTTGTATATATGTACCCTATGTTTATTTATTTTTATTTATATGTAAACTTTTCTAGTAAGATTCACAAATAATACATTATATACGCTATATACGTTTTTACTCTTATTTTTATTTATTGTTAGATTTAATTATTGCACTTGAAAAGGGATACCTTTTTCCCAAAACGCATTGTGATTTTAATGAATAAAGTGAGAACTACAATTCAACCATACCTGACTATAAGCCCTGATTGTCCAAGCGCACATGTTGTCCTGCCAATTCCTTGGTTCCTATCCAAGTCTACTGCATTCCTTGACGTCGTTACTCATGACGTAGCACAAGTCCGCTGCCACCTGAATTTTGGTTGTTTATACTAAACGCTGTTGGTTGTTGTGACTAAGTCGCAACACTATAAGGTGAGAGGCCATCCTTTTGGCCCTTTAACAAAATTTCTCCTCTGCATGATACTGTATCACACGATTTGCCACTCGGCGTTTCTCTCTTTCTTTTTGATGATGTCAGAGTCAGTGACACATAAAAGGGGAATAATGACAGATAGAGGAATTCGATGATAAACAGAGACCCCTAAAGCAAATATATTTCATGCCTTGCTCCTATAGTCTGCTCAAAAGAGTAGTAAATGAGCCGACTATTTATGTAGATGCACCAGGGAGCAGTACTTGAGAATAGTATATACACTGCTCAAAAAAATAAAGGGAACACTAGAATACCACATCCTAGATATTTATTAATTAATTAAATATTCCAGTTGCAAATCTTTATTTATTGCATAGTGTCATGTGTTGAGAACAATAAAACATAAAAATATAATATTCCATGGAGGTCTGGGTTTGGAATGATACTCAAAATCAATGTGGAAAATCAAATTACAGGCAACCCCAACTTCGGTGGAAATGCCTTATGACAAAGGAAATGAGGCTCAGTAGTGTGGGGCCTTCATGTGCCTGTATGACCTCCTTACAATGCCTGGGCATGCTTCTGATGAGACTGCGAATGTCAACTCCTGGACAATCTGTAGTGCAACGTGGCGTTGATGGAATGAGACATGATGTCCCAGATGTGCTCTATTTGATTCAGGTCCGGGGAGCAGGCAGGCCAGTCCATAGTATCAATGCCTTCATCATTCAGGAACTGCTGACGCACTTCAGCCACATGAGACCTATCATTGTCATGCATAAGAAGGAACCCAGTGCCCACTGCACCTGTATATCGTCTCACAATGGGTCGGACGATCTCATCCCAGGAACTAATGGCAGTCAGAGAACCTCTGGCTAGCACATGGAGGGCTGTGCGGCCCTCCAAAGAAATGCCTCCCCACACCATTACTGATCCACTGCCAAACCGGTCATGCTGGAGGATGTTGCAAGAAGTAGAACATTCTCCATGGCATCTTCAGACTCTGTCACATCTCTCACATGTGCTCATTGTGAATCTGCTCTCATCTGTGAAGAGCACAGGGCACCAATGTCGAATCTGCCAATCTTTGTGTTTTCTGGCAAATGCCAATCTCCCTGCACGGTGTTGGGCTGTAAGCACAACACACACTTGTGGCAGGGCCGTTTTAATGCATTGGGGGGCCCAGTGCAAACTTTTTGAAAGTGGGACCCCAATGCCGCCCCCACTAGTTTTATTTCCCCTGCCCCCCTTAACCAGCAATGTCACATTTAAAAAACCAAACCGCCTTCTTACACACCTGCAGGCTCCGACTGTAATGTCTGCGACTCGGCGCTCTTTGCACTTCCCTGACACAGACATTATCAGCCAAAGGCTGAATAATGGAGCACGGAGCTGAAATAAACCAAAGCATATACCGTATTTTTCGTACTATAAGACGCACCGGACCATAAGACGCACCTAAGTTTTAGAGGAGGAAAATAGGATAAAAATTTTTGAAGCAAAAATGGTAAAATATTTAATATATGGGAGTTGTAGTTTTGCAACAGCTGCAAGGCCACATTGACAGGTGGCCCTGTGACTGTACGGGGAGGCATAGGGCATCTTTTTTTGTGGGGTCAGGTGAGTTGTACTTTTTAGTTATACCATTTTGGGGAATGTCTATTGCTTTGATCACTTTGATCAAATCAGAGGCAAAACAGTGAAAAAAACGGTAGTTCGGCACTTTTGATTCTTTCTTCCCGCTACGACGTTCACCCTACGGGAAAAATATTTTGTAGACTGGGCATTGTATTTAAGCTTGTAGACCGGGTATTTTCGGACACAGGGATATCTAAGGTGTATGTGTTTCACAGTAATTTTTGTACATTTATATGTGTTCTAGGGAAAGGGGGTGATTTAAAACTTTTTTTTTTTTTTACTATTTTATTAGCCCCCCTAGGGGACTTGAACTTGCAATCATTTGATTGCAAGTCCCATAGACTTGTAAAAGTATTGCAGTCTATGGGATATTCTGTACATTACTATTGAGGCTGATTATAGACCAGCCTCAGTAGTAATATCCCTATGATAGACCTGGGAGCCTTCATTAGGCTCCCGGCTGTCACAGGAACAGGTCGGCTCCTGCGATCTCGCCATGCAGGAGTCGGCCTGCAACAAACAAGAACTGAACTGGGGGCAGTTTGGGGGGGTCTTACAGGTAGTAATGCCCACGATCAGAGTGCACTCTGATCGCGGGCATTAACTCCGGTTACAGCTGAGACCTGATAGATATGGAGACCACTCTGCAGCAGAGCGGACGCCATTGCCATTACAGAGTCGTATCCGCTATAATAGCACGGCGGATGCCGGAGAGGGTTCGCGCCACCAGCACACCCTGTCCTCGCACCAAGGGCCCACAGAATCGCCCCAACTCCTGCTGCTGCTGGAAGCCGTCGGCAGCAGGAGTGGGACGATGCATTCGGACTATAGGATGCACCCTCCATTTTCCTCCCAAATTTGGAGAGAAAAAAAAGTGCATCTTATAGTCTGAAAAATACGGTATATTCTGCTGTCTACAATGTGGAGCAGCACGGTGGCTCAGTCTTTAGCACTGCAGCCTTGCAGCGCTGGAGTCCTGGGTTTGAATCCTGCCAAGGACAATATCTGCAAGGAGTTTGTATGTTCTCTGCGTGGGTTTCCTCCCACACTCCAAAGACATACTGACAGGGATGTAGATTGTGAGCCCTATATGGGACAGTGACTGCCAATGTCTGTAAAGCGCTGCGGAATATGATGGCGCTATACAAGTAAGCATAATAAATAATGTATTCTGTATAACCCCCTTCCCACCGGACTCCCTGCCTTCCAAAGCCCATAACGTTTTTATTTTTCCTTTCACAGAGCCATATCAAGGCTTAGTGTTTGCGGGACAAATTGTTCTTCATAATGGTACCATTTATTATTCTGTACAGTGTACCGGGTATCTGGAAAAAATTCAGAATGGGGTGGAATTGGAGAAAAAGTGCATTTGTGCAACTTTCTTATTATGGCATTACTCTTCAGCTAAAATGATATGTCACCTGTATTCTATGTTTTGGTACAATTCCTGGGATTCCACCTTTATATAGTTTTATTCACATTTTAACCCCTTAACAAAAATCTAAAACTTTGCAAAAAATGTTTTCCAAAAGTCACCATATTGTGACACCTGTAACTTTTTTTTTATATTTCTGTGTACAGGCATGCTTATGGTATCTTTTTTTTTGTGGGGTCAGATGTACTTTTTAGTTATACCATTTTGGGAAATGTCTATTGCTTTGATTACTTTTTATTCAAGTTTTTATCTGAGGAGAAACAGCGAAAAAACGACAGTTTGGCAGTTTTGATTTATTTTCCCGCTATGGAATTCACCATTTAGGAAAAATATTTTTAAAAGTTTGTAGACCGGGCGTTCTCAGACACAGGGATACCTAATGTGTATGTGTTTCACAGTAATTTTTAACTTTTATATGTATTCTAGGAAAAGGGGGTTGATTTGAACTTTTAATTGTTTTTATTTTTTTTACTTTTTTTAATTTCATTTATTAGACCTTCTAGGGGTCTTGAACCCCCAGGGGTCTGATCACTAATGCAATGCATTACAAAATATCAGCACTTCTATTACAGGCTGCATCAGAAAGATCCTCTTTAAGGCTCATACTGGGCTTAAAGAGTAATTGTTTTATAATAGTAATTTTTTTTGTTTAGTATAAGAAAATTTGCAATATCTTATGAGAGAAAAATGCTCCTTTCTCACTAATCAGGCTATTTCCCTTATTAAATTGCTTAAGTCACTGCTCCAGTCTTCAGTGATTACACAGAAGCCTATAAAGAGAAGAATGGGAAGGAAGAAATCAGTAAGCAAGAAACAAACACTGAAACATGCTGCTGGAGATTACAGTAAGTTTTTACGCTAGGTTCACACTAGTGTTCGAGTCTCCGTAGGAGACTCTGTCCCAGATTCCGCTTGAAATCAGTGGAGTGAAAAGTCCTGCAAGGACTATAGTCTAGGGGGTCCATGGGTTTCCGCATGTAACCGCTTTTTAAGCGGACAGGGTCTCCTGTGAACCTAGCATTATCAAATTCAAGTACTTTTGTAGCAGCTCACTGGTGTGAATAAAATTTTCTTGTGAGATAGAATCAACTATCATCTGCAGCAAGAGCAGAGGCATAGCTAAGGGTTCAGCACAGGGGGGGCGAACACATCCAAGTGGGCCCCCAACTCAGTTATACCAACACTATCACTATACGGTGACCGTATAGTGGTAGATAGTGGTTCTACACAGGGCTGTGAAGACCAGTTACGTAAATACAGTACAGGAACAATGTTGTGACTTACAGGTGACATCTCTGACGGTTTACATTTATCGTTTCTTCCATCTGGACCGCCATGACCACTTCTTCCAGCTGTGACTTGTCTCTGTAAAGTTTGTAACACAGACATCTTTGGCTCCTCACTTTTCCAGGCACCGACCCACATTGTCCTCAACTACATAAAATCTCCATCCTGCTGCTACCCCAATTATAAAATATATGATATAAAATCCCCTGAAAATGAATAATAACCCCATGTGCCTTTTTAATTTAATAATGCTCCTATGTGCCTATTTATTTAATACTGCCCCTCAAATAATAATTCCCCCTAAATGCCATGTGTACCCCCTTAAATCAATTTAATGCCCGAGTGCCACCTAAAATTAATATTGCCCAATTCCCCTATTATTAATTACACCCTCTTATGTCTCCTTGTATAAATTATGCCCTCTTACATAAATGCCCCTCTGGATTAATAATGCCTATTAATAACCCCTTTGTATTAAAGACGACCTTTCATGTTCTCATATATATGCGGTTTTATAAACCACTAGAAAGCTGACAGTGCACTGAATTCAGCGCACTGTCGGCTTTCCCATTATGTGCCCCGGTGGAGGAGAGATCAGTGCCGTTAGTTTCGGCAATGATCTCTCCCCACCGTTAGAAGGGCGTTCCTGACAGTCTAGCGTCATCGCTGGGCTATGAGGAACACCCCCACCCCAAGACTTGTACTGGGGGAGGGGGCCTTACTCAAAGCTCAGCATCATTCTGACAGTACAAGGCTATGTTAGAGTACTGTCAGGGGGGCCTTCCTCACAGCCCAGTGATGACGCTAGACTGTCAGGAACTCCCTGCCGACTGTCGGTTTTCTAGCGGTATATAAAATCACAGGTTCATGAGGACATGAAAGGTCTTCTTTAAAGGGGTTGTGCAGGAAGTGGACAAATCATAGTGGAGGTGGAGTAGGTGATAAAAAAAATCATACTCAGGATGGGTTCACACCAACACTTGAACCCCATTGAGGGATTCAGTCCCCCATTTCGTTTGAAAAATGCGGAAAGAAAAGTCCTGCAAGCAGGCCTTTTTTCTCCACATTTTTCAGGCAGAAACCCAGCAGACCCCATTATAGTCCGCATGTAACCGCTTTACAAGCAAATTGGGTTTCCGTTTTTCAGGTCCCCAAGTGGACCCGAAAAACAGAAACCGAGCGCTACTGTGAACCCAGCCTTATCTGTCCCCAGTGCTCTGATGTCTGCCGCCACTGTCTGTTCAGACACGTACCATACATGACTGCTGAGGCCATCAGTGGCCTCAATATTGGCTGAAAGGACCCAGTCATGTATATGAGTGACATCACCGAGTCTTTTCCAGCCACTGCTGAGGCCAATCACATGTAGTGCAGGACTTGCGGCAGGGAAGCGGCATGTGTGTGCCTGGACAGACAGCAGCAGAGGGCTGAGGACATCGGTAGCCTGGGGACAAGTGAGTGTTTTTTTTATGTTTCACCTTCCCCGCCTCCTCTCCAATTTTTCCAATACAATCTTTACCAGTAAACTTTATTATTCCCTAGAAAACCCCTTTAATACTGCTCCAATACCCCCTAATATTATCTCCCCTTACATTCATACAGACCCCACTGACCTTTCACTATAATTTATATCCTCTTTTATTAAAGCTCCCTAATACCCCTTATATTAGTTATGGCCTCTTATCTAAATTCCTAATGCTCCCAATTGACCTCTTATATGTATTACCCCCATCCCCCCATCCCAATTACAATGCCCAGAGTGAGTTAAAAAAAAAAAATGGTCGATGCTACTCACCTACCTCCGATCCCCCGAAGAGTCTCCACCGCCGGCACTGCCGCTGCTTACTGAAAAAGCAGGTCCTGCTTCCTGGCGTAGACGGCGCAGGACAATGACGTCATCGCGCAGACGTCTGTGCCAGAACGCAGACATCTTAGGGAAGCTTGTAGGCCGCAGGCCTGAAATGGCTTGTGGTTTACGAGCTACGTATGTGTAGACAATGTATTTTAACTGTATCGGTGTCATGCAGACGCCGATGCAGTTAATATGTGAGGATAACCTGTGTTGCGGCGGCCCCTGAAGTGGGCCCCCGATAGTCAGTGGGCCCGGGGCCACTGCTCCCCCGCTAGCTACGCCTCTGAGCAGGAGGTATGTGCCTATATTTCATTGCTTCTCTTTAACTTGGCTCTTATTCTTGTTCCCTTCTTCCCTCTCAATAGACTAATTAATGGGTTGCAGCATGTCTTCAATGAAAACGTATTTTAGCAGTGAATTGAGCAGTTTAAAATCGAGGGGGGAAGAGGAAAGAGGTCTGATAAGTGGAGGAGGAGGTGTTTTGGGGCATTTTCTCTGGTAAGATATATTACAAAGTTTCTTATGTTTGCCATTACTTTTGATTTATGAGAAAAAAATGTAAATGACAGTTATTTTTTTAGGTTTTATTTTTCTTCCCTTTAGCAGGAGTTGGACAAGTAATGTAGGCAGGTCTGTGGAGTCGGAAAAAAGTTAGACTCAGACTCTGGCTCCAAAATAAAATGATTAATTGTTTTAAAGTTATATTATACAATATTGTATAATTCATTAGATGCATAGTTTGTTGCATATTTACTTTCATAAGAATACAGTCACTAGCCCTTTTTTTACTTCTTCTGTTGAGCTGTTGAAAATTAGAACTCAGAGTTGGTGGTTTGTACTACCAATTCCATAGCCTTTAACCCTTTCCCTGCCAACCACGTACAGTTGTGCTAAAAGGTTTACATACCCTGGCAGATTTTTTGGATTTTTGGCTTTTTTTTTCAGAGAATTTGAATGATAAGACAAAAACTTTTTCTCCACTCATGGTTAGTGGTTGGTTGAAGCCATTTATTGTCAAACTTCTGTGTTTTCTCTTTTTAAATCATAATGACAACCAAAAACATCAAAATGACCCTGTTCAAAAGTTCACATACCCAAGTTCTTAATACCGTGTATTAACCCCTCTAACATCAATGACAGCTTGAAGTCTTTTGTGGTAGTTGTGGATGCGGCTCTTTATTTTCTCAGATGGTAAAACTGCCCATTCTTCTTGGCAAAAAGTCTCCAGTTCCTGTAAATTCCTGGGCTGTCTTGCATGTACTCCGCGCTTGAGATCTCCCCAGAGTAGCTCAATGATATTGAGGTCAGGAGACTGAGATGGCCACTCCAGAACCTTCACTTTCTTCTGCTGTAGCCAATGACAGGTTGATTTGGCCTTGTGTTTTGGATCGTTGTCATGTTGGAACGTCCAAGTACGTCCCATGCGCAGCTTCCTGGCTGATAAGTGCAAGTTTGCCTCCAGTATTTGCTGATAACCTGCTGCATTCATCTTTCCTTCAACTTTGACCACGTTTCCTGTGCCTTTGAAGCTCACACATCCCCACATCATCATTGATCCACCTCCGTGCGTTACAGTAGGAATGGTGTTCCTTTCATCATAGGCCTTGTTGACACCTCTCCAAATGTAACGTTTATGGTTATGGCCAAAAAGTGCGATTTTTGTCTCATCATTCCAAATTACCTTGTTCCAGAAGTTTTGAGGCTTGTCTCTGTGCTGTGATGAGATTCTTTGTGGCATTTGCGCAGTAATGGATTTCTTCTGGCAACTCGACCATGCAGCCCTTTTTTCTTCTAGTGCCTCCTTATTGTGCATCTTGAAACAGCTGCACCGATAGTTTACAGAGAGTCCTGTATTTCAGCTGATGTTATGTGTGGGTTTTTCCTTGCATCCCGAACAATTTTCCGGGCAGTTATGGCTGAAATTTTGTTTGGTCTACATGACCATGGTTTGGTTTTTACAGAGCCCCTGAGTTTCCATTTGTTAATCACAGTTTGAACACTGCTGACTGGCATTATCAATTCCTTGGATATCTTTTTGTATCCCTTTCCTGTTTTATATAGTTCAACTACCTTTTCCCGTAGATCCGTGGACAATTCTTTTGCTTTCCCCATGACTCACAATCCAGAAACGTCAGTGGCTGGAGGAAAGATGCAACAGACTGGATCCCAGAAACTCACTCAGCTTTTATGCACACACTCAGATTACAAGCAAACAGGTCACAGGTGAGGATGTTACCTTTAGTAGCAATTCAAACCCCTTTGTGTCAACTTTTGGGCATGTTATAAGGCCAAAATCACCAGGGTATGTGAAATTTTGAACAGGGTCATTTTGATGTTTTTGGTTGTCATTATGATTTAAAAAGAGAAAATACAGGAGTTTGACAATAAATGGCTTCAACCAACCACTAATCATGAGTGGAGAAAAAGGTTTTGTGTTATCATTCATATTCTCTGAAAAAAGGCCAAAAAAACAAAAAATCTGTCGGGGTATGTAAACTTTTTAGCACAACTATATCTATACGTCCTCCCAGGGTGGCACTTTCCTAGCCAAGGATGTATCTAATATGTCCTTACTACTAATGCCGATATCTCAGGATTAATTAGGGCTATGAAGATGATTTTGGATTAATTTTAAAGATGAGATCCCATTTCAGATCTCAATTCCCGACAGCGTTTTTAACAGTGATTCGATCTGAATCATCCTCATAGCCCTAACCAATCTTGAGATATAGGGCTCTAAAGTGTCTACCCCCTCCTGTCTCAGGTAGCATTTTAAGAACTGTGGTAGGAAGAAGGAGTGGGGAGGATCAGCCCTGAAGACTGCACAGAGATGGTAAATCATCATCACCATCATCTGTGCATAAACTGTATGTTAACCCGGGGAGGGGGGTTAGCATGGACTTCTGTCCATGTTATCCACTCTCCAATCAGAGAGAATACTGTACTTTTGCTCTCTGATTGTCACATAGAGGGATAATATAATACCCCTCTGAGCCTTACTAGAGGGGTATCTATATATGTAAAACTCAAAATCTGTAGTAGCCTGTTCTATACAAATCCACATTTGGGTGAAATTTGGCATGCCCCCTCTCCACCCACAGGAGCAGAATACTGCACATGTTAAATCTTGCTAGCGTCCCTCAGTCATCAGATTGGGGCCCCTGAAGTTAAGCCATATACATATAATGGGGAAATGTGAACGTGAAAGTGACAGTGCTGAGGGGAAAACAACAGTTGTGACTGACAGGGATGGATTATAGTGACGACACCAACGAGTCGCTGCTAAAGGAGCTGCACCACCACACACAAGACATAAACATTTCACAAATACCATACAAACATCACACAGACAGCACACATACACCAACCCACAAGCACAACACCACACAAATGCTACAACACACCACACAAACACTAGACCACGCTAGACACACACAACACAAACAATACCACAACACCACTCCATAAATACCACATGCACACCACACACACACACACAAACGCAAGGACCAGACACGCCAGCAAGCACACTGAGATGGATGCACCCTAAGCACATGGACGAATAGAGCACATGCGTACTCACACACACCTACCGCACGCATGGACACTTGCACTGCGCACGCACAAACACATGGATCACATGCGCAGACATGCATACATATACATGGACCACACATGTGCATGCACACACGCATACATACACATGGATCACACGCGTGCACACACACACACACACACATACACGCACGCACTGACAAAACACGTCTGGTATCCTTACTGGCTGCTTGCACACTACAGTATTTTTCACAGGCCTCTGGGCCATGGATTTGGCAGTTCCATAAACTTCTTTGTGCACAAAGCTGTGAATTTTGCAGGCTCCATAGAATGTTTATGGAGCTGTAGAATCCACGGCTTGGAGACCCGTGAAAAATACTGTAGTGTGCAAGCAGCCTTACTGAGCAGTAATATTGGTCAGAAGAAAACTGCCTCATAGTAAGATTGTCATTATTGCTTACTATACAGGGAGCTTTCATCACTGAAGCTGCTGAGGTAAAGTGAAAGCTTAGCTCTGGTTGTTATGGGCAACTACACAAGTCTGCCTGTGAGGCGGTTATCATTACTGAGATGTGAGCTCCTTCAGGTCATAGTAATACTGTGTGAGGGCTGCTCTGTATTTACTATTCATCCTATTACATTTCTTATCAGTGTCAGGGGAAGACTAAAGGGTCATAATACTAAGGACTGTTTTTTAAAATGTTTTTTAAAAAGGCTGAAGCAAGGAATATGGAAACATCTGAACAAAAGGATGAATGTTCTGAAAATGACCGCATACGACATATGCAACGTGTGCAAAGATGTAGGCAGGCTGATTTGTGTTTGGAAGCATTTCACTACAACCCAATTCAAGACTATAGGTCACATCAGAAAGTCATAATTGGCAAAATGGACATAATATGCAAACATTGTCAAGCAAAGAAGTTTAACTTGGAATTCGCCTAGTATGTGCTGCTCAATTGGCAAAGTCAGTTTGCCACCTTTAGATCTACCTCCTGAACCAGTTCTTTCATACATGTCAGGAACAACTCCCAAGTCAAAGCATTTTGTGCAAAATATTAGGAGATACAATTCATCTTTCCAGATGACATCCTTTGATACGACAGCTGGACTCCAGGAAGCAGGATTTATGCCAACTTTTAAAGTCGAGGGCCAAATATATCACAAAATCGGTTCAATGCTTCCTGTAGCAAATGAAGATCTAAAGTTTTTACAAATTTATTTTTTTGGAGACGTACAAATACAAGCTGATAGACGTTGTGAAGCTATACTTGAGACAAAAAAAGAGATTGTGTTGAATTTGCAAAGATGGCAACGTGGCTGACATTGGGAGTATGTTTATTTTACTAGCTATATTTACTGGAAGTCCCAGACATATGCATGAGTATGCTCAGGATGCCATGACATATGTTCGGATATACAGTATGGTCGTCCTGATTTGTTTATTACAGTTACATGTAATGCAACTTGACCAGTGATAAAGGAAGAACTTCTGAATGGTCAGGGCCCCTCTGATCGACATGATTTAATAGCAAGGGTTTTTAAACAAAAACTGATCAAGCTCATGGATGTAATTACAAAGTGTTACATTTTTGGTGAAAGTCAGTGTTGGATGTATTCAATTGAGTGGCAAAAAAGAGGTCTTCCACATGCTCATTTACTGATATAATAATAATAATAATAAAAATAATAATAAATTTTATTTATATAGCGCCAACATATTCCGCAGCACTGTACAATTTGTATGGCTAAAGGATAAGATACGCCCTGATCAAATTGACAGTGTTATTTCTGCTGAGCTTCCAAATCCAGAAGATGATCTGGTACTTTTTGAAACTGTTTCTAAAAATATGATCCATGGGCCTTGTGGGCCACTTAATTCAAGATCGCCATGTATGAAGGAATGAAAATGTACTAAAAAGTATCCTCGCAACTTGATTGTAGAAACACAAACAGGAGATGATGGTTATCCTCTTTACAGAAGACAGAAACCTGAACAAGGAGGATATACTGCAACAATCAGATTAAAACAGGTTAAACAAAACACAGATCTTGAAATAATCGATGGGTTGTACCTTACTCTCCACTGGTTTCAAAAATGTTTTATGCGCACATTTATGTAGAATATTGTAACTCTGTTAAGTCAATTAAATACATTTGCAAATATGTTAACAAGGGCCGTGATATGGCAGTTTTCCAGCTAGAGAATCCAAAATGTACATCTGATGAGATTATGCTGTATCAGATGGGAAGGTATATAAGTAGTAATGAAGCCGTGTAGTGATTACTAAATTTTCCCATCCATGAAAGACATCCGACTGTAGTTCATCTCAGTGTCCATCTTGAAAATGGACAACGAGTTTATTTTACTCCCACGAATGCAGAGGAAAGAGCTGCTCGACCACCCAATACAACATTGACAGCTTTCTTTCTCCTATGTCAAGCAGATCCATTTGCAAGGACTTTATTATATTCAGATGTTCCAAAATATTATACATGGAATAAATCGAGGAAAGTATTTTGCAAGAGGAAACAAGGTGCAAGGGTCCCAGGATGGGACAGACGTTCCAGTGATGCTCTTGGATGTGTGTATACAGTGCATCCAAACAACGCAGAGTGTTACTACCTCCGATTACTGCTTCACACTGTCCATGGGCCAACTTCTTTCACAGATTTGAAAATAGTTGATGGAGAGCTGTGTCAAACTTACAAGGAAGCATGCCAAAAGCGTGGTCTGATCGAAGACGATCAAGACTGGGACATGACATTGCAGGAGGCATCTGTCACTCACTTTCCACCTCAACTAAGAGACCTGTTCGCTATAATAATTACAACCTGCGCACCTTCCAAACCCTGCGCGCTTTGGGACAAATACAAAGAATATCTTAGTGAAGATATTCTTAGAGTGCAAAGGAGAGTTAATCCAGACTTAGAGTTAAATTTCACTGCTGACATATTCAACAAAGCCCTCTTGATGTTAGAAGAAAGGTGCATATCTATCAATAGTAAAACTCTAATAGAATTAAGTTTACCAGCACCAAATCGACCAGACTTTGATATTATGAACAGAGATATTCTGCAAGAAAAAAGCTATGATTTGGAAAAATGTAAAGAATTTGTCATATTAAATAAGCCTCTTTTGGTTGACTAAAGATCGGCCTATATGGCAATTATGGGTCAGATTTCCAGTGGAAAATATTAATTTGCTGCTTGCAGAAATTCGCTCAAACCATGACATTGCCTTGGCTGTTGCCTCATCTGGGATTGCGGCCACTCTTTTAGATGGAGGGCGCACGGCTCATTCAGCACTAGGATTGCCCTTTAATATAGCGCTGTAAGTAATTGTTTGAGATGAATATACCATGGCACACAAGAAAGCGGTCAAGGCCCTTGATCGCACCTTGAAAGATCTGCGGGGAACCGATTGTTTAATGGGGGAATTGTTGCAATTTTTGCAGGTGACTTCTGCCAGACGTTACCTGTTCTGAAGGGAGCAACACGAGCTGATAAGCTGAATGCCTGTCTAAAATCTTCTTATCTGTGGATACATGTTCAGAAGCAAACTCTTACTACTAATATGCGGGTTCATTTGATGGGAAATACAACTGCGGACAAATTTACACACCAGCTACTATGCCTTGGAAATGACAGGTTCCCTACTGATTCCACTACTGGTCTCATTTCCTTTCCGGAAGATTTTTGTGAAATGACATCTTCGGTAATGGAACTTATTGACCAAGTTTTCCCTGATATATTTGTAACAATTTTAACAACCATCAGTGGCTTTGTGAACGTGCAATCCTAGCGCCTAAAAATGATAGTGTCAGCTCCATAAATCTACTAATTCAGGGAAGGCTGCCTGGTCTAGCGACCACATACATGTCCATTGATTCAGTCATGGAGAGTGAACAAGCCGTAATGTATCCATTGGAGTTCCTGAATTCTTTGGAGCTTCCTGGAATGCCACCGCATAAGCTCACTTTAAAAATAGGAGCCACAATAATTTTGCTTCGGAACCTTGACCCACCAAAAATGTGTAACGGCACAAGATTGTGCATTAAAAGTCTCATGCCCAATGTTATTGAAGCCACTATTCTTATGGGAAACTCCAAGGGAGCAAATGTTTTCATTCCGCGTATTCCTTTGCTACCAAACGACATGCCCTTCAATTTTAAGCATCTGCAGTTCCCAATCTGACTTGCATTTGCTATGACTATAAACAAAGCACAAGGTCAATCACTTAAAGTAGCTGGCATTAATTTGGAGAGCCCGTGTTTTTCACATGGACAGTTGTACGTTGCTTGCTCTAGAGTGGTTACTCCCAAAAATCTTTTCATATATGCACCTGAAGGTAAAACCAGAAACATTGTTTACCAAAAAGCGCTACTATAGATAGTTGTTTAACCAATTTTACTCTTTTGTCCGTGAACTACTTATAGATTACACTGGAGGGAGGGGGGAAGGGTTGCACTATGTTGTTAATTGGGTGTAAATGTTTTATGTTTGTGTACGGTGCATAAATTTTAATGTTTCACAAAAATAGTTCAAAAAATAGTTGTAATAGTTTACACTACATAATATGTATTGAATTATTGAATAAGTAAAAACAATAAAAATGTTGAAATAAAAAAAAAAGTTGCTCACATCAATGTTACGAAAAATAAGTAAAATGCGAAAATAATAAGAAAAATTTCAAGTGGAAAAAAAGATTTACTGTAGCACTCTGAAAATGTCAATTTCAGTGTGACACTGAAAATTTTACTTTAGCTAGCATAACCAAGAATTTAACATATTTTCCCTGAGCGAAGCCGCGGGTATTCTACTAGTTCTTATATAATATCCCTCTGAATATAACCAGGAAGTTTATTGGCGCTGTGACCCAGACGTTTACCATTGTCCAGGTCGCAGCGCCAAAAGAGTTGCACCAAACACTTACACAACACATACACAAAGTCATAAATAAAGTTTACATTTCACCCTATCCATACCTGATTTTTCTAGAGTAAAATACGCCTCTCCAGTGATATCCATTACACGCTAAAATAATAGCAATAATGATTATTACTAGAGATAACGTATAAATTGCTACAATTTTATAGGGGGATAAAAAGTTATATTTTTATGTAAACTCCTGTTTAATTTGCATGCACAAAACAGGTTGGCGCATTTCTGCGATTTTGGCATAAAAATGTATATAGTGTATATAATGTATCATTTGTGAATCTTACTAGAAAAATTTACATATAAATATAAATAAATAAACTTAGGGTACATATATACAAATATATATATATATATATATATATATATATATATAAATATATATATATATATATATTATGTATGAATTCCTCACATATTGCAGTTTTTTGGAAAGTACATTTTGTTTGTAGAAACGGACTGCTTGAACCGGCACTTTAGTGGCATATTTGAATTTTTGTGCTATTTTTGCTTGTAATCTCTGTTTGCTGCAAAGTTGCATGAAGATGGTTGTATACAGTATAGGAAATATTAAGCTGTGTTTTTATATACTGTATGCTGTGCAATCTCAAAAAGTTAGATTTTGGTATCCCAGTCACAGTTTGCTAGGTGCAGTATAGATTTTTAACATATTAGTGAATAACAGCAAAATCTTGCTTGTCTTCTGTATCAGTGTTTTTGAGAGTACGAGCTCTTGTTGTAGCTGATATTTGTGGTATATATAAATTGTGTACACCTTGATCTTTTGTTTTAATTGTATTTTGTGTGTGAATGTAAGCTTGAATAGGAGTTTTAGGTGCAAATGTGTTTTAGTACATTTTTTCAAAAAAATATTTGTGTTTGTCACAAAGTTACATGAAGCTGGACATGGCTATTGATAATCCTTTGAGATACATATAATCTTCAGGTTGTTTACTTTAAAAAAATATATAGGGTTTAGGGGTGCACTTGCTTTCCACGGTGTATTATCCCTACATTTTGTTCCTTCCAGTTCTAGTGATTTTCTGAAGACATGTGCATGCAGGTGTAGACCTTAGTGATATGAATGAACTCTGCACATGTTGATCTCTTATTTTTAGGAGATTGGTTCATATAACTTTTTGTTTGGTTTCCACTTTTAGCAACTAATATACAGTACAGACCAAAAGTTTGGACACACCTTCTCATTCCAAGAGTTTTCTGTATTTTCATGACTATAAAAATTGTAGATTCACACTGAAGGCATCAAAACTATGAATTAACACATGTGGAATTATATACTTAACAAAAAAGTGTGAAACAACAGAAAATATGTCTTATATTCTAGGTTCTTCAAAGTAGCCACATTTTGCTTTGATTACTGCTTTGCACACCCTTGGCATTCTCTTGATGAACTTCAAGAGGTAGTCACCTGAAATGGTTTTCACTTCACAGGTGTGCCCTGTCAGGTTAAATAAGTGGGATTTCTTGCCTTATAAATGGGGTTGGGACCATCAGTTGTGTTGTTCAGAAGTCAGGTGGATACACAGCTGATAGTCCTACTGAATGGAGTGTTAGAATTTGTATTATGGCAAGAAAAAAGCAGCTAAGTAAAGAAAAACGAGTGGCCATCATTACTTTAAGAAATGAAGGTCAGTCAGTGCGAAAAATTGGGAAAACTTTGAAAGTGTCCCCAAGTGCAGTGGCCAAAACCATCAAGCGCTACAAAGAAACTGGCTCACATGAGGACTGCCCCAGGAAAGGAAGACCAAGAGTCACCTCTGCTGCGGAGGATAAGTTCATCCGAGTCACCAGCCTCAGAAATCACAGGTTAGCAGCAGCTCAGATTAGAGACCAGGTCAATGCCACACAGAGTTCTAGCAGCAGACACATCTCTACAACAACTGTTAAGAGGAGACTGTGTGCAGCAGGCCTTCATGGTAAAATAGCTGCTAGGAAACCACTGCTAAGGACAGGCAACAAGCAGAAGAGACTTGTTTGGGCTAAAGAACACAAGGAATGGACATTAGACCTGTGGAAATCTGTGCTTTGGTCTGATGAGTCCAAATTTGAGATCTTTGGTTCCAACCACCGTGTCTTTGTGCTATGCAGAAAAGGTGAACGAATGGACTCTACATGCCTAGTTCCCACCGTGAAGCATGGAGGAGGAGGTGTGATGGTGTGGGGGTGCTTTGCTGGTGACACTGTTGGGGATTTATTCAAAATTGAAGGAATACTGAACCAGCATGGTTACCACAGCATCTTGCAGCGGCATGCTATTCCATCCGGTTTGCGTTTAGTTGGACCATCATTTATTTTTCAACAGGACAATGACCCCAAACACACCTCCAGACTGTGTAAGGGCTATTTGACCAAGAAGGAGAGTGATGGGGTGCTACGCCAGATGACCTGGCCTCCACAGTCACCAGACCTGAACCCAATCGAGATGGTTTGGGGTGAGCTGGACCGCAGAGTGAAGGCAAAAGGGCCAACAAGTGCTAAGCATCTCTGGGAACTCCTTCAAGACTGTTGGAAGACCATTTCAGGTGACTACCTCTTGAAGCTCCTCAAGAGAATGCCAAGAGTGTGCAAAGCAGTAATCAAAGCAAAAGGTGGCTACTTTGAAGAACCTAGAATATAAGACATATTTTCAGTTGTTTCACACTTTTTTGTTAAGTATATAATTCCACATGTGTTAATTCATAGTTTTGATGCCTTCAGTGTGAATCTACAATTTTTATAGTCATGAAAATACAGAAAACTCTTGGAATGAGAAGATGTGTCCAAACTTTTGGTCTGTACTGTACATTTATTTGCATTTTTTTTTTTTATAAAACATTCATTTTAAATCAAAATTGCATGAATTTGCCTGTTTGTATACAGTACCAATTGGCATTCTGACAATGCTGCAGGTGTCTACTTTAAGAAAATATTTAGATATGGGGGGTTAGCATGATTTGTTAATGTTGCAATTTAGGTTTTATTTGTCCATCTCAAAACTGTGAAAATTGCTCCGGCTACCAGAGGTGCAACATTTCTAGAGACCACTGGCAGTGAAAGGGTTAATGTAGGTATTGCTGATTAGATATGGGGATATTAATCCCTCTACACCAATTTTCTGACATAGAGGGATGATATTGTGGCAAACTTTTGGCACCATTCTGCACCTCACTGTCCACATTGTTGAATGTAGGCATAGTGGACGGGGACACTTTGACCCGACATGTTTATTATAATTCAAAATATTTTTTCTATTTTTCTGGAGACAGTCTTAATTTGACTCTACTACTTGGCGAAGAATTTTTGTAGAAGGGGTAACTTGCATCTTCTGCTCATGGTGCTGCAAAATTGCAGGAAGGGTGGAGTAGCGTTGGGCCAGGTCACACTTTATGTGGGAGGCCGTGAAAATACAATGTCCTCTGAGGAGTGCTTTGTGTGCTTGTGCTGGCACAAGTACACTGTCCTAAAGTATTAAACTATTTTTTGATAAGTGAACATACTGTAGTGGCAAACGAGTTTTCTGCACAATGTTTTGACTGTATTGAAAGGTCTTTTGCTGCAGATTTCATCGTTTGTACTGGAGATTTGAAAACATTATTGCAATTAGAAAGTGTAGATTATGATGTTAATCTGTTTTCCCTTAGTCCCAACCGCAGCACAATATTGGGGTATTTCTGCCCCTGTGTGCTGGTAGGACAGAATGGAATTTTTAATGAACAACAAATAGTTAACTGTAACCCCTCCTCAATATAAGGAAGGAAGCACCAACCCCCCAACGTGTTATTAAAAAGACAAATACATAACATATAGGGAGTGAGCCTTGTTCTGCTGTTGGGACTAAGGGAAAACAGATTAACATCATAATCTACACTTCTCTGTCGTCCCACAGCAGCACAATATTTAGCAAGAAAAACCCTAGGGAGGGCCCTCTTGAAGAATTGATTTTAACACGGAATGGCCAAAAGAAGTGGCCTCTGTACCCTGGGTGTTAAATCTGTAATGATTAACAAAGTTACGGAGAGAGCTCCAATAAGCTGACAAACAAATTTGTTCCCAAGGAACAGAACTTCTTTCCACCCAAAAGGTAGAAATGGCTCTTGTAGAATGAGCTCGAACAAACTCAGGGGGTCTAACCCCTGTGAAGTGAAAGCCAATTTTATGGCTTCTTTGTGCCAAGGAGGCTTTAGAGGCCTTGAGCCCATTATTTTTCCCAGCAAATGGTAGAAAAAAATTTTCTGATTGTCAAAAGGCCGAGATCTCTGAATATACATTCCAAGGCATCTGGCCACATCCAGGGAGTGAAGTTTAACTTCCTCCATAGATGACGGACTGGGATAGAAAACTGGTAATGAGATAACCTGGTTTAGGTTAGAATATGAGGGTACCTTAAGGAGGAACCCTGGCATAAATCTTATTTGTACTCACCAACTCTCTGAGCTGAGGTTATGGTCAAAAGGAACACTGTCTTTAGTGTGAGAAATTTAATCTCAACCTCCTCTAGAAGCTCCAAGGGGGGAATCACATAACCCCTTTAAAACAGTAGATAAATCCCATTGAGGGATTGGGTGGGTAACAGGAGGACTAAGCACCATTAAAATATCTTTTAACCTGTGGGTCTGCAGATAGCTGCTTATCTAAGCAGGCTGACAGGGCAGCAACCTAAGCTTTCAAGCCGGAGCTCTGGAATGGAAGGATCCAAGCCCTCAATTCCTCTACCTGATGCCCAGGAGATGAAGATGATTCAGATCCAGGCATAATTTTTATTTATAGACTCTGCTCTAGCGAGAAAGAGAGTTCTTAAGACGGCTCCTGAGAGTCCCTTAGATCGTAATAGGGACTGGTCAATCTTCAGGCTGTTAGATTGAAGGATTTCAGATCCTGGCAGAGCCTGGGCCCTTGAGACACCAGGTTCTGAATCGGGGGAAGCCTCCAATATATCCCGTGACTCATTTGAATGAGATGGGAAAACCAAGCTCTCTTTGGCCAGAATGAAATGATGGCGATTACAGAGACTTGGTCCTGTCTGATTCTCATCAATATCCCTTGGTATCATGGAGATTGGAGGGAATATGTATGCAAGCCTGAACCTCCAAGGGCTGGACAGGGCATCCACAGCCAAAGGATTGTCCTCCTTGTATAGAGAGCAGAACTTCTCTACCTTGGCATTGAGTCTGCTTGCCATCAGGTCTATCTCTGGATGATCCCATTTCAGGGTGATTGCTTGAAAGACTTCTGGATGGAGAGACCATTCCCTTGGAACAGTGATGCCACGACTCAATTGATCCGCCACTACATTGAGTGACACTCGGATATGTACGGCAGAAAATGGTTAAGTTCTTCTCTGCCCAACTCAAGATCTTCTCCACTTCGCTTAGAAGAGGTTGTGACTGAGTTCCTTCCTGCTTGTTTAAATAAAGGACGGTCGTCATATTGTGCTAGTCGTACTGCTCTCCAATTGGATGACATCATCTTCTCGAGGGAATTCCAATGCCCTTGGGCCGGAAAGTCGTTCAGGTGGGAGAACCACAAACTCCCCGCAGATGTTGCCCCTGTTAGGATTCAAACCCAGGACTCCAGCTCTGTGAGGCTGCGGTGTCAACCACTAAGCCACTGGGCTACCCAAGCAGCACTGGTGGCATGTATTGAATTTGTAACCATCAGGCAAGGGAATTTCACAGGAGCGACAGGTTAGATGTTTGCGCTTAGACGCAGACTTACCTGGAGGATTCATCACCACCAGACGCAAAGGAAGATATCTTACTGCAAGTGTAAGAGTAAATAGCAAGAAAGCCAGAAAAAACCGCAACAGTACAAGTCTGTTGAACTAGAATGCCCAGCATGCACACTCTCTGCCAAACAACAAAGAGGCAGAGGAAAGGAGGCAGCAGACTTATGTAGAAGAAATGGAGAGCAAAGACTCTCCCAATACCTGTGACAGGTTACACAGAAAATAAAAGCCCATTTCTCTTTACTTTTTTTTTTTTTGGAAGAAAAAAGCTGTCCCGCACAGATTTTATAAAAAAAATGGCTGAAGTTAAGATAAAAAACATTACCTAGTAGCTCGCCTGAAGAAGGTTCAAAGATGTCATCACGTACACAAGCCAGCGTACTCTGGACTCCGGCTCCCCCACACACGGGAGCTGGAGAGAAGTAGCAGGAAACACCATGCATCGCAATAAAACAAGCAATGCAAGGCTTACAAAGCCACAAAGGGTTCAGTATGGACACTTAAAGGCAGCAGACCTGACCGGCCGCTCATTATAAGCAACAGCTGAAAAAAGGCTTTTCCCTGCAGCTAAGCAGACTAAACAGCAGAGGCAGGAGAGACAGACAAGGAGTTTTTACCTTTGAATTTTGTTCCAACAGGAACCAAAGGCAGAAAAGAGTCCTCACACAGGAGGATAGACAAAACAAACTCAAACAGGAGAGAGGAGGGGAAATTCAGACAGAAATTTGAATAACCTCACTATAGGGAAGGTATAACCTTCCCTCCAACTGTCCCACCAACACAGGACAGAAAAAAAACACGCTGGGGGGTTGGTACTTCCTTCCTTATGTTGAGGAGGGGAGGGATTACAGTTAACTATTTGTTGTTCATTAAAAATTTCATTCTGTCCTACCAGCACAGAGAGGCAGAAATACCCCAATATTGTGCTGCTGTGGGATGACAGGGAAGTTGTTTTTAATCATGTCAGTAAATAGAGATTGCAAATGTTATGCATTCTTTGTCAATCATTGTTAATGATATCTAAGCTTGTATTGCATTGGTTTTGTTGTAGAACCATGTAAAATAAAATGTTTACTTTCTTAATTTTATTGTAATTTTTTTACATTTTTGTTTTTGCAGAAGTATTCAGTACTTAATATTAAGTATTAATTTTATTATTTAAAGCATGCTAAGGAACTCATATGGAAAAAGTGGTGAAGCATACAGGTGGACATTTTATATTATCTTCTGTTTGTCTATTTTTTGCCATGGGACCTTGGCCAATTTATTGTGTAAATTGTAGCTCATAGAATGACTTGATTAATCTTTACTATTTTGTTTTACTATTGTCGATATAAATTGTACTTTTTGGCGGGGGGCCCCATGCTGCGAAAACGCAGCGTTTTGGCCGTAATGGAAATGCCATGGCAAAAAATGCTACGTTTTACATTACCTGCAGAGTGGATGGGATTCTGTCTAATCCCATCCACACATTGCAGACAAAAAATGCGTTTTTGCAAATCGCAGCATGTCAATTACACCTACGGAAACGATGGGGTTTTCCATATAGGTATAATAGAAGCAGAAAGTCCACAAAGGACAACTCTGCGGACTTGCTACGTGTGGGCCTTACCTTTATCTGACTATCTGACTTTTTCCAGCATTTTACTTACTTGTTTAGCAAAAGTGGCATGTAGAGGTGCGTGCTTAAATACGTCAGCTTATCACGCTTCTTGCTCACAATCTTCAGAAAGCAGCACTGAGCTGTGAAACAGCTGTCAGTAATTATTCCAGTCCCTGCATGGGTATACGATTGTATGCTGCTTGATCTAGCCAGGTCTAAGTAAGATATAGAAATTTTTCCTCACTGCACATTAAACCATGGGTGATTTCTTAAATATAATGTGTTGCCAGAAAGTTTACCTATTTTTTTTTTTTTTTATTTTATGTTAAACATATTTTTAAAGAATTTTTAGTGAGATTTTTTTTAAATGTTTCATATTATGTATATTTAAAAAAAAATCCTAAAATTCCAGCAGTTCTGTCTCTGGCCACTAAGCCAAATAATATAAAGAGACTTCCTGTTTTCTGTAGGAAAATTATTTGCATTAACCACCTAACTTATCAGCACACTGATAATAGCTATCATGTTTATGTAGACACACATAAGACACAGAACCCACCAGTCACAATAGGTAACTTCACAGCTTATCTACTCCCACCCCCCACTCCCATAAAATGATCTCTGCAGAGGTCACAGAGCATGCATAGGAAATTCTCCATTCTCCAATAGATTTCAATAGGACCAGCTGCTCTCGACTATGTTGTTTATGGTCCATGGTCCATCTTCAGGAGACGGGAAGTCACAAACTATTTTAGATTTAGTTGCAAAAGTTGGAATTGCAAGATTTTTAGGACATTTTTTAGATAAATAATAATATGAAAAATTAAAAACATAGCCAAAAATTCCTTAAAAATCTGTATAATATAAAAACATGATGTAAACAATAGGTTATTTCTTGGTAACACTTTCCCTTTAAGGCTGGTGTACCTGATGTCAGACTTGCCCACAGAAATTGCAGTCTAGCATGCATCATATACCCAAAAACTACTAAACAAGGGTAGGTTGTTTCTGTCATTCATAACCACTGCTATAATGGTTTTAGTACTCATAACAAACGCAGTTTATTTTTTAGAAATATGCTGCAAAATCTCCCCCATTATATTCAGAGCTCCATGCTAAATAGTTTAGCTACATAATCTAAAAATTAGGGTCAAAATTTTATTTCTTGGCCCTAAAATTAAAAATCAACATACTAACTAGCCTCAACTATTGTAAATGTCATATGGATTTGGGTCAGATGTGCATGAAAGCCAGGTCATCTAATGCATCAGTTTTTCACTTACTGTTTTGTTGGATAGTTTTGACCTATTGACTAACTTCATCTGACTGGGTGCGCTTTATCAATTTTTGGTTTTTATTTGTATGTCGTTTTCACATAGTTTCAAGATATGTTTTTAATTGCTATACTGATGAAAATAAAATTAACCACAACCATATCTTGCTAAAGAATATTGTGCAGCACCCCTACTCTCATGCACCCTTATGTAAAACAGCATATACAGTGGGGAAAAAAAGTATTTAGTCAGCCACCAATTGTGCAAGTTCTCCCACTTAAAAGATGAGAGAGACCTGTAATTGACATCATAGGTAGACCTCAACTATGAGAGACAAAATGAGAAAACAAATGCAGAAAATCACATGGTCTGATTTTTAAAGAATTTATTTGCAAATGATGGTGGAAAATAAGTATTTGGTCAATAATAAAAGTTCATCTCAATACTTTGTTATATATCCTTTGTTGGCAATGACAGAGGTCAAAGGTTTTCTGTAAATCTTCACAAAGTTGGCACACACTGTTGCTGGTATGTTGGCCCATTCCTCCATGCAGATCTCCTCTAGAGAAGTGATGTTTTGGGGCTGTCACTGGACAACACGGACTTTCAACTTCCTCCAAAGGTTTTCTATGGGGTTGAGATCTGGAGACTGGCTAGGCCACTCCAGGACCTTGAAATGCTTCTTACGAAGCCACTCCTTCGTTGCCCTGGCGGTGTGCTTGGGATCATTGTCATGCTGAAAGACCCAGTCACGTTTCATCTTCAATGCCCTTGCTGATGGAAGGAGGTTTCACTCAAAATCTCATGATACATGGCCCCATTCATTCTTTCATGTACATGAGGACGTGAAAGATCCTCTTTAATGGCTAGTATAGTACAGTAGTACTGCCTCACCTGTAATATGCAATTAATTTCGGCATATTGGTCCAAATAAATGATACCCTGGAGTTTAAAAATTTAGTCTTTGTAAGATAGCTCCAATGGAAAACATAATACATTTCTACAAATATATACAGTGGGGGAAAAAAGTATTTAGTCAGCCATCAATTGTGCAAGTTGCCCCACTTAAAAAAGATGAGAGAGGCCTGTAATTGACATCATAGGTAGACCTCAACTATGAGAGACAAAATGAGAAAGCATATCTAGAAAATCACATTGTCTGATTTTTTAAGAATTTATTTGCAAATTATGGTGGAAAATAAGTATTTGGTCACCTACAAACAGGCAAGATTTCTGGCTCTCACAGACCTGTAACTTCTTCTTTAAGAGGCTCCTCTGTCCTCCACTCATTACCTGTAGTAATGGAACCTGTTTGAAATTGTTATCAGTATAAAAGACACCTGTCCACAACCTCAAACAGTCACACTCCAAACTCCACTATGGTGAAGACCAAAGAGCTGTGGAAGGACACCAGAAACAAAATTGTAGACCTGCACCAGGCTGGGAAGACTGAATCTGCAATAGACAAGCAGCTTGGTGTGAAGAAATCAACTGTGGGAGCAATAATTAGAAAATGGAAGACATACAATACCACTGATAATCTCCCGTGGGGTCAAAATGATCACAAGAACGGTGAGCAAAAATCCCAGAACCACACGGGGGGGGGACCTAGTGAATAACCTGCAGAAAGCTGGGACTAACGTAACAAAGACTACCATCAGTAACACACTACGTCGCCAGGGACTCAGTTCCTGCAGTGTCAGACGTGTCCCCCTGCTTAAGCCAGTACATATCCGGGACCGTCTGAAGTTTGCTAGAGAGCATTTGGATGTCCCAGGAAGAGTATTGGGAGAATGTCATTTGGTCAGATGAAACCATTGTAGAACTGTTTGGTAGAAACACAACTCGTCGTGTTTGGAGGAGAGTGAATTCTGAGTTGCATCCAAAGAACACCATACCTGCTGTGAAGCATGAGGGTGGCAACATCATGCTTTGGGGCTGTTTCACTGCAAAGGGACCAGGTTGACTGATCCGTGTACATGAAAGAATGAATGAGGGCCATGTATCGTGAGATTCTGAGTGCAAACCTCCTTCCATCCGCAAGGGCATTGAAGATGAAACGTGGCTGGGTCTTTCAGCATGACAATGATCCCAAGCACACCGCCAGGGCAACGAAGGAGTGGCTTTGTAAGAAGCATTTCAAGGTCCTGGAGAGGCCTAACCAATCTCCAGATCTCAACCCCATAGAAAACCTTTGGAGGGAGTTGAAAGTCCGTGTTGCCCAGCAACAGCCTCAAAACATCACTGCTCTAGAGAGGATTTGCATGGAGGAATGGGCCAACATACCAGCAACAGTGTGTGCCAACCTTAGTGAAGACTTACAGAAAACGTTTGACCTCTGTCATTGCCAACAAAGGATATATAACAAAGTATTGAGATGAACTTTTGTTATTGACCAAATACTTATTTTCCACTATAATTTGCAAATAAATTCTTTAAAAATCAGACAATGTGATTTTCTGGATTTGTTTTCTCATTTTGTCTCTCATAGTTGAGGTCTACCTATGATGTCAATTACAGGCCTCTCTCATCTTTTTTAGTGGGAGAACTTTTTTTCCCCTTTGTAAATGACTTTTGCAAAAATTACAATAAAAAGATGATACAGCTAATGTTCTCTGAAAATATAGCGTGTTCCAAATTATTATGCAATTCGGATTTAAGTGTGATAAAAATTATTTTTTTTTGTTTTTCAATTAAACACATGGATGGTACTGTTTCTCGCGGCTCCTTTGATCACTGAAATCAATTTCAAACACCTGTGATAAGTTTGCCAGGTGAGCCCAATTAAAGGGAATCTACTTAAGAAGGACCTTCGACATTATTAAGCAGGCCACAGATTTCAAGCAATATGGCAAAGAAAAAGAATCTCTCTGCTGCCAAAAAGCCTCAAATACTGTAATGCCCTGGACAAGGTATGAAAACATTAGCTATTTCACGAAAACTTAATCGTGATCATTGTACTGTGAAGAGCACAGATGAGTTTGTGCAGATAAAGACATAATGAGGAAGGTTTCTGCCAGACAAATTCATTGGATTAAGAGAACAGCTGCTAAAATACCAATTTGAAGCAGCAAACAGGTATTTGAAGCTGCTAGTGCCTCTGGAGTTTCACAAACTTCAAGGTGTAGGATCCTCCAGAGGATTGCAGCGCTGTGCATAAACGTACTATTTGGCCAAGCCTAAACAGTGCTCACAAGGAGAAACAGTTGAAGTGGGTCCAGACATACATGAAGAATGATTTTGAAACCGTTTTGTTTACTGATGAGTGCCGTGCAACCCTGGATGGTCCAGATGGATGGAGCAGTGGATGGTTGGTGGATGGCCACCATGTCCCAACAAGGCTGTGACATCAGCAAGGAGGTGGCAGAGTCATGTTTTTGGGAGAGAGCTTTTAAGCTCCTTTACAGTCCCTGAAGGTGTGAAAATGACCTCTGCAAAGTATATAGAGTTCTGACTGGCCACTTTCTTCCATGGTACAAAGAGAAGAACAACCATGCCTTCACGTGCCTTTTCTACAAAAGATTCAGTATAACTTCCTCACTATAATCTTTGTCACAAAACTATATATCAGTCTGCTCAGCTCCTCCTGTTCTGTAACATGATGCTGACAGATCGAATTGCAAAGTCAGTGTGACTGGCTTCTTTAAAGGGATTCTATCATTAGATTTAGGCAAATTTCTCTAACGACATGTTGGAATAGCCTTTAGAAAGGCTATTCTATCCCTATCTTTCTTTAGCTATTCTCTGGCACCGTTTTTGAAATAAATACTTTATTCTTATATGCTAATTCTGTGCACGGAGCACAGGGGACGTTCCACCTGTGCTCCAAGCACAGCACCGTCATATCCAGTATTCCGCCTTTTCTTGCTGCTGCACACTCCTTCATGTGAAGATATCCTCCTCTTCTTATTCTTCGCTGCGTTAGAAGCAGCACTTCTCACTACAGCGACTGCAAATCCAGCGCATGCGCTGTAGTGAGAAGTGCTGCTGCTTTTTTTTGTTCTGTTTTCTGAGCATGCACAGAAAAAAATGGACAGAAATAATAGACGGTATAACAGGCGACTGTCCATTGCTATCCATCATAGGTCCGTTAGCCATAGACATTAATGTTAAAAAAAATAACAGACAGTTCACATCCGTCATAAGTCCTTTAGTTTGTACAGAACCTAAAGTCCTGTACCCTACTTTATTATCTCTGCCAAAATATTGGACCTGTGAGGGAACACAGAACAAATCCCATTGAAATCAGAAATCAGATTTTTGACAGATCTGTTAGTATCTGTTGTTAACATTTTCTGATGGATGCTAACATCATATGTTAACAATGGTAGTGTGAATGCCCCCTTACTCTACGAACGCAGATGAGTTGAAGCCAAGACATACCTCCAGCCGACAAAGACAGTACCGAGAATCCAGTACTGTCCAACTGAATCTGGGATGGTTGGGAGGTATGGAAGTTTACATTAAAAATGTTTTTTAAATGTTTTAGTTTTAGTTTTCTTGATGCAGTGTCAATCAGAACCAGATGAAAAAGTGCTGCAAGCTAGAGAATTTCTTCCTGTGATTTCAGTTGAAAATAACAGACACCCTTGTCCTTACATGTTTATTGTGATTAACACCAATTTCTGATAAATGACTCGTTTATTTCTTTGCACTTTTATATGTTGCATACTCATACGTTCCTGTATGTGAAAAATTTTCTAAAAAATCAATAAAAAATATATTTGACAAAAAAAAAAAATATAACAGACACCCAACGGACAATGGGGTCCCTCAGGCTCTGTTCGTGTCTGCTATTTTTACAGTCCAGACTTAAAGGCGCAGATTTGAATGTAGCGTAACTGGATTTGTTAAACAAATATAATGTACAACACTTCAAAGGAGTGATTAAATATAGTTCATTGCTTATCCTAAGCTATACAGATCTAGTTGGTTTTTGAAACTCAAGCTATTATAATGTTGTACATAAATAGTATGATTGTTTCAGATATGATTGTGGGACCTGTATTCATGGATAAGATACATTTTTTAATTTGAATAATAACACCTAGTGCTGTTGCTATGCAGCGTGAAAATCTCATTTCAAACAATATTGCCACATATGTAAAAAGAAAATGTTCCCATTTGTAACTACTAATCCATATCTGTCTTTGAATTTCCTCTGAGGGTATTTACAAAATATCTATATTTAGATTCCCTGCATGATTTGGATGCTAAGAATGTAGAGATTTTTGTGTCTTGAGTAGAAAGACTGTTTCCATGGTATTTATATTACCAGGCTGGCATTGTGTTACTATTCTGTGTTAGTAGCTACAATGAACCTCATGAATAAGATCTATTAAAACAAAGGATAAAGAAATGCGTGATATTTGCTAATTTATACTACAACACTTGCACAGCATGGAAGACAAAAATGCCTGTACAGTAATACCTCGAATATTCGCGAGGTTAGGTTCCAGAACCAGTCGCGGATCGCGAGGAATCGCGAATATTTGGTGCGAGCACTTAAATGCTAATTTATGCTTATTTCCCCCCTTATATATCCCCTAAATATCCTTAATGTTACCCCTACAGTACTGTACTGCACGTATACCAATTCATTTGCTGCCGTTTGTAGCGTGCTGCGTGATTGGTTACAGTACTTTCAACCGTTCCAGCCAATAGTGTGTCATCATGGAGCCTATGTCATTGCTCATACCCAAACCGCAAATTTCGCAGATCTGTGGAAAAATCGCAAATGCATATGTCTTAGGTTCCAAAGAAAATATCGCGAGTAGGTGAATCCGCGAATTCAGAAACGCGAATGCAAGAGGTATTACTGTAATTATCCAACAGAACAATCATTCAGAAATGTTAATAAAGAGTCATATCACTTATCACAGGATAGATTGACATCTGTGATTTTTGATTGTTTACTGAGTGGTGATGCTGTACGATGCACTCTTGGTTTATACAGTGTATTATTGATTTCTGGAATTTGAATGCTGTTAGTGATAAAGTAGCTTGAATAGTGTATAAGATAAACATAATTTCACTTATTTGGTACTTTGGTACTTCTTTTGTTAATCACTGTATTAAATGCCAGATGGTCCTTTTCCCATGGTGTATTCCTCTCCCTCAGTACACGTCTCTTCCCCACTGCACACAGTCACACAATGTCAAATAATATATGCATAAGTTTCTTTGACCAGGATAAAGTCTGCATAAATCCCTTTGTTTGATCTACACATGGCACCATTACTAATTGCTAAGAGGCTTTGTGTACTTAACACTTGTCATTTAAATGTATGTATCCATAATATACTATGGCAATTTTGATTAGAAGCAATACCCTAAAGGCACCATTCCCATCTAATGAAACCTAGTTTAAATTGTAAGGTCTGTTACTCTAAGATAAACAGTTTGTTGGGAGGTCATTTTGAAGACTTCACACATGCCATAGAGTCTTGTGTTTATTGTTTACCTGAAATCTTCTCTTTCCACCAAAAGGGCACCTAAGAATTGAAAGTTCACAGACAATAAGGCGAGATCCCTAGTTTAGAGACCATAACCAGATTCTCCCACAACAGTAGAAATATGTAATATTTTTTGGTTTTGTTCCAGGTCCTAGATTTTTGCTTTCGATGGTTTAAAGCAGCACTGCCTTTGACCAGATTGTTTTTGAAGTCAAATTTTGGATATCTTATTTGATATGAAAATGTTATTATGTATTAAGATCAAGATCAGTTTTGCTAAGAAATATCTGAAAAGTTCCTTCTGCATGGGTAGTTTTCTGGCCATAAGAAGCACCAATTGATGAAATAGCAAGGAGTCAGAGAGAGTTTTTATTTATTTCATTTTCACTGTGCAATCATTAGGTAAAGTTTGAACTTACAAATTTTCATTTCACCCACAATCTTACATTGATATGGGCAGAATACCATCTGTTTACTCACGGAGATGTACTGCTAACCAAGGAGTATTTTAATATTCTGATGGAAGACAGCTAGTCAATAAATGTTTACATAGGGAAGAGATTGGGAATGAACATTCATATGAACATTCATTTTCTCATTCATCAGCTTGTGCAAAAAGACCAGTAATGTTTGGTCACATGTATTATCAGGAGGGCTGTGGAGTCAGAGTCTTGGAGTTGGAGTTGGAGTCAGTTTTGGGGGTAGTGAGAGTTGGATAAGGTTGCAGACTCCAATTCCAGCATCAAAATTAAATGGTTAAGTATCAAAAGATTTATTAGTCTTGGATTAATACTGTTACTAGTTCCTCAGCCAGTGATTGGTGGGGCAGGCATCTCAGAACATTCTCTGTGGTGTAAGGTGACATAGAGCTCAGTGAGGAATCATGCAGAAGTGAGTAAATTGTTTTACTATGCCCCTATTAAGCCCTATTAACTTTATTTTTCTGGGGTTGAAAAACTGCTTTAACCTCTTAGCAGTACGTTCTAGCCACAAATGCCTTAAGGCAACTGGACGTATGGTTACCTGCTTCCTGAGCAGGTGTTGGCTGTAACTGACAAATAACACTCTGCTCCAGTACCCGCGGTCGGAGCGATAATAAGATTGCTGGTTCAAGTCCCGTAGTGGGACATCAAAAAAATGAAAAAGAAAAGTGTTTAAAAAATTAATTAATGAATAAAGCCCCAAAAATGCTAATTTCCTATATAAAATGAATGGTATAAAAAGTAATAAAAACAAACATACATATTTGGCATCTCTGTGTCCGTAACAACCCGTACAATAAAACTGAAACATTATTTAACCTGAACCATGAACACTGAAAAAAACCACCGAAATTGGGGGCGTGGCTAGCCGGAGAAGCAACAGGACGTACATTTTCCAGCTCCTATTAGTCACATTTGCGATCCACCACATATCACCCTAATCCTGCACATTCTGGATCCTTTACTCACCCAAGGGCTTTCCCCTAAGCCCTAGTAAGCTGATCTTGGGTGTTAAAGCTGCTTTTCTGGCCTTTCTGCAGTGGCTCAGAGTCGGGGCCTACCTGCGCCTTCCTCCAGACCCGCCATTTTCTCCGCACCCCGGCCGTCAGGACGAGCATCTCCTGCACCGCGGACCTCCGCATCCTCCTCTGCCTCCGCTGACGTTGCTTTCTGCGGGACCAGGGTGTGACAGAGGCGGCAGCCCTGCGCGGTGCTGGTTGCCGCGCGGGGCGACAAAGCGGCGGCTGTTGAGGGCAGCGGTTACTGCACTAAGGCCTACAGCGGGGGACAGCACAGCGCTCCCAACCAGAAGAGGGGGCCTATATCCCTGAGCAACGCTGCACATCCCAGATCCTGGACGCAGACCTCGGACACAAGGTACACTGCAGGCAGCGCGGGCAGGGGGAGTGCTGGGATCCCTTACATACATCAGGGAGACTCAAAACGAGGCCCAATTAGCGGCAAAGCAGTGCCTGCACTGTGACCCTATCCTGGGTATCTCCACTCATACAAAATATAGGCCTTACCTGACCTATCGCTTTGGCCCCAGGGCAGCCAGAGCCGGGCCCTGTACAGACGTAGTCTATCCCTCCAACCTACGAATAATCAGGCCCTGAGCGGACCCTCACCTGTACTCCTGCCCTACTAGTCTTGTGCAGGCCTGCATCTCCACCTCAGCTCAGCAACCCCTAATTGGCCTCCACACATACAGCTCTAGCTGAAACTCCACTGAGCTGCAGCTCAATTTTTCCCCACAGAATTCTCGTAGGTACCTCTCCCCTTGGGTGATGGCGACTTAGTTCTGGGGATCCAGTGCACCCTAAGCGACTCTTAGCGACAAACAGCCTGTCTGAAAATATCTGCCCTTTAAACGCTGAATTGCGGGAGACGAATATCTGGCAACATGGTGAAGGGTAGGAAATCCGTCAAGAAACCTGATAATAACCTGACTAACTACTTTGAGTGGGACCGTGGCGTGGAGGGAGAACCGGGACCTACACTTGACGACCATACAGAGCGCACACTCTCAACGCCTACGACTGCCATAATCACAGCGACATTTGTAGAGGGGGAAGGCCTTAACCACACCAAAGCTCTAATGGATCCTCTTCTACCTCCAACCCCTGACGATATCCGATCAGCAGCACCACAAATCCATTATACATCCACTCAATCCAGCAAGGAGCAGACCTCCCCCTTACGACACTCACCATCTCCGAGTACCGGTCCGCTCAAACAAAAACCTCGTCTGGAACTCCCTGGAGACCTAACCTACTCCGAAGACCAACCCTCCTCCGAGACCTTTCCATCCACTCAAATGACTGGCCTAGACGGCTTCCCGACCACTAGTGGTCCCGCCTCTGAACATACTCTGAGAGATATGCTTCTGGCCCTCCGCAGTTCCCTTCAGGCGGATTTTTCACAATTGCTTCAGCCTCTTCAGTCCTCAGTCAATGCACTAGATGGACGAGTAACACATATTGAAACCAAAATGGGCGATTTCGCTGCATCGCACAACAAAATCATCGATGCACACAATGACCTTGAGGACGAGGTTGAGAATCTCAGAGCCAAAGTGGCTGACATGGAGGACCGGTCCCGCAGGAACAACATCAAATTCAGAGGTATTTCAGAACAAGTCCAAACAGCTGATCTGCTTCCATACCTACAGGATTATGTCCGATTTCTACTACCTGACTCTACTAATACGGATATCATCATTGACAGAGCACATAGGCTTCCTCGCCCCAGACATCTGGGAGACGAGATCCCGAGAGACGTCTTGGCGAGATTCCACTTCTTCCATATAAAAGAAAGATTACTAGAAGCTGCTCGTAAGCAGAAATCTTGGCCTCCCAAATTCAAAGAGGTGCAGTTATACACGGACCTCTCAGCTATGACCCTTCGCCTCCACAGAGACTTACTCCCGGTCACAACAACGCTTCGCAAAAACAAGATCCAATATAGATGGGGGTTTCCTGTGAAATTGATTGTCGCTAAAGACGGGACCACCTTCACCATCCATAACTTGAATCAAGGCAAAGCGTTATTATCGACTTGGAGAATGCCAATCTCTCTTCCTCAAGAGGCGGCAGGTCCCTCTCCTCCCTCAGCTACAGGGCGTAGATCTCCCACAAACCGCAAATGATATTCTAGGATGGCTATCCCTATCCACTCAGGTGCACAACCCCCTTTGCTCTAGTGGCTTAACCGGCAAGCCTATAACCAATACCCCCACATATACAGTAAAGCTGTATTCGTCTTTGAACTGTTTGTTCATCTGTTTTGTCTATTGATCTTCTTACTTGCAAAACTGCCTACTCGTCTTCTGCAGATTCAACATCCCCACGACGTCCATACTCTTAAGTGACACTATGGTGATCAAGTTGGCCTCTCTCAACGTCCGTGGCCTAAACAGTCCACAGAAGCGAACGTATATTTGGAAGGAGGCTCTCTCACTCTCCGCGGATGTTTTCTGCGCACAAGAAACCCACCTTCTACAGAAAGACGCCTTCAGGGTAAAACACCCATCCTTCCCTATAATCTGCCACGCACACCACCGATCTAAAAAACGGGGAGTCCTTGTCGCTTTTAGAGACTCAGTGGCATTTTCCTTAACGGCACAAAAAGCGGACCCCCAAGGCAGATTCCTCATAATTGTTTGCCTCCTCAATAACATCCCCTATACAATAGTCAACATATACGCTCCACAGCGAAAGACCCTGGCATTTTTACACAAAGTCCGAAGACACATTCAAGAAATCCAACAGGGTGCGTTAATAATTTGTGGAGACTTCAATAACATAGTGGATCCCTCTCTGGATTCTACCAACGCCAACAGAGACAACACTTCCTGCCTGCTCCAATTTCCGAACACTGAAAATCTTTATGATATCTGGCGCGCACATCATGCGGGCGAAAGGGACTATACCTATTTCTCAGCAGTACACGGTTCTTACTCTCGCATTGATATGTTCATGGTAGACCTTCATACCCTGATGAGCTCCAAAACATCCACGATTGAATCTATCACATGGTCAGACCACGCAGCCATCACTCTCACCATAGAAGAAAAGATTCCACCTTCTGCTGCTAGACTCTGGAGAAACAATACATACCTAATGAGTCACCTTACTTATCGCCCGATAATAGAAAAAGACCTCCAGGATTTTTTCCAGACCAACTCCATATCTACAGAGGATCCCTACACTCTCTGGAACGCTCACAAAGCGTACATTCGTGGCACACTTATAAAAATCGCACATAGAAACAAGAAAGAACGCCAGAAAGCGATTACGGTAGCAATGTCAACACTTCGCACTTTAGAAGCCGCGAACAAAACCAATCCGAACCCGAATACTTCTGAACAGCTCACCCAGGCTAGACAGCAACTGCGTCTCCTTCTTTTACAAGATTACGAAAAGGCGTTAAAACGATCTAAAGCGCGATTTTACTCCCAAAGCAACAAAGCCGGCAGACTACTGGCTAGACAACTTCGGGCAAGGGTAGTTAAATCGCGGATTCCATACATCAAGCACCCTGTCACTAAAGTACATTTAACAGACCCAAGAGACATCGCCAACTCTTTTAAGGACTACTACGCACAGTTGTATAATCTACAGGAACACACCCCTCTTCCACCTGACCATTCCACCTTGGTATCCGGCTTCTTAAACAACTTAAAGTTATCAGGCCTGACAGATGAACATCTCTTGGCCCTAAACACCCCTATTACTCTTCCAGAAGTCCTACAAACCATAAAGTCCTTACCTAAGGGTAAGTCACCAGGTCCAGATGGTTTCTCCAACGAATATTTAATCTATTTCCAGCAAATTCTTGCTCCATCTCTCCTGAATTTCTTCAACCATGCCATGTCGGGTGCACCGCTTCCGCGCGAATCGTTGACGGCATTAATTGTCACCCTTCCTAAACCCGGTAAATCAGCAGATGTCCCACAAAATTTCAGGCCAATCTCGCTGCTAAATTCGGACCTCAAGCTTTATGCGAAGATCCTAGCAGCACGGCTAGCTCCTATTCTTCCAGACTTAATTGGCACAGACCAAGTGGGCTTCGTTAAAGGCCGCCAAGCCTCAGACAACACCAGACGTGTCCTACATTTGGTAGATCACCTGGAACGCAACAAGACCCCATCCCTAATGGTCGCCTTAGATGCTGAGAAGGCGTTTGACCGGATCAACTGGGCATTCGCTTTCTCCGTCCTACAGAAACTGCGATTCTCTGGCCCTATCCTCACTGCTATCTCAAACCTATACTCATCCCCATCGGCCAGAGTGTTTACTAACAGCACACTGTCGGACAGCTTTGATATCAAGAATGGAACGAGGCAGGGGTGCCCTCTCTCTCCATTGATCTTTATTCTCACCATTGAACCATTAGCACAAGCCCTGAGACAAAACGACAGAGTCCAGGGAGTGCACATAGAGGGTTCCTCTCATCTCATCTCCCTCTACGCTGATGATATCATATTGTCCTTAACCTACCCAGAAACATCTCTACCAGCTGCTGTCGAAACTCTCAGAGATTATGGGGCTCTCTCTTTTTATAAACTCAACGAAGCCAAAACACAAATTCTCCCCCTGAACGTTCCCATGCCTCTTTTGGAACATCTCAAAGAGAGGTTTCCCTACGACTGGAAATCGACAGATCTGGACTACTTGGGAATAAGGATCACTCCCTACATCGCACAGGTGGCCAAAGCAAACTATATGCCTCGGCTGACGGATCTGGAGAGAGAGTGTCGATCCTATTCAGGACTCACCCTGTCATGGCTAGGTAGGGTATCTGCCTTTCAAATGATGCTGCTCCCAAAACTGTTATACTTATTTAGAACTATACCTGTAGCACCCCCCCTTACGTTCCTCCAGAAAATTAACGCTATGCTCAACAAACTTATCTGGAACTCCAAAAAGCCGAGACTCCCATCTTCTATCCTGCACAGAAAACGGGGAGTGGGAGGCTTGGGAATACCAAACATATATGATTACTACATGGCCTCACATCTTTCTACTCTAAAGGACTGGTGGCATAACAACGCCCATAAATCCTGGATCACCATTGAGTCTCGTATGATACCACATCACAGTCTCAAATCTTGGCTCTTATACTCCCTCTGGACGGATGTGGTACCCTCTCTCACGTCTCCAATTCTACAACATCTCATAGACAGCTGGCGACATATCCATCACTCTACAGGCAAGACGCAGATACTACACATCAAGCAGGCCCCAATTGAATTCTTAGAACTAACAATCCTGGATCTCAACTTATCCATCTGGAAATCATCAGGTATCACCTCTATTTCAATGATGTGGAGTGAGGACTCATTGATACCATTCCCATCGCTACAATCCACCTTCTCCCTACCCTCCACTTGCCTCTTTACATATCTGAGAATCAAGCACTTTCTCACCTCCAACTGCAATAAACAAGTAATATACAATAAATCTCTGTTGGACCTCCTCAAAATTCCAAATCCGGCTACAAAAATTCTCAGCTCCATCTACAATACTATAGGATCTAAAGATCATCTGGTCAAATCTACCCCACTACTTAGTTGGGAAATGCATCTTCAGCAGAAATACTCGGTTATACAATGGCAGAAAGCCATGACCTTCACGAAAAAGACCTTCCGGTGCACGACCCACTATGAAACAACTGTCAAAATTCTCCTCCACTGGTACTATACTCCAGAGCGACTTCACCGAATTTATCCGCAGACCTCAAACTCCTGCTGGAGGGGATGTGGCGAGAAAGGAACACTACTGCATTTACTGTGGACGTGCCCCCGAGTGGTGCTGTACTGGCAAGACGTCTTCCGATGGATTTCTTCACTAGTGGGATTCTTCATACCTCCCTCACCAGCTTTAGCACTACTATTTCTGCAAATTGACTCTTTCCCAGCAACACATAGAGTGTTGATTGGCCACGCCTTGTTATCAGCGTCATTGGCTCTGCTACGCAACTGGAAGTCAGCCACTATTCCGACTAGAGGAGAGCTAGTGAACATGGTGGAGCAGACCTACCAATATGAGAAGATTCTCTCTCATGGAGTTCTTGGGGATAACCACTTCCAAAAGAACTGGTTTCCATGGACACTGAAGGCTCATACACATCTGCCGTAACCCGGCTGTGCCGCACTTGGAAGATCAAAACTTAATAATTATTGTCACCTTTTGTTGCTTTATACTTGTACGCACTTGTTTCTTTAACTCTAGAGACTCTCGAACTCTTAGATAACTATATGTTTATTTGACTTCTAGCTACTTCTAGCGCTTACATGATAATACTTTTTTTTTTTTTTTTTTTGAATGTTGTTGTTTGACCTGTTAAAAAATCTCAATAAAACTGATTGAAAGTAAAAAAACCACCGAAATTAATGATTTTTCGCCATCTTGCCTCAAAAAATATGGTATAAAAATTGATCAAAAAGTCAAATGTACCCCAAATCAGTACCAATAAAAAAACACAACTTGCCTTCAAAAAAGAATTCCTCAATCAACTCTATCAACCGAAAAATAAAAATGTTACGCTTCTTCGAAGATGGCGATATAAAAACAACTGACTTCTTTCCCCAAATGTGTTTTTTTTTTCTGCAAAATTAGTAACGCTTAACCCCTTCTCTCTGCAGCAAGTTTTAGACTTCCTAACAGAGCTCCATTTTTCAAATCTGACATGTGTCACGTTTTGTGATAATAACTTTGGAATGAGATTGTTTTTTTCATGACACATTGAACATGGCTAAATTTTAGTTAGTTTAGCTATGTTTTGTGTTTAATTATGAAAAAAATTTTGAAAAATATGCAATATTCAAAGTTTGAAATTATCTGCTTTTAATACAGATACCAACCAAATTAGGTCATAAATCTAATTTACTATATCTATGCTTTATGTTGGCATCAAGCTTTAAACTTCCTTTAATTTTTTTGTGGACATTATAAGTTTTACAAATCAAACAGCAATTTTCCAAATTTTCAAGAACTAATTCTGTTCTAAAAGAACTTTGAAAGGCCTCTGTACCAGGAACCCCAATAACTCACCACCAGTTTTAAAACTCCAACCCTTAAATAAGTCAAAACAGCTTACAAGAAGTTTATTAATGCTTAAGTGCTTCAAAGGAATTAAAACACAATGGAGGGGAAATTTACACATTTAAATTTCTTTCTCTAACACTTTTATTTAGCCTTAAAATATGCACATACACAAGGGATTAAAGGAGAAAATGCATCACACAATTTGTTCTCCCAACTGCTGATATTCCTCACATATGTGGATGTAAACTGATCAGAGGCGTAGCTAGCGGGGGGGGGGGGGGCGGTGGCCCTGGGCCCACTGTCTCTCGGGGGCCCACCTCTGGGCCGCAGCACAGGTTACACTCACACATCAATTGCATTGGCATCTGGCATTGGCATGACACCGATACAGTTGAAATACATGGAGAAGAAAGCCTCTCTACTCGTACGTAGCTCGTAAGCCAAAAGCCACTTAAGGCCTGTGGCCTACGAGTTAAGATGTCTGCGTCCTGACAATGACGTCACTGTCCTGAGCCGTCCGCGCCAGGACGCAGAAGTCCTGCTGCTTCAGTAAGCAGCGGCAGTGCCGGTGGCGGAGGCTCCTCCTCGGGAGATCGGAGGTAGGTAAGTGTCATCAAATTTTTTTTTTTTATAACTCACTTTGGGCATTTTAATTGGGGGATGGGGGTAATACATTTATGAGGTCATTTGGGAATTTAGCAAGATAAGAGGCCATAACTAATATAAGGGGGCTTTAATAAAAGAGGATATAAATTATAGTGAAAGGTCAGTGGGATCTGTATGAATGTAAGGGGAGATAATATTAGGGGGCATTGGGGAAGTAATAAAGCTGCTTTTCTAGGGAATAATAAAGTTTACTGGTAAGGATTGTATTGGGCAAATTGGAGAGGAGGCAGGGAAGGTGAAACATAAAAAAAACAAAAAACAACTCACTTGTCCCCAGGCTACCGATGTCCTCAGCCCTCTGCTGTCTGTTCAGGCACAAGCACACTGCTTCCCTGCCGCAAGTCCTGCACTGCATGTGATTGGCCTCAGCGGTGGCTGGAGAGGACTCTGTGATGTCACTCATATACATGACTGGGTCCTTTACTGCCAACGCTGAGGCCACTGATGGACTCAGCAGTCACGTATGGCACGTGTCTGAATAGACAATGGCAGCAGACAGAGCACTGGGGACAGGTAAAGCTAGGTTCACACTAGCACTCGGTTTCCGTTTTTCGGGTCCACTTGGGGACCTGAAAAACGGAAACCCAATCCGCTTGTAAAGCGGTTACCCACAGACCCCATAGACTATAATGGGGTCTGCTGGGTTTCTGCCTGAAAAATGCGGAGAAAAAAGTCCTGCTTGCAGGACTTTTCTTTCCGCATTTTTCAAACGGAATGGGGGACAGAATCTCTCACCAGGTTCAAGTGCTGGTGTGGAACCATCCTTAGTATGATTTTTTATCACGTTCCCCACCTCTACTGTGGTTTGTCCACTTCCTAGACAACCCCTTTAAAGCGGGCCTTTCATGTCCTCATGAACCTGTGATTTTATATACCGCTTAGAAAGCCTACAGTTGGCTTTCCCATTATGTGCCTCGGTGGAGGAGATATCGGTGCCGTTAGTTTCAGCACCGATCTCTCCCCACTGTCAGAAGGGCGTTCCTGATAGTCTAGTGTCATTGCTGGGCTGTGAGGAACGCCACCCCCTGACAGTACTCTAACATAACCTTGTACTGTCAGAGGGGGCGTTCCTTACTGCCCTGCGATGACTCTGAGCTATGAGGAAGGCCCCCCTCCCCCAGTACAAGTCTTGGGGGGGGCCATTCCTCACAGTCCAGCGATGCCGAAACTAACGGCACCGATATCTCCTCCATCAGGGCACATAACAGAAAAGCCAACAGTGCGCTGAAATCAGTGCACTGTCAGCTTTCTAGTGGTATATAAAACCGTATGTGCATGAGGATGTGAAAGGTCGTCTTTAATACAAAGGGGTTATTAATAGGCATTATTAATCCAGAGGGGCATTTATGTAAGAGGGCATAATTTATACAAGGAGACATAAGAGGGTATAATTAATAATAGGGGAAATGGGCAATATTAATTTTAGGTGGCACTCGGGCATTGATTTTAGGGGGTACACAGGGCATTATTAATTAGAGGGAATTATTCATTGAGGGGCACATAGGAGCATTATTAAATTAAAGGCACATGGGGTTATTATTCATTTCCAGGGGATTTTATATCATATATTTTATAATTGGGGTATCAGCAGGATGGAGATTTTATGTAGTTGAGGACAATGTGGGTTGGGTGCCTGGAAAAGTGAGGAGCCAAAGATGTCTGTGTTACAAACTTTACAGTCACAGCTGGAAGAAGTGGTCATGGTGGTCCAGATGGAAGAGACGATAAATGTAAACCGTCAGAGACGTCACCTGTAAGTCACAACAGTGTTCCTGTATTTACAGTACAGACCAAAAGTTTGGACACACCTTCTCATTCCAAGAGTTTTCTGTATTTTCATGACTATAAAAATTGTAGATTCACACTGAAGGCATCAAAACTATGAATTAACACATGTGGAATTATATACTTAACAAAAAAGTGTGAAACAACTGAAAATATGTCTTATATTCTAGGTTCTTCAAAGTAGCCACCTTTTGCTTTGATTACTGCTTTTCACACTCTTGGCATTCTCTTGATGAGCTTCAAGAGGTAGTCTCCTGAAATGGTCTTCCAACAGTCTTGAAGGAGTTCCCAGAGATGCTTAGCACTTGTTGGCCCTTTTGCCTTCACTCTGCGGTCCAGCTCACCCCAAACCATCTCGATTGGGGTCAGGTCTGGTGACTGGAGGCCAGGTCATCTGGCGTAGCACCCCATCACTCTCCTTCTTGGTCAAATAGCCCTTACACAGTCTGGAGGTGTGTTTGGTGTCATTGTCCTGTTGAAAAATAAATGATGGTCCAACTAAACGCAAACCGGATGGAATAGCATGCCACTGCAAGATGCTGTGGTAACCATGCTGGTTCAGTATTCCTTCAATTTTGAATAAATGCCCAACAGTGTCACCAGCAAAGCACCCCCACACCATCACACCTCCTCCTCCATGCTTCACCAGGCATGTAGAGTCCATTCGTTCACCTTTTCTGCATCGCACAAAGACACGGTGGTTGAAATCAAAGATCTCAAATTTGGACTCATCAGATCAAAGCACAGATTTCCACAGGTCTAATGTCCATTCCTTGTGTTCTTTAGCCCAAACAAGTCTCTTCTGCTTGTTGCTTGTCCTTAGCAGTGGTTTCCTAGCAGCTATTTTACTATGAAGGTCTGCTGCACACAGTCTCCTCTTAACAGTTGTTGTAGAGATGTGTCTCCTGCTAGAACTCTGTGTGGCATTGACCTGGTCTCTAATCTGGGCTGCTGTTAACCTGCGATTTCTGAGGCTGGTGACTCGGATGAACTTATCCTCCGCAGCAGAGGTGACTCTTGGTCTTCCTTTCCTGGGGCGATCCTCATGTGAGCCAGTTTCTTTGTAGCGCTTGATGGCTTTGGCCACTGCACTTGGGGACACTTTCAAAGTTTTCCCAATTTTTCGGACTGACTGACCTTCATTTCTTAAAGTAATGATGGCCACTCGTTTTTCTTTACTTAGCTGCTTTTTTCTTGCCATAATACAAATTCTAACACTCCACTAAGTAGACTATCAGCTGTGTATCCACATGACTTCTGAACAACACAACTGATGGTCCCAACCCCATTTATAAGGCAAGAAATCCCACTTATTAAACCTGACAGGGCACACCTGTGAAGTGAAAACCATTTCAGGTGACTACCTCTTGAAGCTCATCAAGAGAATGCCAAGAGTGTGCAAAGCAGTAATCAAAACAAAAGGTGGCTACTTTGAAGAACCTAGAATATAAGACATATTTTCAGTTGTTTCACACTTTTTTGTTAAGTATATAATTCCACATGTGTTAATTCATAGTTTTGATGCCTTCAGTGTGAACGTACAATTTTTATAGTCATGACAATACAGAAAACTCTTGGAATGAGAAGGTGTGTCCAAACTTTTGGTCTGTACTGTACCTGTGTACTGTATTTACCTAACTGGTCTTCACAGCCTTGTGTAGAACCACTATCTACCACTATACGGTCACTGTATAGTGATAGTGTTGGTATACCTGAGTTGGGGGCCCATTTGGACGTGTTCGCCCCCCTGGGCTGAATCCCTAACTACACCTCTGAAACTGATGTATGGGTACACAGTATGGTATAGAACATAAGGAGCGCTATTGGAATTTTCGAATGCAGATTTTTCTAGAATCTGTTTCAGGCATCAAGTTGCATTTGCAGAGCCCCTAAGGTATCAGAACAGTGGAAACCCCTCAAAATGACCCCATTTTTGAAACTAGACCCCTTAAGGAATTTATCAAGAGGTATAGTGAGTACTTTTACCCTAGTGTTGTTTCACAGCATTTCACAGATAAATCCCCCCATGGATCTAATTAATTATACTATACCAATAATTATATAATATAACTAACAGTAATCCTTTTATTTTGAAGTCAGTCAATAACTTTTTTTCCGACTCCTCTCTAAATTGCCCCAACTCCAACTTCATGACTCTGATTCCAAAGCCCTGCTAGAGACATACCTTTTTCAGAAATCTACATATCATAATGCCTTACTTTGATATGAATGTAGCCATCAAAAATATATGATACAGTCACTTCCCTACAGTCAGATGCTTAGGGTGAAAAGATTAGTTAATGACAATGAAGCTTTAGAGAAGGCCTTAGATACAATGTTAAATACTTTTTTGGACCAAGATTATGCTAGGTTGCCAAGAGACAGGTTAAATCATTGAACAGCTATGATCTCTTACAAAAGACAGTCAGATGAGAAGTTAAGAATAGGATGCCCTTTGTGTCCACCTTTTGTTACTTGAGTGGTGAGAACTCCTCAATTATCAACAGAGATTGAAAGGTTATTATTTATAGCTTCAGTGATAGTCATGCCTTCCAAGGACAACCCCTCATGTCCTGTTGTAGAACGCAAAATTTGATGGATAGGTTGGTCAAACTGGAGGTATCTAGAACTAAAAAAAACTCATCAGTTCTATTTAGACCCCAGTAAAATGGGTAGCTATCCCTATGTTACTTGCATTAACTCTGCTCTTATGCAAATGAGGGATAGTTATATACACCTCCAAAACTGGAAAAATGTACAAAATTAAGCATTATATAAACTGTGTGTTAGACTGTGATACAGTGGGTATGGAAAGTATTCAGACCCCTTTAAATTTTTCACTCTTCGTTTCATTGCAGCCATTTGCTAAAAGCAAAAAAGTTCATTTTATTTCTCATTAATGTACACTCAGCACCCCATCTTGACAGAAAAAAAACAGAAATGTAGATATTTTTGCAAATTTATTAAAAAAGAAAAGTATAAGTATTCAGACCCTTTGCTCAGTATTGAGTAGACGCACCCTTTTGAGCTAGTACAGCCATGAGTCTTCTTGGGAATGATGCAACAAGTTTTTCACATCTGGATTTGGGGATCCTCTGCTATTCTTCCTTGCAGATCCTCTCCAGTTCCGTCAGGTTGGATGGTGAACGTTGGTGGACAGCCATTTTCAGGTCTCTCCAGAGATGCTCAATTGGGTTGAGGTCAGGGCTCTGGATGGGCCAGTCATGACTAGTCACAGAGTTGTTCAGAAGCAACTCCTTTGTTATTTTAGCTGTGTGCTTAGGGTCATTGTCTTGTTGGAAGGTGAACCTTCGGCCCAGTCTGAGGTCCAGAGCACTCTGGAAGAGGTTTTCTTCCAGGATATCTCTGTACATGGCTGCATTCATCTTTCCTTCAATTGCAACCAGTCATCCTGTCCCTGCAGCTGAAAAACACCACCATAGCATGATGCTGCCACCACCATATTTCACTGTTGGGATTGTATTGGGCAGGTGATGAGCAGTGCCTGGTTTTCTCCACACATACCGCTTAGAATTAACGCCAAAAAGTTCAATATTCGTCTCATCAGGCCAGAGAATCTTATTTCTGATAGTCTGGGAGTCCTTCATGTGTTTTTTGGCAAACTCTATGCGGGCTTTCATATGTCTTGCACTGAGGAGAGGCTTCCTTCGGGCCACTCTGCCATAAAGCCCCGACTGGTGGAGGGCTGCAGTGATAGTTGACTTTGTGGAATTTTCTCCCATCTCCCTACTGCATCTTTGGAGCTCAGCCACAGTGATCTTTGGGTTCTTCTTTACCTCTCTCACCAAGGCTCTTCTCCCACGATTGCTCAGTTTGGCTGGACGGCCAGGTCTAGGAAGAGTTCTGATCGTCCCAAACCTCTTCCATTTAAGGATTATGGAGGCCACTGTGCTCTTAGGAGCCTTGAGTGCTGCAGAAATTGTTTTGTAACCTTGGCCAGATCTGTGCCTTGCCACAATTCTGTCTCTGAGCTTCTTGGGCAGTTCCTTTATGCTCATGATTCTCATCTGACATGCACTGTGAGCTGTGAGGTCTTATATAGACAGGTGTGTGCCTTTCCCAATCAAGTCCAATCAGTTTAATTAAACACAGCTGGACTCCAATGAGGAAGTAGAACCATCTCAAGGAGGATCAGAAGGAAATGGACAGCAGGTGAGTTAAATATGAGTGTCACTGCAAAGGGTCTGAATACTTACGACCATGTGATATTTCAGTTTTTCTTTTTAAATAAATTTGCAAAAATATCTAAATTTTTGTTTTTTTCTGTCAAGATGGGGTGCTGAGTGTACATTAATGAGAAATAAAATGAGATTTTTTGCTTTTAGCAAATGGCAGCAATGAAACAAAGAGTGAAAAATTTAAAGGGGTCTGAATACTTTCCGTACCCACTGTATATATGTGTTATGGTGTCCATGTAAATCAGTATATGTAGAACAAACTATTTTTAATTTCAGCCTGTTAAGGACTTGGCTATTTCACAGCTAAATGACTAGGGCAAATTCTACAATTTTGCTTTGTGTTAACCCCTTCCTGTGAAAGGCATTTTTCAATTCTCATTTTTGACTATCTAGAACTAAAAATCCTCAACAGTCCTATTTAGACCCAGTAAAATGGGTAGCTATCCCTGTGTTACTTGTATTAACTTTGCTCTTATACAAAAAGAGGGGTAGTTTTATGCACTTCCAAAACTGGAAAAATGTACAAAATTAAGCAGTATATAAACTATGAGTTAACTCCTTCCTGCGAAAGGCATTTTTTGATTTTCGTTTTTGACTCCCCGCCTTCCGAGGCCCATAACTTTTTTCTTTCTCTTTTCAGAGAGCCATATGAGGGCATAATGTTTGCGGGACAAATTGTACGTCATAATGGTAACATTTATTATTCTGCACAATGTACTGGGAAGCTGGAAAAAAATTCTGAATGGGGTGGAATTGGAGAAAAAATGCATTTGTGGGACATTCTTACGGGTTTCGTTTTTACAGTGTTCAGTGTACAGTGTTCTGTATTCTATGTTTCGGCACGATTCTGGGGATACCAAATTTATATTGTTTTATTTAAAATTTAACCCCTTAAAAATTCAAAGCTTTGCAAAAAAATATTTTTTCTTAAAGTCACTATATCCTTACACCTGTAACTTTTTTTTATATTTCCATGTATGGGGATGCATAGGGTGTCTTTTTTTGGAGGGTCAGGTGTTCTTTTTAGTTATAACTATCTGCACCCCAGGACGTCACTGGAAAGAAGTGTGCCCCCTCCCAGCCCAGAAGCCCCCCCCCCATGCCCCATTACACTTACTTGTTCCTCCTGTGGCGTCATCAATGGAAGGCCTCCTCTTCATTGTGCGCGCCAGCCATCCAAGCATGCACAATACAGTGGGCGGCCGGCCCACGTCACTGATGATGTCATGGGTCCCGACCTGGAAAGGAAGGTAAGTGTAAAGGAGCTGGGGGAGGGGACTCAAAAGGGAGGTGCCAGCCAGTACATGTCACAAAGAGTTTGTGCTGGCTGGCACCTCCATAGAGTCATGTAGTGCCATATAATATGGCTTGGGAAAGCGCAATCCATATTATACCCTGCGGGGGACACTATGGAGCATTATACCCTGCGGGGGCCACTGTGAAGCACAATACCAAGCGGGGACCACTTTGAAGTATCATATCGTGCGGGGGGCCACTGTGGAGCATATTATACCATGCAGGGGCCACTGTGGAGCATATTATACTGTGCAGGGGCCACTGTGGAGCATTATAATATACAGGGGCCACTGTGGAACATATTATACTGTGCAGGGGCCACTATGGAGCATTATCCTTTGCAGGGGCCACTGTGGAGCATATGATACCATGCAGGGGCACTGTAGAGCATGATCCTGTGCAGGGGCCACCATGGAGCATATTATACTGTGCAGGGGCCACCGTGGAGCATATTATACTGTTCAGGGGCCACCGTGGAGCATTATACTATGCAGGGGCCACTGGGGTGTATGCATCGGGGAGGAATGGTGCGTAACAGACCCCGTAATGCACAAGGCGTAGGGAGGACATGGGGACTGCCATCACAGCCGACCCCAATGAATGAAAAGAAATTGCTAGGTTCAGTGGGTTGTCAGAGGGTGTAAAACAAATCTAAGGACCGCCCTGAGAGAAGATAAGGTAACAATAGTAGTCCCATCTGCATAATGAGCTTACACATGAAATTAACAGTGAAAACCTAAATATGCAATAAAGAAACTGAAGTAGAACCAAAAACTACAGATAGGGCATCAAAATCAGTCAATAATATCCAAACTGAAAGGTCCAAAAAAGAAAGTTTGTATACTTATCGTGAAGACAACAAGGCTTCTGCAGGGTGCGGAGGCTAGGCTAGGCTAGGCCCGACGTCTGCTTGTGCTTTGGTTGCCAGATATGCAGGGGCCTCTGGGGTAGAGGGTTTGTTGTAGAATGTGGAGACCTTCTTTCAGAGAGCGGGTGGTATAGTCCTTATCATTGAGGGAACACGGAATGTGAAAAGGGAAACCCCAACAGTAGCGGATCTGAGCCTTTTGTAGAGCAAAAGTAACTAGGCGCATAGATCTGCGGCTAGGCTATCCAAAGTAGCCAGTGCCAAATCGTTAATTATTGCCAAAGAGTTAACTAGATGGGGCCATACCCGTTAGAGTCTGAAGATTCCGAGCAGCAGATAAGATCTGGCTAGAGGATACATGTCACTCCACTGGGATTGGTGCACCCCGGTAAGGTTCCACCCCATATAGGTAATAGTATACAAACACTTGACATTTAATGAGGTAATGGTGAAATCCAAAGTTTTTTGTTTTGATATACAATCCAAAGTAAGTGTGATGTTTCGTCTAGCTCAATGTAGCCTTCATCAGATGGATTGTAGCAGAGAAGAGGGATCAAAAAGGTGCTGAACGGCCATAGAATAGAGTAATGGCTCTGGGAATGACGTTATTAATGTATACTATTAGCAGATAAGATCTGATCACGGAGTTCAGGATAGTGCAATTTGAGAATGATGTCTCTAGGTACCTTCAGGTTTTTGGGGTGACCCAATGCTCTGTGAATGCGATCCATGCAGGGTAGTCACCGATTCAGGCACACCTTTAATGCGTATATTATCTCTCTTGGATTTATTTTCCAAGTCCTCCAATTTAGGATCAATGGCCTCAAATTTTTGAACATAATCAAGACTGGTTTTATCCTCCTCCAAGGAGTCAGCAACCTCGACCTCCGAGACCCTAGAGCCAAGATCATGAATTTGTTTGGTGAAGTCAGCTACCACTTTAGAGAGTCCGGTAGAGAACAGTTGTTTAATTATCGCAAAAAGAGCAGTGGGGTCCAAGTCCTGGTGTCTGTCATGTGATCTTGGTCAGAAGAGGCGATGGAGGTAGTACTACCTCCTCCAGTGGAGCCAGATGAGTACAGAGATCTAAACAGTTCTGGCAAGATATGCTAGGCAGCGGAATCTTCTCTAAGTTTTCGGGTCTTGGGTTTTTGGGAGTGTGTACACATCTTACAAAGCAGGCAGATGAAAGGGCGGTAAAAGGAGTAGAATCAAACAGCCGATGCAGGCGAGGGAGCTGTGGAAAATAACTAAGAGGTTAACCAGTCATGAGATGAGTGTGCATAACAGGCCAAGAGGTGGAAGAAGGCTCAGCAGTACCGTAGATGCTGCCATGTTGCAGCTTTAGCAGGGAGTAGAGCACACAATCCAGTAGGTATTTAGGAGTGCCTGCAGGAGAATCTGAAAAGGTAGCAGCATGCAGTGTAGAGGCAACAAATCCAACATGACCACCAGAGGCTTAAGAGGAGGTGTGGGCCTTCCAGGGCTAGAGCAGCTTAGAGCTGTTATCACTTACAAAGTCCCAACATCCAGGGGAGATGACAAAAAGGATGAGCTGCAGGCACACACAGGCAGGAGAGTTCACTATAGGAGAGGCAGGAGTAGGTGATAGCTGTGTCTGTTCACCTTATATAGAAGCATAAGTGCCAGTGGCGGAGATTGCATTGCTAGCGACACAAGGTGGAATCCTGCCAGGCATGAGCTGGGGGCAGATGAGCTGCACAAGGAAGCGAGCAGCCTGCGGGAGGTAGAGCAGGCCACCGTCACAAGGCAGGCAGTCTGTGATAGCTGGGCTGCCGCGACATGTGTAAGGGAGGCCCAGAGTTACCACTGGAGTGTGCATGCCGGCAGACTTTCAACCTCCACTAGGTTGATCTCACCTCTCTCTTTTTTTAAACTCTTACTTGACAACAGTTATGCCTTTTTCACACGACCATGTTTGTTTCTTGGCCGTCAAAAATGGATGAATCGGTTCTATTTGTGCATCTGTTCCATGTTCAATTGACTGTTTTTAATGGCCAAGTGTCATGCTTTTTGCATCTGTCTTTAACAAACTGTAAAAAAAAAGATGAATTTCACAGGTCTTTTTTTCTGAAACCATTGATCCATTTTTAACAGCCACGATGCAAATTCATTTTGATGGCCATTAAAAACAGACTTTAATTAGGGCCTTTTGTTCATCAAAATGGTCAAATAAAGAACATGCCAGTTTTTTTAGTGGACCTTTTTTTTTTATCTGTCAGAAAAAATGGACTTGTGAATACACTTATTCACTCTTGTTTTTAAAATGGATGTGCGAACAAAGTATTAAGAATTGATTTAAGACTGTTGTCAGATTTTTAACGGTACAGAAATACAAACATCTTGGCAGGAGTTAATAGAGATAATGTAATAGAATAGAGACTCCAAATTGTAATCCCTGTGAAGACTTCTGCCTTGTTGCTTGGTGATGTGGATTAGATCCAGACTTTTCTGAGAGTGTTCCTTTTTTTTTTTCTTTTTCTTCTTCTTTTTTTGATGGCAGTGTTTGTATCTAATTTATGAGCAGATTTGAAACACTCACACACATATCTATCTATCTACTATCTATCTATATCTAGATAGATAGATATAGATAAATATATAGATATGTATATATATTTTTTTTTTTTCTGTGTAAGCCAACAAAACAATCAGCATAATATAATTATGTAAATATATTTGTACATGCAGGAGCTCCATCAGCTCTATTATCAAGCAAATTGTGATACAAGTATTAAACTATTTATACCCTCCCACAACATGTGCAATTAATATATTACTTTTATAAATACATATAAAGTTTCATAAAACCCAACATGAATAGAAAACACATAGAAATATAGTATGATATATTTCCATCATATACTAACAAAGCCCTATAGTATATAACATCAATTCAAAATTCATTAAACACATACAGTGGGTACGGAAAGTATTCAGACCCATTTAAATTTTTCACTCTTTGTTTCATTGCAGCTATTTGCTAAAAGCAAAAAAGTTCATTTTATTTCTCATTAATGTACACTCAGCACCCCATCTTGACAGAAAAAAACAAAAATGTAGATATTGTTGCAAATGTATTTAAAAAGAAAAACTGAAATATCACATGGTCGTAAGTATTCAGACCCTTTGCTGTGACACTCATATTTAACTCACATGCTGTCCATTTCCTTCTGATCCTCCTTGAGATGGTTCTACTCCTTCATTGGAGTCCAGCTGTGTTTAATTAAAATGATTGGACTTGATTAGGAAAGGCACACACCTGTCTATATAAGACCTCACAGCTCACAGTGCATTTCAGAGCAAATGAAAATCATGAGGGCAAAGGAACTGCCGAAGGAGCTCAGAGACAGAATTGTGGCAAGGCACAGATCTGGCCAAGATTCTAAAAGAATTTATGCAGCACTCAAGGTTCCTAAGAGCACAGTGGCCTCCATAATCCTTAAATAGAAGAAGTTTGGGACGACCAGAACTCTTCCTAGACCTGGCCATCCAGCCAAACTGAGCAATTGTGGAAGAAGAGCCTTGGTGAGAGAGGTAAAGAAGAACCCAAAGATCACTGTGGCTGAGCTCCAAAGATGCAGTAGGGAGATGGGAGAAAGCTCCACAAAGTCAACTATCACTGCAGCCCTCCACCAGTCGGGGCTTTATGGCAGAGTGGCCCGAAGGAAGCCTCTCCTCAGTGCAAGACATATGAAAGCCCGAATAGAGTTTGCCAAAAAACACATGAAGGACTCTCAGACTATAAGAAATAAGATTCGCTGGTCTGATGAGACGAAGATTGAACTTTTTGACGTTAATTCTAAGCGGTATGTGTGGAGAAAACCAGGCACTGCTCATCACCTGCCCAATACAATCCCAACAGTGAAATATGGTGGTGGCAGCATCATGCTATGGTGGTGTTTTTCAGCTGCAGGGACAGGATGACTGGTTGCAATTGAAAGAAAGATGAATGCAACCAAGTACAGAGATATCCTGGAAGAAAACCTCTTCCAGAGTGCTCTGGACCTCAGACTGGGCCGAAGGTTCACCTTCGAACAAGACAATGACCCTAAGCACACAGCTAAAATAACAAAGGAGTGGCTTCGGAACAACTCTTTGACTAGTCATGACTGGCCCATCCAGAGCCCTGACCTCAACCCAATTGAGCATCTCTGGAGAGACCTGAAAGTGGCTGTCCACCAACTTTCACCATCCAACCTGACGGAACTGTAGAGGATCTGCAAGGAAGAATGGCAGAGGATCCCCAAATCCAGATGTGAAAAACTTGTTGCATTATTCCCAAGAAGACTCATGGCTGTACTAGCTCAAAAGGGTGCTTCTACTCAATACTAAGCAAAGGGTCTGAATACTTATGACCATGTGATATTTCCGTTTTTCTTTTTTAATAAATTTTCAAAAATATCTACATTTCTGTTTTTTTTCTGTCAAGATGGGGTGCTGAGTGTACATTAATGGGAAATAAAATGAACTTTTTTGCTTTTAGCAAATGGCTGCAATGAAACAAAGAATGAAAAATTTAAAGGGGTCTGAATACTTTCCGTACCCACTGTAGGTGGAATTTTTCGATTTTCGTTTTTGATCCCCCCCCTTCCAAACCCCATAACTTTTTTATTTTTCCGTTCTCAGAGCCATATGAGATCTTAATGTTTGCAGGACAAATTTTTCTTTATCATGTTACCATTTATTATTCTGTACAATGTACTGGGAAGTTGGAAAAAAATTCAAAATGGGGTGGATTTGAAGAAAAAGTGCATTTGTGTGACTTTCTTACGGGCTTCATTTTTACGGAGTTCACTATGCAGCCAAAATGACATGTCACCTGTATTCTATGTTTCGGTACAATTCTGGGGATACCAAATTTATATGGTTTTATTTACGTTTTAAGCCCTTAACAAAAATCTAAAACTTTGCAAAAAATTTTTTTTTTTCTAAAAGTCGCCATATTCTGACACCCATAACTTTTTTGCGGGGCAAGGTGTACTTTTTCTTTATACCATTTTGGGGAATTGCTTTTGCTTTGATCATTTTTTTTTCAAATTTTTATCAGAAGCGAAATAGTGAAAAAACAGCGGTTTTGCACTATTGATTTTTTTTTTACCACTACAGAGTGTACCTTACGGGAAAAATATTTTTATAGGTTTGTAGACCCAGTGTTTTTGGACACAGGGATACCTAATGTGTATGTGTTTCACAGTATTTAAGTACTTTTATATGTGTTCTAGGGAAAGGGGGGTTATTTGTATTTTAAATTTTTTTTTTTTTTTTTTTTGCATTTATTAGACCCCCTATTTTGCATTTCAAAATATCAGCACTTCAATTGCTGATATTTTGTAAATGGCAAGGCTCCCGGCTGTCATGGCAACGGGACGCCGGCTCCAGAGATCGCTCCGGGTGCCGGTGATCCCCAGCAAAATGGTGCCGCCCGTGCGCATCCAGCAAAATGGTGCCTGAGGGGGGAGGTTTAATGCCCGTGATCAGTGTGAGCACTGATTGCAGGCATTAGCACCGGGTGTCTGCTTTATAATACAGCAGAAACCCAGCGGCTATGGTGGCCGCTCTGCTCCCGAGTGGCCACTATATTTAAATACCCGACATCTGCCGTTACTATTATGGCGGATGTCGGGAAGGGGTTAAATTATGTAACTGAATAAAGAAGCGGGAGAGAAGGAAGACGCTTGAGGCGAATAAGAGATGTGTGATGGCCATTTTAGCAATGTCCATCATACATCCGTTTTGCCCACATATTGGAATTATTGTGTCTATTCACATGTCCGTTTTTCACGGCCATCAAGAAAACTGACTTGCACTGTCTTTGTCTGCGAAAACTGCCTCTCACTGCAGTGTGAATAATGGTTGTCTGTGCAATGGCATGGACACACACGCTTGTTTCTCACAGACATTAGGTGTGCATAAGGCCTCACCCTTCCATAGCCAAGCCACACATTGTAATGAAGCAGACACTTCACATAGTTTGTAAACACAGTGAATGTGCCTGTGTTTCAAGTGGTCATGAATAACTGGCCACCAATCTGGCACATCATACAATATTTGAAATAAGGGAATCTCAGACATTCTGGCTAATCCCATCCACACATTGCAGAAAAATATTTCCATATAGGTATAACTGAAGCAGAAAGTCTACAGTGGAAAGCTCTGCGGACTTTCTGTGAAAAGTGATGTGCTTCTGCCGCAGTTTTTCCCACACCGCTTTTTCACTTCGGCTTACTAGGTGGGGCCTCAGCCTAAAGCAGACATTGACATAAAGGAATCCCCCACACCAAAGGAGGATTTTCTTCACTCACACTCTATTCCACTGGATGCTGCCTCTATTGCTTATTGTGTATATATATGTTATATTAATAAATGGAGGAAAGAATGCAACAACAGGTTTAAACAACTTTTAAAAAATTATGCAGCGTTGCAAAAATTAGGAATTATTTTCAAAATTATATTGTATTATAGTCATGATTATTTTTATGCAACTTTACGATAAGGGGATGAAAATTGTGGTTTGTGACTTAAACTGGTGTGCAATATGTAATAGAACAGGGTATGCAAAATTTGTATACTTTATATGTCAACTTTTAGAGCTTGTGTACACACAGTGAATGCTGCACTTCCATAGCATACTATCAATATCTACATTTGTCAGGAAGCAGACCATATGCTATGTTTAAAAATGCAACTTCATTTAGACTTGCAACCAACTAGTTATTGTACAGTAAGTAAAAAATATAAACTAGAACAATTTCGTACTAGCAGGCCAACATGCATGTTAAGCCTCAAAATAGATAAATTATGCATGTCAATATTGTCTCATTGCTTTTAATAGTAAATATGCTTTGTTGTTCATACAATAAATATTCTCACTCTGCTGATTTTAACCCTTTGGGGGTTTGGAGCATTTTGCACCTCTGGTAGCCACCACAATTTTGAAACCTAAATTACAAAAAAGGATAGGTTCACATTATCTTCAGGGGAACAGAAAAACTGAGAGAAATGGATCTGCTGAAGCAGCAGCTAATTTTAATGGGTGTTTAGGCTGTATCTGTGTCATAGAGTCTGCCTAAAATTGCGGATGAAAATTGCATGCAGGACTTTTTCATCCAGCAAAATATTGGACAACACAGAGGATACCTGATACCAGTGGCGTAACTAGGAATGGCTGGGCCCCAAGGCGAACATTTGACATGGCCCCCCCCAAGCCGCCGCCCCCCAACCCCCCCCCCACACAAACCGCATTCCTGCGCACACTATTATGCCCCATAGTGGCCCCTGCACACGGTATTATGTCCCATAGTGGCCCCTGCACACGGTATTATGTCCCATAGTGGCCCCTGCACACGGTATTATGCCCCATAGTGGCCCCTGCACACGGTATTATGCCCCATAGTGGCCCCTGCACACGGTATTATGCCCCATAGTGGCCCCTGCACACGGTATTATGCAGCATAGTGGCCCCTGCACACAATATTATGCCCCATAGTGGCGCCTGCACGCAGTAGTTTGCCCCATAGTAGCCCCTGCACACAGTAGTTTGCCCCATAGTGGCCCTTGCACACAGTAGTTTGCCCCATAGTGGCCCCTGCACACAGTAGTTTGCCCCATAGTAGCCCCTGCACACAGTAGTTTGCCCCATAGTAGCCCCTGCACACAGTAGTTTGCCCCATAGTGGCCCCTGCACACAGTAGTTTGCCCCATAGTGGCCCCTGCACACAGTATTATGCCCCATAGTGGACCACTCATGAACGATTATTATACTCTGGGGTCTTTTCAGACCCCAGAGTATAATGATCGGAGACCCAGGGGAGGATAGAAACATAGAAAACACTGCAACTTACCTGTTCCTCGGTCCGGTGCACTCCCGTGCGCTACTTCAGCCATCTTCAATGTCGGACCGGATCTCGCGCGATCCAGTCCGGCGTCACGAAGCATAATGACGTGGGTTGACGTCTGGGACATCACCAAACAGGCCCGAAGCCTGCGGAGCGGCGGAGAGGTGAGTTACAGTGTTTTTTATGTTCGCTCACCTCCCCTGGGCCCCCGATCGTTATACTCCGGGGTCTCAAAAGACCCGGAGTATAACGATAGCAGTGATTGCGGGGTTCGCGGTAGCGACTGCCACAGGGCTCCGGGCCCCGTAATGTTCCGGGCCCTGTGGCAGTCGCTACCACTGCTACCCGGTAGTTACGCCCCTGCCTGATACCCATTCCAAGCTGTGGTAGACTGCAGCGGATACACATTATGGTTTTTCCTGCAGCGCTTTTCACAGAAAGTCCTGAAAGTTTCCTCTGCTTCAATTATGCCTATAGGGAAAAATGTGGCGTTTATGCTACATGGGGCCCCGACTTTAACAGTATAGTCTTAAAATCAGTTCTGTCACCAGGATGCTGGGTATTAAAATATGGTGGCATTGTAATGTTAGTGATCAGACCTGGTGGGGGTCTATTAAATACAGTAAAAAAAAAAAAAAAAAATCTAAAAAAACACATAGGGAATTAAAAATTCAAATCACCCCTCTTTCCCTAGAACACATATAAAAGTTAAAAATACTGTCAAACAATTTAGGTATTCCTGTGTTCAAAAATGCTTGGTCTACAAATTTATAAAAATATTTTTCCCATATGGCGCTGTAGAAAAAAAAATCAAAAGAACTGAAACGCAGTTTTTTTTCTGTTTTGCCTCTCATAAAAATTTTAATAAAAAGCGATTAAAGCAATAGACATTCCCCATAATGGTATAACTAAAAAGTACACCTGGCTCCACAAAAAAAAAAAAAAAAAAAGACGACTTATGTATCCCTGTATACGGAAATATGAAAACGTTCTGGGTGTCAGAATATGGTGACTCCAAAAAAATTTAATTTTTTTAAAGTTTTGGATTTTTTTTTTAAGGAGTTAAAACTAAGGAGTTAAAACTATATAAATTTGTAGAATACAAAATTGTAGAATACAGGTGACATGTCATTTTCGCTGAACAATGAACGCCGTACAAACAAAGCCCATAAGAAAGTTGCACAAACACAGTTTTCCATCCCATTCTTTTTACAGCTTTCCAGTACATCATACATAAAGAATATAATAAATAATAATATTATAAATAAAAAAATAATAATAAATAGTAGTATTTCAAAGTACAATTTGTCCTGCAAACATTAAGCCCTCATATGGCTCTGTGAATGGAAACATAAAAAAGTTATGGGGTTTGGAAGGCATGGAGTCAAAAACGAAAATAGAAACAACTCTCACTCCATAGTTTTTTCTTCCATTGTTTAGATCCATCAAAAGATCTGAAGAATGGAGAAAACTGGTGCCTTTTTAAAGAGGACCTGTCACCATGTCTGGAAACCCAATGACATACCTCACCCTGAGCATTTTGGTCATTCCAAAAATATAAGCCCTTTTAGTGTTTATGCAATTTAGGGTATACTAGCCATGCGGGTGGTAACACTGCATGATATACAGCACATAGAGACTCCGCTCCCAGAGAAGTCATAGTGTTAACATCTACTTGACTAGTATACCCTAATTTGCATCGACAGTAACAAGGCTTATATCTTTGGAATGGCTGAAGGCATTTGGATAAACAAAACACCAAAATTCTCTAGGTGACAGTTATGATCAGATGATGTATGTCATTAGGCTTTTCAGACCTGGTGACAGGTTATCTTTAGGACAATTGATTACATAGGCTTAAAAAGTGACTAGTTGTCCATCATGCATTAGTTTTTTTTGGATGGAGAAAAAAAGTCTACATGAGTTTAGAAGAAAGATCGTCCATATCCCATTTACTTGGGAGAAGGGCAAGGAGTGCCTGCAGTTCAGGATGTCCCCTGAACATCCAGTCCAGGACCCTGGACAGCCACGTCTCTCCCAGCAGCAAGAAGTAATTAGAGGTCAGCACCTCCGGTGCCTGTGAGGAAGGGAGACCCCTGTGGGTTTCTTCATGCAAGTTCTACCCATTTCAGAGCGGTATTACTCCCAAAAAAGCGAGGCTGGAGCAGGAGCTGCAGTTAAACACGTCCATGCTTCAGCGCGCCAGGACACACTCCCCCACATCAGGTTTTTTAACATTTAAGTCTGTGGAAGACTGACACAAACTGAAGGTTTTCAGTTTCCATCAGTTTTTTTTATATTGATCCTGTGGAAGCCCATTTGTGTATGTATTATTACTGAATCATAATAAATATGTATATACCTGTATATCTTTGGTGAATGTTTTGTTTATGTGTAGGTTATCAGTCTACCTTAATGGTATGTGTGTATACAAAAGGAAGGGGGTGTCAGAGGTAAAATGCTCTTTCCTGCCTGTGCAGGACCAGATGTCCGTTTTTAATGTTTTACAACCTCTTGGTCAGGCATAGGGATAGGGGAGTTGTATTTTCATCTTGCAGAGACAGAGCTTTACAAGGCGAAGATAGAACATTCATCTTTTCGGGATGAAGATGAGTTGTTCATCCCCCACCTCAGGGAGTAGGAGGAGGGGAGGCACCCTGGCAGGGCGGTGTGGATAAGCACAAGCCATAAGAGACTATGATACCTTACAACTGATGTCACATCTGTGGAAGTCAGCTAACAAAGCTGGATGTGTCCAATTCCATCAGCAGAGATCCTTCCAAGCCTCCTGGAAACAAAGACTCTTAAAGGGGTTTTCCGGGCAAAAACTCTTTTTCAAAAAAGGTTGGGTAGTGCTAGTAATAGGTTAATAAGTTCAACCAAATAACTTTAGCAGTGATTTGAGTGATTTCTGGGTTTCTCTGGGAGCTCCTGGCATCTCCTGTATTTGTTTACATGGGTAGCTTCCTGTTCTGTTTTCTTACAACTACCATGATGACTTGTGCTTCACTTGGAGCAGACTCCTTCCCCCCTCCCTCTCTCACTCCCTCCCCCTTGCCTTTCTTACTCACACCCCTTCCCTGTTTCCCTAGATAGCCCGCCCACTACTAGCCCCTCCTAACTAACTCATACTTACCTGTCTTTGTGGAAGGACCTTCTGGGCACGGGACTTCACTTGCTCTGGGCCCAATAGAGCCGGAGTGCCGGCATGCCCAGAAGTGACGTCCTGTGCCCAGAAGATCCTTACAGGAAGACAGATAAGTATGATGGGGTGGGTGGGTTAGTATTGGTGACGTTCTGTTTCCGGAAACGGGGAATGTAACGTCACCGGAAAATAGGAAAATGTGCCTGGGGCAGTCACATGAATGCCCCGGCGATCTACTGTAGGTAAATATAGTTTTTTAGCACAGTAAGTAATTTAGAAGGTAGGCGGGGGGGGGGGGAATCTTAGGATAACTCCTTTAAAGGGGTATTCCCACAAACATAACCATTTTTAAATTTGTAGATAATTAAAAGTTAAACATTTTTGCAAATATAAGTAACTAAACATTTTTCAGAGTTTTAAAGATTTTCTCTAAATATCTTGTGGTCACAAGTTGTTGTCTTGATCGGTTGCCAGTGGATACGACCATGAATGCAGGACCTTTCTAAGCTCAGAAAATCAGCCATGATGTCCTTATTGTGGCCGGGATGTCTTCTGATACATGTAGTATCCCTGCCTGATAACCCAGCTACAATAAGGACATTATGGCTGGGTTCCTGACAAGTCCCAGACCATAGAAAGTTTCTGCATTTGTGGTCGTATCCATTGGCAACCGATCAGGAAAACAGACTGTCATCACTAAGATGGTTGGAGAAAATCTTTAAAACTCTGCAGAATTTTTAACTACTTATATTTGCAAAAATGTTTAACTTTTACTTATCTACAAATATAGATATGATTATGTTCATGGGAATACCCCTTTAAGTATGTAGGGAACTGCCATTTCTACTAGTATATAATGCTGCTGAGACAGACATGTTTTGTCTGGGGGAGTCTAAGAGCCACTTGTTCCTCTTTACTTCACAGTATATAGTTAGGTATGTGTTACCCCCTATATACTCACAGGACCTAGCTAGTAACCGTAGTTAGGTATCCATATATATATATAGTTCAGGGCAGTGATAGGTTAGGCTTCCGAAGGCCAACTAACTAGTTAGAGGCCCGGTGGCACTAGTAGTTTAGCTGGCAGGTTAAGGACTCAGTGTTAGGGTAGTCAGGCCTGCATCTACTGCTGTCACCGTCGCCCTGTTTGCTGCCTGTGAAGAATCTCACCATCATCATCATCTCCCGATCGGCTGTCTGTCATCTCCTGGAAGAATCCGAGGATCCACAGTCATCCACAGGGGCCCCTGCATCTCTTCTGTTGCCTGGAGGTATTGTGCAGTGGACTCTTGCTATATATCTATATATATACCCGGGTATATAACCTAAGACGGTTGAGGACTTGCTGGTTGTTGTAGTATTGCTGTGTTCTGAGTATATTTTATGTATGTATTATTACCCTGTTGATTCTTATAAAGCTACTGTTATAACCTTATGTGGTATCTGTATGTATTCTTCAGACTGTGAGATTAGTACAGTGATCCTTGTTAAGGCTACTAACTGTACTTCATGGGTAAGTCCCAGGAAGAGATTCTCCCTGTAATACGGAGGCTCTATCCTGGGTGGAGGCACTGATATATTTCATATATGTTCCCACTCTTCCCTTCAGCGAAGGCTTCAGGTCCCATTATACACACAGGTCAGCGCCAGAGTCTATTGTGGGAGGGATAATACTTATACCCCCCCCCCCCCCCAAATAGGGCTACAAGTATTATTCTGTTTTCTCCGATTATTTTCAAGTTTGTTTGCTTGTCATGTCATTTGTTATTCTTCTTTTCTCTTTACAAATAGCACTGAACCCTTTGGGTATTATACTGTTAAATGTAAAGTTACTATGTGTTGCTCTATGAACCCGTTACTTTTTTGAAGTGTGTTTGTGTCTGACTGTTGGAAAGACACATATATATGTTAGTTCAGTTTTTGCGGAGCCTGTCAAGTTAGTGGTGGCGGCAGAGTGTATTTGGGGTACCTGGACTGTGTTTGGGTGTGATTTACCCTCAGTTTGCTGCCTGATTGAAGGGTGAGTGCAAGATTGAGTGAATGGAGTGTGTTGACCCCTGATGGCCGCACCCGCGTCACTTGCTAGGAAAGCCTATATGTGATAGAACCAGTAAATAGAAATAAGCAGGTTTGATGACAACTGAAGACAACTGTAGTGTGATATCAGCCTGAAGTAACAGAAAAACTTCAGAATATAACACAGATGTGAACCTAACCTAAAAGTATAATACCCATATATTTTCTGAAAGTAGACACCTGGTAACTCATTAGATTGAACACATGTTCTTGGAACTTTGCATCAAAGTGTCTTGAAAAAATTGCAAAAGAAATTGATATAATTTGCTAAAATTGTGAACCAGGAAGAAATATGCACCACACATTCTAAAAAACGTACATACATGTCACTTAAAGGTCTCACCTGACCACTGAGACTCCCACCAATACTGAGAACGGTGGGTATATTACCCCCACTGTGAATGTAGCTGCAGGAAAAACGGCTGAACTCTAGTGGACACAGATGCACCCCTGCTCCCATTCACTTCAGTGGGAGCACCGGAAATAACTGAGTGCTGTACTTCAGCTATCTCCGGTACTCCCACTGAATTCAACCAGGGGTTCAACTGCCTTCCCTGCGGCTGCATTCACAGCAGGGGTAAAACTCCCTCCACTCTCTGGATCTCAGCAGACCTCTACCGATCTGCAATTTATTCTGTCTTATTAAGAAAAAATAAGTATTTTTTATGGCACAACCCCTATAAAAGAATACTGCGGTGATTTATTTATTTATTTACTTATACTGTCTGCTAGATAGACAAGCTCCTCATCAGTAAGGATATGTTCACACAGAGTTTTTGCAGGTTGATTTTGGGGACGGAATTCGCCTCAACATCCACATCAAAAAACATCTCTCATTCATTTCAATGGGAGTCAGTAGCAGTTTTTTTCTCTGATTTTTTTAGCTAGAGGGGAAAAAAAAGCAACATGACCTGTCTTTAGGCAGATTCCACCTTGAAAAACCCATTGAAATGAATGGCAGGCGAAAAAAAAAACCTACAATTTTTGTGATGTGGTTTTTGCAAAAACAGCATAAAAAACTGCAAGCATTTTTTTTAAAAAGGGAAGTTGCAGTAGATTTTTTTCAGCCTGCAAAAACAATCTGTGTGAACATACCCTTACTGTTTTTTTCAGCTAGAGAAAAAAAAAAGCAACATGACCTAACTTCAAGTAGATTCAGGCGGAAAAAACGCAATGGTTTTTTTATGCAGTTTTTCAAAATGAAGTTTTGCAGGCCCATACATTGTCCTGGGGTAAAAAAAACGTGAAAATAAATGTGATAAAAAATGCCTAAAAAAAACATTAAAAACCACATCATGTAAGAAAAGCTAAAAAAAAAGTTTCCTAATTCCTGAAGCAGATTTTTTCAGCCTGCAAATACCCTAATACTTTTCTAATCAATAAGTTCAATAAGTCACAAGTCCACAGTGTGATCTGTTTTTTAACCATTGTTCTGACTCAATAGCTTGGCTGCAAGTGTGAGGTTGTGAGAGTGTCCTGTAGTCTCTATGCTAACCAGCAATTTACACCAAGATATCTATCAGATAGTGTTCAACTCAACTGAAGAGGCGTAGATAAGATTCCAGATGCTTTAATCCAGGTAAATCTTGTAGAACCTCATACAAGATTAGGTGAAAAATTATGAAATACCAGGATCTGAGCAGACATGTTGCTTACAAAGAAGTGAAACTAAACTGAGGGGGAGAGAGGAGGAGCTACAGCATCACAACTAAGGATACAGAGAGAGAGAAGGGACAAACTACAAAGACAAACAGTATCACAGATACATGTCAGTGAATTAAACCAAGTCCTGGGACATGACACTCCCCGCCTGAAATCTTTAGATTTCACTGAAAACAAACATTAATAATGTCCTGAAATGTCCATAAAGTCCTCTTCAAACCTGAAAAACAAAAAAGAAACATGCACAACAAACAATAATCAACAGTTAGTCCAAATAAACCAATCTTCAGGTCGGGAAGCCGCAATCTGCCAACACCTCCACCGACCCACACTGTAATCCGCAAGAATATGTTAGACATACGACACGGTTTTAGTTCATGGGAGGAAGCTCCCCGCCATGAGCTGTGAATGGTGTCCTTATCTTCTTTTATGTGACGTCTCCTCTTGGAAGAAGAAGCACCAGTTCATTAATTGGGCGGAAGAAAACTCGCACTGAGCCTCCCTTGGTTACCTTGACCTCCACTTTCCGAGTCTTCCCATCATCACTAGGGACAACTTTAGTGATGAGACCCATAGGCCATTCATTCCGATGGACTTCTTTATCCCTTAGAAGGACGAGGTCACCCACCTGGAGATTAGGTTTTGAGGTCTGCCATTTGTGATGGCTCTGTAGCATGTGGAGGTACTCTGTTTTCCAGCGGTGCCAGAACACATTGGACAGGTGTTGAACTTGTTTCCATTGGCGTCTGTAAATGTCACTGTGATCTAAGGTACGTGGAGAGGTAGCAGCAGTACCAATTTTCTGAGTAAGAAGCGTTGCTGGGGTTAAGATAATTGGAGATTCAGGGTCTGAAGATACTGGGACAAGTGGCCTTGCATTGATTATCGCAGACACTTCAGCAAGAAAGGTTATTAACGTCTCATGGGTAAGCAGTGTCGACTTGTGGTCCATCAACATAGAGTCAAGGATTCTGCGTGTGATCCCAATCATACGTTCCCAGGAACCTCCCATATGGGATGAATGTGGAGGGTTAAACGTCCAAGTGCACCCATTGTTGGACAAGACGTTGTCTAACTGCAGTTCTTTGCAGGCTCCAATGAAGTTAGTGCCACAGTCAGACCTCAGTTGTTTGGCAGGTCCACGAATGGAGAAGAATCTTCGGAGGGCGTTGATAAAGCAAGATGAATCCATAGATTCAATTACTTCAATGTGTACTACTCGAATGCTGAGACAGGTGAACAGCACAGCCCACCGTTTACTGTTTGCAGCTCCACCACGGGTTCTTCGTGTGATAACTGACCATGGACCAAAGACGTCCAACCCAACGTAAGTAAAGGGCGGATCAGTACTTAGACGGTCTGGAGGAAGGTTTGCCATTTGCTGCTGTTGGTGTCTTCCCCTTAACTTGTGGCACTTAACACATTTGTGGATCACGGAGGAGATGTGTCTCTTCATTCCCACAATCCAGAAACCGGCTGACCTGATGGCACCTTCAGTAAAATGTCTTCCTTGGTGCTGTACCTTCTCGTGGTAATGTCGGATCAGCAGAGCAGAAATGTAATGTCCACCTGGAATGATCACTGGGTTCTGTTCCTTGCTACACAAGTCAGACTTTCCAATCTGGCCGCCCACTCTCAATAATTCGTGGTGGTCGATTACGGGGTTTAGTTTGTAAAGTGCACTGTTCCTGGACAGATTGATGCTCCGTGAGATACTGTCAATCTCTTGATGATATACCTCTTGTTGAACACTCCAGATGATAACTTGCTCAGCGTGTTCAATGTCCGCTGCGGTAGGGTGTTTCGTACACATATGCCAGCCATGACACTCCGTTGATCTGTCCTTCGCAAAGCACTGAGCGATGTGAAACAGTCGGGCAACAGCTCTCACAATGGATGACCAGGTTGAGAAACGTTCAAAGCGATGTGGCTCCAGCTTCGCCTTTGGAATCACAGAAGTGTAGAGTGTGGAGGTCATAGGCCTGATTTCCTTGTCAGACTCAAGATCCACTAAATCGTAGACAGCATTGTTAGGAGTCAAGCAGGGATCTTCATACAGGAAACTTGGAGGCGACAGCCACATATGGTCTAAAAGGTGTGCTGTCGGTGCAGGCCTTGTACCACGGTCAGCTGGGTTAAGTTGTGTGGAGACGTAATGCCACTGATCAGGGGCAGAGAAACTTCGGATACGTTCCACTCTGTTTCCAACATACACATAAAATTGTCTTGTTTGATTGTGTATATAGCCAAGGACAACTCTGCTATCAGTGTAGAATGTAAATGAATCAATGGCAATGTCCATTTCATCTCTTATTGCTTCAGCAATTTCTACTGCAAGCACAGCTGCACAAAGTTCGAGTCGCGGAATGGAGTGTGCAGGTTTTGGGGTCAGTTTGGCCTTACCAAGAACAAATCCACAGTGTAACTCATGATTGGCTCCTAATATCCTCAGATAGGCCACTGCAGCTATAGCTTCCACTGATGCATCAGAGAAGATGTGGATTTCCTTTCTTACTGCCGCTGAAAGGGAGCTGGGTACATAACAACGTGGAACCTGGAGTTGTTCCAATACTTGCAAAGAGGTTTTCCATTTTTCCCACCTTTGTTGTTTCTCAGCAGGCAGTGGAGTGTCCCAGTCCATGTTCTCAGTGGTAAGCTGTCTTAGTAGTAGCTTGCCTTGAATGGTGATGGGAGCAATGAAACCAAGAGGATCATAAATGCTGTTCACAACAGATAAAACTACTCGTTTGGTGAAAGGTTTGTCACAAGAAGACACTTGGAATGTGAATGTGTCTTGTTCAGTGTTCCATAGCAATCCTAGGCTGCGTTGCATAGGAGGAGCATCAGAACTGAGATCAAGATCCTTCAAGTTGATTGCATGATCATCAGAGGGAAATGCCTTCATTACCTCCATATTGTTGGAGATGATCTTGTGAAGTCTGAGGTTAGCTTCAGACAGCATTTCCTGTGTTCTAGAGAGGAGATCGATCACTTCTTCACTTGCAGGTAAGGATTTAAGACCATCATCAACATAGAAATTCCTCTCAACAAACTGACGAGCATCAGAGCCATACTCTTTCTCACCTTCATGGGCGGTCCTTCTCAGTCCATAGATCGCTACTGCAGGAGATGGGCTATTGCCAAAGACATGTACCTTCATCCAGTAATCTATGACTTCATTGTTGACATCATTGTCCTTATGCCATAGGAACCTGAGATAGTTTCTGTCATCATCCTTAACAATGAAGCAATGAAACATCTGTTGGATGTCGGCCATCACTGCAACTGGTTCCTGTCTGAAACGGATTAAGACTCCTATGAGGCTGTTGTTTAGGTTAGGACCAGTGAGGAGCAGGTTGTTGAGAGAGACGCCTTCATACTGAGCACTAGAATCGAACACGACCCTGATTTGGTCAGGTTTGCGAGGGTGATACACGCCAAATGATGGAAGGTACCAGCATTCTTCTCCTTCCTTTAGTGGAGGTGCAGGTTCTGCATGATCTCTCTCAAATACCTTCTGCATGAAACCTACAAAGTGTTTCTCCATCTCTGGTTTCCTCTTGAGGGTACGTTTTAAAGAGGAAAATCTAGAAACTGCTTGCTTCAGATTGTTTGGTAGTTTTGATCTCGGGGAGCGGAAAGGTAAGGGTGCTACCCAGCTGTTGGAATCATCTTGAATGAATTCCTTGTCCATAAGTTTGAGAAATTCTTTATCAGCTATAGCCGGTGCCAGCTTGTTGTCATCACTTGTTGTATTGAACACTGTTAATCCAAGGGTGTCGTCCCCAGGCAGGAAAGTATTCACATTGTCTCGGTGATTATGCAACCACTTACTGTTGCTTATCTTCTCTTTCACTTGGTAGTGATGTGGACATGGCTGAAAACAAGTGCTGCGACCATTTGGTAACATATGCGTCTTGAGGGAAGAAATATTGGTGGGCCTTTTCATCCTACCTATGCAGACGTTGCCAATGATAACCCATCCTAGATCGAGGCGCTGGGCAAATGGTGCATCATGTGGTCCATTAATTTGCTGGCGTATTTTGTGCAGTCTGAGAATGTCTCTACCTAGTAGAACTAGAATGTCTGCATTTTTGTCAAGGGATGGTATTTCACTGGCTACAGCCCTTAGATGAGGGTGCTGGAAAGCCGCCTCTGGTGTGGGTATCTCTTCTCTGTTTGGTATCTGGTTGCACTCAACAAGTGTGGGCAAAGGTATCTCCAAATTGCCCTTGAGAGAAGCTATTACGAGACCACAGGCCCTTCTTCCAGAAACCTCTGATATGCCACTACAAGTACCCAAGGTATACGGATAAGTATCACCCTTTAAGTTAAACAGATCAAAGAGTTCTGACCTTGCAAGTGAGTGGTTGCTCTGGTCGTCCAAAATGGCGTACACCCTCAGAGCCCTTTCTGGTTGGCCCTTGGGGTATATATTGACTAGGCATATCCTTGCACAGGACTAGTCACAAAGGTCTTCTCCGCAGACTTCTGTACATGAGGAAGATACTGTGGTAGTATTTGCTGCTTGATCTGTGTTCTCCCCGCCATGCTTAGTTGGGGAAGGGGAACCTCTAGGTGGTGTGGCACTAGGCTGGGATGGATGAAGAGCTTGTACATGGTCCTCACTGCCACACTCTATACACTTAATAGCAATTTTACAGTCTCTAGCAACATGTTCAGTAGAGGCACAACATTTTAAACATATCCCTAGTTTCTTAAGAAGCTCTCTACGTTCCTGGATTGGTTTCCTCCTGAAGCCAATACACTTCTTGAGGGGATGAGGCTTCTTGTGAATAGGACACAGACGGTTAGGATTTTCTACCTTTTCGTCTTGGTTGTTGTTGCAACTGCTTTCTTCTGGTGCTGATGTAGGTATAGGAAGAATATCAGTCTTTTTCACCGAAACTGGGCCTCTGCGGTTTCTGTAGTTAGAATGTGAGCTGTCATACTTAATAGGAGGTGAACCAGGAACACTGGGATCCCCATAGGAAAAGCTTGGGTCATTCTTGGATTCTGCAATGTTCTTAATAAACTCACAGAAGTAGGAAAATGGAGGAAAGGAGACTTGGTTCTCATTTTTGTATCTTGACCCAACTGTGGTCCACCTTTCTTGAATATTATATGGCAACTTGGAGACTATGGGGTTTACCCCACGAGCAGTGTCCAGGTAACTGAGGCCCGGTAGGAGAGTGTCCGCCTTAGCCAGTAGGAGCTCCAAGAGTAGGTCACTAAGTTCTTGAAATTTCTGATGATCCTTACCAGATATCTTTGGAAACCCTTGCAACCGTTTGAACAGAGCATTCTCTATTGCTTCAGGACTGCCATAGGTTTTCTCCAGTCTTTCCCAAGCAGCGGTAAGGCCTGCTGTGGGGTTGTAAATGTGGACGGATCTGAGTCTTTTAGCACGTTCTGTGGACTGTGGGCCAAGCCACCGGATAAGCAAATCTAGTTCTTCAGCTGCAGTAATGCCAAGGTCACTAATTGCAGTTTTGAAGGCACATTTCCAGCCTCTGTAGTTCTCAGGTTGGTCATCGAACCTTGTGAGTCCAGTCTTAGTAAGCTCACGGCGAACCATGTACCTTGCAAACTCTGACATGTCTGTTCTCTCTGACTTTAAATATTGAGTTGCTGGCTGAGTAGCGGTGATTACGTTGTTAGTGGGGTTCTGGTTAACAGAGGTAGGTAGCGTAGGGGCTGCGTAGGCATTCAGCCTAGGAGCTAGCTTAAAGTCCATAGGTTTAGCCACATATGGATGTGAGACTGGACGGTTGTTTGCAGTCTGGTGGTATGGTGTCACATTGGTGTTTACCTGAGTATCAGTATATTGCATTTGCTGAGGTGCAAGGCTTTGGGAATCCATGAAGGAAGAAGAAACTGGATGCTGGACAGGCAGGGCATTGTACTGACCTTGAATGCGGTGTGCTGCAGAAGATACTGTGCCCTGTTGCTCTGGAGAAATGTTGTCCCTGACAGGAACATTTGTGGCAAATAGGGATTCACTGCTTTGGCTTAGTACATAGTCTCTTGTGCGCTTGAGGGGATCCTCTGCTTCCACATCACACAAACTGGTGCTGTCGCTTTCACTTCCACTGATGGCCTGTTCTAAAATGCTTAACCTTGCCATGGCTGCAGCATGCTCATACTGTTTCTCTAGAGCCTCTAGTTCTGTCCTTTTTTGAGCTGCATTAGCTTCCATTGCTGCTTTCTGTTGAGCTACCTTAGCTTCCATCTCTGCTTTCTGTTGTGCAAAGGCTGCCTGTATCTTAGTAGCTTCCACCTCTGCACGTGCTTTTATAAGTTGCTCACTGAGTGTGGAAGATTTTGAGGAACGTGACTTAGATGTACGCTTTGAACGCTTGGTAGACTCAGAAACATGGGATGCCATTTCCTGCAGTTGCGCAATTCTTGCCTCTGTCCTTAACTTAGTTTCATGTACTAAGCTGTCTCGTTCTGAATTGAGATGCTGGAAGCTTTGCAATTCAACTAAGGAATCGTCTGTATGTAGTTTCCTCAATATGCTTTCATAGTCCTCAGCTTTCATTTTATAATGTCCATGCATAGCACAAAGCTGTCGCAGAGCTCCCTCTAGTGGTGATACATGGTATGCAGGCAAGCACATGGCAGATATCTGAGTCTGTATTTTCTGCCACCATTTTGAGAGTTCACAGGAAAGTTCATGCTTTAAACCTTCTAGATTGTCTCTAACCTGTTTAATTGAGCATCTAGCCTTCTCACTGGGCTGCAGACTGAGATCCATGCTACCTTGTGCTTCAGGGTGCACTTTAGCCATGATGCAACTCAAACAGTATCTGACAGTCTTTATGCATCATTTTTCACTGTTCTGACTCAATAGCTTGGCTGCAAGTGTGAGGTTGTGAGAGTGTCCTGTAGTCTCTATGCTAACCAGCAATTTACACCAAGATATCTATCAGATAGTGTTCAACTCAACTGAGGAGGCGTAGATAAGATTCCAGATGCTTTAATCCAGGTAAATCTTGTAGAACCTCATACAGCAGTAGGTGAAAAATGATGAAATACCAGGAGCTGAGCAGACATGTTGCGTACAAAGAAGTGAAACTAAACTGAGGAGGAGAGAGGAGGAGCTACAGCATCACAACTAAGGATACAGAGAGAGAGAAGAGACAAACTACAAAGACAAACAGTATCACAGATACATGTCAGTGAATTAAACCAAGTCCTGGGACATGACAACCATGGATTGCTGTACAAACAGGTCTCTCTGCTGCCTGAGAACTAGTATGTGACATCAGATACACTACTACTACTCTCACATACTTTGCTCCCTTTAGCAACCCTCTCTCACATACTGCTCGCAGTTCCTTGCTGTTTCAGTCACCATTACCTTCCTCAGTGTTATCAGCAGCAGTTTGTGTCCCCTCCTTACCCCCTTTCACTCCTCAACTCATCCCCCTCCCCTTTCATGTCCCCCTTCCCTCCCTTTTTTCTTTTACTCCTCCCTTCATATGCCCCCCCCTCCCGCCTTGTGTTTGCCATGTTGGTCCCTCGTTTATCGTTAAATGTCCTAACTCGGTCGGTCTAGACACCAAAATAAACCAATTGATATAGTAGACAAAGAACTTTTGATATGGCTACAGTGTAATATCACAGATATATTTCTGCATTACTGTATACATTGCACCATAAATCACTGTTATTAAAATGTATCCTGTTTCTTGCAAACTTTATTGTAATCTCTGTTATATTACTGAAACTGTATTCTGTTTTGCCGCTAACTGTAGAACATGTATACTTTTTATATGCTTTTCATATCCTATTATTAAAAATCATAGAAAGGAAGAATAATAGATTGAGGTGCGCAAAACTCATATATACCAAAACCGTCTATATCAACAAAGAGCTTGTTTTTTCAAAAACACTGAAACAGTGACCATGCCGTATTTGGCCATTATCCCCATAAATGTGTTTAAGGCCAGGGCCCCATGTGGCGGAAACGCTGTGGAAAAAATTGCGGCGTTTTACAGTCAGAGCAAAGTGGATGGGATTCTAGCGATATCAAAATCTGGCGTGGCTTTGGAAATTACAGCATGTCAATTATACCTACGGAAACACCGGCAGTTTCCCCATAGGTATAATTGAAACAGAAAGTCCGCAGAGGAAAACTCTGCGAACTGTGTAAAGCGCTGCGGGAAGAACTGGGAAGCGTTCCCGCCGCAGTTTTTCACACAGCGCTTTTTTGCTGTGGGACGCCACGTGGGGTCTTAGCCTAAAGGGGTTTTCTGGGCAAAAAATATTTTATTAAAAAAGGTCTGTTAGTGCTGTTAATGGGTTAATAAGTGCACCCAAATACCTTTAGCAGTGTTTTGAGTGATTTCTGGGTTTCTCTGGGAGCTCCTGGAAACCTCTGTGTTTGTTTACATGGTGTAGCTTCCACACAGCTCCCCTTCCTCTCTCACTCCCTTACAACCCCCTCCCTGTCTCCCTAGCTATCCCGCTCACTACTAACCCTTCCCAACTAACTAACTCAGCCCACCCCATCATACTTACCTGCCTTCCTCTTTAGGCTTCCCTTCTGGAACGGCACCTCCTTTTCTTTCACTCTCCTGGCTGTGCGCAGTAGAGATGGCACTTCTGAAGGCGCGTGGACAGACCGGAAGTGCCTCTGACGCCTGCACAGTAGAGATGGAGTGCCATCTCTACTGCGTATGTGTCAGAGGCACCTTCAGACTGTGCAAGCACTAGCAGAGTTAAAGAGGAGGAGGAGCCGTTCCCAGAGAGGAAGACATGGGGTGGGGGGAGTATTGGTGACGGAATGTCACCGGATTATCAGAAAGTGTGCCTGGGGCGATCGGTCTAATTATAAATTTTTTTTAAAACAAAATAAATTAGAAGTTAGGAGGGGGAGGGGGTTTAGTTTGGGGGTTCATTTTTATTTTATCCCGGACAACCCCCTAAAGGCTCAGGCTAGATTCACACGACCAAGTTTCACCGCGTGTTGCCGAATTTACCAGGCTGATCTTTATTCTGGGAGCGGGACTACTAATCAATGGGTTGTAATCCGGACCGTACGAAATCAGTTAGGGTGGGTTTACACTTACACACTCCTGCATGTCCAACTTTGTTTCTGATGAAAAAAAAAACGGCTTCGCGGCGCAGAGGGTGCAATCGGACACCCGCGCATTGCTTTAAAAACCCATAGAAGTGAATGGGTTTTTAAGCAATGCGTCTCAAACCTTTCACAATCCTTTCCCTATCCTTTTTTCCGACATTCAGGTTGGATTTGCGGCGGACGGACTCTTTTTGAAATTTCACATACTGATTTCGAACGGAATGGCCGAACGCAGATGTGAACCAGGCCTTAGATTTGAGGAGTTTCTCCATGCCACACTTTGGCTACGTTCACAGATTCATGTGTCGAAGAGGTTTCCCAGGAGTTACACACACTAATGACATACTCTTAGGTCATAAATGTCTGATTGAAGATACCACACCTGGAATCCCCAGATCAAACAGCTTTCATAGAAATGCACCGACCAATTCCTTTACCATTTTTCTAACTATATTTTCATTTTAAAATGTATGTAATGCGGTTTTACTACTGAAATGGCATTGAAATGTATATATATTTTCACAAAACATTATGCTTTTTAAGTCACAAAGCTAATAATAATTCCTTATTTTTTTTCCAGCTTGTGGCCAACACTATTCTTTTTGTCAGTGTAAATTTGTCTGGGGTCTTCGTGCGAATTTTGACAGAAAGGGCTCAGAGAAAGGCGTTTCTTCAGGCCAGAAACTGCATAGAGGACAGGCTCAGGCTGGAAGATGAAAACGAAAAACAGGTCAATTAAAATATTCTTTCAGTTTTCATTGTATTGTGCATTACTGTTACCAGTCCATTATATATCTATCTACCCCAAAAAAAGAATGAAAAAAAAAAACATCCACACCAGCAGTCAAGACTCACCATCCGACACCAGAAAATAACAGCCCTGTAGAAAGGCAGTCTGCCCCACAGGCTCAGGATAAAAGCAGGGTGCTGTATTCTGGTGAAGCCACCTCCATCCTCCATATCTCCTGAATTTTCCAAGTCACAGTGAAACAAAGGGTAGAGCAGTCTCAGAGGGTCACAACACTCACTCGCCATGTTCACCAGATGGCACTTATTAAATGTTTATATGCATAAGTCAGAGATAAAACAGAAAAGCAGGAACAGTGTGAGAGATTTAGGTACTAGATAGTCAATAAGTTTGGATGTGACTTGCCGCACTGTTGTCTACAAGTCCGACTGCACAGGACAATACCAAAAGACATGCCAGAGAGTGCCAACCTCAGAGCCACAATGCAATATAAGGGCAAGACAGAAGAAATAAGCATGTGTAATTTGGAGTGCACTCGGTACCACCTTGACAGAGGCTAGTAGCCAGCTTCTTGAATGAGAGACAACAGACCATAAGAAAGGCAAGGTATATGTATCGGAAGTGTCTGAAAGAAGTAAAGGATCCTAGGGAGTAGGGCTGGGAGATTATGACCTAAATCAAAATCGCAATTAATCGGGTATTTTACTTTGATTACAATTAATTGTGATGATTTATGTCATGCCCCTTTTAAACCACATCCCTTTTACAGTGTGACTAAGTGTTGGGCAAACCCCGCGAGATTTGTCTCACGAGGTTCGCCCATGGTTTTGTTTGAACCAACTGCTGTTATACCCTCTTCAGACCCCGAAGTATTAATAATTGGAGGCACAGCGGAGGTTATCAAACATAAAAAACTGTATTACTCATTTCTATTTCTACTGGGCTGTGGTGCAGCTCTCAGCTGTCTTTGGCGCTGCTGGCTGATGTCAGGGACCGCTGATTAGGCCTTAGCATCACGTGGTGTAATGACGCATAGACGCAAGCGGCGCAATGCCACGTGACCCCTGACGTCAGCCAGAAGTGCCAAAGACAGCAGGGAGTCGACCGTAGCCCTGGAGAGGTGAGTAACACTTTTTTTATGTTTGATCACCTCGCCTGGTCCAAACGAAACTGCATATTGTAATAACCGAAATAATAGACATGGACAAAATCACGTTGGTTATCCTGGTTGATGCTCAGTTTCGGTTATTTTTATATTAATTTCCCAGCTATACTAGGAGATTATTAATTTTAAAGATCGCTCATCTGCCAAACCATGTAAACTTAAAATTATACAATTTGCACTAAGTGCATGTTTCAATTATTCATGTTTTCAACTTGCCATCATTTAATAGAAACCCTCCAGTGGATAAAAATCTGTCAAGTGAAGGATACATAAGTTCAGTGCATATTACAAATAGGTTATGGTCACACATAGCAAATTTTAATGTGGTTTTCTGCATGGAATATATACAGCACATTCAGGGCCGGCGTTGGGGGGGGGGGGGAAACTGGGCAATTGCCTAGTGCCCCGTCCCCAAAGGGGCCCCTGCGATCAGGAGCATCAAGCTTTTAGCCTGATGGCTTAAATCCCGGGAGCTCCACCACTCCTGCGCTCTGCACGCCGATACTGTTTAATTCTGTGACAGAGCGGGGAGTCAAACAGTCCCTGCTCTCGCCATAGAAGACCTAAGGCACAGGTGGCGTGATGACGTCACTGCATCGTGCCACCTGTACCACTACTACAGGGAGAGACTTCGGCTGCTCCGCTCATCGTGGGAGCGCGGTAAGGTGAGTGCAAGATTTATTGTTTTCTGGTAAAGGAAAGGGATTATCTGATAAGGGGGAAAACTATTATTTATAGGGGAAGCTATTAAATATAAGGGGGGGCTATTGTAAGGGAGAACAGTTATTTATAGTTATTTACAGGTGTAACTGTTGCATATATAAGGGGAAACTGTTATATATGAGGGTTATTTTAAGAGATGACATATTATATATAAGGGGAACCTGTTGTATATAATTGTTCCCCCCTTATATTAGTCCCCTTATATATTATAGTTCCTCCCTTATAACAGCACCTTTATAAATAATAGTTCCGCTTTATAATAGCCCCCATTATAAATAGTATAATTGCACCCCTCTTATAATAGCCCCCCCTTAAAAGGGGAGAACTATTACAAATAAGTGAGGCTATTATAAGGTTGAAACTATCTATAATATATAAAACTCAAAATCTGTAGTAGCCCGCTCTATACAAATCCACAGTTCTCGCCCAATTTGGGTGAAATTTGGCACGCCCCCTCTCCACCCACAGAAGCAGAATTCTGCGAATGTTATATCTCGCTGGCGTCCTCCCGTCATGTGATTGGGGCCTCCGAAGTTAGGCCATATACATATAATGGGGAAATGTGAAATCTGTAGTAGCCCGCTCTATACAAATCCACAGTTCTCGCCCGATTTGGGTGAAATTTGGCACGCCCCCTCTCCACCCACAGGACCAGAATGCTGCACATGTTAAATCTTGCTAGCGTCCCCCAGTCATCAGATTGGGGCCCCTGAAGTTAGGCCATATTCATATAATGGAGAAATGTGAAGGTGGAAGTGACCGTGCTGAGGGGAAAACAACAGTTGTGACTGACGGACGGATTATAGCAACGGCGCCAAAGAGTTGCTTCTAAAGGAGCCGCACCACCACACACAACACATAAACATTTCACAAACACCATACAAACATCACACAAACAGCACACATACACCAACCCACAAGCACAACACCACACAAATGCCACAACACAACACACCACACAAACACTAGACCACGCTAGACACACACAACACAAACACCACCCCACAAATACCACAACACCACTCCATAAATACCACATGCACACCACACACACACACACACACACGAACGCAAGGACCAGACACGCACGCAAGCACACTGAGATGGATCCACCCTACGCACACGGACGAACAGAGCACATGCGTACTCACACATACCTACCGCACACATGGACACTTGCACTCTGCACACACAAACACATGGATCACATGCGCACATATACACGGACCACACACGTGCATGCACACACGCATACATACACATGGATCACACGCGTGCACACACACACATACACGCACGCACTGACAAAACTTGTCTGGTATTCTTACTGGCTGCTTGCACACTACAGTATTTTTCACGGGCCTCTGGGCCATGGATTTGGTGGTTCCATAGACTTCTTTGTGCACAAAGCTGTGAATTTTGCAGGCTCCATAGAATGTTTATGGAGCTGTAGAATCCACGGCTCGGAGACCCGTGAAAAATACTGTAGTGTGCAAGCAGCCTTACTGAGCAGCAATATTGGTCAGGTGAAAACTGCCTCATAGTAAGATTGTCATTATTGCTTACTATACAGGGAGCTTTCATCACTGAAGCTGCTGAGGTAAAGTGAAAGCTGAGCTCTGATTGGTTGCTATGGGCAACTACACAAGTCTGCCTGTGAGGCAGTTTTCATTACTGAGATGTGAGCTCCTTCAGGTCATAGTAATACTGTGTGAGGGCTGCTCTGTATTTACTAATCATCCTATTACATCTCTTATCAGTGTCAGGTGAAGACTAAAGGGTCATAATACTAAGGACTGTTTTTTAAAATGCCGCCCAAAAAACGACCATCTATTGGGCAAGTTCATCCAAGAGCTAAGAACACTAAATTGTGTCAGAGCTGAGACAAGTGAACAACGTGACTCGCGACTTGAAAAGAAACGGATGAGACAGGCTAAATGTAAGGCAGCTGAGACATCAGAGCAACAGGAATGTCATCTTCACAAGAATCGGATAAGGCAGGCTGAAACAAGGAATATGGAAACATCTGAACAAAAGGATGAACGTTCTGAAAATGACCGCATACGACATATGCAACATGTGCAAAGATGTAGGCAGGCTGATTTGTGTTTGGAAGCATTTCACTACAACCCAATTCAAGACTATAGGTCACATCAGAAAATCATAATTGGCAAAATGGACATAATATGCAAACATTGTCAAGCAAAGAAGTTTAACTTGGAATCGCCTGGTACTGTATGTGTTGCTCAAATGGCAAAGTCAGTTTGCCACCTTTAGATCTACCTCCTGAACCAGTTCTTTCATACATGTCAGGAACAACTCCCGAGTCAAAGCATTTTCTGCAAAATATTAGGAGATACAATTCATCTTTACAGATGACATCCTTTGGTACAACAGCTGGACTCCAGGAAGCAGGATTTATGCCAACTTTTAAAGTCGAGGGCCAAATATATCACAAAATCGGTTCAATGCTTCCTGTAGCAAATGAAGATCCAAAGTTTTTACAAATGCAAGCTGATAGACGTTGTGAAGCTATACTTGAGACAAAGAAAGAGATTGTGTTGAAATTGCAAAGATTTATCAATCAGCACAATCAGTTAGTAAACCTTTTCAAAACAGCCTTAGAAAGAATGCCACGTGATGAATATCAAGTTGTAATAAGAGCAGACAAGACACCGTTTGGTGAGCATGAAAGGCGATTTAATTCTCCCACTGTTAACGAAGTAGCTATTGTACTGGTTGTACAGGATTTTCAAAGCCGAGATATAATTATTCAGCAACAAAGCGACAATCTTCAACTTATTGCAGAAACACATAGATCATATGATGCTCTGCAATATCCGATAATATTTTGGAATGGCCAAGATGGCTATCACTTTAATCTAACACAGACTGATCCCAAGACTGCTAGGAAAACTGATAAAAAAATATCAGCTATGGACTTTTATGCCTACCAAATAATGATCAGACATGATCATGGGTCTTCTAACCACATTTTACAATGTAGGCAACTTTTTCATCAATTTATAGTTGATATGTATGCCAAGGTGGAAAGTGAGCGTCTTTTGTACATACGATTGAACCAACAAAAACTTAGAGTGGATGAATACATTCATTTAAGGGATGCTGTTGCTAATAATGGCAACGTGGCTGACATTGGGCATATGTTTATTTTACCGGCTACATTTACTAGAAGTCCCAGACATATGCATGAGTATGCTCAGGACGCCATGACATATGTTCGGATATATGGTCATCCTGATTTGTTTATTACAGTTACATGTAATCCAACTTGACCAGAGATAAAGGAAAAGCTTCTGAATGGTCAGGGCCCCTCTGATCGACATGATTTAATAGCAAGGGTTTTTAAACAAAAACTGTTCAAGCTCATGGATATAATTACAAAGTGTTACATTCTTGGTGAAAGTCAGTGTTGGATGTATTCAATTGAGTGGCAAAAAAGAGGTCTTCCACATGCTCATTTACTGATATGGCTAAAGGATAAGATACGCCCTGATCAAATTGACAGTGTTATTTCTGCTGAGCTTCCAAATCTAGAAGAGGATCCGGTGCCTCCAAACAACGCAGAGTGTTACTACCTCCGATTACTGCTTCACATTGTCCGTGGGCCAACTTCTTTCACAGATTTGAAAATAGTTGATGGAGAGCTGTGTCAAACTTACAGGGAAGCATGCCAAAAGCGTGGTCTGAACGAAGACGATCAACACTGGGACATGACATTGCAGGAAGCATCTGTCACTCACTTTCCACCTCAACTAAGAGACCTGTTCGCTATAATAATTACAACCTGCACACCTTCCAAACTCTGCGCGCTTTGGGACAAATACAAAGAATATCTTAGTGAAGATATTCTTAGAGTGCAAATGAAAGTTAATCCAGACTTAGAGTTAAATTTCACTGCTGACATATTCAACAAAGCCCTCTTGATGTTAGAAGAAAGGTGCATATCTATCAATAGTAAAACTGTAATAGAATTAGGTTTACCAGCACCAAATCGACCAGACTTTGATATTATGAACAGAGATATTCTGCAAGAAAAAAAGCTATGATTTGGAAAAATGTAAAGAATTTGTCATATTAAATAAGCCTCTTTTGGTTGATGACCAAAGATCGGCCTATATGGCGATTATGGGTCAGATTTCCAGTGGAAATGGGGGACTATTTTTCCTAGATGCACCAGGAGGTACTGGTAAAACGTTTTTAAATTAATTCGCTGCTTGCAGAAATTCGCTCAAACATTGACATTGCCTTGGCTGTTGCATCACCTGGGATTGCAGCCACTCTTTTAGATGGAGGGCGCACGGCTCATTCAGCACTAGGATTGCCCTTTAATATAGCGCTGTCTGAAACTCCTGTCTGTAATATCAATAAGGGCTCTGGGAAAGCAAAGGTATTACAAACTTGCAAAGTAATTGTTTGGGATGAATGTACCATGGTGCACAAGAAAGCGGTCAAGGCCCTTGATCGCACCTTGAAAGATCTGCGGGGAACCGATTGTTTAATGGGGGAATTGTTGTAATTTTTGCAGGTGACTTCTGCCAGATGTTACCTGTTCTTAAGGGAGCAACATCAGCGGATGAGCTGAATGCCTGTCTAAAATCTTCTTATCTGTGGATACATGTTCAGAAGCAAACTCTTACTACTAATATGCGGGTTCATTTGATGGGAAATACAACTGCGGACAAATTTACACACCAGCTACTATGCCTTGGAAATGACAGGTTCCCTACTGATTCCAATACTGGTCTCATTTCCTTTCCGGAACATTTTTGTGAAATGACATCTTCGGTAATAGAACTTATTGACCAAGTTTTCCTGATTTTTGAAACAATTTTAACAACCATCAGTGGCTTTGTGAACGTGCAATCCTAGCGCCTAAAAATGATAGTGTCAGCTCATAAATCTACTAATTCAGGGAAGGCTGCCTGGTCTAGCGACCACATACATGTCCATTGATTCAGTCATGGAGAGTGAACAAGCTGTAATGTATCCATTGGAGTTCCTGAATTCTTTGGAGCCTCCTGGAATGCCACCACATAAGCTCACTTTAAAAATAGGAGCCTCAATAATTTTCCTTTGGAACCTTGACCCACCAAAAATGTGTAACGGCACAAGTCTCATGCCCAATGTTATTGAAGCAACTATTCTTATGGGAAACTCTAAGGGAGCAAATGTTTTCATTCCATGTATTCCTTTGCTACAAAGCGACATGCCCTTCAATTTTAAGCGTCTGCAGTTCCCAATCTGACTTGCATTTGCTATGACTATAAACAAAGCACAAGATCAATCACTTAAAGTAGCCAGCATTAATTTGGAGAGCCCGTGTTTTTCACATGGACAGTTGTACGTTGCTTGCTCTAGATTGGGTAACCCCAAAAATCTTTTCATATATGCACCTGAAGGTAAAACCAGAAACATTGTTTATCAAAAAGCACTACAATAGATAGTTGTTTAACTGTAAACCAATTTTACTCTTTTGTCCGTGAACTACTTATAGATTACACTGGAGGGAGGGTTTCACTATGTTGTTAATTGAGTGTGAATGTTTGTGTAGGGTGCATAAATTTTAATTTTTCATAAAAATAGTTCAAAAAATAGTTGTAATAGTTTATACTACATAATATGTATTGAATATGTAAAATCAATAAAAATGTTGAAATAAAAAAAAAAGTTGTTCAACAAATAAGTAAAATGCGAAAATAATAAGAAAAATTTCAAGTGGAAAAAAATATTTACTGTAGCACTCTGAAAATGTAAATTTCAGTGTGACACTGAAAATTTTACTTTCGCTAGCATAACCAACAATTTAACATATTTTCCGCGAGTGAAGCCGCGGGTATTCTACTAGTTATAAATAAGGGGAAACTATTATTTATAAGGGGGCTATTATTAGAGATGGCATATACACACGTGGACAAAATTGTTGGTACCCCTCGTTTAATGAAAGTAAAACCCACAATGGTCACAGAAATAACTTGAATCTGACAGACTGGAATTTGCCAAACTACATGTTGACAAGCCACAAAGCTTCTGGGAGAATGTTCTATGGACAGATGAGACAAAAATTGAAATTTTTGGCAAGGCACATCAGCTCTATGTTCACTAACGGAAAAATGAAGCATATCTTGAAAAGAACACTGTCCCTACTGTGAAACATGGAGGAGGCTCTGATATGGTCTGGGGCTGCTTTGCTGCATCTGGCACAGGGTGTCTTGAATCTATGCAGCGTACAATGAAATCTCAAGACTATCAAGGGATTCTAGAGAGAAATGTGCTGCCTAGTGTCAGAAAACTTGGTCTCAGTCGCAGGTCATGGGTCTTGCAACAGGATAATGACCCAAAACACACAGCTAAAAACACCCAGGAATGGCTAAGAGGAAAACATTGGACTATTCTGAAGTGGCCTTCTATGAGCCCTGACCTAAATCCTATTGAGCATCTTTGGAAGGAGCTGAAACATGCCGTCTGGAAAAGGCACCCTTCAAACCCGAGACAGCTGGAGCAGTTTGCTCATGAGGAGTGGGCCAAAATACCTGTTGAGAGGTGCAGAAGTCTCATTGACAGTTACAGGAATTGTTTGATTGCAGCGATTGCCTCAAAAGGTTGTGAAACAAAATATTAAGTTAAGGTAACCATCATTTCTGTCCAGGCCTGTTTCATGAGTTTTCTTTTTTTAAAAATTCTGTTGAAGCATGGTTGAAAAGCAATGTCTGACTTTCATTTGTTCATTTTCATAGAATTTTTATATATTATTACTTTTGTCAGATTCAAGTTATTTCTGTGACCATTGTGGGTTTTTCTTTCATTAAACGAGGGGTACCAACAATTTTGTCCACGTGTGTATACATATGTGTATATATATACTTATATATATATATATATATATATATAAAGCGGGGTCTATTATAAGGGGGGACTGTTATATTTAAGAGGGCTGTTAAAAGGGGGGCTATTATAGGAAAGGAACTATTATATATTAGGGGGCTATTATAAGGGGGAACTATTATATAAAGTGGATTGTTATAAGGGGAAGACTGTTATATATAATGGGGCTATTATACGAGGAAATTATTATATATAACGGAGGCTATTATAAGGGGAAAAGTATAAGGCCGGCTATTGTTTATACGGGAAGAACAATTTATAATAGGCCTGTAATAAGGGAGGACATTATATGGGCGACTATTATGTGGTCGCTTTTATTTATAAGAGGTAAACTTTAAAGGAGGGTATTGTGAAAGGGGCTATTATTTATAAGAGGGCTATTATTTATAAGGTGAACTATTATTCATGAGAGCGCTATTTATAAGGGAGCAGTTTTATTTATGAGGGGGCTATTACTGATAAGGGGGAACTATTACTGATATGGGGCACTATTTATAAGCAGGGAATATTTATAAGGAGGTGCTATAATAACTGATGAGGGGGTGCAAAAATCTATTAGGCGGTACAAAGGTGGTTATTTGAATTGTGGGCATGGGGTGGGTGGTTGTTACTGTGTTTTGGGGGCAGAAAGGGGCTACAACTGGAAATATGATGGCGTTGGTATATCAGCATTTGGGGCCCCGCCTTTAATTTCGCCCAGGGCCACAGTTTGTCTAAAACTGGCCCTGAGCATATTACAGTAGCAGCAAAGTGGTTGAGAATTTAACATATTTCATCCACAGTTTGTGAAAAGATTTTCAGAAAATTGACATTCAATGCAGATTTTAAATCCACAATCTTTGGATTTTCACAGCAGATTTCACACTTTGCAATGCATAGAAAACTACAAATCCTTAACAAAATATACATATGTATGCGTGGATAAGATGCAGATCATGGTGAGCGTCCATGACAAGGGATGTATTAATTTTATCACTTACAGTACAGACCAAAAGTTTGAACACACCTTCTCATTCGAAGAGTTTTCTGTATTTTCATGACTATAAAAATTGTAGATTCACACTGAAGGCATCAAAACTATGAATTAACACATGTGGAATTATATACTTAACAAATAAGTGTGAAACAACTGAAAATATGTCTTATATTCTAGGTTCTTAAAAGTAGCCATCTTTTGCTTTGATTATTGCTTTGCACACTCTTGGCATTCTCTTGAAGAGCTTCAAGAGGTAGTCACCTGAAATGGTCTTCCAACAGTCTTGAAGGAGTTCCCAGAGATGCTTAGCACTTGTTGGCCCTTTTGCCTTCACTCTGCGGTCCAGCTCACCCCAAACCATCTCGATTGGGTTCAGGTCTGGTGACTGTGGAGGCCAGGTCATCTGGCGTAGCACCCCATCACTCTCCTTCTTGGTCAAATAGCCCTTACACAGTCTGGAGGTGTGTTTGGGGTCATTGTCCTGTTGAAAAATAAATGATGGTCCAACTAAACGCAAACCGGATGGAATAGCATGCCGCTGCAAGATGCTGTGGTAACCATGCTGGTTCAGTATTCCTTCAATTTTGAATAAAACCCCAACAGTGTCACCAGCAAAGCACCCCCACACCATCACACCTCCTCCTCCATGCTTCACGGTGGGAACCAGGCATGTAGAGTCCATTCGTTCACCTTTTCTGCGTCGTACAAAGACACGGTGGTTGGAACCAAAGATCTCAAATTTGGACTCATCAGACCAAAGCACAGATTTCCACAGGTCTAATGTCCATTCCTTGTGTTCTTTAGCCCAAACAAGTCTCTTCTGCTTGTTGTCTGTCCTTAGCAGTGGTTTCCTAGCAGCTATTTTACCATGAAGGCCTGCTGCACACAGTCTCCTCTTAATAGTTGTTGTAGAGATGTGTCTGCTGCTAGAACTCTGTGTGGCATTGACCTGGTCTCTAATCTGAGCTGCTGTTAACCTGCAATTTCTGAGGCTGGTGACTCGGATGAACTTATCCTCCGCAGCAGAGGTGACTCTTGGTCTTCCTTTCCTGGGGCGGTCCTCATGTGAGCCAGTTTCTTTGTAGCGCTTGATGATTTTGGCCACTGCACTTGGGGACACTTTCAAAGTTTTCCCAATTTTTCGGACTGACTGACCTTCATTTCTTAAAGTAATGATGGCCACTCGTTTTTCTTTACTTAGCTGTTTTTTTCTTGCCATAATACAAATTCTAACACTCCATTCACTAGGACTATCAGCTGTGTATCCACCTGACTTCTGAACAACACAACTGATGGTCCCAACCCCATTTATAAGGCAAGAAATCCCACTTATTAAACCTGACAGGGCACACCTGTGAAGTGAAAACCATTTCAGGTGACTACCTCTTGAAGCTCATCAAGAGAATTCCAAGAGTGTGCAAAGCAGTAATCAAAGCAAAAGGTGGCTACTTTGAAGAACCTAGAATATAAGACATATTTTCAGTTGTTTCACACTTTTTTGTTAAGTATATAATTCCACATGTGTTAATTCATAGTTTTGATGCCTTCAGTGTGAATCTACAATTTTTATAGTCATGAAAATACAGAAAACTCTTCGAATGAGAAGGTGTGTCCAAACTTTTGGTCTGTACTGTATATGTAAACAAAAAAAATTACATGGTAGACAAATTTATTATAAAGATCAGTGCTCAGCCCTTTTTGTACTGGCCAAATTATTTGCGAGTGTAAATGAATGAATGAATGAGAAACAATAAAACTATTGGTGATCCTCACTGATCGTTCCCCCAATAAATAATTATTATCACTTAAATTGGTAATAACAAACTGTGTCTGGCTAGAAGAGTCTGTTTTAGGCAACATTGATATTTTTTTCTCGAAGATGTCTTTCTTTGAAAAATGAATTGGCTATGATTTTTGAAACCTTTAATCACTAATGGTTTGAAAAACTATCATATGTAAACCCGCCTTTAGTGGGAAGATCTATTGGTTCCTGAATCACATACATCTTTTTGAAAGTTCTAGCAACGTATTTCTATGCTTAGCACGAATTTCCAAAGAACAGTGTTAGTCTTCGAATTTTTTGAGTCAGTTATCATGGGTTAACTTTTTTTAGTGTCTGTAGGCAATGGGCCATATAAGCTTTGGCAGCTGCTGACACATGGGATGATCTTGCAGTGGGTTAACCACCATAAATTCCACAACGGCCTACCAGGGGCTGTTTTAATACATTGGTGGACATAATGCAGAGGTTTCATAAGTGACACCCCCCTTCATCACCACCACCACTTAGAAATTCCATGATCCACATAAATTATGTCCCCCTCCAGGTTGCCTCCACAGTTTCATGTCCCTTTTAGCTTGCCCCCAATATATCAAACCAAAAAAAAAAAATCCAATACTCATCTTTTCCCATTCCCTTCCGTTTCTGCTGCCGTCAGCTTCAGGGGAGCAACAGGTGCAATGTAAATTACCTCATTACATTGCGCCTGGTGCTCCCAGGACACAGGGAACAGAAGGAAGACAGGCAGCGCTGGTCCAGTGGAGAAATCTTTATTGCAGTAGATGAAGCACAACACGTTTCGTCACACAGCCATTTCTCAAGTGTAATGAAATGTGTTGTGTTTGATCTACTGCAATAAAGATTTCTCCATTGGACCAGTGTTGCCCGCTTTCCTTTTTTTGAGTTCCCATTCCCAATTTTTGACAGATTGCGTCTGACTTGTGACTGATTTCACTATGTCCTCCTGGCGTCCAGCTGCTTCCATGGTCCTCACTATATCTGTATGGATTTTAAAGACTATTTGAGTTGTTGTGAGCTTACCACAAGTCTCTAAGGTGAGCATATACCTATTTCATCTATTCATACACACCAATAGATTTAACAATATTATGGTATTAGCGCTTGGCACTGTTTCTTTTGTTTTTTCTCTATTTCAGTATCTACCAGGAACAGAGATAGCGGCTGAATGGTGAAGCAAGGAGTGGATGGCTCCCTGCTTCACTATCGTATCCAACTCATACTGGATGCATCCTCCATGCATTATTAGTCCAATGGTTAAGGTGGCCCTGCGTCCAACCCACTATTCATGTAAGGGACATGATGGGGCTATTTGCTATTATTGTGAGGGACAGGATGAGGTTACTTGATATCAAAATTCATTCACACAGTAGAGTTGGGTGCAGTTTAAACAGCATCATAATGGCACCAGTTGGTTTAGATGAGTTTTTACAGTTGAAACATTAAATAAATGAGTTACACCTGTACATTTAAAAAAACACTTTCAAACAGGAAACATTTTCAACTGCATGCACTCGACATAACCATCTGCTATACAGCTCGCGTCTGTTTCTGAGTCACATGACATAGGAATGTCACGTGACCTTCTGATGTAGGTCATACTTCTTACAGAGTATCTACTCCTACAGGATTATTTCCCAGCCTCTCTCAGACTGGGAAACCACTGAAAATCATACTCTGGGCATGCCTACCAAATATTTTTGCCAAAAGGCAAAAATTAGGATTTCTAAAATTATTATGTTTTCCCATAGCCCAAACAAAATTTATACTAATTAATAAGCTCACCTCCTAGCCTATAAATGGTATGAAAGTCCCACCCTCATGGTGTTATTATAAAGAGAAAAAAATAATCTGTAAAGGAAAATAGATTAACATTAGAAATCAATGCCTCTTACATTCTGCCAGCAGCACAGTATGGGGAATTAGCAAGGAGTAGCTCCATTTGGTTTAGCAAGGAGGGCCCCTTGGATGACAGTTTAGAACCAACTGTCCAAAGGCTGCCGTCTCCATAGTCCGAATATTCAACATATAATGGATGGTAAATTCTACAGTAGATGCGAACTCCAGGAGTAAGTAATGTAAAACATCCTTGTGAACATGTGTAAAGAAACACTTGTATAAAATCACTAAAGGGGAATATAGGGGGAGTAGCTAGTTCTGAGAGACACGGAGAGCCCCATAGGGCAGAAAGTCAGGGCAGCTAAGAATAAAGGATAAAAGAAAAAAAACAGGACTGAGGTGTTGGGAGAGCCCTTGTATTGAAGAAGGCACTATGGTGGTTGTGCTTTGATAATTGGGTTTCCCCCGGATTGCCTGGTTTCCTCCCACATGTCAAAATATACTGATCGATAAATTGGCTTCCTGTAAATTGGCATTCTGCAGATTGGCTTTCTATAAAAACAACTGTGGGGATCAGCGCCTGTATGGCAGCCACTAACTCACCTACTCCACAACACTCACTGCGCTTTGAGTCCCCTTTAGAAAAATGCATTACAAATGTTTGACATTTATCCTACCTTAGTGTGTTTCAGACACCCGGCAGCAATGGGGTGGTACAAGGGAAGCTGGACCCAGGCTGGAAAAGCCCGGTCAAGCGTCAGTATGGTGACGTCAAGCGTCTTCATGTACTACTTGACGTCCAGTGTATCGGAGTAGCCCCACATGCACTGCCTACATCATCAGAAGTCACTGCACTACTCCCGCCACTCCTATGCATGCCAAGCATGAGGAGCAGTAAGAGAAAAAAAAACCCTCTCCCCAGGGCAGGGATCAAAGGAAAGTGCAAATTCATGGTGAAAAATAAATAAGAGGTAGAAATAAGGGAGAGCGCTTCTCCCCCAGGTCTAGTATGCTCAGAAAAAAGCTCAGTAGGAGGGTGGTGTTTCTAGCCCATATATAGGCTAGGAGGTGGGTTCATTAATTAATATAATTTTATTTAATTAATATATCCTACCAGCACATGGGAGGCAGAAATAACCCTTGTTTCCCTTGTGCTGCTAGGACATAAGGGAAACTGTAGTTTTGATTTGGTTTTTGGCACAGTTTTTAATTTTACAGATGAAACATGTTAAATAAATGTGTTTGAGGCTAGGTTCACACCTGCACCTGGAGTTCCATTCTTTGGGTCTGCTTGGGGACCCAAAGAACGGAAATCTAATCTGCTTAAAAAGTGGTTACTCGCAGAAACCCGTGGACTCCATAGAGTATAATGGGGGTCCGCCAGGTTTCTGCCCGAAAAATGTGGAGAGAAAAGTCCTGTTTGCAGGATTTTTGTCTCCGCATTTTTTAAGCGGATTCGGGGACGGAATCCAGGCGCAGGTGTGAAACTAGCCTTAATTGTAAAATTAGAAAACCTCACCAAAAGTCTCTGTCTGCAATACATGACGTATATTCTAGTCTCTAACTTCCATGTTTGGACATTCATCATTCTCTTCTGTATTATTGGCCTTTTTTGCCATGTTTGCGTCTCTGTTGCCATCTGGACACATATGTCCTTGGGTTGATTATTCCTGTGTGGATGCATATGTCCTTCCACCATTGCATATCTGCTACCATGTGGGCTTATGTTCTTCCATCTGCCTTGTCTGAACTACATTCTAGTCTCTGCATGTCATATTTCAATCCATGTTCTTACATTCTGTGACTTTTGGGTTTCTGTGTGGATGTTTATATCCTTCCATTATGTCTGTAGTTACATGTGGCCTTCAGGTTTCTGCCATGTCTGAATCACTAATACCTGCTGCCCTTGGGCTCCTTCAGTACCTCTGCTATTTGTCATGATGTCTTGCCCTGGATTTCTGTTTTTGACTTGGCCTCTGTTATCTATATATACTGGTCTGTTCCTGTTTTAGTACCTCTTTTACCAGTTTTGAGCACCTGTCTGTTTTTACTCTGTGTATATATTTTTTCTGCCCTGACTTTTCTCTCCGCATTTTTCGGGCGGAAACCCGGTGGACCACATTATAGTCTATGGGGTCTGCGGGTTTTCCACGGGTAACTGCTATTTAAGCAGGTTAGCTTTCCCTTTTTAGGTCCCCAACCGGACCTGAAGAATAGAAAGCTGAACACTAGTGTGAACCTAGTGTAACATGTTAGCAAAACATAAAAACTTTAAAAAATCATTTATTTTTGCATTCGTCATGTGCTAAGAGCAGTGCATGTGGTGGTTGGGCACACAATACGCAGTGATGACAATTGAAGCTGGAGGAGGAGACTAGGGAGATTTGCGCATGCGTGGAACGTGATTAGCACATGCGCAAAGCATCTTTGCTAGTGGGATAAATTTATTTTTATTTTCATTTCCATTCATTCATTCATCCATCCATCCATCTCAATTTATTTGGTTTCTTCCCACTCCCAGCCCGCCTTGTTCTTATTTGGCTCCACACTACACTACTGTCTAATTTCAGCTTCACAGTCTTGTTCCTTCTGTTCATTTCCCCTCTAGTCTCTCCTCAACCGGCTTCAATTGTCATCACTGCTGCTCTTAGCACATGATGATGCAGTTACATGCTTTTTGTGACGTGTTGGTCAGAAAAACATGATTTTTATATCATACACATTATACAGCTGCATATAAATATCCTAATCCAAACTGTGTTTTCAATCGGGGAAATCTTTCGAAATAACTTAGATAGCATTGCAGAAGAGCCTCTCCTCTTTTATATGACATCAAAAGCAAGTTTGTATGTTTTATAATAACCGAGATATAGCTTTTTGAAGTGACCCTCCCCAACCCTCATTTTCTCTACATATTACACTGCCCGTACTCACGTACACATACCTGTAACATTCAGTGAGAGGCTGAAACAGGTCTCAAAATAGAAGTGGGGAAAGAGTGAAAAAATGCATGATTTCATAGAAAGGATCAAAAATTTGTTAATAGAGTATATACACGTGGACAAAATTGTTGGTACCCCTCGTTTAATGAAAGAAAAACCCACAATGGTCACAGAAATAACTTAAAAAAGCCAGACTGGAATTTGCCAAACTACATGTTGACAAGCCACAAAGCTTCTGGGAGAATGTCCTATGGACAGATGAGACAAAAATTGAAATTTTTGGCAAGGCACATCAGCTCTGTGTTCACAGATGGAAAAATGAAGCATATCTTGAAAAGAACACTGTCCCTACTGTGAAACATGGAGGAGGCTCTGTTATGTTCTGGGGCTGCTTTGCTGCATCTGGCACAGGGTGTCTTGAATCTGTCCAGGGTACAATGAAATCTCAAGACTATCAAGGGATTATGGAGAGAAATGTGCTGCCCAGTGTCAGAAAGCTTGGTCTCAGTCGCAGGTTATGGGTCTTGCAACAGGATAATGACCCAAAACACACAGCTAAAAACACCCAAGAATGGCTAAGAGGAAAACATTGGACTATTCTGAAGTGGCCTTCTATGAGCCCTGAACCAAATCCTAGTGAGCATCTTCGGAAGGAGCTGAAACTTGCCACTTGGAAAAGGCACCCTTCAAACCCGAGACAACTGGAGCAGTTTGCTCATGAGGAGTGGGTCAAAATACCTGTTGAGAGGTGCTGAAGTCTCTTTGACAGTTACAGGAATCGTTTGATTGCAGTGATTGCCTCAAAAGGTTGTGCAACAAAGTATTAAGTTAAGGGTACCATCATTTCTGTCCAGGCCTGTTTCATGAGTTTTCTTTTTTAAAAAATTCTGTTGAAGCATGGTTGAAAAGCAATGTCTGACTTTCATTTGTTCATTTTCATAGAATTTTTATATATTATTACTTTTGTCAGATTCAAGTTATTTCTGTGACCATTGTGGGTTTTTCTTTCATTAAACGAGGGGTGCCAACAATTTTGTCCACGTGTGTATTACAAAATTTATTAATGACACAAATACTGACAGAATAACTAAAGTTGTCTGAAAATTTATTTACACTTTAAGGACATTACCTCATTTTTCAAATCTGCTTTATGTTGGCATCAAACTTTAATCACGCTTTATTTTTCTCAGATCTTATAAGTCTTACAGCAATTTTCCAAATTTTCAAGAACATTTCCAAAACCCATTTTTCAAGGGACCAGTTCAGTTCTGAAGGGACTTTGAATGGCCTTTGTAATAGAACCCCACATAAATCCCTCCATTCTCAAAACTGCACTCCTGAAATAATTCAAAACAGCATTTACTAAGTTTCTTAACCCTTTTAGCGTTTCACAGGAAGTAAAACTAAAAGGAAGGTGAACTGTCATACATTAATTTATCCCTAGAATGTACACCTTCACAAAGGGTTAAAGGAAAAAATGCACTCCACAATCTGTTATGCAATTTCTCCGGAGCATGGAATTATCCCACATGTGACTGTAAACTGATATATGGGCACATGGCAGTGCGCCAAAGGGAAGGAGTGCTATTGATATTTTGGAGGGTAGATTTTACTGCAATCATTTTCTGGTGCGATATTACATTTGCAGAGCCCCTGAGGTTCCAGAACAGTGGAATCCTCCCTAGGAATTTATCAACCCCAAAGATGTTTCAAAGTTTTTTTTGCCATTAGAAAATGCCACGTGAAAATGAAAAAAAAAATTGTTTTACTAAAATGTCAATTTAGCCCCACATGTTTCATCTTCACAAGGCGTTAAAGCAAAAATTGCACCCCACATTTTGTTACACAATTTCTCTTGAACATGACAATACCCCATATGTGCTGGTACTTTGATGTACGGGCAAATGGCAGTGCTTGGAACAGAAAGAGCCCTAATTGGCTTTTGGAGGACACATTTTGCTGGAATAGTTTTTAGGCACCATGTCCCAATTGCAGAGCCCTCTGAAGTTCCAATACAGTGGAGACACCCAAAATGTGACCCCATTTTTTAAAATAGACTCCTTAAGAAATATATCAAGAGGTATAGTTAGTACTTTGACCTTACATGTGTTTTACATAATTGGGCTGTGAAACTGGAAAGCAATTTTTTTTTCCTATAAAATGTTGCTTAACCCCAATTTTTTCATTTCCACAAGGGGGTAAAAGAGAAATACCCCACATGTGAATGTAAACTGATCTATAGGCTCAAAGTAGGGTACAGAATGGAAGGAGTGCTATTGGGATTTTGGAGGGCAGATTTTGTTGGAATCTGTTTCAGTCACTATGTCTCATATGCAGAGCCTGTGAAATGCCAGAACAGTGGAATACCCCAAAATAACCCCATTTTGGAAACCAGAACCCCCAAGGAATTTATCAAGGGGTATTGTGAGTACTTTAACCATACAGGTGCTTCACAGAATTTGGGATGTGAAAATTAAAAACTACTTTTTTACAATAAAACATCAATTTATCCCCAAATTTTTCTTCTTCACAAGGGGTTAAAGGAGAAATTGCACCCCACATTATGTTACATAATTTCTCCGGAACATGACAGTACCCCATATGTGGTGATTAACTGATGTACGGGCACAAGGTAGGACACAACACTTTTTGGAGGGCAGATTTTCTTGTGATAGTTTTCAGGCACCATGTCCCATTTGCGGAGCTTCCAAGGTGCCAAAACAGTGGAAATCCCCAAAATGTGACCCAACTTTTTAAATTAGACTCCTCAATGAATTTATCAAAAGGCATAGTGAGTAGTTTGACATTTCGTGTGTTTCACAGAATTGTAATCACCAACTAAGATGGCAAAAAATATAAAATAAATTTAAATTTTATTGGTATGCATTAAAAATGTCCCAGGTCAAAAGAAATGAAATGAAATATAAACATCTAAATATTAATAGGGCCTCTAAGAACCTCCTATTATACACTCCAATAAAGAACAAGTGTAACTTAAAAAGAGTTGTTCTTTATTACTGGAGGAGTGCCCTATTCTCAACTCTACCAGCCCCCAAAGTTACTATCAACAGCCTGTCTTTGTAATGTAGTTAACAGTGCTGTTTTAAATAGGTAGCCAGTCCCAGAGTTTGTGCAAGAGCAACAGTGTAGCTGATTGATTATTCACAGCTGAGATAGATACCCTTGTTAAAATTCTCAATGTCAACAATAACGCTAACAAGTAAAATTGTAGCAATAAATGCTCAGATATCTCCAAACAGACCACTCATAGTTTAGGCATAACATACCACCCAGAAGCCCATACTGTCCAATTCATGCCAGCTAAAAGCAACCTAGGGAGATCGATAGTTTTACCACCAGAAGTGCTGTATCAGAAAAACTGAAAGAGCCCGACATATAGAGCAACTAGATGGTATATGCTATATAAAAATAGATATCCCACAATGTAGATGATGCCAAAAAAAACGTCTCTACGCGTTTCCCCCAAGAATATAACAAGGGTTCATCTGGAGACAATGTCGCTATTGTTATTCCAAAAGTAACTAAACCTAACAAATAAATCGATATAGGTGGTAAAAACCATAGTTCCCTACGCCCTGATGGTGGACGTAGGTACTTCAAAGGTCAGCCATGGGCTGAGTGTTACTGCCGGTCTATTTGCACCCAGAACCAGCGCTTCAGTTGTCCTATCCCAGCGCCCACTCACTCCATGATTGGATAGTAGAAACAGAAAAGGAGGGCGTGTCCGCCGACCCCGCCCAACCGTTTCGTGATTGGATACCAATAGCAGGATAGGTTGCTATGATACTGAGACGCTATCTACCGTCTCGGAGGTTGAAAAAAAGGCTAGTAAATAGATTTACCCCAATCTGAACCATCTATTGCTCCGTTCATGGAATATATTCCTAAATAACATTAATAGCTAAACAGGAGATCATTGTGATTTCTAATTCACCCGCAACCTAATTTGATTGCTAGTTGATGGTTTATATTGCAAAAAATACTGCTGCAGCATAGTATTATATCCCTTTGCATACAGTCATATGAAAAAGTTTGGGCACCCCTATTAATCTTAATCATTTTTAGTTCTAAATATTTGGGTGTTTGCAACAGCTGTTTCAATTTGATATATCTAATAACTGATGGACACAGTAATATTTCAGGATTGAAATGAGGTTTATTGTACTAACAGAAAATGTGCAATATGCATTAAACCAAAATTTGACCGGTGCAAAAGTATGGGCACCTCAACAGAAAAATGACATTAATATTTAGTAGATCCTCCTTTTGCAAAAATAACAGTCTCTAGTCGCTTCCTGTAGCTTTTAATCAGTTCCTGGATCCTGGATGAAGGTATTTTTGACCATTCCTCTTTACAAAACAATTCCAGTTCAGTTAAGTTTGATGGTCGCCGAGCATGGACAGCCCGCTTCAAATTATCCTACAGATGTTCAATGATATTCAGGTCTGGGGACTGGGATAGCCATTCCAGAACATTGTAATTGTTCCTCTGCATGAATGCCTGAGTAGATTTGGAGCTGTGTTTTGGATCATTGTCTTGCTGAAATATCCATCCCCGGCGTAACTTCAAATTCGTCACTGATTCTTGTACATTATTCTCAAGAATCTGCTGATACTGAGTTGAATCCATGCGACCCTCAACTTTAACTAGATTCCCGGTGCCGGCATTGGCCACACAGCCCCAAAGCATGATGGAACCTCCACCAAATTTTACAGTGGGTAGCAAGTGTTTTTCTTGGAATGCTGTGTTTTTTTGACGCCATGCATAACACCTTTTTGTATGACCAAACAACTCAATCTTTGTTTCATCAGTCCACAGGACCTTCTTCCAAAATGAAGCTGGCTTTTCCAAATGTGCTTTTGCATACCTCAGGCGACTCTGTTTGTGGCGTGCTTTCAGAAACGGCTTCTTTCGCATCACTCTCCCATACAGCTTCTCCTTGTGCAAAGTGTGCTGTATTGTTGACCGATGCACAGTGACACCATCTGCAGCAAGATGATGCTGCAGCTCTTTGGAGGTGGTCTGTGGATTGTCCTTGACTGTTCTCACCATTCTTCTTCTCTGCCTTTCTGATATTTTTCTTGGCCTGCCACTTCTGGGCTTAACAAGAACTGTCCCTGTGGTCTTCCATTTCCTTACTATGTTCCTCACAGTGGAAACTGACAGGTTAAATCTCTGAGACAACTTTTTGTATCCTTCCCCTGAACAACTATGTTGAACAATCTTTGTTTTCAGATCATTTGAGAGTTGTTTTGAGGAGACCATGATGCCACTCTTCAGAGGAGATTCAAATAGGAGAACAACTTGCAATTGGCCACCTTAAATAAATGGCTGTTGCAAACACCCAAATATTTAGAACTAAAAATGATTAAGATTAATAGTGGTGCCCAAACTTTTTCATATGACTGTAGGTATTACAGGTCTATTATTAAGGAGAGAGAGAAAAAAAAAATTCCCCCTTTTATTCTAGTTACTTTCAAAGCCCGAATCTAGGTCTATATATAAATACTGCTGCAGCATAGTATTATATCCCTTTGCATAGGTCTATAATTAGAGAGAGAGCAAAAAAAAACAAACAATTTTTCACAGTTTCACAGAATTGGGCTGTGAAAATTGAAAGTGACATTTTTTACTATCAAATGCTGCTTTAACCACAATTTTTGCATTTCCACAAAGGGTTAAAAGAGAAAATGTACTCACAATTTGTTTAGCATTTTTTCCTGACTAGGGAAATGTCCCATATGTGGATGTAAACTGTTGTATGGGCACACGGTGGGACAGAACACTTTTTGGAGGGCAGATTTTGTTGTAATACTTTTCAGGAACCATGTCTCATTTGCAAAACCCCCAAGGTGTCAGAACAGTGAAAACTCTCAATAAATGACTCCATTTTGGAAACTAGACCCCTCAAGAAATTTCTTAAGGAGTATAGTGAGCATTTGAACCCCACATGTATTACATGAATTTATTTTCCAGAAATTGATGCATAACAGAGGTTGAAAGGTAAATCTGTGTGGAGTACATCACAGTATAATGAGGTGATATACTAGGGAAAATAAATTATAAAATTAATATTCCATGGATGTGTGGTACAGTCTGAAGCAATCCTTCATACACAGGCCAGGTTTTTGAGGGCAAGTGTCAAACTAATAAATGGTGTCTTTCCTTATCCCTAGGAAGGCCTCTCTGATTTTTGCGCACTGTCCGACAAGCTGCAGTTCCTCTGGAACTAAGGCGCCTAAAGAGTGAGATGCTGGTGTAGAAGTTATATATACAGTGCCTTGCGAAAGTATTCGGCCCCCTTGAACTTTTCAACCTTTTGCCACATTTCAGGCTTCAAACATAAGGATATAAAATTTTAATTTTTTGGTGAAGAATCAACAAGTGGGACACAATCGTGAAGTGGAACGAAATTTATTGGATATTTTAAACTTTTGTAAAAAATAAAAAACTGAAACCCGGTGATAACCCTGGTCCAACAGTGGGTGCAGCAAATCCCACACTATTTTCCCACTAATTTATAGGATTGGGGGGTATTCTGGGGGCTCAATTCTTGTGTCCCTTCCTTCATAAACCCTAAACTTGTGGGTGTACCCTGAGCTGCTCTCGCACAGTTTGTACATTTTAATGTCGTACCGTGCCCTCTTACTGGGCATGAGTTGTTGGAATTTAAGCTTCCATTTGAAACTATTCAGGGACAAATCTATTGAAATGTTCTGATCTGGTGTGGATGATGCAGAAAATTTGGCGCTAAAGTGGCCATTGACTGCTTTGACTTTGAATAGACAGTCAAAGTTGGGGACATCTCAGGTCGGGCACTGTACATTGTTATTATAATGTACAAATTTTAGGATAATGTCAATGCACAGGACCCCAGAATTATTTAACCTCTCCTGCCTTTCCCGGGGAAGAACCTCTAGGGCCTAGCATATAAAGAAATGGCATTTTCTTCTATAGATTTCTAGGCATATAAATTTGCTTGAGCCACCATTAAATTAATTAAATCATCAGAGAAAAAGACTTTGTTCGTATTTTTCCACAATGTGTGGATGGGATTAAAAATGCCACGTGGGGCCCCAGCCTAAAATTTTTCTATAGATATAGATACAGACTTCTATAGATAGAGGAATAAAAAAACTCCCCAAAAAGGAGCTGGTGCCGATTAAGGGGTTTATTCCATCAGAATACAGCAGAGGAGGGGGGGGGGGGAGACAAATATAAAATTAAAATAAAGGATAGGGACAGGGATGGAGGGAGGCACACTTGCAAATTACCAGGAGGCACTACTGAGGCACCAGATCTAGGCTTACAGGACAGCAGGGTAACTGTCCTGCTCGAAATTCCCAGAGGGAGTAATGCGAGTGGGGCAGTTACCATTAATTTGGTCTGTTCGCTGCAGCTGCAATTTTTCGGACTGCACAGATTGGGGAAATGGGGACTGGTAAACGTCGTGTCAATAATATTATGGTTTGTGGCAAGTCACTAGCCGCAGAGCCTTAATAGTACACCTTATGTCGTTATGGGGTTAAGGTACGCACCTGATACAGGGTATTAATCTGCTGGTATCTTCTTAGATGCTGCAATTGCTATGTTTGTATGTAACAGCTGACAAACCACTGCTAATGTTTCTGGCTTAACTTCTGAATGAGTGGCTTGTCAATGACCTAATAGTGGGCGCTCGCAAAGTGGTTAAAGGTATGTGACATCACAGGGCTGGCTGCTGATTGGCTGTACGCATGGCATTTTGGGTGATCTCGCGTTCCCAGAGTTCCTTGCCCCATGTCCAAACATATATAAGAGCCATTTTGAACTAAATGTCATTTGTTACCACGAAGCGTGAGGAAATTCGAATTTGATGCGAATCGAATATTTCCTGAAATTTGGATCGAATTCCACTTCGTCAGCTTTGATTCGCTCATCTCTAGTAAGTATGATTGTGGGGGGGATTGGAGCTGAGTTAGTTAGGTAGGTAGATAGATAGGGTTAGTAGTCTGCAGGCTAGCTAGGGAAATAGGGAGGGAGTGTGAGAGAGGGAGTGAGAGGGGGATCATGGGAGTTGTAGGCTAAGACAGCAGGAAGCTAGGGAAGCATGTAAACAAATGCAGAAGATGCCAGGAGCTCCCAGAGAGAGCCAGAAATCACTCACAACACTAGTAAAGGTATTTTGTTGCAATTATTAACCCATTAATAGCACTATAATACCTTTTTAAAAAAAAGTTTTTTTGCCCACAAAACCCCTTTAGGGATACAGCCTTTGGGTGTTAATTGTTGTCACCAAGAGGGAGATCACACTACCATTACTAATGTCCGTTGCTGTCTTCCGTCATAGAATGACAGCAACGGACATTAAACTGTCACAGAAAATGGTCACAGACAGTTCTCTGTGACAGTTTAATGTCCAGTTGCTGTTATCCTATGACGGAAGACAGCACCGGACAGGTAGTAATGGTAGTGTGAACTCCTCCTAACTTTTCATACAACTTATGCTCACTTTATAGAAAACATTAATTAAAAAATCTGATGTTTTCTACTCTAAGGCTGTGGCCGCACGTTGCTGAAAAGTTGTAGCAAATCTGCAACAAAAAAAAGCAGCTGTTCTGCAACGTGGGGCCTCAGCCTAAATCTGTTTAGAAAGTCCATCCACTAGAGAGCTCCAATTTTTTAAATCTGCTGTCCATTACATGGATGCTGTTACGGAGTGTAAGAAATAGGTGGGTGAGTCCAGTAGCTCCTTCACAAGCATAACCTCTGCAAAGGCACTTCTCTCCTCTCAGCTATGTACACTGCTCTCTGTATCTACTCACTGGAATCTTTTTACTGGACATAGTCAGGTATGTTTATCAGTGTAGAGAACTGTGCTTGTGATAACAGATGGAGCAGGGAAAAGGCATGCACGTTAGTTTAACTCTTCTGACTCAGCATGGGGATGAAAAGAGAGAGGTGCTTGTGAAAAGATTGTGTAGGGTCCCAGGCATTATTGGAGTATATACATTGCATATATAAGATCTGTCCAGATAGTGTCATAACTAGCATGAAAATATATAACACATAGACAATTGGATGAGGCTTTTTGTACAATCTTGAACCTCATGAGAAGTGTTGCTCAGTAAACTACTGCCAGAGGTTCACATTATCTGCCCGCTGCCTCTGAGTGAACTGCAAATCAAGGTGCAAGCTAAATGGAAAGATTATCTCCAGAAAAAAAAATAAATGAACAGTCTTGAAGGGTTAGGCATCAATAGTGTGCCATCCCCAGGACGACTCTGCATGATTTGTATGTTGGGGCTGGAGCTACATTATCTGAGGGCTTTTATGTTGGGCAAGTTGTAATTTTTAATAATACTAGATTACTGAGACTAAATTATACACAGCTGGACTCTATTAACTAATAAAGTAACTTCTGAAGGCAATTGGTTGCACTGGATTTTATTTAGGGGTATCAGAGTACAGGGGGCTGAATACTTTTGCACGTCACACTTTTCAGATTTTTATTTGATTAAAATTTTGAAAATCATGCATCATTTTCATCCACTTCACAGTTATGTGCTACTTTGTGCTGGTCTATCACTTAAAATCTCAATAAAATACATTTAAGTTTGTGGTTGTAAGTTGACAAAATGTAAAAAAAGTTCAAGGGGTATGAATAATTTTGCAAGCCACTGTATAGGTATGATATGCCCGGAAAGTGATGTCAAATGTTTTTACAAGTCCATGCATACCAAAAACAAATATTACATCATACTCCCTTCCATAGATACATAATTTGGGGTGCTTATTAACATTGAAGGACTAGATGCTTTGCTTTACTGACTGGTTGGGGTTCCTTGGCCATTTTGATATATGGATGGTTATAAAATGAATTATGACATATATACTTTTGATGTCATATTTCACCTTTTGTTCCTTATACATAGTTTTGGTCATGAAGGATTCCTGACTCCAGGCATCCTACTAGGATATCTCAACTGTCCCCCACACAAAGCCATTGGCAGCCATGTTAAAATTGATTGACTGCCTGCATTGATTTAACATCCTGCTTATTTGATGACCTGCATCCTCAGTTGTGGATTGGAATTACCACTTAGACTTACAACAGGCAACTGAACACTCAGACTACAAAATTCATAACTACACAGTACAATATATACACAATTCATCAGACAGAATTTCACTGCACTGTTCTCAACCCACAATGCAATCTCTCTCTCAGTTCCTCACTTCTAAGACTGCTGTAACTGCTGATGCACTTAAGGACTTTCTACTGGTATTGCAAAATGTGTGTGAGATAGCGGAGCATACTGAACATATTGAGAGAAAAGTGGGAGAGTTCTCCAAGGCCCATAACAAATTAGTAGACCCCACAATACTGGAGGAGGATGTAAAGTAACTTAAAACTCAAGGCAGCTGATATGGAGGATAGATCTTGCAGAAATAATATAAACATTGAGGACATCCTGGAGGGATGTCCATTACTTGGAGCTTTCTTCTTACATTAAAAAGCTGTTCCTGACGATTGTCCCAACTTCCTCAATGTCCTCACGATTGTCCCTCCATTTGACTATAGATCTGGCTCATAAAATCCCGAAATACAGGTTAATATCTGATATACCTTAGGTATATAACCTCCCCAATATATGTTGACAAGACTGTACTTTTACCATATTAAGGACCTCATCATAGCAGAGTCCTGAAAGTTTAAAAACCTTTCTGCCCCATTCTCAACAATATCCTTATTCCCAGACTTGGCTGATGCTACCTTACAAGTCCATAAAGAATTCTAACTGATAACCAGAGTTCACTGGGAACACAGCATGAGATACAGATGGGGATTTCCAACTAGGCCACTGATTTCCTACAATGACAGCCTCGTCACTATGACCTCTGCTTAAAATTGTTTGCTGAAGCTACTAAAATGGAGCATTTAGTCCTATGGCCCAGCACCCTTAGGCGCAAACACAGGCGTACACTTCAACTGGTTCTGGTTTCTAGAGGATGGTCCACTTTACCTAAAAGTGTTGGCGCAGCCCAACTTGATCCTTGCCATTCTTCACATGTGGTAAAGTAGACTTTGTTGGCTTTTTTTTGCTCATTACATGTATGGCATATTATACTGTTAGGAGTAGAGATGGAACCTCAGTGGTTGCTGCTGCGAGTGTACCAACTTCCCTCTAATGTCTTCTATTTGGTGTGTGTTCCCCTTTAAGGCTTGATCACCTGTCTGTTTCCTGGGTCTTTAAAAGGCCACTCCTGTTTGAACCTGGTTGCTGGCTATTCAGTTTTTGTCTGGTTTAGTTTGGCTTTTGTCTCTGCACCTAGCTCTTGTGTTTCTGACCCCTGGCTCTGCTGTTTAACTTCGCTCCTATGTACCCGTTTGCCTCTGACCATCGCTTTTCTCCAGGACCTGCCTTTGTCTTACGCTCTGTACCTAGCTGCTATCTTGCTGCCGACCGGATAGACTACTACTCCATTGCTTCTCTCATTTGTACTTCACCGTCATCTCTGTTGCTGACCGAATAGATGACCATTCTGTTTCCTCGTTGCTGCAAGCTCTACAGCTCTCTCAGCACTCTACAGCACGGAAGTTACTTCATCCTCATCTGCTATCTAAGCTCTGGATGTCTGGATAGACAAATCCTTCGATCTTCTGTCAGGTCCTATGTTCCTACAGTGAGTGTCTGAGTTTCTGAGTCTGCTACTTGTGGTTCACCATCTTGCGGTACACTGTTCAGTTGTTGCTAACTCCCGCCGAAGGAACCTGCTAATTCCAACTCCACCACTAGGAGCTATGGTGAAGACGTCCGGAGGCTGGTTTTGGTATCAATTTAGGTGTGCAGTATCTCTGGTAGCAACCTTTTGCCATAGTAGTTAGTAGTTCTGATTCTGTGACCTCTTCCTGTAAACTGAGTGAATACTGCATTTGATCATAACATGTACATTGTTCTTGCCTTTTTTTTTACTATGTTTGCATTTTAAATGTAGTCTGTTGTTACTGTTTGTCAGAACGAGAATGTTGCATCTACTTTAAATGCTTATTCCTCTTCGTGTCTCCTCCATTAATACTAGTGGGTTGAACAGTCCATTCAAATGTAGCATATTATAGAAAGAAGCTAAACTGTAAAATTGTGACATCCTGTTGGTTTGGGAGACTCACTTCCATCATGATAATACCCCTAAGTTCTCTAACAGACACTGCCCCCATATTTTTATGTCCTTCTGCAATGCTAAACATAAGGGTTTCTTGATAGCGATACTGTTGCTTTCTCTCTCAAATCTCTCATACAGTACTAGCAAAACTGATACCTAGGTATGGTGTTTGACATTAATAATGTTCTTTATACCATATTTAATGTATACTTCCCTAACAAGAAGCAACGTTCCTATCTTACCTTACTCCTTCCAAAGACCGATGCTTGCTCTCAAGGCATAGTACTTATTGAGGATGGCTTTCATTTTGTAAATTTTTTTGAAAATAAAAAAAATGTATGTCAAATTATTAAAGAATGGTACTTTATACTGTGTGGAGGAGCAACTATGGGTCATTTTACAGTGTGGAGGGGCCCTTATGGGACATTATACCGTGTGGAGGGGCCACTATGGGACATTATACTTTGTGGATTGACCACTATGGATTTTTTATTATTATTATTTTTTAATAGGCCATTACCCATTGAAGTAACCCCATCAGGTAATGGGCCCTATTTACTTACCGATCCATGTTCCTGCTCACTGCCGTCTCCGCTTCCCCTTCTGTCCTCCAGGGGGCCCCAGGCATCCCATGTCACGTTGCTGGGGCCCCCTGGAGGGAAGAAGGGGAAGTGGACGCAGCCATGAGCAGGAACAGGGATTGGTAAGTAAGGCTGCGGGCCCTGTGGCAAGAGTATTTGTTGGGTGAACCCCAACAAATACTGCTATTATTATACTCTGGGGTCTCTTCAGACCCCTAAGTATAATGATCAGAGGCCCAGGGGAGGTGAGTGAATATAAAAACCATTGTTACTCACCTCTCCTGGGACCTGGTGCGACTCTCCCCTTTCTTTGGACCTCTGTAGTGATGTCACAGACGTCATGTGGTCAAGCTAATGTCACAATTTCTGTGATATCATTGAAGAGGGCCAAAAAGAGTAGGGAGTCCCTCCGGACAACAGGAGAGGTGAGTACCACTGGCTTTTATGTTTGTCACCTCCCTTGGGCCTCTGATAATTATACTCTCCAGTCTGAAAAGAGTATAATAATCAGAGTATAATAATAGTTTGTGGGTGGCTTATCCCAAAAATTTCGGGTTCTGCTGAACCCAAAATTTTTGCTATATTTGCAGCGAACACCATTGGGGCCACCATGGGGCATAATACTGTGTGGAGGAGCCACTATGGGACATTATACTGTGTGGTTGGCCACTATGGGATATTATACTGTCTGGAGGCCACTCTGGGACATTATACTCTGTGCAGGGGCCGCTATTGGACATTATACTATGTGAAGGGGCCACTATGGGACATTATACTATATGGAGGGGCCGCTATGGGACATTATACTTCGTGAAGGGGCCACTGTGGGACAATATAGTGTGTGTAAATGAGGCGTCATACTGTGTGGGGGCCAGAGAAGGGGGCACTGTGCCATGGGGATGGCCCCAAGTCAAAAGTTTGCTATGGGGCCCAGTCATTGCTAGTTACGCCCTTGAGCTGCATCCAGATACTTAGTGTGTCACCACTCTAAGGGTGCTGCCACAAGTTGCTCCCGGACGCATCCGTTAACCAGTAATTGAGGGCTGCACATGTACTTTCATTGCTTCTAATAGAAAAATACATGTGCGGCAGCACTTCTGTGGTAATGACTTTAGAATAGGGGTCAAGGGGTCAGCCTTACAAATATTGCACAGCAATCCAAGTACCTCATCTTTGATTTCTTAATTTAAATCGGCATATGAAAAAGGCTGACCTTGTTGGGAATATCAATGAATTTCACAGTTTTGTAACTTGTACCCCACATTTATTAGTTTCCCTTAATGTTTTTTAGTTACTTTTTGCAGAGCTTTTTACATTAGCGAATGTGTTACTTTTTGCAGAGTGTTTTCTTTCCTGTTAATGAATAATTATTCCTGATGGGTAAACGACTGAAAAGTATTTTGGAGGAAAAAATATTAAATCTTCAGGGGAATTTCTAATTAATGATGGATTTCTTACATCTTTTTAATTGGCTGCTAGCAAAGGATTCTTAGTAAAAAGATACATGCAATTATACTTTTTCCTTAGGTCTATTTTCTCATTTCCTCCTATAATTTCTTAAAAAAAAAATAAAAATTTGAATTGAGAGAAGATCTAAAGGCACAAAAAAGTACACGCCGGTTATACTTTGTATTAATTATGCCTTTCATTCTTCATAGCCAGATCTAACTTTCTGTAAAGGTGTCTTTTATGGGGATATATGTCTTGGCAGTTTCTGTAAGTTTCTGAAGGCCATCCTATATAGGCTATCAGTTAAAGGGAGTCTACCACCTCCTCAAGTTTATTCATCTGTCACCACCGTGTTACAGGGCACATTACATTGATAAAAACCATACATTTGTTATGTATATCACTTTTGAAGATGTGGAGAAAAACAACTTTGATGTCTTATACATATGAGCCATTGGTGCATGGGGGTTGGGCCTTTAGCTCTGGTAGCACTACTCTTGCTGCTCAAGAAGAATGGGTGATGTCATAGCAGAGGGAGGATCAACTCTGACTGTACAGGGTGGCTCATGCAGGATATAGTAGAGGTCTAAGTGGAAAAAGCAGCACTCCAGGCAGCTGTATGTCCTCCCTCCAGTGCGCCAATTGCTTAATCTTCTGTTGCAAAAATAGCAACCTGGACAGAGGAAAGCTACCATCTTGTATTAAACATTACAATAAAAGATGATGAATGCAGACAGAAAGTGCTCCCTCGTCCTTCATTTATGCTTCCAAAAGATTTAATAGATGAGAGCAAACTAAACAATGCAGTGTGAAAGGAGCCTAAGCCTTTTTGAATTAAATTTTAACATAAATAGGTTTAACTTTCAATCCCTTAAATCAGCCCTTTAATGTATTTATGTATTCTTGAGTCCAATATTGTTTGAAGATTTTAGTTATTTTATTTGTCACTAAAAGGCGTTGTCTTTTTTTCAGAGCTGTGGAATTGTTAGGCCAAACAACCAAGTTTGAATCTAACTCCTAATTTTCCATATCCACTCTCCGACTCCAACTCCTGCACCAATTCCTTCATAAATGGCTGACAGCCTTTGCATTGACAACTATGCATTTAACTAATTATGCAATACCAGTAACTGTATAAAATATATTAAAAGTTAAAAATATATTAAAAATTAATTAATTTTATTTTGAAGCCAGAGTTAGTTCATAGGATGTGCCTGGTATTTCAGTCCTGTTCAAGCATTGCCTTGTAGAAAAAATAATTGTTTCTTGTTATGGGTGAAGAGAAGATTGAATGTCAATTTTTATATACTGTTGTCTCAGAAGTGTGTTTTGTTTTACTGAAACCCTTAGGAATATTAAAATTATGTTTCAAATATGTTTCCTTTAGGAGCGTCTTTTAATGAGCCTTTTACCTAGAAATGTTGCTATGGAAATGAAGGAAGATTTTCTGAAGCCGCCTGAGAGAATTTTCCATAAGATTTATATTCAAAGACATGACAATGTTAGGTAAGATTGACATTTAAGCATAAAATATTTTTAAATGGAAACTCTGAATACAAATATAGTGACATGTAGTGACACTCAAATATAAATGACTAACAACGGTGATATGATATTGTGATTCTTTTCTTTTTACTATTCCTGTATATTAATCATTTTTGTGTACCACATACTTACAAATTAACAACTGAATGTAAACTTTTAAGCCATGGATTGTTTGGTTCAATATATCTTGTTTGTTTCCATATGTGTCAAGGAGTTATTTAACATTGATTCTATGTATGTGCCCATGTGCCTTGCATATTAAAAAAAATTAGTTAATGGAGAAAATAAGATCTATGAAGTATAGATTAAGCCTTAGGCCCCACGTTGCAGAAACGCAGCGTTTTTTCTGCAGATTTTGCTGCGGTTTCTTCAGCCAAAGTCAGAAGTCGATTTAACAGAAGGAAAACGTCTAATGCTTCTTTTATATTTTCCATTCCTTTTCAGCAAAATCTGCAACAAAAACCACTGCGTTTCTACAGTGTGGGGACTCAGCCTTATACAGTAGTATGTTTGGTTGCTACAACAAGCAAACACACCTAGAAACAATAGGCCTATATAGGACGATGTATGCGAATAGAATGTCTGTTTAATAAATATCTGTTTGGGTGCATTTATCTGGTTTATGTGGGAATATGTTTTTTTTTACACTTTTAAGAAATTTAGGCAGCAAAACAGTGAAGGTCAAAAGCACCTGTACTGCATGCAGCTGTAAGAGTTGCATATATTTGCATTGGCATTTTTTAATCCCTTCAGTACCAGATTACTTTCTCCTGTTCAATAGCTGTCAGCTTTTTCCTTTACTAAATATGAAATCACACAGGTTTCAAGACTGTGTTTAAAATATTACTTAAAATATTACTTACAAATATTTCTTATACCAGTGCAGTAGGCTCTGTCTTATACAATGTATTGTAAAATCACAACACCTCAAGTGTATACCAGACAAGCCTGGGACTCCCGGCTGTTGTGACAATGGACCACCAGCCTTTAATCTTGTTCTGAGGGCCGGTGATCCAGCCCAAAATGGTGATGCCAATGCGCTGCCAGGAAAATGGCTTTTGGTCAGCTCTGAGGGTTAATGCCCACTCTTGTGCGGCCGCCATATTTAAATACCCAACATTTGCCATACTGTTATGGTGGATGTCAGGAAAGGATTAAAGTAAGAACATTCTCTTTCCTATTCAAAATTACCTCTCCAGATGGCACTCGGGAAAGGATTAAAGTAAGAACATTCTCCTTCCTACTCAAAATTACCTCTCCAGATGGCACTCGGGCCCCTTCTCATGGTTTGGTAATATAAACATCCTCAAGATGAATGTCCTCCCCTGTCTCCTGTACCTCTTTCACGCCCTCATGATATGCGCCCCCCCCACCTTCTTTAAATCTGTCAACTCTTTATTGACAAAATTCAAATGGGCCTACAAGCCACCCAGATTGCAACATCAGATACTTGCCTGGGACCAATGTGACAGGGGAACAGCACTCCCGGATGCAGGATATTACTACTATGCAGCCCACTTGACCAGGGTGATAGACTGGTGCAGACATGAGGATTATAAGGGATGGGTTGGAGTGGAGCAGGGGTTCACGAAGGTCCCTCTTACTTGCCTGTCCTGGATAGATACCAGATAGTGGAGCGCTTTGTTGGCGCACATGTTGATCTACTCCACTTTGCTAATTTTTGCAAAATGCAGGAATTCCCCATTGCTTAGTCCACATCCTGCACCTACGCCAATTCTAGGTAACCCTGACTTCGACACCAGGTTTGTTAAATGCTACTTTAAGATCCTGAATGAAGCATGGATGGTTCCAGGGCATTTTCACATAGAGCAGGTGTGGGTGCGTGACCAGGACTCGGGTTTTGACACAGATCTCCATTGAGTCACCCCGTGGGAATGGATGCAGCTTTGTCACTACTTGTCTACCCTGCCCATCCTGTCGGTATATGGCTACCCAATGACACCCTTCGAGAGGCTGTGTACAGGCACAGAATACACAAAACGTTCCCTCTCATGCTTGTAGCAAATCTTGAATTTGCCCCTGGTGGAATCTGTACTGCCCTTCCTGTTAAAGTGGGAGCTTGACTTAGGTCTCTCTCTCCACAGGGCAGAGGAGGAAAATACTTCTACTGACTCATAAAACATCCATCAGTAATTCCTATCAGGAAACTATAAACTTTAACACTTTAGTATAGAGTGCCTCATGTCTTACACAAAAAAAAAAACTTAAGTGGAACAAAGTTCTCTTTATTGATGAAGCAAGTTGAATTTCAGTCTCATGGGAAATGTTATGTTCATCCTCAAACTGGGTCAAAACTGAACCCAAAGTGTGTAAAGAAGTCAGTGAAAGGGTGACGGACGAAGTGTCATGGTTTGGGGAATTTTTTCGGTAGCAGGAGTTGGACCCATTACCCAGCTACATGGCAGAGTGAATGCAAATTTTTATCAGAACTTTCTTTGACAACATATGGTTTCTTCCCTGTGTTCATCACTCAATTTACCAGCAATTAAATGCAGGACAATGACCCCTGTCACACAGCAAAACAGGTAATGTAATCAAAGTGATTGAAATAATGAAATGGACAACCAAATTAGGACTCTAGGCCTGGTGCTATTTTACTTCTCAGTCCTGTCATATTTCCAGTCAAAAAAGTACGGCCACATGTAGTGTGTTTCAGGAAATAGAATGTTGTATTTCCTTAAAAACTTTCATTTTCACTTGCACATTAATTTTTTGGACTCACTCCTGTTATCAAAATGATCACTATACCAGTTGAAAAACTACTGAAGGGGTGCAGTTTCTAAAATGGGGCAATATCTCAGGCTTTATTTTTTTAAATTTCACCTCAGACCGTGCATGGTGCTTGGAGTCCGATTGTTTTTTCAGGTAAAAAATTAGGGCCATACGTAAGGTGTTTCTAAAATAAATAAAACATATTAACTAGAAAGCAAACCATTTACAATCTCATAAACTGGGCATATTGGGCAGTAAAATTTCTGGAAAAATGCCAATTTTCATTTTGCACCATCCACTCTACTTTATGGAAAGTATCTCTGGGGTCAAGAAGATCACTATACCGCCTGATAAATACCTTGAGAGGTATAGTTTTCAAAATAGGGTCAGTTATTAGTGACTCTGCAAATTAGGGGCTCTGCAAATGCGTGATGATGCTTGAAAAGGATTCCAGAAAATTTGCCAAACAGCAGTTTACATCCACATGTGGGGTATTAATATACTCAGGAGAAATTTCATGACAAATTTTGGGTTACATTTTCTCCCATAACCATTGTAAATGTGTAAATTTTAAGACTAAATTAATGTACTATTGAAAAAAATTAAACTCTAAATTTCTGCTCCTATTTTGCTTTAATTCCTGTAAAACAATTATCCCTAAACACATTTCTTCATACACAGGTGGACAAAATTGTTGGTACCCCTCATTTAATGAAAGAAAAACGCAAAATTGCCACAGAAATAACTTGAATTTGACAAAAGTAATAATATATAAAAATTCTATGAAAATTAACAAAAGTCAGACATTGCTTTTCAACCATGGTTCAACATATTTTTTTTAAAAAGAAAACTCATGAAACAGGCCTGGACATAAATGATGGTACCCTTAACTTAATATTTTGTTGCACAACCTTTTGAGGCAATCGCTGCAATCAAACGATTCCTGTAACTGTCAATGAGACTTCTGCACCTCTCAACAGGTATTTTGACCCACTCCTCATGAGCAAACTGCTCCAGTTGTCTCAGGTTTGAAGGGTGCCTTTTCCAGACGACATGTTTCAGCTCCTTCCAAAGATGCTCAATAGGATTTAGGTCAGGGCTCATAGAAGGCCACTTCAGAATAGTCCATAGTTTTCCTCTTAGCCATTCTTGTGTGTTTTGTGTCATTATCCTGTTGAAAGACCCATGACCTGTGTCTGAGACCAAGCTTTCTGACACTGGGCAGCACATTTCTCTCTACAATCCCTTGATAGTCTTGAGATTTCATTGTACCCTGCACAGATTCAAGACACCCTGTGCCAGATGCAGCAAAGCAGCCCCAGAACATAATAGAGCCTCCTCCATGTTTCACAGTAGGGACAGTGTTCTTTTCAAGATATGCTTCATTTTTCCGTCTGTGAACATAGAGCTGATGTGCCTTGCCAAAAATTTCGATTTTTGTCTCATCTGTCCATAGGACATTCTCCCAGAAGCTTTGTGGCTTGTCAACATGTAGTTTGGCAAATTCCAGTCTGGCTTTTTAATGATTTGTTTTCAACAATGGTGTCCTGCTTGGTCGTCTCCCATGAAGTCCACTTTGGCTCAAACAATGACGGATGGTGCAATGGAAGAGTGAAGAAATCAGGCGATACCTTTTAGAGGCTAACTGAGTATATTTATAAGTAAGCTTTCAGGAGTACTCGCTCCCTTCATCAGACATGGTGTGATACAAGAACTGAAAATTAACAGATTTTTATACACATGGTTTTCAAAGCATTTTAGAGTCCTTAAAAAAAATTGCAATCTAAGTAGAGAAGTTATTTACAACAGGTCAAAAAAACAGTCTGGAAACTTGTGGTGCGTGACGGAGGGATCAGTAATTCTTGCTGTTATCTGTTTGCTATCAGGAGGTGATTTGTGACCCTCACAGGTCACACATAGTGTGATTTGAAGCTGGCATGAATATTGAGTTCAGTTCATGGTTCAAACATAGTGTGACATGAAGCTGGCATGAATATTAAGTCCAAATTGCAGAGTTTGAAATTTTTGCATAAATTTGTACTCCATTTCTTTTCTTTTCTCCTGTGTCTTAAAATGTCCCATTAAAACCACAACCCACAAATCTTCAATAGAGTGGTTTTCTCCGGAGAAATGTGCGGCCACTGGGAGATCGGTTCTGCTGTTATTAATGGTGGATCTGTGTGAGTTCATTCGTTGACTGAGTCTCTGCCCTGTTTCCCCCACATAGAGGCCTGTGGTGGGACATTGCACACACATTATGAGGTACACCACATTGGAAGACCTGCAGGAAAATGTCCCCCTAATTCTGTGCACCTGTTGTGACTGTGGGATAGGTACACTGTCAGCGGTGTGGATGTGCTTGCAGGTCATGCACCTTTTATGTAGGCAAGGTGAGGTGCCATTTTCAGTTGGGGCCTTCAGGGCACTCCGGACGATAATGCGCCTCAGGTTTGGTGGTTGTCGAAAGGAGAGGAGAGGGGGGACTGGAAATATGTCCTTCAGTCTGTTATCCCTATGTAGCACAGGTTGGAGCTCCTTGGCAATCCTTCGTAGGATCTCCAGCTGTGGGTTGTAGGTGACAACTAGGGGCACTCGGGCTTCTTTCTGGGTCTCTCTATATGTGAGCAGACTGTCTCTGTTAATGGCTGCTGCTTTGTTTAATTGGTTGTCTGTCACTTTTGGTTTGTATCCCAATCTGAGAAATTTCATCCTCAGATCCAGGAGCTGCTTGTCCAGGTCTGTTTTGTCGGAGCAAATACGATTGTATCGTATAGCCTGGCTGTAGATTATAGATTGTCTTGTGTGCTTGGGGTGGAAGCTGTCGTTTCTCAGGTAGGCCGTTCTGTCTGTGGGTTTGTGGTATATTGATGTGAGTAGCCGGTGGTCTTTAATGTATATTGTGGTATCCAGAAAGTGAATTTCACTCCCTGAATAGCTAAGTTTAAGGTTGATGGTCGGGTGAAAGTCATTGAAGTCATTATGGAATTGAAGTAGGGCCTCCTCACCTGCAGTCCAGATGACAAGGATATCATCGATATAACGAAGGTAAATCATAGGTTTGGTTGTGCATGTTGATAAATATGTTCCTTCCATTTCTGCCATAAAGAGATTTGCATATTGGGGTGCACATCTGGTCCCCATTGAAGTTCCCATTCGCTGTAGATATAGATCCTCTCCAAAGGTAAAATGGTTGTGGCTAAGGATGAATTGTATGAGCTGTGTTACTGGTTCTGTTGGGAGGTTTTGTTTTGCCAGGTGTACCCGACATGCTGCAACTCCATCCTTGTGGGGAATGTTAGTATACAGGGATTCCACATCCATGGTGGCCAAAATGGTACCCTCAGGTAGAGGGCCCAGGGCATTTAGTTTGTTAAGAAGGTCAGTGGTGTCCTGGATATAGCTTGGAGTATCCCTGACAAGGGGTTTTAGGAGATTTTCCACCCAACCTGAGATGTTTTCTGTCAGTGTCCCAATGCCAGAAATGATAGGCCTCCCAGGGTTGCCATCTTTGTGTATCTTTGGGAGCATATAGAAGCAGCCCGGCCTGGGATCTTGGGGGATAAGTCCTTTTACCTGATTCTGGATCTGAACTGGAAACTCCTTGATCATACTCTTTAGTTCTTTCATATAGGCCTCTGTGGGATCACTTCCAAGTTTGGAGTAATGGATAGGATTTGACAGTTGCCTGTTTGCTTCCTGGATATAGTCTGAGGTGTTCATTATGACTATTGCGCCCCCTTTGTCAGCTGGTTTTATTATTATATCCTGATTTTCTTTCATTGATGTAATAGCCTTCTGTTCCTGCAGGGTTAGGTTATGCACCTGTTTCTTTTGTTTCTCTAGGATTTCTGATTTTACTTTGCTTCTGAAACAGTCAATATATTTATACAGTGCTGCATTAGCTCCAGGGCGTGGGGTCCAGGTAGATTTTTTGGTAGGATTCCTTATGGGCTGTTCCATCTCAGAGTCGCTGCTGTATGGAGGGTCTTTGTCATAAAAGTATTCCCTTAATCTAATTTTTCTGAAAAACTCCTCCATATCATTGCAGAGTTGGATATGGTCAGTGTGTGCTGAGGGGCAGAAGGAGAGACCTTTGGAGAGAACTGACATTTCGTGTTTGTTTGGCTCATAAGAGGAAAGATTCACAACACAGCTTTGCTGAGCTGGGCTAGTACTTGCGGTTGTAGTAATGAGGCCTTTTTGTCTCAGTCTGTGGAGCTTTTTCTTTTTGTTGTTAATAAGCATGTCCTGAAGTTTCCAGTAGTATGTGTGGAGTCTGGCCTTCATTTCCTCTGTGCCATTAGCCAATGATGATTTCAGGGCCTGTATCTCATCCTGTGTTCTTTTTTTGTTGTTATAGGAAATTTTTATCATATTGTTCCGCAGCCTTTCAGATGTCCGAATACATAGTTGTTCTGCATATCGGCTGTTGTAGGTGTTCCGGGTTGGGTTACGTAAATTGAAGCCTTTTGGGATGAGTCTCTCCTTTTTGCATTTTGTTAAGAAGAAGATGTCGCTGTTGAGTTGTGCAAGTTTCTTAAGCCGGTTTTTCAGTTCCATTCTTTTGCGGTACATTGTGGTATCTTTCAAGTTGATAGTAGTATAATGTTGTACCGTGTTAGCCATTGAAAGTAGTGGAAGAGTGAAGAAATCAGATGATACCTTTTAGAGGCTAACTGAGTATATTTATAAGTAAGCTTTCAGGAGTACTCGCTCCCTTCATCAGACATGGTGTGATACAAGAACTGAAAATTAACAGATTTTTATACACATGGTTTTCAAAGCATTTTAGAGTCCTTAAAAAAAATTGCAATCTAAGTAGAGAAGTTATTTACAACAGGTCAAAAAAACAGTCTGGAAACTTGTGGTGCGTGACGGAGGGATCAGTAATTCTTGCTGTTATCTGTTTGCTATCAGGAGGTGATTTGTGACCCTCACAGGTCACACATAGTGTGATTTGAAGCTGGCATGAATATTGAGTTCAGTTCATGGTTCAAACATAGTGTGACATGAAGCTGGCATGAATATTAAGTCCAAATTGCAGAGTTTGAAATTTTTGCATAAATTTGTACTCCATTTCTTTTCTTTTCTCCTGTGTCTTAAAATGTCCCATTAAAACCACAACCCGCAAATCTTCAATAGAGTGGTTTTCTCCAGAGAAATGTGCGGCCACTGGGAGATCGGTTCTGCTGTTATTAATGGTGGATCTGTGTGAGTTCATTCGTTGACTGAGTCTCTGCCCTGTTTCCCCCACATAGAGGCCTGTGGTGGGACATTGCACACACATTATGAGGTACACCACATTGGAAGACCTGCAGGAAAATGTCCCCCTAATTCTGTGCACCTGTTGTGACTGTGGGATAGGTACACTGTCAGCGGTGTGGATGTGCTTGCAGGTCATGCACCTTTTATGTAGGCAAGGTGAGGTGCCATTTTCAGCTGGGGCCTTCAGCAATCTGACACTGATGTTCCTTGAGCTTGAAGTTCACCTTTAATCTCTTTAGAAGTTTTTCTCGGCTCTTTTGTTACCATTCGTATTATCCTTCTCTTTGATTTGTCATCAGTTTTCCTCCTGCGGCCACGGCCAGGGAGGTTGGCTATAGTCCCATGGATCTTAAATTTCTGAATAATATGTGCAACTGTAGTCACAGGAACATCAAGCTGCTTGGAGATGGTCTTATAACCTTTACCTTTAACATGCTTGTCTATAATTTTCTTTCTAAGCTCCTGAGACAACTCTTTCCTTCGCTTCCTCTGGTCCATGTTGAGTGTGGTACTCACCATGTCACCAAACAGCACAGTGAGTATCTGTAGCCCTATATACAGGCCCACTGACTGATTACAAGATTGTAGACACCTGTGATGCTAATAAGTGGATACACCTTGATTTAACATGTCCCTTTGGTCACATTATTTTCAGGGGTACCATCATTTCTGTCCAGGCCTGTTTCATGAGTTTTCTTTTTAAAAAAAATTCTGTTGAAGCATGGTTGAAAAGCAATGTCTGACTTTCATTTGTTCATTTTCATAGAATTTTTATATATTATTACTTTTGTCAGATTCAAGTTATTTCTTTGTCCATTGTGGGTTTTTCTTTCATTAAACAAGGGGTACCAACAATTAGTCCATGTGTGTACATGTACGTCAAGGAATGTGGTTAGTTACTGCATTCCAACGTTCATGTACGTAATGCAATCTAGTATAAGATGACCAATGACAATGCTATGATGCCGTAGTGGGAGTGTTTTGCCAGTGTCTCTGGCTCTGATCACTTCACATGCCACAATACAATAATAGTGCCAAAGCAGTGCCCATCAGAAACCTCCTGTACTTGTTGCTCATCCCTGATCTCTCTCTCAGTGGCCCATTGGATCCTCGATCTGCTGAATCAGTTGTGTCCTCTGACCCATCTGTATTTGGTGCCATCTGTAAAGACAGGGCCACATATAAAAAAAAATCTTTAAGTTCCCATCAACATATTTCTATGCCTCCTGTAAACCACCCTCACATACTGTGACAGATCGCAAAGTCTTCATCTGTCATCACATCATTCATAACCTGTGCCCAAACAGCAAGAAAACTGTGCCAGGATCCAAAAAAGTGAAAAATCCCACTACCCACACTGCTGGATCAGCACCCATTTTAATTGCCGGCAATGACTGTCTCCATCTGTGTCTACAGTATTTTCCCCTTCTCTAGAGTGCTCTGGTATTACCTTTGTTCCGAGCTGCAGCCACTGTTTCTGGCCCATAAGTCCTTCTCCTGCCTTCTGCCAGAGCATAGCTGCAAGGCTGTATCCTCTGTCTGTGCCACTGCCATCTGATTTATCAATGGCTATAGGCACTGTGAACATCAATAATTTATTGATTAATTAATCCATAAATAATTAATTCATAAAAATACAAGTAATTAATAATGAATTCATAAAAATACAATTCATAATTAGTTAATAAATAATGCATTCATAAAAATATATACAGTGGGGAAAAAAGTATTTAGTCAGCCACCAATTGTGCAAGTTCTCCCACTTAAAAAGATGAGAGAGGCCTGCAATTGACATCATAGGTAGACCTCAACTATGAGAGACAAAATGAGAAAACAAATCCAGAAAATCACATTGTCTGATTTTTGTAGAATTTATTTGCAAATTATAGTGGAAAATAAGTACTTGATCTCCTACAAACAAGCAAGATTTCTGGCTCTCGCAAACCTGTAACTTCTTCTTTAAGAGGCTCCTCTGTCCTCCACTCATTACCTGTAGTAATGGCACCTGTTTGAAATTATTATCTGTATAAAAGACACCTGTCCACAACCTCAAACAGTCACACTCCAAACTCCACTATGGTGAAGACCAAAGAGCTGTGGAAGGACACCAGAAACAAAATTGTAGACCTGCACCAGGCTGGGAAGACTGAATCTGCAATAGGCAAGCAGCTTGGTGTGAAGAAATCAACTGTGGGAGCAATAATTAGAAAATGGAAGACATACAAGACCACTGATAATCTCCCTTGATCAGGGGCTCCACGCAGGATCTCACCCCGTGGGGTCAAAATGATCACAAAAACGGTGAGCAACAATCCCAGAACCACACGAGGGGACCTAGTGAATGACCTGCAGAAAGCTGGGACTAAAGTAACAAAGGCTACCGTCAGTAACACACTATGCTGCAAGGGACTCAGATCCTGCAGTGCGAGACGTGTCCCCCTGCTTAAGCCAGTACATATCCGGGCCCATCTGAAGTTTGCTAGAGAGCATTTGGATGTTCCAGAAGAGTATTGGGAGAATGTCATATGGTCAGATGAAACCAAAGTAGAACTGTTTGGTAGAAACACAACTCGTCGTGGAGGAGAGTGAATGCTGAGTTGCATCCAAAGAACACCATACCTACTGTGAAGCATGGGGATGGCAACATCATGCTTTGGGGCTGTTTCTCTGCAAAGGGACCAGGATGACTGATCCGAGTAAATGAAAGAATGAATGGGGCCATGTATCGTGAGATTTTGTGTGCAAACCTCCTTCCATCAGCAAGGGCATTGAAGATGAAACGTGGCTGGGTCTTTCAGCATGACAATGATCCCAAGCACACCGCCAGGGCAATGAAGGAGTGGCTTTGTAAAAAGCATTTCAAGGTCCTGGAGTGGCCTAGCCAGTCTCCAGATCTCAACCCCATAGAAACCTTTGGAGGGAGTTGAAAGTCCGTGTTGCCCAGCGAAAGCCCCAAAACATCACTGCTTTAGCGGAGATCTGCATGGAGGAATGGGCCAACATACCAGCAACAGTGTGTGCCAACCTTGTGAAGACTTACAGAAAACGTTTGACCTCTGTCATTGCCAGCAAAGGATATATAACAAAGTATTGAGATGAACTTTTGTTATTGATCAAATACTTATTTTCCACTATAATTTCCAAATAAATTCTTTAAAAATCAGACCATGTGATTTTCTGGATTTGTTTTCTCATTTTGTCTCTCATAGTTGAGGTCTACCTATGATGTCAATTACAGGCCTCTCTCATCTTTTTAAGTGGGAGAACTTACACAATTGGTGGCTGACTAAATACTTTTTTCCCCCATTGTACGCACACAGTTATATAGTTAGTACATATACTTTTGGTGTTGGGTAGAGAGTTTCTGTGTTAAGACTTTTTTGGTCTCAGTTAAAAAAAACAAACAAAACTATATACACAGTTATATAGCTACAGTATATACTTACCAAGGTATTGCTTATTAGGGAGGAAGTTATAAGCCTAATTGAGCATCAGGGAGGGAGTTTTCTGTATTTAGACATTTTTCATCTCAATAAAAAAAAAAAAAAAAAAATAAAAACAAAAAAACCTAAAAAAAATATTTTAAGTTCACAGTTAAAAATTACACCTACTGTATTTCATGTCGAAGAGGCATTTGCCTTGAATCTCCCCGAAGGTGTCAGAGTGTTAGTGAGCATTCCAGTTCAAGTGACTCCTCATGGATCCTTGCAAATAATTTTCTATCCCAGGTTCCTGAATTTACGGCCACCCCAGGTATCAATGTAGATGTCACAGATTTTAATGAAATTCATTTTTTCCAAGTGTTCTTCACTGATGAGCTAATTAATCTTATAGTGGCACAAATAAACATGTATTCAGAGCAATTTGTTGCCCACAATCCCAGTAGTTATATCGCTACCCCTACTAACCCCACTGAAAGGAGGACATTTTGGAGACTTCTACTGAGCATGGGCATTACCAAAAAGCCCTCTATACATTCTTATTAGAATAGAGTCATTCTCCATTACACCCCCCTTTACCGTCTGGCTATGTCAAGAGCCCATTTTGAAAGCTTACTTAGATTTCTGCACTGCTATAACAATGATGAATGTCCACCTCCACATGACCCCAATTATGATAGACTTTTTAAATTTGTCCAGTTGTTGATCATTACAATTCAAAATTTTGACAAGTATATATCTCCCCAAAAATGTCTTGCAGTGGACGAGTCACTAGTCCACTTTAAAGGCAGATTACATTTCTGCCAGTGCCTGCCCAACAAAAGAGCCAGGTATGGTGTGAAGCTGTACTAAGCCTGTGGCAGTGTATCTGGATACACAGTACACTTTTGTATATATGAAGGCAAAGATTCAAATATTGAGCTACCATATTGTCCCTCTTTCCTAGATAGAAATGGGAGGATAGTATGGGATTTTCCCCACCCCATGCTGGACCACGGATATCATTTATATATGGACGACTTCTACAACAGTGTCTCCCTTCTAACGTGCCTTGCTACCAGAGGTAGCCCAGCATGTGGCACAATTCATAATAAACAAAAAAGGCTTCCCAAGTCCTGTAGAGAACAAAAACTGTACTGTGGAGAAAGCAGTGCTGTTTGCTCTAACAAGCTAATGGTAGTCAAATACAAGGACAAGCAAGATGTTCTAGTTTTGACTAGCATTGACGCTGACCTATCCACTCCAGTCTCAGTCTGAGGAACCACAGAGCAAACCAACAAACTTGTATGTATACAGGACTATAGCAAGTTTATGGGAGGGGTGAATCTTTCAGATCAGATACTGCAGCCCTTTCCTGGATTTTCAGGAAAAAATTATAAAAGTATTAATTTTTGGAAACCAGGAAGTAGAGAGCAGCAGTACTTTTGGGATCACAAGAATAGTGCATGGACAGCACTTCCCTGGAGTACTTTCGCCCACAGATTAAAAAAAAAAGCAAAAAAAAAAGTGGCGTTGGGTTGGGAGGAGGGGGACTCCAGAAAGACAGTATTAGGAAAGACAACACTACTGTGAAAGTTGTCCCTCTAAACTAGGCCTCTGCATCTGAGAATGCTTCTGTATTTATAATACTGTTGATATTAATTAAATCTAATTTTTACACCTCCGCTGGGTATTAAGTTTCTGAATTTCAATTTATTTTCAATAATTCAGTTTCCCTTTTATCCAATTTGCCATTCCAATAATACCAATCTCATCCCCAAAGAAAAAAAAATTCCCATTATACCCCTAGATGAATACTTTGAAGGATGTACTGTATGTTTTGTTACTTTTAGACCTTTGCAAATATAGGGTGTTGTGTAAAAATCATCCAAAGCTCAATAGTGTTCCTTCCCTTCTCCTTTAACCCCTTGTGGAAATGAAATATTTGGGGCTAAAGTGATGTTTAATTGGAAAAAAAAGTTCATGTTTACGGACAAATTCAATGAAACAGTTGGGAAAAAAACTGTCAAAATGCTGACTATAAACCTTGATAAATTCCTTGATGCATGTAGCTTCCAAATTGGGTCACTTCTTGGGGGTTCCCACTGTTTTGGTATCTCAGGGGCTCTGCAAATGGTACATGGCATCTGTCCTCCAAAGGTCAAATAGTGCTCTTTCCATTTCAAGTCCTACCGGGTGTCCATACAAAAGTTTACCACCACAAATGGGGTATTGTCATATTCAGTAAAAAGTATAATGAAATGTGGGGTGCAGTTTCTCTTTTAATTCCTTGTGAATATCAAAATTTGGGGCTAAAGTTTTATTGAAAAAAAAAAGTTATTTTACATCCCAATGGTAAAAAATGCTGTGATGCACCTGTAGGATCAAAATGCATGCTCACTATAACCCTTGAGAAATTCCTTGAGGGGTCTAGTTTCCATAATGGGGTCACTGTTTGGTGGTTTCCACTGTTCTGCCACTTCAGGGGCACTGCAAATGCGACATGGAAGCCAAAAACATGGCACTCCTTTTCTGTTCTGTACCCTACTGAGTGCCCATACAGCAGTTTACATCCAAATGTAAGGCATTTCCGTATTAGGGAAAAATTGCTTAGCATTTTCTTCTTTAACCCCTTGTGAAACATTTTATATAAAAAAAGGCCGCCATGTCCCCCTACATCAGCTTACCACCACATATGGGGTATTGCAATGTTCAGTAGAAATATTTTTTCATAATTAAACACCAAACATATCGACCAAATTTACCACTAACATGAAGTACAACATGTGAAAAAAAACTGCTGTAAATCACTTTGATAAGTTAAAGCGTTCTAAAGTTATTACCACATGAAGGGACACATGTCCAATTTGAAAAATGTGGCCTTGTCCTTAAGGTAGTTTTATACTGTGTCCTTAAGGGGTTAAAGGATTAACAAACTTCCTAAGGTTAATTCCCCACGTACTGAGCTCACGTGAAGCGCGGCGGAAATGCATCATGGTTTTTCCCGCAGTGCTTTTCACAGAAAGTCCGCAGAGGAAACCTTGGAGTCCGCTTGGGGACCCCCCAAATGGAAACCTATACGCATAGAAAAGCGTTTTACATAAGGAAACCTGTTACTGCCTAATAATTTGACTGCATAATATTGTACTTTTGTGAATGGGATGCGTGTCTGTATGGCTTATTAAGGGCCGGTTCACATCTGCGTTTGGGATTCCGTTTGGGGAGTCCGCTTGGGGACCCCCCAAATGGAAACCTGTATGCATAGAAAAGCGTTTTACATAAGGAAACCTGCGGACCCCATAGACTATAATGGGGTCCGTGTGGTTTCCGCTAGGTTGCCGCACGACACATGCGGAGAGGAAAGTGCTGCTTGCAAAAAAAGTACAATATTATGCAGTCAAATTATTAGGCACTAACATGATTTTTTTCATATTCTGCACAGAATAAAATGAACTACATAATTACACATTTTAGGAATAAATTATATTGAAAAAAAGAGAACTGTTAAATATATCTGAGAGATACTCAATTGACTAAAAAACATAGGGCTGGTGTCACTATACCATTTTTTAAAATCCGTTCTTCTGATCTATCATGAACATTAAAATTGCCAGATTGATGGATACATATGGAACACTGTTCGTGTTAAATGGAGTGCAATGTTAAAGGGAGCCTATGTGCTCAGATAGCCCTGTGAAACTAAGCATACTGCCTTACAATGTAATTATGCACAAGCGCCATCATACTGGTGCTGTGTAATTTGATACTGGCTTGATATTTATGTAAATGAGGTGCTCATTGCACCATCAATGACACTGTTTGCCTGCCCAGCCCCACATTGCTCCCCTCATGCTGAGCACTGGAGGTAATAGCAGCCTGTGTTCAGCTAAAAAAACCTAATATACTATAAATAGGTTATTGATTAGCCTACTAGCCTCCTTCATATATATGTGAGGCAACCTTGTATTGTGAATTGTTTTGGTTTTATGGTTTTAATAATCTTCATTTGTGCTAGCTGTGGAGCCATAGCAGTTCACATTAATACAGAAACCTTGGCTAAACCACACTGTGAATATACCCTATGTGTGTACATATTTAGCAAACTTCAACTTGACTATGGCCACAAATGAGTGATCAGGAGTGAGTATGGATCTGTTTGTTCTGTTATGACTGCTCCTGCCACCAGGAATATTTTACTTTATCTTGATAACCCATTTAATCCCCTAACAGTCAAATAAAAATTGTAAAAACTCTCCCGAAAATGTCACTTGATTTTATGACTCAAATAAAAATAAATAAATAAAAAGAATACAAAATTTGAATCACCCCCTTTTTCCTAGAGAACAAATAAAAGTAAAAAAATACTGCGAAACGCATACACATTAGGTATCCCTGTGTCCGAAAACGCTCGGTCTACAAATTTATAAAAATATTTTTCCCCTATGGTGAATGTCATAGCGGGAAAAAAAAAATCTAAAGAACTGAACCTTCTTATTTTACTGTTTCGCCTCTAAAAATTGAATAAAAAGTGATCAAAGCAATAGACATTCCTCAAAATGACATACAGTCATATGAAAAAGTTTGGGCACCCCTATTAATCTTAATCATTTTTAGTTCTAAATATTTGGGTGTTTGCAACAGCCATTTCAATTTGATATATCTAATAACTGATGGACACAGTAATATTTCAGGATTGAAATGAGGTTTATTGTACTAACAGAAAATGTGCAATATGCATTAAACCAAAATTTGACCGGTGCAAAAGTATGGGCACCTCAACAGAAAAGTGACATTAATATTTAATAGATCCTCCTTTTGCAAAAATAACAGCCTCTAGTCGCTTCCTGTAGCTTTTAATCAGTTCCTGGATCCTGGATGAGGGTATTTTTGACCATTCCTCTTTACAAAACAATTCCAGTTCAGTTAAGTTTGATGGTCGCCGAGCATGGACAGCCCGCTTCAAATTATCCCACAGATGTTCAATGATATTCAGGTCTGGGGACTGGGCCATTCCAGAACATTGTAATTGTTCCTCTGCATGAATGCCTGAGTAGATTTGGAGCTGTGTTTTGGATCATTGTCTTGCTGAAATATCCATCCCCGGCGTAACTTCAAATTCGTCACTGATTCTTGTACCTTATTCTCAAGAATCTGCTGATACTGAGTTGAATCCATGCAACCCTCAACTTTAACAAGATTCCCGGTGCCGGAATTGGCCACACAGCCCCAAAGCATGATGGAACCTCCACCAAATTTTACAGTGGGTAGCAAGTGTTTTTCTTGGAATGCTGTGTTTTTTTGACGCCGTGCATAACGCCTTTTTGTATGACCAAACAACTCAATCTTTGTTTCATCAGTCCACAGGACCTTCTTCCAAAATGAAGCTGGCTTGTCCAAATGTGCTTTTGCATACCTCAGGCGACTCTGTTTGTGGCGTGCTTTCAGAAACGGCTTCTTTCGCATCACTCTCCCATACAGCTTCTCCTTGTGCAAAGTGTGCTGTATTGTTGACCGATGCACAGTGACACCATCTGCAGCAAGATGATGCTGCAGCTCTTTGGAGGTGGTCTGTGGATTGTCCTTGACTGTTCTCACCATTCTTCTTCTCTGCCTTTCTGATATTTTTCTTGGCCTGCCACTTCTGGGCTTAACAAGAACTGTCCCTGTGGTCTTCCATTTCCTTACTATGTTCCTCACAGTGGAAACTGACAGGTTAAATCTCTGAGACAACTTTTTGTATCCTTCCCCTGAACAACTATGTTGAACAATCTTTGTTTTCAGATCATTTGAGAGTTGTTTTGAGGAGCCCATGATGCCACTCTTCAGAGGAGATTCAAATAGGAGAACAACTTGCAATTGGCCACCTTAAATACCTTTTCTCATGATTGGATACACCTGGCTATGAAGTTCAAAGCTCAGTGAGGTTACAAAACCAATTTTGTGCTTCAGTAAGTCAGTAAAAAGTAGTTAGGAGTATTCAAATCAATAAAATTTGATGCACTGGTCAAATTTTGGTTTAATGCATATTGCACATTTTCTGTTAGTACAATAAACCTCATTTCAATCCTGAAATATTACTGTGTCCATCAGTTATTAGATATATCAAATTGAAATGGCTGTTGCAAACACCCAAATATTTAGAACTAAAAATGATTAAGATTAATAGGGGTGCCCAAACTTTTTCATATGACTGTAACTAAAAAGTACATCTCCGTACACGGAAATATAAAAAAATTACAGGTGTCAGAATATGATGACTCTAAGAAAACATTTTTTTTTGGAAATATTTTTATCATTTATGTTATTCAACTAATTTCTTCATCCTTTTTGGTGACACATAGGGCTTTATTTTTATGTTTTTATTTTTCCATGTTTTTTTATTTTTTTTTATATCCGGGAAAATATAATCAAAAGAAGAGAGAAAACGTGTCTGTTTTCCACTTTTCATTTTTTTTTATTTAATAGCACAAAGTGCTATCCGTTACGATAATTTTATTTTGTATTGTGTTGTCGGTAATATTATTATTATTGTTTATTTATATAGCACCATTAATTCCATGGTGCTGTACATTTGAGGGTTTACATATGGTACACAAAATATACAAAACAAATACAATACTAACAGTGACGTATTATTTTATTTATTTCTTTTAATTATTTTACTTTAATTTAAATTTTTTACTTTTCTGCTTTTTTCTTTCTTTATTTCTTTAGTTATTTTTTTTACATTGTGTCCCCATAAGGTCATAATAGACCTTTGGGGACATCTGATCACTTTTTTTTTTTTTTTTTTTTTGATGGGGGGAGTCTGATTTTCCCTGTAACTGGGGCTGATACATATAGCCCCTGGTGTAAGAGGAATGCAGCCTCCTGACCATAACTACAGAGCTGATCTGGGTCCATTCTGCAGCTGCAGAAACAGGGAGCTGACTCTACAGCCGGAGCTCCCCCAGAGAAGACAGTGAAGGTTTATTACCGTCCCTGCCTTCCCGATCGCTGTGTACACAGCGCTCAATGAGGAGCTCCCCTCTGACCCGGCAGTCACGTGATCCGCTGGGATCAGAGTACTCAAGTGCTGCAAGGACGTAAAACTGCAGGACTTAAAACTGCAAGGACGTACCACTACGTCCTTGCAGAACAAGAGAGGGACCGCCGGATGTATATAGTCTATGGCCGGTCCGGAAGGGGTTAAGGAGTAAAAACATAAATAAAATTATATAAATTTGTTATCCCCATAGAATATAGGTGACATGTCATTTTGGCTGCACAGTGAATGCCATAAAAATGAAACTCGTATGAAAGAAGAACAAATTCACTTTTTCTCCAATTCTACCCCATTCTGAATTTTTCCAGCTTTCCAGTACATTGTACGGAATATTAAATTATGCCATTATGAAGAACAATTTGTCCTGCAATCATCAAGCCCTCATATGGCTCTGTGAACAGAAAAACAAAAAAAGTTATGGGGTTTGGAAAGTGGGTAGTCAAAAACGAAAATTGAAAAATGCCTGAGGCAGGCGGCAAGGGGTTAAAATGAACCCACTCAAGAGCTCATTGTCTAGCTCCCATTTTTGTAAAGCCATACCATTGCTGTCAGTCTGGATTTCACTGCTAGTAGGAGAGGCAAGTGCCTGAGGGGTCCCTTTTAGGGATAAATTCAGGTCTAAGAGGTGGAACTTGGATCCATCAGTCATTTGTGGCGTATCCTACGGGAAATGTCCTTTAGGCTGGGGCCCCACGTGTCGTAAACTGCGGCGAAAACACCACGGCAAAAAACACAGCGTTTTACAGTCCCTGCAAAGGGAATTGGATTCTAGTGAATCCCATCCACACATTGCAGAAAAATACGCGTAGCGGAAATGCTGCAGCAGCATGTCAATTATACCTACGGAAATGCGCTTTTTCGCTGTGACCCGCTACGTGGGGCCTTAGCCTTAAAAAGACTGCCGCCCTCAATTTATGGCATATTTATGGAATATAGCAACATAACATATTAGCCCAAATCATACTTATTAAACGTAAATCCCAGCGTTATAGTAGGGGATAGCCTTTAGGCAGTCTTATTGCTCGTTAATTGGAAAACCTGGGTTCCAGATATTGAACATAATTCACAGTACAAAGGCAATTGTTAAAAAGTAACATTGAGACCCAGGTTCCAGATATTAAACATAGGTCACAGCACAGAGGTAGTTAATAAAAAGATGGGGTTTTAAGCAGTTTTAAAGCCCGTAAGATATTAGGCATAAGATGGCGTTTTTAAAGCGGTTTTAACCCCTTAAGGACACAGCCCAAAAGTGCGTTAAGGACCAGGCTTTGTTTTTCAAAACTGACATGTGTCACACAAGTGATTTTGAGATTGTTTTTTCTCGTGACACATTGTACTTCATGTTAATGGTAAACATTAATCAATATTTTTGCATTTATTTATAAAAAAAAATAGGATATTTGATGGAAATTTAAAAAAAAAAAATCGCAATTTTCAAAATGTGAAATTCTCTGCTTTTCAGACAGATAGTCATACCACCCAAATACATTAATAAATATTATCTACCATATTTCTGCTTTATATTGACATAATCTTTTAATCGTCCTGTAATTTATTTTGGATGTTAGAAGGCTTACAAGTGTAACAGCGATTTTCCAGATTTACAAGAAAATTTCCCAAACTAATTTTTTAGGGACCACTTCAGTTCTGAAGGGGATTATAAAGGCCTATATATTAGAAACCCCCCATAAATCACCCCATTTTCAAAACTGCACACCTGAAATAATTCAAAACAGCATTTGGGAAGTTTTTTAACCCTTTAAGCATTTCATAAGAATTAAAACGATATCGAGGTGAAATTTAGACATTTCATTTTTTTCCACTAATCCCTTCATTTAGCCCTAAATTTAACACATTCACAAAGGGTTAAAGGAGAAAATGTATCTCACAGTTTATTATACAATTTCTCCAGAGCACAGAAATACCTCACATGTGGGTGTAAACTGATGTTTGGGCATTCAGCAGTAAACAGAAGGGAAGGAGCGACACTGGGCGTTTGAAAAGCAGATTTTGCTGGAATAGTTTTCAGGTGCCATGTCTCATTTGCAAAGCCACTAGAGTACCAAAACAATTGAAACCACCTAAAAGTGACCCCATTTTGGAAACTACACCCCTCACAGAATTTATCAAGGGGTATAGTGAGCATTTTGACCCCACAGCTATTTCACAGATTTTACTAATATTGGGATGTATAAATGAAAAATTACTAAAACGTCACTTTATCCCCAAAGTTTTCATTTTCACAAGGGGTTAAAGGAGAAAAAGGACCCCATAGTTTGTTAAACAATTTCTCCTGAACACAGCAATACCCCATATGTGGTTGTAAACTGCTGAATGGGTACACGGTGGGGCTCGGAATGGAAAAAGCGCTATTTGGCTTTTGTAGGGCAGATTTTGCTGGAATAGTTTCAGGTGCCATGTCACATTTGCAGAGCCCCCAAAGTACCAATACAGTGGAAACCCCCTAAAAGTGACCCCATTTTGGAAACCACACCCCTCACAGAACATTTCAAGGGGTATAGAGAGCATTTTGACCCTACAGCTGTTTCACAGATTTTATTAACATTGGGACATGAAAATGAAAAATTACTTTTTTTCCAATACATCGTCAATTTAGCCCCAAATTTTTCATTTTCACAAGAGGACAAAGGAGAAAAAGCTTCCCAAAGTTCATTACACAATTTCTCCTGAACACAGAAATGCCCCATATGTGGTTGTAATCTGCTGTTCGGGTACATGGTGGAGCTCAGAATGGAAAGAGCGCTATTTAGCTTTTGGAGGGCAGATTTTACTGGAATAGTTTTCGGATGCCATGTCGCATTTGCAGAGCCCCTAAATTACCAATACAATGGAAACTCCCAAAAGTGACCCCATTTTGGTAACTAAACCCCTCATAGAATTTATCTAGGGGTATGGTGAGCATTTTGACCTCACAGCTGTTTCACAGATTTTATTAACATTGGGACGTAAAAATGAAAAATTACTTTTTTTTTCCAATAAACCGTCCATTTAGCGACATATTTTTAATTTTTGCAAGTGGTTAAAGAAGAAAAAGCTCCCCACAGTTTGTTACACAATTTCTTCTGAACGCAGAAATTCCCCATATGTGGTTGTAATCTGCTGTATGGGTACATGGTGGGGCTCAGAATGGAAAGAGCGCTATTTGGCTTTAGGAGGGCACATGTGGCTGGAATAGTTTTCAGGTGCCATGTCGCATTTGCAGAGCCCCTAAAGTACCAATACAATGGAAACCCCTCAAAAGTGACCCCATTTTAGAAACTACACCCATCAAGGAAGGTATCAAGGGGTATTATCATTTTGAGCCTAAAAATGCTTCCCAAAAATTAATGTACAAAGTGAAAATTGAAGTTTTTGAAGAAATATCCAATTTCAGAATACGTTGCGGCCACTTTGTAGCATCAGAGACATGAACTCCTAAAACGATTAAGTGGGCTATCGCGGGGGAAAAAAATTATATATGTGGGTGTAAACTGCTGCTTGGGAACACAGCAGGGAAGGAGCACTTTGTTTTTTTAGCTTTTGGAGTATAGATTTAGAGGGACTTTCTTGATGACATGTAGTTTTTACAGAGCCCTGGAGGTGCCAGTAAACTGGAACTCCCCAAGAAGTGCCTCCATTTTGTAGGGGCAATTTTAGGGTCTCTGCAAATGTGACATGGCGTCCAAAAACCAACAATCTAAATCTGCGCTCCAAAAGTACATAGTGCTCCTTCACATCTACACCCTGCTCTGTGCCCAAATGGCAGTTTATGCCCACATGTATGACACTGGTGTACCCAGGATAATGTACTTAGCAGCACCATATGTGGGTATAAACTGCTGTTTGGGAACAGCCGAGCACAGAAGGGAAGGAGCGCTATTTTGGTTTTTGGAGCACAGGCTTGGACGGTTTGGTTTTTGGAAACCATTGCACTTTTGCAGAGCTGAAACACCAGTTTGTGCACACAGCAGGGCGCAGAAGGGAAGGAGTGGTATGTGGCTTTTAGAGCGCAGATTCAGATGTTTGGGATCTGGGTGCCATGTCATGTTTGCTGAGCCTGTAAGGTACCATAACAGTGGATTCCCCAAAGGAGTGACCCCATTTTGAAAACTGCACCCCTCAAAGAATTTATCAAGGGGTGTAGTGAGCATTAGTATCCCAGATGTGAATACACAGCAGATGGGGAAAAGTGAATATGTAAGCTGTACGGAGTGCATTGGGAACACCAAATTTACTACTATTTCCCCAGTAGTTCCTATTATTGGGGAGGTCACTCTGGGGGTCACTTCTGGTTTATTTTCCCTCATAAGCTCTACATTCCCTTCCTGCCGCAGCCAGTTATGTTCTAATGATTTGTTGATTTTTGGGGTTTTTGACTTCACATTGTACGAGCTATATTTTCTTTATTTTTCTGGTGATGTAGCCATATGAGGGCTTGTTGTTTGCAGGATGAGATGTATTTTGTAATGACATCATCTTTCGGTGCCTATAACTTATTGAATAAATTTTATTAACTCTTTCTTGTTGGATTAAAAAAAAAACCCATCAATTCTGGCACTGCGTTTTACCTTTTAAATTTTTCACCATGCAGCATAAAGCATAAGTAACATGTTACCTTTATTCTACGGGTCGGTACGATTACGGCAATACTTAATTTATATTGTTTGTTTATGCGATACTAATTTTGCAGAACAAAAACCCATTTGGGGACATAAATTAATTGTTTTTGCATCGCCATCTTCTGAGATGTGTAACATTTTTATTTTGCGGTTTACAGAGTTGGTTGAGGGCTTATTTTTTGCAGCACAACTTGTGCTTTTTATTGGTACTGTTTTGGGGTACATATGACTTTTTGATCACTTTTATGGCATATTTTGTAAGGTGAAATGGTGAAAAATCATTACTTTTGGCGAGGTTTTTTCCGTTTTTTTTTTTCCCAACGTTCACCATGTACGTTAAATATGGTTTCAGTTTTATTGTACAGGTTGTTACGGACGCGGCGATACCAAATATGCATTGTTTTTATTAATTTTTAGTTTTTTTTTATATCATTCATTTTATATAGGAAAAGGGAATTTTTGGGGCTTTATTCTTTTATTAATTTTTTTTCAAACACTTTATTTTATTTTTTTTCACTTTTTTTATTTTTTCATGTGTCCCATTAGGTCACCTGAGCCAGCAATTCTTTGATTGCTGGCTCAGCACTATAGACTGCAAGACACGAGCATACAAGTATCTTGCAGTCTATACAGGAAGTGAGGCGATGCAGACGCATAGCGCTCACTTCCGCAGGTCTCGACAGGTTCAACCAGATAGTGGGGTCTCCAGGCAGCCTGGGGTCACTGGGCAGACCCCGGGCTGCAGATTATAGTTATCGGCAGCCCCCGATCTCGCCGCGGGGGGTGCCGAGGGGAGCGGCAACATGGCAGAACCCCTTGGATGCCGCGGTCATGTTTGACCGCGGCATCCAAGTGGTTAAAACCTCCGATCGGAACTCAGTTCCGACCGGGAAATATGGAGCAGGGTGTTAGCTGTCAGTTACAGCTAACACCCGGTTCCAATGCCTCCCGCTCAGATAGTGAGCGGGCGGCCGCCTTAGGGCGTAGTATTACCAAGCGCACAGGATGTAATAGTACGTCCAATGTCGTTAAGGGGTTAAAGCCCATGTATTAATAGGCAGAAGTTCCAACGCGTTTCCCCATATTGGTTCATCAGGGAACAAACAAAGCCTAAAGTAAACAAAGCAAGACCAAAAAATAATAAAGTTGTGCTCTGATAGTGGTTCAGAAACACAGTAATGAAGTGCACACACAGCGTTCAGTCTTTTGAAGGCAAAGAACCACACCTAATGTCAAGTGATCCTTTCCACCGGCCAATCAGAAACTAGAAAGGGCGGAGACACAAAGCAACGCACCTCATGAATATTAAAAATAGGCCAGACCCATGGAGGAAGACACGGGTGTGGTTTCAAATAGTTGCTATGGGGATCTATAGCGCGTCCCCTTTATGTATTAGCAAGACACCGGATGTAAACATAGGAGCGTGGAATGGTGAGTATATCGATAGCGATTATCATAGCGGCATGCAAAAACCGTTACTGAGTACCCACGAATGGAAAAAAGATAATATATAACAGTATATCTGACTGTGCGTCAGATATCTGTAATACGGGGGCACCCCAGGGTACAGTTCTTGCCCCTTTTCTCTTCACACTGTACACTGCAGATTTTAGGTGTAACTCATCTAGCTGCTACCTACAGAAGTATTTTGATGACTCTGCAATAGTAGGCCTCATCACAGACGAAGATGACAGGGAGTACAGAGAACTGAGCTGGGATTTTGTGGACTGGTGCCAGCTGAACCACCTGAGGATTAATGCTGGGAAGACCAAGGAGATGGTGGTGGACTATCGTAAATGCAGATGCCCTCCTAAACCAGCGGACATCCAGGGGACGGGCATCGAGATTGTCAACACCTATAAGTACCTGGGTGTGCTCCTTAATAATAAGCTGGACTGGGCAGATCACATGGAGGTCCTGTACAAGAAGGGCCATAGCAGGCTGTACCTGCATAGGAGGCTGAGAGCATTTGGAGTCCAGGGAGCATTTCTTAAGACTTTTTTCAACTTGGTAGTGGCATCAGCCATCTTCTTCGGAGTGGCCTGCTGGGGGAGCAGTATATCAACCAGGGATAGAAATAAACTCAACAAACTGATTAGAAGGGCCAGCTCTTTCCTGGAGAGCCCCCTGGACCCAGTGCAGGTGGTGGGTGACAGAAGGATACTGACCATGGTGAGCTCCATGTGGGAGAATAACTCCCATCCCATGCATGAGACCGTGATAGCGCTGGGCAGTACTGTCAGTGACTGACTACTTCACCCTAAGTGTGAGAAGGAGCACTATCGGAAATCTTTCCTCCCCGTTGCGGTCAGGCTGTACAACCAACACCGGCTGTACAACCAACCAGGCTGTACAACCAAGCGGAGATCATCTCAAACAGAGAACTGAAATATCTTTCTGTTGTGATATCCCCCCCGCCCCCTCTGCACCCCCCCTCTGCTACTTCTTTACCTGTACCTTTCTATCTGTCTGTCTACTATCAATGGGATGCCTCTACCTTGGAACGTTTTGTATATATTTTATGTGTATTTGTATTGCTTATCTTGCATTGCATATCCTTGCTGCTGTAACACACTGAATTTCCCCATGGTGGGACTATTAAAGGATTATTATTATATAGCTTGAGGCAGGTGGAAGTTAGAAATAAGTGCGGTGGGGCAGGGAGTAACAGGGTGTAACATGTACTCTGCAGATTATGACTATGGATATATGAGAAAATGATCCTCCTTTAACGTGCAACCCGCAGGCCGCTCATGATAACAGAACGCAATAGACGATGAGTTATAGTTATGGTTGAGTTATAGATGTGTTATAAATGATGACAGACTAGTGGGTTAGCTATAGAAATCAGCATCACATTAACCATAGGTTATCAATAAATGTCCTGTAAGTGTAATGGGAAAGGTATATTTATAACATGGCATCATGTGAAACAGTAATATTGCCCAGGATAGCTTGAAGCTAGCTTTGAGCCAGACTTATAGGAGGGATATAACAGTGCCAACTCTAGGGCCTAAGGATATTCAATAAAAATAGTACTGCAAGTATAGGTTAGGTCATATGCAATTTCGCAATAAAAGCATAATAAGAACATGTAGGCGATAAATAGTAGAACTAGGGCACGATTCTAAAACTTGCAATGAGACTGTTCCCAGCTAGGTGGGTACGGTTGGTAACCAGGGGAGTCCCTAAGACATTATAAAATTATTGATAATGGTACTTGGCATAATCAGCAAAAATCGAGTGAGTCCCACTGTAGGTCTAGCATTGTCGAAGTCTGCCATGGTGGTTAAGCCAGTCATCATTCTCCTCCGGGGTGGTGAAGAAGAGGGTCTTGTTCCCATTAACCACAAAGAGGAGTACGTGATTTGCATGTCTTTTAGTCTCCTTATGATATTGATGAAATAGGCTATCATTTTCTGCAGGACAGCTGGGAAATCAGGGAATATAAAAACAGCAGAATTCAGGTAGCAGAGTTTGCCCTTTTAATGTGCTGCTTGGACTATGGCCGCTTGGTCTTGAGTGTTAACTAACGAGCTACCATAGGCTGTGGTGATGCTTCTGGAGTAGGAGGCCGGGTAGGTACACAGTAAGCTTGTTTAAGAGGAAGACAGTGCGGCATCTGGTAAGAGGTTCCTAAGCTAGCATTCCATAAAGTATTAGCCCCAGTATTCTGACATTATTACGGTGCAGGTGATTCTTCAAATCATCCTCACATTGTTCCCACAAAGCAGCCACCTTCTCCACTGTAGTCAGTCCTCCAGGTATTGGAACAGCAGCATCCTCTGTCCTGAAGATGTGATTCTTGTTGTCTCTCACTCTGTCTCGTAGATTTTACAGGTCCCAGTGGATCAGCCCCACATTGTTGCTCACCATTTTTAACATACGAAAATGGTTATAGCAGGTTGAAACAGAGGTTAGGAAGACCAGGGTAAGAACACCTCAGCCAGACAGATATAGTATAACTAATGCCCTAAGCTATAGTATAAACAGTTTCCCTAAGCTATATCTGAAATCTATGCTAGTCCCTGGTGTATCCTATGCAGAGAGGAAAAATGTTTGTGACATAACCTCTTTGAAGGTTTTTTTTTCCCCCAGATTAACTATTAATTTTTCAAATAAGAACAGGGCCAACAACCAAAAACAAGGGAAGTCACAGCTTCCCAACAGGAACACAAATCAAATTAAGGCTAAGGTCCCACGTTGCAGAAACGCAGCTTTTTTTGTTGCAGATTTTGCTGCATTTTTTTTTTTTTTTTTTTTTGAGACAAAGCCAAGAATGGCTACAAAAGTAATGGGAAATATATAGGTATTAATTATACTTACTTATACTTCTACCTTCTTCTCAATCCACTCTTGGTTTTGGCTCAAAAAAACTCAACAAAATCTGCAAGAAAAAAAGCTGCGTTTCCACAATGTAAGGCCTCAACCCTACACATGACATGTTAGGCTAGGTTTATACCCTGGTTTTAGTATACAGTTTACTATACATGTTTCCATTTACAAAATATATATGGTATATGCCAAGAGAAATATGAAAACAGATGTTAAAGGGAATCAGTCAGGGCAATTTGGGACACTAAACCACCCACACATCCATATGGACCTGGGGTTTAGTGTCCCAAATCACCCTGTTATAACGCAATCCATGGCTGCATTAAAAATAAAAAAGCTTTATACTCACCCTGCCGCTGTACTCCCCTCACCTGCGCAGTTCTTCAATGAAGCCAGAGGAGTATACCTCGGCTTCAGTGCGCATGCCCCGCAATTACGCAGTGAAGCCGGGGTGTCCATCTTTGGCTTCACTGAAGAACAGCGCAGGCGCCGGGAGGCGTGCCTCATGAATAAGCTGGACTGTTCTCGCCGAACATCGTTGATCGGACCCTTCTCTAGGTAAGTATAAAGGTTTTTTATTTTGTATGCGCCTGCGGAATGCATTACAACAGGGCGATTTGGGACACTAAACCCCAGGTCTATAAGAACCTGTCGGTGGTTTAGTATTCCAGATTGACCTGACAGATTCCCTTTAAGGGATAGGCATGTTTTCATCCATTTTACATAAACTTTAATGTTAAAAAAAAAAAAAGCATATATCTCTTTCTATTTTTTTGCAATACAGAACACATATGCCACACTTTTGTAATGTGCAAAAAAATGGACAGAAACATGTTTGTTTGCTTTTTTTTTAACATTGAGGTCCATGTAAAACAAATGCAAATGTGTGCCCTTCCCTTGGTTTCTGTTTGTATACTTTTTTTTGACATTTTTTTTTTTAAACAAAATCATCAATAGTATAGTAAAAACTTGATGTTGAAGGATGTTGTGGTAGCTAAAGAGGATTTTAACATATACAGAGGGTGTGCGAGTTAAGAAAGGGGAACTTATGGTTGAATTTATGGTTGAATTATATTATTAAATATTATTGGCACATAACTTCAGTGCCTTATGATCATTTTAACCCTTTAGCAATCTAATACATTTAGTCTTAACCCCTTAGGTAACGCTCAGCGGCATAATAGTACGGCTCTATAATACCGTGGGCCGGGTCCAGCTGGTTACTCTGACTCTGCGTATTATCCCCCTGTATGCCATGATCAGTAGTGATCACAGCATCCAGTTGGTCCTTGGGCAAGATCGAATTAATGTATTTTGGTCACTTTTCTTTCCCAAAAGACAACAGTAAAAAGTGATCATAAAGTCATACATACCAAACATTGATACCAATAAAAAGTACAACTTGCCCCGCAAATAAACAGCCCTGACATATCTCCATCAACAGTACAGTAAAAAAGTGTTATAGGCGGTAGAATATGATAACCCCAGGAAAATCGTTCATTTTCAAAAAGTGACGTTTTATTTGTAAAATTTGTCTTAAAACCTAATAAAAACTAATATAAATAAGGTATTTACCGTTATGCCCTGCCGAACAAAGCTGCAATGTCATTTTTAATGCAGAGTGAACGCCGTAAAAACAAAATGCAAAAAATTATGATAGAATTGTGTGTTATTTCACATGGACCCCCAAAAAATGTAAGTAAGAGCTATCAACATAAATAGGAGCTAACAATTTGCCACCGCTCTTTTGATGCTATACTGATAAATGGAGATTTCCCTTCTTTTCCTGAGTTTACATGCATATCCCTCAACACCCCAACTCATTTCCTTATCAGTCTATCAAGGCTGCCTATCACCCCATCCCACCTCCTGGCTGGAGAAGCTGCTACTCCAAAAGCAAAATCCGAAGAGACCCATGTCGACCCTTTATTCCAATCTTTTGTGTGACTTAGGGAAGACTCTTCCCTCATTAATATGTGCCTGGGAAGCTGACCTTCAAATATCTCTTTCCCCTGCTGAAATCACTTCAGTTTTTAAACACTCAATGGGCCCTTCTAGGTGTGTCCATCTCCAACTAAAAAACTGATTACGAGACAGTATAAGATTCCTGCATTACTCCAAAAATATTCTCCAAATGTTCCTCCTGTATGTTGGCGCTGCCATAAGATAAGATGACTGGTTCCTACCTCCATATTTGGTGGGAATGCGAAAAAGTAGCCTTGACCAAATATGTGACTTCAACAGGTATCTACCTGACTTTATGGCCTGACTTCCCCCCTAGGTCCCATAAACAATTGTGGCTTCAGTTACTAAAGCGCTTATCCCTTTATACTGGGCAATAGACTCTCCCCCCTCTGCTTTCCCACTTCCTTAGGAAGGTTTCCCAAATTGCTCGAATGGAGAAACTGTTACACATGTAACTTCGCACGTACCCCAAATTTTGACCTTTTGATACTGTTGTTATGACTATTTGTATTCTTGAAAAATCCAATAAAAACTTATTTACAAAAAAACCCATTATATGTACCCCAAAATGGTGGCAAATGAAAGTACAACTCGTCACGCAAAAATAAGCCCTCACATAACTATGTCGATAGAAAAATGAAAAAGTTATGAATTTTGGAAGACAGGAAGGGAAAATATGAAAAGTCACTGAGCAAACTACCCTGCGTCATTAAGGGGTTAAACCAGTAACTTTTTATCCTTCTCTACATTTCAGCTTTCATTACTTTATACATTTTTTTTTTCAGTGTAGCTTTTTTTTACTTTTTTACTTAAAGTTTTTTTTATTTTTTGTTTTTGATAGGTGAGGTGAACAGAAAACATCAATTCTGGCACCTGAATTTTAAGGTTTATGGCGTTTATCATGTAAAATAAATAACGTACTAATTTTATTTTAGGGGCTGTTATGGATGTGGTAATACCAATTGTGTGTTTTGTTTTGTTTTCATTAACAAGGGGAAAAAAAGTCTTTCACTTTTTTTTGTAAAATGACTTAGATGATGCGGTCAGCATTCACTGCAGTATATAAGGGGTTAAACGGCAAGTATGCTTCTGAATGATAATGGGGGGATGATATCATGAACTAAAGTCTATGATATCCCCTCTGGTTATCTGAAGGGACAATAATAAAATCATTTTCTTTTCTCCCTGCACTGTCAGCTGTTTGTGCTCTCCTCCACCCTGATTTAACTGAAAGTGCGAGTATATGCACCTCCACTTTAACAAGTGATATCTCTAAATCTATGGCGGCTACAGCAATGGTCTTGGCTTTAAAACAAGATCGCAACTCTAGCCCCCGCGGCTCCGGAGTTAGAGCCATTTAAAGTTACAGCGTTTCTGAACAAGCTGTATTCGGGGTTAACAGTTGAAGCCGAGTCCAGCTTGTCCAAAACTATAGAGGGGCTAAAGAGGATATGTCACCAAGTACAAAATGCTAAATAACATGCATAATTTTATACTTGCTATGCCCCTGATCAATTTAGTGTTTTATTTTTAAAAATCCATCCTCCCATTTAAAAGATTTGGTCCCTGGAAGGTCATATGTAAATTAGCTCTTATTCACCAAGTTGGTAGTAACCTTTTATTTTTCTCATAGAAAATTAATGACTACCATCCACCTGCTCACTTATTCTATGCAAGCTTAGCAGCACACAGCTGCTTTTTCAGGGAGACCATTCACTTTGGCTCACTTGGACCCTATTAATAGCTCAGTCCCCCTGCAATCACCTCACAGTGTGAGGGGTTTCTGCTATTCTTTTGGGAAACCATTAATCTGGGTTTCCCTTTTTGGACATATTAGCTATATCCCCTGAGGAGTCCTGGTGTCCCCGTGGTGAAATACGCTTACGGATAGGGCCAAGCAGGGTCATATATCTCCAGGATTAGTCTTGGTACTGCTCTTGTCAGGGAGGGTGGAGTCCATTGGGGTGCACCAGGGCAAGGTGTTTGAGGGCCATACAGAGCTAGCAGCACTTTCCTCTCCGCATGTTTCCACACGAAACATACAGAAACCAAGCAGAAACCACACGGACCCCATTATAGTCTATGGGGTCCGCAGGTTTCCTTATGTAAACTGCTTCTCTCTGCGTATAGGTTTCCGTTCGGGGGGTCTCCAAGCGGACTCCCCTGTATAGAAACCGAACGCAGATGTGAACTGGCCCTTACATAAAATTGCACAGCAACATGTGTGTGCCTGCATCTGGTTTACTTGCCACTTAACCTTAGGGTGGATATTAAATTACTTTCATAGTATAACTAAATAATTAACATCAGCTCTTATATTGCAGCAGATGGTGAACAGATGGATAGCTGTGCAACCCCAGCCTTCTTATTTGACTCATGCATAGTTTGTTACAGATTATGATTGGCATTATAGTTTGCATTGCCAGTAGTCTTTTCATTTTGTTGTCCTGTTATGTATAAGGTTTTGCCTTTTATAACATGGAAGTTAAAAGCATATACATGTGAGATGCAAAAATGTTGTATGTTAAAATTGCACATGGAAATCTTTCCTTTACTAGGACATTTTTACCCATTTCTGTTTAGGCACTATAGATTGCTATTTGACTACAGGTTATCCTGTGTCCCAGCAATACTGTTTGTGTCCTACACAAGTGTATACTACTGTTAATTGTATATTAACAATTTGGTAAATGGCCGATGGGTTTTACATCAAGGTAGAATCTCAGATTGTCAGGTGGTACAAATAATAAACTCACTAATATGATGAGTGAGTCCCAAAAAAACCTGAATGTATTTCCCTACAGGATAATGCTTATCAGGCCTCAATTAACAAAACTGTCTTACTATAAAACTGTTTTTGTTGCCCAATACACTACCAATCCGCTTTCAGTTTACCAAAGCAGTTTAACAAATAAATGAAGCCCATTAATGCAAGTCAAGTGGTACTCTTTTCGGAAGGCAGTTGTGTTGTACTTGAGTGTATCCAACATGCCATATCTGACTTATGATAATAGTCAATGATAATACTTATAGGCTTATTCAAAGAAGCACAGAAATATTTTGCTATTCATTTTCCAAACCTTTCTGTATACTTGGTTTGGTGTAGAAGTACACAGAATGAGTGACTAATACTAAAATATAATTATTTACAGAGAAAGTGTCTAACTTCAAGACACATCATTTCAACGTGGTTTTCCACATATTTTTAGGGTTCATCAGGAGACCCATAAGTTCATGTGTATTAACGCAAAACACCACAAGGTGTAAAAACTGCCATTCCTACTGCCCTGATATTGGACAGCAGTACTAATGTTAGGAAGCTTATAGTACACTCGAACAGGAGAAAAGATGTGCAGTAAAAACTGCAGTTCCTACTGCTCTGGTGAGCACAAGTACTTTAATAGCCGACACCACACATTGCCAGAACCTGGATATTTGTATTATGGCTCCGTAGGTTAAACCAACCCCTTCAGTGATGTCATCATGGAGCCTGAGAAAACAGATCACGTCAGAAGGGTTGCATGATGACTACAACGCTAGACTGTAAGGAAACAAAGACCATAGATGCTTGGCGTTTGTTGGCCATCATATTACAATATATTGAAACTGGGATTGATAGATCAGATCAACTAAGTACATATGCTCCCAGTCCCTAGGGCTAATTCTATGATCATATTTGATCAAAAAATAGAGAATAAGTAATGATATAGTACATAAAGAGGTATAGATGTAACCTATCCAATATGACCATATAATGTACCCTATTATCAATTACAAAAGTTACATGAATACCGTATCTGAATGGAAGCATTCAATACAGGGAAAGATGGTTAAAATTACGGCACTTTTAGAATGATCATCTGCTGATACAGTATATTCCCAAATACTACAGGCTAACTGATATCTAAATTAGTTTAGATAATATCCATAGATGACCTTGAGGTGGGCATTTACTAAAAATAAAAGATTACTTGAAAAGCTATTAAAGTTGGAAGGACTAGAATATGGCAGGAAATACTTGTAAGTGGAAAACAGGATAGGTGACAGTTCTGATAAATGGACTGGGATAAAACTATCACTACATTTATCATCACATCATTATGCCATAAAAAATAAAAATTGTACAGTGGGTACTTTTTGGTTTCTCAACCTTAAATAAACCAAGTTTATAAAACAAAAACAAAAAAAAAAAAACTTACAGCAGATGTGGCTGGGAAATCTACAGCATGTGAATTTACACAAGTCTGGGGTAAACAGGAAATAATCCTGGGATAAAAATTAAATAATATAAGGATGAACTAGATGGACCACGTAGTCTTTTTCTGCCACCAGTTTTTTGTGTTTCTTCTATGTCAATACACCACATTGTATACAAAGCAAGCTAAGGATAAGGGTATCTTTTCCTAACTAAAATATTGCCTGAAAGAACGGTTAAAGCCAATATAATTAATTTCTGTTACCAACTAAAACCACATAGGCAAACGAGCTATGAGTGCCAAGCTACGCTCCTATCAGCCACTGAGCAAGCATTTATTGATTGCAGAGTGACTAAACACCCACAGGGGGTAACTGTGCTTTTTATTGCTACCCTCAGTGCCTCTATATGTTCCCTGTCCCTCACTCATGAAATTAACTGTCCTAAAATTTCTACTATGTTGATAGTGTCATTGGAGGTGTAAAAGCTGTCTTGACCTCAATTCCATATAGCAGCATGACAGTGTGTATGGCATAACAGCCATGGTATGACTAACCTCTTGTTCAGGTTTATATAGCCCATAGCCTTCCCCATATTGATTACCTAATTAGGGAGTGATTGGGGGGTGGCGATACGCATTTTCGGCAGCCCAGGGTCTGGCCAGTGACCCCAGGCTACCAGCACCCCACATAACTGGTTGATCGTGCCACAATGGGAGGAAGTCAGCCTATGTGTCTGCATAGACTGATTTCCTCTTTACACTGCAATACACGTGTATCGTGGTTCAGGTTCCCTAGTGAGACATCAAAAAATAGTAAAAAAGTGTGAAAAAAATTAATAAATGAATAAAGCCCCCAAAATGCCCCTTTCCTGTACAAAATGAATTTTAGAACAAAAAAACCTAGAAATTTATAAAAACAATACATATTTGGTGTCGCTGCATCCATAACAACCTGTACAATAAAACTGAAACATTTAACTTGCGCAGTGAACATCGGGAAAAAAATATAACGGTAAAGAAACGCCGGAAATTATTTTTCTCCATCTCACCTTACAAAAAAATGCTATAGAAAGTGAACAAAAGTCATATGTACCCCAAAACAGTTCCAATAAAAATCACAGGTCATCCAGCAAAAAATAAGCCCTCAACCAACTTTGTCAACTGAAAAAAAAAAATGTTACACATCTCAGAAGATGGTGATGAAATAATAATTGATTTATGTCCCCAAATGGGTTCTGGTTCTGCAAAATTAGTAATGCATAAAAAACAATATAAATTAGATATCACCGTTATCGTATAGAATAAAAACCTTAATATGCATTCAGTTAAGTTATAGGCACCCCAAAATGGTATCATTACAAAATGCATCTCATCCCGCAAAAAAAAAAAAGCCCTCATATGGCTACATCACCAGAAAAATAAAAAAAAAATAATAAAAAAAAAAAACTTGTACAATGTGAAGACAAAAACCGCAAAAATTGCCAAATCATTAGAACACAACTGGCTGCAGCAGGAAGGGAATGCATAAGCTGTGAGCTGAGAGTTTATTAGTGTATACATCAAATTTACAGTATACAAGGGGAAATAAACCAGAAGTCACCCCCTTCCCCAATCATAGGAGCTATTGGGGAAATAGTAGGAAATTTGGTGTACCCAAAGTACTGCACATACCTTACATGTTCATTTTTCCCCATCCACTGTGCATTCATTTCTGGGAAATTAATGCTCACTACACCCCTTGATAAATTCTTTCATGGATGCAGTTTTCAAAATGGAGTCACTTCTAGGGGATACACTTTACTGGTACCTTATAGGCTCTGCACATATGACATGGCGTCCAGATATCAAATATCTAAATCTGCACTCCAAAAGCCCCATAGCACTCTTTCCCTTCTGTGTGCCCAAACAACAGTTTATGCCCAAATGTATGACACAGTTGTACCCAGGATAACGTACTTCATGTCAATGGGTATAAACTGCCATTTGGGCACAGCCGGTCACAGAAGGGAATGAGTGCCATTTGGTTTTTACTCCTATAACCCCTTGCGAATGTGTTCATTTTAGGGCTAAATTAATGTATTATTGAAAAAAAATTAAATGTCTAAATTTCATCTCCATATTGTTTTAATTCCTGTGAAATGCGTAAAGGGTTAACAAACTTCCCAAATGCTATTTTGAACTATTTGAGGGGTGCAGTTTTGAAAATGTGGTAATTTATGGGAGGTTTCTAATATATACAGTGGGGAAAAAAAAGTATTTAGTCAGCCACCAATTATGCAAGTCTCCCACTTAAAAAGATGAGAGAGGCCTGTAATTGACATCATAGGTGATGTCAACTATGAGAAAACAAATCCAGAAAATCACATGATCATGATTTTTTAAGAATTTATTTGCAAATTATGGTGGAAAATAAGTATTTGGTCAACAGCAAAAGTTCATCTCAATACTTTGTTATATATCCTTTGTTGGCAATGACAGAGGTCAAACGTTTTCTGTAAGTCTTCAGAAGGTTGGCCCACACTGTTGCTGGTATGTTGGCCCATTCCTCCATGCAGATCTCCTCTGGAGCAGTGATGTTTTGGGGCTGTCGCTGGGAAACACGGACTTTCAACTCCCTCCAAAGGTTTTCTATGGGGTTGAGATCTGGAGACTGGCTAGGCCACTCCAGGACCTTGAAATGCTTCTTAAGAAGCCACTCCTTCGTTGCCATGGCGGTGTGCTTGGGATCATTGTCATTCTGAAAGACCCAGCCACGTTTCATCTTCAATGCCCTTGCTGATGGAAGGAGGTTTGCACTCAAAATCTCACGATACATGACCCCATTCATTCTTTCATGTACACGGATCAGTCATCCTGGTCCCTTTGCAGAGAAACAGCCCCAAAGCATGATCTTGCCATCCCCATGCTTCACAGTAGGTATGGTGTTCTTTGGATGCAACTCAGCATTCACTCTCCTCCAAACACGACGAGTTGTGTTTCTACCAAACAGTTCTACTTTGGTTTCATCTGACCATATGACATTCTGCCAATACTCTTCTGGAACATCCAAATGCTCTCTAGAAAACTTCAGATAGGCGCGGATATGTACTGGCTTAAGCAGGGGGACACGTCTGGCACTGCAGGATCTGAGTCCCTGGCGGCGTAGTGTGTTACTGACGGTAGCCTTTGTTACGTTAGTCCCAACTTTCTGCAGGTCATTCACTAGGTCCCCCCGTGTGGTTCTGGGATTTTTGCTCACTGTTCTTGTGATCATTTTGACCCCACGGGGTGAGATTTTGCGTGGAGCCCCTGATCGAGGGAGATTATCAGTGGTCTTGTATGTCTTCCATTTTCTAATTATTGCTCCCACAGTTGATTTCTTCACACCATGCTGCTTGTCTATTGCAGATTCTGTCTTCCCAGCCTGGTACAGGTCTACAATTTTGTTTCTGGTGTCCTTCTACAGCTCTTTGGTCTTCACCATAGTGGAGTTTGGAGTGTGACTGTTTGAGGTTGTGGACAGGTGTCTTTTATACTGATAACAATGTAAAACAGGTGCCATTACTACAGGTAAACAGTGGGGGACAGAGAAGCCTCTTAAAGAAGAAGTTACAGGTCTGTGATAACCAGAAATCTTTCTTGTTTGTAGGTGACCAAATACTTATTTTCCACCATAATTTGCAAATAAATTCTTAAAAAAATCAGACAATGTGATTTTCTAGATATGTTTTCTCATTTTGTCTCTCATAGTTGAGGTCTACCTATGATGTCAATTACAGGCCTCTCTCATCTTTTTAAGTGGGAGAACTTGCACAATTCGTGGCTGACTAAATACTTTTTTTCCCCACTGTATAAAGCAGTGTTTCCCAACCATTTTTAGACTCTAGAATTCTCAGGGCACCCCTACCAAGTAATTTTTACCAAATTACAAAAATCTACAGTTTTGAGATGTTTTTTAGCCCAGTTTTTGAAATTACAGCTGGAACCACATCAAGACTGCATTTATTTTTCTGTTGTAGTTTTGATGCAATTGTAACTGCATCACAGCTGCACCATGTGAATACAGTCTCTGTTTAGAATCGCTGATATAAAATGACAAACTCAGTTTTGAAAAATGAGGCCTGGTTTTTAAGGTACTTTTAGCCTGTGTCCTTAAGGGGTTAAAGATTAACTAAACAACTTTTGATTTCCTGGCACCATTTGTGTCATTAACACATTTTGTAATATACTTTATTATCAAATTGTGTCTGAAATCCCCCATCTCTTTATTCTTCCCCTTTCGCTATCCTTCCTCTCACTGTGTCTGGTGTATGGTTTTGTGTGTGATGCAGGGAAAATGCAACTGCATATAAATATCCCAATACCAACTGTGTTTGAACCAGTGATAGCTCTAGAAATCATATAGGTAGGAATGCAACTGTAGAGTTATATAGCAAATGAGAATCTCCTCTTTCATACAGCACCAGAAGTAAGTTTTTCCATTTTACAGTGCTTTAGACATAACTGCTTGAAGCGACCCTCTCACACTCATATTCTCCACAAGCCTCTACACCTTGCACAGTGAGAAGTAGGGTACAGCACTCATGGAGAAGCAAGACAAAGGGAATAAAGAAATACAGCATTTCACAGCTGGTCCTGGATATTTTGAACCATTTTCTGGATAGTGGCTTGGTCTGTCTAAGTAAACTGACACAATTTTTTTCCCATTTCTCAAGACTTTGGCCTTTTGCTTTACTACAGATAAGTTGTGTTGCTGTACTGTAGATGACATCTTAATCAGAAATAGTCATATGTAGAATTCAGAGCTGGATTTAAAAAAAAAACCTCAGAGTCAGAAGTTTGGCTTACTGACTACTGTCGTGGCCACAAGTTTTCAAGCTAAGACAAATTTTGTTTTTAAAAGTTTTCTGCTTCAGTGTTTTTTTTGTTTGTTTTTTTAAACTGTAATTTTTATTAACTTTTCAGAAGAGATATACACATACAAATAAAAAACGTACCATGTCATGTACAAAAAAAGAAAAACGGAGGGGAAGAAGGGAGAGGGTACTAAAAACCCAAAGAAAAAGGATCCAACAGTACCCAACTAGGCAAGGAAAATATCGAAAAACAACAAGTAATAATTAAAACCTAGGCAAATAAGAAAACAAAACAAAAAATAAAAAACATAGAACCTAACACATAACCCACACAGAAGGAAGACAACAGAAGAGGAGGGAGGAAAGAAAAAGGAAGGGGGTTAGAGACGACGGAGAGTTCAGTACGTATTCCACAGGCTGCTTCGGTGTTTTAGATCATTTAGTCAGATATTCATGTGGTATACTGAAGTACAATTATAAGCATTTCATAAGTTTTAAACTTTTATTGACAGACACATCAAATTTTGATGGGAAGGAATTACTATTTTACAGCAGGCACCCGCCGCTAATAGCCACGACTGATGCAGGCACCGATTGCGGCTGTTAGTGGCGGGTGCCAGTTGCTGAGCCCTCTCCATAACCCTTTAGATGCCTCGGTCAATTGCACCCAAGGCACCTAAATAGCAGGAGTGCATGGGCGCAATCATATTGGACCCGATCACCGTCCACTGGAACGTCATCGGTGGGCAGCGGTCAGTTGTCATGACTACCAGGCTTGTCATTTCTAAGATTCTATTACTATGAATTTCACAATATACAGCAATACAGTTTGTATTGTATTTAGGGTGCATTCAGGCTTAAACCACCTGTTACCCACCCTATTCCTCAATGGGAATTATCTACTGTTTTAAAGGGGTTATGTGATTCCCCCCTTGGAGCCTCTAGAAGACAGTGTTCCTTTTGGCCATAACCTCAGCTCAGAGAGTTGGTGAACTCTAAGACTTATCTTCAGTAGAACCTTACATATCCTTTTATCCGGATAGAGTACAACTAAGGTTTATGCCAGGGTTCCTCCCTAAGGTACCCTCATATTCTAACCTAAACCAGGTTATCTAATTACCAGTTTTCTATCCCAGCCAGTCATCTCCGGAGGAAGTTAAACTTCACTCCCTGGATGTGGCCAGATGCCTCGGAATTTATATTCAGAGATCTTGGCCTTTTAGACGGTCAGAGAATTTTTTTTCTACCATTTTCTGGGAAAAATAAAGGGCTCAAGGCCTCTAAAGCCTCCTTGGCATGCTGGATTAATGAAGCCATAAAATTGGCTTTCACTTCAAAGGGGTTAGACCCTCCTGAGTTTGTTTGAACTCATTCTACAAGAGTTATCTCTACCTCTTGGGTGGAGAGAAGCTCTGTTCCTTGGAAACAAATGGAACAAATTTGTTTGGCAGCTTCTTGGAGCTCTCTCCATACCTTTGTTAATCATTACAGATTTAACACTTGGGATACAGTGGCCACTTCTTTTGGCCGTTCCGTGTTAAGTTCCATTCTTCAAGAAGGCCCTCCCTAGGGTTCTTCTTGCTAGATCCCCAATATTTTGCTGCTGGTAGGACAAAAGGGAAGTGTAGATTGTGAGGTTAATCTGTTTTCCCTTAGTCCCAACAGCAGCACAAGGCTCACTCCCTATGTGTTATGCATTTGTCTTTATAATTACACGCTGGGGGGTTGGTACTTCCTTCCTTATACTGAGGAGGGGGAGGGGTTACAGTTAACCATTGTTCATTAAACATTCCATTCTGTCCTACCAGCCCACAGGGGCAGAAATACCCCAATATTGTGCTTCTGGTGGGACGAAAGGGAAAATAGATTTTTAACTTTCATATCCGAATGTTAACAAAATCTGTGGAATGTCTGTGGGGTCAAAATCCTCACTATATATTTTGAAAATTGCAAATGTTTCCAAATTAAATTTTTTTTTTTTTTACATGTAAATGAAAAAATATTGACCATAGATCACCTCTAACTTGAAGTACAAATTGTAATGAAAAAAATTACGTGAGTAAGTTAAATCATCTCAAAGTTATTACCACATAAAATTACGTGTCAGATTTGAAAAATAGGTCTGTGTACTTAAGGTGTTTTAGGCTGTGTCCTTAAAAGTTAAAAAGAAAGTTTAAAAAAATAAATGAATAATAAAAAAGTTAAATAAAAACTTTTAATTAAAAAATGCATAATATAAAATAAACAAAATGTTAGGTATATAAGTCTGCACTATCCAAAAATAGCATTATCTATCCTGCACAGTAAATGCCGTAAAAATACTGCAATGAGCAAATTATTTTCTTCTCCTACAAAACATTAAAGACTGTCCCAATCCCTAAAGGGGTTTCCTGGGCAAAAAATGTTTTTTAAAAAAGGTCTGTTAGTGCTATTAATGGGTTAATAAATGCACCCATATACTTTTAGCAGTGTTTTGAGTGATTTCTGGGTGTCTCTGGGAGCTCCTGGCATCTTCTGCATTTGTTTACATGGTTCAGCTTCCTGCTATGTAGCTTCCACACTAGCTCCCTCTCACCTCACTCCCCCCCTTCCTCTCTCCCTCCCTCCCATACCCCCCCCTCCCTGTCTCTCTAGCTTTCCCGCCCACCCCCTTTACACCATTATACTTACGTGACTTCCTTCCAGACTTCCTTCTGCGGGACGGCCCCTCCCTCTTTTCTTATTCTGCCGGCGCATGCAGTAGTCCCAGCGCTGCTCTGTGCTCTGCAGCCGACGATCCACCTGGTGGATTATTGGCTGCAGATCACAGAGCAGCGCTGGGACTATTGTGCATGCCGACTGTCAGAAAAGAGGGAGGAGCCGTCCCGCAGGAGCAAGCCTGGAAGGTAGAGAGGTAAGTATAATGAAGTGGATGCAGGGGGGAGTAATAGTGACGTTCCGCTTCCGGAAATGGGGAAATGGATCATCACCAGATAACCAGCAAATGTCCCTAAGGCAGTCATGTGATATGGGTAAATATACATTTTTGATAAATTATATTATTTAAAAGGTAGGTGGGGGGAGGGTGTTTAGATTAGTGTAGGAATTAGTTTCTATCCCGGACAACCCCTTTAATCCTGTAAGGATGCAAGGGAGTTTGGGTGTTAATGCTCCGTGACTTTTTTCATATTTTCCAAAATTCATAACTTTTTTTTTTAATTTTCAGTTGACATAGCCATGTCAGGGCTTATTCTTTGTGTGACAAGTTATACATTTATTTGGCACCATTTTGGGGTACATATACTGCTTTGATTAGCTTTTAAAAATGTTTTTGGGGGTCCATGTGAAAAACAGAATTTCTGGCTTTTGACTTTTTTTTCATTGTTTATGTTTTTTATTTTAAATGTGGAAAGGTGGTGGTATTTTAATTTTAATTTTATTTTTTTAATAATTTTTAAAAACTTTATTTTACATTTATTTTTGTTCCCCTGACCAAGGGGGTTTGAAAATGCAATTAGTTCATCACTCATACAATATGCTGCAATACTTTTGTATACATGTCTTATTACTTGTTGCAGCTGGTAGTAATAGAATGATTTTGATGACAGGCCTGGGAGATTTCAGTAGGCTCCCCACCAGCATCTAAGATGTTAAAGAGAACCAGGTCACCAGGTCTGAAAAGCCCAATAACATAATCATCTAATAGGTGCTGTCACCCTGAGCATTGTGGTGTTTTGTTTATCTAAATCCATTCAGCCATTCCAAAGGTATAAGCCTTTTTTCATGCTGATGCAAATTAGGGTATACTAGCTAAGTGAGTGGTAACACTGTATAGTATAAAGAGCACAATAACATATTTTTGGGATGGCTGAAAGGATGTGGATAAATAAAATGCTTACATGATCAGGTTGACGACACCTATCAGCAGCAGACCTGTTTTTTTTTTCTGAACCCTGGAGGCACCGTGCTCAGCGAACACTCATCTCCCTGCCATGGACCACACCATCTTGGTTCTCCATACGAATGAGCAGTTACTGCCCTTTTCCTGGTTTTCCACTTCTTTTCTAGCTTCTGGAGCAGAGCAGTCCTGCATCTGCTAGGCTAAAGTGAGAGCCTCTATTAACTACCAAAGCAGCTGCAAAACCTGTTGTCCAGACACTGCAGCCTGTCTTCAAGGTCTCTTTGGTACTTTTTCACCCTCTACTCTGTCACTCTTCAACAGAACTGTGGTGGCTGCCCCAATCTCAACAAATTGAAGTGCTCACAGAGTCTATTTTATTATACACTCTTTGAAGGAAGGAGAAAGAGGGTTAAGATCATTGTTGCATTTTGATTGCAGTTATTCTTACTTGTTTTTGCCTCTACTGGTCTGCTCTACTTAAACTACTAAAGACTGTCTACTTTCTATTAGGCTTTACAGGATTATCCTGTTTCAAGGGATTTATTTGCTTTCTGATAGTTATCTGCTGACACCTAGTGGATTTGCTCAGGTTGACAGTCTCCTGCTATAAGATTCCATGTCATTGTTCTCTCTCCTGCTGTCTCTTCTCCCAGGGCCGGAGAAAACATCCTCAATTGTAGCCGGATGAAAGTATGGCTTGGTCCCCCTGCATTGTTATCTCTCCTTACTGCCTTGCTGTATTCTACTTGAGTGCTTGCTTTGTTGATTTGCTTCAGCTGGGGGTATTGATATGGACAGATGCCTTACTAAGTCACAGCTTGGCCGCTCCTAATGATCACAAGTGTTTCCCTCGCAGCCGGTCTCCAAGACTGAAAAAATAAGAAACACATGGCAAAATCTGCTAAGCATTCCACTAAAGGACTGACTTTGCCACCTTCCCAACCAGACATGGAGAGCTATCCAGACCATTCCAATATCACTCCTCCGTAGCTTTCCCCTTTGTTATACCCTATAGAGCAATCGGTGCAGGAATCGTTTCAAACTGATTTAGTAGCTTAAAAAGTATCCACCATGCTTTCCCCACTCTTGGATGAGAGACTGGATGCTATTCACACTTCTATTAATACCGCTCTTTCACAAATCACCACCAACTGACATAAAACTAGACTGTACTGGAAACTAGAGTACAATCCTTTGAGATTACTATTGCGGCAATGGGGGAGTCTCTTCTGCAGAGCTGGAGGATCTGGAAAATAGAGATAGGAGGAGCGACCTCCAGTTTGTGGGGGTTCCAGAGGGTGTTACGGGAGACTGCCTACTGAGCTGTCTCCTTAAGGACCTTCCTCTGGCCCTTGGTCTTGATATGGGAGATGACCCACAGATGATTGTACGAGCAAGCCACCTACACTCTCCCAGTCCAGTTAGGGAGAAAGTTTTGAGCTGCCCATGCCTGTTTTTTCTAACAACTAGCCAGTGTAGTTGTTTAGCGCTCTTTTTATAGGGCAGTGGTAGACCACATATAGTGTGGCAAATATTACAACAAATGAAGGGATTGTATGTCCAAATACCTGGATCTTTGGATCCCTCCCTTTTACTATGTCCAGGCCTTGAATTACCTACAATTTATCCTAAACCAACTAACCTCTGATGACTGAAACCCAAATATGCTATGATGGGTTTGCTCCTAGGAGTAAAATCACAATCAATTATAAGTTTCCCCATATTCCGTTGGATGCTCATTCTTAAACACCTCTGACCAAGTGGGTACTGGATGATCCCGACCTGATGTACGTGGCTTTTTGGAATCTTTTGAGAGCGTGAATTAATTCCTTCTGTTTGCATGGTTTCTTCAGATGAGGTTGAAGGTATGCCATAGGTCACATCTCACTCCCCCTCAAGAGGTATAAAATGGGACTTTACTTAACTTCATGCTTGCTTCTGACCCCTGAGGCTAATTTGTAACACTGTCTCAAGTCATGCCTATCATTCAGAGATTTTGGCCTATGTCCGATGGGCCATTTTTGGTTATGTAAACCAGGAGAAATATCAGTGTGATCAGGGGTATGTAACCTTTTACGCTATATTGATGTGGCGGGAGTGAAGACAATTTTGCAGACTTGGCCCAGTCCTTATCCTTTTCTTTTAAGTTGTTCTTGGATAAGTTTTTTCTGTCTATGGAGAATTGATTGGATAGAGTTGTTGCTCAATAAGAAAAGTAGGGTGTGGCATTTTTTTGACACCTGGGATAGTTTTATCACTATGCTTTCTCAGCATATAGAGGCAGAAGTCATGGTGAACCTGAATCCACAATGTGGATCCACAGTGTGGATTCAGCAGAGATTATTAGTTGTAGATGCACTGTTGTAGTGCATGTTTCAGTGAATCCTCTCTATTTTTGTTCCCCTCTTGGAGATTGTAGAGTGGTGTTCGGGATCGCCTACGCTGCCCATGGGCCCTGGGGTCCTTTTCCCCCTTGGGTCCGCATGCACCAGTGAAATTCCTGGCAGGCAGTGATGCTGAGCATGTTAGCAGTGGGTTTGTGGACGCATCCATCCGAGATGGGGGCCTCTGGGATTTCATTACATGCAACAACGACTTAAGGTCAAGGAGCAGTTTGGGGTAGATCAAGTAAAGCATAGAATAAGATGGGGAAAGATGGATCCCAAAGTATTTAAGGGACTGTTCATGCCATTGGAAATCAAGGAGGAATAGGAACACCATCCAGGAACGAGCTGAACAACCTGCGTAGGAGAGGGATGAGGTCAGCTTGAAAAGTCTTATAATAAAGGAAAGTAAACCCGTCATGGCCTGGGGGTTTACATTTCAGGAGGTCCTTAAGGAACCCTGCTATCTTCTCATCCATGAAGCTGAAGTTGAGGGAGGCTAGGGTGTCCAGAGGGAGGGAAGGTAACAGGAAGACAAAAAGTCCCGCAAACATTGCATGGGGCCCGATGAGAGGCCGTGTCCATGGTGTCAGGGTGGGTGCTGGCATTCCTAACCAAAGGGAGAGTAAAGGCAACATGGGAGTCTCTCAGAAATTTATCCAAAAGAGTATGAGCTTTATTACCTGTTCGTAGTAGTAGCGTTGGCGAGTGTAAAGGAGGAGGCGTTGTGCCACATTATTCGCTAGAGCTCTCAGATCAGCACATGCCACTACTAGTTGATAGAGGACAGGAAGAGTAAGATGTTCGTTCAGCCGGGCAGTGAATCATGGTTGTCAGAGCCCTATTCTGCTTAAGCTGCGTCACCAGGGCAATGCTGTGCCCCCACATAACCGCCTTTTGGACCTCCCTGAGAATTTTTATCCAAAGGTACAGAGACTAAGTTGGCGTGGTGGGTGTGTAAGGTAGATTGAGAAGAGGGTGTTTTAAGAAGGGCTTTGTTAACACGACAGTGTCAGTGTCTAGGCGGGAAAGGTGTCCGAGTCAGAGATATGGGAGTGGAGGTTATGGAGGTGGGAGTAGGAGTATAGGACCTGTGGGGTTCTCCACCCGCCACAGAGGGTGTGTGATTTGATCAATCAATGGAAGAGAGAGCTTGGTCTGTGAACCTTGCGGAGGCCTGTCATCCAGGACAGCCTATCCACTTGTTCAGAGAAAATTATATTAAAATCTCCACCAAGTAGCCAATCGATATAGGACATGGCATAAGAATGTTAGCTGGGAGGCATTTGGAGCATAGACGTTGCAAAGAACCACAGTCTGGCCATGAAGGAGACCCTCCAGGGAAACATATCTACCTTGGGGGTTCTAGGTGGGAAGAAGTGACAGTGATCGGGCAGGTACGGGACAGCAGTATGGCCAACCTAGCCCTGCGCCAACTATGGAAAGCTGAGTAAGCAGCAGGCAAATAATGTCGGGCAAAGTGGAGGATATCAGAGTGATAATAATTAGACTCCTTAATAAATGCCACATCCGCCAGAAGGGTCTGGAGCTCATGCAATAGGAGGCGCCATTTGCAATTGGAGCTCAGGCCCTTAACGTTCAAAGGTACAAAAAGGGAAAGGGTACATATGTATGGTCAAATCTCTCCTAACTGCAGGGGTCCATGGGGGTCCACCGGAGTTAAAGGACAGAAGGCAGATACCGATGGGAAGAAAAACAGCAGCTAGTCTCTGGACCTTTGTTTTTCTTATGCAGGCAGCCGTTTCTGCATAAAATAGCTTTTTGCTATTATGCTAATGAAGCGTTCCCCTTTGCTCCGAGCACAGCAGCATCATACCCTTGAGAGTGTTCATTTTCTCCTCTTGGCCATTTTCTTTACTTCCCCTTCAATGATGAGCTCTCACGGTCTGCCTCCTCTTCGCTACCTCATCAGTAGCATCTATCTTCTGCAAGATCCCATGCATGCGCTGTCGACTCTGCAAGTGTTCTTAGTTCATCGGTCACATGGACTGTTTTCAGCTCAGTCACAATCAAGTGAGCTAGAATGAACTAAAATACCAAGCACACCTGCAACAATATACAGTGCTATGCTTGGTAATTAGTGAAGAGACCGCTGCGGTCTCTTCAACAGCCGATATGTGGAGGTTTAGGATGTCGGATACCTCTGATCTAATAATGATAATCTCTTCTAAGGATATGTTATTAGTATTTCAGCCCAGAAATCCTGGAAAATGCCTTAAGGCCGGGGCCCTACATTGCGAAAAAATGCTGCGTTTTATAGTACCTGCAAAGTGTATGGGATTATGGCTAATCCCATCCACACATTGCATAAAAATATCCGCAGCGGAAATGCTTCAATTTCAAAAATGTTGGGGTTTTTGTAAATCTAATATGTCAGTTATTCCTACGTAAATGCTGGTGGTTTCCGTATAGGTATAATAGGGACAGGAAAACTCTGCAGTCTTTCTGTGAAAAGCGCTGTAGAAAAAAACACAATGCGTTTCCGCTGTGGTCTTTTCCGCAGTGCTTTTTGGCAACGATTCACTGCGCCTAAATTATAAATACTTTCAGCCTGTTATTAATTAAATTGCTAATTTTGTTAGAAATCATTTTTCTTAATGACATCATCAAAATACCATCTAAACTCTAACATTTGTCTCTCTTTTCAGCATTTTATTTGCAGATATTGTTGGCTTCACAAGTTTGGCATCCCAATGCACAGCTCAAGAGTTGGTTAAGCTGTTAAATGAACTGTTTGGAAAGTTTGATGAATTGGCAACAGTAAGGTTCACATTTTTGTTTTATTCATCTTAATTTAAATGAACAGATGTCAAAATTGAAAAACAATTATGAAAAGTAATTATAGGGTAAATGAATATTATATATTTCAGGCTATAAGAAACTTTTTAGCCAGAAAATATCTTGCTAACAAATGTCTGCATCTTATAGTCCAAAATTCTCCCCGTCTACAGACTAATGTATAAAAAGTAACTCAGCTTGATAAGTGAAAGAAGAAAACATATTTATTAAATAAAATATATTGCAAAGTTTCTTATATTCACCTACAGTGCTGGCCAAAGGTATTGGCACCCCTGCAATTCTGTCAGATAATACTCAATTTCTTCCAGAAAATGATTTCAATCACAAATGCTTTGGTAATAATATCTTCATTTAATTTGTCTTCAATGGAAAACCACAAAAAGAATTGTCAAAAAGCCAAATTGCATATAATTCCACACCAAACATAAAAAAGGGGGTGGACAAAAGTATTGGCACCCTTTGAAAAATCATGTGATGCTTCTCTAATTTGTGTAATTAACAGCACCTGTTACTTACCTGTGGCACATAACAGGTGGTGGCAATAACTAAATCACACTTGCAGCCAGTTGAAATGGATTAAAGTTGACTCAACCTCTGTCCTGTGTCCTTGTGTGTACCACATTGAGCATGGAGAAAAGAAAGAAGAACTGTCTGAGGACTTGAGAAGCAAAATTGTGAGGAAGCATGAGCAATCTCAAGGCTACAAGTCCATCTCCAAAGACCTGAATGTTCCTGTGTCTACCGTGCGCAGTGTCATCAAGAAGTTTAAAGCCCATGGCACTGTGGCTAACCTCCCTAGATGTGGACGGAAAAGAAAAATTGACGAGAGATTTCAACGAAAGATTGTGCGGAAGGTGGCTAAAGAACCTCGACTAACATCCAAACAAGTTCTAGCTGCCCTGCAGTCCGAGGGTACAACAGTGTCAACCCGTACTATCCGTCGGCGTCTGAATGAAAAGGGACTCTATGGTAGGATACCCAGGAAGACCCCACTTCTGACCCAGAGACATAAAAAAGCCAGGCTGGAGTTTGCCAAAACTTACCTGAGAAAGCCAAAAACTTTTTGGAAGAATGTTCTCTGGTCAGATGAGACAAAAGTAGAGCTTTTTGGGAAAAGGCATCAACATAGAGTTTACAGGAAAAAAAAAAGAGGCCTTCAAAGAAAAGAACACGGTCCCTACAGTCAAACATGGCGGAGGTTCCCTGATGTTTTGGGGTTGCTTTGCTGCCTCTGGCACTGGACTGCTTGACCGTGTGCATGGCATTATGAAGTCTGAAGACTACCAACAAATTTTGCAGCATAATGTAGGGCCCAGTGTGAGAAAGCTGGGTCTCCCTCAGAGGTCATGGGTCTTCCAGCAGGACAATGACCCAAAACACACTTCAGAAAGCACTAGAAAATGGTTTGAGAGAAAGCACTGGAGACTTCTAAAGTGGCCAGCAATGAGTTCAGACCTGAATCCCATAGAACACCTGTGGAGAGATCTCAAAATGGCAGTTTGGAGAAGGCACCCTTCAAATCTCAGGGACCTGGAGAAATTTGCCAAAGAAGAATGGTCTAAAATTCCAGCAGAGCATTGTAAGAAACTCATTGATGGTTACCGGAAGCGGTTGTTCGCAGTTATTTTGTCTAAAGGTTGTGCTAACAAGTATTAGGCTGAGGGTGCCAATACTTTTGTCCGGCCCATTTTTGGAGTTTTGTGTAAAATGATCAATGATTTGACTTTTTTTCATTCTCTTTTGTGTTTTTTCATTGCAAGCAAAATAAATGAAAATATTGTTACCAAAGCATTTGTGATTGCAATCATTTTCTGGAAGAAATTGAGTATTATCTGACAGAATTGCAGGGGTGCCAATACTTTTGGCCAGCACTGTATATTATTCATTTATGAAAAGTTGCTTTATAACTGGAGGTACACCTTAAGCATTTTTTGTAAAGAACAAGAAAAAAAAACTGCCTCTTTCACTACCTCAATCCAATGAGACTGTGACGCAGTGTATTCCTATATAATTTTGACTGGCCATGTCACTATTTCAGTGTCAAATCTTGTTTTGTTAAGTTGGAGCTTGGAGTTTTTTTTTTTATTCAAAATATTTTATTGGTTTTATATTTAAGTCATGTTTTACAGGAAATGTGAGCATTGCAATTTTTTTGTAAAACAAAAAAAATCACTATTTTATAAGTACAGGGAACAGAATAAAGCAATAGGTAAGAAACAATAAGAATGTGGGTGGCAATAGCAACATTACTTTAGGTCTTGGCAGCACCACCAGTAGTCACAGGGTTGTTGTAGTTTCTGAGAATAAAGATTACATTTTTCATTACTTGCTCACTCATCTCAGTCACAACAGCATATAACATCTGACAGCAGTTTAAACTGATGTTGAGTGAGGGCTCTGTGTGTTCCTCCTTTTCCTCTACTTTTATAATTTATTTCTTCATCTTCACTAACACTGATCGCTAGTAATTATGTGGCACTTGCTGAGCAGGAAATTTCTCTAAATTTGAGTCTTCTCTTCTTGATGACTTGGATGAGAACAGTTGGTATTTTTTGGATGTAGAAAAGGCAGAAGTGGAAGATCTAACTGTAGGAAGTAGTAGCAAACTTTAGGTTGGAATTATGAGTGTTTTCTAGAATCCCATGGCCATGATGAATCAGGAAAAAATGGGGAAAACAATTACATTTCTGCTGATGATGATTCTAATGCAGATAGGAGCTGGCAATCTGCTCAAGGTACGATATAGTGAGCAAGATGAGTGGGCACCACCTAATGAAATATATATGCAGGGGTCATCTCATGTATGCTTGGTCATATGAACAATTGACAAAAAAGAAAAAAGCTGGGTTGGGGTACCAAGAAATATCTATTCCACAAATCTGAGAAATAGTAAAAAGAATACTAAATATTCTATGCAGTATGCACAATATACAAACAAATAAGTAACTAACTGACAATGACCTAGTGGGCAGCCAGAAAAGTGCTAGACAATGGAATAAGGATGTTAATACATATATATTTACCAGAAAGTATTTCAGACCCCTCTATGGAACGAGCTACACAGGGTATCCGCATGTGTATCTCCCTTGAAAGGGTTTCTTCAGGGGTAATATGATGCCAGGATTTGAGATCATATATAGGGAAAGTAAATTACCTGAAAGGAGGCAGGTGCGCAGCTCTAGTCCAAGTTCTAGATGCACACCGAATACAGATCATTACCACGTGTGTGCGAGATGAAGCTAAGTATTGTGCACCTATCTAAAAGTATGCTCATATTCATACAATTGCGTGCCAATACATAATAGCGTCTTAGTGACATAGATTTATTATGCGCAAGTGTTCTAGACAACAGACACAGGAGCTGGAGATAATAAATCATATGTTATTCTGCACTACTGGTTAATATAATTAGATAATGTGCCGGTATTTAAACAATAATAAATATTAAGGATGATATCATCAGTTAGACCTCTAATAAGTAAAATAATTGAAATAAATATCAATGCTGGTTGGAATGGAAAAGTACCATGTATTAAAGGGGTTTTCCGGGAAAAAAAATATTTTTTTAAAAAAAGGTCTGTTAGTGCTATTAATGGGTTAATAAGTACACCCAAATACCTTTTAGCAGTGTTTTGAATGATTTTTCACTGGGTTTCTCTGGGAGCTCCTGGCATCCTCTGCATTTGTTTACATGGTGTAGCTTCCTGCTGTCTTAGCTCATGCAATGCATCATGGTAGTTGTGATTGACTCATACTACCTCCCTATCACTTCCCCTCCCTCTCTCACTCCCTCACACCCCCTACTAGCCCTTCCCAACTAACTCATCCCACCCCACCATACATACCTGACTTCCTGTCCAGACTTCCTTCTGTGGGGATGGCTCCTCCTCTTCGTTGACATCTACTGGCGCGTGCGCAATAGTCCCGGCATTGCACTGTAGGCAGCACTCCATCTCTACTGTGCAGGAGTGGGAGGCGTGCGCAATAGAGATGGAATGCCTGCTACAGCGCAATGCTGGAACTCCGGCTCTATTGTGCATGTGCCGAAAGAGGGTGAAAGAAAAGGAGGAGCCGTCCCCACAGAAGGAAGTCTGGACAGAAAGACAGGTAAGTATGATGGGGCTGTGGGGGTATTAGTGACGTTCTATATCGGGAAACAGCGAAACGGAATGTCACCAGATAACCAGAAAATGTGCTTGAGGCGGTCACATCACCGCCCCAGGGATATGGGTAAATATACATTTTTGCTAAAGTAAGTAATTTAGAAATTAGGCAGAGGGGTGTTTAGATTAGTGTCGAAATTGCATTTTATCCCAGACAATTCCTTTAAGCTACTACAAACTATTAACCCCATAAAGAAGCAAGGTAGTTTGTATGTTAATGCTTTTTTCATATTTTCCCTCCCCATCTTCCAAAATTCATAACTTTTTTATTTTTCTGTTGACATAGCTATGTGAAGGCTTATTCTTTGTGTGGCGTGTTGTACTTTCTGTTGGCAGCGGATTAATCTTTGCACTGTCCAGGCGTTCAACAATAAACATATATTTATTCAGGAACAAGGATAATACACTTTACAATTAGTATTTCTTAGCTTATGATCTCAGCTTCTTATCTGTGAGCTTCCATGTGCTCTGCTCTGTGCTGCAGTTACAACAGAGAGGAACTTCCTGGTTTGTTACTCTGGCCTCCTCCTTTTTAACAGTGCTTTAATAACAACCTAACACTATCCTTAGAGACAGAAGCTTATGAAGTTATAAACAGTAGTTGTTGCAATACAGGCAATAATAAACATTATTCCAACACCCCCACTCAACAACTACTCATCCAGTTAGTCCCATTGTGGTTCTGAATTCTTCGAACTTGGTTCTTGGCAATGGCTTTGTCATAATATCAGCCACCATCTTCTCAGTTTCGCAATAAGCAAATTCGATGATGCCACGTTCTATCAAATCACGCAGGTGGTGATGTTTAACGTCGATGTGCTTGGTTCTTGCATTGATCTTTTCACTGCATGCAAGTTTAATGCATCCTTGGTTGTCTTCATAAATCGTCGTTGGCTGAGTTGATCCTTTAACAATTGGTTTAACCAAATGATTTCTTGACTTTCATAGGCTGCAGACACATATTCTGCTTCTGTAGATGATAAGGCAACAGATACCTGTTTTCTGCTGGACCAAGAGATAGAACTTTCTCTAAGCTTGAACAAGTACCCACTTGTTGACTTACAATCACTTGAATCACTATCCCAGTCTGCATCCACATAGCCTGTGAGTTTTAGCAATGTAGGATAGATGCTTAGCTGGTATACCATTGTTTGATCTTGACGATCAGTTTCACTTGATGTTTCTGTTGCTTCTTCAATGGTTGAAGAATCTAACCAAACTTCTACATCTTTCTCTTTGTCATTTTGTAACTGTGACTAAGATTGTTGTTGCTTCAGATGGACTACTGGTATAATGTCATGAAACTTGAGTGACACGAAGTTCTCATCAATCATTACATCTCTGCTTATTGTGATTTTGTTTGTTTCTTGGTGCAAGATTCTATATCCTTTCTGGGTTTCACTGTAGCCCACCATGATACCTTCTTTGGCATGGGATTCCCACTTTGTACGTTTTTCCTTAGGGACATGCACAAATACTTTACTTCCAAATACTCTTATGTGTTGTAGATTAGGCTTTTTACTGTTCCATTGCTCAAATGGAGTTTTCTCTGTAGCTTTGCCTGGTAACCTGTTTTGAAGATAGCATACTGTCATGATTCAATCACTCCAATATGTTGTAGGCAAATCTGCGTCAAATAGCATACTTCTTCCACTTTCACAGAGTGTCCGGTTTCTTCTTTCCGCTACACCATTTTGTTCAGGATTGTATGGTACAGTGGTCTGAAACACGATTCCATTTCTCTTTAAATGCTTTGTGTCTCACTACTTTTATATTCAGTTCCATTATCTGCACGCAGGATTTTTGGCATTCTCCCAAATTTGTTATATACTTCAGCTACATGTGTTTCCCTGGGACTTCATCTTTGCTGTGAAGTAGATTGACAACCGTATATCTTGAATAGTCATCGATAAATGTGAGAAAATATCTCTTTTTTTCCAGGAGTTAGAGTATTCATTGGACCACAAACATCGGTATGTATTAAGTCCAGTGGCTGTTCTGATTTTGTAGTACTATTCCTAGAAAAAGATTTTTGTGACATTTTTCCTTTAAGACAGCTTGTACAATTCATTGTCTGATTACACAGATCAATTGTAATGCCTTCAGCAAGTTGTTTTTTAACTAACTTTCTTATTGCTTCTGGGTCTCTATGTGCAAGACGCCTGTGCCATAAATGGATACAGTTTGTGTGTTGTTCTTGTTTAGCAGTATATAAATTTTCTTTGCAATTTAGGGTGGGTTCACACTTGCGGTGGCACTCCGTCCGCCGCAAATCCGACCTAAATGTCGGAAAACTGGATAGGGACTGGAGAGGGAAAGGTTTGCGACGCTTTGCTTAAAAACCCATTCACTTGAATGGGTTTTTAAAGCAATGCGTGGGTGTGCGCTTACACCCACTGCGCCACGAAGACAGTTTTTTTCGTCGGAAACAAAGTCGGATATGCAGGAGTTTGTGTCAGACGAAAAAAAACGACTTTGCGGTGCAGAGGGTGTAAGCGCACACCCACGCAATGCTTTAAAAACCCATTCTAGTGAATGGGTTTTTAAGCAAAGCGTCGCAAACCTTTCCCTATCCAGTTTTCTGACATTTAGGTCGGATTCGCGGCGGACGGAGTGCCTCCACAAGTGTGAACCCACCCTAAATTGCAAAGAAATTGTACAGTGCCTTGCGAAAGTATTTGGCCCCCTTGAACTTTTCAACCTTTTGCCACATTTCAGGCTTCAAACATAAAGATATAAAATTTAAATTTTTTGGTGAAGAATCAACAACAAGTGGGACACAATCGTGAAGTGGAATGAAATTTATTGGTTATTTTAAACTTTTGTAAAAAATAAAAAACTGAAAAGTGGGGCGTTCCAAATTATTCGGCCCTCTTAAGTTAATACTTTGTAGCGCCACCTTTTGCTGCGATTACAGCTGCAAGTCGCTTGGGGTATGTCTCTATCAGTTTTGCACATCGAGAGACTGAAATTCTTGCCCATTCTTTTTTGGAAAACAGCTCGAGCTCAGTGAGGTTGGATGGAGAGCGTTTGTGAACAGCAGTTTTCAGCTCTTTCCACAGATTCTCGATTGGATTCAGGTCTGGACTTTGACTTGGCCATTCTAACACCTGGATACGTTTATTTGTGAACCATTCCATTGTAGATTTTGCTTTATGTTTGGGATCATTGTCTTGTGGGAATATAAATCTCCGTCCCCGCTCAGGTCTTTTGCAGACTTCAACAGGTTTTCTTCCAGAATGGTCCTGTATTTGGCTTCATCCATCTTCCCATCAATTTTAACCATCTTCCCTGTCCCTGCTGAAGAAAAGCAGGCCCAAACCATGATGCTGCCACCACCATGTTTGACAGTGGGGATGGTGTGTTCAGGGTGATGAGCTGTGTTGCTTTTACGCCAAACATATCGTTTTGCATTGTGGCCAAAAAGTTGGATTTTGGTTTCATCTGACCAGAGCACCTTCTTCCACATGTTTGGTGTGTCTCCTAGGTGGCTGATGGCAAACTTTAAACAAGACTTTTTATGGATATCTTTGAGAAATGGCTTTCTTCTTGCCACTCTTCCATAAAGGCCAGATTTGTGCAGTGTACGACTGATTGTTGTCCTATGGACAGACTCTCCCACCTCAGCTGTAGATCTCTGCAGTTCATCCAGAGTGATCATGGGCCTCTTGGCTGCATCACTGATCAGTCTTCTCCTTGTTTGAGATGAAAGTTTAGAGGGACGGCCGGGTCTTGGTGGATTTGCAATGGTCTGATACTCCTTCCATTTCAATATGTTCGCTTGTACAGTGCTCCTTGGGATGTTTAAAGTTTGGGAAATCTTTTTGTATCCAAATCCGGCTTTAAACTTCTCCACAAAGGTATCACGGACCTGCCTGGTGTGTTCCTTGGTCTTCATGATGCTCTCTGTGCTTTAAACAGAACCCTGAGACTGTCACAGATACTTGATTACACACAGGTGGATTATATTTATCATCATCAGTCATTTAGGACAACATTGGATCATTCAAAGATCCTCACTGAACTTCTAGAGTGAGTTTGCTGCACTGAAAGTAAAGGGGCCGAATAATATTGCATGCCCCACTTTTCAGTTTTTTATTTCTTACAAAAGTTTAAAATAACCAATAAATTTTGTTCCACTTCACAATTGTGTCCCACTTGTTGTTGATTCTTCACCAAAAAATAAAAATTTTATATCTTTATGTTTGAAGCCTGAAATGTGGCAAAAGGTTGAAAAGTTAAAGGGGGCCGAATACTTTCGCAAGGCACTGTATTTATTCAGGAACAAGGATAATACACTTTACAATTAGTATTTCTTAGCTTATGATCTCAGCTTCTTATCTGTGAGCTTCCATGTGCTCTGCTCTGTGCTGCAGTTACAACAGAGAGGAACTTCCTGGTTTGTTACTTTAGCCCCCACTTTTTTTAACAGTGCTTTATTAACAACATAACACTATCCTTAGAGACAGAAGCTTATGCAGTTATAAACAGTAGTTGTTGCAATATAGGCAATAATAAACATTATTCCAACACCCCCACTCAACAACTACTCATCCAGTTAGTCCCATTGTGGTTCTGAATTCTTTGAACTTGGTTCTTGGCTGTTTATAAACATATAAACAGTAGTTGTTGCAATACAGGCAATAATAAACAATATTCCAACACTTTCATTTGCCACCATTTTAAGGTACATATAATGTTTTGCTTAACTTTTATTTACGTTTTTGGGGGTCATGTGAAATAACACACAATTCTATCATAATTTTTTGCATTTTGTTTTTACGACGTTCACTCTGCATTAAAAAAGACATGACAGCTGTAAGGGAATTGCTAGAGGAGCGAATCCTCAGTAGCTGCTGGTGAACCCTGGGGGGAGGGGCACAACAAGACAGTGAACCCCAAGCTGAACCCCCCCACTGTCCCTGGCTACTTGCCCAATCTGTCCTAGGCGACAGCCAGCAACTGGTCGACGGTCCCTTCTTAATATAAGTGACAAAACAGAACGCAGACAGGACAAACAACAACAAAAGGGAGGTCAGCTAGCCAAGGGGTCAGTAACAGTCGAGCAATGCAGTACAGAATCAAAATCCAAGAGAATAGTCAAAGGTAAGCCAGAAGTCAGGAAATAAGAATACAGGTAACAAAACAGCAAGGAGTAATAGCCAGTACGCACGAGGCAATAGCAAGCGCCAATGTGAATGTGAGCAAACAATAAATAGGAAGGAAAAAACTGCCCCAGACTTGGTAGGACAATAGGCTGTCAATCACACAGGTAAGGCTAAGATTAACTATTTGAGGCGCAGAAAGAAAGAAGGTGCAGGAGACAGGTGTGGCTGAAATTCAGTTACATAGTAGTAGTACTAGGACTGTGTTCAGACTGAGCAACAAGAACCTTAAGCAAAGAATCAAACTGAACACGCCTCCTGCGCCGCAGCGTGTGAGCGGAGGGTGGCACAAAGACCCGAACAGAGACGTTACAACAGCTTTGTCTGGCAGGTCATTACGATTATGGCGATACCATATTTATATTTTTTTTATTACGTTTTACCACTTTTACAAATAAAAAGTCACTTTTTGAAGATCAACGATTTTCCTGGGGTCACTGTATTCTGACGCCTATAATTTTTTTTTACTGAACTGTTGGAGATATGTAAGGGCTCTTTATTTGATGGATAAGATGTACTTTCTATTGGTACCAATGTTTGGTATGTATGACTTTCTGATCACTTTTTATTGTTATTTTTTTGGGAAAGCAAAGTGACCAAAATATGTTGCAGTATATTTTTTTTACAGCATTCATTGTACTGGATAAATAATGCTATTTTTGGATAATGGGGACTTATACGCATGTGGGGATACCTAACATGTTTGTTTATTTTTATTTACATTATATATTTTTTTAAATATAAAGGTGGGTGTTTTTAACTTTTTATTATTTATTTAGTTTTGTGTGTTTTTACTATGTGTTTGTGTGTTTTTTCAATTTTTACATGTCTCACAAGGGGACTTGAAGCTGGGATCTCAGATCCCAAGTGCAAAGTCCTGCAATACATAGTATTGCAGAACGTCGCACAGTAATTCCTATGGGAACTGTACATAGGCGAACTGTGCATAGGCAGTCAGGAGGCCGTGGCGGGGTGAGATCGCCTTCCCCCCGGACCCCTGGATGCCGTGATCGACTCCAGCGGCTGGTCCTGGCCCTCAGCTGTGTAACGCAGCTGACAGCAGGAAGAAATTCTATGCCTGCAGCATTATAGCGCAATACTATTATGGCGCTGAACGTTAACTATATGCTCAGCGTGATGTAATAGTACGGCGCAGAGCGGGAAGGCGTTAAATAACATAGAAAATAATGAAACATAAGAACTACACCAGTATGCTAAATATTATATGGTAATTAGATATAGCAATTTACATAGGGATGCAAGCGAATGTCAATAGGGCCGTGCTGCACACAGCCTCCACTCAGGTCAAACATATTGACAAATAGAAATAATAAAAGAGAGGTGTGAGAATTGACATAATATAGAAACAGTTGAAGTTGTTGTTATAAGCATATTAAACGTATTAGTACAAAGAGATCCAGTGGTTGTAGACAAACGGGAGAGGTTCAGGAATGGTTGGTAAAGTCCATAGAAAAACAAACAAAAGTTGTTATTTCCTATGTTAGAAAATGTCCAAATTTATATGAGAGCAACAACAGAAGAATAGAAGCAGATTATCCAGCGAAGATTAAAGGGAGTCTATCATTAGAAAATCACCGTTAGAACTAATGGCACGTTGGAATAACCTTTAAAAAGACTATTCTACTCCTACCTTCCATTCTCTTCTTCTCTCTGCCGTTTCTGTCAAAATCACTTTATTGCGATATGCAAATTACGCTCACGGAGCACACGGGGCATTCCCCTTGTTCTCCAAGCACCCCTCGCATCATAACCTGTCGCCGTCCCTTAGTTAGATCTGTTCACGCCCCTCTTCATGTTCTTCTGATCTTCTGCCTTGCGTAAGGCATCCGACACTGCGATATACGCCGACTGCGCATGCTCGGCGACATTTTGCAGTGGTCTATTACACAAGTCTGTGTAACAGACCACCACAAAATGGCGGTGAGGCACTGAGGCATCCGACACTGCGATATACGCCAACTGCACATGCTCGGCGCCATTTCAGAATGGGGTGGATTTGAAGAAAAAGTGTATTTGTGCGATTTTCTTATGGGCTTTGTTTTATGGCATTTACTGTGCAGCCAAAATGACATGTCACCTGTATTCTATGTTTCGGTACGATTCTGGGGATACCAAATTTATATAGTTTTATTTACATTTTAACCCCTTAAAAATCCAAAACTGTGCAAAAAATGTTTTTTTCTAAAAGTCGCCATATTCTGACACCCGTAACTTTTTTATACTTCTGTGTAGGGGGATGTATAGGGCGTCTTTTTTGCGGGACCAGGTGTACTTTTTAGTTATACCATTTTGGGAAATTGCTTTTGCTTTGATCACTTTTTATTCAAATTTTTTTTTAGAGGCAAAACAGTGAAAAAACGGCAGTTTGGCACTTTTGATTTTTTTTTTCCCGCTACAGCGTTTACCATATTCTAATAGATTTGTAGACCGGGCATTTTTGGACACAGGGATACCTAATTTGTATGTGTTTCACTGTATTTAAGTACTTTTATATGTGTTCTAGGGAAAAAGGGGTGTTTTGAACTTTTAATATATATATATATATATATATATATTTTTTTTCCTTTTTTGCATTTATTAAACCCCCTAGGGGGTCTTGAACCCCAGGGGGTCTGATCACTAATGCAGGCTATATAGAGTAACCTGCAATAGAAACTAATGAAAGACAGGCCTGGGAGCCTTCACAAAGCTGCCGGCTGTCATAGTAACAGGACACCGGCCCCGGAACTTGCTCCGGGTGGCGGCGATCCCCGGCAAAATGGCGGCACCCGCACGCCTCTATTAAAATGGTGCCTTGGTCAGCTTTGACCGAGGAGCCAGAGGGGTTAATGCCCGCGATCGGTGCCCGCACTGCATTAGTGCCGGGTCTCTCCTGTATAAAACAGCAGAGATCCGGTGGCTATGGCGGCTGCTTGGCTCCTGATTACGTCGGCTGTCGGGAAAGGGTTAAAAAATCAAACTGTGCTCCAAAAACCAAAATAGCGCTCCTTCCCTTCTGTGCCGGCTGTGCCCAAACAGCAGTTTATACTCATATATGGCATTGTTAAGTATATTATCCTGAATACAACAATGTCATAGATGTGGACATAAACTGCTGTTTGGGAACACAGGAGAATGCAGACGTGAAGGAATGCTATGTGCTTTTGGAGCGCAGATTTAGTTTCTTGGCTTTTGGACCCGATGTCACTTTTGCAGAGACCCTAAGATTGCCCCTACAAGAAGGGGTCACTTTTTGGAATTCCAATTTACTGGCACCTCCGGGGCTCTGCAAAAACAACATAGCTTCCAGAAAGTCCCTCTAAAGCTGTACTCCAAAAGCTAAAAAGTGCAGCGCTCATTCCCTGCTGCTGTGTGCCCAAGCAGCAGTTTACGCCCATATATACAACTTTTCGTACCCAGGATAGCCCACTTAATAGTTTTAGGAGTGCGTGTATCTGTTGACACTGAAGTAGGTGCAACATATTGGGCACTGAAATGGCATATTTCTATAAAAATTTAAATTTTCACTTTGTACATTATTTTTTGGGAAGCAGTCTTGGGCTCAAAATATTAATAGTCCTTGAGGAATTCTTTGATGGGTGTAGTTTCTAAAATGGGGTCAATTTTTGGGGGTTTCTATTGTACGGGTACTTTAGGGGCTCTGCAAATATGACATGGCACCCAAAAACTATTCCGGCAAAATCCACCCTCCAGAAGCCAAATAGCGCTCTTTCCATTCTGAGCCCCGCCATGTACCCATACAGCAGTTTACAAGCACATATGGGGTATTGCCAAGTTTAAGAGCAATTGTTTAACAAACTGTGGGGAGCTTTTTCTCCTTTATCCTCTTGTGAAAAATTTGTGGCTAAACTGACAGCTTATTGGAAAAAATAATTTTTAATTTTCACATCCCAATGGTAATAAAATCTGTGAAACAGCTGTAGGGTCAAAATGCTCACTACACCCCTTGATATGTTCTGTGAGGGGTGTAGTTTCCAAAACGGGGTCACTTTTGGGGGTTTCCATTGTATTGGTACTCTAGGGGCTCTGCAAATGCGACATAGTACTTGAAAACTATTCCAGCAAAATCCGCCCTTCAAAAGCCAAATAGTTCTCTTTCCATTCTTAGCCTGACCATGTACCCATGCAGTAGATTACGACCACATATGGGGTATTGCCGTGTTCAGGAGCAATTGTTTAACAAACTGTGGGGTACTTTTTCTCTTTTCACCCCTTGTGAAAAAGGAAACTTTGGGGATAAAGTGATGTTTTAGTAATTTTTCATTCACTTTTGGAGGGTTTCCATTGTTTTGGTACTTTAGGGCCTCTGCAAATGAGACATGGCACCTGAAAACTATTTAAGCAAAATCTGATTTTCAAATGCCAAGTGTCGCTCCTTCCCTTCCGTGCACTGCCGTGTGCCCAAACATCAGTTTACACCCACATATTTGGTATTTCTGTGCTTGGGAGAAATTGCATAACAAACTGTGAGATGCATTTTCTCCTTTAACTCTTTGTAAATGTGTTAATTTTAGAGGTAAATGAATGTATTAATGAAAAAAATGAAATGTCTAGATTTCACCTCCATATTGTTTTAATTACCGTGCAGTGCTAAAAGGGTTAACAAACTTCCAAAATGCTGTTTTGAATTACTTAAGGGGTGCAGTTTTGAAAATGGGGTAATTTATGGAGGGTTTCTGATATATAGGCCATTATAATCCCTTTCAGAACTAAAGTGGTCCTTAAAAAATTAGCTTGGGAAATTTTCTTGTAAATCTGGAAAATCGTTGTTACACTTGTAAACCTTCTCATGTTCAAAATAAATTAAAGGGCGATTAAGTGATGATGCCAATATAAAGTAGAGATATGGCAAATAATATTTATTAAAGGGAGTCTATCATTAGAAAAACACTTTTAAAGCTAATGGCACGTTGGAATGGCCTTTATAAAAGTTAAAAATTACCGTGAAACACATACACATTAGGTATCCTTGTGTCCGAAAATCCCAGTCTACAAAGTTATATAGCTATTTTTCCTGTATGGTGATCGCCTCTTATAAAAATTTGAATTAAAAGTGTTCAAAGCAATAGACATTCCCCAAAATATTATAACTAAAATGTACACTTGGCCCCACAATAAAAGACGTCCTTTGCATCCCTGTACACAGAAATATAAAAAAGTTACGGGTGTCAGAATATGGTGACTTTTAGAAAAAAATATTTTTGCCAAGATTTAGATATTTGTTAAGGAGTTAGTGTTAGCACCCAAATATATTAAAGGGAGTCTATCATTAGAAAAAATACTTTTAAGCTATTGGCTTCACATCGCTCCTTCGTCCGTTGTGGTGACTCCCCTCTTGGTCTTCTCTGTATCTTCTTTCTTCTCAGTTCTCTAGAGAACTACACAAGCGTACCATGCATGCGCAGCACGCTCTTGTGACCACTGAAAAATGGCAGCCCGCAATGCGCAGTCGGCTCTGCCCGAACCCGAAGTGGCTAAGCCGATTGCGCATGCGTGAGAATTCTCTGCCGTACAGCGCTGCCGGCGAGAACTGAGAAGAAAGAATATACAGAGAAGACCAAGAGGGGACTCACCGCAACGGATGAAGGGGCGGTGAGAAGCGATGACGAGGTAGGTGTTCGCAGCAGAGGAGGCGCCCCGGGTGCTCTGTGGTGCTTATTAACATAAATGAAGAAACAAATTATCTTAGAATTGGCTGGGAGAAGAAAACAAGGAAAGGTAGGAGTAGAATGGCCTTTTTAAAGAGATAATGGATTGGTAGGAGAATCTCCCAAAAAATGAGGTGTGGGGACCGCGCTTCACCAAAGATGCTTTATTATACTCAAATAACACAACGCATTTCGGGGAAATCAGATCCCCTTTATCAAGTGTACAAGAGACTAAACATAAAAACAATAAAAGAATACACATGTAAAGAGTCAGTAATTGGAATTTAGAACCAGTGAAATTAATGATACCATTCTATGGGTTAAAAGAAAAGTATTCCACCAGATAGTATTATCATGGATAGATAAATAATTAAATAAATAAATGAATAAATAAATAGTGGTAATGAATGTACTCAAAAAAATAAATAAATAAGTAAAGCTAAAAGGCTAATAAATGCAATATAAAATCAAAATGCACATAAGAGTAAAAACTATACATAAAAAGGTATAAACCAATGTTTTTTGGTACTTACCAGCCTGAGGAGGTAGGCTGTGAGATCTGAAGTGAATGAGAAGTAAAAATGGAGACCACTTTCAGAAAGGCTTATATAGGTATGGTGAAATGGGACCACCCCTAGGGGGAGGGGTTCAAACTTGTGGGTAAAGTTTAAATTGAGAGAAAAAAAAAAAAATTTGATTTAAAGATAAAGTTTAAATTGAGAAAAAAAAAAAAAAAATCATCAATTGGTAATGCTAAAGGTTTCATTCGCGTCTGGAGATCGCTACTGTGCATGTGTGTAGCGATCTCCCGCTCTGAGTCATATGTTTCTGTGTAGGTCGCAGGACTGATCTGAACTATGGTTGTTATGAAATATAGCAGTAAAAAGAAGAAATAATGTTAATGAGTAATGAGAGGGCGGACATCATGCTCATATGACTGGGACTAGAGAATGTATCATAATACATGGATAAATGAAAAATGAAAATGGGTAATAAACATATGATTATGGCTAAGAAATATATTTCACTATATACAAATATATACATAATAATTATATGTGATAGGCATAGAACAAAAATGATGACAATACATATGCATATGGGTTGAAACGAATGTACTGGAGGGGAGAAGATAATGCCGGAGATGTGTGCATATGCAAATATATACACACGCCTTAGAATACCTAGTCATATACAGACTCAAGTGCTTCATTAAGCCCAGCTGGTGTTAGAGAGTTAAATTTAAAAATCCAATACATTTCCTTTCTCTTGAGCTTTTCAAATCTGTTGGTATGAGCAAGAATATGGTCTATTGGTGTGATTTTGAATGCATCGAAACAAGATTTATGCGACACCAAGGCATGCTTTGATACACTGTGTTTGAGGTAGCCATTAGTTACATTAGATATGTGCTTATTTAGCCTCTCCCTTAATGGTCTGATGGTCCTTCCTACATACTGGAGGCCACAAGGGCACTCCAGGACATAGATGACAAAGGAGGATGAACAGTTCAGGAAATGATTGATCTGAAAAATATCACCTGTTGAAAAGCTCGTAATGGTTTTGGCTGAATGGTTAATTGTGTGACAACATTTACATTTTTTGTGTTCGCATTTATAAACACCATCTGGTTGTGGATATGACATATTCCGGTCTACAGGTTTAGTAAGAGACCTCAGTTTGCTAGGGGCCAATAGATTTTTCAGGGTTTTTGCTCTTCTAAAAGTGATTGATGGCTTATGGGGGATATTCTTATTAAGTAGAGGATCATTCAGGAGTATTGTCCAGTGTTTGTCCAGGATCATCCTGATCCTGTTATGTGCATTACTGTAAGTGGTTATGAAATTATGTCCGAATTTTTTACTAGTATTTTTCCGAATGGGGACAAGGCATTCAGATTGAGTGAGAAACTGTGCTTTAGATACTGCTGCTTGAATAATCCGTTTAGGATAGTTTTTTTCCTGGAACCGTTGGGTTAGAATTTTACTCTGGATTTTAAAGTTCTTCGTACAGTTTCGCCGGATACGTTTGAATTGCCCGAATGGTACATTATCCTTCCATTTTCTGTAATGGGAGCTACGGTAATCAAGTAGACTGTTGCAGTCTACCTTTTTGAAGAAAGTTTTTGTACTGATGCCCTCAAGGCTACCATTGAGTTCTAAATCCAGTAAATCAATTGTGTTCGTTTTAGGTTGGCCACTAAGGGTGATTCCCCAGTTGTTATTATTGAGATAGTTTGTGAACTCACAGAAGGAATGTTCCGAACCTTCCCATATGAAAAGGAGGTCGTCAATGTATCTTTTGTAGAACACAATACTAGCAGACCAAGGGTGTTTATTCTGAATGTAGGTTTCCTCAAATCGTCCCATAAAAATGTTGGCGTAGCTGGGAGCGAAACGGGTCCCCATAGCAGTACCACGTTTCTGCAAATAGAGTTTTGACTCAAAGGTGAACACATTATGTTCAAGAATGAACTGAATACTATCTATGATAAAAGTTTTTTGTTCGGTTGGCATTGTGGGATCCAGAGATAATGTTCTAGATATCATGTCAAGGCCTTTAGAATGTGGTATATTACTATAGAGTGCGGACACATCTAGGGTTGCCCAAATGTAGTTAGGTTTCCATTGTATAGTTAAAAGTTCAGTAATAAGATGTGTAGAATCTTTCAAATAAGATGGAAACCTGATAACATATTTTTGTAATTGTAAATCTATATATTGGGAAAGATTTCTAGTTAGTGCTTTGACTCCAGAGATAATAGGTCTTCCAGGTGGATTCTTTAGATTTTTGTGAATCTTGGGTAATTGATAAAATTGGGAGGTCGAGAAATCATTGATAAGTAGAAATCCTTTCTCCTTATCAGTCAGGACCCCGTTAGTATGGGCATTGATGATGAGTTCTCGGTATTTAATGTAGTGTGCATCGGAGGGATCACTATGCAAGATCTGATAATAATTGGGGTCTGATAAAATCTGGTGGGCTTCCTTGATGTAATCTACTCTATCTTGTAAGACCACACCTCCGCCTTTATCAGCATTTCTGATGACAATAGATTTATTTTCAATCAGAGATTTAATAGCCGATTTCTCAGATGGACGAAGATTAGATCTAGTTTTCACGTCTTGATGTTTATGTAACTTCCTGAAATCATTGGCCACTAAAGAATAAAATGTCTCAATGAAGTGGCCCTTATGTTGGACTGGGTAAAAATTAGATCTTGGTTTTAATGTAGTAGTATGGGGGGGTGGGGTTTAACACTGGGGTAGTGCTGGACTCGGAGGGGGGTCTCAGAATGAGTAGTTATAGATTGATTTCTGGTACTCAAGGCAAAATGGCGAGTTAATGTTAATTTCCTAATAAATGTGTGAAGATCAATGAAAAGATCAAGATCGTCTGGTTTTTGGTCAGGGCAAAAAGAAAGGCCCTTAGATAATATACTGGTTTCATCTGTGGTTAAGGAATGACTGGAGAGGTTAAAAATGTTATTGGTAAATTTTTGTTTCGTTTGGCCTCCGGACTTGGATGTGTTAGTTCTATGTTTCTTGCCTCCTCTACAACCCCTGGATCTTTTGGTACGATTTCCTGGATGGGAGAATGTTTTAATTTTCGTTTGAGACTCACTGGACTGTAATAGTCTGAATTTTTGTTGTATGTTAGGTTCTCCTTTGTATGGAACGAGTGCAGAGGTGTAAGCTTTGGGGGGAGCCCTAAAAAAGACTCGGAAGTATTAAAAAGAGAAGGTTTACTGGTATTGATGGTATCAATGGTATCAATGTTATCAGGTATTGCAAGGATAATGTACCATTCGGGCAATTCAAACGTATCCGGCGAAACTGTACGAAGGACAGAGTAAAATTCTAACCCAACGGTTCCAGGAAAAAAACTATCCTAAACGGATTATTCAAACAGCAGAATCTAAAGCACAGTTTCTCACTCAATCTGAATGCCTTGTCCCCATTCGGAAAAATACTAGTAAAAAATTCGGACATAATTTCATAACCACTTACAGTAATGCACATAACAGGATCAGGATGATCCTGGACAAACACTGGACAATACTCCTGAATGATCCTCTACTTAATAAGAATATCCCCCATAAGCTATCAATCACTTTTAGAAGAGCAAAAACCCTGAAAAATTTATTGGCCCCTAGCAAACTGAGGTCTCTTACTAAACCTGTAAACCGGAATATGTCATATCCACAACCAAATGGTGTTTATAAATGCGAACACAAAAAATGTAAATGTTGTCACACAATTAACCATTCAGCCAAAACCATTACGAGCTTTTCAACAGGCGATATTTTTCAGATCAATCATTTCCTGAACTGTTCATCCTCCTTTGTCATCTATTTCCTGGAGTGCCCTTGTGGCCTCCAGTATGTAGGAAGGACCATCAGACCATCAGAGAGGCTAAATAAGCACAGATCTAATGTAACTAATGGCTACCTCAAACACAGTGTATCAAAGCATGCCTTGGTGTCGCATAAATCTTGTTTCGATGCATTCAAAATCACACCAATAGACCACATTCCTACCCATACCAACAACAGATTTGAAAAGCTCAAGAGAAAGGAAATGTATTGGATTTTTAAATTTAACTCTCTAACACCAGCTGGGCTTAATGAAGCACTTGAGTCTGTATATGACTAGGTATTCTAAGGCATGTGTATATATTTGCATATCCACACATCGCCGGCATTATCTTCTCCCCTCCAGTACATTCGTTTCAATCCATATGCATATGTATTGTCATCATTTTTGTTCTATGCCTATCACATATAATTATTATGTATATATTTGTATATAGTGAAATATATTTCTTAGCCATAATCATATGTTTATTACCCATTTTCATTTTTCATTTATCCATGTATTATGATTCATTCTCTAGCCCCAGTCATATTAGCATGATGTCCGCCTTCTCATTACTCATTAACATTATTTCTTCTTTTTAGTGCTATATTTCATAACAACCATAGTTCAGATCAGTCCTGCGCCCTACACAGAAACATATGACTCAGAGCGGGAGATTGCTACACACATGCACAGTAGCGATCTCCAGACGCGAATGAAACCTTTAGTATTACCAATTGATGATTTTTTTTTTTTTTTTTTTCTCAATTTAAACTTTATCTTTAAATCAAATTTTTTTTTTTTTCTCTCAATTTAAACTTTACCCACAAGTTTGAACCCCTCCCCCTAGGGGTGGTCCCATTTCACCATACCTATATAAGCCTTTCTGAAAGTGGTCTCCACTTTTACTTCTCATTCACTTCAGATCTCACAGCCTACCTCCTCAGGCTGGTAAGTACCAAAAAACATTGGTTTATACCTTTTTATGTATAGTTTTTACTCTTATGTGCATTTTGATTTTATATTGCATTTATTAGCCTTTTAGCTTTACTTATTTATTTATTTTTTTGAGTACATTCATTACCACTTTTTATTTATTCATTTATTTATTTAATTATTTATCTATCCATGATAATACTATCTGGTGGAATACTTTTCTTTTAACCCATAGAATGGTATCATTAATTTCACTGGTTCTAAATTCCAGTTACTGACTCTTTACATGTGTATTCTTTTATTGTTTTTATGTTTAGTCTCTTGTACACTTGATAAAGGGGATCTGATTTCCCGAAACGCGTTGTGTTATTTGAGTATAATAAAGCATCTTTGGTGAAGCGCGGTCCCCACACCTCATTTTTTGGGAGATTCTCCTACCAATCCATTACCTGTATACCGTCTGGATCCAGGAGATTCTGATGCCTAGAGGTTCCGCAGCTCACATATACCAAAACATACTCTGGATCCATCCACTGTATTAGTTGTGGGCCAGCACAACTTGAAAAGGTGAGAACCCACCTATACAAACATCCATAATATCTAACTATCCTGGTTGTGAGATCACCAATTGAAAGGGTACTGTTTTCCATCAGACCCAGCCAGTTGAACACTCACTATAATACAGACCAGTGCTTTTGTGTTACTTAGTGGCTTTCCACCATACTTTCAGTGGATGATCCTTGTTGTTTCTCCAATCATTTGACTACCTCCTGTTCTCAACACAATTATCTATGTACAACCTATTTTTCAAGCAATATTACGCTATGTGCCGCTCGGCGTTGTTTTTATTTTTTTTTATTTTTTTTTTTTTTAAAGAGATAGACTCCCTTTAATGTATTTGGGTACTATGATTATCTGTCTGATAAGCAGATCATTTCAGATTTTGAAAATTGCGAGTTTTTTTTCCAAATTTCCATCAAATTACCAAATTTTTTATAAATAAATACAAAATTATTGATCAATGTTTGTCACGAAAAAACTGGTCTCAAAATCACTTGTGTAAGTTAAAGCGTTTCAAAGTTATTGCCATATAAAGTGACACATGTCAGTTTTGAAAAATGAGGCCTTGTCATTAGCACACTTTTGGGCTGGGTCATTAAGGGGTTAATTGGCCAATATATTCTAACACTATACACATACAGTACAGACCAAACGTTTGGACACACCTTCTCATTCCAAGAGTTTTCTGTATTTTCATGACTATAAAAATTGTAGATTCACACTGAAGGCATCAAAACTATGAATTAACACATGTGGAATTATATACTTAACAAAAAAGTGTGAAACAACTGAAAATATGTCTTATATTCTAGGTTCTTCACAGTAGCCACCTTTTGCTTTGATTACTGCTTTGCACAGGGGCACTCCCCCCTCTTGGCATTCTCTTGATGAGCTTCAAGAGGTAGTCACCTGAAATGGTCTTCACTTCACAGGTGTGCCCTGTCAGGTTTAATAAGTGGGATTTCTTGCCTTATAAATGGGGTTGGGACCATCAGTTGTGTTGTTCAGAAGTCAGGTGGATACACAGCTGATAGTCCTACTGAATGGAGTGTTAGAATTTGTATTATGGCAAGAAAAAAGCAGCTAAGTAAAGAAAAACGAGTGGCCATCATTACTTTAAGAAATGAAGGTCAGTCAGTCCGAAAAATTGGGAAAACTTTGAAAGTGTCCCCAAGTGCAGTGGCCAAAACCATCAAGCGCTACAAAGAAACTGGCTCACATGAGGACCTCCCCAGGAAAGGAAGACCAAGAGTCACCTCTGCTGCAGAGGATAAGTTCATCCGAGTCACCAGCCTCAGAAATCGCAGGTTAACAGCTGCTCAGATTAGAGACCAGGTCAATGCCACACAGAGTTCTATCAGCAGACACATCTCTACAACAACTGTTAAGAGGAGACTGTGTGCAGCAGGCCTTCATGGTAAAATAGCTGCTAGGAAACCACTGCTGAGGACAGGCAACAAGCAGAAGAGACTTGTTTGGGCTAAAGAACACAAGGAATGGACACTAGACCAGTGGAAATCTGTGTTTTGGTCTGATGAGTCCAAATTTGAGATCTTTGGTTCCAACCACCGTGTCTTTGTGCGACGCAGAAAAGGTGAACGAATGGACTCTACATGCCTGGTTCCCACCATGAAACATGGAGGAGGAGGTGTGATGGTGTGGGGGTGCTTTGCTGGTGACACTGTTGGGGATTTATTCAAAATTGAAGGAATACTGAACCAGCATGGTTACCACAGCATCTTGCAGCGGCATGCTATTCCATCCGGTTTGCGTTTAATTGGACCATCATTTGACCCCAAACACACCTCCAGACTGTGTAAGGGCTATTTGACCAAGAAGGAGAGTGATGGGTTGCTACGCCAGATGACCTGGCCTCCACAATCACCAGACCTGAACCCAATCGAGATGGTTTGGGGTGAGCTGGACCGCAGAGTGAAGGCAAAAGGGCCAACAAGTGCTAATCATCTCTGGGAACTCCTTCAAGACTGTTGGAAGACCATTTCAGGAGACTACCTCTTGAAGCTCATCAAGAGAATGCCAAGAGTGTGCAAAGCAGTAATCAAAGCAAAAGGTGGCTACTTTGAAGAACCTAGAATATAAGACATTTTCAGTTGTTTCACACTTTTTTGTTACGGTAAGTATATAATTCCACATGTGTTAATTCATAGTTTTGATGCCTTCAGTGTGAATCTACAATTTTTATAGTCATGAAAATACAGAAAACTCTTGGAATGAGAAGGTGTGTCCAAACTTTTGGTCTGTACTGTATATAGGGAATGGAATGCAATGGAGGCTCAGTCCGAGTTTTTTTTATAGATGAACCTTGATGTATCATTGATTGTGACACAATTAACACTGTCAGTCTCTCTTCTTGATACAATGGGGTACTCTCACTGCAAATTCCCATGGATACCATGTATGTGGGTAACCTGCCTTTTTAATTTAACATATAATTTTTGGGAATCCAATTTTTTTTTATCTAATAAAGGTTAAGTTTTATTGGAACAACCATATATTTCAAAGTATCCTTCCATTTTCCTTGTTTTCCCTTTTTATATATAGCTTTCTCTTGGTGAAATACATCAGGGTCACAATATGTTCTTTTGATAAATTTAACCTCACCACAGCCAGTTCGTGTCTTTATGGAGTGATAATTTTTTACATTTTATTTTTAGCTGCTCTTCCGAGAGTCATCTTTTTTTTTTTTTTTTGCGGGGACAACTTGTGGAACTTGTTTTTTTTCATTGGCATCATTTTGGAGTTCATATAATTTAGTTAAAAATTTCATTACCTCTTTCTGGGAGGGAATGGAAAAAAAAAAACAGCAATTCTGCAAAAAAACTTATTTAAAGAGTTTTTGTGAAACAGCTAGTTAAGTCACCATCTAGAAGTGATAGCATTCTTGATTTATTCTTTACAAGTGGTTATCTGGTCTCTAAGGTTACAGTGGTAAAACACTGAGGTGTAACTAGAAGTGCCTAATATCTCTACCACTTATAATGTTCTATGTATAATACTGGTGCCTTATTATGTTGTAGGGACTTTGTTGACTTTGGGCCCCCTTGTATACTGTGATCTCTGCACCCCCCCCCCCCCCATAGCTACCCCCATGGAAGAACATTTTGGGTTCCAGTGGCCACCAGTGTTTGTGGTTTAATGTGAAAATGGACTAAGAACAAAGCTATTAGACTTTAGAAGGCCTAATTTCGATTGGGGGAGGCTTTAGAAAAGGGAATTAAAAGGGGTGTAATAAAACAGCAGGAGTGTATGCTTAGTGGACACTATTAAAACTGCTAGGTATATTAGTGATAGAAAAACGAAAAACTGTGAGATTAGAAAGATTAAAAATGGGGAAAATAACTATGTTGATAAGGATAAGGCTGTCACTGACCATTTCATGAGTTACCTTTGTGCAGTATTTTCAGAAGGCAGCTTTCAAAATCGTAACTTATATGGGCATGACATTACTGATAGTTGTATGGTCCCGTCAGTGCCCCCACGTGTAATATAAGGAGTTCTGCATTGCCCCTACATATAAAATAATGGTCACCATGGTGCTATACATGCAATATAATGGCCCCCTACATTTCCCCACATTGAATATAATGGCCCCCAAACTACCCTCACATGTAATATAAAGGCCCCAACAGTGTCCCCGCATATAATCTAATGACCTCTGCAGTGTCCCTACAACCAGTATAATGGTCACGAAATGCCCCCACACCCAGTGATGTTTAAAGAGAAAGTGGAGAGCTGCATTCATTACTCACCCCTCTGCTCCATGCTTCCTCTCCACCTACAGGTCTGCTGTGATGTAAGCACTTGGCACCCGGATGAGAGAGCAAGTGGGGAGCAGAGCGATAATTAATGAATGCAGCTCACCACTCACTCCCCTGGGCACAGGTAACTTCAATGAGCACCTCCATTAGTACAGATGTAATCACTCATTGCATTTCTACAGTAAGAATGGTGTCCGCGGCCATGCATGGGGTCCATCCTGGCTGCAGGTGGAGGGAGTTTGGCTTGATAGTAGTTTTCAGCCACAGCGCATACCATCTGGCATTGCAGCACTGCAGTGGTTGAAGTTGGTTAGGTAATTTGGATTTTTATAGCTTTAATGCAATACTTTATTTTTATTACGTATTTTAAAGTTTATGTAACATGACAAAGACCATTGTATAATAAATTGTTTAAAATGAGTTACTGTAATTTGTAACAGGAAAACCACTGCAGAAGAATAAAGATTCTTGGAGATTGTTATTACTGTGTTTCTGGACTAACACAGCCAAAAACTGACCATGCACATTGCTGTGTTGAAATGGGATTGGATATGATTGACACCATTACGTAAGTACAATCAGTAAAACATTTACTGTACATCCAGAGTCAATTTATTAATGCATTAAATTTGTTTTTAAATTTTGCTGGTTTCGAATGGAAACTGACAATTCACCTGTTAATAGTTTAGTTTGGTTGAGCTTGTATCTAGACACCTCATGGAGAGTATGTTTTCTGTACATCAGATTACTGAACAGTGTCTGTCTTGGTGTAAAGATTGCACTCACAAAAAAAAAAAAAAAAAAAAAAAAAAAAAAAAAAATAAAAAAAAAAAAAAAAAAAAAAAAAAAATAATTTTAAATTATAAAAAAAAAAAAAAAAAAAAATAAAAAAAAAAAAAAAAAAAAAAAAAAAAAAAAAAAAAAAAAAAATTTTAATTTTTAAAAAAAAAAAATAAAAAAAAAAGAAGATGGTGGGGGGGGGGGTTTCTGATAATATAAAAAATATATTTTTTTTTTTTTTATAAAACCACCAATATATGCGGGGGGAATTTTTTTTTTTTTTTTTTAGGATGGGGGGGGGAAAATAAAAGGAGGTTCCCCCCCCCCCCCCTAAAAAAAGTCAAATGAAAAAGTTTGGGCACCCCTATTAATCTTAATCATTTTTAGTTCTAAATATTTGGGTGTTTGCAACAACCATTTCAATTTGATATATCTAATAAATGATGGACACAGTAATATTTCAGGATTGAAATAAGGTTTATTGTACTAACAGAAAATGTGCAATATGCATTAAACCAAAATTTGACCGGTGCAAAAGTATGGGCACCTCAACAGAAAAGTGACATTAATATTTAGTAGATCCTCCTTTTGCAAAAATAACAGCCTCTAGTCGCTTCCTGTAGCTTTTAATCAGTTCCTGGATCCTGAATGAAGGTATTTTTGACCATTCCTCTTTACAAAACAATTCCAGTTCAGTTAAGTTTGATGGTCGCCGAGCATGGACAGCCCGCTTCAAATTATCCCACAGATGTTCAATGATATTCAGGTCTGGGGACTGGGATGGCCATTCCAGAACATTGTAATTGTTCCTCTGCATGAATGCCTGAGTAGATTTGGAGCTGTGTTTTGGATCATTGTCTTGCTGAAATATCCATCCCCGGCATAACTTCAAATTCGTCACTGATTCTTGTACATTATTCTCAAGAATCTGCTGATACTGAGTTGAATCCATTCGACCCTCAACTTTAACAAGATTCCCGGTGCCGGCATTGGCCACACAACCCCAAAGCATGATGGAACCTCCACCAAATTTTACAGTGGGTAGCAAGTGTTTTTCTTGGAATGCTGTGTTTTTTTGACGCCATGCATAACGCCTTTTTGTATGACCAAACAACTCAATCTTTGTTTCATCAGTCCACAGGACCTTCTTCCAAAATGAAGCTGGCTTGTCCAAATGTGCTTTTGCATACCTCAGGCGACTCTGTTTGTGGCGTGCTTTCAGAAACTGCTTCTTTCGCATCACTCTCCCATACAGCTTCTCCTTGTGCAAAGTGTGCTGTATTGTTGACCGATGCACAGTGACACCATCTGCAGCAAGATGATACTGCAGCTCTTTGGAGGTGGTCTGTGGATTGTCCTTGACTGTTCTCACCATTCTTCTTCTCTGCCTTTCTGATATTTTTCTTGGCCTGCCACTTCTGGGCTTAACAAGAACTGTCCCTGTGGTCTTCCATTTCCTTACTATGTTCCTCACAGTGGAAACTGACAGGTTAAATCTCTGAGACAACTTTTTGTATCCTTCCCCTGAACAACGATGTTGAACAATCTTTGTTTTCAGATCATTTGAGAGTTGTTTTGAGGAGCCCATGATGTCACTCTTCAGAGGAGATTCAAATAGGAGAACAACTTGCAATTGGCCACCTTAAATACCTTTTCTCATGATTGGATACACCTGGCTATGAAGTTCAAAGCTCAGTGAGGTTACAAAACCAATTTTGTGCTTCAGTAACTCAGTAAAAAGTAGTTAGGAGTATTCAAATCAATAAAATGATAAGGGTACCCAAATTTTTGCACCGGTCAAATTTTGGTTTAATGCATATTGCACGTTTTCTGTTAGTACAATAAACCTCATTTCAATCCTGAAATATTACTGTGTCCATCAGTTATTAGATATATCAAATTGAAATGGCTGTTGCAAACACCCAAATATTTAGAACTAAAAATGATTAAGATTAATAGGGGTGCCCAAACTTTTTCATATGACTGTATCTGTAAAATAGTAAGCAACAGCTTAGAAAAACCCAAGAGAAAATTAATATAGGACATCCAAGGACACTAGCTGCATTATGTCCTGTATTTTCAGTTCAAAGATCCATGACACAGAAAAAAAGAACTCTGAGCACTAGTAAAGAACTCTGTTTACTGTCTATGACTAATATCCCGTCAGCAATAACACAAGCAGCTTGGCACAAGTACAGTGGCTTGCAAAATATTCATACCCCTTGAAATTTTTCAAATTTTGTCACCTTACAATCACAAACTTAAATGTATTTTATTGAGATTTTAATTGCTAGACCAACACAAGGTAGCACATAATTGTGAAGTGGAACGAAAATGATACATGGTTTTCAAAATTTTAATCAAATAAAAATCTGAAAAGCATGACGTGCAAAACTATTCAGCCCCTCTATATTAATACTTTGTAGAGCCACCTTTCACTGCAATTACAGCTGCAAGTCTTTTGGGGTATGTCTGTACCAACTTTGCACATTTACAGACTGAGATTTTTGCCCATTCTTTGCAAAATAGTTCAAGCTCAGCCACATTGGATAGAGAGCATCTGTGAACAGCAATTTTCATGTCTTGCCACAGATGCTCAATGTGAATAAGGTCTGGACTTTGACTGGGCCATTCTAACACATGCATATTCTTTGATCTAAACCATTCCATTCTTGCTGTATGTTTAGGGTCATTGTCTTGCTGGACGGTGAATCTCCTTCCCAGTCTCAAGTCTTTTGCAGCCTCCAACAGGTTTTCTTCCCGGATTGCCCTGTATTTAGCTCCATCCATCTTCCCATCAACTCTGACCAGCTTCCCTGTCCCTGCTGAATAGTGTGTTTGTTCAGGGTGATGAACAGTGTTACTTTTCCACCACACTTAGCGCTTTGCATTTAGGCCAAAAAGTTCAACTTTGGGCTCATCTGACCAGACCACCTTTTTCCACATGTTTACTGTGTCCCCTATATGGCTTGTGGCAAACGGAACTTCTTATGTCTTTCTTTCAACAATGGTTTTCTTCTTGCCACTCTTCCATAAAGGCCAGATTTGTGGAGTGCACAACTTATAGTTGTTCTGTGGACAGATTCTCCCACCTGAGCTGTGGATTTCTGCTGCTCCTCCAGAGTGACCATGGGCCTCTTGGCTGCTTCTATGACCAGTGCTCTCCTTGCTCGATCTGTCAGTTTAGGTGGACAGGTTTGCAGTTGTAGAATACGTTTTCCAGTTTTGGGTGATGGATTGAACAGTGCTCCTTGGGATGCTCAAAGATTGGGATATGTTTTTATAACCTAACCCTGATTTAAGCTTTTCCACAACTTTATCTCTGACCTGTCTGGTGAGTTCCTTGGTCTTCATGATGCTGTTTGTTCACTAGTGTTCTCTAACAAACCACTGAGGCCTTCACAGAACAGGTGTATTTATACTTAGAATAAATTTCACACAGCTGGACTCTATTAACTAATTAAGTGTCTTCTGAAGGCAATTGATTGCACTGGATTTTATTCAGGTGTGTCAGAGTACAGGGGGCGGAATACTTTTGCACGTCACACTTTTCAGATTTTTATTTGATTCAAATTTTGAAACCCATGTATCATTTTCATTCCACTTCACTATTATGTGCTACTCTGTGTTGGTCTGTCACTTAAAATCCCAATAAAATACATTTAAGTTTGTGGTTGTAAGGTGACAAAATTTGGAAAAGTTCAAGAGGTATGAATACTTTTCCAAGCCACTGTATATAGAAGTAGTAAACCCACCTTACATTGTAGAAGTTCCAAAATCCTTTCAGTGCCTATAGTGTACAGGCAGGGAAAGCAATTTGCATACATGAAGAGACTGTGAGGAAAAAAGCTAATCTCTGCATTCACTGTGAAAAGAGAGAACATGCTCTCCTCCTCCACTCACTGTGCTCCCGTCTTAAAGGGGTTTTCCCATCTCCCTTTCTAACTAGTTTGCCTGCTGTCTCTTCTCACTTCCTATATTCTTCAACAAGTTAGGTGAGGGGTTTTGACTTCTTGATGAAAATGATACTGTGAAGTACTTCACTAGATATAGACTTTGTCTTTACCATGAGAGATTATTTATTATGATTACTTGAAATCTAAATATGCACAGTAAATGTATATTACATTACACAGGTTTGTATAGAACACTTACCATACTCTGTTCTTGCAGTAAACTCAGTGTTATCTTTGTGTTTAGATTACACACTCTCTGAGCTTTTATCAGCAAACTGCAATTAGCTAAACAGATTGTCCTGACCTAACAGCTGTACATAACAGCGAGAGAACTCAGCCCCTCCCCCCAGAGAACAGTGACTCATCCATCCGACCTGATATAACAGGATAGGATGGGAACCAAGGAAACGCTGTGTAAACAATGGGAAGAATAATACAATATTGCTTTAGCAATGACGTTTCTTTTGTCTGCTATGTATTTAGGAAAACTCTTGAATTTACATAAGCTAGCATGCAGATAGGATTCTTAAGATGGGAATACCCCTTTAAGCCTGAGGGTGTCTATGGTTGAACCTTCCCTAGTAACAGAGTGAACAAGCAATTCATGCATTAGTTGTCCAGAATTGCATGCTTTATTGTATCATACTTGTGCCTGTTCTATGTCGTTTGTATTCGCCGTGGGACCCGAACAACGGAGAGCCCACCCGCTAAAACAGCGGATACCTTTGGTTTATACTGATTTTCAGTGGAATCTGCGACAGAGTCTCTTACGGAGACTCCGAAGCAGGTGTGAACGAAGCCTAAGTTATCTGAAATGTGGGAAATTTACCATACACTTTATGCCAGTTTCTGTCGTAAAATGTATGATAAAAGTCACAACATTTGGCACGCAGCCATATTTGCATCAAAAATTGCAACTTCGTAATACACTCATGGCACTTTTAAAAAAGGTGGGTGAGTTTAGAAGGGAGAGTACAGCACATAGAGACTAAGATGGGAGACTTTTCAACTTGCCATAATAATGTAATTGATGCTCACAATGATTTAGCGGATGATTTTTGGAAACTAAAGCCGAAAATGGCGGGCTTGGAAGGCTGTTCCTGTTGGAACAATATCAATATTTTACACTGAACGTGGCCTGAATGATACTGGGACATACAACTATACACAGACCTTTCTGCTACCACTTTGCGTCTCAGACGAGAGCTGGCGCCTTTCACAATGTCATTACACAGGCAAATATTCTTTACACTTTCCATCCTTATTAGAATCGGTTTTGGTGCAGGGCTGAAGCTTTTTGAAATTTGGTGCAATGCTTTGCCACCCGTTCTCCAGGCTCTTTTTGAACTGTTACCACATATGTAATACAGTCCTACTGTATTATTCTTCTGAATTGTAAGTTCATTCAGTGTTTAAAACCGTAATATCTGTTCTGATTTTGTTTAGGGTGACAATTTCTATATTCTTGATCTGTTTGAGAACTATCACAATGACACGTACAGCTACTCTTCATGTCCAAAAAGGTGACTAAATTTACATCCCTCATAAAGATGCCTATAGACATAAACATCACCAGTCATTCTCCATGCACACCACGTAAAGAAAAAGAGGGTAGTATTTATAGCTTTCAAAAATTCAGTTGCCTTTTCCCTGGTTGCCCAAAAAGCAGATACACTGGGCAGATATATCATAGTTGTATGCATTGCATTAGTGATCAAAAAAAAAAAAAAAAAAAAAATATATAAAATTTTTTCAAAAAGTTCAGTTCACCCCCTTTTCCCTAGAATATATATAAAAGTTACAAATTACAATGAAACACATACACATTAGGTATCCTTGTGTCCGAAAAACCCAGTCTACAAAGTTATACAACTATTTTTTCCCGTATGGTGATTGCCTCTGACAAAAGTGATCAAAGCAATAGGCATTCCCCAAAATATTATAACTAAAAAGTACACTTGGCCCCACAAAAAAGACATCCTTTGCATCCCTGTACACAGAAATATAAAAAAGTTACGGGTGTGAGAATATGGTGACTTTTAGAAAAAAATATTTTTGCAAAGATTTAGATTTTTGTTAAGGGGTTAAATGTAAATAAAACTATATAAATTTGGTATCCCCAGAATCATACCAAAATATAGAATACAGGGGACATGTCATTTTGGCTGCAGAGTGAATGCTGTAAAAACAAAACCCGTAAATTGCATAAATGCACTTTTTCTCCAATCCCACCCCATTCTGATTTTTTTTTACAGCTTCCCAGTACCTTGTACAGACTAATAAATAGTACCACTATGAAGAACAATTTGTCCTGCAAACATTAAGCTCTCATATGGCTCTGTGAACAGAAAAATAAAAAAATTATGGCATTTGGAAGGCGGTGGGAAGGGGTTAAAGATTATTACACATAGTTATATAATCTTCAGGACCATCCCCCCACCCCTAAATCACTCTAATCTTGTATGAAATTCTCTTGGTAAACTAAATTTGCCTAGTCTCTCACAGAAACAACTCTCCACTTTGAATGCCCCGATTGTCCTCTATGAACTTCAAAAAGTCAAGATGCTGCCTAAGGCCCAGACCGCCTTTCTAATTAATATTTTTTACAATATCAACATACCCTCGACCCATTCTTCCTAGACTTCTGCAACCATGCAATGTACCTCTCCCAAAGGAATCCCTATCAGATTGTGACCCTACCAAAGCCGAGTAAGACTCCACACTCCCTGCAAAACTTTAGGCCAATCTCATTACTAAATACAGATATTAAAATATACTCTAAATGACTAGCTCTAAGATTGGCCCCATATCTTGCCAGGATTAGTCAGCACAGAGCTGGTGGGATTTGTCAAGGGCCGTCAAGCTCAGGATAATTCCAGATGAACCTTACATCTGGTGGATGTGCTAGAGAGAAACCACATTCCCTCACTGCTGGTCGCCTTGGATGCCAAGAAGACATTTGACCACATTAACTGGTCAATCGCCTTCTCAGTACTTGATACGATGGGCTTCAAGGGGACTATATTACACACAATGCTGAACTTATACTCCTCTCCTTCAGAAAGAGTCTACATGAATGGAGTGCTATCAGGTAGCTTCAATATCAAAAAACGGTTGTAGACTGGGGTGCCCTTTGTCGCTGTTAAACTTTATATTAACGATTGAACCATTGGCACAGCATGACTCTAAGAGTAGTAATAACACAAGCGTCCCACATTATTTCTCTCTACGCTGACAATATTCTATCATTGACAAATCTAATTGAATCCCTCACCTGAGCCATAGAACTCATCAAGCACTATGATACTGTATGCTTTCTTTCTATAAAATCAACAAATATAAAACTCAAATCCTCCTGCTAAACATTCCCCCATCTACATTGACGAGTTTGAAAACAGACTTTCCATTTGATTGGAGAACGTGCTGAATTACTTGGGGACATAGATTACACGCTCATTATCTCAGATCTCACAGATAAACTTTTTACCACTTCTTTTGGATATAGCAAAGGATTTCCATATAAACACCAATCATGGCTTGGTAAGGTGGACACCTTTCAAATGCTGGCACTCCCAAAACTCATCTAGATATTTAGGACAATCCCCTTGGCCCAACCCCTATTCCTCCAAAAAGTCAATACTTTAATAAATAAATTTATATGGAGCAACAAAAAGCCAAGATTAGGAGAAAAGCACTAGTAGGTCTGTGAATTTCTAAGGCCCATGACTATTACATCTTTGCAAGCTAAGGTAGTGGTATGCAGACGGGGACAAGACTTCATCACAAATAGAATCTTACGTGATCCCTAAACATAACTTAAAAGCATGGCTGTACTACTCTCTTCTGAATGAAATTTAATATACGCTTACTTCTCTAGTTCTTAACCAAGTGGGCGCACAAAACCATGGGCAGATGTCACCAGCCACTAGATTTCAGCTTCAGACAAACAGAGTCTGCGCCATAGTTATTTAAAAAAAAATATGTGTGCCTCTAATGCCAGCGAGGAATAGATTAAGACAGGCGTAAAAAACATGCAGTATAAAAGTTAAAAAGTTATTACATTTTTCATGTAGATTGATAAATTGTAAAATGGGGTATTGGAAGAGGTGGTAAGTGGTAATTATTTCTAGATATTCTACAAACATTACATTTTTCTAGTTCAGTTGAAAAGAATTTACTCATTTAAGTCAAAGCTTTCAAATATGAAGTTTTCAGTGTGGGCGTATAAGAGAGAAAAGGTACGCTCATAGGGTAATAACGTTTGAGGTAAATGCTTATCAGTGACCCACAAAATCCTTGTGTATAGGTACTCACTTATTGTAAGATAAAATCCAGACAAAATTAATCATATAGATTCCCATGTCCATGAGGATGCTGCCTTGCCTCAGTTCCACTATGTGTGATGCCCTTCACACCAGATGGTGTGGAAATAGATGCAGTAATAGAAGAATCCTTCCAGGAAGTCTCTGGCACAAACTCCTTTAAATTTTTGTTACCCAAATAACCCTTTGTAATAAGAGGCGGATATTCCTTTTTTAGTTATAAGTAAATCCAGATTTTTTTAGCAGTAAATAACGCGTTTCGGGGTTCGCTGACTCCTTTCTCAAATAAACAAAACGGATATACAATGCAAACAGCGACATACACACATATTTTAAAACAAAATGGCGCCAAAAAAAGCCTAATGTAAACACCCCCTTTATTTTTATTTTTCCATGGACAGAGCCAAGTGAGCTGTAGTTTTCATTTCAGATTTTTTTTTCTCCTTATTTTATGTCATTCACAATACAAATAAAAAACATTGTTTTAATAGTTTGGACTTTTATGCACGCTGCAGTACCAGTTCTTTAAATTTATTATTTATTTTATTTAATTTATTTTTTTAGTAATGGAAAAGTTTTTTTTTTCTACTGTTATTTATTCTTAGAAAACACTTTCAGATTTATTTTAACCTGTTCCACAATGGAACTTGGATATAGTATAGCTTCAGTTTTACAGTATATTGTACATATTTGTAGATTTCTATTAGGTCATTGTGTATGGCAGGACCTAACAACCATTAGTACATGGCAGGATGTTGTCAGGCCCCTCTGCAACCCACCTTTCTAACCACTTAGGCTGGATTTACATGACCGAGTTTTACTCATGAAACTCAGTCTATGTGTTGGCCGAATTTACCGACCTGCACCTTATGCTGGGAGACTTCTAGCAGTATAGTTATCTGTGGTGCTAGGAGTCTGTGTCTGCCAGCGACTTACTGTCCATACTGTAATTGGTATGAGACTGTAAGTTGCTGGGAGGCAGGGACTCCTAGCATAATAGATAACAGTGAAACTCGGTCATGTAAATCTAGGGTTTTGACATCCTGATTACTGATTTATTTCAGCATCTGAGAGGTTAAACTGCAGAAATCAGAGTTTTCTTTGAGTTACAATACAGCCAGAACCAGTCATCGATGTAGTAGGCACTGATTCTGTGTCTTCTGCATTGCTGTGATTGTCCTGATTTCTTAAAGGCGGTCTCACAATAATTTTGTAATAAGTAACAGCAATATTTTACTTACCAACCCCTGATCCTGCAGGCCGATTCCACTTCAACTCTAGGAAACCACAAATTACATCAAGACTCTGACCATCATTTGTGTGTGTGTGTGTGTGTGTGTTTGTGGGTGGGGGATTTTTGAAAACAATGGGAGGCAGAATCTGGGTGCACTTCCACAAACAAGGGAACAAATTGATAAAGCATGTTCCTAGATAACATATAAGGAAACCAATACAAGTGAAGAACATAAAGTAAATACCAGAATGGACTGCGACCTCCATTTTCAACCCCTACGTAAGTTTTGCCCCTGCTTCCTCAGGGGAATGCAAGGTAGAAATATTAATTGAGATATTATTTAAAACTCCTGTGTATATGGATTGAACTTACCTGGATGAATTCTCCATTATGGACCACAACCTCTACCTGTATTGTGTGTGTTTTTGATAATATTTTAAACTTGACAACCTTGTTTGTGCTCATAATAAAAATATATTTGTATTTTGGTACATTTGCGGTTAAGTATTTGTTATTGGGGTGGTATCCATCTTGATAGGATTACATTTGCAAATTTGGGGAGATTGGTACATTTACATGCTCCTGCAATATAGGGAAGTATATCATCCATTCTAGATTACCTGAATTCTGTGGCCACTGCTACTGAATTGCCTTTCAGGAAACCTCTCACTATAAAAGGACACATTGACTGGCCTCAGCATCTGCATCTCCTCAGGAGTCCTTGCAAGAGTTATTAAAAGAAAAATGTCACAGATGTTTTGGGAATTTGTTCTCCTGTGGAGCCAAGTCACATTATGTCCATAACTGTCCTCAAGCCAGGAAACTCCAATGTCTATGGTTAGTAGTAGAATCAACCCTAGGCAGAGAAGACCTCTCTCCAAAACTGACTGTTCCTGTGGTCTTATCCTGCAGTAAAGAGTCCTTCTTGAACTCTCTTTTTGCAGGCAATTTTTTGGATTGTGGATATTCATGTTGGAGCTTTACAGACGGGGAAGATCTCCTTCTGTGTCTTGTCGGAGGCAACATACTTCTGGGGTTGCCATGGTTACACCTGCATGGCCCAATCATACACTGCACAAATCATCCATTGGGGATACCATTGTTATTACTGTCTGGAGACAGTTTGTCCACCATCTGAACCCCCAGTTCCACAACTTTACCTAGATTGTTTCCTCAATACTCAAGCTTTTCAGATATATTTACTACCCCTTCAGCCATATGACTGCCCATTGGAGCTACCCAGCAACAGCATATATCTTTTGCCAGAGACCAAGGCTATGTCCAATTACCTTAAGGAGAATCTGGAGAGAGGATTCATATGGAAGTCTTCATCACCTCCTGGCACTGGCTTCTTTGTCTAGAAAAATAAGGATCTCTTCATCCATGCGTTGATTACAGGGGATTACGTGAAATCATAGTAAAGAGAAAAGTATCCCCTGCTGTTGATATCTGAATTCTTCGATAGGAACTGTGGAACAAGAATATTTTCTAAGTTAGATCTTCATGTTGCTTACAGAATGATTTTCGTCAGAGGACACCCATGGTCACTATGAGTATTTTGTCATGTCTTTTAGTCTCTTTAGTGCACCAGTGCACCAGCAGTATTCCAGACATTTGTGAACTATATCTTCTTGGACCTGCTCCACGTCTGTGTGGTGGTATATCTGACATCTTGATTTACCCTACCTGACATCTCATTGGATGAATATTCATTTGATTTAGCATTAACTATAAAGAGAATAGACTGAAAACCATGAGAACTTTCAGTTCGAGAGATCCTCCTTGCCATTCCTTGGCCATACCGCAAGAAACTCTCCATAGTGTTCACCTGGCTTAGTCCTCTGGGTCTCTGAGCTATCCATCTCTCCAAGAGTATTAATAATGAAAGTTGTACACCACAGGCTTTTGGACTTCTAAGAACTAAAAAAGGCTTTCTCATCTGCATCTGTCCTGCATCATCTAGTAGTCACTAAGCAATTTGTGCTCAAAATGGATCCCTCTTCAATTGGTGCCAAAGCAGTACTGTTCCAGAAGCTTCATGAAGGAAAAAAAATCAGATTGTAGCTTCTTATCCAAATCGACTCCTGTTGGCCATCATTTTGGCTTTGGAGGAGTTGAGAGATTTTCTCTCTTCTCGAGAGGATATACAACCAGTCGTCCTCTGTACTGAGCGCTGATCCACATCAATCCAGATAGTCTATCTTCTTTGTCCGCTTCAATTTCCTACTCCTCTTCCAGCCTGCAGACAAGAACATAAAAGCAAGCTCTCCTGTTCTTTTGATCCCTCTGACATGCGGTAAGAACTGCAGCATTTGTTTAATCCCTCCTGAATAATTGTTAATAAAGACTTTCCTTCTAGAAAGACCTTTGGTCCTGTTACCAAGAGGAGACAACTACTTTTCTGGGGGCACAGTCCCAAGCACACAGATTACCCTGCTGCCATTAAAATCCTGGATTTAATTTCATCACTACTGTTGCCTACCCTGCCTACAGATGTACAAGAATTCATTGTTGCCTACTCTACCTGTGCGAAAGAACTGGACACCTTGACAGAATCCTGTTGGTCTCCTGCTGTGCTTGATTCTCCTTGATGGTATACCATTATGAACTTTATCATAACTTGGGTTCCGCATCTGTGCTTTGTCTGAGGTATCAGCTGCAAATTCCACCTACAGGAACTTTCATCAAATCTCTCATCAGACTATGTCTTTCATGGTTCAGACTGCTTCACATATGAAGAAAAATGTGAATCAGATGACAAGGTCCCACTGTCCTTCAAGGATATCCATAAAAAGGTACTATCTTACAAGTTTACTTTCACTGGTTCCTTCGAGGTGCTGAACAGATTAACCCAGTTCACTTCCTCCTTATTATATTCTCAATTCCTTTCATGTGTATATCCTAAGACCTCTGGTCTTTAATAATTTCTCTTGGCCTCCTCTTTGTTCTTCTGTTGGTCCTCAGAAAAATTCTAAAACATTCTGGATGTCAAGAAAATAGTGAGAAGGAGTCCAAGAAGAGGGGGTGTAAGAGGATGTGCTGCAGAGTCAGTAGCGGTCATCGCATTTCACCTCTTCTTACTGGTGACTTCCTGCTTATACTGCATGGACCTGTTGGTCACTTGGTCATGTTAAAAGCAAGCACCGCATGGTTTCCACACTCTGTGTTGTGTTACTTGGCTGTTTCCACCTGTCTCAGCCTCTGCCCGATTACCATATTGACTTGGTCCGGTCTTCCCTGACCCTTTCCTAGATTTCTGTTAAACAAAAACCCTGCGTACCCTGACTTTGGGTTGTCCAGTGCCTCTGCCTGTTCTAGTGGCTTCAATGCACCATTATCTCTTGACGCACATGTTTCAGCTGTCACTGAAAGTCTGCAGCAAAGTCCAGATCCCTGTACAGGGGTTAATGTTTGATTAACAGAGTACCATTTAGTCCATAGGAGTAGCCCTAAATCAAATCTGTCCAGTGACACAGTGGGTTCATACTTGCTGCATTACAACCAGCAGCAGATTCCAGCTGTAAGGTAATCCTGGTTGCTTAACCCCTTAAGTTCCATAATAATAACAACTTGATAATAGATTTAATTTAAACCACTCAGTAGTGGATATAAAAAATATGCAAGAAAACAATTGCCTTTTCCCTGTAACAAGAAAATAATAAAAATTAATAGATTTTTGTACCTGCAAACGGTTCTAAGAAAAAAAAAATATGTATACAATTTAATCTGCATCAGCAGAAAATATATTCTTATATACATTGCCTTGCGAAAGTATTCGGCCCCTTTGAACTTTTCAACCTTTTGCCACATTTCAGGTTTCAAACATAAGGATATAAAATTTTTATTTTTTGGTGAAGAATCAACAAGTGGGACACAGTCGTGAAGTGGAACGAAATTTATTGGATATTTTAAACTTTTGTAAAAAATAAAAAACTGAAAAGTGGGGCGTGCCAAATTATTCGGCCCCCTTAAGTTAATACTTTGTAGCGCCACCTTTTGCTGCGATTACAGCTGCAAGTCGCTTGGGGTATGTCTCTATCAGTTTTGCACAAAGAGAGACTGAAATTCTTGCCCATTCTTTTTTGGAAAACAGCTCGAGCTCAGTGAGGTTGGATGGAGAGCATTTGTGAACAGCAGTTTTCAGCTCTTTCCACAGATTCTCGATTGGATTCAGGTCTGGACTTTGACTTGGCCATTCTAACACCTGGATACGTTTATTTGTGAACCATTCCATTGTAGATTTTGCTTTATGTTTGGGATCATTGTCTTGTTGGAAGATAAATCTCCGTCCCAGTCTCAGGTCTTTTGCAGACTTCAACAGGTTTTCTTCCAGAATGGTCCTGTATTTGGCTCCATCCATCTTCCCATCAATTTTAACCATCTTCCCTGTCCCTGCTGAAGAAAAGCAGGCCCAAACCATGATGCTGCCATCACCATGTTTGACAGTGGGGATGGTGTGTTCAGGGTGATGAGCTGTGTTGCTTTTACGCCAAACATATAGTTTTGCATTGTGGCCAAAAATTTCGATTTTGGTTTCATCTGACCAGAGCACCTTCTTCCACATGTTTGGTGTGTCTCCCAGGTGGGTTGTGGCAAACTTTAAATGAGACTTTTTATGGATCTCTTTGAGAAATGGCTTTCTTCTTGCCACTCTTCCATAAATGCCAGATTTGTGCTGTGTACGACTGATTGTTGTCCTATGGGCAGACTCTCCTACCTCAGCTGTAGATCTCTGCAGTTCATCCAGAGTGATCATGGGCCTCTTGGCTGCATCTCTGATCAGTCTTCTCCTTGTTTGAGATGAAAGATTAGAGAGACGGCCGGGTCTTGGTAGATTTGCAGTGGTCTGATACTCCTTCCATTTCAATATGATCGCTTGCACAGTGCTCCTTGGGATGTTTAAAGTTTGGGAAATCTTTTTGTATCCAAATCCGGCTTTAAACTTCTCCACAACAGTATCACGGACCTGCCTGGTTTGATTACACACAGGTGGATTATATTTATCATCATCAGTCATTTAGGACAACATTGGATCATTCAGAGATCCTCACTGAACTTCTGGAGTGAATTTGGTGCACTGAAAGTAAAGGGGCCGAATAATATTGCACGCCCCACTTTTCAGTTTTTTTATTTTTTACAAAAGTTTAAAGTAACCAATAAATTTCGTTCCACTTCACAATTGTGTCCCACTTGTTGTTGATTCTTCACCAAAAAATTAAAATTTTATATCTTTATGTTTGAAGCCTGAAATGTGGCAAAAGGTTGAAAGTTCAAGAGGGACGAATACTTTCGCAAGACACTGTATTTAACCATTATTTTTTTTTTCTGCCGGAGTCAGTGGATCAATGCCTATTAAATGATTAAAGGTTCAAGTTAAATCATATTTTTATTACAATAAACTTTACCTTAACTTACATTTATATTAAATTTACATTTTAAATAATTTTTGTTGATGTTATTTTTAATTCTCCATGTTATTTATCTTTATTTAAAAAAACAAACCCCCCCCAAAAAAACTCTACAAATCTTGCAACTACAGCTCCTGCCACTAATCCTAATATAGTTTGTAACTTCTTGTCTCCTGGAGATGGTCCATGGGCAATAGACACAGTAGTCTGGAGCAGACCCTATTGACTTCTATGAGGGAGGAGTAGATAAGGTATGAAATCACCTATTGTGACTGGTGGATTCTGTGTCTTATCTACAAATACATTATAGCGGTGATCATCAATGTGCTAAGAAGTGAGGTGCTGCTGCAAATAATTCTATAGAAAACAGGAAGTCTCAGCAGTCTGAACTGCAGGATTTTTAGGATTTTTTTTTCTTTAAATATTGTGAGAGTGTGAACCTAGAGGGCGCTAGTGAGCGACCCAGGGCCAGGCTTGAAAAGGTCCTCAGCAACACCCATGGGTGGGGCTCAACTTCAGACGGAGTGTGTGCAGCAAGAGAGACTGCTGTGGAGAGACCTGCAGGGAGCAGGTGTACGGTGGAACCAGTCAGTGACAGACAGGCGGGCTGTCCCAGGAGGACTGGGTTTCCAAAGAGGACTTTGCTTGAGCTGACTGTGAGTCAGGCTGCTTCTTGCCCCAGAAGCTAGGGCTCAAGCAGTGAGGTAGTGCCCTAAGTGTGGCCCATGCTGTTTGTTATTTTGTTTCTGTTCCATTTTTAAGCTGAATAAAAGCCATTTACTTTGGATTAGCACTGTTTGAATGCTGCTTCTCTGGCACCCAGTACCACCAACACCGCTGTCGAGTCCAGGAGGCTGCCGCCTTTGAGGCTAAATCCCCCCAAATTGCCACAATATATATGATAAAGATTTTGAAAACCCTCACCAAAAATGCTTTAAAGATATGTTTAACATACAGTTTGATTACATAAATAGATAATTTTCTGGCAACTCTATTCCCTTTAACTAAACTACTTTCTACTAAATTTGTCTGCTTCTTTACAGAAATTTGGCATGGTCTCAGGGCTTAAGATCAATTTCAACATAAAAGAGGCATTACATTTAATTTCCCATTTCAGTGCCCCTACATGACATCCCATGTTTGGGTTCAACTAAATGTATACCACACCTTCCTATATAATTTAAATTGTACCCCACTATATAAAAACCCTACTGAAGAACTTAACATTTGGCATTAATCCTCTCGTTTTTAGTTAGGCTGCATAATTTCAATGAAAATGGTAACTCTACCTAGAACCTTATACAGTCATATGAAAAAGTTTGGGCACCCCTATTAATCTTAATCATTTTTAGTTCTAAATATTTGGGTGTTTGCAACAGCCATTTCAATTTGATATATCTAATAACTGATGGACACAGTAATATTTCAGGATTGAAATGAGGTTTATTGTACTAACAGAAAATGTGCAATATGCATTAAACCAAAATTTGACCGGTGCAAAAATTTGGGTACCCTTATCCTTTTATTGATCTGAATACTCCTAACTACTTTTTACTGACTTACTGAAGCACAAAATTGGTTTTGTAACCTCACTGAGCTTTGAACTTCATAGCCCGGTGTATCCAATCATGAGAAAAGGTATTTAAGGTGGCCAATTGCAAGTTGTTCTCCTATTTGAATCTCCTCTGAAGAGTGGCATCATGGGCTCCTCAAAACAACTCTCAAATGATCTGAAAACAAAGATTGTTCAACATAGTTGTTCAGGGGAAGGATACAAAAAGTTGTCTCAGAGATTTAACCTGTCAGTTTCCACTGTGAGGAACATAGTAAGGAAATGGAAGACCACAGGGACAGTTCTTGTTAAGCCCAGAAGTGGCAGGCCAAGAAAAATATCAGAAAGGCAGAGAAGAAGAATGGTGAGAACAGTCAAGGACAATCCACAGACCACCTCCAAAGAGCTGCAGCATCATCTTGCTGCAGATGGTGTCACTGTGCATCGGTCAACAATACAGCACACTTTGCACAAGGAGAAGCTGTATGGGAGAGTGATGCGAAAGAAGCCATTTCTGAAAGCACACCACAAACAGAGTCGCCTGAGGTATGCAAAAGCACATTTGGACAAGCCAGCTTCATTTTGGAAGAAGGTCCTGTGGACTGATGAAACAAAGATTGAGTTGTTTGGTCATACAAAAAGGCGTTATGCATGGCGTCAAAAAAACACAGCATTCCAAGAAAAACACTTGCTACCCACTGTAAAATTTGGTGGAGGTTCCATCATGCTTTGGGGCTGTGTGGCCAATTCCGGCACCGGGAATCTTGTTAAAGTTGAGGGTTGCATGGATTCAACTCAGTATCAGCAGATTCTTGAGAATAATGTACAAGAATCAGTGACGAATTTGAAGTTACGCCGGGGATGGATATTTCAGCAAGACAATGATCCAAAACACAGCTCCAAATCTACTCAGGCATTCATGCAGAGGAACAATTACAATGTTCTGGAATGGCCATCCCAGTCCCCAGACCTGAATATCATTGAACATCTGTGGGATAATTTGAAGTGGGCTGTCCATGCTCGGCGACCATCAAACTTAACTGAACTGGAATTGTTTTGTAAAGAGGAATGGTCAAAAATACCTTCATCCAGGATCCAGGAACTGATTAAAAGCTACAGGAAGCGACTAGAGGCTGTTATTTTTGCAAAAGGAGGATCTACTAAATATTAATGTCACTTTTCTGTTGAGGTGCCCATACTTTTGCACCGGTCAAATTTTGGTTTAATGCATATTGCACATTTTCTGTTAGTACAATAAACCTCATTTCAATCCTGAAATATTACTGTGTCCATCAGTTATTAGATATATCAAATTGAAATGGCTGTTGCAAACACCCAAATATTTAGAACTAAAAATGATTAAGATTAATAGGGGTGCCCAAACTTTTTCATATGACTGTATCTTTTTTGCAGTCTGTCCATACCCATTTACAGAAAGATTAGACTTCTTTCAAAAGAGGATTGAGACATTTGTTTAAATTATAGACTGAATATTTCTAAAAGTAATCACACTACCATAAGAGCCTTGGAAGATTGTCACCTCATCTATACAAATATTATAAAACTGTCAAAATAAATCATCTTGGAGTAAATTTTGGAATGGATGCACCTGCTTGGGTTGACTTTGAAAACTTGTAAGCCAGTCATACTCCCCAACAGCCCTGGTGTGTGGTATAAGGATCTTCTTCCTTTGAGTATCTGGGGTCATTCACAAGATTCAAGATAAAACTCTTCTTTGGCACAGATCTGGTGTGTTGTTTTAATACCACAACTAATTAATACACTCCTCTTTACTTACGTGGGCTGTATTGATGGCCTCTCACTTTGTAGTAGTCTGGCATTAAGAATTGCTTCTGTTCACGTTTAAAGGTTATCCCATGAATTGGGTAAATACTAGTGATGCAAAAAATTCTGCTCTGCGGTGTAATTTTCACCCATTTTAACATCTTTTTCACCACTACAGCTATGGTCCTTTCATTTTCTGTGTACCATGTGGCTAAAAAGCTGCATTTTTCAAGAATGCATTGCAGTCAGATCTTGCTAGCCCTGCCCCCAACTAGTGTATGCTATTTTCACTGCTCTAGTACATGATCAGGATAGAGCAGAGAAAGGTGAAAGTGAAATCAAACAGCACTTAGGAGGGACAAGAAACAGAGGGGTGTACAAAGTATGGTAACCATCTCACAGGCTTCATATCTCACCATCCACTACAGCTTCAAATGTAATACTATTATCATTTTATAGACAATCATCTTGGCTATATCATAGATAAATTTGACTTGCAACTATTTAGCATATGATTAGTTATGCAGATTCTTGTCATGTAACTGCATTATTACTGTTTTGCTCCTGGTGGTGGAAAAATATTGTTCTTCGTGTATACTACACACTCCAACATGTTCTCACATTCCCTAATAGCTCAGTGTGTTATTAGGTTAATTCCCAAGCAAAAGGTCACTGGATCAAATTGTGAGTAAGCCATGAAGAATATTTCCCAAGAAGAGAGAAACAGCATCATCCAGCTCATCGATAGCGTTCTCTCTGCCAAGAAAATTTCCAAACTGCATCATGTGAGTGCCATGACAGTTGGAAGATTATGAAATGAAGTCCGTTCATCCATTCAAAAGAGAGGTGAACGTCCAGGCAAAATATCAGAGTGGACAAGTTGGCTCATCACAAGCTCTATCAGTTCTAACACGGCAGTGGGGATGGCTTGTATGCTTCGTAATAGTGAGATCACAGATGTCCATGCAACCAGCATGCAAAACACGATACACAAGTCTTGAATGGTGGCCTGAAAAAAGGTGAAGAAGCCTTGCAAAAAAGTACGAAAAGTGGACAGTAGAAGATTGCAAACAGGCGATTTCAAGCAATGAGACGAAAGTCAATAGATGGGCTTTGATGGATGCATAGGGGTCTGGAATGGATCGAGAAATTGAAGGAACTGTCAAGTTTGGTGGAGGAAGCCTGATGATATGGGGTTGTTTCACAGTTAAAGGCACTGAATACTTGAGCAGGATTGCTGGTTTTCTCAATGCTCAGCTATATGTGAGTATCCTACAAGACAATTTACTTCGTACACTCGAGTACTATGGGTATGAAAAGGACAACATAGTGTTCTAGCAGGACAACAACCCGAAGCATACATTGATATTAGCGAAGAAATGGTTCATTGACAATGAATTAGAGGTGCTGGATTGGTCAAGGCATGCTTGAATCTGATTGAGAACATGCCCAAAAGGATTCGGGCAGTGTTGAAAGTGAAATATTAACAAAATAATAAAAATTTTAATTTAGATTTTTAGGAGCAAAACAGTAACAATGCAGTTACATGACAATAATCTTCAGAACTAATATGCTAAATAGCTGCAAATCAAATTTATGTATAAGATAGCCAAGATGATTGTCTAAAAAATGATGGTAGTCTCACGTTCAAAGCTGTAGTGGATGGTAAGATATGGAGCCTGAAAGTCGAAAGTTCAAAACATTGATACTCTTTTGCTTGTCAGTTTATTTCCCCATGGTACTTTACCCCATGGGGAAATAGGTAAACATAGATCTTGATTCTGCTTTATTTCATTTAATTTTTTTGGGGGGGGTCTGAACAATGCAGTCAGCCTGTTCAGACCTAATCAGAATAGTGCTTTTCTTTAAAAAAAGAAAGTAAAGAAATAATATAATAATAATAAAACATTTATTAAAAGAAAATGTTTCTTTATTGTTGTGCATTACAGTGATGACAAATCTGCAAGTACTGTCACACAAAGCTGGTGTGATACACCATGGAGTGGTACTCAAGGAATCTCACTTTGTCGGAGACTGGCATGGGTAGTTGCTACTGTAAAGTTTCACTTTCATCTTATTCAGACCTCATGTAAATAGTACATTTCTTTAAAAAAAATAATAATAAACTAATGAGAAAAAAAAAAATATTATTGTGCAGTACAGGAAGGACAAATCTTCAAGTTCTGTTGCTCCAGGTTAGAATGGACTTAAGTCAGCAATAAGTAATTGCTTTTGTAAATGTTCAGTTAATGCTACCACCATATTCTGACCTAATCTAAATAGTACTTTTCTTTAAAAAAAATATAGATAATATATATAACACTGATAAAAATGTATGCACAAAAATCTGCTGTTTCAAGTGCAGATGACCCTTTGTGTAGTTATAGATGAGAGTGCAAAGAACTGATTTTATAAATTACCGTACTTGTTTCAGAATAACATTATAATTTATTTGTTTACAAAATTGCTGGTTACTTAGAAACTTTTGGTTGCCTTCCAAATTTAGAAGCTTTGTATCTCAGATGTTATGATACTGTTTGCCACCAACTGTTATTTTGTGTCTTGTTTTGTAACATACAAGCTGACCATCTTGTGTGATATCATTATTTTTACTGTAAATCATACTTACACATACTAATTTTCTTTTTTATGTCTACTTGTGTCCTGATCCAGATTCAAGCCTCGCGTTCTGGACCTGAATGTGTCAGTACCTTAATCCATTGTTTCATTAAATTTCATTTTGTAATAGTGTGTGGTAGTCCTATGTAGAATTCATGTGTGGCATGTAGTATTACTTCGTAGTTGTTTATTGTCATACAGTTCCTTTAGTTGTCATACAGAGTTCTTAGTTATAGATTATGCATGTCTATACAAAAAATATACCTTTTTTCCATACACTGACCAATTTTTAAATATTTGTGGCTGTTGGCACTTAAAAGACTTTAAGTTAATGTGATTACTGTACATTAAATTATACATTTATGACATGTTCTTTCCAAGTAGAAATAATTGCAGTGGATGGAAAATGTCATCTATTGATTTTATTGCAAAAAGTGCTTTCCTTTGCAATCTCCCATTTTAGTCAATTTTATGGAGGTGTGCCATTCAGCAGCAATATTGACAAATTAACAAAGTAAATTACTTGATGGTTCTCAAAGATAATTAAAGGAATGCTCTAGACAAACTGATACATGTATTCATGTCTAATGCAATATCTGAGGGGGCAGTGCATGACAAAAACGATTCTTTCTTTGGTGATCGATGAATAACTATTTTATGCACCAATCCTTCAGTTCCTGCTCTAGAAAGAACATTGTTATTTGTTTTGCCCGAAGTGTTCCTTTAACTATTTCCATCTCAGTGTGTGCTCAAACTGTTTGTCTTTAAGCCATACAATTTTTTTTTAAAGTCTTATTTTATTATTGTGTGAGTCTGTAGCTTTGTAGAAGCATTATCATTTTTGAAGTTTTAGACTTTATGCCTACAGCTACAATAAAAGTAAATAGGAAATAAAGATAAAGTTGCTAATACTTTTTGTCAATCTGCAGGATTTTCTGTATGTTTCAGAAATAAACAGGGCTTAATGATTAATGCATCCTATTGCAGACAGGACAGTAGGGTGTAGGCTTCTGCTGCAGTTACTTGTCCTACAGCTAGACACAGGGTTGTGAGGGTGAGGAGAGTGTTTTATGGGACACATAAACAAAGTGTATTTATATTTCACTCTTTTTGTTGCAGTATGAGACTAATAGGATTAATGGAAAGGAGCAGATTAAAAGAGATTTGTGCTTTTTGTGAATTTTCCATTTTTAATGGAAACATACTTCATGTTCTGACCTCTGTCATGTTTATTTTTATAGCAACATTCTGGGGCTCCCTACAAGCATCTATATTTGCATTGTCATTAACTAGATGCATTTATGTGAATATATGTATGAACTTAATGCCTGTAAATTCAGATGTTAATGCCTTCATATTGCATACCTAAAACACTAATATATTATGGAACTATTAAGGCCTTACCGACATCTGCCGTAATAGAACTGTGGATGTCTTGAAATGTGGTGGCCTCTCAAGTGCTTCTGTTATACACAGTGGTGACTCAGCAGTAATGCCCATGATTACAGTTCTCTCTGATCACAGGAATTTAGTGCTGCCATGCCCCTGATCCTCCGACTGTGCCCCTGGTTTGGTCCCCTCCTTATTTTCATTTATCTCATATGGGAACACCATTGTGGTAAAAAAAAAAGATGAAAACCTCCAAATCACTGGTTTTTTTGCCATTTCACCTCCCCCAAAAAAATTTAATAAAGTGTGAGCAAAATCTCAGGCATTCCCCAAAATAGTATGAGTAAAAACTACATTTTCTGCTGCAAAAAAAAAGATGTTTTACACAGAAACATTAAAAAATCTATGGGTGTCATATATTTATACGGCAACTTAAAATTTTTGCAGATTTTGGATCCTTGTCAAGGTATTAAAACACGTCAGAAACTGCAGTCATGGCCGTAAGTGTTGACACCCCTGAAATATTTCCAGAAAATTGAGTATTTCTGCTAGAAAATAATTGCAATTACACGTTTTGTTCTACACATGTTTATTTCCTTTGTGTGTATTGGAACAACCCCAAAAAAGAAAGGCAAATTGGAAACAATTTCACTCAAAACTCCAAAAAATGGTCCAGACAAAATTGTTGGCACCTTTTCAAAATTGTGGATAAATAACTTTTTTTCAAGCATGTGATGATGCTCGTTCAAAGTCACGTGTGGCAAGTAACACCTGAAACCAGATAAAAATGAGAGATGTTAACTCAATCTTTGCATTGTGTGTGTGTATGCCATGGAGAACAGAAAAAGAAGAAGAGAACTGTGTAAACACTTGAGAACCAAAATTGTGGAAAAGTATAAACAATCTCAGGGTTACAAGTCCATCTCGATGTTCCTTTGTCCACAGTGTGCAACATAATCAAGAAGTTTGCAATCCATGGCACCATATCTTATCTCCCTGGACATGGATAGAAGAGAAAAATTGATGGAAGGTTGCAATGCAGGATAGTCCGGGTGATGGATAAGCAGCCCCAATCAAGTTCCAAAGAAATTCAAGCTGTCCTGCAGGGTGCATCAGTGTCAGCATGAGCTATCCGTCCACATTTGAATTAAACGAAATGCTATGGCAGAAGACCCAGAAGGACCCCACTGCTAACAAAGAGACCTAAAAAAGCGACACTGCAGTTTGCCAAAATGTACATGAATAAGCCAAAATCCTTCTGGAAAAACGTCGTCTGGATAGATGAGACCAAGATAGAGCTTTTTGGTAAAGCACATCATTCTAATGTTTACCAAAAACGGAATGAGGCCTACAAATAAAAGAACACAGTACCAACAGTCAAATATGACGGAGGTTCAAAGATGTTTTGAGGTTGTTTTGCTGCCTCTGGCACTGGGTGCTTTCACTGGGTACATCATGAAATCTGAAGAATACCAAAGGATTTTGGGTCTCCACATAGGGCCCAGTGTCAGAATGCTGGGTTTGTGTCCTAGGTCATGGGTCTTCCAGCAGGATAATGGCCCCAAACATATTTCAAAAATCACCCAGAAATGGATGGAAAAAAGCCCTGGGCAATGAGTCCGGATCTAAATACCATTGAACACCTGTGAAGAGATCTTAAAATTGCTGTTGGGAGAAGGCACCCTTCAAATATGAGGGACCTGGAGCTGTTTGCATAAGAAGAGTTGTTCCAGTTGAGAGGTGTAAGAAGCTTGTTGATGGTTATAGGAACTGATTTATTTCAGTTATTTTTTTTCCAAAGGGTGTGCAACCAAATGTTAAGTTGAGGGTGGCAGTAATTTTATCCAGCCCATTTTTGTAGTTTTGCGTGAAATTATATCATTTCTGGTTCTTATTTCTCTGTTTTTGTGTTGTTCCAGTACACACAAAGGAAATAAACATGTGTATAACAAAATGTGTAATTGCAATAATTTTCTGGGAGAAATACTTAATTTTCTGGAAAAATTTTAGGCGTGCCAACATTTACGGCCATGACTGTATATAAATTTGGTATATATATGATTGCGCCAACCCAAAGAATGTAAAGAACATGTTGTTTTAAACGCACAGCAAATGCAAATCATCAGAAATTTAAATTAAAAAAAGTTTTTCTCTAATTACATCCCATTCAAAAAAAAATTTCTAGGTTCTCAGTACATTGTATATAATAATAAATGGTACCATTACAAAGTACAATTTGCACTGCAAAAAAATATGCCCTCATATGAATGTGAATGGAAAAAAAAATAAAAAAGTTATGGTTTTGAAAGGCAAGGAGTTAAAATCAAACAATGATAAATGCTTGTCAAGAGTAGGGATTAAGAAACCAGAAATAATAGCAATAATTCAGAGTTAAAAAATATGCTTTAAATATTTCTCTCACCATTATCAATATGCATCCATTTTTACACTAAAAAAAAGATCCGTTTGGTTAAACAGGGCCATGAATATTGGTGTGAGGCAAACCTCACCAGATTCGTTTCAACAAATAGTCTTGAGGATCGCTCCCTCTGGTTCGTTTCCTAAAGTGCATATTATTATAATCTGGGGTTACTGGGAAGGTGAGTGAAAATAACAAACAGCTATATTCACCTTGCATGGCTTCTCCTGGTCCACTGGCACCTTCTTCTGGCCTCTTCCAGGCCCTGAATGACTCCTCTGATTGGGCCGCATCAGTGACTTAAGAGCGCATGACATTACCCAGGCACCAGAAGAGGCCAGAGGAAGATTTCGGATGCCCAGGACAGTTGAAAACTAGCTGTTATTTTTGCTCACCTACAGATTCCCCAGTGAGTCAGATGAAATATCAATTGGATGTGCTGGAACGCAAGTCACATTTATTTGTATTGCTGTGGCAGAAAATGTCTGATTGAAAAAAAAAATCAGAATGCCTGTATCGCTATTTTTTTCACATCTCCTCCAAAATATGGAATAAAAAGTGATCAAAAAAGTGGAATTTACCAATAATGGTAAGAATAAAAATGACACCTTACCCATTCTTACATAGCTCAGTAGATGAAATTAAAAGTTAAAAAAAAAAAAGTTATGTGTGTCAGAATAAAGTACTAGAGCAAAAAAAAGAACTACAGTGGGGAAAAAAGTATTTAGTCAGCCACCAATTGTGCAAGTTCTCTCACTTAAAAAGATGAGAGAGGCCTGTAATTGACATCATAGGTAGACCTCAACTATGAGAGACACAATGACAAAACATATCTAGAAAAATCACATTGTCTGATTTTTTAGGAATTTATTTGCAAATTATGGTGGAAAATAACTACTTGATCACCTACAAACAAGCAAGATTTCTGGCTCTCACAGACCTGTAACTTCTTCTTTAAGAGGCTCCTCTGTCCTCCACTCATTACCTGTAGTAATGGCACCTGTTTGAAATTGTTATCAGTATAAAAGACACCTGTCCACAACCTCAAACAGTTACACTCCAAACTCCACTATGGTGAAGACCAAAGAGCTGTGGAAGGACACCAGAAACAAAATCATAGACCTGCACCAGGCTGGGAAGACTGAATCTGCAATAGGCAAGCAGCTTGGTGTGAAGAAATCAACTGTGGAAGCAATAATTAGAAAATGGAAGACATACAAGACCACTGATATACTCCGGGGTCTGAAAGACCCCGGAGTATAATAATAGTAGTATTTAGCCTCACTTAGCGATCCCCGAGGCCGCTCACAGCCGCTTATGATTCCCCCTTCTGCGTCCGATAGCAGAAGTGGAAACGGAGGCAGCCACAGCAGTCGCGGGGATCGATAAGTAAATAGGCCGTTACCTGCCGGGGTTATTCCAGTAGCTAATGGACTATTTATATATATATAAAAAAAAATAAGTTCTCCGCACCTACCTGCGATGCCTTGATGGAGCCGCCGCCTCTTCTTCACCCACGTCCGTGTCTCAGCGTAGGAGGCGCGATAACGTCATTGTATCGCCGCCTGCGCTGAGATGCGGAGATCACGTAAACCAGCCCAGAACAGGCCCCACTCAGCTTTGTTTTGTTTTTTAAGCGGCCTGCTTTACGGTGAATAGAAAGTTAAAAATGCCGCCCCCCAGACAGTGACGGACAGTGCTGCGTGAGGCAGCTGCCTCACTTCGCCTCATTAACGGTGCGCCCCTGTGCATGCCACATGCACAGGTTATCAGGTATATGACCCCTGTGCTTTTGCAGTTAATAAATTAATGGATTTTATAATCTTTTCCTGTTGTTTAGCTAAAAAAAAAATTTTGCATATTAATGAAGGGGCAAGCTTTACATGTGTCCCCATCAGCTGTTTTTGTAGCCATGTAGTTTGATGCTGGGGACTCAAATAGCTGTGGAATAGTCTGTCCTTTAGGTTCCATCCCCTTCTGTATGTGATCCGTTGGTGGTCACCTATTAGCAGACCAATGTCGGGGTCTGTTTTCAAAATGGTCCAGTGTCTGTCTGTTGCAAACAGCCACCATCAGAACCGGTCAAGCTGCACACTCTATCATTTTATTATTTTTGCTGCTATTAGACTTACTAGGAGACTTACTGCATCTAAATGGGCAAGACCTGCTCTAAAAAAAGACCCCTTGGGTCCCTCCTGCACTTGGGCACCTGAGGTGCCCATCTCTATTTTCTTCCACCCCCTGGGTGAGATACGCAACTCAGTCGAGAGTGACTCGGCCTCCTCTCCCGGCCACCTGCCGACAAGCCGGCTCCGCCGGGAAACTATGCCCACTTAAGCTGTTCCGACACCCCTACAGTAACGAAGGGCATCCCAATAGCTCACCCGGACGTCTCTGACCCTCAACTGCCCTGAGAGTAATTGGCTCCTGAAGCATCCTCTGATGTCTCCCTGGTCGCAGCAGCCCAGTGGCCATCTTTCCAGCCGCTTGTCCTGGCGCTGATGTCTTAAATCAAGCTTCTGGTGAAGGGAACTGCTTCAATCTGGTAGCCTCCACTGCCCACTGATCCGGAGGGTGCTCCTCATCCCAGTCAGACTGCTATGGACCCCTTGGTCAATCCCATTGCCCTATGCAGACAGACCTCCCCTATCTTCTCGCCTGAGGTTGCGACTTGGCAGCCATCTTGTTGCTCGCATTCTCACAGTACAGACCACATGGTCCAGGCCCTGGCTCGGGCCCAGTTAGTGCCACCTGCGGCCATCAGCCTTTCACAGTCTCTACCACCACTCCTCAGACATCTAATCAAAAGATCCCTGGGTGTTACAGCAGGAGGGATACAGAGTAGGGATCTAGTCCACCTACTTAAAGATGCGTGTTCCAGTCCCCATCCCTAAGATGGCGCCACAAAAGCCTTACTAGGCCTCTCGCAGACGCGGACCTATCCTCAGAGGATGACATCACCCCTCCTGGGCTCCATCCTGAGACAACCAACCCCACTCTGCGACATATTTCTGATTCCAATTATATGCCGCAACTGCTCCCGCCGGCTGAAGCAGTGCATACCCTGAAAGGTCATCCTGAACTATAGGCTCTGCTGGCGCTTCTTCCTAGCAAGAAAGATATGGGCGACCTGGCCTCTGACCTGAAGAAAGCTTTGCACCATGATCTTAAGGAGGTCAAAGCAGATATAGCAACTTTACAGCAGCGGGTTGATGACCTCAAACTTTTACAAACTTCTGTATTCACTTCTATCCAAGCTTTGCAGAAGTCCTCTGCTACCGCTGCCACCCAATACTGCAAGCTGGCGGCCCACATTGACAACAAAGAAAATCGCAACTGTCGCAACAATATCAGGGTCAGGGGCCTTCCAGAAGCCACCAAAACAGCTGATCTCATTTCTACTCTCACAGATATCTTCAATATGCTTCTGGGCTGTGCTGCTGATACTCATATTGAAATCGATCAAGCCCATCGTGCGCCTAGACCTCACAGCTCAGACATGGCGAGGCCTCTTAATGTTATCTGCAGAGGAGGAATTTATGTAAAAAGCCAGGGAACACAAAATGATAGACTTTGATAGAGCTCCTATTTCCCTGTTCCCGTACCTCTCCCGTCACACACTTCGACCGAAAGCTGTCTTGAAACCACTACTGACCCTACTCCAGGAACGTAAAATCCCTTATCGCTGGGGCTTACCATTTGTCCTTCAGATCCTCCTCCCAGGCTGGGTCCAACTACTAGGCAGCACCAAGACTTCTGACACTCGCCCTGTCTTGGACCACACTGATTGCACCCATCGCCAAACCTCCCCATGGCCACAAAGACCACGCTGCTGAAGACTTCCGACCGAGGGACCCCAGCCTGTGTTGACACCAGCCAGGTGACACCCATTTCTGAGACTGTTCTATGAGCTGGCTACATTTGTTCTTTGTTTTTCTTACCCGTAGCATTTTATGCATATAACCTGTTTTCTCCTGTTATTGATATCTCCTCGCCTTGGCTGTACTCAAACAAGAAGCTGGCCTGAAACTAAAATCTCTCCTCCAGTCTTTACATGTTCTGGAGGTGCAGCATAAACAATCCCTCCAGTATACTACTGTCGCTGCTCTCACCTCGACTCACCAAGAGATCAAATCCCTTATAGATCACAAACAACAAAGACTCCGCCAGCTGGGACAAAGGTTTTTTTATGAATGGGGTAATAAGGTGGGTCGTCTGTTAGCTTGGTCAAGTCAAGAATAGACTGCCCTTGGGAAGAGTGTCCAATCTCACCCCCGACATAGCATCAGCTTTCCGAGACTACTATGAATCTCTATATATCCCTCCTCCACACACCCTCAACCGGAAACCTGATCCACCAATCTCCCTCTCTCAATACATCACTGATACCGTGCTGCTCCCCCTAACAGTGGACACAGCCGCTCAATTAGAGCCCCATTCTCTTCACAGTAATTAAAGTTAGGGATTTCTAACCTCCCAACAGGCAAGAGCCCAGGCCCAGATGGCTTCACTGCTCGCTTTTACAAGACTCTAAAATTGGAACTAACCCTTCTCCTGCTTAAAGCATTTAATTCAGTATCGACGGACCCTCTCTTTCCCTCTTCATTCCTCCATGCACATATTACAGTCCTCCCTAAAGAGGGTAAAGACCCACAACTCTGCCCTAGCTATAGACCTATATCCTTAATCAATACTGATGCAAAATTATTTGCTAATCTCATAACCAACAGGTTGCATCAACCTCCTAAAAATGAATATTGTACCTAGACTCCTCTATCTATTCCAGACAGTCACCATCACCCTCCCTAAGACATTTCTCTCCATCATCCAGAAAACTTTTACCAAATTCATATGGTCTTCTAGACTCCCCGGAATATCCAAATTGACTATGGGGGGGGCTTATCTGTAGCTGTCCTTGATTGCACACAATATTATATAGCCGCAATCACTGCTAGGATCTTTAGAATCCTTGACTGGCACCACTCCTCCCACTCTAAGATCTCGGTTGCCCTAGAGAGAACTTAGTGCCCTCTCCTGCTCACATATCTCCCTTGGCTTCAAGATGCCATTGGTCGGAAAAAACTCGCCCTCAATTATGTAGCTGCATCATGTGACCACATGACTCTATCACATTTTCACAAGTACTGGACAAGTCGTCTCTCATCTCCTACACTGACCTGGTGACCCCAGAAAACCATACCTCAGCCTCCCACTGGCAATTCTTGCAACTCCACTACTTTTATGCCTTCTTCAAAAAAAACAGTGCTTGCATAGACTCCTGATACCGTTTGAACATCTTTGTACTGCTTCATTCCATCTCCACTATTTATAGTATATTCTGTGACTTTAGGACTGACCTTTTGCCAGCCTTCATGGAGACTTGGGAGAGGGACTTTGGGGCATCCTTTCCATCAGATGCATGACTCTCGGCCTTCCAATCATGCCATAAGTTCTCCATCTCCTGTAGAGCTCAAGAGACAAACTATAGAATTCTCTCCCGCTGGTACAGAGTTCCTTCTGTCTTTAATGCAATGTTCCTTTCAGCCTCTGATCTTTGTTGGAGATGTGGCACTGCGCATTTGGTGGAACTGCCCTCTCCTACACCCCTTTTGGCATGAGGTCCGCAGAATAATACAACTGGTCACTGCAGTCGCTTTAGAAGATGATGCAACACCTCTACTGCTCTCTATATACCCCACAAACTTCAGAAGTACACTCGAAAACTGGTTGGCTTTCTACTGGTGGTGGCCAGGTCACTCATACTCAGACTGTGGAAGACCACATCTGTTTCTACCCTGACGACCTGGCTCCAGGAAATTCTTTATACCATGTTTCTCCGAAAATAAGACAGGGTCTTATATTATTTTTTTTCTCTGAAAAAAGGGCTAGGGCTTATTTTCGGGGTAGGTCTTAATTTTTTCCATGAACAACAATCACACATTTGATCGCTTTTTATTTCAACTTTTATCAGAGGTGAAACAGCGAAAAAACAGCAGTTCGACACTTTTGATTTTTTTTTTTTCCGCTACAGCATTCACCATAGAGGTAAAATATTTTTAGAGATTTTTAGACCGGGCATTTTCGGACACAGGGATACCTATTGGGTATGTGTTTCACAGTAATATTTTATATGTATTCTATTGAAAGTGGGAGGGGGCTTGAACTTTTTATTTATTTATTTATTTTTATATTTTTTAACTTTTTTTTTTTTTTTTTTTTACTATTAACCCCTCCTAGGGGGCTTGAACCTGCAATCATCCCATAGACTGCAATACAACGTATTGCAGTCTATGGGAGATTATCTATATTATTAATGAGGCTGGTCATAGCCTCAATAGTAATATTCCTATGACAGGCCTGGGAGCCTTCATAACACTCCCGCCTGTCAAAGGAACAGGACAGCTCCTGTGATCTCGCCGCGCGGGAGCCGACCTGCAGTGTGAAAGGTACGGGGCTGGTTTCTCTGCTTTGGGGGGTCGATTTGGAGGGGAGGGGGGAGGGTCACGGACTGGCACACTCAACAATGCACTCAATCCACTCAACAGTGGACTCTGATCGCGGGCATTAACTGCGGGTCACTGCTGTACAAGGAGACCCGGTATAGTAGCTATAGGTTGTGGGGACTGATCGTAGGGACTGCGGGGGGGGGAAGCGTGGAGGTCACACTTAGCAAGGCCCGCGGTCAGAGTCCATTCTGATCGCGGGCATTAACTCCGGCGGTTCTGCTACTTTGGTGGGCAGGAGAGGGGGGTCACGCTCAACAATGCCCATGATCAGAGTAGACACTGATCGCGGGCATTAACTCCAGGTCTCCGTGGAGACCCGGTACAGCAGCTATGGTAGTCACTCTGCAGCAGAGCGGCCGTCATCTTTAAGGACCCGGCATCCGCTGTAATCGCACGGCAGATGTCGGGAAGGGGTTAAATTAGCTAGGGCTTATTTTTAGAGTAGGGCTTATATTTCAAGCCTACTCCAAAAAACCTGGAAAATGTAGCTAGGGCTTAATTTCGGGATAGGTCTTATTTTTGGAGAAACACGGTGTCAGGAGTTTGGAAAACCTAGTCTCTGAACTCAGATCAAGTGATGCCACACACCAGCGAGTATGGCCCTTGTGGAACACCTTTTACTACTTTACCTTGTTTCAGTTATCCTTCTTCTCCAACTTTTCTTGAATGTGCACACCCTACTAATCTGCTGTCTATTGCCCACTTTTTATTCCCCATCCAGCCTCCCCCACATCCTCTTACACTCTCCTACATGTTTAGAGGTCTACTCCCTCATTGCTTGACATGATTGTTATCTATTCAATTGTTTGAAATTTGTTAGTCCTACAAGAAGAACTTTTCTCTCTGCATTTTTCGGGCAATAACTGGGCGGGGTCCGCAGGTTTCCAAGGGTAATCACTTTTTAAGTGTATTAGGTTACTGTTCTTTGGGTCTCCAAGTGGACCTGAAGATCGGAATACCGAACGCTAGTGTAAACCTAGCATAAGTTATACAAAATTAAGAAGGTACTGGAAAATAAATTTGCTGCCTTAAAATTGACAGATAGCATCCTATAATTTTAGACACAGACTTTTTCTCTCTATTAAATGATTCATATTTCAATTAATTAAGCTTGTTAAGACTTGTAAATTAAGTCCTTCATGCCAGTTATTTGCCCTCTTTTGCTTCACCATTGAGTTTTTTACTTTTCATTTTAAATTGGTTTGTGCACCAGAGACATATTTTCTTTATCAAATTTTGTATCTGCTATGTATACAGTCATATGAAAAAGTTTGGGCACCCCTATTAATCTTAATCATTTTTAGTTCTAAATATTTGGGTGTTTGCAACAGCCATTTCAATTTGATATATCTAATAACTGATGGACACAGTAATATTTCAGGATTGAAATGAGGTTTATTGTACTAACAGAAAATGTGCAATATGCATTAAACCAAAATTTGACCGATGCAAAAATTTGGGTACCCTTATCATTTTATTGATTTGAATACTCCTAACTACTTTTTACTGACTTACTGAAGCACAAAATTGTTTTTGTAACCTCACTGAGCTTTGAACTTCATAGCCAGGTGTATCCAATTATGAGAAAAGGTATTTAAGGTGGCCAATTGCAAGTTGTTCTCCTATTTGAATCTCCTCTGAAGAGTGGCATCATGGGCTCCTCAAAACAACTCTCAAATGATCTGAAAACAAAGATTGTTCAACATAGTTGTTCAGGGGAAGGATACAAAAAGTTGTCTCAGAGATTTAACCTGTCAGTTTCCACTGTGAGGAACATAGTAAGGAAATGGAAGACCACAGGGACAGTTCTTGTTAAGCCCAGAAGTGGCAGGCCAAGAAAAATATCAGAAAGGCAGAGAAGAAGAATGGTGAGAACAGTCAAGGACAATCCACAGACCACCTCCAAAGAGGTGCAGCATCATCTTGCTGCAGATGGTGTCACTGTGCATCGGTCAACAATACAGCACACTTTGCACAAGGAGAAGCTGTATGGGAGAGTGATGCGAAAGAAGCCGTTTCTGAAAGCACGCCACAAACAGAGTCGCCTGAGGTATGCAAAAGCACATTTGGACAAGCCAGCTTCATTTTGGAAGAAGGTCCTGTGGACTGATGAAACAAAGATTGAGTTGTTTGGTCATACAAAAAGGCGTTATGCATGGCGTCAAAAAAACACAGCATTCCAAGAAAAACACTTGCTACCCACTGTAAAATTTGGTGGAGGTTCCATCATGCTTTGGGGCTGTGTGGCCAATGCCGGCACCGGGAATCTTGTTAAAGTTGAGGGTCGCATGGATTCAACTCAGTATCAGCAGATTCTTGAGAATAATGTACAAGAATCAGTGACGAATTTGAAGTTACGCCAGGGATGGATATTTCAGCAAGACAATGATCCAAAACACAGCTCCAAATCTACTCAGGCATTCATGCAGAGGAACAATTACAATGTTCTGGAATGGCCATCCCAGTCCCCAGACCTGAATATCATTGAACATCTGTGGGATAATTTGAAGCGGGCTGTCCATGCTCGGCGACCATCAAACTTAACTGAACTGGAATTGTTTTGTAAAGAGGAATGGTCAAAAATACCTTCATCCAGGATCCAGGAACTGATTAAAAGCTACAGGAAGCGACTAGAGGCTGTTATTTTTGCAAAAGGAGGATCTACTAAATATTAATGTCACTTTTCTGTTGAGGTGCCCATACTTTTGCATCGGTCAAATTTTGGTTTAATGCATATTGCTCATTTTCTGTTAGTACAATAAACCTCATTTCAATCCTGAAATATTACTGTGTCCATCAGTTATTAGATATATCAAATTGAAATGGCTGTTGCAAACACCCACATATTTAGAACTAAAAATGATTAAGATTAATAGGGGTGCCCAAACTTTTTCATATGACTGTACATATCTTTATCTATCTAAAGACAAAAATGGACAGCACTCAAAAAATTAAAAGTAGATGTGGATCTTTATTCCATTAGCAACAAGGTTTAGGTTCACAAAGAAGCTTTCTCAATGGAGCCTAGATATCCTATATAACTCGTGTCAGTTTTATAGTATAAGATATAATACACTTGTTGGGCCGAGGCATACCCACCATGGTCTACCTTAGTCTCCACTTAGTCTGACCACTTTCGTAAAAATCACATATTTGGCGCAAGACAAGATGTGCCACAATTATTCCCATATATGCCAGGCATTAGTAAATTCCCCCCACTGTGTCCTTGAATGACTATATTTACTTAGGGCATGAGAAACACTAGTCAGAGGTGCTACTGCATCCACTGAGTGGGGCCTCTGAATGTAAATAAATGGCAGATGTTACCCTTGGTTGGATTTGAACCCAGGATCACAGTCCTGCAACTTAACAGTGCTAACCACTGAGCCACTGTGCATAATCCAAACCTGAGTTTGCTGACTAAAGAGCACAATTCTACCTTTCAGGCAGAATAAAGAAGTGCATCAGCCCCACAAAAGGTTTATTGCTACAGCGGTATTAGGCTCACCGACCAGATCAATGCCATTTTAAAAATACTGTCTGCCACCAATGTAAACATCATGGCCACATACAGATAGTGTTCTGCCAGGAACAAAATATATTAATATACAAACAAGTAAAAGAGAATTTCATAAAAGGGTTCATATAACAAATTAATAAAATGAACAAAGTGAATATGTGTGAGAAATAGCATACAAAAGAGACATAAATAAACATACTGAAGTAACACTGAATTGAGCAAAATGAAGGTGGATTCTGGATGTGAATATTTCTTGATCCCTGAGGAAACTTTAATACATTATGGCCAATAAATAGTCCTCTCGTAGTATGATGTGAAATTAGACATACGGATTATAATAAACAGGAGGTGGAAATAATGGGTGTGTGTTATGTCAGTGTGTAAAGAGACAATCTGTGACTTATCAATACTAGAGGTTGTTGTGCAGGTTTGCAGGTTTACCTTCTAGGTATTCAGTTATCAAAAATACACCATGTGAAAATAGATTTGCAAGATCTCATTAAGGCCAATTGCAGACAACTGTGCTACAACCGGCCTGCCGTGAATTAAAAGCACGGGCGGCACAAGGGGGACACCGGAATGACCCCCATGCACAGCTCGTGCACAAGCCATGCTTCAGCGGCTCAATTAATTAAATGAATAGGAGCCACGGAAGCAAGGGCCGCAAAATAGGACAGGAATAGGACCTGTTCTATATTTTGCAGCCTGGGCTGTCGACCTGCACACGGGACCATGAAATTCATGGTCGTGTGTATGTGCAAATAGAAAAAAATGGGTCAGTGTGCTATCCGTGAAATACACGGATACCACACTGACCACGGCCACGGTTGTCTGCAAGGGGCCTAAGGCTAAGGCCCCACGCAGCGCTTTTCACAGAAAGTCTACAGAGTCTCCCTCTACTGCTTCTGCTTCCATTATACCTATACGGAAAACTATACGGATTTGTCTTTCAAATCATAGCATTTCCACCACAGATTATTTTCTGCAATGTGTGGATGGAATTAGCCAGAATCCCATCCCTTTACAGTTAATGTAAAATGCTACAGTTTGCGCTACGTGGGGCCCGGGCCTAAAGACTTTTTGTTGCGTTTATACGTTAAAGAATTCACAGGCAGGGCCACCAAGCCACAAAAAAATACAACAAAAAATAAAGATGTCTAGTTAAGAGATACATGTAACCAACTGCCATGGAGAACTGTCCTGGAAGCTGTGACAATCTGGAGACGAAATGGCCACATGACCTGTCTCAGCTACATTTGCATTTTTAGGATGCCAACATAGTTGAATAGAATGGTGGAGCAGGAAGCCTTTAGCTGCTAGTGCTGTCTGCTGAAGACCTGATGCATGGAGCTGCAGACAAGAGCAGCAGAGCTCCAGTGGAACGAGAATGGGTAAGTGTTACTTGTTTGCTTTATTTTTTTATTTTATTTAGATGTTACAACTACAGTGTGGGGGCTACTGGAGACTATCACCACTGGCCTGGGGGCCACTTGGAAACATTACCACTTATTTGGAGACCACTGGGAAGCATTACCACTTGCCTGAGGACCACTGGGAAGCATTACCGCTTGCCTTGAGGCCACTAAGAAGCTTTACCTCTTGCCTGGGGGCCACTGAACTTCTGCCGGAAGAAGCACTGGGGCATTGCTGGACTGGACAGCGGCGTGGGACACCTCAGCATCAGGAACAGGTCAGTATGTTTTTTTTTTTTTTTTTTTTTACTTTCCTGGCCTCCTTGTGAAAAACTATATAATCTGGACAACCCCTTTAAGGACGGATGTGGTTTTGATACTAGGCAAGCTCTGATTTGGGGCTCTATTTTAATCCTGAGTTTAATCAGATTGTTTCGTCCTAAAGTTATGTGGCTGAATTAAATTTATTTTATTTGTTCAAAGTGGAATGGATTGGTGTACTTGTTTTATTAGACAAGATTTGATTTCAAATTATTAATGTGAAATTTTATTTTTATGTTATATTTGTCTGTCCTTTTTTGAACTTTTTGTGATCTCTTCCGACTTTTATATATGGTCATATGTTTATAGTTATCCTCACTATGAGTAAGTGCTTTTTGGCCAAAAATGCACCAGGAGGCAGTAGTCCATGTTTTTTTTTGTCTGTTTGGCTGCATATCTGTTTAATAAACAATATTTTTTTGTTTATTTTTCTCTGAGTCTTGGGAATTTTTCCCATTTTTTGATACAGGTATCAACTGACAAAGGCTTAGTTCACAGCGTCAAAGACTCCGTTGCCATGTTTGTCTGAAACCAGCGAACAAAAAAATGCTGCACAAAGGACTTTTTCCTCAGCTAGTTTCACTTTTAAAATGACGGACCCTTGACAGACCTAATTATAGTCAATGGCGTCTCCAGGCTCCTTGTGTAGCCGCTATTACAGTGGTTCTCCTGTCTTTTGTCCTGGTCCTCCCATGGACCAGGACAATGGATAGACCAATTCTAATGTGAACCTATTGTAAATATTGCAGAAATATACCTCTGTAAGGATGCAATCTAAAAACAATTTAAAGACACAGCCTCATTTTTCATATTTGTGTCATTGCATGTGGGATGCTTTAAAGAGAACCATTCACCACCTCCAATAAGTCCAGTTCTTGCCATCAATTAATAGCTGCTGCTCCACTGATTTTGGAACAGTTGAATTTTTTTTCTCTAAACCCCATTGTTCCCGAGCAATCAATGCTGTTATTCTTGGTGTCTGATATGCTATTTAGGGTCTGTACTGTCAGAAGGGTGGTGTCAGGCAGGAGCAGGCAAGTAATGTGATTCTGAGCTCTGACACTGGGTGCCTCTGACTGGAGCACTGAATCATACCCCCTGCCTGCCACTGCCCTTCTGACATTACAGAGTTTGAATAAGACATCTGGCATCAAACCTGCCTAAACTTGTTGCTTGGGAAAAGTTGGGCTGGGATCAGTGGAGGTGGTGAAAGGTCATCTTTAACTCACCCAATGACTTATTGTTTTTCATGACACATTGCACTTACAATACATACTAGTGAATTTTGTGAACTTTTGGAAAAATTAGCAATGTGAAATACTTTGCTTTTTAGACAGTAATATCACCCAAATTAATTAATGTGTGTTACTTACCATATTTCTGCCTTATGTTTGCATGCTTTTTTAACCACTTCCCCCCACCATGCTGCCTTTTTAGGTCCTACTAATCGAACCAATTTGGGATTAAGATGGAAAAAGATATTCAAGAAGCCCCCCACAATTCCACTGTGGAGAGCTTCTCTTCTCTCCCCCTTTCACTCCCCACCACTAGTACAGACACAACAGTAGTGAGATCGGGTGGCATCAATCCCTTGGATGCTGTGGTCAATTCTGACTTCCTGTATACACTGCAATATACATGTATTGCTGCAGTGTATACTACTGAACCATGAGATCACCGGTTCATGTTCTCTATTGGGGCAAAAAAAATATAATGAAAAAAAGGTTAAAAAAAAATTCAAACGTGTTAAAAAATAAGCGAATAAATAAATAAAATTCCCTTTTTCCATATCAAATAAAAAAAATTAAAAAATAAGTAAATAAAAAAACCAAACAAACTGTATATATTTGGTATTGCCATATACGTAAAAACCCATACAATAAAAGTAAAACATTATTGAATCTGCATGGTAAAAATGTAAATAAAAATAAAGAAGGAAATAATGATTTTTTTTTGCCATCTTGCCTCACAAAATATGGTATAAAAACTGCCCAAAAAGTCACATGTACCCCAAATAATGCTATTAAAAAGCACAACTAATACTGCAAAAATAAGTCCTCAACCAACTCTGTCAACAGAAAAATAAAAAAGTTACACCTCTCAGAAGATGGCAGTGCAAAAACAATTGATTTTTGTACTCCAAAATTACTAACATAAAAAAACTATATAAATTACAGGTGCATATCAATAAATTAGAATATTTTTGAAACGTTCATTCATTTCAGTAAATCAGTAATTCAATTCATAATCAGCAGTCTTCCATGATTGTGTGTCTTACTGAACCAGACTGAGGGACCATTTAAAGGCTTAGGAAACCTTGAATTTACAATACTGAACTTTTTCAAAATATTCTAATTTTCTTAGATTTTAGTTTTCATTAGCTGTAATCCATAATCAACATTTACAGAAATAAAACACTTGAAATAGAATACTCTGTGTGTAAAGAATCTAGAAAATATAGAAGGTCACTTTTTTATTTAATTGCTGAAATAAATAAACGTTTCAAATTCATATTCTAATTGTTAAAATGCACCTGTAGGTATTGCTGTAATCGTACCAACCTATATAATAAAGATAACATGTTGCCCACCGACAGAGAGCTTTGTCCCCTATGGGACAAAGTGTCTTGTATCTATGGAAACGCTTTGTCAATTTCCTTTAAAGAGACAGGAGGGTGTTCTAGGCACAGGTTACGGATGTATGCATTGTAGTAGGGGGCATGTGAATTAGTTCCTTGCTTTGCTAGAACCAAAAGTCCCATGTAGATGACATTGATGAGTGGATGTGGTATAATGGAGGGAATGAATGATCCTGGCCTCCCGTTGTGATGTCATTATAGGGTCGTGAATATGCCCATGCCCCTAATGAAGATCTAGTCAATAGGATGGATTCCTGTGGTGATGTCATCGGAAGTAGTATATACTTCTAGAGCAATGTTTTCAGGATGCAAAACCAGGTTGTAGGCTTGAATAAGATCACGGTAAGGTAACTGAAAAAACTCACAGTGATTTACCATTAAATGTAGGGGTATATTTAAGTGTCTCATATGGATTCTTCATCAACCCCGGTCTCCCATTCCTGACAGTTATTGCTTACATCATTAGGGATTGACCAGTTAGGATCATCCCAATAGTGATGTCAGGATAGGAATGACAATGAAGAGATGAGACTTGGCCTTTAAATAGTAGGCAAGATTCAATGGTAGACTATCTAAGTGCTGGGGCTCGCCATCAGGACTCTGGAAACTGCAGTTTTTACAGGAATTTAGGCAGGTTATTTTTCTCCTGATGATCCCTTTAATGTAAAACGCGTTGAGAAACTTATATTCTATTAGCTTTGTTAGAAACATCCCTTGGCCAATATTATAGCCCAATGGCTGAGATACATCAATGCAAAATAAAGGGTTAAATCAGGGATATATTTGAATACCTACATGTGGTCTAATTGGTTAGCAAAAACGAAAAGCTTTCCAACAAATCTTATGTAATGTGACAGGTAGGAGATGACTGACTAAAAGCGCTTACTAGAGTTCATCTCAGTGCAAATACCTGTAACTTTATGGAGTTTAGTGAATTGCTGGGGTGTATAGCCCTACATGGAGTACAGGAAATGTATTTCACTAAGTATATTTGATAACTTTATGTAGCACTTTTTTTTTTTTTTTTTTTGGTAATTATTACTTATAAGACATTATTTTAACTACTTCCATACCAGATGCTTTACCCACCTTCCAGACCAGGCACATTTTCAAGTTTTTTGTAGGTGCGGTTTTGAAGGGCTAGAACATTTTTATCATTTGCGTTATTCAACTAATTTCTGCATCTGTTTTCAGTGACACATAGGGCTTTATGTTTATGTTGTTTTTATTTTTGCATGTGTTTTAATTTTTTTTTTATATCCGGGAAAATATAAACAAAAGTGATGGGAAAACATGTCTGATTTTCACTTTTCATTTTTTTTTTTAATTTAATAACACAAAGTGCTACTAAAAAACTTTATAAAATAGTTTTTACTCTCCCTTACAGTAATTTTTTTTTTTGTATGGTGTCGTCGGGCGTGGGACTATAACCTTTAATAAGGGAGTTTTATTAGCGTATTATTTTATTTATTTTATTTACTTTTTTTTTAACTTTTCTATTAATTTTTTTTTTTTTTTTACCTTGTGTTCCCATAATGTCATAATAGACCTTTGGGGACATCTGATAATTTTTTATTTTTTTTTTGTTGGAGAAGCTGATTTCCCCTGTAACTGGGGCTTGTATATTTAGCCCCAGTTGCAGGAGGAATACAGCCTCCTGTATGTTACTTTCACATTACTATAGAACTGATCTGGGTCCTGTAGGACCCAGCAGCCCTAACAGACTCTGATCCAGGTGGATCACGTGACCTCCGGGTCAGAGGGGAGCCACAAGATGGCGGCGCCCATAGCGCTGTATACAGCGCTCATTGAGCACTGTATACACAGTAATCTAGGAGCTCCAGCTGAAGTTACAGCTGTAATATGTTACTTATGCACGGTGAATGGCAAAAAATTTAAAATGTTAAAAAGTCATGCCAGAATTGATGGGTTTTTTTTTTGGTTTTTTTTGTTTTGTTTTAAATCCACCCAGAAACAGTTAATAAAATTTACTCAATAAGTTATAGGTACTCCGGAACTGTATCTCGACCCACAATAATCCAGCCCTCATTTTGCTACCTCACTAGAATATAATAAAAATATAGCTTGCACAATACAGCAACAAAAATCACCACATATTTAGGGCAAAAATTGCTGTGGCAGGAAGGGAAATGTGTATAATGTACTAGTATATATCAATGTACTAGTATATGTCAGGGTGCACCCCAGATTTAGCGATTATGAAGGAAAAGACACCAGAACTGACTCCCTGAATACCCCTCCAGCCCTAGCAGTTAGTGGGAAAATAGTGGTGGAATTTGGTGTATCCAATGTACTCCGCACAGCTTACATATTCACTTTTCACCATCTGATATGCTTTCAAATCTAGAAGACTAATGCTCACTATGCATGAATGTGCAGCTGTGAAAAATCAAATAGCAATTTTTCCAGAAATACATAATTTCAGTGCTATGTTCTCTGCCCACTTTGTGTCAGAGATAAACACTTCAAAAGCTGTTGTACCCAAGATAATCCCCTTAACAGTTCTGTGTGTGTCTTTGCTGATGCAAGCTGGGCAACACATGCTAGGCAGTGAGATGGTGTATTTTTGGAAAAACTGCAATGTTAACTTTTCACTTTTCTGGAAACTAAAGTAATGCAAACACTCATGACTTACAAAATTCTTGCTACACTCCTTTATTAATTTCTTTGAGGTATGTAGATTAAAAAATGTGTTCATTTCTTGGGGAATTCCACTTTACTGGCACCTCTGGGGCTCGCCTTCCAATGTAGTGTAGATGTCCATATCAGGCCTCAAATGCGCACTGTGTTCTTTTGGTTCTGAGCTTTGTTGTATTTCCATGCAAAAGATTAGGGGCTCATGTACAGTGTTTCCAAAATCAGGAAACAGAGCATAATAATTGGAGAGCTGACTTTTCACAGTGCCACGAGCTGATTATGACATATTGGGCATTTAAATAGTATATATCTGGAAACATTTTCAGTTTTCATTTTGCATGATCCGCTGTGCATTTCTTTTTGGGAACAATCTCTGGGGTCAAAATGATCACTATATTCCTTGATAAATTTTTTGAGTCGGGCAGTTTCAAAATTAGGTCACTTGGTACTTTCCATTATTCTGGCACCTTAGATGCCTTGATTATTTCCTCCAAAAGCCTAATGGCACTCCTCGACTTCTGTTCCCTGCCATGTGCTCAAACAGCAGTTTTCATCCATGTGTGAAGAAATTGTGTATCAAATTATTAGGTGCATTTTCTCCTTCTCCATTCTCCTTGTGAAAATGAAAAATTTGAGTCTAAATCAGAGATTTTTTTGGGAAAAAAAAAAAAATTTTCATTTTCACAACCTAATGTTAATTAAATATGTGAAACAGCTTTTATTGTCAAAATGATTACTGTTCCCCTTGATAAATTCCTTAAGGGGTGCAGTTTCCAAAATGTGGTCACTTCCACTATACTGGTACTTTAGGGACACTACAAATGAGACATGACACCCAAAAACTATGCCAGCAAAATCTGTCCTCCAAAAGCCAAATGACGCTCTCTCTGGACCATTCTCCACCATGTACCCTTCCAACAGTTTTGGACCACTTTTGGGGTATTACCTCGTCCAGGAGAAATTGTGCAACAAAATGTAGGGTGCTATTTCTCCTTTAACCCATTGTGAAAATGAATAGTTTGGAGCTAAAGCACCATAGTGATGGCAGTGGTTGTAGCTTTGGCAACATTTGTGGCTGTTCAGCAGGAAATAATTTGATGGACCAGGCCACAGGACATGTCTGAGTGGTGGCTGTTGTGGCAACATGTGTGACAGTGCTGCAGGGCATAATAGACCAGACTGCAGGACATATGTGCCTTACTGGTGTTAGTAGTGGTTGCTATTAAGGAGTAGCAGCCAGTATAAGCAGCAGTACAGTTAATGGAAGATGATGGTAAAGGGAGGCGTGCCTTTCCTGGCAGCTGAAAAAACTAGAATATCTTCTGAAATGGAAAGGATTCTATGAACCCAAGAACAACATATGGGAGGCAGAAAATAACCTGGTTGATCCTGCCGATTTTTTCCTGTATGGGAGAAAATGCCAGATCAATATTGTATTGGTAGAGTGACAGTTGGCAAAATTTTGAGAAAAATTTGGGGTGCACTATCAACATGCCTGGCTTGGCTGCCAGCTAAAAGCTGGACTGTCTTCCAAAAGTGACCACGATGTCTGTGTTTCCTGCATTATCATTCAACATATAATGCTGCTCAAACTGATGCTCCAGCATGTGCAACACTGCCACTCAATGTGTGCTTCACCTTGCAAGCAAGTAGTGTAGTGAGATTGAATGAGTGACAATTGAGATATTTACAAGAAAAAATTTGACTACACTACCAGTTTACCTACTGCCTACTGCTTGCCAGCTGAAAAAACTGGACTATCTTCCAAAAGTGATCATTGTGCCTTTGGTTTGCTGCTACTATGGGTAGTGTGACTGAGTGACAATTTACATCAATTCAATAAAAATGTGTGACACACTATCAAAAGTGCCACTTTACCTTACAACCATGAAACAAGGGAGGGGAATGGAACCAATGGCTTGCCCTGGTGAAGTTGGGGTGGGTAATGGTCCATTGTGTAGGAACTGGAGGAAGTGGATGGGTCCCGCCTGGTGTTGAAACTGTGCCTGTCCTGCACCTGTGAGGTGATGTCAGTACTAGCACTGGGCCTTGCTCCATTTCTAGACTGTGGTCTTTGATGCTCAAAACATTGACCCAGTGGGCGATGTATTGTCCCCGCCCATACTTTATGCTCCACATATTAAGTGTGGCATGCACATCTCCCCACATGGATATTTATAAGGAGAGGGCAACATGGCCATCAAGCAAGGACAACTTTCTTCAAGAAATAATGGCTGCTATGTATTCTCCATGGAGTCTGCTGCCATCAGCTGGCGAAATGCAATGGATTCCATTAAGTGGCACATCAGCTACTGCACTGCCAGTAACTTGGCCAGGTGGGAAATTGATTTATTGCCAGTACTGTCAGACATTATAGGTTATTGTCTGGCAATGAAAGGGTTAACTGTCTGCAGCAGCAGAGATTCCAGGCAGCAGCCACTCACTAAACTTGTCCTATCTACAGTTAGGACAATAAATATTTGGACAGAGACAACATTTTTCTAATTTTGGTTCTGTACATTACCACAATGAATTTTGAACAAAACAATTTAGATACAGTTGAAGTTCAGACTTTCAGCTTTAATTCAGTGGGTTGAACAAAATGGCTGCATAAAATGTGAGTAATTAAAGCATTTATTACACACAATCTCTTCATTTCAGAGATTCAAAAGTAATTGGACAAATTAAATAATTGTAAATAAAATGTTAATTTCTAATAAAACTATAACTTGAATATGTTTCAGTAAACAGGTAAAAAAAACTAAATTTTTATATGGACCTTAACGGTATGTCTGTCTATTCAATTCTATTCTAGTACTACTAATCTACAGTAAGGTCCATATATATTTGGACACTGACACAAATCTTGTTTTTTTTTACCTGTTTACTGAAACATATTCAAGTTATATAATGGACAGACTTTCAGCTTTCATTTGTGGGTATCCACATTAAAATTGGATGAAGGGTTTTAGGAGTTTCAGCTCCTAAACATGTGCCACCCTGTTTTTAAAGGAACCAAAGGAATTTGACAATTGACTCAAATGCTGTTTCATGGGCAGGTGTGGGCAATTCCTTTGTTGTGTCATTCTCAATTAGGGACAAGAATCTCTCACATTGAGGAGAGCACCAGTAAAGGTGTGTAGAGATTTTAATTGCCTTTTGCCCTCTACTTAGCATCTACATATCACAAGGCATTATGGTAAAGGAGCTGGGGAGCTCATGCGCCCTCTATTGGATGTAACAAATCCTCAATTTGCTTTTGACTCACCGAGCCTTGAGACAGCAAAAGGGATTTTAGCCAAGCCAATTTCACTTATAAGTGAAATTGGCTTGGCTAAAATCCCTTTTGCTGTCTCAAGGCTCGGTGAGTCAAAAGCAAATTGAGGATTTGTTACATCCAATAGAGGGAGCATGAGCTCCCCAGCTCCTTTCCCATAATGCCTTCATTCTCAATTAAGCAGATAAAAGGCCTGGAGTTGATTTGATTTGAGGTGTGGTGCATGCATTTGGAAGATTTTGCTGTGAAGAAAACATGCGGTCAAAGGAGCTCTCCATGCAGGTGAAGCAAGCCATCCTTAAGCCGTGAAAACAGAAAAAAACCCATCCGAGAAATTGCTACAATAATAGGAGTGGCAAAACCTACAGTTTGCTACATCCTGAGAAATAAAGAAAGCACTGGTGAACTCATCAATGCAAAAAGACCTGGATGCCCACGGAAGACAACAGTGGATGACCGCAGAATAATTTCCATGGTGAAGAGAAACCCCTTCACTATAGCCAACCAAGTGAACAACACTCTAGGATGTAGGTGTATCAATATACAAATCTACCATAAAGAGAAGACTGCATGAAAGTAAATACAGAGGGTTCTCTGCACGGCACAAGCCACTCCTAAGCCTCAAGAATAAGAAGGCTAGATTGGACTTTGCTAAAAAACATCTAAAAAAGCCAGCACAGTTCTGGAAGAACATTCTTTGGACAGATGAAACCAAGATCAACCTCTACCAGAATGGTGGAAATAAAAAAGTATGGCGAAGGCATGGTACAACTCATGATCCAAAGCATACCACATCATCTGTATAACTCGACAGAGGCAGTGTAATGGCTTGGTCATGCATGGTTGCCAGTGGCACTGGGTCACTAGTGTTTATTGATGATGTGACACAGGACAGAAGCAGCCAGATGAATTCTAAGGTATTCAGAGACAAACTGTGTGCTCAAATCCAGCCATATGCAGCCAAATTGATTGGTTGGAGTTTCATAATACAGATGAACAATGACCCAAAACATAAAGCCAAAGAAACCCAGGAGTTTATTAAAGCAAAGAAATGGAATATTCTTGAATGGCCAAGTTAGTCACCTGATCTCAACCCAACTGAGCAGCATTTCACTTGTTAAAGACTAAACTTCAGACAGAAAGGCCCACAAACAAACAGCAACTGAAATCCGCTGCAGTAAAGGCCTGACAGAGCATTAAAAAGGAGGAAACAAAGTGTCTGGTGATGTCCATGAGTTCAAGACTTCAGGCAGTCATTGCCAACAAAGGGTTTTCAACCAATTATTAGAGATTAACATTTTATTTACAATTATTTAATTTGTCCAATTGCTTTTGAGCCCCTGAAATGAAGTGATTGTGTGTAATAAATGCTTTAGTTCCTCACATTTTTATGCAATCATTTTGTTCAACCCACTGAATTAAAGCTAAAAGTCTGAACTTCAACTGCATCTGAATTGTTTTGTTCAAAATTCATTGTGGTAATGTACAGAACCAAAATTAGAAAAATGTTGTCTCTGTCCAAATATTTATGGACCTAAGTGTACCTGTGTATAATTATTGCTTGATTATCTAAATACTCAAATCTTATTGTTGAATTTTCTGATTTGTGCTGCTTATAATAGTCTAGCTAATAGCTATGAGATGCAGTAAGATAGAACACAGATGTGTTTTCATTATCAACAATTACACAAACTAAAGGCTGAGCTATTTATACACCATATGACAACATCACTGTAAGGTCCACTTACCACTGTCTATTGGCTGAGAGGCTGTCAGATGTTGCTATCATGTGTTGTAAAAGTCACTGCACACATGACATTGTCTGCTCTGTATTTCCTGGTCAAACACATGGCGGTGGCCATTTTCCTATAGGGCTGCTATCTTTATTTGTCCGAAGCAAAATGCTATTCGTTAAAAACTAAACAATTTGGTATATTCGGGATGAATCCGGCAGGCTATGAACCGATTTACCCATCTCTAGTTGGCATGCCTGCTAGCTAAACTTTGGCAGAGTCTGCTCATCTGGTCATAGATTTGAGATGCAGGGACAATCAGGGATGTACTTCAGCATCCAATTTTGGCCTCAGACAGGGTATTTTAACCTGACACTGCTCTTATTCAGCTTTGAAATAATAATAATCTCATTCTCTTTTAGTATATTGATAAGTGACCTGCCCATTACACTGACCTTGCCTACGGTATGTTAATAGATGGGAATTGGAGTTGTATTCCTGCAAATACATTGCAAACCAGGTTCATGGTTCATGGTTTCCTTTTTCCCATAAATTCTGAAGCCCTTTAATCTACATATAAGGTTATGACAAGATGGTACTTTGTCTCATCTTGCATTATGAAGTTGGTCCTTGGATATGTTCTTTAGAGTTGAGCGAATCAATTCTGCAGAAGTGGAATTCGATCAAAATTTCAGGAAATCTTCGATTCTCCACAATTCCGGATTTCCTGATGCTTCGTGGTCACAAATATTTAATAAGGACCTTTGTGACATCAGACGGTCACAAGATGTTCTCTAGTGATGTGATTGGGTAGGCGTGTGATTGATAAGATATTTTGCAACCTTTCTTATAGAAATAAATGCCTCCTTCTGCACTTATTAGGCTGTTACTCTGCTCCCCCTACACCATTTTTTGAAGGACACAATAATATGGCAGACTTTGTTATAAACTACTTTAAAACATAGTTGTTTATACATTGTCATGTAGGTTTATGTATTACTTAGGTTAAGGCAGAATATATTGCAGCAGAGCTGTGTACAGAGCCTGAGTAATAGAAAATTATTTAAAGGGTTTATGTAAATAAGCCATTGCTTTACAACATATTGATTTATAGCAACTACAGCGCAAAACTGAACCCACCTTTTGTATGCACTCTGTTTTCATATACTTGGGATATGGGAGATTCAAGGAGTAATAGAATTGTTAAAGGGATTTTCCCATGAAAATAGCCATATTTAGATTTGTAGACAAAAGTAAAACATTTCTCATATTGCAAATATAAATAGTAAAATATTTTTCAGGGTTTTAAAGATCTTCTATATCTACTGGTGATAGTCTATTGTCTTGATCAGTTGTTAATGGATATGACCATGAATGCAGTAACTTTCTATGATCTAGGATTTGTCAGAAACCCAGCCATGATTTCCTATGTGGCTGGGTTATCAGTGCCACAACAAGGAAATCATAACTGGGTTTCTGACAAGTGCCAGACTCTAGAAAGTTTGTGTATTTTTGGTCATATCCACTGTCACCATTGCGATGATTAGGTAAAATCATTAAAACTCTACAGAATTTTGAATTATTCATATTTGCAAAAATATTCAACTTTTAATTGTCTACAAATTACCTTTAGTGCATGTTTGGACAGTGGAGCCCTGTCAATGGCTTTCCCTTCAGTAGTAAGAAAACATTATGTTTCACATACACTTACTTACAATGGTGAGTATTGAATAAAAGATCAGTTCTATGAGAATTTTAGTCTTTGCTATTTTAGTTGAAACTAAATTTAAATTTTGTTTTTTCTTTTAGATCTGTAGCAGAAGCAACTGAAGTGGATCTCAATATGAGAGTAGGATTGCATACCGGTCGGGTTCTGTGTGGAGTTTTGGGGCTTCGCAAATGGCAGTATGATGTTTGGTCTAATGATGTTACACTGGCCAATGTTATGGAAGCTGGAGGATTGCCAGGGTATATTTTTTATTATTTTTATGTTTTTAATCTTATTTTTAGATAGTTGATGGTTTGTAGTTGTCCATCCAGGAACAATACTGTAAACTTGTCCTATTGACTTGAATGAGACTGAACTTGCAATAACTTCCCTTCCCCCCCCCACTACACAGTGTGTACAGTCATGGCCAAAAGTTTTGAGAATGACACAAATATTATATTTTCACATGATCTGCTGCCCTCTGGTTTTTATGTGTGTTTGTCAGATGTTTTTATCACATACAGAAATATAATTGCATTCATATTATGAGTAACAGAAGCTTATATTGACAGTTAGAATGAGTTAATGCAGCAAGTCAATATTTGCAGTGTCAACCCTTCTTCTTCAGGACCTCTGCAATTCTCCCTGGCATGCTCTCAATCAACTTCTGGACCAAATCCTGACTGATAGCAGTCCATTCTTGCAGAATCAATGCTTTAATTTTGTCTGAATTTGTTGGTTTTTGTTTGTCCACCCGTCTCTTGATGATTGACCACAAGTTCTCAATGGGATTAAGATCTGGGGAGTTTCCAGGCCATGGACCCAAAATCTCTATGTTTTGTTCCCTGAGCCATTTAGTTATCACCTTTGTTTATGGCAAGGTGCTGCATCATGCTGGAAAAGGCATTGTTGAGCGCCAAACTGCTCTTGGACGGTTGGGAGAAGTTGCTCTTGGAGGACATTCTGGTACCATTCTTTATTCATGGCTGTGTTTTTAGGCAAGACTGTGAGAGAGCCGATTCCCTTGGCTGAGAAGCAACCCCACACATGAATGGTTTCAGGATGCTTTACAGTTGGCATGAGACAAGACTGGTGGTAGCGCTCACCTCTTCTTCTCCGAATAAGCTGTTTTCCAGATGTTCCAAACAATCGAAAAGGGGATTCATCAGAGAAAATGACTTTACCCCAGTCCTCAGCAGTCCACTCCCTGTACCTTTTGCAGAATATCAGTCTGTCCCTGATGTTTTTTCTGGAGAGAAGTGGCTTCTTTGCTGCCCTCCTTGAGACCAGGCCTTGCTCCAAGAGTCTCCGCCTCACAGTGCGTGCAGATGCACTCACACCTGCCTGCTGCCATTCCTCAGCAAGCTCTGCACTGCTGTTAGCCCGATCCCGCAGCTGAAACACTTTTAAGAGACGGTCCTGCTGCTTGCTGGTCTTTCTTGGGCGCCCTGGAGCCTTTTTGGCACCAATGGAACCTCTCTCCTTGAAGTTCTTGATGATGCGATAGATTGTTGACTGAGGTGCAATCTTTCTAGCTGCAATACTCTTCCCAGTTAGGCCATTTGTGTGCAGTGCAATGATGACTGCACGTGTTTCTTTAGAGATAACCATGGTTAACAGAAGAGAAACAATGATGGCAAGCACCAGCCTCCTTTTAAAGTGTCCAGTGGTGTCATTCTTACTTAATCATGACAGATTGATCTCCAGCCCTGTCCTGATCAACACCCACACCTGTGTTAATGGAGCAATCACTGAAACGATGTTAGGTGGTCCTTTTAAAGCAGGGCTGCAATGATGTTGAAATGTGTTTTGGGGGATAAAGTTCATTTTCTAGGCAAATATTGACTTTGCAAGTAATTGCTGTTAAGCTGATCACTCTTTATAACATTCTGGAGTATATGCAAATTGCCATTAGAAAAACTGAAGCAGTAGACTTTGTAAAAATTAATATTTGTATCATTCTCAAAACTTTTGGCCATGACTGTACATGGCAGATTGGTAGGAGTGTCAAGAGTGGAACACCCATCAATTTTCTGCTGATGGCTCATCCTAAGGATAGGTGGCATATTTAGTCACTAATGAAAGCTTTATTAATGAAAGTGTGGGAGCATTGATAATCTGTCACCAGTAATCTGTGCCTGGATAAAGGAGTGTTCAAAGAAATATTTTCTTGGAGAGTTTTCACTGTATTTGCAATTATGCACTGGCTTTAGATGTGAATATATAATTTTGTCTTACTTTTAAAATGCTATAGAGTCATTCCGTGTCAAGTGGACCAATTTTAACCCCTTAAGGACCCAGCCCAAAAGTGCGTTAAGGACCAGGCCTCGTTTTTCAAAACTGACATGTGTCACTTTATATGGCAATAACTTTGAGACGTCTTAACTTACACAAGTGATTTTAAGATTGTTTTTTCGTGACACATTGTACTTCATGTTAGTGGTAAACGCTAATGAATATTTTTGTATTTATTTATAAAAAAAATAGGAAGTTTGATGGAAATTTGGGAAAAAAATCGCAATTTTCAAAATGTGAAATGCTCTGCTTTTCAGACAGTCATACCACCCAAATACATTAATACATATTATCTACCATATCTCTGCTATATATCGGCATCATCTTTTAATCGTCCTGTAATTTATTTTGGATGTTAGAAGGCTTACAAGTGTAACAGCGATTTTGCAGATTTACAAGAAAATTTTTAGGGACCACTTCAGTTCTGAAGAGGATTATAAAGGCCTATATATTAGAAACCCCCATAAATCACCCGATTTTCAAAACTGCACCCCTCAAATAATTCAAAACATCATTTGGGAAGTTTGTTAACCCTTTAAGCATTTCACTGGAATTAAAACAATATGGAGGTGAAATTTAGACATTTAATTTTTTTCCACTAATTCCTTAATTTAGCCCTAAACTTAACACATTCATAAAGGGTTAAAGGAGAAAATGCATCTCACAGTTTGTTATGCAATTTCTCCCGAGCACGGAAATACCCAACATGTGGGTGTAAACTGATGTTTGGGCGAATGGCAGCACACGGAATGGAAGGAGTGACACTGGGAGTCTGAAAAGCAGATTTTGCTGGAATAGTTTTCAGGTGCCATGTCTCATTTGCAGAGCCCCTAGAGTACCAATACAAAGGAAACCCCCAAAAAGTTACCCCATTTTGGAAACCACACCCCTCACAGAATTCATCAAGGGGTATAGTGAGCATTTTGACCTTACAGCTGTTTCACAGATTTTACTAACACTGGGATGTATAAATGAAAAATTACTAAAATGCCACTTTATCCCCAAAGTTTTCATTTTCACAAGGGGTTAAAGGAGAAAAAGCACCCCACAGTTTGCAAAACAATTGCTCCTGAACACGGCAATACCCCATATGTGGTCGTAATCTGCTGTATGGGTACATGGCAGGGCTCAGAATGGAAAGAGAGCTATTTAGCTTTTGTAGGGCAGATTTTGCTGGAATAGTTTTCAGGTGCCATGTCGCATTTGCAGAGCCCCCAAAGTACCAATACAGTGGAAACCCCTAAAAGTGACCCCATTTTGGAAACTACACCCCTCACAGAACATATCAAGGGGTATAGTGAGCATTTTGATGCTACAGCTGATTCACAGATTTTATTAACATTGGGACATTAAAATGAAAAAAATTTTTCCAATAAAAGGTCAATTTAGCCCCAAATTTTTCATTTTTGCAAGTGGTTAAAGAAGAAAAAGCTCCCCACAGTTTGTTACACAATTTCTTCTGAACACAGAAATGCCCCATATGTGGTCGTAACTGCTGTAGGGGTACATGTGGGGCTCAGAATGGAAAGAGCGCTATTTGGCTTTTGGAGGGCAGATGTGGCTGGAATAGTTTTTGAGTGCCATGTCGCATTTGCAGAGCCCCTAAAGTACCAATACAATGGAAACCTCTCAAAAGTTACCCCATTTTAGAAACTACACCCCTCAAGGAATGTATCAAGGGGTATTATCATTTTGAGCCTAAAAATGCTTCCCAAAAATTAATGTACAAAGTGAAAATTAAAGAAATATCCAATTTCAGTGCCTAATATGTTGCTGCCACTTTGTGGCATCAGAGACATGAACTCCTAAAACTATTAAGTGGGTTATCCCGGGGACAAAAAAATTAAATATGTGGGTGTAAACTGCTGCTTGGGCACACAGCAGGGCTCAGAAGGGAAGGAGCACTGTGTTTTTTTAGCTTTTGGAGTATAGATTTAGAGGGACTTTCTGGTCGCCATGTTATTTTTGCAGAGCCCTGGAGGTGCCAGTAAATTGGAATTCCCCAATACGTGACCCCCATTTTGTAGGGGCAATTTTAGGGTCATTGCAAATGTGACATGGTGCCCAAATAACAACAATCTAAATATGTGCTCCAAAAGCACATAGCGCTCTTTCACATCTGCACCCTACTGTGTGCCCAAATGGCAGTTTATGCCCACATGCATGACACTGGTGTACCCAGGACAACATTTGGGCACAGCCGAGCACAGAAGGGAAAGAGCGCTATTTTGGTTTTTGGAGCACAGTTTGCTTTTTGGACACCATGCCACTTTTGCAGAGCACATGAATTGCCAGTAAAGTGGAATCCGCAGACATGTCACCCCATTTTGGAAACTACACCCTTCAAGGGATTTATCAAGTGGGGTAGCGAGCATTATTAACCCTTAAGTGTTGCATTATTTTAATTTCCAGAAATGAATGCACAGCTGATAATGAAAAGTTAAAAATGAAATTTTTCCATAGATACGCCATTTCAGTGCCCGATATGTTGTACCCAGCTTATGTCTGCACAGACACACACTCCAAAAACTGTTGAGCGGGGATCCCGAGCACAACAGCTTTTGGAGCGTTCATCCTTGGTCTTCATGATGCTCTCTGCGCTTTAAACAGAACCCTGAGACTATCACAGAGCAGGTGCATTTATACGGAGACTTGATTACACACAGGTGGATTATATTTATCATCATCAGTCATTTAGGACAACATTGGATCATTCAGAGATCCTCACTGAACTTCTGGAGTGAGTTTGCTGCACTGAAAGTAAAGGGGCCGAATAATATTGCACGCCCCACTTTTCAGTTTTTTATTTTTTACAAAAGTTTAAAATAACCAATAAATTTCGTTCCACTTCACAATTGTGTCCCACTTGTTGATTCTTCACCAAAAAATTAAAATTTTATATCCTTATGTTTGAAGCCTGAAATGTGGCAAAAGGTTGAAAAGTTCAAGGGGGCCGAATACTTTTGCAAGGCACTGTATATCCATGAAGTTCAATCTAGGAATGGAATAAGATATGGATAAAGGGAAATAGTATAAGTAAATTTTAGAAATTTGTTTCCCTATACCCGTGTTGGCAAAACCTATGTCACGCGTGCCAGAGGGGGCACTCAGAGCCCTCTCTGTTGGCATACGCACCACCGCCCTTGATCAGAAAAAAAAAATCAGAAAAAATATTTTCATACACTTCTATTTTTTTTGCCAATGTTTATAAATATTTAAGATATTTTATATTGTGTATACAATTTGGGGGCCACTTTTCTGGGGGCCACTGTGGAGAGCATTGTACTGTCTGGGGGCCACTGTGGAGGGCATTGTACTGTCTGGGAGTCACTGTGGAGCGCATTGTACTGTGTGGGGGGCCCCTTCACTATTTATATCACGCACTATCTGTTATATTATGTTATATTATGTGATATTAGTACAGGCTGTAATAACATTACACGGTCACTATAAAACAGATCCTGTGCAATTTAAATAGTGAACATTAATTGTTCAAAAGTATAAAAGTATACCAAAAATGCAAACTTCTTCCTTTCAGTGCAAAGTTGTTTGTATTATTGAAAGCTCTGTAAAGCTCCATTTACTCTTCTGCATTTTGCGGGTCCATAACTGTCCGCAATTGTGTATCCACACAGTATTAAGGTTAAATTACCGTGTTGGCACTTTGTGATAATTTAGTGGGTTTTGGGTTGCAGTTTGGGCACTCGGTCTCTAAAAGGTTTGCCATCACTGCCCTATACAGTCATGGCCGTAAATGTTAGCACCCCTAAAATTTTTCCAGAAAAAACTATTTCTCCCAGAAAATTAATTGAAATTACACATGTTTTGTTAAACACTTGATTATTTCCTTTTTGTGTACTGGAAAACTCCAAAAATGGGGCGGACAAAATTACTGGCACCCTCAACTTAATATTTGGTTGCACACCCTTTGTAAAAAAAATAACTGAAATCAATTGCTTCCTACATATTTGACCATCAACAAGCTTCTTACACCTCTCAGCTGGAATTTTTTACCTCTCTTCATTTGCAAAATGTTCCAGGTCTCTCTTACCTGAAGGGTGCTTACTCCTAACAGCAATTTTAAGATCTCTCCACAGGTGTTCAATGGGATTTAGATCTGGACTCATTGCAGGCCTCTTCAGATCTCCAGTGCTTTGTTTCCATCTATTTCTGGGTGATTTTTGAAGTTAAGGTTAAATTACCGTGTTACTTTGCGATAATTTAGTGGGTCTTGGGTTGCAGTTTGGGCACTCGGTCTCTAAAAGGTTTGCCATCACTGCTCTACACAGTCATGGCTGTAAGTGTGTTTGGGGCCATTATCCTGCTGGAAGACCCATGACCTAGGAACCTAAAAACCTTTGGTAATCTTCAGATTTCATGATGCCTTGCATACAGTCAAGGCACCCAGTGCCAGAGGCAGAAAAACAACCCCAAAACAATTTTGAACTTCCACCATATTTAATTGTTAGTGCTGTGTTCTTTTCTTTGTAGGTACTTTACCAAATGATGTACTTTACCAAAAAGGCCTATCTCATCTGTCCACAAGATGTTTTCCCAGAAGGATTTTGACTTACTCATGTACATTTTGGCGAACTGCAGTCTAGCTTTTTATATCTCTTTGTCAGCAGTGGGGTCCTCCCGGGTCTTCTACCATAGTGTTTCATTTAATTCAGATGTCAGCGGATAGTTCGCGCTGACACTGATGCACCCTGAACCTGCAGGAAAGCTTGAATTCCTTTGGAACTTAATTTTGGGGCTGCTTATCCACCATCGAGACTATACTGCTTTGAAACCTTTCATCAATTTTTCTCTCCTGTTCACGTCCAGTGAGATTAGCTACAGTGCCATGAGTTGTGGTGGCAATGGTGGTAGCTGTTGCAACATTTGTGACAGTGCAGCAGGGCATAATATGATGGACCAGGCCGCAGGGCATGTCTAACTGAGTGGTGGCAGTAGTAGTAGCTGCCAGCAGCAGCAGCACAGTAAATGGAAGATGATGATAAAGGTAGACGGTGACACCACTATTTGGAGGCATCAGCCGAGGGGTTTGAAAATCCTTACGGAGCCATGCCTGATTTATTTTGATAACAGTATTTTTTTTTCCACTCTAACTGTGGACAGTTTCATCCTTTTAGGCATAATAACGTCGATAAATCTTGCTATATATATATATATATATATATATATATATATATACAGTACAGACCAAAAGTTTGGACACACCTTCTCATCCCAAGAGTTTTCTGTATTTTCATAACTAGAAAAATTGTAGATTCACACTGAAGGCATCAAAACTATGAATTAACACATGTGGAATTATATACTTAACAAAAAAGTGTGAAACAACTGAAAATATGTCTTATATTCTAGGTTCTTCAAAGTAGCCACCTTTTGCTTTGATTACTGCTTTGCACACTCTTGGCATTCTCTTGATGAGCTTCAAGAGGTAGTCACCTGAAATGGTCTTCCAACAGTCTTGAAGGAGTTCCCAGAGATGCTTAGCACTTGTTGGCCCTTTTGTCTTCACTCTGCGGTCCAGCTCACCCCAAACCATCTCGATTGGGTTCAGGTCTGGTGACTGTGGAGGCCAGGTCATCTGGAGTAACACCCCATCACTCTCCTTCTTGGTCAAATAGCCCTTACACAGTCTGGAGGTGTTTTTGGGGTCATTGTCCTGTTGAAAAATAAATGATGGTCCAACTAAACGCAAACCGGATGGAATAGCATGCCGCTGAAAGATGCTGTGGTAACCATGCTGATTCAGTATTCCTTCAATTTTGAATAAATCCCCAACAGTGTCACCAGCAAAGCACCCCCACACCATCACACCTCCTCCTCCAGGCTTCACAGTGGGAACCAGGCATGTAGAGTCCATTTGTTCACCTTTTCTGCGTCGCACAAAGACACGGTGGTTGGAACCAAAGATCTAATGTCCATTCCTTGTGTTCTTTAGCCCAAACAAGTCTCTTCTGCTTGTTACCTGTCCTTAGCAGTGGTTTCCTAGCAGCTATTTTACCATGAAGGCCTGCTGCACACAGTCTCCTCTTAGAAGTTGTTGTAGAGATGTGTCTGCTGCTAGAACTCTGTGTGGCATTGACCTGGTCTCTAATCTGAGCTGCTGTTAACCTGCGATTTCTGAGGCTGGTGACTCGGATGAACTTATCCTCCGCAGCAGAGGTGACTCTTGGTCTTCCTTTCCTGGGGCGGTCCTCATGTGAGCCAGTTTCTTTGTAGCGCTTGATGGTTTTGGCCACTGCACTTGGGGACACTTTCAAAGTTTTCCCAATTTTTCGGACTGACTGACCTTCATTTCTTAAAGTAATGATGGCCACTCATTTGTCTTTACTTAGGTGCTTTTTTCTTGCCATAATACAAATTCTAACACTCCATTCAGTAGGACTATCAGCTGTGTATCCACCTGACTTCTGAACAACACAACTGATGGTCCCAACCCTTTTCTAAGGCCCACTTTTAAACCTGACAGGGCACACCTGTGAAGTGAAAACCATTTCAGGTGACTACCTCTTGAAGCTCATCAAGAGAATGCCAAGAGTGTGCAAAGCAGTAATCAAAGCAAAAGGTGGCTACTTTGAAGAACCTAGAATATAAGACATATTTTCAGTTGTTTCACACTTTTTTGTTAAGTATATAATTCCACATGTGTTAATTCATAGTTTTGATGCCTTCAGTGTGAATCTACAATTTTTATAGTCATGAAAATACAGAAAACTCTTAGAATGAGAAGGTGTGTCCAAACTTTTGGTCTGTACTGTATATATATATATATATATATATATATATATATGCACACAGTTGTGCTAAAAAGTTTACATACCCCGGCAGATTTTTTAGTTTTTTGGCCTTTTTTCAGAGAACATGAATGATAACACAAAAACTATTTCTCCACTCATGGTTAGTGGTTGGTTGAAGCCATTTATTGTCAAACTTCTGTGTTTTCTCTTTTTAAATCATAATGACAACCAGAAACATCAAAATGACCCTGTTCAAAAGTTCACATACCCCAGTTCTTAATACTGTGTATTGCCCCCTCTAACATCAATGACAACTTGAAGTTTTTTGTGGTAGTTGTGGATGAGGCTCTTTATTTTCTCAGATGGTAAAACTGCCCATTCTTCTTGGCAAAAAGTCTCCAGTTCCCGTAAATTCCTGGGCTGTCTTGCATGTACTGCACGCTTGAGATCTCCCCAGAGTGGCTCAATGATATTGAGCTCAGGAGACTGAGATGGCCACTCTAGAACCTTCACTTTCTTCTGCTGTAGCCAATGACAGGTCGACTTGGCCTTGTGTTTTGGATCAATGTCACGTCCCATGCGCAGCTTCCTGGCTGATGAGTGCAAATTTGCCTCCAGTATTTGTTGATAACCTGCTGCATTCATCTTTCCTTCAACTTTGACCAAGTTTCCTGTGCCTTTGAAGCTCGCACATCCCCACATCATCAGTGATCCACCTCCGTGCTTTACAGTAGGAATGGCGTTCATTACATCATAGGCCTTGTTGACACCTCTCCAAATGTAACGTTTATGGTTGTGGCCAAAAAGTTCAATTTTTGTCTCATCACTCCAAATTACCTTGTTCCAGAAGTTTTGAGGCTTGTCTCTGTGCTGTTTGGCGTATTGATGGCGAGATTCTTTGTGGCATTTGCACAGTAATGGCTTTCTTCTGGCAACTCGACCATGCAGCCCATTTTTCTTCAAGTGCCTCCTTATTGTGCATTTTGAAACAGCCACACCAATAGTTTTCAGAGAGTCCTGTATTTCAGCTGATGTTATGTGTGGGTTTTTCTTTGCATCCCGAACAATTTTCCGGGCACTTGTGGCCGAAATTTTGGTTGGTCTACCTGACCGTGGTTTGGTTTCTGGGCATGTTATCAGGCCAAAATCACCAGGGTATGTGAACTTTTGAACAGGGTGATTTTGATGTTTTTGGTTGTCATTATGTTTTAAAAAGAGAAAACACAGAAGTTTGACAATAAATGGCTTCAACCAACCACTAACCATGAGTGGAGAAAAAGTTTTTGTGTTATCCATATTCTCTGAAAAAAGGCCAAAAAAACAAAAAATCTGCTGGGGTATGTAAACTTTTTAGCACAACTGTATATGTATATATTATATACTGTATATAATCTTATATTTCAAAGAATCGCACAGGGGGTAAAAACTAGAAATAGGCGAACCTCCCAAGATTTGTTTCATTTCGGGTTCAGGTGGCTCGGGTTCCCTATACGTTTTTGGTCGAACAAGTTCAGTATTTTTATTATTATTATTGTTTATTTATATAGCACCATTAATTCCATGGTGCTTTACATTTGCGGATTTACATACGGTACACCAGATATACAAAACAGATAATGCTAACAGAGACCACCTGGTATAGTGGGATAGAGGGCCCTGCCCGCAAGGGCTTACAATCTATGAACCACACTGTACATTGGCTTAAAATATGGTGTGGAAAACACTTTGTGGCACTGGCAGATGAGGTGGAGCGCCTGCTGAGTGAGGTGGACTGGGAGGCGGGAGAGTCCACCTGGGTACACATGCGACTAGCAGTTTCAGTGCTCTCTCTAAACGCTGCAGCAAGCTGGGTATACAGCCTATCCTGATAATATTCAAATTTCCTTCCCTTTGGAAACAAGGAAAGAATTCCCCCATTTCGTCTTCATAGCAAGGGTATAAGAGCACTGCCATCCAGTACTCATCCCTCTGCTTGATGCTAATAATACTATTTTCGCTGTGTAAGCAGCAGAGCATACACATTGCCAGTGTATGCATGGAGCCTGGGGCCTGTCATGGTTGGTGTTTTTGGCCAACATGGTCATTGTCATCATCATCATCTTCAAACAGCCTTCTCCCCTGTCTGTATCTGTGACATATCAAGGGCCCCCTCTACATCCAAGGGAGAGTCTTCCTTCTCTTTCCGTCTAGGAGTCCCAGTTCCTCTACCACAATAACTCTGTCCCGAATCCTCATCCCCCTCTATCAGCACAGGGCGATGACGTTGACAAAGATGTAAAAACTGTTCCTCCTCTTCCGTCCCTTGTTGCATGAGGGTAAGGCTTTTCTGTAAGATATACAACAATGGGATCACATCGCTGATGCTGCAAAATGCTCATTTGGAGTTGACAAGGAGCCATGCAGTGGGATACTTGCTGCATGATACAGCGAAGCAGCTCCTCTGTGTGGCTCTTCTGATCAAGGATCATTAATTGCAAAATTATGAGGGGAAACAGTTGGTGCTGAAGATAACGACGAGGATATGCTAGTGCTGCGTGTAGATGTGGCCTGCCTACCAGGAAGATCACGACAGGAGTAGGAGAACAGCCTTGCTCACTTTCCCTGGTAGTACCACTATCAAGAGTATGATGCCTTTTCATTTGAGTATGTAGATAAGTCGTTCCTAACAAGGCCATGTCTAAGTTTCTGCTGGGAGATCTTGCACATTGCATGAATTGATCGTTTGGCAATGTATAAAAAAATTCCCACATGGGAGATGACCACGAGTCATTGGGTGGGTGCCACCAGCAGCAGCAGAAACAAGTCTCACTACTACCACCAGTGCCAGAACCCCCACCCCTAGGTATTCCCCCGGGCAAGCCTTTTTGCCACTACTACCAACATCACTACCAACAGTAATCAAGTCTTCCTCCTCTGCTTGCACACAATCCTGACTGTTCCCCTCCAGCTCATCAAAAAGAGGAAGACTGCTCTGACTAAGAGAAATAGATAGCTCAGCAGTTTCCACATCGCTAGCAGGGATCTGTGTCAGTGAAGAATGTGAAGGAGATATGGTTGACAGTCCAGAAAGCCTGAGTTAAATTAAGTGCTAAGTAGGAGGAGGAGCAACACACAGAAGCCTGACTCAAGATCAAATCACTCTCAGATGCAATATCCTCCTGTGACTGAGATGAGCAAGCTAAGTAATCGAAAAATCTACCTTCATTTTCAAGAAGTACAACAATCCTGTGGCTACTAGCAGTGTCACCAAAATCAGAAGTAGTGTTGCTCTTGCCACCCATATTCTTATTGTTAGTAGTACTTGCACAAGTGATTCCTACTTCTCTGTGTGTCACCTGCCCTGTTTTTTTCCACTCATTTTTTTAATGCACACAGACACCACCACTATTCTTTGATGCAATAATAGTACCACCACTACTATTGTACAACTGTCTGTGATGAATATCTAGAATTATATATGTGCACTTGTGCTTAATATATTTTGTTCAGATTAACAACAATGCTCCTTCACATTGTGTATGGGTCAGGCCAGAACAGAGCAGAAAAAAAAAACATGAAATTCCCAATGTTTTTTTTTTTTTTTTTTTTTAAGATTAGCTCAGGCTAGATTGTATTAGGTGAACACAAACAACAAAAATGCTGAAATAATGGAGATTTTTTTTTTAACATTAATGAAGGATGCACTACTAGTACCACTACTACTATCCTACTGCATTTTATGTATATTTAAAATTATACATGCCCACTTGCACATACAGAGAAATGCTTAAAATATTTTGTTCAGATTAACAACAATGCTCACACTGTATGGGTCAGACCAGACCAGAGCAGGAAAAAAAACATGAAATTCACAAAAGTTTTTTTAAGATTTCTTTTTAAGATTTGCACAGGCTAAACTTTATATTGGGTGAACAACAAGAAATCGTTTATAATAACAGTATTTTTTTCAAGATTTGCACAGAGATGTATTTTGGCTGAAGAACAAAAAAAAGCTGGTATATAAATTAATAGAGTTTTTAAGATTTGTGCAGGCAAAATAAGCAGCAATTTGCTCTTAAAATATCAGTATGCATTTAATGAAAAAATCATAACTATTGTCCCAAAAAGTCCTTAACAAAATATTTTTCACTAATAGGATTGTCTTCAGTAAGAAATTATGTTTAAAGAATGTGTAAAGAAATAAAATTGCTCTATTGCAAGTACTGTCAGACAATATACAGTTGAAACCAGAAGTTTACATACACTATATAAAAAGACACATACAGTGCCTTGCGAAAGTATTCGGCCTCCTTGAACTTTTCAACCTTTTGCCACATTTCAGGCTTCAAACATAAGGATATAAAATTTTAATTTTTTGGTGAAGAATCAACAACAAGTGGGACACAATCGTGAAGTGGAACGAAATTTATTGGATATTTTAAACTTTTGTAAAAAATAAAAAACTGAAAAGTGGGGCGTGCAATATTATTCGGCCCCCTTAAGTTAATACTTTGTAGCGCCACCTTTTGCTGAGATTACAGCTGCAAGTTGCTTGGGGTATGTCTCTATCAGTTTTGCACATCGAGAGACTGAAATTCTTGCCCATTCTTCCTTGGAAAACAGCTCGAGCTCAGTGAGGTTGGATGGAGAGCGTTTGTGAACAGCAGTTTTCAGCTCTTTCCACAGATTCTCGATTGGATTCAGGTCTGGATTTTGACTTGGCCATTCTAACACCTGGATACGTTTATCTGTGAACCATTCCATTGTAGATTTTGCTTTATGTTTGGGATCATTGTCTTGTTGGAAGATAAATCTCCGTCCAAGTCTCAGGTCTTTTGCAGACTCCAACAGGTTTTCTTCCAGAATGGTCCTGTGTTTGGCTCCATCCATCTTCCCATCAATTTTAACCATCTTCCCTGTCCCTGCTGAAGAAAAGCAGGCCCAAACCATGATGCCGCCACCACCATGTTTGACAGTGGGGATGGTGTGTTCAGGGTGATGAGCTGTGTTGCTTTTACACCAAACATATCGTTTTGCATTGTGGCCAAAAAGTTCGATTTTGGTTTTGTCTGACCAGAGCACCTTCTTCCACACGTTTGGTGTGTCTCCCAGGTGGCTTGTGGCAAACTTTAAACAAGACTTTTTATGGATCTCTTTGAGAAATGGCTTTCTTCTTGCCACTCTTCCATAAAGGCCAGATTTGTGCAGTGTATGACTGATTGTTGTTCTATGGAGAGACTCTCCCACCTCAGCTGTAGATCTCTGCAGTTCATCCAGAGTGATCATGGGCCTCTTGGCTGCATCTCTGATCAGTCTTCTCCTTGTTTGAGATGAAAGTTTAGAGGGACGGCCGGGTCTTGGTAGATTTGCAGTGGTCTGATACTCCTTTCATTTCAATATGATTGCTTGCACAGTGCTCCTTGGGATGTTTAAAGTTTGGGAAATCTTTTTGTATCCAAATCCGGCTTTAAACTTCTCCACAACAGTATCACGGACCTGCCTGGTGTTCCTTGGTCTTCATGATGCCCTCTGCGCTTTAAACAGAACCCTGAGACTATCACAGAGCAGGTGCATTTATACGGAGACTTGATTACACACAGGTGGATTATATTTATCATCATCAGTCATTTAGGACAACATTGGATCATTCAGAGATCCTCACTGAACTTCTGGAGTGAGTTTGCTGCACTGAAAGTAAAGGGGCCGAATAATAATGCACGCCCCATTTTTCAGTTTTTTATTTTTTACAAAAGTTTAAAATAACCAATAAATTTCATTTATTGAAATGTGGCAGAAGGTTGAAAAGTTCAAGGGGGCCGAATACTTTCGCAAGGCATTGTATGCATGTTTTTCTCACTATCTGACATGAAATCAGAATAAACCTTTCCCATTTTAGATCAATTAGGATTACCAAAATTATTTATATTTGCCAAATGCCAGAATAATGAGAGAGAGAATTTTTAAGGCATTTGTATTACTTTCTGCAAAGTCAAAAGTTTACATACATTTCATTAGTATTTGGTACCATTGCCCTTAAACTGTATGACTTGGGTGAAATGTTTTGGATATCCTTCCACAAGCTTCTCACAATAGTTTCTAGGAATTTGAGCCCATTCCTCCTGACAGAACTAGTGTAACTGAGCCATGTTTGTAGGCCGCGTTGTTGGCACCTGCGTTTTTAGCTTTGCCCATAAATTTTTAAAAGGATTGAGATAAGGGCTTTGTGATGGCCACTCCAAAACATTGGCTTTGTTAAGTCACTTTGTAACCAGTTTGGCAGTATGCTTCGGGTCATTGTCCATTTGGAAGACCCATTTCCGCCCAAGCTTTAACTTCCTGACTGATGTCTTGAGATGTTGCTTCAGTATTGCCACATAATGTTCTTTCCTCATGATGCCATCTATTTTGTGAAGTGCGCCAGTCCCTCCTGCAGCAAAACAACCCCTTAACATGATGTGGCCACCCCAGTGTTTCACAGTTGGGATGGTGTTCTTAGTATTGCAAGCTTCACCCTTTTTCCTCCAAACGTAATGATGATCATTATGGCCAAACAGTTCAATTTTAGTTTCGTCAGACCTCAGGACATGTCTCCAAAACTTAAGGTCTTTGTTCCTGTGTGCATTGGGAAACATTAATCTGGCTTTTTTATGTTTCTTTTGGAGTAATGGCTTCTTACTGGCAGAGTGGCCTCTCAGCCCATGCCAATACAGTACTCATTTCACTGTGGATAATGACACACTCTTACCAGCTTCAGCCAGCATCTTCACAAGGTCTTTTGCTTTTGTTCTTGGGTTGCTATGCACATTTCGTACCAAAGCACGTTCCTCTCTGGGACACAGAACTTGTCTCCTTCCTGAGCGGTATGATGGCTGGACATTCCCATCTTGTTTGTACTTGCGTATAATTGTTTGTACAGATGAATGAGGCACCTTCAGGAATCTGGAAATTGCACCCACGGATGAACCAGACTTGTGCAAGTCCACAATTCTCTTCCTGATATCTTGGCTGATTTCTTTAGACTTTCCCATGATGTTACACAAAGAAGCAGTGTGTTTCAGGTGTGCCTTAAAATACATCCACAGGTGTGTCTCTAATTAACTCGGATGTTGATAATAAACTTATCAGAAGCTTCCAAAGACATGACATCATCATATGGGCTGTCCCAAATTGTTTAAAGGCATAGTAATCTTCTTGTATGTAAACGTTTATCTTTGCAGAAAGTAATATAAATGCCTTAAAAAATTCTCTCTCTCATTCTTGTGGAATTTGGCAAATATAAATAATTTTGGTAATTCTAATTGACCCAAAACGGGAAAGGTTTATTTTGATTTCATGTCAGATGTGAGAAAAACATGCATATGTGTCTTTTTATATAGTGTATGTAAACTTCTGGTTTCAACTGTAGATTATTGTCAATTAAATCATTAATTGTCTGTGTAAGTACAGCAGCACAGAGTTCAGACCGTCGCTCACTGAACCTATCCTTTCTTTGTCTATTCAATGCTATTCTAGCACTAATCTGTGTATAATTTCTTGATTCTCTAAGTCCTGTTATAACTATTGCTGAACTTCCTGAAGTTTCTGAATTGTGTTGCCTATAGCCTAGCTATAATACAGTGACCATGCATGTCAACCATTACTCGAACTAAAGGCTGATTGCAAGTGTCCAAGCTATTTACAGTGAGGAAAAAAAAGTATTTAGTCAGCCACCAATTCTGCAAGTTCTCCCAATTAAAAAGATGAGAGAGGCCTGTAATTGACATCATAGGTAGACCTCAACTATGAGAGACAAAATGAGAAAACATATCTAGAAAATCACATTGATTTTTTAAGAATTTATTTGCAAATTATGGTGGAAAATAAGTATTTGGTCAGCTACAAACAAGCAAGATTTCTGGCTCTCACATATAGGTAGCTTCTTCTTTAAGATGCTCCTCTGTCCTCCACTTATTACCTGTAGTAATGACACATGTTTGAAATTGTTATCAGTATAAAAGACACCTGTCCACAACCTCAAACAGTCACACTCCAAACTCCACTATGGTGAAGACCAAAGAGCTGTGGAAGGACACCAGAAACAAAATTGTAGACCTGCACCAGGCTGGAAAGCCTAAATCTGCAATAGGTAAGCAGCTTGGTGTGAAGAAATCAACTGTGGGAGCAATAATTAGAAAATGGAAGACATACAAGACCACTGATAATCTCCCTTACAAAAGTTTAAAATATCCAATACATTTCATTCCACTTCACGATTGTGTCCCACTTGTTGTTGATTCTTCACCAAAAAATTAAAATTTTATATCCTTATGTTTGAAGCCTGAAATGTGGCAAAACGTTGAAAAGTTCAAGGGGGGCGAATACTTTCGTAAGGCACTGTAACAAAGTATTGAGAGGAACTTTTGTTATTGACCAAATACTTATTTTCCACCATAATTTGCAAATAAATTCTTTAAAAATCAGACAATGTGATTTTCTGGATTTGTTTTCTCATTTTGTCTCTCATAGTTGAGGTCTACCTATGATGTCAGTTACAGGCCTCTCTCATCTTTTTAAGTGGTAGAACTTGCACAATTGGTGGCTGACTAAATACTTTTTTCCCCACTGTATACACCTGTAAGGTCGACCTACCACTGTGTATTGACTGAGAGGCTGTCAGATGTTGCTATCACATGATTTGTGAGTCACTGCATACATGACATTGTCTGCTCTGTATTTTCTGGTCAAACACTTGGCGGCGACCTTTTTATCGTAATGTGGCTATTTTTGTTTGTCCCAAGCGAATCGCCATTTGTTTGGTTTTATTAAATATTTTGGTTTTATTAAATATTTGGTTTTATTAAAAACAAAACAATTAGGAACAACCGGGACAAACCCAGCTCATTATAATTTTGCCCATCTCTAGTTAAAACCTATTTGCCTGGTCAAAAGGTTCCATGATAGTTTCACAGGTTAAGCACAAATTATCCAACACCCATTTTGTTACTAGTGATTGAGAGTCCATCCATAGGTAGAGTCCATCATAGCGTGGCTAAATTTATAAATTATTCATAATTTGTCCATCTGATTAAGGAGTGTATATTTTTAAATCCAGCACTTCAACAAAATATCTATTTCAAAAAGTGGCTTCATTAGTTACATTAAAAAATCCAGCAACTTGGACGCATTTTGGGTAATAGAGACTAGTTATGTATTACACATGAAAGCTGTGCTTTTTCATCCAAACTGATGGACAGAATTACAGCCAGCCACCGTTATAGTCAATGGGGTTTGTCATACTCTGTTGGTGTCTATCATGCATCAGCTTACATTCCATTTTTCTGTTCGCATCATGGAAAAAGATGTGAATCAAGCCTAATAGATTAATTTACATAACTAAATATTTCTTTTTTTGTCTTTTAGGAAAGTTCATATAACAAAGACTACCTTAGAGTGCCTAAATGGTGATTATGAAGTTGAACCTGGTTATGGTCATGAAAGAAATAGTTTTTTGAAAAAGCATAATATTGAAACATTTTTTATTGTGCCATCACATCGACGAAAGGTATGTTTTTTCAATTAAACTATTTTCACAATACCTTCTTACACATTTGCAATATTAACCTGTTTAGACACATAGGCTGACTTACTCACTTTTGGGTAGGATCAAACAGGTACTGGGGGCTATTAGCAGCCCGGGGTCACAGGCCAGACCCTGGGCTGCAGAAGATACATATCGGCACCCCCCCGATCTCACCGCAGGGGGTGCTGAGGGGGACATGTAGCATGGCGGAACCCCTTGGATGCCGTGGTCATGTTTGACCGTGGCATCTAAGGGGTTAAAACCCGCGATCAGAGCTGTGCTCCATCCGGGGGTTATGGAGCAGCGTGTTAGCTGTCAGTTACAGCTAACACCTGTTCCCGATGCCATGGGCGGTCGCGAAGGGGTTAAAGGTCTGTGACATCACGGGCCTGGCTGGCTGCTGATTGACTGCGCGCATGGCATTGTGGGTGATCCCGTGTTCCCAGAGTTCCTTGCCCCATGTCCTAACGTGCAGCAGCCATTTTATGAATAAATGCGATTTGTTACCACGAAGCGTGAGGAAATCTGGATTCGATGCGAATCGAATATTTCCTGAAATTTGGATCGAATTCCACTTCGTCAGCTACAATTCGCTCATCTCTAGCTGTGATTGATCAGTCACTGTTGATTGACCAAAGTATAGTGACATCTGTAACCGAGCTGAAATCCTGGTTACAGCATCCAATCTCCTCAGTTCTGTCAGTAAGAGTGAGGAGATCGAACGTGTGATACAGTTGCTATACTCACACCATATTGTTATGCCCCATACACATTATTAAGACCTTCACTGCCCTACATGTACTTCACCATCCTCTGCTTGTTCCCCAGTCTGTAGAAGTACAGTGGGGAAAAAAAAGTATTTAGTCAGCCACCAATTGTGCAAGTTCTCCCAATTAAAAAGATGAGAGAGGCCTGTAATTGACATAATAGGTAGACCTCAACTATGAGAGACAAAATGAGAAAACATATCTAGAAAATCACATTGTCTGATTTTTTAAGAATTTATTTGCAAATTATGGTGGAAAATTAGTATTTGGTCACCTACAAACAAGCAAGATTTCTGGCTCTCACAGACCTGTAACTTCTTCTTTGTCCTCCACTCATTACCTGTAGTAATGGCACCTATTTGAAATTGTTATCAGTATAAAAGACACCTGTCCACAACCTCAAACAGTCACGCTCCAAACTCCACTATAGTGAAGACCAAAGAGCTGTGGAAGGACACCAGAAACAAAATTGTAGACCTTTGTAGATGTTTATTAAGAAGGGGGCTCAGGGTAACCCCTAACTCTGAATTTGTCAGTCATTTGACTCAATCTACTTGGGAACACATCTCATTAGAGACGACGCGTTTTACCCTCATGAGTTGGGACTTGGGTAATGATCAGATTAGCCCTGGGTTGTGGCAACTGTCATACCTGAGGAGGCTATTCTTGTCTGTTGGCTTGGAAAAGAGGTCAAAGGATAGTTGGTTATCGAAAATTTCCACTCTAACATCCAGAAAGGTCACTCTGCTACTGCTAGACTCAATGGAGAACTTGATGGGAGACAAGAGTTCAGATACTGGTGTAACTCCAACAGTTTAGAGGGGTCCCACTGCCATACAATAAAAATGTAATCAATATATCTAGCCCAATTCATTACATGTTGTTGATATAAAGGGTTGCAATACACAAAGTTATTCTCAAAAGCATTCATGAAGATAATAGAGAACGTCAGTGCGTCGTCTGTAGGACGAATATAGACTCGAAAAAAAAAATTATTTTGGATAACACAAATGTTAGACTGATGATACATTTAATTATGGGTTATATTCGGCCTTTGCATTCAGGTTGTCCGTTACAATATTAATCCCATCTAGTGTGGGAATATCAGTGTAGATTTGTAATTTCTATTGTTGCAAAGGTACAGTCTGACCAGTGGCAAGTTAAGGCTCTGGCCTTGTTCAGAAAGTCTGAAGTGTCTTTAATACAGGATTCACCCTGATGTATGAAAGGTTGCAGAAGGCCATCTAATACCTTAGCTGGGGCTTGAAATATGGAATCAGTCCCAGAAACTATAGGTCTGCCCGGAGGTTTATTAACGTTTGTGTAGCTTTGGCAGGGTATACAGTACCGGAATACGTGGATGGGATGTAATGAATGTGGGAGAACTGGCTCAGTGGTAGCAGTAGCGGACCCAGACAGTCAGAGACAGACACAAAAAATTCAGATTCAAACAGGTTTTACCCTCTATGTTTATTTTGAAAAACTGGCAAAAAATAAACAAGCCTTAACTTCAGGCAAAAACAGTAACAAAAAAACTCGTGCTCGTCCGATCTACTAACTAAACAGATAATCTCCTAACTGTACGTGTGGCTTGCTTCAGCCACAAAGTCAATATACAGGGCAAAACACAGTCGCAGCAGTTCACACCAGAGTCTCACCAGTTTTCACAAGTTTTGGACAGAACCCGGCTCCTCCTCTTTCCCCAGGAACTGCCCAAGACTGAGGTCTTGACAACGTTTTATATGCCTTTAATGAGGCCCAGCTCCCACCTGTGATTGAAGGCCCTTCCGTAATAGGACAAGGTCTCATTGCTGCCTGAGGCGGACTATAGAAAGACGGACGCCCCTCCCCCCACAAAAAAAAAAATTGAGTTTCCATGCTATTAGCTTCACACACTGTTATCGTCGCACAATATGCATAATACACAAAGTTATAAAACAGTTTTTAAGAATTCTTCTTACTGTATTACTTCAGTATCAGATCAATAACACGGCATTAACAATGAAAGTAACTTCACACATCTTCTGCTTGGTGGATGGACGAGGCCACGTGGCCCCCATTCTCTATAATAGGAGCACCGCAGATAGCTGAATACTGTACTTTGGCACTCTCATTGAAGTGAATAAGAGCGTGGGATCGTCCATACACCAAGCGACACACCTATATTCAGTCTGGCTGCGGTCAGGCTGAATTCCCACCCAGTGGGGGAAAAAACCAAATCCTCAGGCCCAGTGGGGGACTCAGCAGACAGACCCCCATCACTCAGGTATTTATCCTCTATCATTTAGGTGAATACAGGGCAGTAACAATTTGTGACTTACAGGTGACGTATGACTAATCCTTCACATTTCCCTTCTCTTCCCTTTGGACCGCCATGACGACTTCTTCCAGCTGTGACTTGTCTCTGTAAAGTTTGCAACACAGACATCTTTGGCTCCTCACTTTTCCAAGCACCCACATTGTCCTACACAAAGCCCCAACCTGCTGCTACCCCAATTATATAATATATGATATAACCCCCCATAATGAATAATTCTCCCAAGTGCATCTTTATATTAATAATGTCCGTGTGTACCCTGTATAAATAGTGTCCCTTATTAATAATGCCCCAGGTGTTAACTAATTAAAAGGTTTTCCAGGTCGTTAATAAACTAATCAGTGGGGCTCAAAAACCTAGGACCCCTACTGATCAGCTGTTTGAATGGTACCTGTGTAAGCGCTGTGACCACTTCTCTGTTTACATAGTGTCATTCATCTCATAGCGGCCATGTAATGTAACTACAGCCTCGTCCTATACATGTCTATGTGACAAGGCTGTAATTACATCACACGGTCACTCTAAACAGACAGCATATGATATAAACAGGCGACATAGCCCCTGTTTATAGCTCCCCATTTACACACACTATAATGTTCCACAGCAGCCCCTGCACACAGTATTACGGCTCGCAGCGGCCCCTGCACACTGTATTATGCCATGTAGCGGCCCCTGCACACAGTATTATGCCTCAAAGCGGCCCCTGCACATGGTATTATGCTCCATAGTGGCCCTTGCACATGGTATTATGCTCCATAGTGGCCCCTGCATTGGTATTATGCTCCATAGTGGCCCCTACACTGGTATTATGCTCCACAGTGACCCCTGCACATGGTATTATTCCCCATAGTGGCCCCTTCACATAGTATTATGCTCCATAGTGGCCCCTGCACACAGTATTATGCTCTATAGTGGCCCCTGCACTCGGTATTATGCTCCATAGTGGCCCCTGCACTGGTATTATGCTCCATAGTGGCCCCTGCACATGGTATTATGCTCCACAGTGGCCCCTGCACATGGTATTATTCCCCATAGTGGCCCCTTCACATGGTATTATGCTCCATAGTGGCCCCTGCACACAGTATTATGCTCTATAGTGGCCCCTGCACTCGGTATTATGCTCCATAGTGGCCCCTGCACTGGTATTATGCTCCACAGTGGTCCCTACACATGGTATTATGCCCCATCCATGAACTATTATTATACTCTGGAGTCTTTTCAGACCCCAGAGTATATTGATCAGAGACCCAAGGGAGGTGACAAACATAAAAATCAGTGTTACTTACCTATCCTGGACACCGGTGCACTCCCTGCAGCTTTCGGCCCTGTTTAATTGCGCACACACATCACGTGATCAGGCCAGCGACGTGACCTGATGACGTCACCAGAGGGCCCAAGCCTGCTCGGAGTAACATTGGATCGCAGGAGAGGTAAGTAGCATTGGTTTTTATGTTCCCTCACCTCCTCTGGGTCTCCAATTATTATACTCTGGGGTCTGAAATGACACCAGTGTATAATAATAGTAGTATTTGGGGCCAGCGACCTCACTTACCGATGCCCGCGGCTGCTCACAGCAACATCCACTTCGCCTTCTGCGTCCCATAGCAGAAGGGGAAGCGGAGGCGGCCACGAGCAGACGCGGGGTAGGTAAATAAGTAGGCCGTTACCTGCCGGGGTTACTCCAGCAGGTTACGACCTATTTATATATATAAAAAAAAAAAGTTATCTGCACCTACCTGCGATGCCATGATGGAGCTGCCGCCTCCTCTTCTTGTCCGCGACATCTGTGTCTCAGCGTAGGAAGCGCGATGACGTCATTGTATCACTGCCTGCGCTGACATGCAGAGGTCTTGCAAACCAGCCCAGGACAGGCTGTTTTTTTTTTTTAAAGCGGCCTGTCCTAGGCTGGTTTACATTAAATAAATATTAAAAATGCCACCCCCCCAGACAATGACAGACAGTGCTGCCTGAGTTGTGCTCAGACATCTCTGGGAAGGCCACCTGTGCTCCGAGCACCTAATTTGCATAATAAGGAAAATGCCTATTTCTTGGTATCCACGGGACTGGGACACATAATGAAGGTATGATATGGAAGCATGTCACAGCGCCTACAGGGCTAAGGTGGCAGTTTAAGGAAGGTGATAGACTCCCTTTAATGAGCAATTTCAAAAATCCATAAAGCTTAGCATTCAAACTACTAACATCCACAAAAATGTATACATGTTTTAGCTTACTACTAAAATCAGCTGACATCTGTAGGTCCAAAAAGTCAGCGGTCTTAGCAAATTTGTTCACATTTAAGTAACTGTATACAGTAGGCTTGTTTTTCACTATTTAAATTTTTTACTGTTTTTGCTATTGTATAGAATTACATATAAAGACACCAGTATTATCAGTAATGGATAGGGGAGGGGGCAAACTACTCCTTATTGTATATGCCCATAGCCTCAGAGACAAAAGCAAAATGTGCTGCAGAAATAATGGAGATATTCGCAGCAGAAAAACTGAAAATATCATGTATGAAGTCTTAGAACAGACTGCCTAGCAAGACCCTGCACATATTTCAATTTATTTCATTAAAACTCAGGTACCCTTTAAATCTTCAGTATTTTAACTTCAGACCATTTTAGCCACTGTGTATATCTGGAAGTTAAGATGGCTCTGTATGTCTATATGCTGCTAAAGTAGTGCAAAATTAACAGCTAAGTGATGGATATGAGTACAGAGAGATTTAAAGAGTTTTACTGATGGATATGCTAATAAAACATTTACCATGCTGTAAATCAGTCAATGTTTTGAAGGGATTAATTAAGACACTATGAACTTGATCATTAAAGTCTGAAATCCACTTAACTGTTCAACTGATAATATAGAGAAGGCTTTCAGAATGGAAAAATCTGGAATTCACTGTGATACCCCATGTCATGTTATTGCATATACAAATGTAGCAGTTAACCCACACTTCCGCAATTGGTTACCATGAATTCAAAAGAGACATATAAAGAAACAGAACAGCACTAAAAGTAGTATTATACCAGAAGCCCATATGGTGTTATGCATAATTTTGGACACCTTTTATTAAACTACCTATACATGTTCTGTTGGTTTCCTAGGTAACACTAAAGCTGACACAGCACTAACATCAAGCACTGCACTATTATAGAATCTGCAAACCTGTCAGCAGTATCCTTCAAACTCTGTGGGACTGCTGAAGTACAATTCTTGCCTATCTCTGTCCTTCCTATAATGTCTGAATAGTGAGGTAGTGTGCACACTCAATTGCTTCTCAATTCTAAGGAGAAATAGAGGACCCTGCTCTCAGTCCGATGTGTTGGATTATACTTATCAGATGCTTATTACCTATCCTGTAGATAGGTGATACATTTTGATTAGAGGAAAATCCCTTTACGGCTAAGGCACCATGTAGCAAGCCACAGCCAAATAGTGCTGTGGGAAAAACCACAATGCTTATCTACTGCAGACTTTCTGCTTGAAATATACTTCACTAAACTCCAACATTTCCGTAAAATTGTCATGCTGCGATTTACAAAAACGCAACGGTTTTTAAAATCACAGCATGTCCGCTGCAGATATTTTTCTGCAATGTGTGGATGGAATTAGCCAGAATTCCATCCACTTTGCAGGTACTGTAAAATGCCACAGCGTTACCTCCATGGCAAAATCGTGGCGTTTACGCTACGTGGGGCCCCAGCCTAAGGCTAAGGCCCCACATAGCGAGCTGCAGCCAAAAAGTGCTGTGGAAAAAACCACAGCGAAAACACATTGCATTTTTTTGTGCAGTTCTTTTCACAGAAGACTTTTTGTTCCTATTATACCTATACGGAAAAATGGCAGCGTTTCCGTAGGTATTATTGCCATGCTGCTATTTACAAAAACACGATGGTTTTTGAAATCACAGCATTTCGGCTGCAGATATTTTTCTGCAATGTATGCTTTTTTGTAATGTAGGGCCCCTGGCCTAAAGGCTTTTATACCAATCATCCTTAAAAAGGTGGATGCCCAAGTTTTACTCCTAGGGCTGGCATTTTTATTCCAAGTCTAGCTAGCACTGAACATGCATCACTACACTCTCACAATGTGTATCCCTTTCTGACATTCAGCCAGCAGTGCTCTGCTTCACAAACACAGAGTTAAAATTCCACCAATTAATCACTTATATTCAGCCCCAATACAGAATTCTGAGACCTTCACAGGAATACTGTATGATGCCTTACTGTTATTTCATGTATTAAATAGGGGGAAAAGGGAAAAATGGGGGATAAATGCAGTGGAAAGATACTGAAATAAAAAAATAACTTTTATAATATCTAATAAAATGCTGTAATAGAAAACATATAAAAATTGTGTTGTTAAAATAAATGAAAACGGAGTGAGCGGTCTCCTATTGTTTACTCCTTATTTGATGGATCATAGATCAATAAGGGTATATATCTTTATGTCAAATATGTACCATATGGAATAGATGTCCCTGTGTCCAATTGTAAATTAGAGTGAGTGGTGTATGTCTGTGGACACCACTGACCCAATACTAACCCAGCTTCTGTCACATTAGTTCTTAGCCTATAGTCCCTAATTGGAAAAATAGCCCGTGTAGTTCTGGATAAACACAAACAAATGTGGCTTTAACACAATTATATGACAACGTAGTGAACATGCCAGATATAGAGCTACAAGCTATTGGACTGGACTTAGACTATATCAAGCCCAGTTCCTAATATTGAGCCCAATGTCCTGGTGGTATAGAGCTGGAGCCGGCACCCAGATTGAAATTAGTGAATGAGTATGGAGTGGGTCTAATAGGTAAGTATACAGGCAAGGGCAGATTGGTCATGTATATCACTGGGAAAATTCCCTGTGGGCCGACTGTAATATGGGCCGCTTGGCCGGCAAGCTACTTGGCCCAAGGCCTGGCCCTTACCCTGACTATTGCTGCAGAGTGCAGGCCGGCAGCCCCCGCTCTATAACTTCAGAGCAGAGGCCGCCGGACGGCACTGAGAGTATGTGTTGGAAGAATCAATCTTGCGAGGTTCACCCAGTGGTTTCGTTCGGACCGCACAGGTCCTAACCGAAACGGCTATTATACTCTAGGGTCTCTTCAGACCCTAGAGTATAATATGCTAAGGCCCAGGGGAGGTAATGAAACACAATAAACATTGTTTCTCACTTTTCTTTGGCTCCAGTGCGGGTCTTCCAGCCTCTGCTGGTCTAAGAGAAGTCATGAATGATGTCAGAGACCTCTGAGGCCTATGACGCAAAATGACGCCAGTGTGACCCACGTTACGTTACTCCAGCATCATTCAGGAGAGGTGAGTAACAATGTTTGTTATGTTTAATCTCCTCCCTGGGACCTCTGATCATTATACTTTGGGGTCTGAAGAGACCCCAGAGTATAATCATGGTTCATGGGTGGCGAACCCTTTCATTTTTGGAACTTTCATAAAGAAAACCGCATGAGCCACTATAGGGCATTATAGTGTTTGGAGGGGCCTCTATGGGACATTTTACTGTGGGGAAGAGCCACTATGGTACATTTTACTGTGTGAAAGGGCCACGATAGGGCATTATAGTGTGTGGAGGAGCCACTATGAGACATTTTACTGTGTGGAGGGGCCACGATAGGGCATTATACTGTGTGCAGGGGATACTGTGAGACTTAATATTTTGTGAAGGGGTCACAAATCCTGAGAGCCTCTAGATTGTGGAGCCAGTGGACTGTGAGATTGATGGCGGTGGTTGCTGTTAGACCTACCGTTTCATTCCCACCCTGACCCCACTGCCTGTAACTTTACTTACATAGGACTGCCGCCTTTTACATATAAAGCAGGCAGCCCTCTGTAACAGAACTGGGTGAGAGGTAGCAGTCCCGTGTAAGTTACAGTTTCAGTCTGACTTGGTAAATTACATAGGACTGCTGCCTCTGCCTCCATGTAAAGCAGTCCTGTGCAAAATAATTTTACACAGGACTGCTTTACATGGAGGCAGAGGTGTAGCTTAGGGTTCAGCACGGGGCGGGGACATGTCCAAGTGGGCCCCCAACTTAGGTATACCAATATTATCATTATACGGTGACCATATAGTGGTATATATCGACTCTATACAGTGCTTTACAGACCATTTAGGTGAATACAGTGCAGTAACATTTAGTGACTTACAGGTGACGTCTCTGACTAATCGTTCCCATTTCCCATCTCTTCCATCTAGACCACCATGATAACTTCTTTCAATCTCTGTAAAGTATTCAGCACAGACATCTTTGGCTCCTCAGTTTTCCAGGCACCTGACCCACATTGTCCTTACCTGCACAACTATCCTGCTGCTACTCCCAAAATATATATTATAACCCCCCGTAATGAATAATACCCACAAGTGCATCTTTAAATTAATAACTTCCCTATGTATCCCCTTTAAATAGTGCCCCTTATTAATAATGCCCCAGGTGTTTCCTAATTAAATGGTAAAAAAAAGGTAAAAAAAAATTAGTGGGGTTCCAATATTTGGGACCCCCAGGATCAGCTGTTTAAATGAACCGTGCTACCTTTCTAAGCGCTGTGACCCCTTCTCTGTTTACACAGTGTCATTCATTTCATAGTGGCCATGTAATGTAACTGTCCTATACACGTCTATGTGACAAGACTGGAATTACATCACACGGTCATTATATACACACAGTGTGTGATATAAACAGGCACCATTGCCCCTTCATACAGCTGATCAGTAGAGATTCACTTATCTCTTATTGATGATGTATTCTAAGGATAGATCATCAATAGAAATGAGCTGGAAAACTCCTTAAAGGGGTATTCCCATGAACATAATCATATTTATATTTGTAGATAAGTAAAAGTTAAGCATTTTTGCAAATATAAGTAGTTAAAAATTCTACAGAGTTTTAAAGATTATCTCCAACTTTCTTAGTGGTGAGAGTCTGTTGTCTTGATCGGTTGCCAATGGATACGACCACAAATGCAGAAACTTTCTGTGGTCTTGGACTTCTCAGGAACCTAGCCATGATTTTCTTATTGTAGCTGGGATATCAGGCAGGTGCACTACATGTATCAGAAGACATCCTGGCCACAATAAGGAAATCATGGCTGATTTTCTGAATTTAGAAAGGTCCTGCATTCATGGTTGTATCCACTGGCAACCGATCAAGACAACAACTTGTGACCACAAGATATTTAGAGAAAATCTTTAAAACTCTGCAAAATGTTTACTTATATTTACAAAAATGTTTAACTTTTAATTATCTACAAATTTAAAAATAGTTATGTTCGTGGGAATACCCCTTTAAGGCTGGGCCCCACGCGGCGTTTTACAGTTCCTGCAAAGTGCATGGGATTCTAGCGAATCCCATCCACACATTGTGGAAAAATACATGCAGCTGACATGCTGTGATTTCCAAAACCGTTGCGGTTTTCGAAATCTCAGCATGTCAATTATACCTACAGCAATGCTGGAAGTTTCCCTATAGGTATAATGGAAGTAGAAAGACCTCCTGTGAAAAGCGCTGCGAGAAAAACCATGATGTGCTACCGCTGCGGTTTTTTCTGCAGCGCTATTTTGCTGTGGCCTGTTACATGGGGCCTTAGCCTTGATAAAGCCCAAGTGCCACCTTAATTAAATTAACTGCCCCCTTATATTATGCCCGATTGCCCCTGACATAAATACTGGACCCCTAATGACTCCTTATATAAATGATGCCCCCTAATGACCCATTATATAAATAACCTCCCCCCTTTGTATTCATAATGCCCACTAATAGCCCTTATATAAATGATACCCCCTTATGTTCATAATGCCCCCTCCCTTATAGTTATAATTCCCCCTCCCTAACGACCCCCTTATACTATTAAATTACCAACAACTGCGCTAAAAAAAAAAACAAGAAAATATCAGTTATACTCACCTACCTGCGATCCTGATGAACGGAACCGCCACCTCCTCTTCTTGACTCGCACTCTATGTGCAGTGCCCACACACAGGACGTCTGTGTCTCAGCACTGGAGTCGCGATGATGTCAAGAAGCCTGTGACAAGAAGCAAACATTCTCTGTCTGTAGTCTCAGTGTCTTGTAAATCACAGGCCTGAAGTGGCTTGCGGTTTACAAGACAGTTAGTTGCAAGATGCTTTTTAACTAGATCAGTGTCTGCAGGCACCGTTCTAGTTAAAAGTAAAGCATGTATTAATGGCGGCCCCCAGGGTGGGCCGCACAGAGTCAGTGGGCCCAGGGCAGCCGCCCACTCTGCCCCCCCCCCCCCCCCGCTATCTACGCCTGTTAGAATTCCGATTCAGGGCCACAATGACAAGGTAAGAAATGCACAAGTCTTCAGCAGAAATGGGCTGACTACTGCGAGCAGTAGAAAATGCTACTTAAAGGTGATACACCTCTGTGAGCCAAGACTGACCCCAGATGCTTTCACCAGAGCTCCTCGCAAGAAGAGATGGGCTTTTGCTGAGTCTAAAGACCGGAATTCTCACCAAAACCACACACTATTCACAGGAGCAAAGATCAAAGAATGGTTGTCAATCACGGGTCAGCAGCTGAAGAGGGCAACAAGAAACCAAATCACGAGACGAAGATAGGTATGGAAAACAAAGCCAATAGTCAAATCCTATCAGGAACACCAGAACAAAATTGTAAGCCAGAAAGGAATCAAGGAACGTTGCCAGAGATCAGAATAGGTGTAATCAAAGCAAGGTCAACAATCTAACAAAAGTACAATGAGGTTTACCAACAATCCTGGTTCAAAAGGGAGTGGTTTATAAAGGCCTGCTCAGGCACTGATTGATTAAGGCCTGAAAGTCTAGGACAGGAAGCTTCCCTATGTTGTCATGGCAACCTTAAAGACGTAACAACAATTCCTAAGAGAAAGCTTCCCCATGTTTACACAGCAACCTTAAAGCAGCAACATTCATGACAACTCCACTGCATGGAGGAGCTTCTTGTGCTGGCCCTGCCTACTTGTATTGACTGACTACTTGCATTGAGCCTGCCTATAAAATGGGGCCACTTTTAAATTTTTTCCAGGGCCACTTTCAGGTACCAATCCACCCCTGTATACAGGCCAGGTAGGAAATGAGCATAGCGGTTTTCATATATTGAATATAGGCATGGGCTAAATTGATAATAAGCAGAGGAACACAAGGATAGATATAGACCTGATCTACCCCTTATAATTCAACTGTCTCTACATGCATGTCACCAATAATTGGCTTCTTTTAGGGACAGGGTTCGAAAGGATCCACATCCTTTTATAGCCTAAATTTAAGTTACAGCTATCTTGTCCAGTAGAGACTGACAAGTTACAAATGAACGGAGAATAACAACACTATCACTCCGTATAATTATGTGTTTGTTTTAATTATAACAAGGGAAAGTTAAAAACGATAAATAATTCTGATGTGCTGCATAGGCAATTATACAGATAATTTGCCAGCGTTATGAATGCACATAAATAACATTATTGAATGAACATATTGTGCTTTGAGAACCTTATTGCATATTTTATATATACAAAAAAGATCAGCTTATTAAGTTGAAATAAATGAAACAAGAATAAATGCAGAAAATGCTTGATCATAAATCCTCACAAGAAACATCCAAAGTTAACCCATTCCCGCAGGTGGCATTTTTCGATTTTCCATTTTGACTCCCTGACTTTCATAACCCATAACCCACACATATATTTTTGTGTTCACAGAGTTCAAAATGATACCTTTTATTAGTCTGTACAATGTACTGGGAAGCTGTAAAAAAAATTCAAAATGGGGTGGAATTGGAGAAAACTGCTAAGCGGGTTATCCTAGGTACAACAGCTTTTGGAGCATTTGTCTCTGACACAAGCTGGACACAACATATTGTGCTCTGAAATGACGTATTCCTGGAAAAAATTGTCATTTTCACTTTGCATAGCTGATGGTGCATTCATTTCTGGAAAATAAATTAAATGCAACACACAGGTAATAAAAATGCTCATTGTTCCCTGAGATTAACTCCTTCAGGGGTGTAGTTTCCAAAACTTAACGTGTCAGGGGATTCCACTTGTGAGAAGGTGACTGGTAAGATTCTGGAAGGTTGCTATATCTCTCCCAGGTATCTTAATTATGTGTGGTAGATCAGGTAAAAACCTGAGAGGGCTGTCTATCATTAACCTCTTCCTCTCCTACTAGGAGGAGCCTTCAACCACAGGTAGAAGTTGGGCCTCATTAAAGGCCTATAAAAGGTTGGTTAGTTCTCACTACTGAGCAGTTCCTGGGGGAGAAAGGAGAAGCTGGGTTCTGTCTTTACAGTCATGGCCAAAAGTTTTGAGAATGACACAAATATTATATTTTCACATGATCTGCTGCCCTCTGGTTTTTATGTGTGTTTGTCAGATGTTTTTATCACATACAGAAATATAATTGCATTCATATTATAAGTAACAGAAGCTTATATTGACAGTTAGAATGCAGCAAGTCAATATTTGCAGTGTTGACCCTTCTTCTTCAGGACCTCTGCAATTCTCCCTGGCATGCTCTCAATCAACTTCTGGACCAAATCCTGACTGATAGCAGTCCATTCTTGCAGAATCAATGCTTTAATTTTGTCTGAATTTGTTGGTTTTTGTTTGTCCACCCGTCTCTTGATGATTGACCACAAGTTCTCAATGGGATTAAGATCTGGGGAGTTTCCAGGCCATGGACCCAAAATCTCTATGTTTTGTTCCCTGAGCCATTTAGTTATCACCTTTGCTTTATGGCAAGGTGCTCCATCATGCTGGAAAAGGCATTGTTGAGCGCCAAACTGCTCTTGGACGGTTGGGAGAAGTTGCTCTTGGAGGACATTCTGGTACCATTCTTTATTCATGGCTGTGTTTTTAGGCAAGACTGTGAGAGAGCCGATTCCCTTGGCTGAGAAGCAACCCCACACATGAATGGTTTCAGGATGCTTTACAGTTGGCATGAGACAAGACTGGTGGTAGCGCTCACCTCTTCTTCTCCGAATAAGCTGTTTTCCAGATGTTCCAAACAATCGAAAAGGGGATTCATCAGAGAAAATGACTTTACCCCAGTCCTCAGCAGTCCACTCCCTGTACCTTTTGCAGAATATCAGTCTGTCCCTGATGTTTTTTCTGGAGAGAAGTGGCTTCTTTGCTGCCCTCCTTGAGACCAGGCCTTGCTCCAAGAGTCTCCGCCTCACAGTGCGTGCAGATGCACTCACACCTGCCTGCTGCCATTCCTCAGCAAGCTCTGCACTGCTGGTAGCCCGATCCCGCAGCTGAAACACTTTTAAGAGACGGTCCTGCCGCTTGCTGGTCTTTCTTGGGCGCCCTGGAGCCTTTTTGGCACCAATGTAACCTCTCTCCTTGAAGTTCTTGATGATGCGATAGATTGTTGACTGAGGTGCAATCTTTCTAGCTGCAATACTCTTCCCAGTTAGGCCATTTTTGTGCAGTGCAATGATGACTGCACGTGTTTCTTTAGAGATAACCATGGTTAACAGAAGAGAAACAATGATGGAAAGCACCAGCCTCCTTTTAAAGTGTCCAGTGGTGTCATTCTTACTTAATCATGACAGATTGATCTCCAGCCCTGTCCTCATCAACACCCACACCTGTGTTAATGGAGCAGTCACTGAAACGATGTTAGGTGGTCCTTTTAAGGCAGGGCTGCAATGATGTTGAAATGTGTTTTGGGGGATAAAGTTCATTTTCTAGGCAAATATTGACTTTGCAAGTAATTGCTGTTAAGCTGATCACTCTTTATAACATTCTGGAGTATATGCAAATTGCCATTAGAAAAACTGAAGCAGTAGACTTTGTAAAAATTAGTATTTGTATCATTGTCAAAACTTTTGGCCATGACTGTACACTGTGACAGTTGGTGAGACACTGCTATTGTTTTAGCCCTGTTTATGGACTGTGTGGCTGGAGCAAGCCACACGTACAGTTAGGGTATTCTTTGTTTAGTTAGTCGCTCAGACGAGCAGGTTTCTGTTTTGCCTGATTGTAAAGGCTAATTTTTGTTTTGCCTTTTTGTGTAAAACAAACGCACAGGGTAAAACCTGTTTACACCCAAATTTTTGTGTCTGTCTCTGACTGTCTGGGTCCGCTGCAGCTACCACTGAGCTTATTCCCCCACACACTTTACTGGTATTTCAGGAACTCTGCAAAATTGTCATGACGTCCAAAAACCAAATCGTCTCCAAAATCCAAATGGCGCTGCTTCTCTTCTACACCTAGTTTATAGTGTCATATGTGGGCATCTAGGTCTGCATAGGTTTTCCTCCTTAGGAATAATGGCAAGAAGAACACAAAACCCCTTTTAGCCTTCCTTTTATATTACCTGTTAGCATTCCAACCCTTCTTCCCGCTATGAAATTGGATTAATCAAGGGATCACATATATTAGATATTTATTTAAAGATGGTTCGCTGCTGGCCTGTCAGAATCTTACCAGATCATATTATCTCCCCCACAAAGATTTTTATCTACAAGTGAGAAATATACTACATTATACTTCCCTTCATACTGACCATTTTTCCCATCCTTGGATTACTCACATTCTGTGGCCGAGGTGGGTAAATCTAAAGGGACTTCAAGTTTCTATTCCAAACTACTCAGTGGGTCTTCAGGCCCTAAATCAGGGCATATCCTTAGATAAGAATCAGACCTGCAAATCCAGATTCCACAACCAGATTGGCATTCAGGCCTCCACTGGGTATTAAACATTGATACGGGACAGCATGTCGCTGGGAGGCAGGGACTCCTAGCTTCATAGATAACTATACTGCTAGGAGTCCCGTTCCTAGCACGAAGTTCAAGCCGGTGAATCTGGCTAACACACGAACCCTGTTTCACGGGTGAAACGCACTCTTGTGCTGCTACCCTAATACAGTGTTTTTTGCTGCAGCGTTTTCTCAGTTGTGCTAATTGAGGAGACATGGGTGACAAGTGGTGATAATCTTGTGGATAGGTGATAAATGTATTTGAAATACAGTACCATATTAAATTTTGGTGACTTGCAGCCTGCTGGGCAAATGCAATGTGAGCTTATATTGTCTGCATATGTTTAATTGACAAATTGTGTCCCTTTACTTGCTCTGAAATATAGATATTGATACTGAGATATACTTGTGATATTTCTCTGTTGATCTTTAATTATTGCAATCTATACTTTTTTTCATATCTGTTGTTAACTCTCATATCAGAACAATAACAGATAATGGAGTTAACATCATGTTGTGCGTGTTTTGGCATCTGGAATTTGAGCTAATTGTATTTTTACATATTTATGCACATTCTTTTGCATTACAAGATAATGTGTGGCAACATCACAAGCTTTGATGTTTGAATTTAATAAGGATAGAAATGCATCTAACATTTTAAATGTCAGATTGAGGCAAAGGCCCATGTGGCGAAACGCAGCAAAAACGCTGTGGATAAAACTGTGGCAGAAACACATCATGTTTTTTTTCACAGCGTTTTCCATTGTGTTTTCGCACAGTTTTCCTCTACAAAATTTCTGCCCTTATTATACCTATATGGAAAAGCCAGCATTTCCACAGGTATAATTGACTTGATGTGGTTTTCAAATACTTGGGAGTTTTTGAAAACACAGCCATTCCGCTTCCGATTTTTTTCTCTACTGTATGGATGGGATTAGCCAGAATCCCATTCACTTTTCAGGTACTTTAAAACTCATTATTTTATGCTGTGGCTTTTTGCCACAGCCAAAACGCTGCGTTTTTGCAACGTGGGGCTTCAGCCTGAAAGATACTTTGTCCTATAATTTGACGTGGACCTGAAGTTTGATATAATTGTCTTTGGCTTTCATGGGCCTGTAATAAGAACTGACAATAGCAGGTATAGTGTCAGAAATAATATGAATCATTCTATCAGCAACAGATGGCTGAAAAAAAGTTTTCAACTATTTTTTTGTTGTTTTGGCTTGGGTGGCTGAATACTGTACTTTGAGCAATACAACAACTAATTTTTGCCCCTATAAATCCATGACAATTGATGCAAAAGACAGTGGATTGACTCATAATGCATAAAAGTCCATAGGGTTGTTAACGCTTGTTCTTTTTAGTTGTATCCCATAATCCAAAATTAAATCCAAAATTATCATGGTTTTGTAATAATTAAGCTTGTTTCACATCAATTGCAAAATACCATGCATAGAGCATCCTGTAATAGAAGAAATACCGAGACAAGCCTGGGAGCCTTCAATAGGTTCCCGACTGTCATAGCAACGGATTGCCGGACCTCTTTCTAGGGACCGATGATCCTCCCCAAAAGGGGTTAAGGTTCATTGGTTTAGATAGTAAAACTTGTAATTGCATACAAAATTGGCTAAAAGAGTATAGTCAAAGAGTAGCCATAAATTAATCCTATTCAAACTGTACAAATGTTATATGTGACAAACACAAAAAATTGGTCAATACTGCCAAACAACGTGAACAACAAATGCAAGTGCGTGTTGAGGTGGCTGAAATATAAATGCAAACACAAAAAGTTGCAACAGCACTCTGATAGCACCAAGAGTATTACTGCAAATTCCTACTGTATATAAGAAATCATGAAAATATGGTTCTTGGATTTTATTCTATGATTAAACTGTAATTGTTATCTGTCACAACAAGGGGACCTCTTTTAGATGGGTCCCTACACTAAAATGACTCACCTCTCTTAGGACTTTGGTCTCCCATGAATGAAGGGCAGATGTGTTTTATAACCACATCAATTCTTGCATACACCACAAACAGCCTCTGGACCTGTGGCCTCTGAACAGAGGAGTGTAGTTCACCCATATCATTCTCTAATTAAATTCAGCCTTGGACAGATGGGCGGCGTGCACGACCCAAAATGGAATTGAGATCCAGAACATAGAACATTCCTGCACTCATGGTCACATGTACAGTGCTGGCCAAAAGTATTGGCACCCCTGCAATTCTGTCAAATAATACTCAATTTCTTCCAGAAAATGATTGCAATCACAAATGCTTTGGTAATAATATCTTCATTTATTTTGCTTGCAATGAAAAAACACAAAAGAGAATGAAAAAAAAAGTCAAATCATTGATCATTTTACACAAAACTCCAAAAATGGGCCGGACAAAAGTATTGGCACCCTCAGCCTAATACTTGGTAGCACAACCTTTAGACAAAATAACTGCGAACAACCGCTTCCGGTAACCATCAATGAGTTTCTTACAATGCTCTGCTGGAATTTTAGACCATTCTTCTTTGGCCAATTTCTCCAGGTCCCTGAGATTTGAAGGGTGCCTTCTCCAAACTGCCATTTTGAGATCTCTCCACAGGTGTTCTATGGGATTCAGGTCTGGACTCATTGCTGGCCACTTTAGAAGTCTCCAGTGCTTTCTCTCAAACCATTTTCTAGTGCTTTTTGAAGTGTGTTTTGGGTCATTGTCCTGCTGGAAGACCCATAACCTCTGAGGGAGACCCAGCTTTCTCATACTGGGCCCTACATTATGCTGCAAAATTTGTTGGTAGTCTTCAGACTTCATAATGCCATGCACACGGTCAAGCAGTCCAGTGCCAGAGGCAGCAAAGCAACCCCAAAACATCAGGGAACCTCCGCCATGTTTGACTGTAGGGACCGTGTTCTTTTCTTTGAAGACCTCTTTTTTTTTCCTGCAAACTCTATGTTGATGCCTTTTCCCAAAAAGCTCTACTTTTGTCTCATCTGACCAGAGAACATTCTTCCAAAAAGTTTTTGGCTTTCTCAGGTAAGTTTTGGCAAACTCCAGCCTGGCTTTTTTATGTCTCTGGGTCAGAAGTGGGGTCTTCCTGGGTATCCTACCATAGAGTCCCTTTTCATTCAGACGTCGACGGATAGTACGGGTTGACACTGTAGTACCCTCGGACTGCAGGGCAGCTAGAACTTGTTTGGATGTTAGTCGAGGTTCTTTTGCCACCATCCGCACAATCTTTCGTTGAAATCTCTCGTCAATTTTTCTTTTCCGTCCACATCTAGGGAGGTTAGCCACAGTGCCATGGGCTTTAAACTTCTTGATGACACTGCGCACGGTAGACACAGGAACATTCAGGTCTTTGGAGATGGACTTGTAGCCTTGAGATTGCTCATGCTTCCTCACAATTTTGCTTCTCAAGTCCTCAGACAGTTCTTCTTTCTTTTCTCCATGCTCAATGTGGTACACACAAGGACACAGGACAGAGGTTGAGTCAACTTTAATCCATTTCAACTGGCTGCAAGTGTGATTTAGTTATTGCCACCACCTGTTATGTGCCACAGGTAAGTAACAGGTGCTGTTAATTACACAAATTAGAGAAGCATCATATGATTTTTCAAAGGGTGCCAATACTTTTGTCCACCCCCTTTTTTATGTTTGGTGTGGAATTATATCCAATTTGGCTTTTTGACAATTCTTTTTGTGGTTTTCCATTGAAGACAAATTAAATGAAGATATTATTACCAAAGCATTTGTGATTGAAATCATTTTCTGGAAGAAATTGAGTATTATCTGACAGAATTGCAGGGGTGCCAATACTTTTGGCCAGCACTGTATTGGCAACCAATCAAGAAAAACATCATTGCTAAGATGTTTAACCCCTTCCCACCGGGATGAGGTGGAATTGGAGAAAAAGTTCATTTTACAGCGTTCACTTTGCAGCCAAAATGACATGTCACCTGTATGTTATTTTTCGGTATGATTCCAGGAATACCAAATTTATATTGTTTTATTTACATTTTAACCCCTAAACAAAAATCTAAATCTTTGCAGAAAAAAACATTTTTCTAAAAGTTGCCATATTCTGACACCCATAACTTTTTATATTTCCATGTACAGGGGTGCATAGAGCTTCTTTTTTTTGGGGGGGGGGGGGGGGGGAGCTGGTATACTTTTTAGTTATACCATTCTGGGGAATGTCTATTGCTTTGATCACTTTTTATTCAAATTTTTATCAGGTGCAAAACGTGGTTTGACACTTTTGATTTATTTTGTACCGCGACGGCGTTTACCGTACGGCAAAAATATTTTTCTAAGTTTGTAGACCGGGCATTTTCAGACCTAGGGATACCTAATGTGTAATAATTTTTTACTTTTATTTGTAGTCTAGGGAAAGGGGTGTGATTTGAACTTTTAACTTTTTTAATTTTATTATATTTTCTTTTACTTTTTTTTTCTTGCATCACTAATGAAATCCATTACAATGCTAATGCATTGCAATGCATTGCAAAATATCAGCATTTGTATGAGAGGCTGCATAAATTAGCCTGCCATACAAATGAATGGCAGACAAGCCTGGGAGCCTTCAATAGGCTCCCAGCTGTCATGGAAACGGCTGACAGTCCCTGGCAAAATGGCAGGCACCTCGGTCAGCTTTGACTGAGGTGCCAGAGGCCTTAATGCTGATTGTGGGCATTAACACTGGATCTCTGCTGTATAATACATATTGAAATACAAATTTTTTCAGATATATTTAATATTACGGTGGATGTCAGGAAGGGGTTAAAGAAAATATTTAAAATTTAAATTTTTTAATGTATTTATTTATATTTGCAAAAATGTTTAACTTTTAATTGTCTACAAATTTAAATATGTTTATGTGGGAAAACCCCTTTAACTGAAAATGATTGATAAGTTGTACTTCATAGTACAATACTTAGTACAGCAACAGAAAGTTGAAAACTGCCATTTTGAAAACTGTAAGTTTACATATTTTGGGATAAAATTTAAAAATGTTAGTTATACCCTGAATGGAACACTACTGATTGAATCTGAAATACAACAACATAATCCCTTATTTACAAGTGATACAGACAGATCATTCTTTCCAAAGCTTTCTTCCTCTTCTTGGTCAGCTGTTGAAGGTTCTCATAAGCTTCTGTCTCTTCCTGCACACCTATAATGTTGTTTGGTTGCCCTTCTTTGGACTCTTCCATCTGAGAGGGCATTGGTGCAAAAAAAATAAATAAATAAAAAAAAGCCTTTTTTTGTGTCTGTCTGAGTCTGTTCTTCTCACTTCCATGAAATAGGTTGAAATCTCTTTCTCATAGCTCAGGTGTCTGTATAATATGGCTAAAGCACTGGGCTCTTCCTTGAAGTAATCCTTACTTGTAAGAAGCAGCAGATGTTCTTTTAGCCATGATTCTTCTTCTTTAGAATTAGCACAATCCAATGTAATGAATGCTGTTACCTCTATACAGGGGCGTAGCTATAGGGGGTGCATATGTTACAACCTGGCCCTGGCCTCTGTTGGGGTCCCAAAGGTGCCTTTGCCACATAAATTATACCACTATTTTAAGTAGCACAAGGTATATAGGGGCCTTATTACAGATTTTGCATTTGGGCCTAGGAGCTTCAAGCTACGCCTCGGCCTCTATATGATATTTACTTCTTTAAATTCTTGAAACTCCATATGCTCTAGATATTATCTATTATTTTCCTGTATAGTTTCCTAGTCTAAGTCAGCTAACATTCTTCTCTCATGATATTTAGCTGAATATATTGTTGGAAAAGTATCTTGTGCTTTTGCTATAGATGAATTGCTTTGCCATATCTGAGAATCTGTTAAATAACAGCCATTTATGATGTTGGAGTGTGGAAAAAGAGAAGAATCGGAGTCATTAACCCTGATTGTGCACCCATTTAGGATAGACCATTAAAGATTTTTATTCTTTTCATCTACTGGGGTTCCATTTTTTCACTGTTAACTTCAAAGGGGACAAATAGAAATTAACTTCATGTAAGCAGTGTAAAATATCTTTGTATAGTGTAGCTAGGTGAATGAGAACCTATTTGTAAGAGGTTAACTAGTAGAGTCTTTTCCTAGTAATGGTCCTGTCTGATTCTGCAAGCATCCCAGGTTCTGTGTTTTTTTTAATCTATAGTGCCATACATAAGTCACTATAATGACTGTATAGGTAACATGGTATACAGTGGGGAAAATTTATTGATGTTCTGTACGTCAATCTTAATCTATTCCCCCGCTAGTGCTAACTGGGCCTAATTATTAAGAGACTCCGGTCTCTTAATAATTCAGACACAGTCTTGTGCACCAGAATTAAAATTTATGCCAGTCAGGAACTGGTGTAGATTTCAGATAATACTCACCCTAAGTTATAGTAAATTTGTCTGACCCAGGCATCCACACCTTGGTCTCCACTCGCTCTGCTCAGAGTTGAAAAAAGTTGCAAGTAGGGTCCAAAATTAGGGAAAACACCTCCAGGGTCTGAACTCCAGTGGCAGCAGCCCTCTCCCATGTTGTTACCAGTTTTTGATGACATCTCTTTATTATGTTCTATTTAGGTCACCTCTGCAGCCAATCACTGATCTCAGAGTACACCTTTACTTAAACTGAATGTGAACAACGCCTCAGCAGTCACATGCCATTTGTGTACAGGTTTCTGCTGAGGTAAGTGATTGAATGCAGTGGGGGCCTATGAGAACAAATGTAATTTCATCAGGCTGCTTCTGCTGCTGAAATGGTGGATTTATATAAGGTCAGTTGGACCACCCAATTGTAATACCATCATTAGTGATTCCAGGAGGGAGTAAATCTATTATAAATTGTGTTCTTTCCAGACAATTTTAATGCATGTGTTTTGTTTTGCTAGATCTTTCCTGGACTGATTCTGTCAGACATAAAGCCTGCCAAAAGGATGAAATTCAAGACTGTCTGCTATCTTTTAGTTCAACTCATGCATTGTCGTAAGATGTTCAAGGCAGAAATCCCTTTTTCCAATGTAATGACTTGTGAGGATGATGATAAGGTAATAAAAATTAGTACCAACTCTACAATATCCCCAAACGTACTGTAAATTCCTTTTATGCAGATAAATAGTAAATAGTTTGTGTTCATATGTGTGTTTTACTGATATTTAAGACTCCTGTAATCTACAGTATGTTAAATTTGATATGTGCTTATAAAGGACTTAAAAGAGGTACACAATGCTTGCATTTACATGCCTTTTATGTGAAGTTGCATTTAATGTTTTTTTTTAATTTAGGCAAGTTTCACATAGATGTAACACAAATACACTTTAGGGTTTGTACTGTGGCCACAAAAGCTGGCTCCATTGGCTCTACTTAAAGGTAGAACCAACGGGTTCACCTTTAAACAGAACCTTTGCTGCATTTTTTTAAATTTATTCTTGAATAGCATATATGATATGCTGTAAAGAGTTATGTTTATAATGTAGTGCGTCTAGTTATGAATGTTGGTCATTGTTGTAGTTATGTATTGGTTTAGATCTGAGTGCACCTTCTGTCTATATTAACTCAATCCACAATACCCATGAAAGGATGTGGGTAATTCATTAGGTCCAGGATGTTAATTCAGTTGTAGACAGTTAACTAATTTACAGGTAAATGCCAAGAAGCCAAGGGTCTTTATGTGGGGGCTTCAGACCAGGCAGCTCGATTGCGGGATGATTTAAGCCTGGAAACCCCCAGGAAGAGATCACTATATGGAACAAATGAAAATATCTTTTCAAAGGCATGTGCATCATAAGTTATGCTTTATAACCATCCGCATAAAGGAATATGGTTAGGGAACATAGGTGTTTTTATGACTTTGAGCGCATGGACTATTAATGTTCATAATCACCCTAAAATTACATATCTTCAGAAGGGATTATGATTTCATATTGGTATGCCTGGACTGGTAACAGTATTCTGCTTCACTTGGTGGGCATATCATTCTAATATAATATACCCCACCCAGAGTTCTGGCATATAATTCAAAATAAATCATATTGCCGTGGATTGGTTGTGTTTAATTAGCCAGCCCCTGTCACAGGTGGGAAATTTGTAAAAGGGGGCTGGGTTAGGATCCCTACATAATTGGTCATGGGCAAGTGTCCCTTTGTCAGATACCTGGAGAGACAATCAAGTTTGTAGTCCAACTTCTTGACGACCTCCACTGCCAGATTTAGTAAGAGATCTGTTTTTTATATATATATTTTAGTGAATGGGATTTAAACCCAGCTTAAAACAGTTCTGGCCGCAGGGGTAATTTCGGCTGCCTTTTGCCAAGGCGGGTTCGGGATATCCACTGTGGACTTTCCACATTGGACTCACTATGTGTGACCTAAACCTTGGGCTGATTTATAGCCAGATCAAAGTTGAACTTTGATTTGGTCATAAATCAGCTTAAGGCTAAGGCCCCACGTAGCGAAATGCAGCTAAAAAAAAGCTGCAGGAAAAAAACATGCTGCGTTTCCACTGCATTTTTTTTTCCTGCGGCGTTTTTTCCGCAGCATTTTTCTCTGCAGATTTTCTTCCCTTATTAAACCTAAAGGGAAAATTCCAGTGTTTCCGCTGGTATCATTGACATACTGCAATTTTCACAAACGCAGGCATTTTTGCGAGAGCCATACTTTTAATCAAACCCAATTACAAAAATAATTTTTAGCCTTAACAACATATAATTCAGGAACATTCATCATACTGCAAGATACATATAATTCAGGAACATTCATCATACTGCAAATAAAATTGATGGTTGTAATGTTGTACCTACAAATTACTTTTGTTAATCATGTCTTTCTTCTCATTTTATTATGATATATTAGAGGAGAGCTTTACGAACAGCCTCCGAAAAACTCAGGAACCGTTCTTCATTTTCTACAAATGTCATACACAATACTCCAGGAACCCGTGTGAATCGTTATATTAGTCGATTGATTGAAGCTCGACAAACTGATTCTGAGATGTCAGATTTAAACTTTATAAGTTTAAAATATAAGCAAGCCGAACGTGAGCAGAAGGTAAGCAATGCCAAATAACTATTTACCTTATTAAGCTAGGGGAGGGAGAGAGGGGTGAGGACAAGAGGCAGAGGGTAGGACGGGCAGATATATATTGGTGAAGTGGATGGCTTTGAGCAATGCATAAGAAATTATGTGGGAGATCGGCACTTTTGCTAAACAAACATTCCATATATTACAGGCAAAATTGGCAAATGGCTGTACTATGGCGTTTTCAAAACATGGGTCTTCAGCCTCAAGGTATAAGGGACTTAGTGGTGACTAGTAAAATTTTAATAAGTTTCCAATGGGTGTTGATGGTTTTGATCTGTAAGGACAAGCCTAGCAGACAGGTCTGTGGTGTAGAAGAAGTAGGGGACTCAGCTAGCAGCAAAATCAGTTTGTAAATCTCAGTCCTGCATCCTGTAACTTCACAATAGCTCCACCAAATATCATTGAAAGACCTTGGTTCTGAGACACATCCACCGCAAGTTTTATCACAAGTAGGGAATATTAAGTATACACAGCTTAATACATCTAAAGAAATGTTGGGTAGTGGCCAGTATGAATTTATTCTCAGAAGTGGAATATCTTAAGTTATTTTTTCCACAAGGTAATGTATAGTGGGGTTTATCTTGTGGGATGGCTTATAAACTTTTTGAGATAGTTTTAGCAACGGGTTTATAAAGAGCATGTAATTTTTCCAAATTCTGTGGATTCACATAGAATATCAGAGACATTTGATATGTATTTAAAGGGAATGTGTCGCAAGAAAATTACCTATTTTTAAACAAAGTTGTTATATTAAATAGATTTTTTAAGAAGTTATGATTTTTTTAAAAAAAATTTCCATGTCATTATTTATATTTTTAAAAAATTACTATATCCTACAATTCTGACCACTAAACTTTATAATAGATTGACACTCCTTTCAGTGGCATAACTAAAGTCTTGTGGGTCCCGGTGCAAACTTTTGCTCCCTCCCTGGAACGAATTGTTGATAGTGACAGTTACGGATGCTGCAGTGATATCTCAGATACTTGAAAGGGATACAGCTTTAGTACCCACAACTACAGTTATCAAGAATAAGGTGAGTGAGCAGTATTATATGCTCCACAGTGGCCCCCAGACAGTATAAAATGCTCCACAGTGGCCCCCACACAGTATTATATGCTCCACAGTGGCCCCACACAGTATTATATGCTCCACAGTGTCCCCACATAGTATTATATGCTCCACAGTTGGCACCTCACAGTATTATATGCTCCACAGTGGCTCCCACACAGTATAATATGAGCCACAGTGGCCCCCACACAGTATTATATGCTCCCAAGAGCTCCCCTAGAGCCAGTGCTATTATTATACTCTGGAGGCCCAGGGGAAGTAGTTAAAAATAGCAAATGCTTATACTCACCTTACCTTACCTCTCCTGGGCATCCTCGCTCCGTCTGGCTGTCTTCAGCATCTTCCTTGGTCGTCTTCTGGCTGGCGACTGAGATCACGTGACCCAGACATTACTGCTGGGGTTTGTGATTGGGCCTCAGCGGTCACATTGGGCACGATGACACCGGGGCGCCTCAGTCACTAGCCAGAAGAGCCCCGGAGAGGATGCTGAGCCCAGGAGAGGTGAGTATAAGTATTTTTTTTATTTTTAGTATTTTTAGTTTATTTTGAGTATAAGTATTTTTTTATTTTTAGTCACCTCCCCTCGGCTGGAATCTATGTATAGCGGACAGGGAACCAGGCTTTCCCTGGCCGCTATCATGGTGGTCCGGGGCCCCGGCCATTTCCACCCCCTGCAACTGTGATCATTACCCCACTGACCTCATTTAGATTGCAACTAAGATAGACAAAATTACAATAGAAGTTAACACCTCTATAGATAACATCATATAACAGCCATCATCATATTCACTACTGATATTAATAAGTATGCATAGAAAAGTCTCCCATAGACATCAACGTATCAGCTCCAGACTAATGTTGCCTATGGCCATGACTATGGTATAGAATAACTAAATGCACTAATGGAGAAGAGGAGAAGATCAGACAAGATGTCAGCCCCCATAATCATGCACGTACAATAAAAGCAATCAGAAAATAAAAACAGATTTGAAAAAATTGTGGTGTTGCTGTTTGGCTTTGAGGCCTTATCCTGTCATGGCACTTGCAACAGTGTTTCATTGGTTAATATAAAAAGAAAAGGGGTTGGCAACACCCCTGTTGGGTCCTTGCCATGATAACATTTAGGAATATTGGGAGTACCTCAAAGGAGGTCAAGTCATGGGCCATGAATAACCAGTTGATCCTATCAAAGGCCTTTTGGGAATCTGGGAGGAAGTGTCTTTTAGCGTGCTGAATAACATGCATCAACTGTATCGTAATAACCTTGTCTTGCCGGAACCAGCCCTACCTGTTCTGGATGTGTTAGCAGGAAGGTGAGTTTCTTAAGTCTGTTGGTCATCATTTTTGCAAATATTTTTAAATTGCTCTTTAGGGTGGTAGGCAGCGCATTGACTAGGATCCTTACCCTCTTTGCGGACAATAGAAATTCTGACTTCTAGCATTTTTTTCAGAAAGAGAAAAAGCCTTGTAGTTAGTGTTTTTAAAAGATTTTTAGTTATATAGTTGTAGATGAGGTTGAGTGAAGACACATGTCCTTCAAGTCTAACCTGTAACCCTACAGTGTTGAATCAGAGAAAGCCAAAAAAAATAAAAACCCAAGAGGCTTATGCCGATTGTCCCATGTCAGGGGAAAAAAATTCCTTCCTGACTCCAATCTGGCAATCAATATAAAACCCTGGATCAACTCATTCTTACAAAAACTCATAACCTGCAATATTTTTCTGTTCAAGAAAGGCATCCAGGCCTTCCACTAACCAGCACAATGAATCCATCACCACTCCATCTTGTGGCAGTGAGTTCCATAGCCTTGCTGTTCTTATAGTAAAGATTCCTCGTCTATGTTGCTGGTGAAACTTTCTCTCCTTTAGACATAGAGGATGTCCCCTTCTCACTGTCACAGGCCTAGGAGTAACAAGAAATTAGAAAGTTCTTTGTGTTGTCCCTTCATCTATTTGTACATTGTTATTAGGTCTCCCTGTAGACATCGTTTTTCTAAATTGAATAACCCCAAGTTTATTAATCTGTAATTGTACTCCAATCCACCCATTCCCCTAATAATCTTTTCAGTGGCAGTCTTACCCAGTAATTTATTATGTACATAACCATACATTTTATTTTTTTCAACCAAACTGCATAATCTTACATGTGTCTGCATTAAACTTAATTTGCCAAATCTCTACCCATATTTCCAACTTCCCCAGATACCACTGTAATATTCTACTATCCTCCTTATTTTTTATTACCTTTTAGTTTCATCTGCAGATATGGACATCCTGCTCTGTAAACCCTCTACCAGGTCATTAATAAAGATATTAAACAGGAGAAGACCCAATACGGACCCTTGTGGCACCCAACTGGTGACTGTGACCCGATCTGAGTATTTACCATTAACAAGCACCCTCTGTTTCCTATCATTGAGCCAGTTGTGAACCCAAATGCATATGTTTTTCACCAGTCCCAACATCCTCATTTTGTATACCAACCTTTTATGTCGTACAGTATCAAAACCCTTTGAAAAGTCCAGATACACCACATTACACATGTCCAGTCTAGAACTGACCTCTTCATAGAAGCTGATCAGCTGTATATATGCTTTTCACTGTCCATATTTAAAATTCTTTTGAAAATGTCCCATTTACTTTGTGTTCCCATCACTTTGAGGGCATTGTCCCAGTTTATGCTGATAAGCTGCTCTCTCAGCTGGTGAAATTTGGCCCTCCTGAAGTTTAAAATTTTTGTGTATTTATTTACTATCAGTAGGTCTTTGGAGTGTGGGAGGAAACTGTCGGAAACCTACACAAACACGTGGAGAACAAACTCCTTGCAGATGTTGTCCTTGGCAGGATTCAAACCCAGGACTCCAGTGCTGCAAGGATGTAGTGCTAACTACTGGGTCTCCGTGCTGCCTGCTACTAAACATCTTTTTAAAGTGTACATGAACATTTTTTATGTTGTGGTCACTATTACCTAGTTGACCCCTTAGCCTTCACTTTTGAGAATGTGTCAGGTTCACAACACAAAAGAGGAAAAAATACTGGCACTATCCTTTTCCAGCAATCCATCACTCTTTTCAGAGGAAACAGCAGGATCTCTGCACCCATGTAGTGGTGATCAGCTGAATAAATAGTCTATATATATATATATATATATATATATATATATATATATATAACAGTATATATATACACAGTGCCTTGCGAAAGTATTCGGCCTCCTTGAACTTTTCAACCTTTTGCCACATTTCAGGCTTCAAACATAAGGATATAAAATTTAAATTTTTTAGTGAAGAATCAACAACAAGTGGGACACAATTGTGAAGTGGAACGAAATTTATTGGTTATTTTAAACTTTTGAAAAAATTAAAAACTGAAAAGTGGGGCGTGCAATATTATTCGGCCCCTTTACTTTCAGTGCAGCAAACTCACTCCAGAAGTTCAGTGAGGATCTCTGAATGATCCAATGTTGTCCTAAATGACTGATGATGATAAATATAATCCACCTGTGTGTAATCAAGTCTCCATATAAATGCACCTGCTCTGTGATAGTCTCAGGGTTCTGTTTAAAGCGCAGAGAGCATCATGAAGACCAAGGAACACAGCAGGCAGGTCCGTGATACTGTTGTGGAGAAGTTTAAAGCCGGATTTGGATACAAAAAGATTTCCCAAACTTTAAACATCCCAAGGAGCACTGTGCAAGCGATCATATTGAAATGGAAGGAGTATCAGACCACTGCAAATCTACCAAGACCCGGCCGTCCCTCTAAACTTTCATCTCAAACAAGGAGAAGACTGATCAGAGATGCAGCCAAGAGTCCCATGATCACTCTGGATGAACTGCAGAGATCTACAGAGTCTGTCCATAGGACAACAATCATTCGTACACTGCACAAATCTGGCCTTTATGGAAGAGTGGCAAGAAGAAAGCCATTTCTCAAAGAGATCCATAAAAAGTCTTGTTTAAAGTTTGTCACAAGCCACCTGGGAGACACATCAAACATGTGGAAGAAGGTGCTCTGGTCAGATGAAACCAAAATCGAACTTTTTGGCCACAATGCAAAACGATATGTTTGGTGTAAAAGCAACACAGCTCATCACCCTGAACACACCATCCCCACTGTCAAACATGGTGGTGGCAGCATCATGGTTTGGGCCTGCTTTTCTTCAGCAGGGACAAGGAAGATGGTTAAAATTGATGGGAAGATGGATGTAGCCAAATACAGGACCATTCTGGAAGAAAACCTGTTGGAGTCTGCAAAAGACCTGAGACTGGGACGGAGATTTATCTTCCAACAAGACAATGATCCCAAACATAAAGCAAAATCTACAATGGAATGGTTCACAAATAAACGTATCCAAGTGTTAGAATGGCCAAGTCAAAGTCCAGACCTGAATCCAATCGAGAATCTGTGGAAAGAGCTGAAAACTGCTGTTCACATATGCTCTCCATCCAACCTCACTGAGCTCGAGCTGTTTTCCAAGGAAGAATGGGCAAGAATTTCAGTATCTCGATGTGCAAAACTGATAGAGACATACCCCAAGCGACTTGCAGCTGTAATCGCAGCAAAAGGTGGCGCTACAAAGTATTAACTTAAGGTGGCTGAATAATTTGGCACGCCCCACTTTTCAGTTTTTTATTTTTTACAAAAGTTTAAAATATCCAATAAATTTCGTTCCACTTCACGATTGTGTCCACTTGTTGTTGATTCTTCACCAAAAAAATTAAAATTTTATATCCTTATGTTTAAAGCCTGAAATGTGGCAAAAGATTGAAAAGTTCAAGGGGGCCGAATACTTTTGCAAGGCACTGCGTATATCATGTAAAAAAAAAGCACAGGGCGACACTTACCATCCTTAAAACGGGATTTTTTTATTTAGCATTTCATTTCAGCATGGTCACAAATAAACAGGCAATTATATAAACAGAAAATAATGTCAGGTTCATTTGTTAAAATTAGGTCTTTAAGTGCCTCACCTCTTGTTGGGTCCTGCAGTAGTTGTGATAGGTAATTGTCTTTTATTGCTTACAAAAACTTGTTCCCTTGTTGCAGATTTCTACCTCCCAGTTTATATCTGGGTGTTTCAAATCCTGCACAATAATGACTTTATTATGCTTTGTGGCCTCATCTATTTGTCTTAGTATATTTTCAGCTTCTTCCATTATATTTGGGGATTTGTAACAAATCCTATGAGTATTTTATTATTCTTTTTTTTTTTCCAATTCAAATTTTTATTCCATTTTAATAATAATACAGCAAGGTCTGAAACAGACCAATAGTACAAAAAAAAATACAAACATAAAAACAAAACAAAGTAGTCGGAGCCACCCGAGGAGACCACCAGACGGACCTAACCAACAAGGTTACAGAGATATTAAGAAAAACAAAAGGTGGAAAGAGTGAAAGTGGAAGAAAGGAGAACTAGAGAAAAGCAATAAAGGCAGAAAAGAGAGAGAGATAAGGGAGAAAAGAAAGAAAGAAAAAGAGAAAAAGAAGAGGAGAGAAAGAAGGGAAAAAAAGGGGGGGGGGAGTAGCTAAAGGCTGTAAGTAGGGTGCGAGCAGAAAACAAACCATATAAGGTCCCCAATGAGGGTCCAGGGAACCAGCCGTGTCAGGTCCCCATTAGAAGGACCTATAGTCAATAACATAAGGACAGAGATTAGCATAACACCAGCAGTAGCACCATGGCTGACGGTGGAAACCCTGCACAGAGTATAACACTCAGGCCTAAGAGGAAGGCCCAGAAGTGTCTGATACTCTCCAGAGCGTTGGAATTTCAACCAATAAAACCAGGTTTTATTGAATACTTCAACCGTGTCATGCAGGAAGGAAGTGAGGTTTTCCATGAGCATGATATCATTGACCTTTAAAATCCAGAGGGAGAGTGGAGGAGGTTCAACTCGCTTCCAGTATTGCGGAATGCAAGGACAGGCAGCGAGGACCAAAAATCGGAGTAGTGAGCGCTTGTAAGTTCGCACCGAAGACTCGCAATGGTGGAGAAGAAACAAAGCAGGGCCCAGATGAAGATATGTCTCTGTAATTTGCAAAATGATCCGTTTAACATCATCCCAAAATGGGGACAGGACAGAACAGGACCAAAAGATATGAAGCTTGTCACCCTCTTCCTGCCCACATTTACAGCACATCGGTGAAACCTGCGGGTAAAACATACTTTATGTAGCTTAGTAGGAACCCTATACCAACAGGACAGGATCTTGAAACTGGCCTCCTGGTAGCGGGAACTGACAGAGGCCTCATTCGAGAGGTGGAAAATACGTCTCCTCTGCTCTTGGGAGAGGGAAAGAGATAAATCAGCCTCCCATTTCAACATGAAGGGTGGAACAAACCCTTCAATGGAGTCAATCAGAAGCCTATAAATGACAGAGAGAGAATGGCGGAAAAGGCCGTCCTCCATACAAATTCGCTCCAGAAGCATAGGTTCAAATCTATATTCTGTCAGGATCGGGAGTGAGTTCAGAAAATAACGAAGCTGCATATCACGCCAAGTGTCAAGAGGAGACAAGTCAGTCGGGGGTTGAGCGCTCGGTGGTGTTCGCCACCCAGAGTTCTCTCGGAAGTGACATACTCGATACACTCCCTAGCGACACCAATTTTATTATTCTTTATTTCTCCCTTAAAGGGGTATTCCCATGAACATAATCATATTTATATTTGTAGATAAGTAAAAGTTAAGCATTTTTGCAAATATAAGTAGTTAAAAATTCTGCAGAGTTTTAAAGATTATCTCCAACTTTCTTAGTGGTGAGAGTCTGTTGTCTTGATCGGTTGCCAATGGATACGACCACAAATGCAGAAACTTTCTGTGGTTTGGGACTTCTCAGGAACCCAGCCATGATTTTCTTATTGTAGCTGCGATATCAGGCAGGTGCACTACATGTATCAGAAGATATCCTGGCCACAATAAGGAAATCATGGCTGATTTTCTGACTTTAGAAAGGTCCTGCATTCATGGTCGTAACCACTGGCAACTGATCAAGACAAAAACTTGTGACCACAAGATATTTAGAAAAATCTTTAAAACTCTGCAAAATGTTTAATTACTTATATTTGCAAAAATGTTTAACTTTTAATTATCTACAAATTTAAAAATAGTTATGTTCGTGGGAATACCCCTTTAATTTCCACACATAAGGACTTCACATATTAATTGAGCTCCCAGATGTCATCATGCAGGATCAGCTTAAGGCAGGATTTTACATACAAACAAACCCCCCTCCCATTCCTATTGGTATGCTCCTTTCTAAACCATACTGTACCCCTGTATATTAACAGCCCATTCATAGCTAGATTCCAGCCATGTCTCACTTATCCCCACTATGTCAAATTTCTCTTCCAACGTTATTACTTCTAGTTCCTCCATCTTGTTAGTGAGACTTCTGATATTAGTATACATGTATTTTATCGGTTTATCTTTATCCCTATTCTTTCTCTGCCTACTAATTGGTTTCACCTCAACCGCACTCCACTCCTAGTTACATTATTTGGCCTTTTTTCCATGTTTACACTATCTTGACAATTGTTATTACTCCTCCAGTCCTTAGTTTAAACACTCCTCCAAGCGTCTAGCCATCTTCAATCCCAGCACAGCTGGACCCTCCAAATTGAGGTGTAGCCCATCCCTACCATAGAACCTGTAGCCCACAGCAAATTCTGCCCAGTTCTCCAATAAACAAGGCCGGCGTTAGGGGGGGGGGGGCAAACTGGGCAATTGCCCAGGGCAACCGTCCCCAAAGGGCCCCCGTGATCCGGAGCCTGATGACTCCGGATTCCGGAGTCAGGCTCGGCCATATCAATAACAGAAAGGGACCCAGCGTCATGTGCCGCAGGGCCCCTTTCCGAGGTGAGTAAAAATAACAAACCTCACCTGTCCTTGGCGTACGACATCATCTTCTGGCATTCCGGACATCACCGCTGAGGCGGTCACGTGGGGCGTGCTGACAGCATGCCTCACGTAATCGCTGAGGCCCAATCACAGCGTGATGTCAGCCGCAGAGAAGAAGCCAGCGCCAGCGGGGATAACGGAGCAGCGCGAGGAGGCCCAGGAGAGGTAAGACAATGTGAGTATAACTGTTTGTTATTTTACCTTGCCTCCCCCGGGCCTTCGATTATTATATTCTGGGGTCTGAAGAGACCCCAGAATATAATATAATAATAGCACTGTAGGGCCCCTGTGGAGCATATACTGGGGGGCCCCTCTGGATAGCATATTATACTGTGTAGGGCCACTGTGGAGCATTATACTGGGGGGCCCCTCTGGATAGCATATTATACTGTGTGGGGCCACTGTGGAGCATTATACTGGGGAAGGGGCCCTCTGGATAGTTGATAGTAGATTTTATATTCTGTGGGGCCTCTGTGGAGCATTATAATGTGGGGGGGGCTCTGGAGATAATTTTATATTCTGTGGGGCCACTTTGGAGAATTATGCTCTCCAGGAGGGGCCCCCCAGTATAATGCTCCAAAGTGGCCCCACAGAATATAGCATGCTCTCCAGAGCCCCCCCCCACTTTATAATGCTCCATTGAGGCCCCACAGAATATAACATGCTCTCCAGAGGGCCCCCTCCCCTGTATAATGCTCCACATTGGCCCCACACAGTATAATATGCTCTCCAGAGCACCCCCAGTATAATGTTCCATGGTGGCCCCACACAGAATAATATGCTCTCCAGAGGGGCCCCTCAGTATATTATACTGTGTGGGGGGCACCGTGGAGCATTATACTGGTTGGGGCTCTGGAGAGCATATTATACTGTTTTGGGCCACTGTGGAGCATTATACTGGGGGAACCTCTCTGGGCAGTATATTATACTGTGTGGAGGCCATTCTGGAGCATGTTATACTGAGTGGGGTCGCTGTGGAGCATTATTCTGGGGGGGCCATCAGCAGGGCATATTATATTGCGTGTCGCCACTGTGGGGCATTATTCGGGGGGGACTAATGAACATTATACTAGGGGGCCCTCTGGGGAGCATATTATACTGCGTGGGGCCTACTATGGAACATTATACTGGGGGGACGCTCTGGGGAGCATAATATATTGCGTGGGGCCACTGTGGAGCAAAATACTGGAGGGGGCACTGCTGGAGCATTATACTAGTGGGGGCCCTCTGGGGAGCATATTATACTATGGGCCACTGTGGAGCTTTATACTGGGGGGAAGGGGCAGTGTGGGGAGCCTGTTATACTGTGTGGGGCCACTGTGGAGTATATTATATTGTGTGGGGCTTTTCGGGAGCATACTATACTCTGTGGGGCCATTGTAGAGCATTATACTGGGGGGACTGTGGGGAACATATTATACTGTGGGGGACCACTGTGGAGCATTATACTGGGGTAACCCCTCTGGGGAGTATATTATACAGTGTGGAGCATGTTATACTGTGTTAGGCCACTGTGGAGCATTATACTGGGTGGGCACTGTGGGGTGCATATTATACTGTATGGAGCATATTATATTGTGTGGGGCAGCTGGGGAGCATATTGTACTGTCTGGGGCCACTAAGGGGTAGTATACTGTGTGGGACACTGTGGAGTATTATACTGTGTGGAGCCTTACATACCATGTGGGGCCACTATGGGGGCTCAGGGGAGCATTTTATACTGTGTGGGGTCACTTTGGAGCATTATATACCATGTGGGGAAACTGTGGAGGGCTCAGGAGAGCATTTTATACTGTGGAGCATTATATACCATGTAGAGCATTATATTGGGGGGGGGGGCTCAAAATTCCTGCTGGCAGCCCTGTGTGCTATGTCTGCATCACAGCTCCCTCACTATAATCTTGCAGATACGTGTAGTGCCCCATATCCATGTCATTCCCCATACAGTACTGTGCATGAGCTGGCAATGGAGTTATTGGGACCTGCACAGTACTATAGAAGCTGACTATACTGGGAACATACAGTGGGGAAAAAAAGTATTTAGCCAGCCACCAATTGAGCAAGTTCTCCCACTTAAAAAGATGAGAGAGACCTGAAATTGACACCATAGGTAGACCTAAACTATGAGAGACAAAATGAGAAAATCTAGAAAATCACATTGTCTGATTTTTAAAGAATTTATTTGCAAACTGTGGTGGAAAATAAGTATTTGGTCAATAACAAAAGTTCATCTCAATACTTTGTTATATATCCCTTGTTGGCAATGACAGAGGTCAAACGTTTTCTGTAAGTCTTCACAAGGTTGGCACACACTGTTGCTGGTATGTTGGCCCTTTCCTCCATGCAGATCTCCTCTAGAGCAGTGATGTTTTGGGGTTGTCACTGGGCAACACGGACTTTCAACTCCCTCCAAAGGTTTTCTATGGGGTTGAGATCTGGAGACTGGCTAGGCCACTCCAGGACCTTGAAATGCTTCTTATGAAGCCACTCCTTCGTTGCCCTGGAGGTGTGCTTTGGATCATTGTCATGCTGAAAGACCCAGCCATGTTTCTTCTTCAAAGCCCTTGCTGATGGAAGGAGGTTTGCACTCAAAATCTCACGATACATGGCCCCATTCATTCTTTCATGTACACGGATCAGTCATCCTGGTCCCTTTGCAGAGAAACAGCCCCAAAGCATGATGTTGCCACTCCCATGCTTCACAGTAGGTATGGTGTTCTTTGGATGCAACTCAGCATTCACTCTCCTCCAAACAAGATGAGTTGTGTTTCTACCAAACAGTTCTACTTTGGTTTCATCTGACCATATGACATTCTCCCAGTACTCTTCTGGAACATCCAAATGCTCTCTAGCAAACTTCAGACGGGCCCAGATATGTACTGGCTTAAGCAGGGGGACACGTCTGGCACTGCAGGATCTGAGTCCCTGGCGGCGTAGTGTGTTACTGACGGTAGCCTTTGTTACGTTAGTTCCAGCTTTCTGCAGGTCATTCACTAGGTCCCCCCGTGTGGTTCTGGGATTTTTGCTTACCGTTCTTGTGATCATTTTGACCCCACAGGGTGAGATCTTGTGTGGAGCCCCTGATCGAGGGAGATTATCAGTGGTCTTGTATGTCTTCCATTTTCTAATTATTGCTCCCACCATTGATTTCTTCACACCAAGCTGCTTGCCTATTGCAGATTCTATTTTCCCAGCCTGGTTCAGGTCTACAATTTTGTTTCTGGTGTCCTTCGACAGCTCTTTGATCTTCACCATAATGGAGTTTGGAGTGTGACTGTTTGAGGTTGTGGACAGGTGTCTTTTATACTGATAACAATTTCAAACAGGAGCCATTACTACAGGTAATGAGTGGAGGACAGAGGAGCCTCTTAAAGAAGTAGTTACAGGTCTGTGAGAGACAGAAATCTTGCTTGTTTGTAGGTGACCAAATATTTATTTTTGACCATAATTTGCAAATAAATTCTTAAAAAAATCAGACAATGTGATTTTCTAGATATGTTTTCTCATTTTGTCTCTCATAGTTGAGGTCTACCTATGATGTCAATTACAGGCCTCTCTCAACTTTTTAAGTGGGAGAACTTGCACAATTGGTGGCTGACTAAATACTTTTTCCCCCCACTGTACTCAGTAACACCAGATAGTCAGCACATATGTATGACTTTAGTGAAGGAGCCGTGGTGTAGGCTATTAGCAGGAAGCTGTTGGGTGGGGCCCCAGAACAAGTTTCTCTGGTGGGCCTAAGGCCCTTCAGTCCAACACTGTATGACGGAGAACTATTATATATAAGGGTGGGTTACTATATATAATTGGGAAACTTAAATATGAGGGGGCTATTAGAAGGGGGAACTATTATTTATAAAATGGGCTATTATTTATAAGGGGGGAACTATTATGTATAAGGCATCCAATATAAGGGGGAAACTATTATTTATAAGAGGGGAACTATTTATAAGGGGGGTAAAATTGTTAAGTGGGTTTATTTATAAAGGGGGCTATTAGTGATAATGGGGACTATTATTTATAAGGGTAACTATTATTTATGAGGGGGCTATTATTTATAAGGGAGCAGTATTATTTTTACGGGGTGACTGTTACTGATAAGAGGGATATTACTGATACAGGGCACTATTTATCATTTATAAGGGAGCTATTACTGATAAAGCTGTAATATTATTTATAAGCAGGGACTATTATTTATAAGGAGGTGCTATAATAACTGATGACTGGGTGCAAAAATCTATTAGGTGGTACAAAAGGTGCTCATTTGAATTGTGTGTGGTAAAATGGTGCTTGTTATTACTTTTTTGTTGGCAGAAAGGAGGCGTTATTATAGGGGTTGTCACTGGAAGACGATGGTGTTATTTACATATCAGCATTTGGGGCCCCGCTTTTAATTTTGTTCAGGGCCCCACTTTGTCTAAAACCGGCTTTGCCAATAACCAAAAACCCTCCTTCGTACGCCAGCTTTTGAGCCACTTGTTTACCTCCTTAATCTCCCGCTGCCTCTCCTGTGTGGCCTGTGGTACATGTATTATTTCTGAAAATACCACGTTGGAGGTCTTTGCCTTCAGCTTGCTTCCTAGATCCCTGAAATAATTTTTAAGTACCTTTCACCTACTTCTAGCTTTGTTATTTGTGCCAACGTGCACCTTGACCACTGGATCCACACCAGCCCTTCCCAGTAATCTATCAACCTGATTTTCAATGTGTAGAACTCGAGCGCCAGGAATGCAACGCACCATTCGACGATCCCAGTCTTTGTGACAAATTGCCCTGTCTGTACCCTTAATAATTGAATCCCCCACTATAACCTGTCTGGCCTGCTCTGAACTCCTATCCCTCTTCTTACTAGAGCAGACATTCCCCTGGCTGTCAGAGGAAGTATCTGACTTCTGCAGTGTTACCTCTGTACCAACATCCCCCTCATCTGCCAATTTAGCAAACTTGTTGGGGTCGCCAGTTCATGACTGGCCTCCATGGCATTCTTCCCTCTACCCTGCTGCTTTGTCACCCAGCTAGCTTCCTCCTGGTCCTGCACTTCCATGCTACCATCCCTCTCTGCACTTTCCCCTGCAAACTCCTTTCCAAGTTATCATTGGATCTCAGCCTTGCAATTTGCTCATTTAGATCCATGATTTGGGCTTCCAAATGTACAATGTGCTTACATCTTGCATAGCAGTATGCCCCTCAAGTGGCTGCTCAAGCAAAGAATACATGTCACAAAATGTACACTAGAATGCATTGCTAAACATGGAGCACATCTTACATAATGATGACTATTACACAAACAAAAAAATACAAGTAAAATAACCACAGTTCAGATAAAAAGTATATAAACTCAATTTTGTCAGGTGTCAGCTGTATGATACTGTACTGTATGTTATTTATGCTGTACGGTGAACAGAAAAAAAAATGTTTAAATGTTAAAAAGAAATTCCTGAATTAATGTTTTTTTACCCCTCCCAAAGTGTTAATAAAATTTAGTCAATAAGTTATAGGCACCCCAAAATAGTGTCATTAAAAATGTATATAATCCCACAAAAAACAAGCCCTCATATAACTACATCACCAGAAAAATACAAAAATTCTAGTATATACAAATTTGACACAAAAAAAATATCACCACATTTTAAGGACGAAGCTGACTACAGCAGGAAGGGAAATGTGTAAGCTGAGTGAGTTTACATCAGGGTACACCCCAGGTTTACAGATTATGTGTAACCTCCCAATCAAAGGATCTTCTGCAAAAACAGTGGGGAATTTGGTGTACCCTATATACACAAACAGTTAACATTAACTTTTTACCATCCACCGTGCATACAGATTTGAGGTCACTTCTTGGTGAATTCCACTTTATTGGCCTCTCTAAAAGTGATATGTCATCCAAAAACCAGTCCCTCTAAATCTACACTCCAAAAGTCAAAAAGTGCAGTACCCCTTCCCTTTTGAACCCTGTGGCTTCCCCAAACAGCAGTATACCATATATACAACTTTTTTTGTACCCAGGATAACCCATTAAAAATTTAGGAGTGCGTGTCTCTTGGCACAATATATAGGGCACTGAAATGGCATATTTCTTTAGAAATGTTCTTTTTCATTTTGCATATTCATTTTTGGGAAGCACTCTTTTGCTCAAAATGCTCACTATGCCCCTTGATAAATTCCTTGAGGGGTGTTGTTTCTAAAATGGGGTCAGTTTTTTAATTTTACCACAGAGTCTTTGCAGTTGCCCACCAATGCCGATGTTCGTAATCTCCAACTTTATGTTAATTGCAAACTTACTATTTCCATCATGGACACTTTCAGTTCACTGGCTATTTTGGCACCAAGGCTTGTTGTGGAAAAATTCAACATTAATGCCTTCCCACCGCAGGCATTTTTCGATTTTTGACTTTAACGCTTCACCTTCCAAAGGCCATAACTTTTTTATTTTTCTGTTCATAGAGCCATAAGAGGGCTTAATGTTTGTGGGAAAAATTGTAATTCGTAATGTACCATTTAATATTCAGTACAATATACTAGGAAGCTGGAAAAAAATTCAGAATGGGGTGGAATTGGAGTCACAGATACAGAGCAGATGTTTTATCAGCGTGGTTGTTCAAGATTTAAGAAAAAGTTGTATGTTAGGAAACCCCTTTAACGCTGAGTTCACACCTGCGCTTGAACTACATTTGGGGATTCTGTTCCGTTTTTATGCGGAGAGAAAACCGCTGCAAGCAGGAATTTTTTTCTCCGCATTTTTCCACCCTTTTCGAGCGGAAACCGAGCGGAAACCACACGGACCCCAGTAGTCTATGAGGTCCGCGGGTTTCCTAAGTTAACCACTTTTTTATGCGGAATAGGTTTCCGTTGAGGGGGGGTCCCCAACAGGACCCCCCGAACGGAAACCTGAACGCAGATGTGAACCTAGCATAACTGGTCTCCAATTTCGTTAAGAAATCCAATGTGTCTGGAAACCAATTAAACAACATCACAACATGCTATCAAGATCCTTCAAAGGCTGCAATTCACATTCCCTCACACTTTAACACAAATGGGGTAGCTAACATATCGATTTGTGTCATTAAACCATGTTGTTTAGAAACGCTGCTTAACTTATGATACATAGATTTGAACATGTCTAACCACAAGGACAGGGAAGTGGAGAGATTTGTACCAAATTTAAAATCAACCCGCATTTTACAATTTGCTAACTTCACATACATTTGATTAATTATATTCATAATTAAAACTGTTGAAATGCTGGCATGGCTCATATAGAAAGATTTTGCATTTTTCACCCACACTGACAATTCCCACGCACATATGAAAAATGCTGGCAGTCAATGTGCGTGAGCAGAAGGAAGCAAGACTATACATCTCCCCCACCAAAAAAATATAAAAGTCATTCGAACATTAGACATTCCGCAAATTATTATCAATAAAAACTACAACTTGCTCTGCAAAAAAAAAAAGCTCCGAACACACACAGATATAAAAAAAAGTTACGGGTTTCAGAATATGATAATGCATATAAACTTTTTTTTTTCATATTTAAAAGCTATTAAAATATAATAAAAAGTATATAAATGTCAACAAAAATGGAGGCAGGGGTCAGAGTAATGTCTGGTGCCCCCACTTTACGAAGAATCCTTTCCACCTGTGACCAAAAGGGAGAGAGAACCCTGCAGAACCAGAAGATATGCCCCAAAGAGCCGCCAGAGTCCCCACATCTCCAACAGCAATTGTCAGATCGCAGTCCCATAACTGCCAAGTCCGCTGGAGTCTTGTACCCTCTAGTGAGAATTTTGAATAAATTCTCCTGAATTCTTATACAAGGTGAAAAATCAAGGGATCTACTATGTATACAGTACATGCTATCTATGGTTCCGTGAAGGAGAAGTCCAGGTCCCTCTCCCATCTACCTATATATGAGGGTTTAACATTAGTAGTCAAGGACAAAATGTAGTGGTAGAGTAGGGAAATAAGGCCCTTAGGGGGTCTAGTGTGTAATAAAAGAGATTCAAACCAGGCAGGGGCAGGAGGCTGGGGATGGGCTCGCCTAAGTTGGGCATGCGATCTCGTAAGGTCGGCGACCTGAAGGAAATTCAGCAGGCCACTTCCGGCCTGTTCCATAATAACATCTGATTGTAAAAGATCCCGTAGTTGATGCCTACCCAGTGATGCCCAGGCCGCCGACACCTTCACCGCGCCATGACGTAATACGAAGGGGGGCCAAGTCACCCAGCAGTAGTGCTGGGGGTGAGCTCACCAGCGGACGCAAACGGTTCACATCCCTGAAAACCCTCGCCAATGCAGCAGAAATTTTGTAGGAAATCTCAGAATGTGGAGCAAGGCCCCAAAGGCCGGCCCTGGGTCAGGAGCCAAGGGAAGACAACTCTGCCGAAACATCTAGGGCCTGCTGGCCAAGTGTGTGTAGACGGAGGCAGCGTTTAAGCATAACGGCTCTATAGTATGTAGCTATATCCGGCATGCCAAATCCACCAAACCGCTTGGGCCGAATAAGCCTGTCATAGGATAGTTTCGCTCTTCTACCACCCCAAAGAAAGAAAATGAATAGTGATTTAATGCCCTTAAAATAGGATTGAAGAATAAAGAGAGGAACCATCTGCATCACATATAGGAATTTAGGCATAACGTAGGTGCGGAGCAGATTCTTCCTCCCCATCCAAGAAACATAAGGGATGGAGAGAGAGGATAAGTGACTCCTCACCTCCCGCAGGAGAGGGGGGTATTTAGCTTGGAAAAGGGAGTTGGGATCCCTGGTTATTTTAACACCTAGGTATTGTATGCTAGAAAGTTGCCAGCTAAACGGGGATTGCGCTTGAAGAATGGAATGGTCAGAGTCTGGGAGGGAAATGTTCATTGCTTCCGACAATTTTAAAATTGGACAACTGACTGAACCTGTCTAACAGTTGTAGTACCTGGGGAAAGGTATGGAGGGTCTGATACAAAGAGGAGCAAGTCATCAGCAAAAGCTGCTGTAAGGGTCTTGCAAACCGTAGCAACCCTGACACTACTGCAGGGGTCTGGGAGGAAGGACAGAGACAAGTGAGCCCTAATCTCACCCCAGCCACTGTCCCTTCCTATTGCCACAGTTACCCTAAATGGTAAAAGGACAACCTGAAGACAAGCCCTATACTGGGTAAGTGACACAGAGAACAGGACAAGACAAAAACAACACAGAAGAAGAGTGAGCAAGCCAAGGGGTCAGTAACAAACGAGCAAAGCAGTACAAAGTCAAAATCCAAGAGAATAGTCAGGGGCAAGCCAAAGGGTCAGAGAATCAAGTAACAAAGTATCAAGGAGTATAGAAAGAGAGCAGGCAAAACACAAGTGTAATAACCGGCAGCCATGTGAGGGCTGACAACCTGTTTATAGAAAGTCTGGGACCAGCCCCAGAGCTGATAGGTACACAGGCTGTCAATCACTCAGGCCAGGAAGAGATTAACTCTATGCAGTCCAGAGAGAAATGTTCCTAATTACACGGGTGTGGCTTTACACAGCAAGAGAACTAGGACCATGTTCAGACTGAGCATCAAGAAGCTTACACAAAGAACCAAATTGAAGACGCCTCCTTCGCCACAGCGTGCAAGCGGAGGGCGGCGCCGAGACTCGAAACAGCAGAGACGTTACAGCTGCGCTATAATGGGTGGTGTCTCCCACCGTGATACCCCTGATGTCCGGATGGTCTCTAATGGCCTGCAAGAGAGTCTCCATTACTAAGATAAACAGAGTGGGTGAAAGGGGGAATCCCTGCCTTGTGCCATTCTTTATAGAAAACGGCTCTGACAGGGTACCATTGACCCTAATTTTGGCTCGAGGTCCTGAGTATAGAGAAAAAATAGCTTGGGTAAAAGAAGGGGGTATGCCAAATCTAGTTAGAGTACGCTCCATAAACAGCCAGTTGATTCTATCGAAGGCCTTCTCAGCATCCGTGCTGAGAAGAACCATCGGCAGATGGGTCTTAAGTGCATATTGTACCAGTTGAATGACCCTACAGGAGTTATGGTTGCCCTCCCTTCCAGGGACGAAGTCACATTGTTCTGGATGAATCAGGGATGGGAGAAGGAGCTGGAGACGTGATGCCAGCACCTTCGCCCACAGCTTCACATCAACATTCAGCAGTGATATTGGTCTGTAGCTGCCACATTTGGTTAAGTCTTTACCTTCTTTTGGCAGAATCGTAATGGTTGCCTCCAGAGCCTGGGGGGGGGGTAGTGTCGCACCAGGCAGTTAAGTGTGGGTGAAGGGTGAAGCTAAACACCTTGTAATACCCCACCGGGAGACCATCTGGGCCTGGACATTTTCCCAAGGGCATGGAAGCAAGGGTGGACTTTACTTCCTGGTCGGAAACTGGTTGAAAAAGAGAAAGTTTGTTCTCTTCAGACAGTGTGGGCAGATGGAGATGTTGAAGGATATCATCCATATGCTGTGCAGTGGTTGAGTCAAAGAGGTCTAGGGCTGTTTTCAGATTATATAGGTTCTGAAAGTATTCCTGAAACTGAGCTGCAATATCCTCCGTTCTGGTGACCGTAGTACCCTGATCAGAGACATTCTTGTTAATGAAGGTGCAGTCTTTCCGCTTTTTAATTAAGTGGGACATCTTCCTATTCCCCTTATCCCCATGGGCATAGAATTTGAAATTGGCATACTGGTAGTTTTTGGCATCCCGGACATTTAGATGGTCACGCAACTGAGTACGAAGATCAGAGAGGTCTGATTGAACCGCAAGGGCTCCAGAACGCTTCTGAATTCACTCTAGTGCATACTGTAGATTCTCGTCAATAGATCATTAAGACGGGACATGCGTTCCCTCTTGACCCTTGACCCAAGGGCTATCAACTCACCTCGAATGAAAACTTTATGTGCTTCCCATGTAATAGCATGAGAGGTGTCGATAGCAGGATTTTCTACAAAGAAACGTTGGAGTTTAGTAGTCAAAGTGGCCACATGGCAAGGGCTATCTAGGTGAGTCTCGTTTAGTCTCCATGACCAAGTCCTCGCCGGCAAGGTATGGAGGGTCAGAGACATAGACACCGGTGTGTGATCCGAAATAGTAAAGGATCCAATGTCCACTGATTTCAGGGCACACACATGTGATTTAGACAAAAATAGGTAGTCCAACCTATGTGAAGAGTGGTGGAGAGTGGATACATATGTATAGTCCCTCGAGGATGGATTGAATATCCTCCAGGAGTCCAAAACATCCGCATCATGAAGAGCCTTCTGTAAACCAGCAAGTGCCCTCTGGGAGTGTGCCGAGGCGGCAGTAGAGGAGTCCAAGGCCGGGTTCAGAGCGACATTGAAGTCCCCCCCCCAACCACCCTGATTCCCTCAGCAAAGTCCCTGAACCTAGACAGTGTGTGAGATAACCAATACGTTTGCTTCAAGTTGGGGGCATAAAAGTTACCCAATGACATCAGCAGGTTCCCCACCCTACCTTTCACAAAAATGAATTGGCCTACAGAATCGGCACAAACCACCAGTGGGTCAAAAGGGACCGATTTAGCAATGGCAATAGAGATGCCTCTGGAGGCCTTAGCATTACAACTGTGGAACCAGTGCTTCAAATATTTAGAGAGTTTGGGGACAGACATCGATCTAAAGTGCATCTCTTGCAGAAAGCAAATTTCCAAGCTGAACCTCTTAAGGAGTGTCAGCAATTGAGATCTCTTTTGAGGGGTGTTCAAACCACGCACATTCCAAGAAGTGATTTTAAGTGTCACCATCTTTATTAGGCGAGAAAGGGAGCACAGCAATAATGAGGGGAACCCGCTGATGCCAGGAGGGGCAGTGCATCACCCATGGACAAAACATAAAACACAAATCGGAATGACAAAGTAACAAATATATCGACAAATTGCCAATGAACAAGTTGCAAAATACTAAAGGTGGGGAGCTGATCAGCGCAATTAGGGTTGGGCTGAGAGGGGTATGGGAGGGAGTCAGAGGAAACATAGGACCATAACATGTGCATGATCCACCTGATCGTCAAAACCGTGAGGAGTACCACAGATAAAATATACAAAAAAACTAAACGTACTGTATGTCAACCAAACCGCCCAGCATGGTGAGTAATGAATAGCTAAACTACTGTCATGTTAGTCCAGGGAGCCCAGTGAGGCAGGGACTGGGACTGTAAAAATATACTCACAGCCTCATGCTATAAATAGAAGTAGTCACGGTGAATTCGGAACTAAGGGTCGGTGAGCAGGCATCTTCTTAGGCATTGTCAGTCCCCTTCCATACCTTCATCCATTGATCTGTAGCCGGCAATTTCAGGAAATCCCAGTGCTGCTCGGTAACCGCCAGCCAGGATGGAATAGGTATAGGGGCAATATCCAGTAGCTCCCACGCTGCAGTTAAGTCATCCGGGACTCTAATAGTGCAGTGCTTGCCATCATATAGAAACGAGAGGCCAAAGGGAAAAAGCCAGCGAAAAAGCACTTTCTTGTCACGCAGGTAGGAGGTCAAGGGTCTAAGAAGGTGCCTCTTGTACAGCGTAGAAGGAGCTAAGTCCTGGTATAGCGAGATAGGGTCACCCTCAAGGGTCAAGTCTTTACAGGCCCTCGCAGCGCGAAAGACCATGGCAGTATCGGTGTAACACAGGAGGGCGCAGACAACATCACGAGGAGGCGGGACAGGGCGCAAAGCCCTATGGATGCGCTCAATAGAAATATTTGCCTCCTGCTCCTCTCCAAGTAACTGGCAGAAAAGTTTTTGCACCGCCTTCGGTAGATCCTGATGGGTTACCACTTCAGGGATGAATTTAAAGCGGATATTCTTCCGCCTCCCACGGTTCTCCTGATCCTCTATCTTCTCCAGCGCCATGTTGAGCGCATTCAGCTGCTGTTTGCAGCAAGTCTCTGTCGCCTTGCAGAAAATAATAATGGTGGCTTGAGTGGTCTCCACCATGTCTAGGCGTTGACCCATTTGGCCTACTTCGGCCTTAATGTCTCCCAGTTCCCGCATCACCAGAGTGATGGCTTGAGAAAGGGCTCTCTTCAGGAAGGAGCGAGAGATAGGGACAGAGTCGTAGGATTCAGATGTGTCCGTGCCGCCAGTCACACTGTCCTGATTGGAGTCGTCTGGCTCCTCAAAGCCTGAAGGGGCTGGAGGCGGCAGTGCCATATTGCTAAGGCGCGCAGGAGATAGGGCCGATTTTTTACGGAGGAATCTCTCCATTTTCCCAGCATTTTTCTTAGATTTCGGGGTCTCCGGTCTGTCCCCTGACCTATCCTTCAGGGTTTTTACCATTTTGGAGGCTGGAAGACGCTAAATAAATAAGTACTCCAAGCGGTAAGACGGGAGCTCAAAATTAAGCAGCCATCTTGTATAGCGGTCAGGCTCCACCCATATAGGTTTTAAAAACTTTTGAGTGGTATATGCAAATTTAGCTTATCTAGTCATAGGGGCAGGGAGAAGCTTCTACATAGTATAATGATTGGAGGCACAGGGGAGGTGATCAAACATAAAAAAAAACTGTTTTGCTCTCCATTCCTGGGCTCCCATGCCTTCGGTCCTCTTCATTGACGCCACAGACCGCTGAGGCCCAATTACAGGTGGGTCATGCAGCCATCAAAATGCATAATGACCCCAGCCTGACCCAGGTGATATCTGTGACGTCATTGAAGAGGCCCGAAAATTGGCACCGGAGCCCAGGAAAGGTGAGAAACATTTTTTTTTTTTGTTTGATCTGAAGAGACCCCAGAATTTAATGATAGCAGTTTCATTTTGGACGTGTTCACTCTGAATGAAACTGTCAGGTGAACCTCACAAAATGAATCTCGCGAGGTTCGTCCAACAAATACTTTAAGTGCCGCGGCCATGAACATGGCCACCTCCACTTCCCCTTCAGCCCTCCAGGGGCCCCATATGAAGGGTACGTGGAAGCAACTATGGCAGGAGTGGGGATAGGTAAGTAAATAGGAGCTGGTACCTGCTGAACTAACTCCAGCAGGTAACGGCCTATAAAAAAGAAAAAAAAACAACTATGGGGCCCACCTGGCCCTCTAAGGACATGGCCTCATACTAGCTGCTATGGCGGTAGTTCCACCACTGATCTCAAGCTGATGTCCAAAAGTAAGAGACACGTCAATCGTGTTGCACAAGGTGTGATTTAGCACAATGACTGTGTGATTAAATGACGATGCTCCCACTCTCCATGTCTATTTAACATAAATTTACATAAGGTTGCCTTTAAGAGGGGATTAGGTACTGTATATAGGCACAGCCTAAGTAAAGTCAAAGTTCTAATAATGGTTGTGTCAATTACTTTGTATTTCCTATCTTATCTAGTATTTCCAAAATAATAGCTACTGTATCTCTGTTTTCTTCAAATTAGTGTTTTTTTCTTTCAACAGTATCACCAGCTTCATGATGAATATTTTACCAGCGCAGTCGTTCTTTCATTAATTTTAGCTGCCTTATTTGGCCTTGTCTACCTTTTGATAATCCCACAGTAAGTATTTTTAATACATTAATTTCTATCCATTTCACATCTGCTCCATAGCTTTGCAATCAATGGTTACTTCCAGCCATAGACATTAATCCTCCAGTGTTAACATCTATCAAAAAAAATCTTGTCGCATGATCCATCACAGAGCTTGCCAAGGTGACGCCATAGTCTGAGCAGCTGCATGCAGGCCTCCTGTACACAACTCTACAACATGCAAGAGGTCTAATTGTGTTACTAATGCGGTAACAATGGTGCTAAAATAACGTCGCATAATAACAGTGGAATGAGCTTTGGAATAGAGAGACAGGCACATAAGGAAATTGATTTTGGCCTCTTTATCTCTGTAATGAAAATTGCCTATCCTCCATAATATCAAACATTTTGTCTTTAATGGAATAGGGGTAAATGTTGTGAAATCCGCTCTGGATGTGAAAGAACACAATATCTCTCTTATCTCTCTCTTATATATATAAAAATGAGTTTCTGTCTGTCTGTTCTTTATGTGCGACGAAATGACTGGACTGAGCTTCACCAAATTTGGCATACAGGTACATCAGGTGTCTGGGAAGGTTTTAGACTGGGTCTAAGCTCTCTAGGACTTACCGTTCCTGAGATACAGTATTCCCCCCAAAAATGACCTGCATTAGCCAATACAAGCCTGCAAGTCTTTCACTCATATTCCAACTGCCATACATACGGTCACATGTCCCTTATAAGCCAATAGAAGCTCGCAGGCACTTAGTCTCCACATGCACACAGCTTTACTCCAGGTTTCCATAACAACCCAGCCATTTGTCTTCACTGCTGTATGTCAGCTTTAAATGCGCAGGGCACTGTGGATGATGCTGTTACACAAAGTCACATACACACAGCTTTACTCCAGGTTTCCATAACAACCAATCGCAGGTTTTTTACTGATATCCAAACTGAGATACACATGATCACATGATGTTTATGGACCAATGGAAACTCGCAGGTTCTTCAATCTTGACATACACACAGCTTTACACCATATTTCCATAGCAACCAAGCTATTTATGACCTGTATTAGTCAACAGCAGTTTGCAGGTCCTTAAATATTCAGTCGTATGACGTGTATCAGCCAATATAACTTCACATTTAATTTACCAGGTTTCCATAAAAACACAGCCATAAATAGACCGTACCTATACTGGACTGCCATACTGGATGTTAGCATTCTTATAAATTGAAACGTATTTAAAACTACACACACATGACATACAAAAAAGACCATTGCCAATTGTTATGGGGCCACTACACAAACAAAAAATGAAATATACCCATGCGAAGACGGGTCCTTCTGCTAGTAATAAGTAAAGATGGGTGACAAATGTCCCAAAATAATATGAATACACTGCTATTGCTCTTCTTTTGCAGTTATTACGCATACAGTTGTGCTAAAAAGTTTACATACCCCTGGCCTTTTTTCAGAAAATATGAATAATAACACCCAAACTTTTTCTCTACTCATGGTTAGTGGTTGGTTGAATCCATTTATTTTCAAACTTATGTGTTTTCTCTTTTTAAATCATAATGACAACCAAAAACATCAAAATGACATGCCCAGAAACCAACCAACCAGGTAGACCAACCAAAATTTCGGCCACAACTGCCTGGAAAATTGTTCGGGATGCAAAGAAAAACCCACACATAACATCAGCTGAAATACAGGACTCTCTGAAAACTATTGGTGTGGCTGTTTCAAGATGCACAATAAGGAGGCACTTGAAGAAAAATGGGCTGCATGGTCGAGTTGCCAGAAGAAAGCCATTACTGCACAAATGCCACAAAGAATCTCGCCTCCAATACGCCAAACAGCACAGAGACAAGCCTCAAAACTTCTGGAACAAGGTAATTTGGAGGGTTGAGACAAAAATCGAACTTTTTGGCCAAAACCATAAATGTTACATTTGGAGAGGTGTCAACAAGGCCTATGATAAAAGGAACACCATTCCTACTGTAAAGCACAGAGGTTGATCACTGAAGATGTGGGGATGTGTGAGCTTCAAAGGTACAGGAAACTTGGTCAAAGTTGAAGGAAAGATGAATGCAGCACGTTATCAGCTAACACTGGAGGCAAATTTGCACTCATCAGCCAGGAAGCTACACATGGGACGTACTTGGACGTTCCAACATGACAACGATCCAAACCACAAGACCAAGTCGACCTGTCATTGGCTACAGCAGAAGAAAGTTTTACCATCTGAGAAAATAAAGAGCCTCATCCACAACTACCACAAAAGACTTCAAGCTGTCATTGATGTTAGAGGGGGCAATACACGGAATTAAGAACTGGGGTATGTGAACTTTTGAACAGGGTCATTTTGATGTTTTTGGTTGTCATAATTTAAAAAGAGAAAACACAGAAGTTTGACAATAAATGGCTTCAACCAACCACTAGCCATAAGTGGAGAAAAAGTTTTTGTGTTATCCATATTCTCTGAAAAAAGGCCAAAAAAACAAAAAATCTGCCGGGGTATATAAACTTTTTAGCACAACTGTAACAACAGATCAGGAGATACATCTGTCAAGGGATTACATTTTTATGGCTTTGGTAGAAACACTCTGCATGCTTTTTATAATATTATAATTGTTTATGTAATAAAAGGAGGGAGCTGATAATTTTTCTTTATCATTATAGTTTTTATTAATAATTAATTGCTAATATATTGCAATTTCATTGTATATATGTATACCGCTCATTCCTTTATTCCTGACATTTTCACATGTGGCCTTGTCATATGAACAAGAATGTTCATCTATGATCTAGTTACTTGGAACCTAGTGAGCCCAGAAACATTGTTTTAGGTAGATGAGTCAAAATAGTTTGATAAGGGCTGCAGGGAGACAGGCCCAAAGTTTAGGCCACATAATGGTCTTTAGAGTTACATGTATAATTATACTAATTCTGCTGTGAGAGTGTTGTTGATTGTAAGAGGACATTGTGATGGCTGTTTGCCAGGAATTTGGCTTTAGAATCCCTGTTTTGGGACATTTTCCAGACTTCTCTGCCCTATCAGAGGTAACTTTTGGCATAAATTTTTTTGTATGCTGTTGCATTACCATTTCAATTACTAGAAATATGTGCTCTAGTCCACACCATAAAAACTAATAACATGAGTCCACACCCTCATGCCATTATGATTCCTCCATCAAATTTTACAGAAGTCACTATGCATTCTGCTTACTATGCATTCTGCTTATTTTCACTGGCCATTCTCCAAAACCCATATTCATCCATCAACCGGCCAGAAAGTAAAACATAGTTCATCACCCCAGAGAACACATTTCCATTACTTCAGAGAGTAGTGATAAATACTTTATACAACTACGGCCAGTGCTTGCAATTAGACTTAAGCCACATTCACCAAAAAAACAAAAAATCTGCCGGGGTATGTAAACTTTTTAGTACCACTGTAATCCTCTACAAGATAGATCTCCAAAAGAGTCTGTTATCAGTGTTGGATCTGAATCAAGAAATAATGGGTCATTCAGTCAATGGGCTTCTTCAGTAAAATAGACCTCACATATACTATGCTTATTTTCATATCTTTATTTTAGTTCTCCTGTGATTTTTTTTAAAGATTTATTTGTGCATTTTAAATGTATAAAAACTATAAAAACGCCATACAACACCAAAAGACAGAGATGTGGTCCAGGATTGGCAGAAAACAATTTGTTGACATAGCAATATCCTAATCTTCAATACCCAAAAATAGTGCAGACACAAGAAAAAAAATTCCAATGTAGTAAAAATAATGGCACTCTCTTTTAATGCAGTTACTTTATTGCATACTGGCAGATACAGACCTATGGCCATTTCACGTTCTATGATTCTTCCTCTGGAAAAAAGAAATTGCACTCACAGTTCCCTGAATTTTAGCCCTTTCAATGTTGTCACACACACATTCAGGAGGACAGGACTAATCCCAAGGAGATTGCTGGAGGTGCAGAACCATCAGAGTAGGTGCCACACTTCTTCTAACTACCATAGAATATTCAAGGCACATCACATAAAACTTACAGTTTAAATGCACTAAATTGGCAGCCAAACCACCCCATGTGAACAGTGGAGTACCCACCCACATGGTTAAGGAGATTGGAACTGTAAGCAAATGAAACAACCGTATATTTATCCAGATTGCATAGATAAATGTGATAATCCAACTAAACTGATTTGAAATGATGAGGGCAGAAATACATAAAGGCAGAAGGAGAAAAGAAGAAATATCTACTTAAAAATGCTGCTGCATATACATTAGATGGAGTGCTAGGTGGGCCCGCTGTAATACTTTGAAGCTGGAAGTGTCATACCATCAAGTCTATGTAATTAAGTAACTAAGAACGCTCAACCGCATACAGTTACAGAGGGAGCCGAAGAACAGACACAAGATGCAACCTGTCTGCTAGTGTCAGGTGCCGCAAATAGGAGCAGTTATGACCAATGTAAATCCCAGACTCAGTATTTTGTCACCCTGTGAAAAGCAGTTCATGGACTAATCATACAAGAGGATAGAGTATACACATGGATGATAAAATGGCATTGTGAGTGGAGATGGACTTCTTATGGTTTGCAGAGAGCAATAGACAGAAAAATAGTCATGGTATAAAAACGACAAGTAGTATTGGCAAATGTCATTATGCTGTTAGAAATATGGCGCAAATTTATATTTCTAATTACACAAACACATTATATATATATATACACTGACACATTTTGGGCAGACACTGGCCTTAGTCATAGGTTATGACTAAGGGCAGTGTCAGCTGGAAACGCGTCATTGCTCCTGCATGTACGTTGTTTTAATTGGATCAAGAGTGTGCTGTTTTTATTGGATCTAGAATGTGTTGGATTCTCCTCCTGTTACTGTTGTCTCCTGTGCTGCCGGCACTTCCTTGCACCCAGCTGATCCTGCTTGGTTACTGCATCTTCTACACATGGTGAGCTGGATAAAAGTGGAGACGCCCTATGTATTGTTTTCTAACAGGACAGAATTTGTTGGGATTCTTATTGTCCTATTTTGCTTTTGAATTCTAAGTTACTTAGATATTGGCACAATTATAGGCTAATAGACTTGTGGCTGTAATTACTTCTATACTGGGATTAGTCTGGCCTTCTCCCTTGCTAGTCTATATCCGGTAATTTTAGAATGGCTTTCACCAACATTTGATTTTGTAAAGAAAAATTGATACAAGTCTACTTTTTTATGTGGCCAAGGATTTTATTTCAATTATTAAAGCCTTGGTCACTAACATAAGATCTAGTCCATTAATTTGAGGCTTCTCAGCTGGTGGGCTTGAGGAGAGAATTTAATAGGAATAGATAAAAGTGGGCACCACCACAAATGCATCAATGAGGGGATCAGTTCTTATGTATACAAAATCATGAACTAGACAAAAACACAAAAGGGCATACAAATATATAGAACGATCAATCCAAAATAAAACAAATAAGTTTTACTGGCACAGTTAAAAACATTTAAAAACAAAGCATGGACCAAGTGAATTGGGGGACCAAAACACATTAATTAGATTTGTGTATATATAAAGTGCATGTGAAGGATAATCTATAAAAAACCAAAAAATATAATATAAACAATGCATGATAAAAGTACAGTGAAGTATACTCAAATTCAATATAAGTCTAAAGAAAAATAAATACCGATGCAGTGAAAGAAAATCCCATAATAATGAGAAAACAAATATGTGAACAATTGTAACCCAGTACAAATACCAATCACCAAGTGCCTATATTCAGGAAATATATACCAAAATATCATATATGAAAAGATATTAGAAGATACGATATAATAATTACCGATCAGAGGTACACCCCAAAGTGAAATGTCCAGCTTCACATCCCGCACATTTCACCCATTGTAGGGCTTCAGGGGTCTAGGGCAGCATTGTACAAGCTATATTTATTTTTATTGTTCTGGTTATATAGCCATATGAGGAATGTTTTTTTTTTGCAGGATGATATGTATTTTCTAATTACACTATTTTGGGTTGTCTATATCTCATTGACTACATTTTATTAACTTTTTCTGCGGGACAGAAAGAAAACCATCAGGTCTGGAATTGATTTTAACATTTTAAATTTATTTTCATTCACCATACAGCATATGTAACATGTCACCTTTATTCTATGGGTTGGTACAATTATGGCGATACCTAATTTATTTAGTTTTTTTATATTTTACTTAATAAAATCCATTTGAGTAAAAAAAATCTATTATACTTATATATGTAAATATGTACACATGCATGTATATAGCTAAATATGTATATGCCCATACACACAAATATTTTTATAAATATATGTATGTGTGTGTATATAGCAAGAATAGCAAGTAGTAAGACAGTATGTGTCCAGGAAAGGTATTGAACATCATCAGAAGGTGTGCTGGGTGGGGAAGGAGGATGCAAGGAGTTTGTGGATGAAAAACTGCTAGGACGTTCATAGTCCCAGAAAACCCCTATATACACACAAATTTTGGAAGCAATCCACAAAACAATTTCTCATAGTATTTTTTAAGACACACTTTTTTTCCCCAAAATTTGGGAGAAAATAGGGGGATGCGTCTTATAGTCCGAATGTGGGGGTGGGGGGCAGCGGAGTGGGGTTGCCGCTGCAGGAGTGGGGAGATTCTGCAGGCCCTGAGCTGGGAGGAGACGGTGTCCTGGCGGCGCAAATTCCTTCCCCACATCCGTGTACTATTACAGTGATGCCGGATTTTTAAAGACGAAGGTGTCCGCCCTGTAATGTACAGCGGAGTCCACTCTGATCGTGGGCATTACTACCTGTTAGCCCCTCCCAAAGAATTAAAACTCCGGCGAGATCGCGGGAGCTGACCTGTTCCTTTGACAGCTGAGAGCCTTATGAAGGATCCCAAGCTTGTCTTAAGAATAGAGCTGAGGCAAAAATGGAACAACAAATGAAAAAAAAAGATTTTAGTGCAGTCTGGAAAGGTCTTAAGTCAATTTCTGGTCATAGACAGCCTGTCTCAGAGGTCAAAGGAGATGCTAATTGGCTAAAACGAACTAAATTTATTCTTCAATAGATTTGATCACACATCAGTTCCTCCCTCTCCAGCATGTCATTCAATCCCTTCTCTCACCCTGACTTCACCTCCTGCTATTTCTCACCTGATCCAGCAATGACCAATCCAGCAATTGGTCATCATCTGGCTACAGTCTGAGCTTCACACATGCCCAGGTGAGAAGGGAGCTGAAAAAGATCAAAGCTGGGAAGGTTGCAGGGCCAGATGGCATCAGTGCAAGGCTAATTAAGACTTGCGAGGACCAGCTGTGTGGTATTATTACATATATGTTTAATATGAGCCTGAAGATGGAAATTGTACCAGAACTGTGGAAATCTTCTTGTGTGGTATCGGTTCCAAAGACACTCATCCTACGGACCTTAATGACTACAGACCCGTAGCATTGACATCCCACCTGATGAAGATCTTAGAGAGATTGGTTCTCACACATCTCCGCCCTCTAGTGAGCTCGGCTATGGACCCTCTCCAGTTTGCTTATCGGTCGGGTATTGGGGTGGATGATGCCATCATCCATCTTCTGCACAAAGCTCTTTCTAACCTAGAGAAACCAGGGAACATTGTGAGAATAATGTTCTTTGATTTCTCCAGTGCTTTTAACACCATACAGCCAGGGCTACTGAGAGACAAGCTGGCCCTTGTTGGAGTGGACCACCACCTCTCCAAGTGGATCCTAGACTACCTCACAAACCAACCTCAGTATGTGAGAGCCCGGGACTGTGTGTCAGATACCATGATCTGTAATACGGGGGCATCTCAGGTTACAGTTCTTGCCCCTTTCCTCTTCACACTGTACACTACAGATTTTAGGTGCAACTCATCTAGCTGCTACTTACAGAAGTGTTCTGATGACTCTGCAATAGTAGGCCTCATCACAGACAAAGATGACAGGGAGTACAGAAAACTGGACCGCCGGGACTTTGTGGACTGTTGCCAGCAGAACCACCTTAGGATTAATGCTGGGAAGACCAAAGAGATGGTGGTAGACTTTCATAAATGCAAATACCCTCCTAAACCAGTGGACATCCAGGGGACAGGCATTTAGATTGTCAACACCTATAAGTACCTGGGTGTGCTCCTCAATAATAAGCTGGACTGGGCAGATCACCTGGATGTACTGTACAGGAAGGGCCACAGCAGGCTCTACCTGCTTAGGAGGCTAAGAGCCTTTGGAGTCCAGGGGACACTTCTTAGGGCCTTTTTCAACTCAATAGTGGCATCAGCCATTTTCTTCAGAGTGGCCTGCTGGGGGAGCAGTATATCAACCAGGGATAGGAATAGACACGACAAGCTGATTAGAAGGGCCAGCTCTGTCCTGGGGAGCCCCCTGGACACCTATTGCAGGTAGTGGGTGACAGAAGGATACTGTCCATGGTGAGCTCCATGCGGGAGAATACCTCCCATCCCATGCATGAGACTGTGATAGCGCTGGTCAGTACTGTCAGTGACCGACTACTTCACCCTAAGTGTGAGAAGGAGTGCTATCGGGAGTCCCCCCCCCCCCCCCCGCTGCGGTTAGGCTGTACAACCAACACCGACCTAAGCGGAGATCACTCCATACAGAGAACTGAAAGATCCCTAAGTTGTGATATCCCCGTGCTTCTTTTTTTTTTCCCCTGTACCTCTCTATCTGTACCTACTATCACTGTAATTCCTCTACCTTGGAACGTTTTGTATTGTGTTGTATTTATATTGCATATCTTTGCTGCTGCAACAAACTGAATTTCCTCATGGTCGGACTATTAAAGGATTATCTTATCTTAATCTTATCTTATTACTATTATAATATTAATTACTGCAAATCTTCTATAGACTGCACTATAGTTGGACTTGCAATCAAACTATTGCAGGTTCAAGTTCCCTAGGGGGTGCTAATAAAATAGTAATAAAAAGTTTTAAAAAAAAATAAAAGTTCAAATACCCCCCCTTTCCCTAGAATACATAGAAAACTAAAAAAATTACTGTGAAACACATACACATTAGGTATCTCTGTATCTGAAAACGTCCAGTCTACAAACTTATTTTAGGGATAGGGAAAAATATTTTCCCCTTACAGTGTGGCAAGGAAAAAAAAATCAGAAGTGCCGAACCGCAGTTTTTTCGCTGTTTTGCCTCTGATAAAATTCTTTATAAAAAATGATCAAAGCAATATGCACACCCTTACACAGAAATATAAAAAAGTTCCAGGTGTTAGAATATGGCAACTGTAGGAAAAAAATGTTTTTTTGCAAAGTTTGGGATTTTTGTTAAGGGGTTAAAATATAAATAAAACTATATACATTTGGTATCCCCAGAATCATATTGAACATAGAATACAGATGACATGTCATTTTGACTGCACAGTGAACGATGTAAAAAAGCTCGTAAGAAAGTCGAACAAATGCACTTTTTCTTCAATGCCATCCCATTCCCAGTACATTGTTCAGAATATTTATTATAAAGAACAATTTATCCTGCAAACATTAAGCTATCATATGGCTCTGTGAACGGAAAAATAAAAAAGTTATGGGGTTTGGAAGGTGGGGAGTCAAAAACAAAAATCGAAAAATGCCACCAGCAGGAAGGGGTTACCATCAACATATCTAGCAAAGAAGAAAAATAGTAACTGTGTATAGCACACTCATATGAATTACGAGGGCAATCCCAAAAGTAAGGTCTACAAAGCTTTGAGGACAAAGAGAAACTGTTCGTGCGGCTGTTGGCCACACTGTTTTGATTGGTGCTTCCCCCACTCCCAAACAAGCATGCACGCGCCTCGCCAATTGACAGAAGTGTATGGAGAGTCGTGCATGGATGTCAAAAACTTTCGCAAGTGATGTAGTGAGTTTACAGCTGGTCGTACTGAACTTCACGACGAACAAAGGAGCGGGAGACAGTCAATTTCCGACGAGACAGTCATGAAGGTTGAGCAAACCATGTGTGAAGATCGGAGGATCACTCTGGATGATCTCTGCATTTTGGTTCCTGAGGTTTCCCGAAGTACCATCCACAGGATTTTAATATTGGATGGTGTGCGCAAGATGGGTACCACGAATGCTGACGGAAGACCACAAACGGCAACGAGTTGATTCTTCCCGCAAATTTCTTCACTGCTATGCAGACGAAAAGGACCACTTTTTGGACTCGATTGTCACGGGTGAAGAAACCTGGGCATTCCATTTTATACCTGAGACCAAACAACAATCACGCGAGTGGCGACATCCCTCTTCGCCCAAGCCGAGAAAATTCAAACAAACACAGTCTGCCAGTAAAGTCATGGCAACTGTGTTTTGGGACTGAAAGGGGATATTGTTGGTTGACTTTATGCATGCTGGGACCACAATAAATGCTGACAGGTACTGTGAAATACTGAAAAAACTCAGGCAATTCAGAATCGGAGAATGTTGAGCAAGGGCTTAAGCATTCTCCACAATGCTTGCCAACAAGTCGCCCATCAAAACTTTGGTTGGAACATCATCACACACTCACCCTATAGTCCGGACTTAGCACCCAGTGACTACAATCTGTTCCCTAAGTTGAAAGAACATTTGGCAGAAAGGCAATTCAGCTCCAACTAAGAGGTGAAAGATGAGGTTCAACACTTCCTCAAGGACATGGTGGAGAGCTGGTATGACATGGGCATACAAAAACTGTCACAGCGTCTACAAAAATGCATCGACCGAAATGGCGATTATGTAGAAAAATAGATAATTGTAAATATTATAGAAAATAAACGTTTTTTTGTATTTCTAAAAAAATAGGAAACCTTACTTTTGGTATTGCCCTCGTAGAAAGTGAATCCAAATGTGACCGCTTTAGTTGCACAGGATAATGTTCCTCCAGTCCAAGACAAACAAATAACGGAAGCAAAAAAAAAATTATATCCAGCAACCAAGGTCCAACGTTTGATAAGACTTAGCTTTTAATTTAAATTTAATTTTTCTTTTGCTTTAACATCAACTTAGGCATATTCCACTGCAAGGTCACTTGTCAACGTGGCCTTGCAGTTGTTGAAAAACTACAACTCCCATTTGCTATTTATGTTATTAAATATTTTACCACATTTTTTGCGTCTTATGGTCCAGTGCGTTTTATAGTCCAAAACTACGGTGTATGCTCGTAGCATAGGCAGCTAGACTGCATTTATAAGAAAATATATCATTAACTTCTTGTTTCCAATGACAGTTGTGTAGATAGCTAAGTCACATTTATCAGAAAATATATTTTACTGTCTAAACAGTATTTTTTTTTTTTTGCAGTGAAGTGCCAGTTGTGTAGGCTGTTGGGCTGCATTTAACAGAAAATGTATCATATCATCATCACAAATTTTTGCTCTTCTTACAGTAAAGTGTTATTTAGGCGACTAGGCTGCATTTAGCAGGAGAGTTATAACACCATCCACACAGGAATTTGGTTTCCTCTTGCTGAGAAGTGTCAATTGTGTATTTTGCATTTGCCCCACAATTTTTATACAGTTTATTCATACTAAAAAATATAAGCAGTAAAAAGACAGGGTAGGAGACAGGGTAAAGGAGAAAATAAACATTTTTGCTACTGTCATGCCATCCATCACTGCATGTAAAAATAAAAATGCAGATGGCAATAGCAACAGTACTTCCGGTCTTGGGACCACATCCAGTAGCCGCAGGGCTGTTGTAGTCCCTGAGAATGAAGAAATGTTTGATTGGCTCAGTGACAACAGGATATTACAACTGGCAGGTCAAGACTAGTGAAGAAAAACTGAGAGTTCTGCTCTCTTTGCTAACACAGAATGATTTGACAACTTTTCCTGCATGAATTTGTACACATCTAAAGCTGTCAATTTCTATGAGAAGACATGGGGAAGCCGGAACAGTAATGGAAGCATTGAAACAGCTTTGTATATGGAAATCTTGAATCAAATCCCAGAAAACTACTGTATGTCCTAAAGCTTAGTGTTTCCCCCTCTGTTCTCTTTTATGAGACAGCCTAATTGAAGCGACACTCTTGTAGTTTTTTTATTTTTTTATTATGTGTGTGTTGTTTCAATATGTAAGTAATTCAACTAGTATCACCTTGTTTAGTTGTTCCTTTCTATTTGAAAATTCAGGGAGGCCTTCTCTTCACTTGGGTAATGTGATCTAATTCTGTCCTGCGGAAAATAACATGCCTCTCAGAACTTCCTATATGGATACCAGCTCAATTTCTCTATCTATATATTTATGGTCTCACGAATTACTTATGAGAATATAGACAGAAGTAGAATGACATTGTGCCCCAGCTGCCAGAGATGTTACTGTCTCTAGTTGTGATGTGATATTATGTCAAGGCTTATGTTACTGATAGAAGAGCACAGAGAAAGAGAAATCTAAAAATCAAGGTGGTTTCTAATCACAAGCGGAAAACATTATGAAGGACATGAGTGCAATAAACAAAAAATAAGCGCAGCTTTAAAAAACACAATCGGAAGGGTTGATGGGAAAAATGTTACTACTGGAGTGCTTCTTTTCAGGCTTTACAAATTAGCCTTAGTGGATTTAAAACGTAAAAATAAATCTGAAAATCAGAGTTGTGGCCATTTAACTGTCTATCAGAGCATAATCGCGCTCCAAACTTGCTGTGCAGGGAGTTTTAGCCTGTTCTCTTTAGTTGAATGGAGCTATGCTGTTGGTCCTCTGAACAGAAGGTGGGTGGGTCACTGCTGTGCAGAGAAAGACTGAAGGGCTGCAGTGCTAAATCCGGGGATTGGTGAGGGTTTCTGAGACTGTGATGATAAAGTGATGACATATCATAGTGTTATGCCATCGCTTTATGGAATGGGATTACCCCTTTAAGGAGAGTCTACCGCCTCCACTGAGCATATTCAACTGCTGCCACCTCAGATCTTCAGCACTGGGAACTCTATCTCTGCTCGTGTAGGATGGGTGATGTCATAGTTGTGGGAGAATCAACTCCCACTGTACAGTCATGGCCAAAAGTTTTGAGAATGACACAAATATTATATTTTCACATGATCTGCTGCCCTCTGGTTTTTATGTGTGTTTGTCAGATGTTTTTATCACATACAGAAATATAATTGCATTCATATTATGAGTAACAGAAGCTTATATTGACAGAATGAGTTAATGCAGCAAGTCAATATTTGCAGTGTTGACCCTTCTTCTTCAGGACCTCTGCAATTCTCCCTGGCATGCTCTCAATCAACTTCTGGACCAAATCCTGACTGATAGCAGTCCATTCTTGCAGAATCAATGCTTTAATTTTGTCTGAATTTGTTGGTTTTTGTTTGTCCACCCGTCTCTTGATGATTGACCACAAGTTCTCAATGGGATTAAGATCTGGGGAGTTTCCAGGCCATGGACCCAAAATCTCTATGTTTTGTTCCCTGAGCCATTTAGTTATCACCTTTGTTTATGGCAAGGTGCTGCATCATGCTGGAAAAGGCATTGTTGAGCGCCAAACTGCTCTTGGACGGTTGGGAGAAGTTGCTCTTGGAGGACATTCTGGTACCATTCTTTATTCATGGCTGTGTTTTTAGGCAAGACTGTGAGAGAGCCGATTCCCTTGGCTGAGAAGCAACCCCACACATGAATGGTTTCAGGATGCTTTACAGTTGGCATGAGACAAGACTGGTGGTAGCGCTCACCTCTTCTTCTCCGAATAAGCTGTTTTCCAGATGTTCCAAACAATCGAAAAGGGGATTCATCAGAGAAAATGACTTTACCCCAGTCCTCAGCAGTCCACTCCCTGTACCTTTTGCAGAATATCAGTCTGTCCCTGATGTTTTTTCTGGAGAGAAGTGGCTTCTTTGCTGCCCTCCTTGAGACCAGGCCTTGCTCCAAGAGTCTCCGCCTCACAGTGCGTGCAGATGCACTCACACCTGCCTGCTGCCATTCCTCAGCAAGCTCTGCACTGCTGGTAGCCCGATCCCGCAGCTGAAACACTTTTAAGAGACGGTCCTGCCGCTTGCTGGTCTTTCTTGGGCGCCCTGGAGCCTTTTTGGCACCAATGGAACCTCTCTCCTTGAAGTTCTTGATGATGCGATAGATTGTTGACTGAGGTGCAATCTTTCTAGCTGCAATACTCTTCCCAGTTAGGCCATTTTTGTGCAGTGCAATGATGACTGCACGTGTTTCTTTAGAGATAACCATGGTTAACAGAAGAGAAACAATGATGGCAAGCACCAGCCTCCTTTTAAAGTGTCCAGTGGTGTCATTCTTACTTAATCATGACAGATTGATCTCCAGCCCTGTCCTGATCAACACCCACACCTGTGTTAATGGAGCAATCACTGAAACGATGTTAGGTGGTCCTTTTAAGGCAGGGCTGCAATGATGTTGAAATGTGTTTTGGGGGATAAAGTTCATTTTCTAGGCAAATATTGACTTTGCAAGTAATTGCTGTTAAGCTGATCACTCTTTATAACATTCTGGAGTATATGCAAATTGCCATTAGAAAAACTGAAGCAGTAGACTTTGTAAAAATTAATATTTGTATCATTCTCAAAACTTTTGGCCATGACTGTACAGTGTGGCGCAGGCAGAATTTGATAGATATTTGGGTGGCAAGAGTAGTGCACCAAGTTGCGTAATTTCCATAAGAATTCTAAGTTGTTTTTCTCTAAATTTATAAAAGTTACATTTATAACGTATGTTATTTATCACTGTAATGTACTCTGTTACATGGTGGTGGCAGTTGAATATGCTTCGGAGACGTGATAGACTCCTTTTAATTTGCTTATGTTCTTGCATCATGCTTTTGTATTATTTGCCAAGTATTACATTGTGTCAAGTATGTTTTAATTCATAACAATTAAACTAGCCTTTTGAATATTATCATGTATTCTGAATTTACCAAAATTTTACAAATATGTATTTTGTGCTAATATAATATAAATATGTGCTAATTCCAAATAGATAATGGTCTTATTTTGTTTTTACTAGAAGCACTATTGTCCTTGTCCTCCTGGTGCTCTGCATATGCTTCCTGGTGGCTTGTATTATGTACCTACATGTCACACGAGTGCAGGTAAATATATTGTCAGAATAGACTGTGTATGTATTTATCATTCATTCTCAAATACAGTTACAATAGTTTAAAGGGAGTCACTCACCTGGAGACTAGATATCAAACCAGGCAAAGTGCATTGTAGCACTGTATTGCAGCATTGTATTGCACCTTTAGACTAAGGTCGTTGCCAAAAAAACACTGCAGAAAAGACAGCAGTGGAAACACATTACAGTTTCTTCCGCAGCGTTTTTCACAGAAAGTTGTCAGAAAGTCCCCTCGTTTCCATAAGTATAAATGAGATGCTGCGATTTACAAAAAACGCAATGTTTTTTGAAATTGCAGCATATCCGCTGCTGATTTTTTTCTGCAATGTGTGGATGGGAGTAGCCAGAATCCAATCCACTTCTCAGGTACTGTAATACATTACATATTTGCAAAGTGAGATACTGGTCTTAGTCCATTGGATGCCCTATTTCCTTGAAAATGCAGTTTTTAGAAATATGCAAATAAAACTAAAGTACATTGATGGCGTGTCAAAGCCTCAAACTTGGAAGCTCTGGCATGCCCCATTGCACTTGAGCCTCAATTAAAGTAAATGTTGCATCTGTTGGACTTTATAAAGGTATGATCCTGTTCAGCATAATGTCTCCTACCTTGGACTATGGACTGGATTGATGTTGAGTTTCCTGGTGATAGATTCCCTTAAATTAAAAAAAAAAAACTCCATTAAGCAATTTTTTAATGTTCTAAATACCTGGCAAGCAGTAACGTCCTCCTTCAGTGACACCTTTATTAAGGCTTTATTCACTCATTAGTGTTTTAGTTTTTTACAGCAGTGTTTGTCAGCCAAAACCTAGAATGGAGAATACACAAAGATTTTCTCCTGTTCTGTATTTTGGCTTATAGTGAGGTAAAACACTGATGTGTGAATAAGGCCTAATTGTGGTATTTATTGATCATGCTATTAATAGACATACTAATGATAAATTATAAATGCCTATTGTCAGGCTATCCCTAAGGCCGGTTGCAGATGACCGTGGCTGAGTATTTTACGGATAGCACACTGACCCATTCTTTTCTATGGGCCCGTACACGCGACCGTGAATTTCACAATCCCATGTGTGGGCCGACAGTCTGGGCCGCAAAATATAGAACAGGTCCTATTCCTGTCCTATTTTGCGGTTCTTGCTTCCGTGGCTCCTATTCATTTAATTCACGGCCGGCCGGTTGCAGCACAGTCGTAAGCAACAGGCAATATGGCTAGGACATAAGTTGCAGAAACACAGCTAAAAATGCTGCAGAAAAAAGATAGTGGAAATGCATTGGGAAAAATGCCGCAAAACACTAGTGTTTTTCACTGCTTTTCCACTGTATTTTTTTAATTTTACCTTCACTGCCCCATATATGTCTCTACAGGAGAAACACAGCATTTCCACAGGTAAAATAACATGCTGCATTTTTCAAAAATCCACACATTTGCGTGGATGAGATTTGCTAGGCAAAGTGAGTAATATTCAGGCTAAAATTGCACCAAAAAGCTTAGTTTATTATATTGTGTAGGAGTAAAACTTTTTTGCAATAACATTGATTATATGGAGATATGAGTTACATATTGATAAGTTTACTGCAGCCATATGTACATGGGAAATGTGGATGTATATAATGCAGTTTGTACCTGAGTTTATGTGATGTTATGTTGGGTTTCTCTGTTAGAGAAACAGTGACAAAACTTAAAGCAAGGATGAGACAAAAAACACATTTTACCTGATATGATATATGACCATATATAGATAAAAAAAAAGGCAATTTCAGATCCCATCAGGACCTTTTCAACTGCTGTACTGTTCTAGCTGTTTAATATAATTTGTTAGTGATTAAAAGTTATAATAGTTGCACTTATCAATCTGCTTTTCTAAGGCTTATTCGCATGGCTGTGTTTATGTTTATAAAGTTCATGCTGTAGGCAGTGTCGGACTGGGATGTCTAGGGCCCACCAGTGGAACTGTTTCTAGGGGCCCACCGCCAGGACCCCTGCAGATCAGCGGTACTGAGACAGGGCGGCTAAAGAGCCATGCTGCTCGCCTGCCATACGATGTGCACCACTGCACTACCTAAACTAAACTAAGCTACACTCTGTATGGCAAGTGAACAGGGTGGCTCCTAGAATTGTTACCATTACCTCTAGCTGCATTTTCCTGGAATGACTGATCTACAGAGGTCCTGGCTGTTGTACCTCCGCAGATGTAATATTGATGGCCTATCCTAAGGACAATCAATATTTGAAAGATGGATAAATCATTTAAAGAGGTTGTCCAGGAATTGGAGCAACCCTTGTGGCGAGCAGGAGGTGTAAAATAAAAAAAAAAAAAAGATAAATAAAAAAAAAAGCATACTCCATTGTCCGCTGCCAGTGTCCATTCAGTCTCGTGCCAGTGCCTTCTTACTGGGAGTCCTGCACCTCATGTGACCGCTAAGACCAATTCGGTACAGAATTTCTAGAAATGAGGTGCCGCCATGAGACCGAACAGACAACGGGGGGAAAACAGGGTGCTGGGGACAGGTGAGTATGCTTTTTTTTTTTTTTTTTTTTTTTTTTTTTAATTTTTACACCTCCCTGGCCTCCACAGTGGTCTCTCCAATTTATGCACAACCTCTTTAAAGGGGTTGTCTGGGCCAAATTTTGTTAATGACCCCCAATACAGTGGTCTCTGCACTGGTCCCCCATACTGTATGGGGAACAGTGATGGGGCCATGTTATTGTGTGGGGGCAGTGATGGAGGCTAACATCCAGTGGGGGGTACATTAAACTGTGTGGGCCATATTAATGGGGTGGTCCAGGGTTAACTTTTTTTATGGCCTATCCTGTATTGTGTACAGAACGGGTGCCAGAAGTGGCTCCGTACAGCTGATCGGTCCGGGGTTGACCTACTACAGATCAGGTATTTATGGACTATACTGAGGATAAATCATAAAAAAATTCTGCCTGGACAACACCTTTAATGTACCCCCCAATGCCTCACACTTTAAAGAGGTTGTCCATCATAATTTTTTTATTTATTTATGTTATTATTAGTCTGGGGGAGGTGAAGAAATGAAAAAACACCCCCTCCCCCCCAAAAAAAAAAAACCAAACAACATACCCACCTGTCCCCTGTGCTCCGGTGTCTTCCCAGCAGGGTCTGGTATTGCAGCTCCGCTGTTTTTTTTCCCCGGAAGTTCTCACTGGAACAGGTAGTCATGTTCAGTGTGAAGAAAACAACAGAGCTGGAAGACTGAACCGCGCTGGGAGACAATGGGCACAGAAGAGTAAGTTTTGGGATTTTTTTTTCACCTGCCCCGGCCTAATTAAAAAAAAAAAAAAAGTTATCCTGGATAACCCCTTTAATGTCCCCCAGGATATTAGCCCCCAGGGGCCACTATAGCGGATGGAGAATAGTGCAGGGGCCACAAAAGGGGGGAGAATAGTGCAGGGGCCACTATAGGGGGGGAGAATAGTGCAGGGGCCACTATAGGGGGGAGAATAGTGCAGGGGCCACTATAGGGGGGAGAATAGTGCAGGGGCCACTATAGGGGGGAGAATAGTGCAGGGGTTACTATAGCGGGAGGAGAATAGTGCAGTGGTCACTATAGAGGAAGAGAATAGTGCAGGAGCCACTATAGGGGGAGAGAATAATGCAGGGACCACTATAGGAGGGGATAATAGTGCAGGGGCCACTATGGGGGGAGAATAGTGCAGAGGTCACTATGGGGGGGGGGGAGAATAGTGCAGGGACCACTATAGGGGGTGAGAATAGTGCAGGGACCACTATAGGGGGGGGGGGAGAATAGTGCAGGGGCCACTATATGGGGGGGATAGTTAAGGGGCCACTGGTCCCCCCTATAGCAGTTTTGGGTGATTACTTACCTGTCTGCTCCAAGGTCCCGCTCCTTCTTGCTCCAGGCGCACTGATATAACATCATGTGCACCTGGAGCAGGAAGAAGCAGTAGGCGCCGGAGAACAGTTAGGTAAGTAGCAGAACCGGGTCGGCGGCGCCACTTCCCCCCGGTTTTGCGATCTGGTTATTAACAAGGGAGAAACTGGCAGCATCACTTACCTCACCCCGCTCCTGCTCGCGGCCTCTCCTCTTCCTGCAGCAGTCTGGGACCTGTGCATCGCACATTACATCATCGCGACGTGATGTGCTACGCACAGTGAGCCCTGGCCTGGAGCGCGGAGAGGTAAGTGAATGGGGGCCTAACCGCACCTCCACTGCCTATCAAAAAAAAAAATGGCAGTGGAGGTCCGGTAGTGCCCCCTAAAGGCACGGGGATTCACCGGTGTTCCGGTGGGCCAGCCCGACCCTGGTGCAGGACACACAACCACTTTTCCACATTTGTACTATTGTAGCATGCACTACTTAGTCTGCGTTGCTGTCTCGTTCATGGATATTCTGAACATATATACTGTACTGCATAAAAAGAATAATCTCTTTGTTACTGATCCAACTTAGACAATTTTTATACATTTATGTGAATACCCCTTTATTGAGAGCATAATACATATCATACATAGGGATAAGGAATTTTTTTCCTCTTTGGGATGTTGCAGGTAAAAGCCAGTTCAAATATGCCTAATGTTGACTTTTTAATGTTTAACTCTTCAGTTGGGAAATAAAATCATTATACTACATAAAAGTACGTGTATAAAATATACTCAATAGAGAAATGTCAAAATTAATCATAATCTATTTTTAGATAAATATAAAGAATAATGATTTGTTTTCCTTGCAACTACTAATGACAATCACTAACTGTAATTAACAATTTGTTATTTGACTATTTGAACAACTCTAAAAATCATTGTTCTCTGTAACATGGTTATAGGGGGAAAGAATATAAAAAACACTGGGATTTTGGTTGAGCGCTGCTTGATCAGGTAATAGGCAGACAAAGCCAATCGGGGTAAATATAAATATAAAATGGTTATCAACCTAGAAAACTATGGGGATCTGGTCTAGCTATGATACATCATAAGCAAATCGCCATAAAAAAGAGCATAATACACAATCAAAGAACATGATTTAAAAAAGTTTTAGGGATGATTTAAAAAACAAAAAATATAAATAAATTAATAATTGCTATCTGTCTCTGTGTTAATAAATGCATAAACAACTGAGGACCATAGAGCACTAAAAATCACATTGATCATACATGCAGAAATAAATAAGTGAATGGATAGAACTAAATAAAAGGGAATAGTATCACGATCAAGAAAAATTATAGGTAATAAGTGCATGTTGCCAAGCAAAGGGTAAAAATGCTTACAAAATTAAAAGTGGATAAAAGCGATGAGAAAGGTAGTAGGGAATAGAGGCGATACTTATAGCAACTCTATGATAGAGTGCGTGATAATCCAGATAACACATGGCATGATATTGCAGATTGAGAGCAAGTATGCATGCACAAGGAGGCCGCACTTGCACAATGAGAATTCCGAGTGTGTGAAAAGTGGGCAGTGAAAAGGGCAAGGAAATAGACTATAAGATATCGAGGAATGAAGGGGAAATAAGAGAAGGGGGATTATAGGGTGGAAAGAAGAGAAAATGAGAGAGGTAGGATGTGTATGAGAACAGAGAGGAAGAAGAAGGAACAAAGGGTTGAGAGGAAAGGAAAAAAATAGAAACTGGGAAAGAGGGAGATAGAAGAGTATGAAAGAAAGGTGGAGGAAAAAATAAGAGAAAAGTGGGAGAGTGGAAGAAAAATGGGGGAGGGAAAGGGGAGAAGAAAGTGGAGGTGATATAGAGAACAGAGAGGTCAAGAACAGGGAAGTAAAAAGTACAAGGCAATTTGATTGTATTGATAAAGAGTGATGAATAAAATGAATGGTGAATAAATAAATGAGCACTGGTGATAGACGTATGAGTGAAAATGATAGTATGAAAAGAAAATAAAGAGACATAAAACCGCTAATACAATAGAAAAAATAGTAGTTATGTTCATTTTAAAGAAGGATTCCACTGTGTCATTGAGGCCACTGGGGGCTAGTCTTACTAGTTTGTAAATCCAGAAGGCTTTGTGTTGTTGCAACTTCAAAAAAACAGTTGGGACAAGTGTCAATATCAGACTGAAGTCTGCTAGGGGCCAAATGGTTACGGAGAGTGGTGAATCTCCAGAAGGTTAATGCAGTTTGGTCAGGAAGATGCTTTATTAGATGGGGATTGCTCAGAAGGACTTTCCAGTGTTGGGATAGGATACAGCGAATCCTTTTATGACCAGAATTGAATGTTATAATGAAGTTGGTTTTTGTATTTGCGTTCTTCGGAGCTAATGTTATGTTGGATATCTTCTTCTTTTCAACAAGACAAGTTTCTTGTGATAATTGGAACACTTTTTGGAAAGCATTTTTAACAATGGATCGAAGATAGTGTTTCTATGGGAATATCTGTCTGAGGATGTCTGCTTGGTCTTTAAAAGAATTAGGAAGAACTGTGATGATGAAAAAAATCGTTAAACTGGCTGGAGTATATTATTGAGCCAGGGAATATAGTGGGCACTTTGGTAATCTAAATAGCATACTCTATTTTCATCTGTTTCCTGACAAAAATATGCCCTCTATGCTCCCTCTGCGAGAGCTTAGAAATAGATGCTTCAGTATTCCACCAACATTTTATCAATATTGCATCAGTATTTCATCTGTACTTACATTCATTGATATTATTTTCAACTGGGCCAAAAAATGATCTATTTTTTTATATTTTATACTGATGGAATACCAAGGCATTCTGTTTAATTATTCTATAGATACATCCAGTCCCTGGGTTGCTGGTGTTTTTCTTTTTATTAAAGCTACATACACACAACCATGTGCTTTGTGTGCTCGTTGTATTTTTCGTGCCTAGCACACTGACTCATTCATGTCTATGGACATGTACACACGCCCATATATGTGGCAGAGAGACCAGGGCAAAACTCAGGACAGGTTCTATACCTGTCTATTTTGCAGTCCAGGCTCACAGAGCAGTGAATAGGGCCGTGTCATCCATTTGTCATCCATGCTGTTCACTCAAGACCCGGCTACATGCACACATGCGCCCTATGATATGAGTGAACCATATGCTGTTGAACCAAAAAACTGATATATATGCCTCGACAAATATAGAAAAAATGCTAATGAACTGTTAAATATATACAAAATAAGTGGTAAGTATCCAAACATAAACAAATATACTTACAATAACACCATACCCCGGACCAAGCTGCACATGGAAGCAGCGATATGTGTGGGGATTACCTCCCTGCTGCTGCTGGTCTTCCCATGCTTGGGCTGTATTCTCACTGCTGGGAATGGTGTTATTATTAGTATATTTATGTAGATTTGGATACTTAACTCCTTATTGTTAATTTTGTATATATTTATTTGTTCAGTAGCATTTTTCTATAATTGCAATTTTGTACCAGTGATTGACAAACCTGCACCTGATACGTTTATTGAGGCTGTGAGAAAGGATGTCAATAAGTTAATGAAGAATGTTCAATCCATGCCATTTCTACACCAATATTAACAGTGATAAGATCTCCGCCTTGTGTGAGCTGGCCCTGGAAATGACTGCAGACCTCACGGAGATCAAATTACGGTTAAATGATACTGTGGTTTATAGGAAGTTATCTGCAGAGCCTAAATTTATTTTAGGTAGGGAAATAAAGGATGTTTTAGATTCAGCACATAGAGAAGGCCTTATTGACGTTGATTTGTATAATTTTTGGAATATTCTATTACACCTATTAGATGTATGTATGTGTGTGTGTGTATATATATAATTTTTTTTTTTTTTTTCTAAAAATCCATAAGTGTTTGCAAATACCACCAGGGAGACCAATCCTCTTGATTTGTGGTTCACTTTTGTTCAATATTGGTGTTTTTTTTTTTTATTCCATTCTGAGACCATTCTCTATTGGTGCTTCATTTGTTAGAGATATGGCTGATTATTTGAATAAATGGCATGAGGTTACAGTGACAGATGAGGTTGAAGTGACGTTTGTAAAGTTGGATGTGACATCACTTTATACCTCTATAGACCATAAAAGGGGACAATGCAGTTGGTAAAAAATTGAGAACATCCAGCTATTCTTAAGTATGCGGGCTCATATTAAAATTGTTGGAATTGTTACTCACCAGCAATTATTTTATTGTGTGATGACAATGTTTTCTTACAATTGCGAAACTTCAGTGAGTGCCAATATGACCTCAGTCATGTGTTGCGGAGGTGGCAATACATAGACAATATCTTCCTCCTGTGAACTGGATCTGAACATATCAGAATTCCATATTTTTTTGAATGGTATGGACCCGGATATTAAGTTCACTTTGTTCCATTCAAAATTACAGATATAATTATTGGATGTATCGGTCTCTTTAACTAGCCAATCATTTTCTACGACAGTTTATTCCAAACCAACAGAGAAATTATTTATTGGGATTTAAGAGCAGTCACCCTCATACCATGATAGAATCCCTCCCATTGAGTCAGTTCTTACAGGTTAAATGTAAGCAAGATACCTTTTAATTCCTATAATGACAAGAGTGGACAAATAGCCAAAATTATATTAAAACACAGGTCAGTACTCAGTAGAGGTAAGATACAGGTCCCCGAGTTCGAGATTCTCCCTTTTCTATCTTATAGGAAGGTGAGAATATAGGAGATAGAGTTGTCCATGAGACAAAATAGACAATTGGGTATCTTCAGAGAAAGTGTGTTAATTGCTGCCTTGTGGAGAAAGGGAAGACATTTACGCATAATAATGTTAAATATAATATTAAACTTTATTTAACATGTGACAATGAATACAAGATTTATATGTTGCTATGTCCTTGTGGACTAGCATACATTGGAGATATGACATGGGACCTTAAGACTCACCTAAATCAACACAGGTACATCATTTGAAAGCAAAAGAAGAACAGATTCACTGCTGGGCTTACTTCAGTTAAATGGCTGCTGTCTAAGTGGAGTTAAAAGCAGGAGTGAACATAACTTTAAGTAACTTACTATAATACTTTACTGTTTATTGTAATTTTGATAATGGCTAGAAAGATTGGACATTTACTTTAGTGCACAATATGTTATATGTATGCACTACTGGAGCAAGAGTTCCAGGGGGAATACCGCTGTGGCATATGTGAGTATGTTGCCCATCTGGATGCTTGAATTAGAAATCTGGAAGAGCAGGATGCAACACTGAGGTCAATTGACAATCTTGATCGGAGCATGTTGCTCACTGAGCAAGCAAATAGTGGGTTAGACATGGAGGTTGGGGAGCTGGAGGGACATCAGGAGGACCAGGCAAAGAGCTGGGTGAATACAGATAGAAAGGATTGAAAGGGCTCCAAACAAAATTGGCAAGCTGGTTGATGATGTGAGGATATCAGTGTCAGACACTTCAGCCCTAGCAGATACTGCTCTCCCTTACAGTTGGGAGGACAGTCCAGCTAATAGTCGGGGGAAGGGGGGGGGGGTAGTGCAGGTGGGCCAAGGTAGTTAGTGGTTATAGGGGATTCTGTAATCAGGAAGATGAATAAAATCATTTGTCACCAGGACCACCTCAATTGAATGGTTTGCTGTCTCCCTGGTGCCTGGGTTCAGCATGTGGTGGAACGAGTGGACAAATTGCTGGGAGGTGCTAGGGAAGACCCAGCTGTCATGTGGGTATTAATGACAGAATAAATGGTAGGTGGAGGCTCCTTAAGAATAATTTTAAAGTATAATAAAGTATTTTTAAACAAAATTAGACAACAAATATGACATAATCCAAGCGATCCAGCGTAACTTGAAAGACAAAAACACAAAAAAAAGTGTATAAAAAATAAGAAAAAAAAGAATACTTACCTAAAACTGTCTTTTTTCACCTGATTTCTGTAGTGAATGAATAGAAAGTAGAGTTCAGTGAGCTCTGATTTCTATTCTGGTGCAGGGAACCTGGAGATGAGGCTGAATTCTGTCTCATCCTAAAGGTCGGTACAACAGAATGAGCTAGTGCAGGTACTCCTAGAGCTACATAAATGTCCCTGCACCAGCTGTGACCGGAGCTACTCCCTGTCACATTGGAAGCAAGCCACTGAAGTGAACTACTGTCAATGTGAGTAACCCAATTACATTGAAGTGTAGGTAGGGCAGGGGTTGGGGGAAGCAGGAGCTTTCCAGCTATTCATATGAATTTCTGGGTGGCTCCTCCATTCACAGCAGGCACTGCCTGGAAATTCATTTGAATTGACAAGCAGCACCTGCATTAAGGGGGAGAGCAATCCAGGTGAAAAATATTGCTCCTACATTGTATCTGTACAATATGAAAACAGTTACCACACAGACAGCAGACAGATGATGTCCTTGTGCTGTCCGTTTTTTTCACAGCCCGATAGACATGAATAGCTGAAATGAGTAAAGAAATGGGGAAAAATAGTGCATGTCACGGTTTTTTCTCAATGTCTCTACGTTCGTGAAAAACACCTGATGTGTAAAATGTGCTCTTGTCTATAATGCGTCCATGTGCTGTTTGACTTTTTCATAGAGAGCACACAGTCAGAAAAGTCGTTAGTGTGAAAGGGCCACAATAAGAAGTGAGCTTGGGCTCACCTCAATATGATCTTGCCTTGCATCCTAAAGGTCCTGGTTTAAAGACCCAGCAGAGACATATTATAATTGTCTGAATTTCCTGAACACTCTAAGAGTGCATTCACATAGCACGGTTAAAATAGTGTTAGAAAAATTTTTTACCATTTTTTAATTTTACAGGTGAAACACAGGTTGAATTTATTTAACGCTTCAGCTCTAAAATAAAAAAACTGCACCAGAAACTATATCAAAACGGTATGCAGTTTTAACTGTGCTCAAATGCACTGTATGAATGCATCCTAAGGGGGCGTTCACTCTACCGATGTCTGTTGTTAGCATCAGAAAATGTCAGCAACGTGAGTCCGACCTAAATGTCAGAAAAAGGATTGGGATAGGTTTGAAACGGTTTGTTTAAAAACCCATTTACTTCAATGGGTTTTTAAAGCAATACGCAGGTGTCCGATTGCAGCCTCTGCGCTGGACACCTGCGGTTTTTTTTGGTCGGAAACAAAGTCGGACATGCAGGACTTTGTGTTCGACCAAAAAAAAATGGCTTTGTGGCGCAGAGGCTGCAATCGAAGACCTGCGCATTGCTTTAAAAACCCATTGAAGAGAATGGGTTTTTAAACAAACCGTTTCAAACCTTTCCCAATCCTTTTTTCTGACATTTAGGTCGGTTTCACAGCAGACGGGCGCAAGTGTGAACCAACCCTGATGTTAATGTGTCAATTTTTTTTAACTGATCCACTAAATGGATCACTTTAAGAAAACAGACACATTGACCTCAGTTAGTTTCGGTTAATGACCGTTATGATAGGCTTACGTCTTTTTTTGTTTCTTTTATAGACCCTGTGTTTTTAATTTTAGCCTCCCTGTCTCATATAACTCTATAGGGAAAACGCAGCTTTTCTGCAGCATTTTGTTTCTGCAATGTGTGGATGAGATTAATTGATATCTATGACTTTGCGGGGACTGTAAAACAATGCATTTCTGCTGTGTTTCCACAACAGCCAAAAGCCTGCATTTCTACAATGTGTGGCCTCAGCCTAAGGGTGCTAATAGGTGACAGTCTATCAACACAGGAGGGAGGGGGAGCAATTCTTCCAGTGGCAATAAAGACATTTCCTGTCAAGAAAAGGAGGGGGCAAAAAGTAATTTAAGATATTGAATTATTCAATGACAATATATAAGAAAAGTGTATTTTTTCACAAGAAACTCCTTTAGGATTTTGGAGTGGTTGAGTCAAAGTCCTGACTTGAGTCCTGCTGGCAGTTTATGTTTGGAAATGCTCCAATTTAGCCATTAAATTCTGCAAAGAAGAGTGGACTAGAATTAATTTAAGAAAAAAAATTCTTTAATGTTTGATTGCAGTTGTTACTGCCATAGATGGTACAACCAGTTATTAGGTCTAGAAGGGCAAATACATTTCTACATGGGTGGTTTAGGTTTTAAATGAATGTTTAGTTTTCATTGATTGAATTACTATTTAAAAACTGCAATTTGTGTTTATTCTTCTACTCATCTATATCTTATATTAATTATGTATCTTATATTAGTTGGAGGATCTGAAACCTCTTAACTGTGACAAGTTAGCAATAATTGATATACAGTAGGGACACATGATTTTGATACAAAAATGTCATTTATGCATGTATGTTGGATAACACTAACAAATTGGCTACTTTTTATCTTGCAGTGCTTTCCAGGGTGCCTCACTATACAAATACGAACCATTTTATGTATTTTCATAGTAATCTTAATATACTCTGTGGCACAAGGATGTGTGGTGAGTAATAATACTATACTATAAAATCTTGACTCTAGTTAATAATGAACAACTGTACATACTGTAGATAGTACATATTATACATCCTAGGACACTTTTACATAGGTATGTAATGTATTTTTTTCTAAATAGCTACTATATTGTTATATAATTCAATACTACAAACACGGCTGGCATTAAGGGGGGGCAAACTGGGCACTTGACCAGGGTCCCCATCTCCAAAGGGGACCCTGCTACCATTCAGTCATAGCACGTGGGCCGCAGTTTTAAAACTCTGACAGCAGTGGTAAAAGGGTCTTGCTGACTACAGGAGAGAAGGAGCATCATGTCACCATAGTTGTGGCCCTGCCTCCAGCCTCCTATTCTACTTTAGCCTGAGCATTGCAGTTATGCAACACTAGGCAGAGTCCCACTTAAGGCTAAGACCCCACATTGTGAAAACGCAGCTGTTTTTGTTGCAGATTTTGCTGTGGTTTTTTGAGCCAAAGTCAGGAGTGGCTACAAAAGGAATGGAAAATATAAAGGAAGCACTTAGACGTTTCCTTTCTGTTAATTCCACTCCTGACTTTGGCTCACAAAAACGCAGAAAAATCTTCAACAAAAACAGCTGTGTTTTCGCAACGTGGGGCCTTAGACTTAAAGTGGGATTGGCCTGTTCCTAGTAAATTCACTCTCTCCTAATACATTCTATAATTAAGGGCGAGCCCAGCACAATGCTAGCTGCACCCTGTATCTTCACCTTGTAAGCAGCAGGTTTTTTAGGACTTTCCTAGTCCCCATAACATTCTGAATGGGAGACTAACCTGTATTCATAGCATGGTGGGCATCTCCTTCAGGAGAAATATATGCTGGCACAGACCCTTTGCAGGCATCTGAATTGGAGTGGAGAGTGGAGGAATCAGTTGAGGAAGATGAATCTCAGCCCTCCAGGAGCTCTGGCCTCTTAGTAATTCTAGCGCCCACCTATATTTCCACCTTGCTCTACCCAATGTCTAAAATAGTGTTGTGGCACGCAGAGGCTGAGATGTGCCACAGTGCACCAAAAATGCAAAATATTGCATTTTTGGCCACTTTCATGTCGTATCTGAATGTGGGCTAGCAGGTCTGAAAGTAAAGGCTTGAACAAGAGTAAGGAAGCAGGAGAGTTAAATGGAGAGTGAAGGAACAACTGGGCGGAAAGAAAATAACTGTAAGGGGAGATTTGTGAGGTGAGGGAAGTGTGGTCTCAACCAGGCAGGATTATAGTGTTGTTTGGCATGAAGTGTATTATACACACTACTAAATTGTTGGCATTGTTTAGTGGATGGGTACTACTTAGTGGATGCACTACCATGTGGTTAATGTTGGACATAATCGTGGCCCTTTGCTATGGCCCAAGCAATAAGAATATCAAAGAAGTTCCAGATTTGTGTCTGCTATAGTAAATATGGGTATTTCCTTTGTTATGCTTCCTGGATAAGTATATGTAAGGCTTCTCCTTCATGGAAACAGCTTACTGGTTTAAACTATGGAGCTATGGCTGCAGTAAACAGCAATACAATAAACACTTTTGTAAACTAAAGTGGTCCCTCAACAGTTAAAATCAATAAGCTGCACTACAAAAAACTTCCTTGCTCATCCTAATTGATACAAAGGTGTTTTCATTACCCTTGTCATTATGATGCATCCTTATGAAGTTTGACAGTCAACTTATTTGTACATTTCCAGGGGGAACAACAGAGGAGCAGCATAATGCAGATACCTAAGAAAATATGCTGTACAAATGTTATTTCCTGAGGAATACTGTACAAGCATTTATTAAAACAATCAAGTCAGGAGAGAGAACATGTTCTCCTGAATTGTTATGCATTTTACTCTTGACTGGGTCTGATCTGCACTATATTCCATAGTAGTGTCTGCAAAAATAATGCTCTGTACAGCTCCTGTGTAAATCTTATATCTGACCACTATATGCCTGGTATATGCCACTATAGGCATACTTAAAGGGGTTGTCCAGTATTAAGGTTTTTATGACTTATCCTTAGGATAGGCCATAAATACCTGAACTGTGGAGGGCCGAAAAGTGGTCCCCTCGCATCAATCAGCTGTATGGAGCCGCTTTCAGTGTCCTTTCCTCCCCTGTATAGTTTCTAAGTGCTGTTACTTTAGCTTAGCTCCCACTAACTTCAATGGATGCTGAGCAGCAGTTACAATGTTGGCCTTCCACTGTTCAAGTATTTAGGGCCTATACTTAATCCTAGACAACCCTTTTAAGTCAGTTCAGCCAAACTGCGGTCTGTTCAGGAAATGCATCCATCACATGAACTGTGTGATTCTGCATTTCACAGAATCTAATGAGTCTACAAAGTTGTAGACAAGGAATTATCGCCGATTCCAGCACTTGCAGGTGGATGTCAGCTGTGTAACTGCAGGCACAAGCTGTGGGTAGTTGCTTTGCTTGTATGACATATATTTATTTACTCTCTCTGTATCCTCAATGTGCCTGTGTTGTCAGTACAATACTTTGGGATTGGGTGATGGCCCACTTTTAGTTTTGTCCAGGGCCACACTTTGGCTAAAACAGACTACATACTGACTACTACTATTGTACATGAAATAAACGCATGTTTAAAACAAGATTTGCTGTTAATATATACTTTTACATTTCTCTACTTATGACTACTATTTTTGTTGTTTGTTTTGCAGGTCGGATGCATGCCTTGGTCATGGAGTACAAATTCCACCAGCTCCATTATGATTATTTCTCCAAATGGAGAAAATAAAACCATGGAGGAACGCCCGTGTGATACAGCTCACTATGCTTTCTTGTCATGTGTGGTGGGCACATTAACGTTGGCAATTTTTTTACGCATTTCTTCATTGCCAAAAATGATTTTACTTCTTTTTGTTACTGTTTTATACATAGTAATTTTGGAACTCAGTGGTTACAGAAAAGCATCAGGGTAAGAAAACTTAAACTCCTTAGTAAAAATGTGCTTGAATATTCTAAACCTATTATTTGCTTTGTGAACAATCATATTATTTCTAAAAAAAAAAAAAATAATTGTTAACATAATTTTCATTAAAGTGGATGACCTACAGTACAGACCAAAAGTTTGGACACACCTTCTCACTCCAAGAGTTTTCTGTATTTTCATGACTATAAAAATTGTAGATTCACACTGAAGGCATCAAAACTATGAATTAACACATGTGGAATTATATACTTAACAAAAAAAGTGTGAAACAACTGAAAATATGTCTTATATTCTAGGTTCTTCAAAGTAGCTACCTTTTGCTTTGATTACTGCTTTGTACACTCTTGGCATTCTTTTGATGAGCTTCAAGAGGTAGTCACCTGAAATGGTCTTCCAACAGTCTTGAAGGAGTTCCCAGAGATGCTTAGCACTTGTTGGCCCTTTTGCCTTCACTCTGCGGTCCAGCTCACCCCAAACCATCTCGATTGGGTTCAGGTCTAGTGACTGTGGAGGCCAGGTCATCTGGCGTAGCACCCCATCACTCTCCTTCTTGGTCAAATAGCCCTTACACAGTCTGGAGGTGTGTTTGGGGTTATTGTCCTGTTGAAAAATAAATGATGGTCCAACTAAACGCAAACCAGATGGAATAGCATGCCGCTGCAAGATGCTGTGGTAATCATGCTGGTTCAGTATTCCTTCAATTTTGAATAAATCCCCAACAGTGTCACCAGAAAAGCACCCACACCATCAGACCTCCTCCTCCATGCTTCACGGTGGGAACCAGGCATGTAGAGTCCATTCGTTCACCTTTTCTGCGTCGCACAAAGACATGGTGGTTGGAACCAAAGATCTCAAATTTGGACTCATCAGACCAAAGCACAGATTTCCACAGGTCTAATGTCCATTCCTTGTGTTCTTTAGCCCAAACAAGTCTCTTCTGCTTGTTGCCTGTCCTTAGCAGTGGTTTCCTAGCAGCTATTTTACCATGAAGGCCTGCTGCACACAGTCTCCTCTTAACAGTTGTTGTAGAGATGTGTCTGCTGCTAGAACTCTGTGTGGCATTGACCTGGTCTCTAATCTGAGCTGCTGTTAACCTGCGATTTCTGAGGCTGGTGACTCGGATGAACTTATCCTCCGCAGCAGAGGTGACTCTTGGTCTTCCTTTCCTGGGGTGGTCCTCATGTGAGCCAGTTTCTTTGTAGCGCTTGATGGTTTTGGCCACTGCACTTGGGGACACTTTCAAAGTTTTCCCAATTTTTCGGACTGACTGACCTTCATTTCTTAAAGTAATGATGGCCACTTGTTTTTCTTTACTTAGCTGCTTTTGTCTTGCCATAATACAAATTCTAACACTCCATTCAGTAGGACTATCAGCTGTGTATCCACCTGACTTCTGAACAACACAACTGATGGTCCCAACCCCATTTATAAGGCAAGAAATCCCACTTATTAAACCTGACAGGGCACACCTGTGAAGTGAAAACCATTGCAGGTGACTACCTCTTGAAGCTCATCAAGAGAATGCCAAGAGTGTGCAAAGCAGTAATCAAAGCAAAAGGTGGCTACTTTGAAGAACCTAGAATATAAGACATATTTTCAGTTGTTTCACACTTTTTTGTTAAGTATATAATTCCACATGTGTTAATTCATAGTTTTGATGCCTTCAGTGTCAATCTACAATTTTTATAGTCATGAAAATACAGAAAACTCTTGGAGTGAGAAGGTGTGTCCAAACTTTTGGTCTGTACTGTATATTATAATGACAACTATAGGGCATTTGTACATCCTAAAGCGGGACCCTACTTTATTAACCAAAACACAGACCCATGCTTTGTAGCACTTGTCTTACCTTCAATTAAATTAGTTGGTCTGGCTAATTATATCTTACTGGGAGCCAGGGATGGGATGAAAAAAAGAAAAGATACATACCTATCCTTGGTCTTCAGTTTGGATGACATGTCCTCCAATCTCTGATCCATGGACTGTCAGAGCCAGAAATGCAGAGGGTCAGGTGATTGCTGAGGCCAATTGCTGACCTCAGCAGTCAAAATGCTGAGTACATTAACAATGATGTCACCAGTACCCAGCATTTGACTGATGAGGCCAAATAATAAGTGATCACTTGACCCTCTGCACTCCATTCAGTTCATGGACTGGAGGGAATGGAGACATGCCATCTAAACCGAAGACTGGGGGTACATCAGTATAATGTCTTATTTATTTTACCCCACCCCTGGTTCCTAGTGAGCTTTTAATTTAGCCTGGACAACCCATTTAAATACTTGCCACCTAACAAGGAGTACAGTATGCTGACCATGAGTGACAAGCAGTTGCTGAATTATGCCAAGCATATTCGTCATAGTGATCATGCTCGACTATGCTACTGTACCCATGCATTCAAGAGTGGGAGAAATGTAACTCTGATCTCCACTTTTTAATCCTTCTGCTTTATCCACAACGAGTAGAAATTGTAGAGCTTGGGCAGCTTGGTGGTAAGGAGCTTGGCTTGCTGATCATAGGTTTGCACAGAGAGCCTTGTCAGCTTGAGTTGAGGAGACAGACCAGGGATCCTGAGATGTCAGCTAGTTCCTGGAACTGGGTACAATGGCCACACTCTACTTTGTGGTGACAAAGATTTTCAGGAGGTGGAACATTGCATCCCCTCCGCTAGTGGAAGCATGGTGCCTGTTGCTGGGACCCAGAAGTTCTTTACTACTATCAAGTTCATCTGCTGTACTGCCTTGTCTTCTATGGTTTGAGCATCTACCCAGCAAAGTCCCCAGTATCAAAGTAAAGTCAGAGTTTTCCTTCCTCCACCAGTGAAGAGCTCTGGTAGGCGACTTGTAAGGAAGGTGGTGTAGCTGATGGCTGCTCCATGAGAACAGACAAGGCAAGCAATATGTTGGCTGCTAAGGTCTGTGGCACTGGTTGTGACCAAGTGAGTGTCGAGTTGTGCACTGTACCACTGGTGTGGCCATGGACCATTACATACATCAGTAGCAATTGCAGTATACAATGGCCTAGTCTTAAAAGGGTTTTCCGAGCAAAACATCTTTTTTTAAAAAAGATCTGTTAGTGCTATTAATGGGTTAATAAGTGCACCCACATACCTTTAGCAGTGTTTTGAGTGATTTCTCGATTTCTCTGGGAGCTCTTGGCATCTTCTGCATTTGTTTACATGGTGTAGCTTCCTGCTGCCTTAGCTGGTGCAATGCATTCAGGTAGTTGTAGGCTCTCACACTGCCTCCCTCTCACTCCTCCCCCCTCCCTCTCTAACACCTCGTCTCCCTAGCTATCCTGCCCACTACTAGCCCTTCCCAACTCAGCCAACCCCCCTACCCCAATATACTTACTTATCTTTTTCCTGTCCAGGCTTCCTTCTGCAATGAATGGCTCCTCCTCTTTTGTGACTCTTCCAGAGTGCTGTAGCCTTCACTCCATCTCTACTTCGGGTTTCCACGCTTGCGCAATAAAGATGGAGTGTCGGCTTCAGCGCAAAGCCAGGATACCGGCTCTTTTGCGAACGCGCAGGCGCATGTCACAGAAGGAGGAGGAGCCATTCCTGGAGAAGGAAACCTGGGCAGGAAGAAGATAGGTAAGTGTGATGGGGGGAGTAGTAGTGACGTTCCGTTTCCGGAAACGGGGAAACAGATCATCACCAGATAATCAGAAAATGTCCCTGGGGCGGTCACATGACCTCCCCAGGGATATGGGTAATTATACATTTTTGCTTAATTATGTCAATTAGAAAGTAGGAGAGTGTTTAGATTAGTGTAGGAATTTAATTTTATCCCGGACAACCCCTTTAAGGAGGATCCCCCTTTGTTTGCATCACAGGGAATCTACTGCATCCATTGAAGTAGGGGACCATTAGTAGTGCATCTGTACATCTAATGCTAGGTTCCCACTAGCATTGTATCTCCATTGTTCTTGTCCGTTGGAGGACCAGAACAACAGAGACCTCTAACATAGCGGTAACACACAGAGTCTGACAGACCCCATTATATACTATAATGGGGTCTGTTGGGTGTCCGTCCTTTTAAAACAGAAACCGGTGGAGGAAAAAAGTCCTCTGTGCAGAACTTTTTCCTCCAATGATTTTCAGGTGGACACTCCAATGGAGTCTCAAACAGAGATTCCATTGCAGATGTGAACACAGCGTTGGACTGGCCCTCTGGAGGATCCTCCAGTGGGCCCAGGCATGCCCGAGGTCTGGCCACATCTCTAGCAGAATGGGGCCTGGCGTCATGTGCCACTGGGCCTTTTTCCAATAGAAGTCTGCCCAGGAGAGGTGTGTAAAAATAATAAACATTTATACTCAACTCTCCTGGCCATTTCTAGCCTGTGGCTGATGTCATGCATTCTGGATGTCACTGCTGAGGCCTGTGTTTGGGACTTAGTGCTTATATGGGGTGCGCTGGTGTCATAACATCAGCATGCCCCCCATGACAGCTGAGGCTGAATCATAGGCCTCAGTGGTGATGCCCGGGACGAGTGATGTCAGCTGCAGACATAAAGTGGACGGCGGTGGAGACAGCAATGCAACATGAAGATGCCCAGGAGAGGTGAGGAAATGTGAGTATAAGTGTTTGTTATTTTTCAATCACCTCCCCTCCCCTGTCTATAATAATAACACCTCACAAATATTCGTCGAAACAAAATTTTGAGGGGTTCTCCTGAAACGGCTTGAGGCTCTTGGGAGCATTTTATACTTTGTGGGGCCACTGTGGAGCATTATACTGGGGGGTTCAAAAGTTCACATACCCTGGTGATTTTGGCCTGATAACATGCCCAGAAACCAAACCACGGTCAGGTAGACCAACCAAAATTGGTGTGGCTGTTTCAGGATGCACAATAAGGAGGCACTTGAAGAAAAATGGGCTGCATGTTCGAGTTGCTAGAAGAAAGCCATTACATCGCAAATGCCACAAAGAATCTCGCCTTCAATACGCCAAACAGCACAGAGACAAGCCTCAAAACGTCTGGAACAAGATAATTTGGAGTGATGAGACAAAAATCTAACTTTTTGGCCACAGCTATAAACATTACATTTGGAGAGGTGTCAACAAGGCCTGTGATGAAAGGAACACCATTCCTACTGTAAAGCACGGAGGTGGATCATTGATGATGTGGTGATTTGTGAGCCTCAAAGGCAGAAGAAACTTGGTCAAAGCTGAAGGAAAGATGAATGCAGCACGTTATCAGCAAATATTGGAGGCAAATTTGCACTCATCAGCCAGGAAGCTGCGCATGGGACGTACTTGGACGTTCCAACATGATAACGATTCAAAACACAAGGCCAAGTCAACCGGTCATTGGCTACAGCAGAAGAAAGTGAAGGTTCTGGAGTGGCCATCTCAGTCTCCTGAGCTCAGTATCATTGAGCCACTCTGGGGAGATCTCAAGCGCGCAGTACATGCAAGACAGCCCTAGAATTTACAGGAACTGGAGACTTTTTGCCAAGAAGAATGGGCAGTTTTACCATCTGAGAAAATAAAGAGCCTCATCCACAACTACCACAAAAGACTTCAAGCTGTCATTGATGTTAGAGGGGGCAATACACGGTATTAAGAACTGGGGTATGTGAAATTTTGAACAGGGTCATTTTGATGTTTTTGGTTGTCATTATGATTTAAAAAGAGAAAACACAGAAGTTTGACAATAAATGGCTTCAACCCACCACTAACCATGAGTGGAGAAAAAGTTTTTGTGTTATCATTCATATTCTCTGAAAAAAGGCCAAAAAACTGAAAAATCTGCCGGGGTATGTAAACTTTTTAGCACAACTGTATATTATTATTTGAGGCTAAACTACATCACATTTTTGGACATTCAACTATAGTCGTAAGATTTTATCTTGGCAGATAATGCCTGAACACAATTCAAAAGCAAAATCAGTGGCATGCAATAATCTAGTTTGATTTAGGATTGTGCCTTCACTTATCCACAATCTAGTAGAATTTGTATTGAACTTTGTTTCACTTGATAAGATATCAAACATTTGAGAATAGCTCAAAGGAGCCCCTATTAGAGAAAGCCTCCCATAGCAGTAGTTGGCACATGACTGCACACTCAACAGTCAGATGAGTTCAAGTATTTTCCTGTGGCATGATACAGCTGAAGCAAAGTATTGTCCATCCAGATAGCTTTGGAGAGCATTGGAAGTAATAACACAAGCAGTAGAGCAACTTCACCCAGCTATTTGGCTGAAAGCTGATGAAGAAACAGTTGGCTGGGCAGTTCTAGATCTCACCTGCGATACTGCACTTAGTAGTGTCACCAGCGGTGAGTTCCCATGTTGGCAGATTTGTGGCGCTTTATTATAGCCCACAAAATCTCTGCTTTAACTTGAAAACTAATCAGAAGAAGATTCACCTACAGCAGACTCCGACTCCAAGTAGGAAGGTGTCACCGGGCAGAGGGAGGGTGGAACTTTTTTGCAATGGGAGGTGTAAATCCAGATAAGCTTGCCCTCTAGCTTGACTGCTGAGGATGCCATCAGCAATACTTGGAAAGACCTCTCCATTTTAGATTGTGAGAACTTGGCAAGATTTTGTCTGACCACAATCCAATCACCAGCATGTAGACCAAATTGCAGAAGCCAGTGTCTGGGTCAGGAAGTGAAGATCTTCTTATGTAAATCTGTTAGTATTCGATGCAACTGCACAGTACAGGTCAAATGTCCATGTGTGGAAGACAATTGAGAATAATAAAGAAAATATAATCCAGTCATAGGGGCTGAAGAGGATCTTCAAGGAAGACAAGTTCATAGGTTTGCAGGGAATGTGGTTTATAGACAGTTCCAGAATTCACTACTCTGTTCACAGACTTTAGCAATTTTGTTTTTCAGATTAAAGTTATAACGTTAACCTTATCACTTGCAGTAGGTTGAAACTGAAGCTGTGTGAAACTGCTGCATTACTGCTAGGTCTGCCATAATCCATTGCATTACCTGTGAAGTGTGTAACCTGATCACTGTCAATCATCTCTGAGTCCCCAAAACTACAGAAAATTCTGAAAGTAGTTACTTGGTAGTAGCTTGGGCTGCCACCTTACTGACTGGCCATGCCTCTACCCACTCCGATAAGACATCCACACACACACACACACACACACACACACACACAAGCACATACTCATACAGTTCATACTTTGGTAATTATAAGAAATCAGTTTATAAAATCTGGGATAGATACAGAGCTTTTGGCAAGTGCTTTTGAGGAACTTTGACAGATTTTCCAACATTGGACTTTAAAGACGTCAAACATGATTGACAATATGCGATTGTAAATGAGGTAAACACAGGAGCGTACCAATGACACTGTATTAACTGAACCATTCCTCCTTTTGAGACTTGTGTCACACCGTAAGACATAGCAGCAAGGGTAACAAGGACCTTGGAGCATCTGGGTGTCCAACAGCATGTCTCCATACTGTTTACCTGCTCATGTGAAACTTATCACAGTGCATAGTCTTGTAGTTCTGTGAAAGATACGCTCCTGCAGCTGCATTTGCACCTTCTCACTCCTCTTTCTTACCACTCATTGTACTGCAATATCACTGAATGAAAAAAAGGAAGTAAAACTTAACTTTTATTGGTATATCATAAAGGAACTCCCAAGTATTTAAAATCAAATAGAACATTACTCAGACATCAGCCCCACCATTCATCACAGCCTTCTCTGCATAATACACTAATATCCTCCCCCAGACCCTATGTTCTTATTCCAGCCTGTAAGATAGTAAACAGCTGAGTACTGCACTTAATAGTGCTTATGAAACCCGGGTAAAGGTAGGTAGGAAAATAAATCTTCATAACACTAGGTCCTCAATGTGTTTCTCCCCAATAAAATAGTAATGTGGGGTTCATCAGGAGATAAAGAAGTTAAAGCAAAACAGATAAATTGCCCTTTCTATTCAAATCTACAGTAAAAACTGCATTCCCGACTCCCTGATGGTGAGAGCCGGTACTTAATGTGTATGACGCTGAGGTTAGAGTCTATTTTATTGGGGCTCACATAATATTGGGTACAATTGTGTGGGTAGATTTTCCATTTCCAAATCAAATATGGCTAGGTACAGACACCTTAGCCTTGCACGTACAGAATGAGAGACCAGATATCATCAGCTGATTTACCAGGATAACTTTTCATCTAATTTTCACTCATTATCGCAGGAGTTACCACCGCCCAAAGACAAGAAAGGAAAGCCAATGCTATCGGGCCTAATTGTGATAATTGTAAGAGTTTTAGCTTGCCCCATCTCTAGCTAAGCTGTCTGCCTTGAAAACGTAATGGCAATAAGGTAGTAACAACTTGGATACAGACTGACAGAAAATAAAGGATTATCCAGATTATTACCAGATCCAGACTACTTTGTACATTCAGGGACTCTGGAAAGCAATTTCTGGGAATTGGGCACTGCAGCAAAAGAGGTCTGTGTCACTTTAATCTGTGCCTTCAAGTCTCGTACATACCGATAAACATTCTTACGCTTTTTTTTTACTGGAAAAATAAGTGTTTGCCTACGACCTACAGAAAATGAAGCAAAAACTACCTATATCATTGGCCTAATGCTCTCCTGTTACCAATGCTCCTAATACCCTCGGGATAATGAGTACTGCTGTAATTTGAATGGATCTAATCCAGGTTTAAGGAACACATTTACAAAAGGGAAGTATTTTAGGAGCTCTATGTCCATGCTGTCATGACAAATAGGAAGTGGGTGAACTACTCAAATTTCTCTTCATGGGACTGGGGAATATGACAATTTAGTTTGCAGAGATCTTTCCATGATGCCTGTGTTTAATGAAAAAAATCCCCTTTCTTTTCTGGGAGTCACTATTCTCTTATTCTGGAACATAGGGAGCAGCTGAAGTCTGACTCCTTGATGCTTCAGCTAATCTGTACTGAAATATCCCCACATCTTTTTTATGTGTCTTCTTCCGATACAAACATACACCATAGTCTAACTCAGTTATCTCTGGCTCACTCTCACTGTCTGCTGTCTCAATCTGAATGACTGAATATAGTCTACAGATGCTTCCCTTATTCCATGTATAGTATGACCGTGGTGCTTCCTCTTCTCCCATCATACAAGGGAAAGGTAGTGCATCAGAATGTCTGCGTGCAGAAGTAGTCTTAGACGACCTATTTCACCAGCATGTCACGGGCATGCTACCATGCCTTCTATTTTTGCGCACAACTAAGACTGATTGTCAGCTTTCATATGCTGCCAAGATTAAAGTATTAGCTGTCGGGAATGTGATTTTATATGCAGCATGAACTGCTGCATATTAAGTTCATATTCCCAACTAGTGATATCTCAGATTATGATATAGCTAGTGCTTAAATCTCTTTCTTATGATACCACAACAATTTATCTATATGTTACCATTAAAGTGCGAGTCATGAATGTGCACATTCCCTAGATAATCTGCAGATTAACTGATTTGCTCAGTTAATGTGCAGAATCAAGAGTTTTCCGCACTTTACCTAGGTAATGTGCACATTCACGGCTTGCGTCCCGTTAAAGCTGACTACTTCGTTTGTATCATGCCGAAATGTTGTGTCTGCCTGTTAGCACGCGTCCCGTTCAAGTTGAAAACTTTCATGTTAGCGCGGCTGCGTGGGAATTTGTGTGGTGATTAACTCCTAGTATTGTTTCATGTCCAAATTCGTCTCTGCCTATTAGCACGGGGATTTGTGTGGTGATTTCTTTTGAAAGCAGATAAATTGAACACCTAGTATGCAAAGAAGCGCCGACTTGGTCAGTAAAATGATTCTTCGTAAACCTCTTTAGCGGAGATTCCAAATACATTATGCCAGCAAAGATGTTCTTTTCACTTTAACGAGTGCCTAGTAGGTAATCTGCACATTACCTAGCTAATGTGAGTAATGAAACTTGTTTTCTGTACTTTAACAGATCACCCTAGTGAATCTGCACATTACCTAGGTAATCTGCAGATTAACTGATTTCTGCACTTTAACGGTTACATATATACAAATTTATCTTATAGAATGTAAGCTCTCGCCAGCAGGGCCCTCACTCCTATTGTTTGATACGTTAATTTCTTTGTCTCATTATAATGTCTCATATTGTATGCTCATGTGTCCTCTGATTTGTAAAGTTCTGCAGAATATGTTGGCACTATATATATAAAGTTATTATTATTATTTATCTGGGTGGTTTAAAACTGAAGATACAACCATTTAAAGTAACCATCCCCCCTTTGTTAAATGCTTCAGCTCTGCTTTGTTACAGTACAACCGTGTACAGACTTTCCTTAGTAATGGTTCAGTTAGAGTGTTGCTAAGGAGAATGCTACTGCCTATTTGATAAAAAAAGATGTTAAGGGTGTTAAAGTATATTACAAAAATAGTCACCAAACATCCCTCGACACAGTAGCGAAAAAAATTAATTAGAGTTACACTTTAAAGATAAAAAGTCACCTGTGAGAGATCAACAATGTCGCTTGTAGCCAAAGTCCTTAAAGTAATAATAATAATAATAATAATAATAATAGTCCTTTAATAGTCCCACAGTGGGGAAATTCAGACCCAAAAGGAGGAGAAAAGTAGTGACTGGTAAGAAATCTCACCTTATGTTAGGCTCACACTTGCACCTGGTATCCGTCCGCTTGCAAACTCTTAAAAAAAAAATAAAAAACGTTTGGTACAAAAAGGATTCCAAACGGTTACACAGCAGATACCGAATCCAACTTTTTAGACGGATTAGTCGATGGGTGTCCGTTCAAAAAAATGGACCGTTTGTGTCAGTTTGTGTCCGTTTTTGACCAATCCATTTTTTTTTTTGTTCCCCTTCTTCATTCTGAGCATGCGCAGAGGGAAAAACATATTGCAAAACGGACACAAACTGATTCCCTTACGTCCTACAGCAGCACAGTATGAGATATTTCTGCCCCTGTGTACTAGTAGGACAGGCGGAACGTTAATTAACATAAAATATGCATGACTACAGTAGCCTATAAGAGTCTTTTTTTTTCCTCCCATGTTTAGTTTTTTCGCCTAAAGTTTGTTAACTTCCTTTGGGGAGTCATCTTTACACCTCTCTTTTCTTCTTTCTTCCACTGGACGCTTCTGTGGAAAAGAAGGGGGGGTTTTGTTTAGGCAGTTTGTGCCTAGCCAAGCTTTGAACCTTCTCTCTGAAAAGGTTGATTTCAGTAGTAGATGCAGCGGTCGTTGCATGCTGCATGTTCAAAGACCTGTAGTGCAGGTCACTTGTGCGGCCTTGATGTGGTGCATTACCGTTTCACTTACCTTACAAGCTCCACGGCCACCAGAAGTGACGTCAGTCACTTTGTTCCTCCGGAACCTTTGTTTGTGTTCCGGTTTTCCAGGGACTGAATTCTCGGACAGACTTTTTGCGGCTTAGTTTTTCCTCCTTTTTGCAAGTTTATATTTGCTGAGCCTCTTTTCTGGCATCGGTCTGTATATTTTTAGCTTAATTCTGTGTACAAGGAAATAAGGTTTGCAAAATTTGCGAGGGGGAGGGTTTTTGTGTGCACTACTTGCTCATTCCTCCTCCCCTCCTATAGAAGCCTTCATCTCAATGCAGGAGATGGCTTGCCTCTTAGTGAGAAAGGCGCTGCTGCTGCTGCACGGTGGCTCAGTGGTTATCACTGCAGCCTTGCAGTGCTAGAGTCCTGGGTTCAAATCCTGCAGGAAGTTTAAAAAAAAAAAAAAAAAAGGGGGTCTAGTTTGTGTGCATTGTGACACACTGTGAAGCTATTGAAGATTTTCAGGTGATTGACGAAACGCTTTCATCTGATGATACCTTGGAAGATTCCACCAGACCTCTCTTTCCTCTTGAGAAGATAAATAGGCTTCTGAAGTACAGCTGGTCAAGGTACTGTGATGTTGACGGGGAAGCCTCTTGTTCCACCTCTAGGGGGCCTAGGGCCTTTCAAGTGGACGAGTCACTGGAAAAACTCATGCTTGCAGAATGGAAACTTTCGGAAAGAGCTCCCATATATTCCAGGAGATTTAGAACCCTGTTTCCTATTGCAGGATCGGTGGGGTCTCCCACCTAAAGTTCATACGGCAGTGGCCAAGTTGTCCCGTCGTATGGTGGTCCCGGTGGATGATGGATCTAACCTCTAGGACCCCATGGATAGACGCATAGAGAGTACTCTCAGGGAGGTTTATTCTCTGGCCTCTGGTCAAACTTCCGTGGCTATTGCCTCTAATGAAGTCTCAAGCTGATACGTGCTGATTTAGCCAGCTTGCAAGAGACATTGACTCTGGAGTCTCTAGAGATGATCTCCTATCTTTTTTTAGCTCAGTTTCCTTGTCAGCAGATTATTTATCCGAAGCCTCCCAACATCATTTAAGGCGGGCTGGCAAATCTTTGGCCCTTTCTACTGCGTAGCTAGACGGCTGCTAACGGTTAAAACCCTGGAGAGCGTATAATGTCTCCAAGTTCAACCTCTGTTCTCTACCCTTTGATCCGGGTAAGCTTTTTGGCAGAGGCCTGGATGAGATTATGGAAGACCTTGCCGATAAAAAGGGTAAGACTCGACCTGCCTCTAAAGGCCTGAGGCAAAGACCTTGCGGCTGGGGTAGTGGTTATCAGCCTCAACCTAGACCTCAGTTCCAGAGATGTCCTAGATATCAGCCTAGGGTTTCTGGATGAAAGTTCCCCAAGGATGAGGACAAAAAGAAGCCTAGCTTTTGACATCGGCTGCCTTCTTCCTGTGGCCGAGACTCCTGTCGGAGGTCGACTTTCCCAGTTCTACACTGTCTGGCAGGAAAAAATTCAAGACCCTTTGGTCTTGCAGGTTGTTCAGCGAGGTTATGCGATCGAGTTTCTTCATCCGCTCCCTTCCTGCGGTTCAGCAGGATGTATTGGAGTGCTCCATTCACGATTACATCCGCAAGGGGGCCTTGGAAGAGGTTCCTCCTTGGAAGAAGGATTCGGTGTCTACTCCCCAGTTTTTCTGGTGTCAAAACCATCAGGCAGCTGGATAATGATTATACACTTAAGATATCTGAATCGCTTCATAAAGAAAAACATTTTTGTATGGAGACCGTAAAATCCGTTACATCCTTTCTTCAATAGGGCGAAGTTTTTGTCACCTTAGATCTAAAGGATGCCTATCTGCATGTCCCAATATATCCTCCACACAGGAAGCATCTTCAGTTCGCAGCCCTGCCCTTTGGCATCACTTCAGCTCCTCATTCCTTCACCAAGGTTGTGGCTCTTATAGCCACCTCTCTCAGGCTTCAGGGCCTTTTTGTAGTGCCATACCTGGGCGACTGGCTAATAAAAGCCCAGTTAGAGTCTGTTCTGCTCCAGCAGTTACTGATAGACGTATCCCTCCTCCAAAACTTGGGTTGGCTAATAAATTGGGAGAAGTCAGAAGTAGTTCCCTCTACCCACAGGAAGTTCCTGGGGTATCTCCTGGACTCAGACCGCATGGAGGTTTCCTTAACACCTGCAAGGAAGGAAAGATTGATCAAAGCGGTCCGGTTTCTCTTCAAGACACGTCTGGTATCCATCAGAACATCCATGAGAGTCCTAGGCCTGATGTCATCCTCAGCCATTGCAGTCCCTTGGGCTTTATGGCATTTACGTCCTCTCCAGATGGAAGTACTAAAATCCTGGAACCGCACTCCTCTCGGTCTCGACAAGAAGATCAAACTATCTCCCAGTACCCGTCTTTCCCTCAGATGGTGGATACACCTGAAAGACAGAATGTGCACGGTCCAACCTAGTTGGACCCTGTTGACCACCGATGCATCCCTCTCGGGATGGGGAGCCCACCTGTATGAGAAGACTACAAGGAGTCTAGAAGAAAAGACATCTTACAGTTGGAAGGAGCTCAGAGCCGTGTACCTGGCACTACTTCATTTTTCGCCTCTCCTTAGAGGGAGAGCGGTCAAGGTTCGGTCAGACAGCATGACGACTGTAATGTACCTGAACAGACAGGGAGGCATCAGATTGTTCTCTCCTCAGAGAGACCAATCTGATTTTTACCTGGGCAGAAAAAAATCTGACCCACTTATCCACAGTTCACATCAAAGGGTCCCTGAACATAGTAGCGGATCAGTTGAGTTGGGGTCTTGTCATATCAGGAGAATGGTCTCTCAATCCAGATGTATTCCATCATGTTACCCTGAAGTGGGGTCTCCCAGAAGTACACTTCATGGCGACCAGACTCAACGCCAAGGTAGAGACGTTCTGCTAACTGTATCAGGAGAACTATCCCTTGCCAGTGGATGACCTGTCCATCCCTTGGAGGTTCAGGCTGGCATACATCTTCCCTCCACTTTCCATGATACCAAAGGTATTGATGAAAGTCAGACAGGACCATGTCTCTGTGATAGCCATCATACCATTCTGGCCAAAAAGGACTTGGTTTTCCCAGCTCATGTACATGAGTCGAGGGACATATTGGAGGCTTCCCCGCACCCAGAACCTGGTTTCCCAAGGAACTCAGAAGTGCCAGGATCTGAGGAGATTCAACCTGACAGCTTGGAGGTTGACCAGTCCCTACGGAGATTTAGTGGATTGTCAGAAGTCATCCTGAAGACTCTTTCCTGTGCCAGAGCAGAGTCTATCAAGAAAAGCTACCATAGGATAGGTAACATCTTCAAGCAGTGGTGCTCCAGAAGAGAAGCTGATCGTTCAAACCCTACTACGGCAGAAATTCTGGATTTTCTTCAAAGCAGCTTGGATACAGGCCTTTCTCCTGCTACACTGAGGGTACAGGTTTCAGCCTTATCCGCCTGTTTAGGCAGACTATTGTCCCAGGATTCCCTTATTGTTGGATTCCTTAAGGGTGCTACGAGACTTAGACCGGTGGTCTCAGCTCCGGTTCCCCAGTGGGATCTCTCCACTGTTCTTTCAGGTCTTGGTGGTCCTCCTTTTGAGCCTTTGGAGGATGTATATCTTAAATATCTTGCCTTTAAAACCACCTTTCTATTAGCCATCACTTCAGCCAAAAGGGTGAGTGAGCTCCAGGCTTTTTTCTTCCAAGGAACCTTATATATCATTTTTTGTGGATAGGGTCCAACTTAGGTTTCTTCCTGGGTTTAACCCTAAGGTGCCTTCCCACGCCAATATTAACCAATTAGTCTCTTTATCCGTGTTTTTTCCAGCCCCTTCCTCTGAAGAGGAGAAAAAACTTCACACACTAGATGTGAGATGTCTCCAGATTTACCTCTTACGTACACGTTCCTTTAGGAGAGCCGAGAATCTGCTTGTCAACATGTATGGTAGAGACAAAGATCTCAGGGCTTCCAAGTCTACCTTGTCTAGGTGGATCAAGGAGCCAATCAAAGTCTCTTTTTTTGCTCAGGGGTTAGCTCCACTCGAATTTTGTACAGCCCATTCAACCAGGGCTGTATCAACCTCTTGGGCTGAGAACCGGGCCTTACCGCTGGATCAGATCTGTACTGCTGCTTCTTGGTCGTCTCACCTAACCTTTGTAAAACATTATCGACTAGATGTTTGGAGTTCTGTGGCTACTGCCTTTTAACAGTCAGTCCTAGGTGTTGTAGAGCAGGGAAACCCTCCCTAAGGGAATTACTTGCTATATCTCCATATTGTGCTACTGTAGGACGTAAGGGAATTGTTGATTATGATATTAATCTGTTTTCTCTTAGTCCTAACAGCAGCACAAGCTTCCCTCCCTAAACTTTGAAATTTTTACTTTATAACTTACACAAGGGGGGAGGTCTTTTTGCCCTCTTATAGGGTAGCATAGTCATGCATATTTTATGTTAATTAAAAGTTACGCCTGTCCTACCAGCACACAGGGGCAGGAATACCCCATATTGTGCTGCTGAGAAACAGGGAAAACAGATTAACATCATAATCAACGATTACTATCCGTTTGTAATCTGCTTTCTATAGACCTCAATGTTTAAATAACACGGATTGATTGCTGTCCGCCTGGTATCCTTATTTTTTGAATGGAGAAAAAGTCCTGCAAGTCCGACTTTTTTCTCCACCCAAAAGAGCGGATACCAGTCGGAAATGCTCCAAACGCACACCTGCGGATGGTTTTTACAACCCATTGAAATCAATGGGTTTTAAAACGAACCATTTGAAATCAGCTTTTGATTATTTTGAGACTGTTTAAAAAAGTGATTTCGCACAGAGAGCCAAACACAGATGTGAACCCAACCTTAGAAGTGAGGTTACAGCAAAAAGAGAATTGTAGATAGAGATAATAAACAAAACAAAGAGCTACAGGGATCTCTGATAGGGCAATCAGCCATCAGAACATCCTTTTACAATCAATGTCACTCTCATAGTAAAATTAGCATAATTATACATGTGACTTATAGTTAACTATAAAGAACATTATGTGGCCTAAACATCAGACCTGTTTCCCTTCAAGGCAGCCCTTATCAAACTATTTTGACTCATCTACTTAAAACAGTGTTTCCAGACTCGATAGGTTCCAAGTAACTAGATCATTGGTAAACATTCTTTTTCATGTGAAAAATTGTGTCAGGAATAAAGGAATTAGTAATTAATATATATATATATACACACACACACACACTGACGAGCAAATTTCACCTTAGAAATGGTGTCCTCTGTGCACATTGGGGCTGATTTATTAAGACTGGCATTTTGTACACGATTGTACTTTTGTACTTAATAAAGGCACCAACATATTTTCTGTAGCCCCTACAGTTCCTGAGCAATAAGTGCTGTGAGTTTCAATACCAAGTATGATAATTAGGCCCTCTAACTGCTAGGTGGCTGGTCTTGGGCTGGCTGCTCCGGATCATGAGCTCCCATCTAACAGTTGTAAACCTAATTAGCATCAGCAACAGTGAGACCTAGAGCTAAACCAAGACCTAATTTTAACTACACCAGAATCAGTTAAGTGACAACTATTGAAGGATGGTAAAGGTTGAAGATGGTGGAGGTTGGAAAAAAGTCATTTGTAATACTTACTTAAGAACCTCTGATAAACAGAAGCTGGAATCTGGTTGCTTACTTTTATGCTAGTTTTTATAAATGACCTATGCTCTAAGTTTATTTTCTTTAGAGAGCAATGTTCTAATACTAAATTTTAGAAAATATTATTCCAGTAAGTCCATGTTCAGAAATGGCAATTTGTTCTATTCTAGATTTCCAGTGTGGAAGCCAAAAAAATATTTTTTACTTATTTACACATAGTGGGAAAATCTGCTTTGATTTTAGGGCATATTGCTGATATTTATATCAACAGCATGCCATATATTGTGATTTGTATGACATTTCTGCTGCATAGTTCACTCCTTGCAATACAGAGAGTGAAATATGTACACAGAAAATCCACAGCAATATTTGCATGTAGGTTTTTTATGTCTATATTTGTATTTTTACGGTATTTGTTTATTTTTCTTTATTTTAAAGGCGGGGATCATTTTATATGCGAGGTTATGAACCTATTCTAGCCATTTTGCTGTTTTCCTGTGCTTTAGCACTTCATTCTAGACAGGTGGACTTGAAATTACGCTTGGACTACCTCTGGGCTGTGCAGGTAAGCTTTGTGGTTTTGTTATTTTACAAAAGGCATATCATAACATTTGCTGGCATTTTATATGAAACAAAAGTGAAGGGTGTTATTCACTTGCTGACTCATAAACTGACACTAAAGGGGGACAGTTTATTGATAACTGCGTATGAAGCAAACTGCCTCTTCCTTCACAACATTAAAAGGGTGGCTGTAAGTAATGCAATCCCTTCTGGGAAACACACATTCTAATTATAATTCTACATTGTCTTATCTATTCTGTATATGAGACTTTAAAATACACATAATCCACTGCTGTGCATTTGATCTTGTGATTGCCGAGACCAATCAGTGGCCTCAACAGTCTCTGGGAGGGAACCAGTGGACAGCCCTTTTAACATCCAGAATCAGCCACTGTGATAAATCTAGCACATTTTTAGACTGCCTGTCTAAATTTGCACTGTTGAATTATTAGTAAATCTAGGCCTATATTTTAAAAACTTCACAATTTTACAGTTAATCATATCAAAGCAGTAAAGAAGAGTTTGAACAGCTTGTTTACCCTGAGATTAAAAGGATTGGATATTGAATTTTTTTCCCCCAATGTCATGCTGAGGAAGAATCAGAAGATATGCAAATAATATAGTCACATTCCAGGATCATATTTAAATTTGTAGCTTAAGGCAGGGTTCACACTACCGTTAGAGTCCGTTATGAAAGTGTCCTTTTTAAAAAAAAAAAAAAACAGACACCTATCATAACGGACACTAACTGATGTTAATGTGTCCGTTTTTTTTAACTGATCCAATTAATGGTTCAGTTAAAAAAACCACACACATTAATATCAGTTAGTGTCCGTTTTTTAACACTGTCCATTTTTTTTTTGTTTGTTTGTTTTCTCCTTTCTGAGCATGCGCAGGAAAAAAGGGACATAAAATAACGGACAGTAACTGATGGCTATCAGTTACTGTCCGTTATAAGTCCGTTACCGATAGACTTCAATGTTAAAAAAATAACAGACACTTGCTGTCCATCAAGAATCCGTTTTTTTCAAACGGACAAAAAGTCCTGCATGTAGGATTTTTTGTCCGCGAAAAAAAAACGGACTTCTGACGGATTGGGTGTAAACGGACACTAACGGACACAATATAAAAACCCATTGAAATGAATGGAAGTTTTAATGGATTTCTGATGGTTCTGCTAGTGTCCGATGCTAAAGTCTTGTAACGGACAATAGCAACGGACACTATTGACAGTCACCAATGGTAGTGTGAACGCCCCCTAAGCTGAGAAAAATGTTTTACCCAATACATTGCTTTTTTATATCTTGCTCTATTTTCCAGATACAGTTAAATATGTGTAATTGGTGTTTACAGCCTGTTGCCCACCTGTTCCCCAGGCTGTTTCAGACCATCTCTGTAGCACATGCTGGGTTCCTTGTTTCCGGCCAGCTCTATTCCCATTCCAATTATAAGGGCTAGAACTGTGCTTGATTATTTTCTTTATTATCTCTGTATTGTATCCAGAGATAATGTTGTGGTTTAGAACAAACACACCATTCATTTTATGCTGCTGGCATGAACTATCCATCACAAAGGCTATGCTAACCCACCAATTTAACAATCAAATCGGGTAGTGGAGGAAAATCTCTTTAAGCATATGAAGGCATAAGTAGAATGTATTAACCCTGCACATCTTGAATTTTTAGAAGCTGTGTTCCATTTAAGGCTATGCTCTTTGTGAATTTGTATGTACTGGTTTTACAAAAATGTATGATTTGATGTCAGTACAAAGTGTTGGGTGTCTACCTTAAAATATTTGCATATGGGAATATAAAGTTTAATTTGTATATTTTAGAAGAGTGAAAATTGTGCCAAATTGACTATACACATCTCCACCTCCACATGTAAGAAAAGATCACATCATAAACATAACAGAGCATATATAAAGGAATATGATAGGTTTGTAATGGCTGAATAGCATAGCAGACTGTGCTGTTCTGCTCAAACACCCTCCACCCAAAGCATATCTCCTGTATACTGTACTTTTGCTTCCTTTAAGATTTAAACTCAGCTTTAGCTATAAAAGGAATCAAAAGTCCAGACCAAGCCCAAAACTGCAACGTGTGACCTTGAAAAAGATCTGTCACCAGATCTCAAATTCCCACTTGACTAGTATACCCTAATTTGCATCAACACTAAAAGGGCTTATATATTTTGAATGGCTGAACGGATTTGGATAAAACATCAAAATGTTCAGGGTGATATAAGATGATATAAGTCAATGGGCTTTTCAGATCTGGCGACAGGTCCTCTTTAAAAGTTACATATACCTTTGTAGTCTTTTTTTATTTGAATTTACACTCAAAAAATATTTTTTTCTGATCAGTTTTTATTAAAAGTTTTCAACTGTTTTTATTCTGCAGGTTGCAAGACAGCAAGCAGAGATCTAGAAAACCATGAAAAATTGGTATAGAATGTATATTGGTAAATGGTATAACTTTTCATTATACAGTAACATTTATTTGCTGAACCTGTACAAACCCTTTAAATTATAATTTATTGTACATCAAAAGCCTTTTTTATTAGTTTACCAATGGTAACAGTGGCACAGCCTTTTTTCAGATATGGGCCTTTAAAAAATAGAAAAAATAAAACTGATATATTTTAGCATATATATTAAAGGCCCATATCTGAAAAAAGGCTGTGCCATTCTTGCCATTAGTAAACTAATGAAAAAGAAAGCTTTTCATGTACAATAAATTATAATTTAAAGGGTCTGTAAAGTTTCAGGAAATAAATGTTATTGTATAATGAAAAGTTATACAATTTTCCAATATACATTCTATACCAATTTCTAATGGTTTTCTAGATCTCTGCTTGCTGTCTTTGGCTAAGCTCACATCTGCGCCGAAGTCTATCCGTTGGAGAAGCCACCACAGAAACCGGCAAAAATCTGCAGAGACAAAAGTCCTGCATGAAGGACTTTTCTCTCCATTGCGTTCAGTATGAAAACAGCAGACACCCAGCAGACCCCATTATTGTCAATGGGGTCCACCAGTGTCCACATGTAATCACTGTTTTAGCAGTCTGGCTCTCTGTCGTTCGGGTCCCCCGGCAGACCAGAATGATGGAGAGCCTGCCGAAGGTGTGAATCTAGCCTTTTCTCTGTATACTTCCAGTGGTTAGAAATCAGTGCATGGTCATGTGATAGACACACAAGTGCACAGCATGTTATAGTCAGAGCTCAATAATCAGGCATGTATCTTGTAACAAGCAGTGCACCTATGTGTCTGCCACATGATTATGGACTCACCATGGCATGACCATAGACTGATTTTTATCTAGTGGAGGTAAACAAAGAAAGAATGTGTTTTATGTAATTAAATTGTGAATTTCAATATTAACAGTATGTAGCAAAACATTGTACAGATTGATCTTTCATAAAGTAACACAGCATTACCAATTTGATATGTAGTTGATTTCTGTTACAGGCAGAAGAGGAGAGAGATGACATGGAGAGAGTCAAATTAGATAACAAGAGAATTCTCTTCAATCTCCTGCCAGCACATGTTGCACAGCATTTTCTCATGTCTAATCCAAGAAATATGGTACAATTCATATGCTAATACATTCATATCATGAAAAATGTATGGTACACCAAACATACAATAATTATCAACATTCTTATCATCTACAGTCATGGCCAAAAATTTTGAGAATGACACAAATATTATATTTTCACATGATCTGCTGCGCTCTGGTTTTTATGTGTGTTTGTCAGATGTTTTTATCACATACAGAAATATAATTGCATTCATATTATGAGTAACAGAAGCTTATATTGACAGTTAGAATGAGTTAATGCAGCAAGTCAATATTTGCAGTGTTGACCCTTCTTCTTCAGGACCTCTGCGATTCTCCCTGGCATGCTCTCAATCAACTTCTGGACCAAATCCTGACTGATAGCAGTCCATTCTTGCAGAATCAATGCTTTAATTTTGTCTGAATTTGTTGGTTTTTGTTTGTCCACCCGTCTCTTGATGATTGACCACAAGTTCTCAATGGGATTAAGATCTGGGGAGTTTCCAGGACATGGACCCAAAATCTCTATGTTTTGTTCCCTGAGCCATTTAGTTATCACCTTTGCTTTATGGCAAGGTGCTCCATCATGCTGGAAAAGGCATTGTTGAGCGCCAAACTGCTCTTGGACGGTTGGGAGAAGTTGCTCTTGGAGGACATTCTGGTACCATTCTTTATTCATGGCTGTGTTTTTAGGCAAGACTGTGAGAGAGCCGATTCCCTTGGCTGAGAAGCAACCCCACACATGAATGGTTTCAGGATGCTTTACAGTTGGCATGAGACAAGACTGGTGGTAGCGCTCACCTCTTCTTCTCCGAATAAGCTGTTTCCCAGATGTTCCAAACAATCGAAAAGGGAATTCATCAGAGAAAATGACTTTACCCCAGTCCTCAGCAGTCCACTCCCTGTACCTTTTGCAGAATATCAGTCTGTTCCTGATGTTTTTTCTGGAGAGAAGTGGCTTCTTTGCTGCCCTCCTTGAGACCAGGCCTTGCTCCAAGAGTCTCCGCCTCACAGTGCGTGCAGATGCACTCACACCTGCCTGCTGCCATTCCTCAGCAAGCTCTGCACTGCTGGTAGCCCGATCCCGCAGCTGAAACACTTTTAAGAGACGGTCCTGCCGCTTGCTGGTCTTTCTTGGGCGCCCTGGAGCCTTTTTGGCACCAATGGAACCTCTCTCCTTGAAGTTCTTGATGATGCGATAGATTGTTGACTGAGGTGCAATCTTTCTAGCTGCAATACTCTTCCCAGTTAGGCCATTTTTGTGCAGTGCAATGATGACTGCACGTGTTTCTTTAGAGATAACCATGGTTAACAGAAGAGAAACAATGATGGCAAGCACCAGCCTCCTTTTAAAGTGTCCAGTGGTGTCATTCTTACTTAATCATGACAGATTGATCTCCAGCCCTGTCCTGATCAACACCCACACCTGTGTTAATGGAGCAATCACTGAAACGATGTTAGGTGGTCCTTTTAAGGCAGGGCTGCAATGATGTTGAAATGTGTTTTGGGGGATAAAGTTCATTTTCTAGGCAAATATTGACTTTGCAAGTAATTGCTGTTAAGCTGATCACTCTTTATAATATTCTGGAGTATATGCAAATTGCCATTAGAAAAACTGAAGCAGTAGACTTTGTAAAAATTAATATTTGTATCATTCTCAAAACTTTTGGCCATGACTGTATGTGCAGATGTGGAGTCTAAAGTTAAGGGAGGGGGTTATATATAAAACTAATAAGGGGTCCTTGTTCGCAGTTATATAGTTACAGCACTCTCTAAGTATAATATATAATTGATCCCCTCTTTCTAAGAAATGCGGATTTATTGCAAAATCTTTGAAGAATAAATGTTCTTCATGTTGTCAGGTTTTGAATTTTGTGCCATTCATTATGTTGCATAAATAATATGTTGCCTTTTCTCTGTGGGTTGTAATGGCTGGGACTGGAGATTTAATCTCTTAGATGCCACAGCAATTGCTAACTGCAGAATCTAAGTAGTTTACAGAGTGAGGGGTTTTCTCTGAACTTGATCGGCTTGTCCATGACATGATTACATGCTGCCTATGAGTTTCTATTGCTGCTGGAAGCCTAACAAGGTCTGCCATGTATAGAAGCTTATTTGTCCCCAAGTGGAACTAAAATAAATTGGGAAAAAAATTAAAAAGGAATCCAAACTATAAAGTCATCAGGATATTTAACACACACAATGACCGCTGTTAAAGAAAATACAAATCAATGCTAACATTGCAGTTTTTTGTTTATATACCCTAAAATATTATGGATAAAAACTACAAATTATCTCTTAAAACTTCTCACAGTTTATTGACAAAAATTCAAATATTGTGGGTCTTTGAATGGTGCAACAGTTTAAATTGCTTTTAAACTGTTTTTATTGTGCAAAAGTAGTAAAGCATAAAAATGTACAGTATAAATAATCACTGTAATCATACTGAACAAAATTAAGTTACAGCTACCATGTCAATTCAACCACATGCTGAACAAAATTTAAAACAAAAAACATTTTCAAATGTGTTTGTACTCCAAAATGGTATCAAACATTATAGCTCGTCCTCCAAAAAAGAAGTCAAACACAGCTACTTTAATGGGAAAAAAAAAAACGTCCTAATACTTACCGATAGATATACTACTGCCGCTCAATGTCTAGATCATACTCACTTAAGCCGAGGCATACTGCTACGGCAACATTTGAGAGCGGTGCATGCATTGGAAGAACAAGAGTTCAGTCTGATGAGAACATGGCACTCTTCCTCGTAGGTATTAGGGCTTTCGTTTAAACACCCCCTGGCAGTGGCGTAACTAGGAATGGCTGGGCCCCAAGGTGAACATTTGACATGGGGCCCCCCCAAACTGCCACCACCCACCTCCCCCCTGAACCGCCCCCCCCCAAAAAAACTGCATTCCTGCGCACACTATTATGTGCCATAGTGGCCCCTGCACACAGTAGTATGCCCCATAGTGGCCCCTGCACACAGTAGTATGCCCCATAGTGGCCCCTGCACACAGTATTATGTCCCATAGTGGCTCCTGCACATTATGCTCCATTGTAGACCACCCATGAACAATTATTATACTCTGGGGGCTCAAAGACTGCTACTGCTGCTACCCCGGTAGTTACGACCCTGCCCCCTGGGACAGACAGGCTTACTATTTGCATATTTGGGACATTAAAGGGATATTCCCATACTCAAAGATCCTATCTATACTTCTATACTGCTAGTTTATGTAAATTCAAGAGTTTTCCTAAATACATTGCTTTGTTTGGTATGTGAAATTATTCCTCCCATTGTTTACACATCATTGTCAAGGAACCTGGGACCTGTTCTATCTCCTTATCTACGCTTATAGGATGGATAACGTGACTCACTGCTCTCTGAACTATAGGGGGGTTGAGTTCTAAATATTACTTTCAGAGATCTTATTTACTGCTCTTCACTCCAGGCAATCAGGTCAGCTAATTGCAGTTTTCTGATAAAGGCTCAGACAGTGGGTATATATCTGTGTAAATATAACGATAACATTAAGTTTACTGCAAGTCTGTTGTCTGTCCTAGTAGGTTCTCCAAACCTGTGTAATGTAATATACATTTACTGTGCATATTTGATCTGCATTATTATAGATTTCTAGTAATAATAATATATAATCTCTCATGGTAAAGGCAATGTCTATATCTACTGAGGTACTTCATAGTGTCCTGTCCATCAAACAGTCGAAGCCCACCCACCAACTTGTGGAAGAATACAGAAAGTGAAAAGAGACAACAGGCAAACTGTTGAGAGAGTAAGATAGGAAACCCCTTTAAACCAGTGCTCCATAGGTTCCCCTTACACGTACAATTTGCTTGCTAGTCTTGTGAACATTCATGTGATTAGTTGAAACTTTTGGGTACATTTACCTTTGGTATGTTGGTATGTAACTGATACGTTAGAAATAATTGGTATTGCCTTAAATAGCTATATGTTAATTTTTTTTTTTCTTTCTATCCAGGATCTTTATTACCAGTCTTATTCACAAGTCGGTGTTATGTTTGCCTCCATTCCTAATTTTAATGATTTTTACATTGAACTTGATGGCAATAATATGGGAGTGGAATGTTTACGACTTCTTAATGAAATAATTGCCGATTTTGATGAGGTAAGCAATATATATTTATGTGTGATGTGTAAATAAAATACTTTTTTTTTCTACTAGTATTAAACAATTAATCATGTAAAAGTGGGGGAATCCATCAAGACCAGTGTATCATATCTTGCCAATGCAATAATAGGGACTGCTGAATATGAAATTTACCTAAATAAACCCCCCTGCTTGCTCCAAAATCATGCCAAAACTTCCTAGATATGGCTTTTATGGTTTTGGAAAAGCTAGGTAGCATAGCATGTGGAACTATGGTAGGAACTACTGAATACTACATGTATCTAAATAAATCCCACTCCTTGCCACATAATTGTGCCATATCATGTCAAATATGTCAAATCTGCTTTTCAAGGGCCCCGGAAAAGCTGGGTAGCATACCAGGTAATGTTGTATTAGGGGTTGTTGCATTATGAGTATAGTAATATAATATAAAATAAATCCCCTATTTGCTTCAAAATCGTGCCAGAGCTTTCTAGATTTGCCTTTCAGGGTCCCATGAAAGCTGGATATCATACCAGGTAATAGGGATTGCTCAATCCTAAATATAGCTAATAGCAATCCTAATATCTAATATCAGTTCTAAATATCCCCCTGCCTGCTCTCAAATCATGCCAGAGCTTGCTAGATTTACCTTTCAGTGTTATGGGAAAGCTGGATAGCATAACAAGTGAAGCTGTAATAAGGAGAAATGGATACTATAGTTAAATAATTTGCAGTCTTTTTTTCTATAATTGTGCCATACCTTGCTAGATTTGCCTTTCAGGCTCCCAGGAAAGCTGTGTAACACATCATAAAATGTTGTAATAGGAACTTCTAAGTACTAATTATATCTATATTATTCCCCCTCCTAGCTCCATAATTGTTAAATAATTTGCCAGCTATGTTTTTCAGGGTCCCAGATAAGCTGGGTAACAAGCCATGGTTAGCTGTAAGACTGCTGAATCCAAATCTACCTAAATAAACTTTACTCCTCTCTCTGTAATTGTGTCATGCCATGTCAGTTTTTTTTTTCAGGGTCATGAAAAGTTGGGTAATAAATGAGGTACTGTTTTATTAGGGACTGCCAAGTACTAAATATACCTAAGCAAAGCCCCCTCATTGCTCCATAATTGTTCCTTAACTTGACAGGTGTAATACAGACTGTTCCAGAAGCAAAATCTACATCTATAACCTTTCAAAGTTATGACACAACTAGCTAGTTTTACCTTTCAGGAATCTGGGAAAGCTAGGTGATTTGCACAAAGTAGATGAAAAACACACACATGTAATGTGTTACATACAGTTTGAGAGGGGCTGGGGCTTAGCTCCCATTCAGTCATAGAGTGAAAAACTTAGTTTGATGCCTTTCTAGTGATTGTAGCCTATCTCCGGCTGATAATGGCAATGCACAGAGGCAGGAAACACTATCCACACACAATATATATACACATACAGTACAGACCAAAAGTTTGGTCACACCTTCTCATTCCAAGAGTTTTCTGTATTTTCATGACTATAAAAATTGTAGATTCAGACTGAAGGCATCAAAACTATGAATTAACACATGTGAAATTATATACTTAACAAAAAAGTGTGAAACAACTGAAAATATGTCTTATATTCTAGGTTCTTCAAAGTAGCCACCTTTTGCTTTGATTACTGCTTTGCACACTCTTGGCATTCTCTTGATGAGCTTCAAGAGGTAGTCACCGGAAATGGTCTTCCAACAGTCTTGAAGGAGTTCCCAGAGATGCTTAGCACTTGTTGGCCCTTTTGCTTTCACTCTGCAGTCCAGCTCACCCCAAACCATCTCAATTGGGTTCAGGTCTGGTGACTGTGGAGGCCAGGTCATCTGGCGTAGCACCCCATCACTCTCCTTCTTGGTCAAATAGCCCTTACACAGTCTGGAGGTGTGTTTGGGGTCATTGTCCTGTTGAAAAATAAATGATGGTCCAACTAAACGCAAACCGGATGGAATAGCATGCCGCTGCAAGATGCTGAGGTAACCATGCTGGTTCAGTATTCCTTCAATTTTGAATAAATCCCCAACAGTGTCACAAGCAAAGCACTCCCACACCATCACACCTCCTCCTCCATGCTTCACGGTGGGAACCAGGCATGTAGAGTCCATTCATTCACCTTTTCTGCGTCGCACAAAGACACGGTGCTTGGAACCAAAGATCTCAAATTTGGACTCATCAGACCAAAGTACAGATTTCCACAGGTCTAATGTCCATTCCTTGTGTTCTTTAGCCCAAACAAGTCTCTTCTGCTTGTTGCCTGTCCTTAGCAGTGGTTTCCTAGCAGCTATTTTACCATGAAGGCCTGCCTTCACACAGTCTCCTCTTAACAGTTGTTGTAGAGATGTGTCTGCTGCTAGAACTCTGTGTGGCATTGACCTGGTCTCTAAACTGAGCTGCTCTTAACCTGCGATTTCTGAGGCTGGTGACTCGGATGAACTTATCCTCCGCAGCAGAGGTGACTCTTGGTCTTCCTTTCCTGGGGCGGTCCTCATGTGAGCCAGTTTCTTTGTAGCGCTTGATGGTTTTGGCCACTGCACTTGGGGACACTTTCAAAGTTTTCCCAATTTTTCGGACTGACTGACCTTCATTTCTTAAAGTAATGATGGCCACTCGTTTTTAATAATAATAATAATAATAATAATAGTCCTTTAATAGTCCCACAGTGGGGAAATTCAGTGTGTTACAGCAGCAAAGATAAGATAAGATAAGCAGATACAAATACAACATGTACAGGAATGTTCCAAGGTAAGAGGCATTACATTAATAGCAGACAGACAGATAGGACGTGGCAGAGGGGGGGGGGGGATATAACAGGCAGAGAGATATTTCAGTTCTCTGTGTGTAATGATCTCCGCTTAGGTCGGTGTTGGTTGTACAGCCTAACCGCGGTGGGGAGGAAAGACTTCCGATAGCGCTCCTTCTCACACCTAGGGTGGAGCAGTCGGTCACTGACAGTACTACCCAGCGCTATCACAGTCTCATGCATGGGATGGGACTTCTTCTTCTGCATGGAGCTCACCACGGACAGTATCCTTCTGTCACCCACCACCTGCACTGGGTCCAGTGGGCTCCCCAGGACAGAGCTGGCCCTTCTAATCAGCTTGTCAAGTTTATTTCTGTCCCTGGTTGATATACTGCTCCCCCAGCAGGCCACTCCAAAGAAGATGGCTGATGCCACTACTGAGTTGAAGAAAGTCCTAAGAAGTGCCCCCTGGATTCCAAAGGCTCTCAGCTTCCTAAGCAGGTAGAGCCTGCTGTGGCCCTTCCTGTACAGGGCCTCCATATGATCTGCCCAGTCCAGCTTATTATTAAGGAGCAGACCCAGGTACTTATAGGTGTTCACAATCTCGATGCCCGTCCCCAGGATGTCCACTGGTTTTGGAGGGCATCTGCCTTTACGGAAGTCCACCACCATCTCCTTGGTCTTCCCCGCGTTAATCTTCAGGTGGTTCTGGTGGCACCAGTCCACAAAAAACCGGTTCAGTTCTCTGTACTCCTTGTCATCATCGTCTGTGATGAGGCCTACTATTGCAGAGTCGTCAGAATACTTCTGTAGGTAGCAGCTGGATGAGTTGCACCTAAAATCAGCAGTGTACAGTGTGAAGAGGAAAGGGGCGAGAACCGTACCCTGAGGTGCCCCCGTATTACAGATCACGGTACCTGACACACAGTCTTGGGCTCTCACGTATTGAGGTCGATTTGTGAGGTAGTCTAGGATCCAGTTGGAGAGGTGGTGGTCCACTCCAGCAAGGCCCAGCTTGTCTCTCAGTAACCTGGGCTGTATGGTGTTAAAAGCACTGGAGAAATCAAAGAACATTATTCTCACTGTGTTCCCTGGTTTCTCCAGGTGAGACAGAGCCCTGTGCAGAAGGTGGATGATGGCATCATCTACCCCAATGCCCGGTCGATAAGCAGACTGGAGAGGGTCCATAGCGGGGCTCACTAGAGGGCGAAGATGTGTGAGAACCAATCTCTCCAAGATCTTCATCAGGTGGGATGTCAGTGCTACAGGTCTGTAGTCGTTGAGGTCCATAGGGTGAGGTTTCTTTGGAACTGGTACCACACAAGAAGATTTCCATAATTCAGGGACTATTTCCTGCCTCAGGCTCATATTATACATATATGTAATTATACCACACAGCTGGTCCCCACAAGTCTTAATTAGCCTTGCACTGATGTCATCTGGCCCTGCGGCTTTCCTCGCCTTGATCTTTTTCATCTCCTTCCTCACCTGGGCCTGTGTGAAGGTCAGACTGTGGTCAGATAAAGACAGATTTCTGGATTTACTGGTCTGTTGGGAAGTAGCCACATGGGGTGAATGGGGTGAAGTCATTGTGGTGAGGGGAGCTGAAGGACATTCTGGGGTGGGAGGAGCTGGTGTGTGATCAAATCTGTTGAAGAATAGGTTTTCTTTATTTAGCTGCTTTTTTCTTGCCATAATAAAAATTCTAACACTCCATTCAGTAGGACTATCAGCTGTGTATCCACCTGACTTCTGAACAACACAACTGATGGTCCCAACCCCATTTATAAGGCAAGAAATCCCACTTATTAAACCTGACAGGGCACACCTGTGAAGTGAAAACCATTTCAGGTGACTACCTCTTGAAGCTCATCAAGAGAATGCCAAGAGTGTGCAAAGCAGTAATCAAAGCAAAAGGTGGCTACTTTGAAGAACCTAGAATATAAGACATATTTTCAGTTGTTTCACACTTTTTTGTTAAGTATATAATTCCACATGTGTTAATTCATAGTTTTGATGCCTTCAGTGTGAATCTACAATTTTTATAGTCATGAAAATACAGAAAACTCTTGGAATGAGAAGGCGTGTCCAAACTTTTGGTCTGTACTGTACATACACCCACACCAAAAGTTGTTGGAATCTAATTAAACTTTATATGTTTGAATGTAATGATGATATGTGTAAGTGATTCAAATATTAACCCGTTCTCCCTGCAGCCATTTTTAATTTTTTGATTTTTGTTTTTCATTGCTCACCTTTCAAAAGCCATAACGGTTTTATTTTTCTTTTCACAAAGAGGCCTGTGTGAGGGCTTATTTTTTTGCAGGAAAAGCTGTACTTCATAATTGTATGGACAGGAAAGATGCAAAAAATTAATGAAAGAAAAAAACTGCATATGTACCATTTTTTGATCGATTTTGTTTTTATATTGTTCATTGTACAGCCAAAATTGCATGTTTTCTGAATTCTCTGGATCATTCTGATTACAGCGGTACCAAATTTATAGAGTTTATGTTTTAACACCTTAACAGATGTCCAAACCATTTCTGCCATTTTGATTTTCTTTCTTGCTACAGTGTTCTCCATATGTGAAAAATATTTTTATATGCTTGTAGTTGATGCCCTCCTTCTTCACTGCTCCTGTAGTATAAAAGGTTTTCTGACAAGGCACCTATGTAAATTGGAGGGTGGGGCTAGTCATGTGCACTAGATGTATGAAACCAGCACTGCCCTTACCCTTCACTGCTTTTGCATTATAGTTAGGCTAGGCCCCACATTGTGGAAATGAAGGTTTTTTTTGCCCATATTGCTGCAGTTTTTTGAGCCAAAGCCAGGAGTAAATTGAGCATTATGTAGAAGTATAAGAAATTCCTGTATATTTCCAATTTCCTTTTGTAGCAATTCTTGGCTTAAAAAAATGCAGAAAAAACGCTGCAAAATCTGCAGCAAAAAAAGCTGCATTTCCGCAACGTGGGGTCTCAGCCTTAAACTCTTTTACTGTAAAGACCAGAGAGAGTGGTGCTGATCATATTTATTGGATGTGAGAAGCCAGAACATACTTACATACAGATACAGGCTTACATACCTGACATACAGGTTACCACAGCATGTCAAGGTCCCAGTGACCAAAGGGGTTTTCACCAACATCTGACATAAATGTGAATTCATCAGGCTATGTCAAACTTCACTGATTATTGTAATTAGATTCTGTATAGTATTGTACAGTATCAAATGTACTGTACAGTATAAAATGTATTTATATGTTACACTGTGTATGTTGTACTGTACAATACTACACAGAATCTAATTAGAATAACAATGCCTCAGGTTTAGTTTGAATTAATCTAATTTATTTTCTCTTTTCCTTAACTTGTACTATTGTATAGATAATATTATATATCTATGTGTATGTGTATATACATTTACATATTTGTGAGTGTGCATATGTACAGTATAAATGCTACAGTATGTATGCGTGTTTACTATATATGTATATATGCATATAGTAGATATGTACAGTACAGACCAAAAATTTGGACACACCTTCTCATTCCAAGAGTTTTCTGTATTTTCATGACTATAAAAATTGTAGATTCACACTGAAGGCATCAAAACTATGAATTAACACATGTGGAATTATATACTTATCAAAAAAGTGTGAAACAACTGAAAATATGTCTTATATTCTAGGTTCTTCAAAGTAGCCACCTTTTGCTTTGATTACTGCTTTGCACACTCTTGGCATTCTCTTGATGAGCTTCAAGAGGTAGTCACCTGAAATGGTTTTCACTTCACAGGTGTGCCCTGTCAGGTTTAATAAGTGAGATTTCTTGCCTTATAAATGGGGTTGGGACCATCAGTTGTGTTGTTCAGAAGTCAGGTGGATACACAGCTGATAGTCCCACTGAATGGAGTGTTAGAATTTGTATTATGGCAAGAAAAAAGCAGCTAAGTAAAGAAAAACGAGTGGCCATCATTACTTTAAGAAATGAAGGTCAGTCAGTCCGAAAAATTGGGAAAACTTTGAAAGTGTCCACAAGTGCAGTGGCCAAAACCATCAAGCGCTACAAAGAAACTGGCTCACATGAGGACCACCCCAGGAAAGGAAGACCAAGAGTCACCTCTGCTGCGGAGGATAAGTTTATCCGAGTCACCAGCCTCAGAAATCGCAGGTTAACAGCAGCTCAGTTTAGAGACCAGGTCAATGCCACACAGAGTTCTAGCAGCAGACACATCTCTACAACAACTGTTAAGAGGAGACTGTGTGCAGCAGGCCTTCATGGTAAAATAGCTGCTAGGAAACCACTGCTAAGGACAGGCAACAAGCAGAAGAGACTTGTTTGGGCTAAAGAACACAAGGAATGGACATTAGACCTGTGGAAATCTGTGCTTTGGTCTGATGAGTCCAAATTTGAGATCTTTGGTTCCAACCACCGTCTCTTTGTGCGACGCAGAAAAGGTGAACGAATGGACTCTACATGCCTGGTTCCCACCGTGAAGCATGGAGGAGGAGGTGTGATGGTGTGGGGGTGCTTTGCTGGTGACACTGGTGGGGATTTATTCAAAATTGAAGGAATACTGAACCAGCATGGTTACCACAGCATCTTGCAGCGGCATGCTATTCCATCCGGTTTGCGTTTAGTTGGACCATCATTTATTTCTCAACAGGACAATGACACCAAACACACCTCCAGACTGTGTAAGGGCTATTTGACCAAGAAGGAGAGTGATGGGGTGCTACGCCAGATGACCTGGCCTCCACAGTCACCAGACCTGAACCCAATTGAGATGGTTTGGGGTGAGCTGGACTGCAGAGTGAAGGCAAAAGGGCCAACAAGTGCTAAGCATCTCTGGGAACTCCTTCAAGTCTGTTGGAAGACCATTTCCGGTGACTACCTCTTGAAGCTCATCAAGAGAATGCCAAGAGTGTGCAAAGCAGTAATCAAAGCAAAAGGTGGCTACTTTGAAGAACCTAGAATATAAGACATATTTTCAGTTGTTTCACACTTTTTTGTTAAGTATATAATTCCACATGTGTTAATTCATAGTTTTGATGCCTTCAGTGTGAATCTACAATTTTTATAGTCATGAAAATACAGAAAACTCTTGGAATGAGAAGGTGTGTCCAAACTTTTGGTCTGTACTGTATGTCAATATATATTAGCATATTTATGTTTACAGTGGCTTGCAAAAGTATTCATACCCCTTGAACGTTTTCACATTTTGTCACCTTACAACTGTTATGATTCAGATCAGAGGCGTAGCTAGTTGTTTAGCACAGTGGGGGCTGAACATGTCCAAGTGGGCCCCCTACTACGGTGAGCGTATAGTGGTATATAGCGGCTCTACACAGGGCTCTGCAGACGATTTAGGTGAATACAGGGCAGTAGCATTTAGCGACTTACCGGTAACGTCTCTGACTAATCGTTCACATTCCACATCTCTTTCATCTGGACGGCCATGACCAATTCTTCCAGTCTCTGTAAAGTTTGCAACATAGACATCTTTGGCTCCTCACTTTTCCAGGCACCTGACCCATATTGTCCACACCTACACAAAGCCCCCATCCTGCTGCTACCCCAATTATAAAATATATAATATAACCCCCCCATAATGAATAATACCCCCAAGTGCATATTTAAACTAATAACTTACCTTTGCACCCCTTTAAGAGGACCTTTCACATCCTCATGTATATGCTGTTTTACATACCGCTAGAAAGCCGACAGAGTGCTGAATTCAACACACTGCCGGCTTTCCCGTTATATGCCCCGGGGCTGGAGATATCGGGGGTCTAAATTTCACCGTTCACTGTCAGAAGGGCGTTCCTGACTGTCTAGTTGCACTATGAGGAACGCCCTCCCTTACAGTACCCGTCCATAGAATTGTACTGGGGTGTACTCACCCCAGTGATGACGCTGAGCTGTGAGGAACGCCCCCCTAGTACAAGTCTATGGACGAGCACAGTCAGGGAGGGCGTTCCTCACAGCGCAGCTAGACAGTCAGGAATGCCCTTCTGACAGTGAACGGTGAAATTTAGACCCCCGATATCTCCAGCCCCGGGGCATATAACGGAAAAGCCGGCAGTGTGCTGAATTCAGCGCGCTGTCGGCTTTCTAGCGGTATGTAAAACCGCATATACATGAGGACGTGAAAGGTCCTCTTTAAATAATTTGCCCCTTATTAATAATGCCCCAGGTGTTTCCTAATTAAAAAGGAAAAACAAGGGAAAAAAATTTTTTGGGGTTCCAATACCCGGGACCCCCAAGGAACAACTGTTTGAATGAACCGTGGTATCTGTGTAAGCGCCGTGACCCCTTCTCTGTTTACATAGTGTCATCTCATAGCGGCCATGTCATGTAACTACAGCCTCATCCTATACATGTCTATGTGACAAGGCTGGAATTACATAACACGGTCACTATAAACAGACAGCGTATGATATAAACAGGCGCCGGGGACCTGCATACAGCTGATCAGTGGGGAATCACTTATCTCTTATTGATGTTTTATTCTGAAGATAGATCATCAATAAAAATGATCTGGAAAACGCCTTAAGGCTAAGGCCCCATGTGGCGTCCCGCAGCAAAAAACAGCTGTGGGAAAAACCGCGGCGGCGATGCATCGCGGTTCTTCCAGCAGCACTTTGCACAGAAAGTTCGCAGAGGTTTCCTCTGCAGACTTTCTGCTTCAATTATATCTATAGAGAAACCGCCAGCATTTCCGTAGGTATAATTGACATTCTGCGATTTCCAAAACACCGACTGTTTTGGAAATCGCAGATTATCCGCTGTGCATATTATACTGCAAAGTAAGGATGGGGGCTCCATGTGGCGAAAACCCACTGAAAAAAAACGCAACATTCTAGCAAATCCCATTCTCACACTGCGGAAAAATACGTGCAAACCGTTGCGGTTTTGGAAATTGCAGCATGTCAATTATACCTATGGAAACACTGGCGGTTTCCATATAGGTGTATTGAAAACAGAAAGTCCACAGGGAAAATCTCTGCAGACCTTCTGTGAAAAGCACTGCGGGAAAAACCACAACGTTACCGCCTCAGTTTTTCCTGCAGCGCTTTTTTTGCTGCAGCCCGCTATGTGGGGCCTTAGTCTTAATAAGTTGCAAGTGCAACTTTAATTAAATTAATTGACCCTCATATTATGCCCAATTCCCCCTGACATAAATACTGCACCTCTAATGACCCCTTATATCAATGACCACCCCCTTATGTTCATAATGCCTCCTAATATAAATGATGCCCCCTAATGGCCCCTTATATAAATAACCTCCCCCCTTGTATTTATAATACCCTGTAATAACCCTTATATAAATGACGTCCATCGTCATAATGCCCCCTAATGAATCCTCCCTTATAGTTAGATTTCCCCCTCCTAACCACCCCTTATACTATTAATATACCCACAAAAAAAAAGTCATACTCACCTACCTGCGATGCTGATGAATGGAGCCGCCGCTTCCTCCCAGTCCACGTGCATGACGTCTGTGTCTGAGCGCAGGCGGCTCGATGTTGTGAAGACGTCGGTCTGTGGTCTCGAGGACTTGTAAACCGCAGGCCTGAAGTGGCTTGCGGTTTACAAGACAGTTAAGCACCAGGAAGCATTGTAACTAGATCGGTGTCTGCAGACACCGATCTAGGTAGAGATAAAGGATGTATTAATGGCGGCAAAAGTCAGTGGGCCCGGGGCAGCCGCCCCCTCTGCCCCACCGCTAGCTACGCCTCTGATTCAGATACAAGGTAAGGAATGTACTGGTCTACAGGAGAGCAGCAGCAGAAATGGGATGACAACTACGAGCAGTAGAAAATGCACCTTAAAGGCAAAACACTACTGCGTGCCAAGACCGGCCTCAGACACCTTCACCAGAGCTCCTTGCAAGAAGAGATGGATTTTCGCTGAATCTGAAGACCGGAATTGTCACCAGAACAGAAAGTGTATTACAAATAAATGCTCTGCAGCAGAAGCCTACACAAAATCCACACACTACTCACAGGGACAGAAGAAACAGAATGGCCAACAATCACGGGTCAGCAGCTGAGGAGGGCAACTCAGATCCAAATCACAAAACGAAGACATATCCGGGAAACAAGCCAATAGTCGGAACCAATCAGGAATGCCAGAACAAAGTCGCAAGACAAAAGAGGAATCCAGGGACACAGCCAAAGGTCAGGTATAGGAGCAGTCAAATCAAAGTCAAGCGCTTAGCAGGAGTTAGGAAACTGATAGCCAGCAAAGCTGAGTGATGAGGGAGTGGATTAAATAGGCCTGGTCAGGAAGCATCCCTATGTTGTCATGGCAACCTTAAAGCAGCAACAACCAATCCTAACAGAAAGCTTCCTTATGTTCACACGGCAACCTTAATGCGGCAACAACAGATGTCACATTCCTGACCACCACCACAAACTTAAAATGTATTTTAGTGAGATTTTAAGTGATAGACCAAACACAAAGTAGCACATAATTGAGAAATGGAACGAAAATGATACATGGTTTTCAAATTTTAATCAAATAAAAATCTGAAAAGTGTGACGTGCAAAATTATTCAGCCCCCTGTACTCTGATACCCCTAAATAAAATCCAGTGCAATCAATTGCCTTCGGAAGTCAGTTAATTAGGAAATAGAGTCCAGCTGTGTGTCATTTAGTCTCAGTATAAATACACCTGTTCTGTGAAGGCCTCAGTGGTTTGTTAGAGAACACTAGTGAACAAACAGCATCATGAAGACCAAGGAACTCACCAGACAGGTCAGAGATAAAGTTGTGGAGAAGTTTAAAGCAGGATTAGGTTATAAAAACCTTTCCCAAGCTTTGAGCATTCCAAGGAGCACTGTTTAATCCATTATCCAAAAATGGAAAAAGTATTCTACAACTGCAACCCTACCAAGACATGGCCAACCACCTAAACTAACAGATTGAGCAAGGAGAGCGCTGGTCAGAGAAGCAGCCAAGAGTCCCATGGTTACTCTGGAGGAGCTGCAGAAATCCACAGCTCAGGTGGGAGACTCTGTCCACAGGACATCTATAAGTCGTGCACTCCACAAATCTGGCCTTTATGGAAGAATGGAACGAAGAAAACCATTGTTGAAAGAACATCATAAGTGTTGTTTGCAGTTTGCCACAAGCCATATAGGGGACACAGTAAACATGTGGAAGAAGGTGCTCTGGTCAGATGAGACCAGAAAAGTAACACTGCTCATCACCCTGAATACACCATCTCCACTGTGAAACGTGGTGGAAACATTATGCTGTGGGGAGGTTTTTTTCAGCAGGGACAGGGAAGTTGGTAAGAGTTGATGGAAAGATGGATGGAGCTAAATACAGGGCAATCCTGGAAAAAAAACTGTTGGAGGCTGCAAAAGACTTGAGACTAGGCAGGAGTTTCATCTTCCAGCAAGACAATGACCCTAAACATATAGCCAGAGCTACAGTGGAATGGTTTAGATCAAAGAATAGTCATGTGTTAGAATGGCCCAGTCAAAGTCCAAACCTAAATTCCATTGAGCATCTGTGACAAGACATGAAAATTGTTGTTCACAGATGCTCTCCATCCAATCTGGCTGAGCTTGAGCTATTTTGCAAAGAATAATGGTCAAAAATCTCAGTCTCTAGATGTGCAAAGGTGGTAGAGACATACCCCCAAAGACTTGCAGCTGTAATTGCAGTGAAAGGTGGCTCTACAATGTATTGATATAGGGGGGCTGAATACTTTTGCGTGTCACACTTTTCAGATTTTTATTTGATTAAAATTTGAAAACCATGTATCATTTTCATTCCACTTCACAATTATGTGCTACTTTGCGTTGGTCTATCACTTTAAAATCTAAAAAAAAATACATTTAAGTTTGTGGTTATAAGGTGAAAAAATGTGAAAAACTTCAAGGGGTATGAATACTTTTGCAAGCCATTGTACAATATGTGTCCATATTCAAAAACACCTCAAATAATTTAGCAAATTATATTTTTCTCTGAATTTCCAAAATTGTCAATGCAAATGATAGTCAGTATAATGTTCAAATCTGCAACATAATTATATATCAAGTATATAATCTTGATATATGATAAAATTTTATTGGACAAACCTCCCAATGATAAATTTTCTCACAAATTAAAAAAACTCAACATCCACTGTTCCAAATTATTATGCACAATAGAGTTTATAGGTTGTAAAGAACTGAAAATAGTCATTTGTTGAATTTGCAGCATTAAGAGGTTACATTTACTAAAATCAAAATCTATTTCAATCAAAAACATCTTAACAGGCCACATCACATGTTAACATAGAACCCCCTTTTTAATATCACCTTCATGATTCTTACATTCATTGAACATGTAAGTTTTTGGATAGTTTCTGCTTGAATTTCTTTGCAACATGTCAGAATAGCCTTTCTTAGCTGCTGTTTTGATGTGACCTGCTTCCCTCCCTAATAGATCTTTTGCTTGAGGATACTCCAAAGGTTCCTTATAGGGTTGAGGTCAGGGGAGGATGGTGGCCACACCATGATTTTCTCTCATTTTATGCCAATAGCAGCCAATGATTTAGAGGTATTTTTTGCTAAAGAAGGCATGGTTCTTGTTTTCGTACTATGGAAGAAAGTGGTCATGCAGAAACTCTATATACTTTGCAGAGGTAACTTTCACACCATCAGGGACTCTAACACTAGAAGTCCCAGAAATTTCGAGCTCCCCCTTGAAGTCCTGAAAGAGGGTCAAATGACCCTTAGTCCAAACAGACAACTCTGATGGCTCCAATTAGCATCCTTTCATTTGTAAATGTGGCCATTGTCTGAGGAATCTGCAGGGGGCAATTGTGTTGATCCACCTCAGGTCTTGTAAGAGAGTGTAAACAAAAGAATGTAAGCTGCTCTTGAGTTTGTTTGGCCACCCCCCAGCTGCATTGTTGTACTGGGAATATGCATAAGGTTGCTAACACCTTAGCAAATTTGCATGCAGCCTTTTGTGCTGTGGGGGATGTGAAGGGACTGCTTCACCTATTTTGTTCACAAGAAACAAAATGCAGAAAAGGCACACCATTCAACAGGCATTGGAACTGATCCTGAGCAACACCAACCCTTCTGACTCAGATGGAGAAGACATAGTCCTTCAACTGGATTCGGACTCTGAGCTGTCTTCAGGTTAGATTTTTCAAATTACCGATTTTTATTTCCTGACTATCTTTTTTATTTAGAACCAAAACAAAATGTTAATTTGAAATTATTTATCTTGCAGATGAGGAGACTCCTCCTCTGCCAAAAAAGAGAGCTCGGTTGGCGAGTGAGCCGACAGAGACCGCAAAAGATGGCACAGTGTAGCGTGAAGTAGAAGTGGGGAAACGTCTCCATTTCACCCCAATAGAACCGTACCCTACAGATGGAGAGCCAAGTGCTAAGGCCAGACGAAGTGTCCGGAGTCGCATTCAGAGCTTCCTCTGTTTTATCACTCTTGACATGCTTCGTAGCATTCAAGAATGGACTACTAAACATGCACGTCACACGGAGCAGGTGGATTGGTTCATGCGTCTCCCGGAACTAATGGCATTTATTTCAGTCATTATCTTGCGGGGGGTGACCAAGGTTCCATCACTACGTGACAGCTGGTCAGCAAACCTGGCAAACCCAAGGATCATTGCAACTATGACCTGAAACCGCTTCCAAGACATCATGCAACATCTACGCTTTGATGACATGTTCACACGCAGTGAGTGAGTGGAGACCGATAAGTTTGCTGCAATCTCCGATGTGTGGAGATCGTTTGTCACCAACTGCATCGCATCCTACAACCCTGGTCGACACATCACTATTGATGAATAGCTTTTCACGTCAAAGACTCGCTGCTGTTTTCTGCAATACATTGCAACAAAACCAGACAAGTTTGGCATCAAGTTTTGGGTGGCTTGCGACTTGAAATCAAAGTACATCTGTAATGTCCTCCCATATCTAGGCAAGGACCCCAGTCGTCCCAGCGGGGAGAGACTGTTCGAAACTGTAGTGATGAGGCTGATGGAACCATTCATGGACAAGGGCAGAACTGTAACCACGGACAATTTCTTTACATCATTGTCACTTGCACAACGACTGCTTAGCCGGAAAACCACTATCCTCGGCACAGTCAACAAGAGTCGCCGGGAAATTCCTCAATCCGCTAGACAGATGGACCACACTGAATTCACCACTCAGGTGTTTTCAACCACTGGTGCCACACTGACAGTATATGCACCCAAACGAAAGAAGGCCGTCTACATTCTCAGCAGCATGCACAGCATGGTTGAGACTGAGGATACCAACAAAAGGAAGCCAAACACGGTCACACAATACAACCACACAAAGTGCGGTGTGGATGTAATGGACCAAATGGTGCGGGAGTACAGCGTGCGTGCAGGAACACAGAGATGGCCAGTCGCCGTGTTCTACAACATGATTGACATGGCAGCACTGAATGCTCATGTTCTTTATCAGGCATGCACTGGGGTGCAGGAGAGACGGGTGGACTTCCTGGTTGAGCTTGCAAAAGAGTTAGGTGGCTCTCATGTGACTGAAAAGAAGGCACGCAAGGAGAAACTCCTTCGGCAACAACCTTCCACACCCAGCCCTGGCAAAAGGGCGAAATGTCAGGTCAACCATCAATGCACGAACAATTGTGCAACTGAGAGATGTGTTGACTGCTACAAATACACGTGTGGCAAATGTACCAGGGACATACTCAGGCAGTGCCAGGTATGTTCCGACAGTGCAGACAGACTGCTGAGTGAGTGCTGAAATGCTAGTCACACAAGAAGGACATGCCACTCACACACACACACGCAGCCCCCCACAGCAGCCTATTGTAAATATGTGTGGAATTGTTTTATTCCTTGTATTTTTTTTATTATTTTCATAACAAAAATAAAAAGCATGGAAACAAATAACAGTTGTTCTTTTGTATATTTACATTTTTGTATATTGAGATTCAAGTCAATGGGTGCATAAAAAAAAAAAAAAAATCGCAGCTACTTGTGGTATTTTTGCGATCTGTCTCATTGGTCATATAGATCACTCCTCTGGGATTTTTTCGCAGGAAAAAAATATCGCTGGAAAATCGCACCTATGAAAAAAAAACGCACGAAAAAAAAATCTCAGGTGTGCTTGGTGCCATTGGCATTGACATTGGCAAATCTTAGATTCTTAAATTTTTGCGCGATTTTTTTTTCGCTAGTGTGCTTGAGGCCTTAGACAAATGCTTCTGGTCATTACTCACAGTTGTACCTTGCTCTAAAATTTCTAATTCTATTTAAAATTAAAAAAAAATGATTCATTGTTTCAGTGCTTTTTTGCTCAAATAAAACTAAACTAAATACAACATTTAGTTTCTAGTTAGTTCTATTCAGTTTATTATCAAATACAATAAACTGAATAGAACTAACTAGAAACTAAATGGCTAAACTCAATGGAAAACAACAACCTCCTGTGGTGTGACAGTAATGGCCTTAATTACTTAAGAACAAAAGACGGTGATTATAGGTTGTTTGCTTAAATCCTTCGGGTCATTCGACCCGTCTCTGGGTTCCAAAGGTAGAAATGTTAAATGACCCCTCTCTGGGACTTCTAGTGCTAAAGGGGCCCATCATCTCTCTCCTCATGATTCCGGCCCAATACGTGACTCTACCTCCTTGTTGACGTCGCAGCCTTATTGGGACATGGTGGCCATCCACCAACCATCCACTACTCCATCCATCTGGACCATCCAGGGTTGCAAGTCACTCATCAATATACAAAACTGTTTCAAAATTAGTCTTCATATATATCTGGGCTTACTGCAACCATTTCTGCTTGTGAGCACTGTTTGGGTGTGGCCGAATACTAGGTTTATGCTCAACTGCAAGCCACTGGAGGATCCTATACCTTGAGGTTCATGGGAATCCAGAAACATCAGCATCTTCAAGTACCTGTTTGCTGCTTTGTAATGGTATTTTAACAGCTACTCTCTTAATTTGATGAATTTGTTTGTCAGAAATCTTCCTCATTATGTCTTTATCTGTATGAACCCATCTGTGCTCTGAATCAGCTACAAATTTATTCACAGTACTTTGATCACGATTAAGTTTTCAAATATTTTCATACCTTGGCACTGCATTATTTGATGCTTTTCTGCAGCAGAGAGATCCTTTTTCTTTCCCATATTGCTTGAAACCTGTGGCCTGCTTAATAATGTGGAATGTCAGTCTTAGGCTGAAGCCCCACATTGCAAAAACTCTGCATTTTACAGTACCTGCAAAGTGGATGGGATTCTGGCTAATCCCATCCACACATTGCAGAAAAAAATCTACAGCAAAGCTGTGTTTTCAAATATCGCAGCATGTCAATTATACCTTTGGAAACGCTGGAGTTTTCCATATAGGTATAATAGGAGCAGAAAGCCTGCTGTTTTTTCCATAGCGTTTTTTTTTTTTTTTTTTTGCTGCATTTCGCTGTGTGGGGCCTTAGCCTTAAGTAGGTTTCCTTTAATTGGACTTACCTGGCAAACTAATTATCACAGGTGTTTGAGATTGATTTAAGTGATCCAAAGAGCCCTGAGACACAATACCAATATTTGACATATTTTTCAGATTTTAAGATGCAGGTTTAGGAAAAAATATTTCATTTTAATTTAACCTTTATCTTGTTGGTCAAATGGAGTCGAGGGGCTCAAGGTCACTAACTAGTAAGAAGACACTAAGGATCTTTATACTTTATGTATGAGTACTAATGTGGCATTATACTGTGTGGGGGGCACTAACATAACATTATACAGTGGATGGCAATAACTGGGCATTTATACTGTGTGTGGGGGCAATAAAGAGCTTAATACTGTGTGTCAGGGTACCAATAGGTCATTATACTATCTGGAAGCACTAATGTTGCATTATACTGTTTGTAGGGGCAACATGGAGCTTTTCACTGTGTGGGGGCATTAAGGAACTTTTATACTGTATTTATGGGGCGGGACACTAGGAAGTTTTATACTGTGTGAGGGCAATAACGTGGCATTATACTGTGTGGGAGGGAAATAAGGAGCTTTTACTGTGTGGTGGGCATTATGGAGCTTTAAACTGTGTGTGGGGGTACTAATGTGGCATACTGTGTATGGGGTACTAATTTGGCATTATGCTATTTGGAGGCAGTAAGGAGCTTTATACTGTGTGGGGACACTAAGGAGCTTTATACTGTGTGGGGGGGGGGTCACTAAGGAGCTTTATACTGTGTGGCGGCACTAATGGGACATTAGTGCCTCCCACATAGTATAATGCCCTATTAGTGGCCCCCACATTATAAAGAACTACTGTTGCCCCTCCCCCATGCTATATAATTCCCCATTAGTACCCCCCACACAGTATATTGGTTCTGCATGAACCAGTCAGTGTAATCCCCCTTTGTACTCCCACAAACTTGATTTTAACAGTGGTCAGGAGAAAGATTAATCTCCCAACTTTCAAAGGGCAGAAAGAGGGACAAAAATGTGTGTCACGATATGTGCGCCACGGCAAATTTAGCTCCACCCACTTCTACGTTGAATCCACCCATTCTCACCAAATTTTCTTTGTGCCCCCCCCCCACATTGTATAATGCTCCTACAGTCTCCTTAACATTATATGCCCCCACATTATAATGTTCCCCTCCAATTTCCCCACTGTATGAAGTCCCTCTCCTCGTGCCCCAGTTTAAACTGGGGCAGCTGGAGGGGGACATTAAACCGTGAGGGTAGCTGGAGGGGGACATTAAACTGGGGGAAATTAGAGGCAGACATGTCCCACAGTGCTGAAGCAAGAGCTGTCCGCGTAAAAATGTGACGTGCAAAAGTATTCAATGTTTTGTAGAGCCACCTTTTGCTGCAATTACAGCTGCAAGTCTTTTCGGGTATGTCTCTTCCACCTTTGCACATCTAGAGACAGATTTTTGCTCATTCTTCTTTGCAAAATAGCTCAAGTGCAGCCAGATTAGATGGGGAGCGTCTGTGAACAGCAATTTTCATGTTTTGCCACAGATGCTCAATGGGACACAGGTCTGGATTTTGACTGGGCCATTCTAATACATGAATATTCTTTGCTCTAAACCAGGGGTCTCAAACTCAATTTACCCGGGGGCCGCTGGAGGTAGAGTCTGGGTGAGGCTGGGCCGCATCAGGTTTTCCACACCAGTAATATGCTCCATATTGGCTCCTGCACACGGTATTATGCTCCATAGTGGCCCCTGCACACAGTATTATGCTTCCTAGTGGCCCCTGCACTTGTATTATGCTCCCTAGTGGCCCCTGCACACGGTATTATGCTCCCTAGTGGCCCCTGCACTTGTATTATGCTCCCTAGTGGCCCCTGCACTTGTATTATGCTCCCTAGTGGCCCCTGCACTTGTATTATGCTCCCTAGTGGCCCCTGCACTTGTATTATGCTCCATTGTGGCCCCTGCACACGGTATTATGCTCCATAGTGGCCCCTGCACTGGTATTAGGCTCCACAGTGGCCCCTGCACACGGTGTTGTGCCCCATAGTTGCCCACCCACGAACTATTATTATACTCTGGGTTCTTTTCAGAACCCAGAGTATAATGATCGGAGACCCAGGGGAGGTGACAAACATAAAAACCAGTGTTACTTACCTATCCTGGACACCGGTGCACTCCCAGCAGCTTTCGGCCCTGTCTAATTGCGCACACACATCACGTGATGAGACCAGCGACGCGACCTGATGACGTCACCAGAGCGCCCAAGCCTGCTCGGAGTGACAGCGGATCGCAGGAGAGGTGAGTAGCATTGGTTTTTATGTTCCTTCACCTCCCCTGGGTCTCCGATTATTATACTCCGGGGTCTAAAAAGACCCTGGAGTATAATAATAGTAGTATTTGAGGCCCACGGCCTCACTTACCGATGCCCACGGCTGCTCACAGTGGCATCCACTTCCTCTTCTGCTTCCCATAGCAGAATGGTAAGCGGGGGCGGCCACGAGCAGACGCCGGGTAGGGAAATCATTAGGCCGTCACTTGCCGGGGATACTCCAGTAGGTAACAGCCTATTTACAGTATATAAATAAAAAAACTTATCCTCACCTACCTGTGATGCCTTGATGCAGCCGCGGCCTCCTGCTCTTGTCCGAGACGTCTGTGTCTCAGCGTAGGAGGCGCGATGACGTCATTATATCGCTGCCTGCGCTGTGAAGCGGACGTCTCATAAGCCAGCCCAGGACAGGCCCCGCTCAGCGTTGTTTTTTTTTAAAGCAGCCTGTCCTGGGCTGGTTTACATTAGATAGTAAAAAACGCCACCCCCCAGACAGTGCGCCGCTGGTGCCATTCGTATCAAACTCGAGCCACACTAACATTAAACTTTGATATTGAGGTGGGGGCCGCAAACTATTGTTCCAAGGGCCGCAGTTGGCCCACGGGCCGCGAGCTTGAGACCCCTGCTCTAAACCATTCCACTGTAGATCTGACTACATTGTCATTGTCTTGCTGGAAGGTGAATCTCCTTCCCATTCTCAAGTCTTTTTCACCCTCCAACAGGTTTTTTTCCAGGATTGCCCTGTATTTAGCTCCATCCATATTTCCATCAACTCTGACCAGCTTCCATGTACTTGCTGAAGAAAAGTATCCCCACAGCTTGATGCTTCCACCACCATGTTTTACAGTGGGAATGGTGCGTTCATGGTGATGAGCAGTATTACTCTTCTGCCACACATAGCACTTTGCATTTAGGCCAAAAAGTTCAACTTTGGTCTCATCTAACCAGAGCACCTTCTTCCACATGTTTACTGTGTCCCCTATACGGCTTGTGGCAAACGGCACTTCTTATGTCTTTCTTTCAACAATGATTTTCTTCTTGCCACTCTTCCATAAAGGCCATATTTGTGGAGTGCATGGCTTATAGTTGTCCTGTAGACAGATTCTCCTGCCGGAGCTGTGGATTTCTGCAGCTCCTCCAGAGTAACTATGGGCCTCTTGGCTGCTTCTCTGACCAGTGCTCTCCATGCTCGATCTGTTAGTTTAGGTGGATGGCCATGTCTTGGTAGGTTTGCAATTGTAGAATTCTTTTTCCATTTTTTGATTATGGATTGAACAGTGCTCCTTGAAATGCTCAAAGCTTGGGATAATCTTCTCCATAACTTTATCTCTGACCTGTCTGGTGAGTTCCTTGGTCTTCATGATGCTGTTGGTTCACTAGAGTTCTCCAACAAACCACTGGAGGACAGCACAGAACTGGTGTATTTTTACTGAGAATAAATTACACAAAACTGGATTCTTAACTAATTAAGTGACTTCTGTAGGCAATTGACAGCACTGCATTTTATTTAGGGGTATCAGAGTACAGGGGTCTGAATACTTTTACACGTCACACTTCTCAGATTTTTATTTGATTAAAATTTTTGAAAACCATGTATCATTTTTGTTCCACTGTGCAATTATGCGCTACTTTGTGTTGGTCTATCACTTAAACTCTCAATAAAATACATTTAAGTTTGAGGTTGTAAGGGGACAAAATGTGAAAAAGTTCAAGCGGTATGAATACTTTTGGAAGCCACTGTATATAGAATACCTTTAAACATTTTTTTTTATCAGTAAACAAGGCAAATCTCTAAATAAATATTTTGTGAAGGCCAGTTTTTATCCTAGCGTAAGGAATTTGGTACAAATTGATAGTTTCAAACAATGTCTTTAGGCTATGTTATGAAGTAAAAAGAATTGTAAGTGTATCTCATTCAGTTACACTTCATTTTGTACTAGATCAGAAGCTGTCACATATTTTAGGAATGTTGGGCTATCGTGAGGTTTCTATGGTTACTAATTCGATTTTGAGGGATAAACTAAGTAAAAGACTTTATATTTTTTATATTATTTAATGTACATACAAAGATATAATATAGCTCCAGCTTGCAGGTGATAGCTATGTACAGTTTTTAAGAACTGTTGAAAATAGCAGTAAAAACCGCAAGATTTTCACTCTACGCTACTACAATTTCAAACGTATCAGACCAGGCAAAGCCTATTAAGTTATGAGATTACATTATAGATCCCACAAGGAATTGACATGTTAAAATGTTATCCCAAGAGGTGTATGGTGATCCTGCTGTTTATGCTTACTATGTTGCTCAAGCTGACAATGGTTTGGAGGGTTTCCGTGGGGATGAATACATGTATGGAGCAGGTTTTGTCTGTTTATTTAACCCCTTGGGGACACAGCCTAAAAGTACCTTAAGGACCAGGCCTCATTTTTCAAAACTGACATGTCACTTTACACACGTGGACAAAATTGTTGGTACCCCTCGTTTAATGAAAGAAAAACCCACAATGGTCACAGAAATAACTTGAATCTGACAAAAGTAATTTGCCAAACTACATGTTGACAAGCCACAAAGCTTCTGGGAGAATGTCCTATGTACAAATGAGACAAAAATCTAAATTTTTGGCAAGACAGATGAACACTATGTTCACAGATGGAAAAATGAAGCATATCTTGAAAAGAACACAGTCCCTACTGTGAAACATGGAGGAGCCTCTGTTATGTTCTGGGGCTGCTTTTCTGCATCTGGCACAGGGTGTCTTGAATCTGTGCGGGGTACAATGAAATCTCAAGACAATCAAGGGATTCTAGAGAGAAATGTGCTGCCCAGTGTCAGAAAGCTTGGTCTCAGTCGCAGGTCATGGGTCTTTCAACAGGATAATGACCCAAAACACACAGATAAAAACACCAAAGAATGGCTAAGAGGAAAACAATGGACTATTCTGAAGTGGCCTTCTATGAGCCCTGACTTACAGTGGGGAACGAAAAGTATTTAGTCAGCCACCAATTGTGCAAGTTCTCCCACTTAAAAAGATGAGAGAGGCCTGTAATTGACATCATAGGTAGACCTCAACTATGAGAGACAAAATGAGAAAACAAATCCAGAAAATCACATTGTCTGATTTTTAAAGAATATATTTAATTAAATTATGGTGGAAAATAAGTATTTGGTCAATAACAAAAGTTCATCTCAATACTTATGTTATATGTCCTTTGTTGGCAATGACAGAGGTCAAACGTTTTCTGTAAGTCTTCACAAGGTTGGCACACACTGTTGCTGGTATGTTGGCCCATTCCTCCATGCAGATCTCCTCTAGATCAGTGATGTTTTGGGGCTGTCGCTGGGCAACACGGACTTTCAACTCCCTCCAAAGGTTTTCTATGGGGTTTAGATCTGGAGACTGGCTAGGCTACTCCAGGACCTTGAAATGCTTCTCACAAAGCCACTCCTTCGTTGCCCTGGTGGTGTGCTTTGTATCATTGTCATGCTGAAAGACCCAGCCACGTTTCATCTTCAATGCCCTTGCTGATGGAAGGAGGTTTGCACTCAAAATCTCACGATACATAGCGCCATTCATTCTTTCATGTACACGGATCAGTCATCCTGCTCCCTTTGCAGCGAAACAGCCCCAAAGCATGATATTGCCACCCGCATGCTTCACAGTAGGTATGGTGTTCTTTGGATGCAACTCAGCGTTCACTCTCCTCCAAACACGACGAGTTGTGTTTCTACCAAACAGTTCTACTTTGGTTTCACCTGACCATATGACATTCTCCCAATACTCTTCTGGAACATCCAAATGCTCTCTAGCAAACTTCAGACGGGCCCAGATATGTATTGGCTTAAGCAGGGGGACACGTCTGGTAATGCAGGATCTGAGTCCCTGGCGGTGCAGTGTGTTACTGACGGTAGCCTTTGTTACGTTAGTCCCAGCTTTCTGCAGGTCATTCACTATGTCAACCCGTGTGGTTCTGGGATTTTTGCTCACCATTCTTGTGATCATTTTGACCCCACAGGGTGAGATCTTGCGTGGAGCCCCTGATCGAGGGAGATTATCAGTGGTCTTGTATGTCTTCCATTTTCTAATTATTGCTCCCTCAGTTGATTTCTTCACACCAAGCTGCTTGCCTATTGCAGATTCAGTCTTCCCAGCCTGGTGCAGGTATACAACTTTTGTTTCTGGTGCCCTTCCACAGCTCTTTGATCTTCACCATAGTGCAGTTTGGAGTGTGACTGTTTGAGGTTGTGGACAGGTGTCTTTTATACGGCTAACAATTTCAAACAGGTGCCATTACTACAGGTAATGAGTGGAGGACAGAGGAGCCTCTAAAAGAAGAAGTTACAGGTCTGTGAGAACCAGAAATCTTGCTTGTTTGTAGGTGACCAAATACTTTTTTTCCAGCATAATTTGCAAATAAATTCTTAAAAAATAAGACAATGTGATTTTCTAGATATGTTTTCTCATTTTGTCTCTCATAGTTGAGGTCTACCTATGATGTCAGTTACAGGCCTCTCTCATCTTTTTAAGTGGGAGAACTTGCACAATTGGTGGCTGACTAAATACTTTTTTTTCCCCACTGTAAATCCTATTGAGCATCTTTGGAAGGAGCTGAAGCATGCCGTCTGGAAAAGGCACCCTTTAATCCTGAGACAACTGGAGCAGTTTGCTCATGAGGAGTGGGCCAAAATACCTTTTGAGAGTTGCTGAAGTCTCATTGATAGTTACAGGAATTGTCTGATTGCAGTGATTTCCTCAAAAGGTCGAGCAATAAAATATTAAGTTAAGGGTACCATCATTTCTTTCCAGGCCTGTTTCATGAGTTTTCTTTTGTAAAAAAAAAAAATCTGTTGAAGCATGGTTGAAAAGCAATGTCTAACTTTCATTTGTTCATTTTCATAGAATTTTTATATATTACTTTTGTCAGATTCAAGTTATTTCTGTGACCATTGTGGGTTTTTCTTGCATTAAACAAGGGATACCAACAATTTTGTCCACGTGTGTATATGGCAATAACTTTAAGATGAACTTAGACAAGTGATTTTGAGAATGTTTTTTCATGACACATTGTAGTTCATGTTAGTGGTAAACATTGATCAATATTTTTGTATATATTTGTGTATATTTTTGTGTAAAAAAAATAGGAAATTGATGGAAATTTGGAAAAAATAATTTTCAGACAGGTAGTCATACCACACAAATACATTAATAAATATTATCTATCACATCTCTGCTTTATATTGACATCACCTTTTAATTGTCTTTTAATTTATTTTGGATGTCACCTCATTTTAAAAACTGCACCCATCAAATAATTCAAAACAGCATTTGGGAACTTTGTTAACCATTTAAGCATTTCATGGGAATTAAAACAATATGGAGGTGAAATTTAGACATTTCATTTTTTTCAATAATACATTCATTTAGCCCTAAAATTAAAACATTCATAAGGGGTTAAAGGAAAAAAATACATCCCACAGTTTGCTATGCAATTTCACCTGAGCACAGAAATACCCCACTTGTGGGTGTAAACTGATGTTTAGGCACGCGGCACCACATGGAAGGGAAGTAGCAAAACTTTGCATTTGAAAAGCAGATTTTGCTGGTATAGTTTTCAGGTGCCATGTCTCAATTGTAGAGCCCTAGAGTGCAACCTAGAGTGAAACCTTCCAAAAGTGACCCCACTTTGGAAATTACACCCCTGACAGAGTTAATCAAGGGGTATAGTGAGCATTTTGACCCCACAGCCGTTTCATAGATTTTATTAACATTGGGATGTGTAAATGAAAAATTACTAAAAACGTCACTTTATCCCCAAAGCTTTCATTTTCACAAGGGGTTAAAGAACAAAAAGCATCCCATAATTTGTTAAACAATTGATCCTGAACACGACAATACCCCATATAGTTTTCAGGTGCCATGTCTCAATTGTAGTGCCCCTAAATTTCCAGTACAATGGAAACCCCCAAAAAGTGACCCCATTTTGGAAACTACACCTCTCATACAATCTATCAAGGGGTATAGTGAGCATTTTGACCTGACAGCTGTTTCACAGATTTTATTAACATTGGGACGTAAAAATGAAAAATTACATTTTTCCATTAAACTGTCAATTTAGTCCTAAATTTTTCATTTTTCAAGGGGTTAAAGAAGAAAAAAACAAACCAAAGTTTGTTACACAATTTGTCCTGAACATGTAAATGCCCCATATGTGGTCATAAAATACTGTATGGGTAAATGGTGGGGCTCAGAATGGAAAGAGCACTGTTTGGCTTTTGAAGGACAGATTTTGCTGGAATAGTTTTCAGGTGCCATGTTGCATATTCAGAGCCCCTGAAGTACCAGTATAATAGAAACCCCTCAAGAGTGACCCCATTGTAGAAATTAGACCCCTCAAGGAATTTCTCAAGGAGTATTATCATTTTGAGCCCAAGAGTGCTTCCCAAAAATGAATGTACAAAGTGAAAACTTACATTTTTAAAGAAACATGCAATTTCAATGTCAATACGTTGCACCCACTTTGTGTCATCAGAGACATGCACTCCTAAAACTATTAAGTGGGTTATCCAGATACAAAAAAGTTGTATATGTGATCAGAAACTGCTTTTTGGGCACCAGCAGGACTCAGAAGGGATGGAGCACTGCACTTTTTAGCTTTAAGTATAGATTTAGAGGGACTTTCTGGACACCATGTTGTTTTTGCAGAGCCCTGGAGGTGCCAACAAATTGGAATTTCGGCAAATATGGTCCAAAAACCAACTATCAAAAGCACATATCGCTCCTTCACATCTGTGCCCTCCTGTGTGCCCAAACGGCAGTTTATGTACACATGTATGACACTGTGGTATCCAGAATAGCATACTTAAGGCCATATGTAGGTATAAACTGCTATTTGGGCACAGAAGGGAAGGAGCACTATTTGGTTTTTGGAGCACAGTTTGGTTTTTGGACGTCATGCCACTTTTGCAGAGCCCTTGAATTGCCCGTAAAGTGGAATCCGCAGACATGTGACCCCATCTTGGAAACTACACCCTAGAGGTACAGTGAGCGTTTTAAACCCCCAAGTGTTGCATTACTTTATTTAGTTAGATGTTTGGTATCTTGACTCCATGTCATGTTTGCAGAGGCCCTGAGATGCCAATAAAGTGGAATTCCCTAGGAAGTGACCATTTTCAAAACTGAACCCCTAAAGAATTTATCAAGGGGTGTAGTGAGCATTAGTATCCCAGACATGAATGGTAGAAAGGGAATATGTAAGCTGTGCAGAGTACATTGGGAACAACAAATTCCCTACTATTTCCCAAGTAGCGCCTATGATTTTTTTTTTTTTTGGGGGGGGGGGGGGTACACTTCTGGTTTCTTTTCTCTTGTAAGCTCATATCCTGGGATGTACCCTGATTCCTGGGATGTACCCTGATATACACTCGCACAGTTTATACATTTACCTTCCTGCCGCAGCCAGTTATGTCCTAATTGGGTGATTTTTGGGATTTTTGTCTTCACATTGTGAAAGCTATTTTTTTTTTATTGTTCTGGTGATGTAGCCATATGATGGCTGTTTTTTTTTTTTGTGGTATGAGAAGCATTTTATAATGACACCATTTTGGAGTGCCTAAAACTTATTGAATACATTTTATTAACTCTTTATTTGGTGGATTAAAAAAACAAAAACGAAAAAAAACGATGGCATTGCGGTTTACCTTTTACATTTTTTGCCATGCAGTATACAGTATAAGTAACATGTTACCTTTATTCTGTGGGTCGGTACCATTATGGCGATTCCTAATTTATTTATTTTTTTATGTGTTACTAATTTTGCTGAATTTAAACCCATTTGGGGACATAAATCAATTATTTTTGCATCGCCATTTTCTGAGGGGGGGGTAACATTTTTATTTTTCAGTTGAATTGGTTGATGTCTTATTTTTTTTCGGGACACCTTGTGCTTTTTATTGGTACTGTTTTGGGGTACAAATGACTTTTTGATCACTTTTTATAGCATTTTTTGTAAGGCAAGATGGAGAAAAATTACTACTTCTGACATTTTTATTTTCATTTTTTTTATTTTTTTCACTGTTCACCATGCAGGTTACATAATGTTTCAGTTTTATTGTACGGGTTGTTACGGATGTGCCAATACCAAATCTGTATTGTTTTTTATTAATTTTTATAATATATATATATTTCATTTTATATAGGAAAGGGGATTTTGGGGGCTTTATTCATTCATAATTTTTTTTTAATACACCACTTTTTTAAAAACTTTTTTTTACATATTCATGATGTTGCACTAGGGAACCTGAGCCAGCGATACTCTGATCACTGGTTCAGTTCTATACACTGCAATACACTTGTATTCACGTGTATTGTAGTTTATAGAGTCAGCCTAGGACAGGGGTAGGCAACCTTCAGCACTCCAGCTGTTGCAAAACTCCAACTCCAACTCTTAGCATGCATACTTGCTCCTAGCAGCCTGAGGTCACTGGCCAGACCCCAGGGTGCAGAAAATAGATATCGCCCCAGCCACCCCCCCCCCCCCACCACAGCTGAACTCCTTAAATGCCACGGTCATGTTTGACCGCGATATCTAAGGGGTTAAAACCCCTGATCAGAGTCGAGCTGTAACTTACAGCTAACACCCTCTCCAGCAGTACGGCGGTTTGCCTTAAGACGAAGGCGGCTGTGCCGTAATAGTATGGTGCTCGTCACCTGGGGTTTAATGTTCTTTTTAGAAGATCCGTACCTCCTATTTAGAAAAGGTATAGAATTATTGAAGCCTCATGTAAAGAACACCTTCAAAAACATTGTTAAAGACTTTGTTACATCTGTTTTCATGGCTGCCATGAATAAGTTCGACAATCCTATTTTATGTTTAAAGATGGGCAAATCTGTATTCCAAACTGTTTGACTTTTAACAAAACCAAACAAATGGTATTTCGATTCGGATAAACAAAAATGGCCGTGCTATGAGAAAATGGCTGCTGTCTTGTGTTAAACCAGAAATAAAAATATATCAGAAAGTTTACTATTTTATGTTATTCAGCCTTATGATTAAATATTTCTCTGGACCATTGGAAATATATTTGTGTGTTAGTATTAGTCATCCTAATATGGTCCATTATTACTTCCAGATCCGGTGATATACAGTACAGACCAAAAGTTTGGACACACCTTCTCATTCCAAGAGTTTTCTGTATTTTCATGACTATAAAAATTGTAGATTCACACTGAAGGCATCAAAACTATGAATTAACACATGTGGAATTATATATTTAACAAAAAAATGTGAAACAACTGAAAATATGTCTTATATTCTAGGTTCTTCAAAGTAGCCACCTTTTGCTTTGATTACTGCTTTGCACACTCTTGGCATTCTCTTGATGAGCTTCAAGAGGTAGTCACCTGAAATGGTTTTCACTTCACAGGTGTGCCCTGTCAGGTTTAATAAGTGGGATTTCTTGCCTTATAAATGGGGTTGGGACCATCAGTTGTGTTGTTCAGAAGTCAGGTGGATACACAGCTGATAGTCCTACTGAATGGAGTGTTAGAATTTGTATTATGGCAAGAAAAAAGCAGCTAAGTAAAGAAAAACAAGTGGCCATCATTACTTTAAGAAATGAAAGTCAGTCAGTCCGAAATATTGGGAAAACTTTGAAAGTGTCCCCAAGTGCAGTGGCCAAAACCATCAAGCGCTACAAAGAAACTGGCTCACATGAGGACCGCCCCAGGAAAGGAAGACCAAGAGTCAACTCTGCTGTGGAGGATAAGTTCATCCGAGTCACCAGCCTCAGAAATCGCAGGTTAACAGCAGCTCAGATTAGAGACCAGGTCAATGCCACACAGAGTTCTAGCAGCAGACACATCTCTACAACAACTGTTAAGAGGAGACTGTGTGCAGCAGGCCTTCATGGTAAAATAGCTGCTAGGAAACCACTGCTAAGGACAGGCAACAAGCAGAAGAGACTTGTTTGGGCTAAAGAACACAAGAAATGGACATTAGACCTGTGGAAATCTGTGCTTTGGTCTGATGAGTCCAAATTTGAGATCTTTGGTTCCAACCACCGTCTCTTTGTGCGACGCAGAAAAGGTGAACGAATGGACTCTACATGCCTGGTTCCCACCGTGAAGCATGGAGGAGGAGGTGTGATGGTGTGGGGGTGCTTTGCTGGTGACACTGTTGGGGATTTATTCAAAATTGAAGCAATACTAAACCAGCATGGTTACCACAGCATCTTGCAGCGGCATGCTATTCCATCCGGTTTGCGTTTAGTTGGACCGTCATTTATTTTTCAACAGGACAATGACCCCAAACACACCTCCAGACTGTGTAAGGGCTATTTGACCAAGAAGGAGAGTGATGGGGTGCTACGCCAGATGACCTGGCCTCCACAGTCACCAGACCTGAACCCAATCGAGATGATTTCGGGTGAGCTAGACCGCAGAGTGAAGGCAAAAGTGCCAACAAGTGCTAAGCATCTCTGGGAACTCCTTCAAAACTGTTGGAAGACCATTTCAGGTGACTACCTCTTGAAGCTCATCAAGAGAATGTCAAGAGTGTGCAAAGCAGTAATCAAAGCAAAAGGTGGCTACTTTGAAGAACCTAGAATATAAGACATATTTTCAGTTGTTTCACAATTTTTTGTTAAGTATATAATTCTACATGTGTTAATTCATAGTTTTGATGCCTTCAGTGTGAATCTACAATTTTTATAGTCATGAAAATACAGAAAACTCTTGGAATGAGAAGGTGTGTCCAAACTTTTGGTCTGTACTGTATATTTGTAGGATATTTCTTGCTACTCCCCAGGAGAAGAGGGCTAAGTATCACATGTCTTTTATTGTTTTATTCAGCATGTTTGTTTGTGAACTCTCCATCTATTTATTCATTTACATTTTTGCATATGTATTTTACAATAATAAACTTTGATATACATTTTGTGATTACAAGGTTCGTTTCAATAATTTTGTTGGATACAGTATATGCAGCACAAGTCAAAATTGAAAACTGAACAATAGTTATAGGAGCACTTAGAGAGAATCAAGTAATAGTAAACAGACAGATTAGTAGTGCAGTGCTAGAATAGAATTGAATATACAGACATACAAGTGCATCTCAATAAATAAAAATATCAAAGTTATTTTTTTTTTTTTTAGTAATTCAATTGAAAAAGCGAAACATAATATTGACTCATTACAGAGTGAACATTTTGATTAATGAAAACGAAAATCTAAGAAAATTAGAATATTGTAAAAAAGTTTGTATTGTAAATTCAGTGGGTCACCTGCCAAGGTTTCCTAAGTCTTTAAATAGTCCCTCAGTCTGGTTCAATAGGACACACAATCATGGAAGACTGCTGATTATGAATTGAATTACTGAAATGAATGAATGTTTCAAAAATATTCTAATTTATTGAGATGCACCTATATGTTAATGTTGATTATGGCTTACAGCCAAAGAAAACCCAAAAGTCGTTATCTCAGAAAATTAGAATAATTAACCTTAAACACCTGCAAAGGCTTCCTAAGCGTTTAAAAAGGTCCCTAAGTCTGGTTCTGAAGCGACACAATCATGGGGAAGACTGCTGACTTGACAGATGTCCAGAAGGCAGTCATTGACACAGTCCACAAGGAGGGTAAGCCACAAAAGGTCATTGCTAAAGAAACTGGCTGTTCACAGAGTGCTGTATCAAAGCATATTAATGGAAAGTTGAGTGGAAGGAAAAAGTGTGGATGAAAAAGGTGCACAAGCAACTGGGATAACCGCAGCCTTGATAGGATTGTTAAGAAAAGGCCTTTCAAAATTTGTGAGAGATTCACAAGGAGTGGACTGCTGCTGGAGTCAGTGCTTCAGATTTATGACATATTTGTTAGTATCCGTTGTTAACATATTGTAACAAGATTCCCCCTTAACAGATGCTAGCAACGGACACTGCTAACAGTAGTGTGAACGCTCCCTTATATATATATACCATATTTTTCGGACTATAAGACGCACCGGACCATAAGACGCGCCTAGGTTTTAGAGGAGGAAAATAGGGAAAAAAATTTTGAAGCAAAACATGGTAAAATATTTAATATATGGGAGTTGTAGTTTTGCAACAGCTGCAAGGTCACATTGACAGGTGGCCCTGCCTCTGTACGTGGAGGCATAGGGCATCTTTTTTTGCGGAGCCTGATTTACTTTTTAGTTATACCATTTTGGGGAATGTCTATTGCTTAGATCTCTGTTTATTCAAATCAAAGGTGAAACTGTGAAAAAAAACAGCAGTTCGGCACTTTTGATTTTTTTTTCCCGATATGACGTTCACCATACAGGAAAAATATTTTTATAAGTTTGTAGACCGGGCATTTTCGGACACAGGGATACCTAATGTGTATGTGTTTCACAGTAATTTTCAACTTTTATATGTATTCTAGGGAAAGGGGGTGATTTAGAACTTTTATTTATTTTTTTTATTATATTTTTTTTTTACTATTTTATTAGCCCCCACTTAGGGGGTTTGAACCTGCAATCATTTGATTGCAAGTTCCATAAACTGCAATACACTTGTCTATGGGAGATTCTGTACATTACTATTGCGGCCGGTCTATATTCCTGTAATATTCCTATGACAAGCCTGGGAGCTGTCACAGGAACAGGTCGGCTCCTGTGATCTCACCCGCGGGAGTCGGCCTGCAACTTCAAAGGTACGGGGTTGGTGGGGGACCAGCCCCGGGCGGGTACTTTTTTACTTTAGAGGGAACTTTAAAGTAGTAATGCCCGCGATCAGACTGGAGTCTGATCGCAGGCATTAGCTCCGGGTCTGCGCTGTACATTACAGCGTGAGACCCTGTAGCTATGGCGACCACTCTGCTCCTCCGACCCCCCCTCCACCAACCCACTTTCGGACCATAAGACGCACCCCACATTTTCCTCCCAAATTTGGGGGGAAAAAAGTGTCTGAAAAATACGGTAATTTATATTCAAGTGCATCTCAATAAATTAAAATATCATCAAAAAGTTATTTTTTTTTTTAGTAATTCAATTGAAAAAGTGAAACACATATTTTATATTGAGTCATTACAGAGTGAACTTTTTCAAGTGTTTATTTATGTTAATGTTGATGATTATGGCTTACAGCCAAGGAAAAGCCAAAAGTCATTATCTCAGAAAATTGCAATAATTAACCCAAAACAAATGCAAAGACTTCCTAAACGTATAAAAAGGTCCCATAGTGTGGTTCAGTAGGCGACACAATCTTGGGGAAGACTGCTGATTTGACAGATGTCCAGAAGGCAGTCATTGACACACTCCACAAGGAGGGTAAGCCACAAAAGGTCATTGCTAAAGAAGCTGTATCAAAGCCTATTCATGCAAAGTTAAGTGGAAGGAAAAAGTATGGTAGAAAAGGGTGCACAAACAACCGGGATAACCGCAGCCTTGATAGGATTGTTAAGAAAAGGCCATTCAAAAATTTGGGGGAGATTCACAAGGAGTGGACTGCTGCTGGAGTCAGTGCTTCAAGAGCCACCACACACAGACGTATCCAGGACATTTTGCATTTCATTTGGAAATCAAGGTCCCAGAGTCTGGAGGAAGAATGGAGAGGCACACAATCCAAGCTGCTTGAGGTCTAGTGGGAAGTTTCCACAATCAGTGATGGTTTGGGGAGCCATGTCATCTGCTGGTGTAGGTCCACTGTATTTTATCAAGACCAAAGTCAGCGCAGCCATCTACCAGGAAATTCTAGAGCACTTCATGCCTCCCTCTGCCGACAAGCCCTTTGGAGATGGAATTTTCATTTTCCAACAGGACTTGGCACCTATCCACACTGCCAAAAGTACCAATACCTGGTTTAATAACCACAGTGTCACTGTGCTTGATTGGCCAGCAGACTCACCTGACCTTAACCACATAGAGAATCTATGGGGTATTGTCAAGAGGAAGATGAGACACCAAACCCAACAATGCAGACGAGCTGAAGGCTGCGATCAAAGCAAAAAAAAAAAAAACGCAGTGGAAATGCATCGAATTTTTTTCGCATCATTTTTCATTGCGTTTTCACTGAGTTTTTCTCTCTGCTCTTTCTGCTCTTATTATACGAATAGGGAAAACACCAGAGTTTCCACTGGTATAATTGACATGCTGCGATTTTCAAAAATGCAGGCGTTTTTGAAAAAGCAGATTTTCCGCACTAGATTTTTTGATGTAATGTGTGGATGGGATTATCCAATCCCATTCACTTTGTAGGTACTGTAAAACACAGTGTGTTTAGAGAAATTGACACAATTTAGCAACTTAAATTAACATGCTTTGGTAGGAAATTATCTCTCATTATCTTGCTCTATTTGTATTGTTCAGCATTGTATTTAGACTAGCACCGTGAACTGCTAGAGTATTTTCACATGGAGGTTAATGCAGATCTTTTCAGCTTGCTAGATAAAGAAGTATTCTGCCCGTCTTGCTGCAGTTCTGTGTCAATACCAATGAAACAACAGTGTCCACATACTGATTAGCCCTATTTCTGTCGGCTCAATGGCAAAAATACACTTCAAATTTTTTTCCGATTTGTATTATAAACATACCCTTAGCATGATTTAAGTATATAAGTGGAGTTGTACAATGCTGAGTGTATGGTACAGAAAATTGGTTGCCCAGTTACAGGTATGTGACTGTAAGGGTCTTGCCAACCGTAGCAACCCTGACACTACTGCAGCCATCTGGGAGGAAGGACAGAGACAAGTGAGCCCTAATCTCACCCCAGCCACTGTCCCTTCCTATTGCCTCAGTTACCCTAAACGGTAAAAGGACAACCTGAAGACAAGCCCTATACTGGGTAAGTGACACAGAGAACAGGACAAGACAAAAACAACACAGAAGCAGAGTGAACAAGCCAAGGGGTCAGTAACAAACGAGCAATGCAGTACAAAGTCAAAATCCAAGAGAATAGTCAAAAGGCAAGCCAAAGGGTCAGAGAATCAAGTAACAGAGTAGTAAGGAATATAATAAAGAGAGCAGGCAAACACAAGTGCAATAACCGGCGACTATGTGAGGGCTGACAACCTGTTTATAGAAAGTCTGGGACCAGCCCCCAGACCTGATAGGTACACAGGCTGTCAATCACACAATCCAGGAAGAGACTCTTAACTCTATACCGTCCAGAGAGAAATGTTCAGAACATGGGTGGGGCTGGAAATCCATTACACTGATTAGGACCATGTTCAGACTGAGCAGTAAGAAACTTACACAAAGAACCAAACTGAACACGCCTCCTTCGCCACAGCGTGCAAGCGGAGGGCGGCGCCGAGACCCGAAATGGCAGAGACGTTACAGTGACCTTAAGTTGGCCATATATATTTAATGGGACAGATTTATGAAGACTAGCATTATCACATCCAATCTTTAGAACTCCATTGCTGCCAGAGGGTCACATGTACATTTACACTCCAGGAGCACTGCCCGGCATAGAGTGTGTCATTTATGATAAGTTCAAAGCTGGCGTACATTTTCTAGTTTATTTATGCCAGCTTTCTGGCGTAAATGTTGATAAATCTGGTGATGGCCTCGTCCTCTGTCTGCCTTCGCCACACCTTTTTTTCATGGATATGGCAAAGAGGGCGCAAAAGTAAAAAAGTCAAAAGTCCCCATGCTTCTTTTTCACATCCCCTTTATGGAAAAGTAGTGAAGGCAGATTTTAAAAAGTTGCATTTTTGATGCAAAAAAATGCAACTTTATGCCTTGTATGCCAGTTTTCTGAATGATTCGCTCAATCCGCGGCAAGGTCGAACAGGGCGCTGATTTTATATGCTCCCCAAATACGGGGCAGATTCCTATGTGTGAATGTACCCTAACTGGTCTCTGGCTGGGTTTGCTTTGCCCTCCCCCTCCTCTGGATACCTGTTCATCTGAGCCTGCTACACAGGTGGTTTGTCTGCCCCTGAATATAAATAGATAATGTCTTGATATTTGTATAATGAACATATAACTAAAGTACAAGTAATATGTTTTGGTAAAGAGTAACTGCCATTTCAATAATTTTTTTCTTCTATTTTCTTTTGGAAGTTTTGGGAACATGTAATATACTTAAAAGTGATTGAGCATACTTTTCTTGAAAAAGCACGTTCTAATGTCTCTTCAGTTAGAGTGTTTCTAAGGGGAGTCTGTACTCACTAGGACTGAATTATTAAACCATGTAAAATAAAAACTGACACCTTTCATTTTTATTTTGTTTTTTGACACCTTCCTGCTGTAGACATTTTTCGATTTTCTTTTTTCACTCCCTGTCTTCTAAACCCCATATTTTTTTTTATTTTTCAGTTCACAGAACCATATGAGGTCTTAATGTTTGCAGGACAAATTGTACTTTGTAATAGTATCACTTAATATTCCATATGATGTACTGGGAAGCTAGAAAAAAAAATCAGAATGGGTTGGAATTGGAGAAAAACTGTATTTCTTCAGCATTCTTATAGGCTTTGTTTTTACGGCATTCATTGGGCAGCCAAAATGGCATGTCACCTATGGGTTGAGACAATTGCAGAGACACCAAATTTATAGTTTTTGTTTTTTTTTACATTTTAACTCCTTTAAAAAAATCCTTCTTGGAGTTGCCATATATGCCATACCTCTAACTTTGTTACTTTTTTTTATATTTCTGTGTATGGGAATGCATAAAGTATATTTTTTCGTGGGGTCAAACGTACTTTTTAGTTACAAAATTTTGGGAATTTCTATTAAATGATCACTTTTTATTCAAATTTTTATAAAAGGCGAAACAGCAAAAAAATGGTGGTTGGGCTCTTTTGATTTTTTTTTCCCAATATGGCGTTCACTACAGTATATATGGGAAAAATATTTTTATAAGTTTGTAGACTGGGTGTTTTCAGACATAGGCATACCTAATATGTATATGTTTAACTTTTACTTTTAATGTTTACTCTTACATCCAGTGTTGCTCACCATTATTGGCACCCCTTCATTTTTTTCATAGACTGTACAATATCTTCACAAATAAATGGAAATGTACCAAAGTTATATCCTCAGGTTTTTTTTAATTAGTTGTCCAAAGTAATACAACAATAAAATATTGTTTTTCAACTTACATGTTGTAATTTCAAAGAAGAAACAGAATACACAGCTTGTGCAGCATAAAGGCACCCCTAAATAATACTTGGCTGCACACCCTTAAGTAATACCTGGTTGCACACCCTTTAGTATTGATGACAGCCTCCAAACGTTTCTTGCAGCCATCTATAAGCTTCTTGCACTTATCTGGTATTTTCTCCACTCTCTTCCTTTGCAGTTTGTTCAATCTCTTGAATGTTTGCAGGGTTCTTTTCCCCTATGGCAGATTTCAGCTCACCCCAAAGATTTTCAATGGGATTGAGGTCAGAACTCATTGCTGGTCGTTTTAAAACAGTACATTTTTTCTTTTTCAACCATTCCTGTGTACTTTTGGATGTGTGCTTTGGGTCATTGTCTTGCTGGAGGTCATGATCTTCGACTCAAACTAAGTTTTCTTACACTGGGTAGGACATTTTGCTCTAAAATCTCTTGAAAAATCTCTGATTTCATGATTCCTGTGATACGGTCAAGGCCTCCAGTACCAGATGCAGCAAAGCAACCCCACAGCATTGCCAAAAAGATTTTTGTTTCATCTGTCCGCAGAACATTTTCCTAGAAGGATTGTGGTTTGTCAAGGTACACTTTGGCAAAGATCAGTTTTTTTTTTTTGTTTGTTTTTTTTATGTCTTTTCTTCAGCAATGGTTTCTTCCTCGGCCTTTGCCTATAAAGCTCTGCTTGGTTTAGTGTGCGGCGTATGGTACTTGTTGAAACCATGACCCCAGACTGTTCCAAGTTAGCCTTCAGGTCTATGGATGTTTGACGTGGTGTTTTTTCCACCATTCGCACCAACCTTCGAAGACATGTTTTGTCAATTTTCCTCTTTCTCCCACCTCCAGGGAGGTTCTTGACGGTTCCATGGCAAACTTCTTAATAACATTGCGCACTGTTGAAACTGGGATACCAAGGTGTTTGGAAATGGCCTTATAACCTTTGGAAGTCTTGTGATTGCTAATAGCAGTTCTGATGTCCTCAGATAGCTCCTTTGTCTTCACCATTGTGATAAAGGAACAGGGCCTAACATGTGGCTTTTTTAAAGACTTAAGTCATCATTCATTGGCTAATTCATGTCACTTGGGCACCGATTTTTCACAGGTGATTCTCATTTGTGTTTTAACACAGGTGAGTCAAAATGTGTTTCCACATATATTAAATGTAAAGGATGCCAATACCAGTGTCGCATCAAACTTTAGGTTTTTCTATTTTTCCTTCCCATTGTTTTTTTTTTTTTTTAAATTGTTTTTTATTATTTGCTTTTTTGTATTTAACACAAGTGCTCGAAACAAAAAAGCTGTTTCACTTGATTCATTTTTTTCAGGAGATATTACATATTATTTACTTAAACTTCATGGGTTCCAATAACAATGAGCAGGACTGTATGTTCTACAGAAAGTGGGGGTGATTTGAATTTTTAATAATTTTTTTGCATTTTTTTTTTTTTTTATGTCAGGGTGTCTGATCACTAATACAATGCATTGTAAAATACTGGCAGTTCTATAGAGCAGCCTGCAATAGAACTATAAGATAGACAAGCCTGGGATCCTTCAATATGCTTCTTCCAGGGTCCGGTAATCCACAACAAAATGGCGGTACCCATGCACCAATCTAAGCGAGTGACATGTTAATCAACATGTCACTCATTTAGATGATTTACAAACACAATTGTAATAAAGTAGAAAATTGTTCATGAAGGGAAAACTTCAGTATTGGGGGATTCCCAGAACCCATTAAAGAATTTGAAGCAGCAGCACAATAACTTTTTATCACATTAATCCTTAACCTACAGCATCAATATCTCGACATTGATAGGGTGCATCTCCTTTACTGCACCTAGAACTGATGGACTAATATGAGATACAGTGGTTAAATCCTAAAGATTCTCCACTTTACAAGATGGAAATTCTAGAAAATCTTCATCTGTTGACCTATGATGGGGGATTATCATCCCTTTATAAACTACAAATATCCCCAAATTTTGTAGGAGGTTTGATTTCTCCACTTTGGAAACCAGAGTCTAAGATACCCCACCCTAAGCTGGGAGTGACTTGAACTTTTCTATCCCTTGCCACATTAGCTTTTAACTAGAGATGAGCGAATCATTCTGCAGAAGTGGAGTTTGATCCGAATTTCAGGAAATCTTCGATTTGCGACGATTCCGGATTTTCTCACGCTTCGATGCATCAATTCGCATTTTTTTTTAATTTTTAAAATGGCCGCCGCACATGTTAGGACAAGGGGGAAGGGACTCTGGGAGCGCGGGATCACCCACAATGGCAAGCGTGAAGCTAATCAGCAGCCAGCAGGACCTGTGATGTCACAGCCCTATAAAAACAGTCAGCCATTTTAGGTACAGTCATTCCAAATTGTTCTTACTGTAGGGACAGATGTCGGCAGGAGCTAGGGAAAGACTTAGAAAACAGATAGAAGTTCAGGGAAAGAGTCTGAGCCTTAGAACTGTAGGAAAAGCATAGGGAGGAATTGAGAGAAGAATTTGGGGTGGTTGCAGGGTAATTAACAGTAAGAATTGCCATTATACTGCTGCTCATTACTCATATTTGTGTCATCAAGGTGGAACACAACAAGCCTTTTGCAGTGCAGTACAGCAAAAAAAAAGTGAAATATCATACACTAATATCTGCACGCATCTGTAAAAGAAGCCTTTTTAAAGGCGTTTATTATAAGGGGCTTATTCACTGTTCTTAAAAGGCATAACATTTTTCAGTACTATTGTGCCAAATCCATATCTGCACGCATCTGTAAAAGAAGCCTTTTTAAAGGCATTTATTATAAGGGGCTTATTCACTGTTCTTACAAGGCATAACAATATTCAGTACTATTGTGCCAAAGAAAACTGAATTATCATCCAATAATATCTGCACTTATCTGTAATAAAGGTCTTTAACGTGGGGAAAGACATAACGACCATATTCGCCATTTTGTTACCAGTATAAAGTTGCAGGCAATATTTTAAAACAGTATTGTCAATAAAAATTCAATAATTCTTAGTGGTTATCACTTATTTAAAGGTGTTCATTAGTGTCTAAACCCATAAGGAGGACCATATTTGCCATTTTGTTACCACTATAAAATTGCAGGCCATTTTTAAAAACAGCATTGTCAATAATAATTCCATAATTCTTCCTCTATTGCCTGGCCTAGTACAGTCCGATCAAGTTGGGTTCATCCCCACACGTGAGGCTAGGGACAATACAGTAAAGGTAATTAACGCCTTACACTACGCCAAAACCCATGACCTCCCACTTTGTCTTCTCTCAACTGACGCTGAAAAAGCATTTGATAGAGTGAGCTGGTCTTATCTATTTGAGGTCCTGGATCATGTGGGGCTTGGCCCGATCATGAGATCCTGGATCGCTTCCCTGTATTCCAATTCGTCAGCTTCCACGAGAGTTAACGGAATTATCTCATCTCCCTTCCCGATAGGGAATGGCACGCGCCAGGGGTGTCCCCTATCCCCCCTGATTTTTGTCCTAACACTAGAACCTCTGCTTAGACAGATCAGATCTAACCCGGACATAGGTGGCATAAGGATAGGCAGTAGAGTCCTGAAAATGGCAGCATATGCAGATGATCTCCTCTTCTTCCTGCAGGACCGGGCCAAATCCCTTCCCTCCCTAATGTCTGAATTCCACAGGTTCTGTCATCTTACCAACTTTAAAATTAATTTCCAGAAATCTGAGGCCCTTAACGTTTCGCTTCCGCAGGGGATACAGTCCTCCCTGGAGGATTCCTTCCCCTTCAGATGGTCAAGAATAGCTATCAGGTACTTAGGGATGATGATACCCAGGGACCTAGGCGAGCTCTATGACAAAAATTACCTCCCCCTTCTCCGGGCCATTAGATCCGACCTAAAGAGATGGTCCATAGGTACATACACATGGTTTGGCCGCTGCGCTATATACAAAATGAATATTATGCCCCGTCTGCTATACCTCTTCCAAACTTTACCAATCCACATACCCCCCGGTTTTTTCAAGTTACTGTACAGTGACCTAATCAACTTTGTGTGGCAGGGTGGGCCAGCTAGGCTGGCGCGTTCTACTCTCACGCTACCTAAACAATGGGGTGGTCTGGGCCTTCCTGACCCTCGAAAGTATTACGAGGCCTCCATGCTCCAAAGAGTGCTAGACTGGTATCGTCACGCTCCTTACAAACAATGGGTCGCACTGGAAAACGTATTCGTTGACGCCCCCCTGGACTCGCTTCCCTGGTTGGACTCGCTGCGCCCCGGGGCCCTGAGACACCATCCTACCATAGGACCCACTCTCCGGGTATGTAGATCGCTCTTCTGCAGGGAGCGGATCTCCCCCTCCCCCTTCACCTTTACTTCCCATCCTAGGAAACCCTGCCCTTATGGCGGGTTTATCTCAAGGACCTTTCCGGCAGTGGCGAGTGGCGGGCAGACAGAGGGCCCTACACTTTCACTCTGAGGGTGACTGGGTGTCTCACTGGGTACTACTTGCCACGCCGGACCTTCCGGCGCTTGGCCCATGGCGGGTCTTTCAACTCACGCACTTTCTTTCCTCATTACCTAACTCCCCAGGGTATGACAGACAGCTCATGAGGTTCGAGGAGACCTGCATGGGAAGGGGCCTGCTAAGACACTCACTTTCCGATTTCTATCTGCTCCTGGTGTCCCCTCCTCCGGGCCACAGACCCTCCTACTTAACCAGATGGGAGGCCGATCTGGCCATGACCTTCTCTGACCAACAGTGCTCCAGAATTTTTGAGTTTACCCACAAGAGTTTGATGGCCAGCAGTTATCAGGAGGCGGGATATAAAATCCTGACTAGATGGTACCATGTTCCGTCTAAACTACACAGACTCTTCCCGTCCTCCTCTCCTGTGTGTTGGCGCTGTTGCTCGGAGGAGGGGACGCTTTTACATATGTTCTGGGAATGCTCGATATTGAGAGACTTTTGGGAGGGAGTACACAGGGTGATAGGTCGGATATTCCAAACTGCCATTCCTAACATGCCAGCCTTCTTTCTGCTACACCTCTCGGATTACCACCTGTGTACCTATCGCAAATCCTCCCTACGACATATGGTCAATGCCGCTAGGGCATGTATCCCAGCGCTATGGAAATCGTCTAATCCCCCTTCTCTTCTGCACTGGATCCGCAAAGTGGAGGACATCCAGTACATGGAGGATCTCACGGCATCCCTTCGCGATAAGAGGGAATCCTTCATGGCGGCCTGGACGCCGTGGATTCTCTTTCAGGGATCCCAGGCCTATAGAGACCTGACGGGTAAACCTTGATGTAGGGTTTACGCTGTCGACATGGAGAGGTTGGGGTCCTTGCATGTCTGTTGCATGTCTGTCATTTGTGTGTTGACTTGGTGTTCCCACTTTTGTTCTTTCCCTGTCTTTCTTTCTCTCCCTCCTTCTCCCTTCCCCTCCCAGCTCCTCCCCCCTCTTTGTTCCGTTTGTCCCCCTGACAACTGCTATGATTAGCGGCAGTTGATGTGCTAATACATCTATTTCATGTTACCATGTTACTATGTATTGAAGCTGATGTATGCCTCGATCCTTGAGGCCAAGCGCTTGTTTGGCTCACGCCATCATTGTTTGTTGTTATTTCTATATAATATCTAAAATAAAGAATTTATAAAAAAAAAAAAATAATAATTCTTAGCGGTTATCACTTTAATTTAAAGGTGTTTATTAGTGTCTAAACCCATAAGGAGGACCATATTCGCCATTTTGTTCCCATGATGGAGCCGATACTGCTCCTGCCACCCCCACCCCCTCCCACAGCTGCCATGCCAGTGCAAGTTGAGCTCTCAGGGACCCCCCAGTCAGACATGCGAGAGGATGGACGATAGCCAGCGGCCAACTTACTACGTAGGATCTCTCTATAGTAGTTCAGTTTGTCCTCCCTCTTAGTGGGTGTTTAAAGTAGAGACTGGGGGAGGGGTAATAACAGATGTAGAGGGCAAGATGTAGTGTGAGAACAGTCGGTAGGGAGAGGAAGAGTGGGGATAATGATAAACCCATAAAATGTATGTATACTAACACCAGAAGTCTCACTAGCAAGATAGAGGAACTAGAAGTGATAATGTTGGAAGAGAAATATAACATAGTGGGGATAAGTAAGACATGGCTGGACTCTTGCTGTGACTGGGCTGTAAATATACATGGGTACAGTATGTTTAGAAAGGAGCGTACCAATAGGAAAAGTGGAGGGGCTTCCTTGTACATAAGATTCTGCCTTTAACTGGTCCTGCGTGATGACATCTGGGAGGAAAATGAATATGTGGAGTCTTATGGGTGGAAATTAGGGGGGGAATAAAGAATAATAAAATACTGATGGTGTTTGTTACAAATCCACAAAATAAAATGTAAGAAGCTGAAAATATACTAATAAGACAAATAGATGAGGCTGAAAAGCATAATAAAGTCATTATTATGGGGGATTTCACCTACTCAGATATAAACTGGGAGGTAGAAACCTGCAGGTCCTACAAAGGGAACAAGCTTTTGTCAGTAAGAAAAAAACAATTACCTATCACAACTAGAGTAGGATTCAACAAGAGGTGAGGCAGTTTTAATAATAATAATAATAATAATAATAGTCCCACAATGGGGAAATTCAGTGTGTTACAGCAGCAAAGATAAGCAGATACAAATACAAATACAACATGTACAGGAATGTTCCAAGGTAAGAGGCATTACATTGATAGCAGACAGACAGAAAGGAAGTAGCAGAGGAGGGGGGGGATTTAAACTCATGATTTAACAGGCAGAGAGATATTTCAGTTCTCTGTGTGTAATGATCTCCACTTAGGTCGGTGTTGGTTCTACAGCCTAACCGCGGTGGGGAGGAAAGACTTCCGATAGCGCTCCTTCTCACACCTAGGGTGGAGCAGTCGGTCACTGACAGTACTGCCCAGCGCGATCACAGTCTCATGCATGGGATGGGACTTCTTCTTCTGCATGGAGCTCACCACTTACAGTATCCTTTTGTCACCCACCACCTGCACTGGGTCCAGTGGGCTCCCCAGGACACAGCTGGCCCTTCTAATCAGCTTGTCAAGTTTATTTCTGTCCCTGGTTGATATACTGCTCCCCAGCAGGCCACTCCAAAGAAGATGGCTGATGCCACTACCGAGTTGAAGAAAGTCCTAAGAAGTGCCCCCCGGATTCCAAAGGCTCTCAGCTTCCTAAGCAGGTAGAGCCCGCTGTGGCCCTTCCTGTACAGGGCCTCCATATGATCTGCCCAGTCCAGCTTATTATTAAGTAGCAAACCCAGGTACTTATAGGTGTTCACAATCTCGATGCCCGTCCCCAGGATGTCCACTGGTTTAGGAGGACATCTGCCTTTACGGAAGTCCACCACCATCTCCTTGGTCTTCCTCGCGTTAATCTTCAGGTGGTTCCGGTGGCACCAGTCCACAAAAACCTGGTTCAGTTCTCTGTACTCCCTGTCATCATCGTCTGTGATGAGGCCTACTATTTCAGAGTCGTCAGAATACGTCTTTAGGTAGCAGCTAGATGAGTTGCACCTAAGATCTGCAGTGTACAGTGTGAAGAGGAAAGGGGCGAGAACCGTACCCTGAGGTGCCCCCGTATTACAGATCACGGTACCTGACACACAGTCTTGTGCTCTCACGTATTGAGGTCGATTTGTGAGGTAGGCTAGGATCCAGTTGGAGAGGTGGTGGTCCACTCCAGCAAGGCCCAGCTTGTCCCTCAATAACCTGGGCTGTATGGTGTTAAAAGCACTGGAGAAATCAAAGAACATTATTCTCACCGTGTTCCCTGGCTTCTCCAGGTAAGACAGAGCCCTGTGCAGAAGGTGGATGATGGCATCATCTACCCCAATGCCCGGCCGATAAGCAAACTGGAGAGGGTCCATAGCGGGGCTCACTAGAGGGCGGAGATGTGTGAGAACCAATCTCTCTAAGATCTTCATCAGGTGGGATGTCAGTGCTACAGGTCTGTAGTCGTTGAGGTCCATAGGGTGAGGTTTCTTTGGAACTGGTACCACACAAGAAGATTTCCATAATTCAGGGACTATTTCCTGCCTCAGGCTCATATTATACATATATGTAATTATACCACACAGCTGGTCCCCGCAAGTCTTAATTAGCCTTGCACTGATGTCATCTGGCCCTGCGGCTTTCCCCTGAGACATTGTCAAAAGTGGAGATTGGGGGTCATCTCGGTAACAGTGACTACAACATAATAAGTTTTCATGGACACTTTAAAAAGATGTTCAGTAGAGGGGATACAAAAACACTAAACTTCAGGAAGGCCAATTTTCACCAACTGAAAGAGGAGCTTAGCAGCATAAACTGGGACAATGTTTTCAAAGTGAAGGGAACAGAAACAAAATGGGACATTTTCAAAAGCCTTCTAAATAGGACTTGTGAAAAACAAATACCTTATGGGAATAAACAGGTTAGAAATAGAAAACCAATATGGCTAACTAAAATGGTAAGGAGTGCCATGAGGGATAAAAAGGAAGCATTTAAATTACTAAATCAAGAGGATAGCAACACAGTGTAAAAGTAAAATAAAGGAGGCAAAGATCAAGGATGATAGAAAAATTGCTTAGGAAAGTAAAAATAATCCAAAATTATTCTTCAACTGCATAACTAATAAAAAAATAATAACTGACAATGTGGGCCCTCTCAAAAATAATCTGGGTGTAATGGTGGAGGAGAATGAGGAAAAGATAGATCCATTAAATGCCTTCTTCTCTACTGTATTTACACAAGAATATCTACTGACCAACAACATGGTTAGGGGTAATGTAAATTCTCTGTTAAATGTCACCTGTTTAACCCAGGAGGAAGTACAGCACCGTCTTCAAAATACTAAAATAGAGAAATTGATGGGTCCAGATGGCATACACCCCCGAGTTTTGAGGGAATTATGCATGGTTATAGACCTTTATATGTAATATTTAAAGATTCAGTAATGACTAGGTCTGTTCCATAGGATTGGCGCATAGAGAATGTGGTGCCAATATTCAAAAAAGGAGTCTAAAAGTGCACATGGAAATGATAGGTCATTAAGGTTGGCTTCTGTGGTGGGTAAAATATTTGAAGGTTTTCTAAGAGATATCCTGGACTATCTCAATGTAAGTAATCTTATAACACACACTCAGCATTGGTTTATAATGAAACGGTCCTGTGAGACTAATCTGATCAGCTTCAATGAAAAGGTCAGATCTAGCCTGGACATGGGTAATGCAGTGGATGTGGTATATCTGGACCTTTCAAAGGTTTTTGATTACTGTACCACATGAAAGATTGGTATGCAAATAGAGAATGTTAGGACTGATGGAAAACATATGCATTTGGGTTCACAACTGGCTCAGTGATGGGAAACTTGTGCTTGTTAATGGTTAATACTCACACTGGGTCACAGTCACCAGTGGAGTTCCACATGAGTCAGTATTTTGTCCTTTCCTTTTAATAGGTTTATTTTACAGAGCAGGGTGTCCATATTTGGAGACATTAACAGATTTTGTTAAGAACAAGTTGATCTAAGGTTTTATACTGATTGCCAGATTGGAGTCAGGATGGAATTTTCTCCCCTGACATAGGGCAATTGGCATAAGCTTCATGTTTTTTTTTTTTCTTTCCTCTGGATCAACACTGTAGGGTTATAGATGGACTTGATGGATCTTTGTCTTTATCCAACCTCATCTACTATGTAACCCCTCCCTTGTACTTACTATAGGCCAGGAATACTGCCATTACCATCAATTGTGGTTAGTACAAAGACATCCCTCTTGTTCTTAAACTTGATCAACAGCATGTTCTCACTACAGAGTGCTCTGCTCTCATACCATCTGAAGGGTTGCATAACCTGTGCCCAAGGGAGGCCTCTCTGAATCCTGCGCACTATCCCACAAGCTTCAGTTCCTCTGGAACTGCGGTACCGAAAGAGTGGGATGCTGCTGTAGAAGTTATCCAAATAGGTGGTGATAACTCTAGTCCAGCAATGGGTGGAGAAACATCCAACACTATTTTCCCATTAACTCCTAGGATTGGGCATTCTGTCCCTTCCTTCATATACCCCAAACTTATAGGTGTAACCTGATCTACTCTCACACAGTTTGTACATTTTAGTGATGTGCCTTACCCTCTTCATGGGCAGGTATTAGTGGAATTTAGGCCTCTCTTTGAAACTGATCAGGGACTTGTCTGTAAAAATTTTCTACTCTGGGATATATGCCTTATCAAATTGAAGTGTTCAATGACTGGCCTAATTTTGAATAGGTCAAAGTTGGGGACAACTTGGGAAAGGCACTGTGCATTATCATTATAATGCAGAAACTTCAGGATCACTTCAAAGCATGTTATGGTCATGGCTATTGGTAGATTGGAGTGTTATACAAAACGTCTATACTCCAATACTGTGGAATCTTTGGTTTCCTCAAAAAGAAACCCCAGAATATTTGTTTTTCATCTCTGCTGCATTTATGGGGGTCTAGCATATGAGGGGGTGGCATTTTGTTCAGTAAATTGCTATATATATAGTTTGCGTCGTCATGAAATTTATGGTCATGGCCATTGATAGATTGGAGTGTTATACAAAACGTCTATAATCCAATACTGTTGAATCTTTGGTTTCCTCAAAAAGAAACCCCAGAATATTAGTTTATCTCTGCTGCATTTACGGGGGTCTACCTCAGGAGTCTAGCATATGAGGGGGTGGCATTTTGTTGAATAAATTGCTGGGTATATATAGTTTGGGTCACCATGAAATTTATGAAATCCTCTTGAAAATGTCAATTTCAGTGAGGCCTTCAATTTCAAATTGGATTCCTGACCTTCCCACAAAGGTAGGAAGCTGAGGCTCAATTTTTTTTTTGGGTGGGGTCCACATCTGGTCACTAATTTCAGGAGTTGCCTTAGCTATTGTTCTGGGGTACCTCCTTGGGGGTCTCTCATTGCTCACTGAGTAGTAGCAAAACGAGAGGAATATGTATCTTTCTGTTCTCTCTTGCTGGCCATATAAGCTTTGGGACATCTGGAAACTATGGGAAATTTTTTATGTGTGTTGTGCTTTTATACGTGTTAAAGTTATTGAAACTTTTATTGAACTTGTGGGGTGTATGTTAGGCTTTAACATGTGTTTAGATGTTAAAATTTAGCAGAAAAAAAGAAAGATAGAAAACAACGTATAAGGAAACCAATATGTAACATAGTTGTTATTGATCAGCGCTCAGTGGCAGAAGGATGCACAAAAAAAGATGGTATGTGTGTTGAAAAAACTCTAGTATAAAAATGTGCCGAAGCTACCTAAAATTGACCTATATATAGAGAGAGAGAGACTTCTACGTATATATATATATATAAGTATATATGCCAGTTAATTCTAACCCCTATTAGATTTTAAGAAATTTTAAAAAAACCCTGTGACAAAAAAAATTAAGCAGAGATGCTGATGTATCAGTAAAGTATGTCACTGACCAACACTCAGTGGCAGCAGAATGCACACAAGAAATAGCTTATGTGCTATAAAAAATGTAAAATAAAAATGTACTTCAGTAAATAAAAAGACCCTGGGTAGAAGTTACCTAAAATTTACCTAAATATATATGTAGAGAGAAACTTCTATCTATATACAGGCATGACCGTAAGTGTTGGCACCCCTGAATTTTTTTCAGCAAAAGAAGTATTTCTCTCAGAAAATTATTGCAATTACACATTTTGTTATACACATGTTTATTTTCTTTGTTTGTATTGGAACAACATTAAAAAAGAGAGAAAAAAAAAAGCCAAAAATGATATAATTTCATGCAAAACAACAAAAATGGGCTGGACAAAATTACTGGCACCCTTAATTTAATATTTGGTCACACACCCTTTGAAAAAAAAATAACTGAAATCAATCACTTCATATAACCATCAATAAGCTTCTTACACCTCTCACCTGGAATTTTGGATTGTTTGTTAGAAAAAAAAGTTTGTTAGGCAAAAAGTTGAGTATGTCACTGACCAATGCTCAGAGCCGCAGGATACACACAAGGAAATGGTAACTGTAGTATAAAAATGTACTACAGTAAAAAAGACCCTGTTCTGAAGCTACCTAAAGTGTATATGTATATTATATATATATATATATATATATATATATATATATGAAAAAAAAATGCGGAAAAGACTGCGGTGGAAAAGCATTATTTTCCGTAGAGTTTCTCTTAAAGTTAAGTTCTGGGGATTTTCTGCTCCTATTATACTTATACAGAAAACACCAGCATTTCCATAGGTATAACTGACATGCTGCGATTCCGCTGTGAATTTTTTTTCTGCAATGCGTGGTTGGGATTAGCCAGAATCCCATCCACTTTGCAGGTAATGTAAAATGCAGCAGTTTTGTGCAACGTGGGGCCCTGGCCTAAGGGTTCACACAGAGTTTATCCACCTCAAAAACACCTCCTATTCATTTCAATCGGAGTCAGTAGCAGATTTTTTTTCAGCTAGAGGAAAAAAAAAAAAAACAAGGTGACCTATCTTCAGGAAGGATCTGCCTTGAAAAATATATTAAAATTAATGTGAGGTAGAAAAAAATGTAACAGTTTTTTAAGTGGTTTTTTGACATGGTTTTTGTAAAAACTGCATGAAAAATGGCAAGCATTCTTTTTAGGCCAGGGCCCCATATGGCAGTCCCTAGCAAATCCCATCCACACATTGCAGAAAAATATGTGCAGCGGAAATGCTGCGATTTCCAAAACCATTGCATTTTTGCAAATCGCTGCATGTCAATTATACCTATGGAAACGCTGGCAGGTTTCCCTATAGGTATAATTGAAGCCGAAAGTCTGCAGAGGTTTCCTTTCTGTGAGAAACAATGCATTTTTTCCAGCAGCGCTTTTTCGGTGCTTCCCGCTATTTTGGTCCTTAGTAGATTTTCCACTTTCATACTGTGTGTTAGATTAAAAAAAAAAACGTCAAAAACCACGTCATGTAAAAAAAATGTGTCAAATGCCCCACATAGAGCAGCTCAGCAAAAAAACGTGACAGTTAAAAATTCCGGCGGAAATGCATTGTGTTTTTTCCACAACATTTTTCTTTCTGATTTTGCAGAGTTTTCTTCTGCGGACTTTCTGACCCTATTATACCCATATGGGAAATGCCAGCGTTTCTGTAATTGACATGCTGCAATTTTCAAAAACACTAACGTTTTTCAAAAAAGCAGCTTTTCTATTGTGGATTTTTTTCTGCAATTCTGGCAAAACCCATCTACTTTGCAGGTACTGTAAAACGCTGTATTCTCGCAACATGGGCCCCTGGCCATTAGGGAAACACAGCTTTTTTTTTTATTCAAATTTTTTTATTGAATTTTCCATTTTGTTATTAAGAGTGATATAACAAAGTAACAGTTGTATGAAATAAAGGACAAACACGGGCGCCAAGTATATTATGGCATATATGATAGGAACAGTAAATCATATCATAGAAGAGTCAGAGTTGTTGGATATTGTGTCTCCGTGATAGGACACAGAGTGTAGGAGCATAGCAGCGTCTGACAGTTTGACCGGCATAAATAACTGAGAAGCTATTGTGTGTGAGTTTGTGGGGGGGAGAGGGTATTGTTAAGAATTAGTAGCAGAGAGGGGGCGGGGACGGACTGGGTTTACTTCTGTACTGTAGATCACGCCAGACAGACCACGTTTTTTTGGAATCTTGCATGATATCTGTTCTTCCTGGTGGAGAGTTCTTCAAATTGGGCAATTTGGTTCACCTTGTTGATCCAGTGTTGTTTGGAGGGGATCTCCCACTGGAGCTAAAACTGATGAATAAGTGCTTTTGCTGCTAACAGAAGATGGGAAATGAGGTTGGATTTTGATGGTTTGTAAAGGGGAGCCTTTCTGGGGTGATAGTGAAGGCAGCAGTGACTTCTCAGACCGGTCGTTTGGACATCTATCCAAAAGGATTGGGGTACAGGGCAGTGCCACCACATATGTGAGAGTATTACTTTCTGAGTTAGACATCTCCAACAGAGATTAGAAGGGGATAAAGACTTTTGATACAACCAGGTGGGTGATCGGTACTATCTAACCAGTAATTTATAATGAGTCTCCTGTAGACGGACACAAAGGGAGTCTCCATACGGAAACACTGCTTTTTTTGTTGCAGATTTTGCGGTGTTTTTTTTTTTTTTTTTAACCAAACCTAGTAGTGGCTACAGAAGAAATAGGAAATATCTAGGAAGGAAAGTATACTTCTTCATTCTGCTCAATCCCCACCTAGCTTTGGCTCAAAAAACTGCAGCAAAATCTACATTAAAAAGGTGCTTTTCTGCAATGTGGGGGCTTAGCCTTAGATTGTTTATTAGAAATTATTAGTCAGTCATTTAGGTCACTGACCTGGGTTCAGAAGCTACAGGTGTGCAAAAAAAAAAGAAAAAAGGAAGGGGTTAAAAAATGTAAAAAGGTACAAAAAAAGGCACTGGTGCTGTTCATGAATTATTACGCATGGTGGGGGGAACCACACAATAAAACAGAAGACAATAATAAGATAATAAGCAGGGATCACATCAAGGGCAGCACAGGGGAGAGATGGAGTGGTGGAGGGAGGCAGCAGACTTGATTAGCTAATTACAGTGATTACCATTGCGGAGAAGGGCATGATTCCCTCCTAGGCTACTTGAGAGAATTGCCCATGATCATGGACATAGTGACCGCTTAAACTGCTGTATTGCAGCGGTTTGTACTAAGCTTTGGTGGATGTACCGTAATAGTACAGCATGTATCACAAAGGGGTTACCATTTGTATATTTTTTATTTGTAAACACAATAAAAATTAAGTAAATGAAGAATGATAAACCACGCTTTCTCTTGGATCATAGGCTCACCTCTCTTACTAAATAATTTGTATTGTCTAAGGTATGCAAAGCTGATAGTGTGCTTACGCAGCACCGTAACAAGGTATCAGATACTTTTTGGTACTTTGGTCCTGCTTTGTATTAAGTATCTGGTGGTTATGATGCTCATGCTGATGATTCTCTTTTCTTCCTCTGCAGACTCTTCTTCAATTATACCTATAGGGAAACCGCTGGTGTTTCCATAGGTATAATTGACATGCTACAATTTACAATCCCACAACGTGTCCACTGTGCGTATTTTCCCTCAATGTGTGGATGGGATTTGCCAGGAACTAGCATTTTGCAGGAACTGTAAAACGGCACGTTTTTTTCCATTTATGCCATGTGGGGCCCCAGCCTTAAGGAGGTTTTATTAACGATTAAATCACTGTAGCCTTCTAAAGATCTAGTCCTGATGTTATATACAGTGCTTTGCGAAAGTATTCGCCCCCCTTGAACTTTTCAACCTTTTGCCACATTTCAGGCTTCAAACATAAGGATATAAAATTTTAATTTTTTGGTGAAGAATCAACAACAAGTGGGACACAATCGTGAAGTGGAACGAAATTTATTGGATATTTTAAACTTTTGTAAAAAATAAAAAACTGAAAAGTGGGGCGTGCCAAATTATTCGGCCCCCTTAAGTTAATACTTTGTAGCGCCACCTTTTGCTGCGATTACAGCTGCAAGCCACTTGGGGTATGTCTCTATCAGTTTTGCACATCGAGAGACTGAAATTGTTGCCCATTCTTCCTTGGAAAACAGCTCGAGCTCAGTGAGGTTGGATGGAGAGCGTTTGTGAACAGCAGTTTTCAGCTCTTTCCACAGATTCTCGATTGGATTCAGGTCTGGACTTTGACTTGGCCATTCTAACACCTGGATACGTTTATTTGCGAACCATTCCATTGTAGATTTTGCTTTATGTTTGGGATTATTGTCTTGTTGGAAGATAAATCTCCGTCCCAGTCTCAGGTCTTTTGCAGACTCCAACAGGTTTTCTTCCAGAATGGTCCTGTATTTGGCTCCATCCATCTTCCCATCAATTTTAACCATGTTCCCTGTCCCTGCTGAAGAAAAGCAGGCCCAAACCATGATGCTGCCACCACCATGTTTGACAGTGGGGATGGTGTGTTCAGGGTGATGAGCTGTGTTGCTTTTATGCCAAACATATCGTTTTGCATTGTGGCCAAAAAGTTCGATTTTGGTTTCATCTGACCAGAGCACCTTCTTCCACCTTCTTGGTGTGTCTCCCAGGTGGCTTGTGGCAAACTTTAAATGAGACTTTTTATGGATATCTTTGAGAAATGGATTTCTTCTTGCCACTCTTCCATAAAGGCCAGATTTGTGCAGTGTACGACTGTTTGTTGTCCTATGGACAGACTCTCCCACCTCAGCTGTAGATCTCTGCAGTTCATCCAGAGTGATCATGGGCCTCTTGGCTGCATCTCTGATCAGTCGTCTCCTTGTTTGAGATGAAAGTTTAGAGGGATGGCCAGGTCTTGGTAGCTTTGCCGTGGTCTGATACTCCTTCCATTTCAATATGATCGCTTGCACAGTGCTCCTTGGGATGTTTAAAGTTTGGGAAATCTTTTTGTATCCAAATCTGGCTTTAAACTTCTCCACAACAGTATCACGGACCTGACTGGTGTGTTCCTTGGTCTTCATGATGCTCTCTGCACTTTAAACACAACCCTGAGACTATCACAGAGCAGGTGCATTTATACGGAGACTTGATTACACACAGGTGGATTATATTTATCATCATCAGTCATTTAGGACAACATTCGATCATTCAGAGATCCTCACTGAACTTCTGGATTGAGTTTGCTGCACTGAAAGTAAAGGAGCCGAATAATTTGGCATGCCCCACTTTTCAGTTTTTTATTTTTTACAAAAGTTTAAAATATCCAATAAATTTCTTTCCACTTCATGATTATGTCCCACTTCTTGTTTATTCTTCACCAAAAAATTAAAATTTTATATCCTTATGTTTGAAGCCTGAAATGTGGCAAAAGGTTGAAAAGTTCAAGGGGGGTGAATACTTTCAAAAGGCACTATATATTTTATGCTTCTTTAATATAAGGACTGCCCACAGAATAGTAGAGAGCATAATTCTAGTACAACTCAATGGACCAGACTTATGAATACTGTCTTAAATAAAAACTTTTTTCATGTACAGGTGCATCTCAATAAATTAGAATATCTTTGAAACGTTTATTTATTTCAGTAATTAAATTAAAAAGTGACCGTCTATAGTTCTAGATTCTTTACACACAGAGTGTTCTATTTCCAGTGTTTTATTTCTGTAAATGTTGATTATGGATTACAGGTAATGAAAACCCAAATCTAAGTAAATTAGAATATTGTAATAAAGTTTGTATTGTAAATTCAGTGTTGTCACCTGCCAAGGTTTCCGAAGCCTTTAAATGGTCCCTCAGTCTGGTTCAGTAGGACACACAATCATGGAAGACTGCTGATTATGAATTGGATTACTGAAATGAATGAACGTTTCAAAGATATTCTAATTTATTGAGATGCACCTGTACCAATGTTTTTATATACACTCTCATAGAATGTAAGCTCTTGCGAGCAGGACTTTGAAGGACTTTATTATCTCCAAATGGTCGCTATAACCTATATATTATATCTAATGTATCAACATCTAATTTCACTCCCATATATGTCTGTTTGGGAATATGATGTTTTGAAAACTGACTCTTTATGAAATGGCAAGATATGGTGAGGAGGACAATAAAAAACTTTATAAATATGAACCTTGTGGTGTAGAAGCTAATTGTAAGTTTTTTTCTGTGGTGGTAGCAAAGGCTTGTTAGATTTGCAAGGATGTTTTCATCCTCTTCCCTTTATGTTTTAGAAATTGTGGCTTGGAAGGCCAATTACTGGACATCTGTTGGGACTATTCATAAGTTTGTTGCTTCTGGAGTAGAATAATTAATGAAGGCTCTATTGAATGAAACCATGCTCAAATGTATTACCTTCCTATCTTTAGCAGTTAAAAATGAGATTTCCACATCCTAGAAAAAAGCTGCTAAAGCATTGAAATTGGTGAAAACAAAACTAAATTGGATAGTGATCAATTATGCAGCATAATTAGTGACAAGGAAGATTTATTACAAATGTATAGCAACCATTTTTGGATTATTCTGCAACAGTTTCATAATAATGAAATCAATATCAGAGATGTTGGTATGCTAGGAATCATGATGATTTGGATAATCTTTTCTGAAAAATAAAAACTATTGAAAACTAAGCTGTATACAGTTGTATACACTTTTTCGATGATGTAGCTATCTTTAATTTAAATCGGATAACTCTGTGCACCATGAACACACAACAAAAGCAACTGAAAGCATGGAAAAAAAGTCAAGTAAAGCCTCATGTACACAAAAGTTGAAATAAACAAATGGTAAAAACAGATTAAATGAATAGAAGGTAGAAGTATATGTATTTCTTATATATTCCCCATTTCTTTTGTAGCCATTCTTGGCTTTGGCTCAAAAAACAAAATCTGCAACAACAAAAGCTTTTTTTCCGCAACATGTAGCCTCAGCCTCAATGTCAGTTCTCCTTTAAGGGAATTGCTAGTTATGCAATTCCCTAGTACCTTCTGTTAGTAACAATGGAAGAAGGGGAAGACAGACAGTGAGTCCTAAGCTCGACCCAGCCCCTGTGCCTAACTAATTGCCACACTGTCCTAATGACAGGAGCAATTGGGTGGCAAAACCCTTCCTAGAAATAAGTGGCACACAGAACAAGACAAAACACCACAGAAGAGGAGTAAATAAGCCAAGAGTCAAAGCAGTACCAAATCACAATCCAAATGAGTAGTCACAAGAAAAGCCAAAGGTCAGAATAATAATAACAGTAAGAGCACAGCAAGCAAGGAACAAAGTCACAGGACAGAGTTGCAATAGCCAGCAAACGTGTGTGAGCTGATGACCTGTTTATAGGAAGTCCAGAAACAGTCCCAGACTTGATTAGTAGACAGACTGTCAATCACACAGGCAAGGCTAAGATTAACTGTTAGAGGAGCGGGGAGACGGGTGTGGCTGAAAGTCAATTATAGACAAGAGGTAATAGGACAGTGTTCAGATGGAGCAAAAAGAACCCTACGCAAGGATTCAAACTGAACACGCCTCCTGCGCCTCAGCGTGCGAGCAGAGAGTGGCGCAGAGACCCAAACAGGCAGAGACGTTACATCTCCATTGTGTAACATGTTTTTCATCCATTTTCTGTCCGTCTGTTCATTTTTAACATCTGTTTGTCATCTATTTTTAACTGTCCTTTAACAAAAAAGGAATGAATTTCATTGGACACTTTTTTGACTCAACTCACTGATTCATTTTTAACCCCTTCCCACCAGAGGAATTTATTAGATTTTCATTTTTGACTACTTGCCTTCTAAACCCTATAACTTATTTTTCCGTTCACAAAGCCATATGAGGGCTTAATGTTTGCGGGAAAAATTGTACTTTATGATGCTACCATGTATTACTGTGTACAATGTACTAGGAAGCTGGAAGAAAATTCAAAATAGAGTATATTTAAAGCAAAAATGACATATCACCTGTATTCTATGTTTAATTACAATTCTGGGGATATCAAATTGATATAGTTTTATTTACATTTTATCCACCCTTGGAACAGTTAAGATGACCTGGAACAGTTTCAATCCCCATTTTCTGACTCCATGCAAGCTTTATCCAACCAAATCCACCCTTCCCCCCTCCGCAACATCCTGGGTACAAGTGGTCCTACATATTCGTCATATGGACGACCTTCTCGCTGAGCTCAACTTCCATGACAGTTTCCATCAACAGATGTGGTTCCTATGGAACACTTTAATACTCCACCGCCTTCCAGACATCCTTCCCTAACCCTCTTTCCTCATCACCCGCTCCCTTTCTCTTTGCATCCCCTCCTGCCTTTCACTCATCCATCCTCCCCTTCACTCCACCTCCCCTTCATCGCTTGTTCCTGGTTCTCATCTTATGTTATCATTGTTTGTTTTTTACTTTACTGAAAACTCAATAAAACTTTAATGCAGAAAATAAACAGAAACACATTTTATTTTACCCATGCCCAAAAATGCCCATACTAGTGAATGCTGCAATTAAATTACAAAACACCCAATTCCTCCATTTTTTTTACCACTCTTCCTCCCAAAAAATTGTAATAAAAAGCGATAAAATTATCAGACATTCCCCCAAAAAACTAGAACTTGGCCCACATAAAAATACATCTTACTTAGGCTAGGTTCACACTAGCCTTGGTCTCTCCATTGTTCGTGTCCACATGGGGACCCGAACGATGGAGAACCCATATCCTAGAGAAGTGGTTACCCTGGGACCCCCGCAGACCCCATAAACTATAATGGGGTCTGCCGGAGAGAAAAGTCCTCCAGCCAGGATGTTTTTCTCCGCCAATTTTATGTGGAATCTACGGCGACTCCCATGGAGATTCCCATGCAGATGTGAAACTAGCCTAAGCTCCATACACAGAAGTATAAAAATCTTACAGGTGTCAGAATATGATGATGCACATTTAATTTTTTTAAAGATATTAACACAAAAACTAAATTTGGTATCATGGTAATGAACAACATGGTAGAAAAACAAAACCCGTAAGTAAATGGCTTAACTGAATTTTTTTTTCAGTTCCACCCTATTCTGATTTTTTTTTCCCAGAACGTTGTATTGAATATTGTATGGAATATATAATGATGCCATTAGGAAATACACTTTTTCCTGCTAACAACAATGAATTGTATATCTCTGTGAACTGAAAAATATTAAAAGTTATGAGTTTGCAAAGGTAGAGAGAGAAACATTTAGACAGAAAAATCTTAAATGACTGTGACCTGTAGGGGGTTAAAGATATTAAAGTGACAGTTACTCTTTACACTTTTAGTCTTAATTTTGTAATGCTTAGTTGTTTTGCTTTAATACAGCTCATGGAAAAGGAGTGCTACAGAGACATTGAAAAAATCAAGACAATTGGAAGTACATATATGGGAGCTGTAGGTCTCGTTCCAACAACAGGAACTAAGGTAAATTATCAGGGGGGTTTTCAGGGCTTATAAAATTGATGATAATGATAATAATAAATAATAATAATCTTTATATAGTGTCAACATATTCCGTAGCACTTTACAAATCAGAGGACACATGAACAGACAATATGAGACATTACAATGTGACAAAGAAATAAACATATCAAACAATAGGAGTGAGGGCCCTGCTCACAAGAGCTTACATTCTATGATGAGATAGGGGGACACAAGAGGTCAGAGGGCTTGTTTGCTACAATGGCCCAGCCATCTTTTAATAGAAAAGGTTGTGTAACTGAAGCGGTCAGCCGTCACCAGTCAGTATCTATGCATAAACAGATACTAAGTGCAAGGAGTGCAGTGTAACTTCTAGATGGAGAGGACAGGATCTGAGGAACAGAGGAGGAAGGATAAAAGGTGTTGTGCATATCTTGTGTATAGGTCATCATTCGAAGATCGATATGGGTCTGACACTCAAGAGCCTACAGTCTACAGTGGCTGTGTCAAGTACTGCAGCTCAGCTCCATGCAAACAGGCCATGCTACCAATGAACCCAGTGTCGGAGTGAAGGGCCTAGGCCCACCAGAGGAACTTGTTCTGGGGGCCCATCCAACAGCTTCCTGTTGCTAGCCTACACCACGGCTCCTTCACTGAAATCTTGCATATGTGCTGGCGTTACTATTTCCCTGTATTGTCATCCTCTATAGTACTGTACATGCCCCAATAGCTCCATGTACGGTTCATGTACATTACTGTATGGGGAATGAAATGGCCATGGAGCACCCCACGCATGGGCAAGATTATAGTGAGGGAGCTGTGATACACGTATAACACACAGGGCTGTCATCAGGAATTTTGAGCCTCCCCACAGTATAGTGCTCCATATGGAATATAATGCTCCACAGTATAACATACTGCCCTGAGCCCCTCATAGTGGCCCCATATGGTATATAACGCTCCACTCAATATAAAATACTCCCCAGAGCCCCAACACAGTATAATGCTCCACAGTGGTCCACACAGTATAATATGCTTCCCAGAGTCCTGACACAGTATAATACCCTACAGTGGCCCCACACAGTATAATGCTCTCCAGAGCCTTCCCTCCACCACAGTATAATGGTCCACAGTGGCCCCACACAGTATAATATGCTCCCCAGCAGCCCCACACAATATCATATGCCCCACTCAGTATAATAGGCTCCCCAGTATGGCTCCACACAGTATAATATGCTCCCCAGAGCCTGACCCCACACAGTATAATGTTCCACATTGGCCTCACATAATATAATGCTCCACAGTGCCCCCCAGTATAATGCTCCACAGTTGCCCCACACAATATAATATGCTCCTGAGAAGCTCCATACAATATAATATGCTCCACAGTGACCCCACACAGAATAATGCTCCTCAGTGACCCCAGACATTATAAGATAATGCCTTCCCATCACAACCATTATTTGATTTTTGTTATATACTCCCCATCTCACATAACTTGAGAAATTATGTTACAATGGTAGCAAGTAATATTCTGTACTATGTACTGGGAATCTGGAAAAAAATTCAGAATTCTAATTCAAATTCCTCCATGTGAATGTACCCTAAGAGTGTCATACAAGACTTTGTAACACAATTTGAACTTTTGGTTCATATTGAGCCGGTTCGGAGCTGAACCACACTTTTGACCTGAACTAGTGAATCGAAAACCCTGTTTAAACTACGTACTTTATCATGCTCACATATGAACCAACAGCTGTATAGATTTTTCTATACATATAAATGTTATTAAAATATGTCTAAAATACTGTTAAAATATGTACTGCTTATTGCCAATTGTATCATTTTGTTCCAATTATTGTCTTTCTCTTCACAGGCAAAAAAATCTATATATTCTCACCTAAGCACACTTGCAGATTTTTCTATTGAAATGTTTGATGTACTTGATGAGATCAACTATCAGTCTTATAATGATTTTGTTCTGAGAGTGGGTAAGGTTACAATAACAGTACTTTTTAAATGTTTTAATTTTGAACATTTTCATGTAAAACAATTAAGATGTGTTCAATATAAAACCAGTTTTACAGTTTATATAAATAAAATCTTAAAGGGAGTATTTCACCAGAATCCAGTATACCATCCCAGTTGTGCAGACAGCAAAGTTAGGGTCACCTGAGTCAGTGTTTACCTGTTGTTAATAGGTGCCTCTGTTGCCAAGATACAGTGGGGAAAAAAAAGTATTTAGTCAGCCACCAATTGCGCAAGTTCTCCCACTTAAAAAGATGAGAGAGGCCTGTAATTGACATCATAGGTAGACCTCAAATATGAGAGACAAAATGAGAAAACATATCTAGAAAATCACATTGTCTGATTTTTAAAGAATTTATTTGCAAATTATGGTGGAAAATAAGTATTTGGTCAATAACAAAAGTTCATCTCAATACTTTGTTATATATCCTTTGTTGGCAATGACAGAGGTCAAACGTTTTCTGTAAGTCTTCACAAGGTTGGCACACATTGTTGCTGGTATGTTGGCCCATTCTTCTATGCAGATCGCCTCTAGAGCAGTAATGTTTTGGGGCTGTCGCTGGGCAACACGAACTTTCAACTCCCTCCAAAGGTTTTCTATGGGGTTGAGATCTGGAGACTGGCTAGGCCTTGAAATGCTTCTTACGAAGCCACTCCTTCGTTGCCCTGGCGGTGTGCTTGGGATCATTGTCATGCTGAAAGACCCAGCCACGTTTGATCTTCAATTCCCTTGATGATGGAAGGAGGTTTGCACTCAAAATCTCACGATACATGGCCCCATTCATTCTTTGATGTACACATATAAGTCGTCCTGGTCCCTTTGCAAAGAAACCGCCCCGAAGCATGATGTTGCCACCCTCATGCTTCACAGTAGGTATGGTGTTCTTTGGGTGCAACTCAGCATTCACTCTCCTCCAAACACAACGCGTTGTGTATCTACCAAACAGTTCTACTTTGGTTTCATCTGACCATATGACATTCTGCCAATACTCTTCTGGAACATCCAAATGCTCTCTAGAAAACTTCAGACGGGCCCGGATATGTACTGGCTTAAGCAGTGGGACACGTCTGGCACTGCAGGATCTGAGTCCTTGGCGGCGTAGTGTGTTACTGACGGTAGCCTTTGTTACGTTAGTCTCAGCTTTCTGCAGGTCATTCACTAGGTCCCCCCATGTGGTTCTGGGATTTTTGCTCACCGTTCTTGTGATTATTTTGACCCCACGGGGTGAGATCTTGCGTGGAGCCCCTGATCGAGGGAGATTATCAGTGGTCTTGTATGTCTTTCATTTTCTAATTATTGCTCCCACAGTTGATTTCTTCACACCAAGCTGCTTGCCTATTGCAGATTCAGTCTTCCCAGCCTGGTGCAGGTCTAGAATTTTGTTTCTGGTGTCCTTCCACAGCTCCTTGGTCTTCACCATAGTGGAGTTTGGAGTGTGACTGTTTGAGGTTGTGGACAGGTGTCTTTTATATTGATAACAATTTCAAACAGGTGCCATTACTACAAGTAATGAGTGGAGGACAGAGGAGCCTCTTAAAGAAGAAGTTACAGGTCTGTGAGAGGCAGAAATCTTGCTTGTTTGTAGGTGACCAAATACTTATTTTCCACCATAATTTGCAAATAAATTCTTAAAAAAATCAGACAATGTGATTTTTTAGATATGTTTTCTCATTTTGTCTCTCATAATTGAGGTCTACCTATGATATCAATTACAGGCGTCTCTCATCTTTTTAAGTGGGAGAACTTGCACAATCAGTGGCTGACTAAATCCTTTTTTTCCCCACTGTATCTCTTTTTGTCAATATCCAAATGAAATCTTGTAGCATCAAAGGTATTATCGCTTACCTCTATAGAAGTAAAGCCCTCACTACTCCAAATAGCTCATTTGCATAATGAAAATAACAATGGTGGCACCAATTCACAAGGGGAAAACGTTGTTTGATTCAGATGACCCTATCTGGAGGACTGGGTTGATATGTTGGGTTCTGGTGAAAGACTTCCTTTAGAGGGAGTCTGTCACCAGATCAGTTCCTTTTGAACTATAGTGAACTATAGTTGCATCAGACAGCTCACCAATATACAGTATCAGGAAAAAATGCTGATATCTCAGCTGCTGAATCATAGGAAACAAAAAAAATGTTTTATTCACATGAAACAGTGCTGTCAATTTGGAAAAAAAGCTTTGGGGTGACCTAATTATGATGTACAAATATAATGAATAGACAGTAAGGACATCATTCCAATGATCTCATTATACTGATTATACTGAGGCATCCTCTACATGCAGAGGAAAAAAGGTGTAACCATAGTCATACACTGGGATTCTTTACAATAAGAACGATTAGACTATGGAATTCACTAACACATAATGTGGTAATGACTGATAACTTATACAAGTTCAAGACGGGCCTGGATGCATAAAACCAGAGATCCAGCTATTTGAAGTGACACCCCCTCTTCTCACCTTTGCAACTGCTATGTCTGTGTATATTAGCAATACACAGTGAATAACAGACAGATCTCCCTGATGATGATTATTAATTATTGCTTGGGAGAACTTTACTGCCTTTGTTTTCTATTAAAACAAAGTAAAATAGGTTAATAAAGTATATTACAAATATGTTCACCAAACTCCCCCTACATGAATGAGCGAACCAATTTGTTTAGATCTGGATTTGACCAAAAAGACACCATACTCAGCTCCATACTTGTAACTATGAAAAAGTTACATGTGTCAGAACATGGCAACACAAAATTTTTCTTCTATTTTGCAAAGTTTTTCATTTTTTTTTTTTTAAAGGTCTCAAAACATTACAAATACTATATAAATTTGGTATCGCCGTGTTTATACTGACCCACAGAATACATGTAACATGTCATTTTTACCACACAGTGAACGCTGTAAAAATTAAACTCCTATGAATTTGGCGCAAATGCATTTTTTTTTCCAATTTCACAACCTTCTGAATTTTTTCCTTGTTCCCAGTACATTGTACAGGATATTGAATGGTGCCATTACAAAGTACAATTTGTCCCGCAAACAATAAGCCATCTTGTGATTCTGTGGACCGAACAAAATGATGACTCTTGGAAGGTGGGGAGGAAAAAACAGATATACAAAAATGAAAATTGGCTCGGTCCTTAAGGGGTTAATAGACGCTGCTCCGCTGATTCCACTGCAGTTGGAATATTTTCTCTCACCCCTTCTGTTCTTGAGCAATCAGTGCAGTTAGTTTTAGCACCTAATATGCTAATTAGACTCTTTAATCTCAAGTGGGCGGTCCTGGGCTGGAGCAGATAGGCAGGGACTGCCTACCTGACAATAGAAAGTCTAATTAGCATTAGCAGACACAAAGACTAAGTTAACATCTGCACCAGAGAAACTGCAAGAAATCAATGGAGAGAAAATTCCTGTACAGAGGACTATTCTATGGGGACCATCGGTGTCCATGGGTAACTGCTGTTTTGCCGATCAGGCCCTCCGTTCTTCAGGTCGCTGAGCTTAGGGTAGATGTGAATCTAGCGGCACTTCTGATCCTTATCTACGCTCAGACTTTATTTAAACTGCACTAGAAAAGTAGAGCAGCCTTAAAATTCCTTATGTTTAAAGTTGATTTAAAAAAAAAAATCTAAACTCCAAAATGTTGTAAACTCAGTGTGTGTATATATATATATATATATATATATATATATATATATATACATACACACACACACACACACATACACACGTGGACAAAATTGTTGGTACCCCTCGTTTAATGAAAGAAAAACCCACAATGGTCACAGAAATAACTTGAATCTGACAAAAGTAATAATATATAAAAATTCTATGAAAATGAACAAATTAAAGTCAGACATTGCTTTTCAACCATGCTTCAACGGGATTTTTTTTTTAAGAGAAAACTCATGAAACAGGTCTGGACAGAAATGATGTGACCAAAGGGACATGTTAAATCAAGGTGTGTCCACTAATTAGCATCACATGTGTCTACAATCTTGTAATCAGTTAGTGGGCCTGCATATAGGGCTACAGATTCTCACTGTGCTGTTGAGTGTGGTACTCACCATGTCACGAAACATGGACCAGAGGAAGTGAAGGAAAGAGTTGTCTCAGGAGCTTAGAAAGAAAATTATAGACAAGCATGTTAAAGGTTATAAGACCATCTCCAAGCAGCTTGATGTTCCTGTGACTACAGTTGCACATATTCAGAAATTTGAGATCCATGGGACTGTAGTCAACCTCCCTGGACGTGGCCGCAGTAGGAAAATTGATGACAAATGAAAGAGAAGAATAATACGAATGGTAACAAAATAGCCCAGAAAAACTTGTAAAGAGATTAAAGGTGAACTTCAAGCTCAAGGAACATCATTGTCAGATTGCACCATCCGTCGTTGTTTGAGCCAAAGTGGACTTCATTGGAGACGACCAAGGAGGACACCATTGTTGAAAACAAATCATAAAAAAGCCAGACTGGAATTTGCCAAACTACATGTTGACAAGCCACAAAGCTTCTGGGAGAGATGAGACAAAAATCTAAATTTTTGGCAAAGCACATCAGCTCTATGTTCACAGACGGAAAAATGAAGCATATCTTGAAAAGAACACTGTCCCTACTGTGAAACATGGAGGAGGCTCTGTTATGTTCTGGAGCTGCTTTGCTGCATCTGGCACAGGGTGTCTTGAATCTATGCAGGGTACAATGGAATCTCAAGACTATCATGGGATGCTAGAGAGAAATGTGCTGCCCAGTGTCAGAAAGCTTGGTCTCAGTCGCAGGCCATGGGTCTTGCAACAGGATAATGACCCAAAACACAGCTAAAAACACCCAAGAATGGCTAGGAGGAAAACATTGGACTATTATAAAGTGGCCTTCTATGAGCCCTGACCTAAATCCTATTGAGCATCTTTGGAAGGAGCTGAAACATGCCGTCTGGAAAAGGCACCCTTCAAACCCGAGACAATTGGAGCAGTTTGCTCATGAGGAGTGGGCCAAAATACCTGTTGAGAGGTGCAGAAGTCTCATTGACAGTTACAGGAATCGTTTGATTGCACTGATTGCCTCAAAAGGTTGTGCAACCAAATATTAAGTTAAGGGTACCATCATTTCTGTCCAGGCCTGTTTCATGAGTTTTCTTTTTTTTTAAATTCTGTTGAAGCATGGTTGAAAAGCAATGTCTGACTTTCATTTGTTCATTTTCATATAATTTTTTATATATTACTTTTGTCAGATTCAAGTGACCATTGTGGGTTTTTCTTTCATTAAATGAGGGATGCCAACAATTTTGTTCACGTGTGTATATCAGTTATACAGTATATATATATATATATATATATATATAAAAAAATATACACACACACAATCAGTCACATGCCACTCTGTTATTAAATACAGGAAAAAAAAATTATAATTAGGGTAACATAGCTCTGCCTTTCATGTGTATGTCACCATTCAATTGTGTAGCCACATTCTCATGAAATTCTTAGTCGGAGGCAAAGACATTGTTTGTAGTAATATTAACCATGTGTTTCCCTTGTGGCGCAAAGATTGTTTAATTCCTGATCAGTAGTAAAGTACATTAACCCCTGCTTGACATTTGCAGTATGTACCAGTATACGGTTTATGTTCAGCCTTTTACTCCTTTCTCCCTGAACAAATTTTTAGTTTTTGCACTCTCATTTTTTATACATCACTCTAAGAGCCATAGCTTTTTATATTCACAGAAAGCCCACATAGTTTTCCTCTGCAGTCTTTCTGCTTCAATTATTCCTATATGGAAACGCTGGCAGTTTTCCTTGGTATAATTGACATGCTGCGATTTCCAAAAAACATGATGATTTTGGAAATCGCAGCATTTCCACTGTGGGTATTTTTCTACAGTGTGTGGATGGGATTCGCTAGAAGTTCCGTGGAAAAAAATCGCTTCGTTTTATAGTACCTGCAAAGTGGATGGGATACTGGCTAATCACATCCATACATTGCAGATAAAAATTTGCTGCAGAAAAGCAAGTTTGTCCATTTTAGAATGTCTGAGATATAACTGTTTGAAGTGACCCTCCCCCACCCTTATTTTCTTTACATTTTTCACAGCCAGTACTCCAAACCCATACTCCATACACAGTAACATTCAGTGAGCGACAGGAATAGCTCTCAATACAGAAGCAAGGGAAAGAGTGAAAAAGTGCAGGATTTCACAGAATGGAGCCAAAGTTTATTAAATTAAGTAAATTACAAAATGTAATAATGACACTGCCGAAAAATCTAAAGTTGTCCGAAAGTTTAGTTATGCTTTAATGAACTCATTTGCAAACCTCCCAGGGCATCTAAAAGTGAAGTAAAAATAAAATAAAAATCAGCTTCCTTGGCCCATGTTTACAAATAAAATAAACGTAACTGCATCAAGTAAAAAAATTAATAAAATATAAAAGTATTCTTCTCATAGGTTGAACGCCATAACAGAAACAAAAAAATCTAAATTGCATGAATTTCAATTTTTTAAGTGTTTCCTCTCCAAATAAAAATTAAATAAGAACTGATCAAAAACCATACATTCTCCAAAATGGTATGAATAAAATTTTCTTCACAAGAAAGACCCCTTACACAGCTCTGTAGATAATATAAGAGAGGATGCACATAAATTGTTTTTCGAGGTAATTTTTTGCAAAATGGTATGGAATACTAAACAGTCATTATATAACTATGAGTGGACAAAAAGTAGTAAATAGAACAACTAAAACGTAACTTTTAATTTTTAAAATACATATAAAATGTGTGTTAAAGCACTATGATGAAACACACGCAATGGTTAGCTGCTCAAGTGATATAAAATATAGCTCAAATTTAAATCAGCAGCATCTATAGCATATGCACCTTTAGGGGTTAAACTAATATACACCTCTGTAGCATGTCCTAATTATGAGGCTATGTCGTTCAATGAAAAATTGTGGGTGATGTTTACATATATTAACTAAGTCAGATCATGGTTGAAACCATTATAAATTGGACAAAGATAAAAGCATCATTTTGCAAACAAGAGAGAATCCACTAATAACCTCATGGTCTCCCTGCCAATTAAAGCCTAGCTGCACTGCCTCCTGATAGCTGCCTATTTCCTATCCTACATGTTTCGCAGGTCAGTTTGTAACCACTCATCAGGGGTATTCAGTTGCTATCTATCCATAAGGAGTTATATCAGCATGTGAGCTACATAAAACGGGCAGTCGGTGGCCACCGGCTACTGTCACCAGCCGACTCGTCCGTGCATCGGTGCTAGGTCATACTATAGCATATGCTATAGATCAGGGGTAGGCAACCTTTTTTTGTTCGGCGTGCCGATTTCGATTAAAAAAAATCAAAGTTGAGGTACTCGGAGTGCCGGTCAATAATTGTAAGTCTGACGACCCCTGCACATGGTATTATGTCACATAGCGGCCCCTGCACACGGTATTATGTCCAATAGCGGCCCCTGCACACGGTATTATGTCCTATAACGGCCCCTGTACATGGTATTATGCCCCATAGCGGCCCCTGCACATGGTATTATGCCCCATAGTGGCCCTTGCACACGGTATTATGCCCCACAGCGGTCCCTGCACACAGTATTATCCTCCATAGCGGCCCCTGCACACAGTATTATCCTCCATAGAGGCCCCTGCACACAGTATTATCCTCCATAGTGGCCCCTGCACACAGTATTATCCTCTATAGTGGCCCTGCACACAGTATTATCCTCCATAGTGGCCCCTGCACACAGTATTATCCTCCATAGAGGCCCCTGCACACAGTATTATCCTCTATAGAGGCCCCTGCACACAGTATTATCCTCCATAGTGGCCCCTGCACACAGTATTATCCTCCATAGAGGCCCTGCACACAGTATTATCCTGCTATTGCTATTATTTTAGCGTGTAAAGGATATAACTAGAGAGGCGCGGCGTATTTTACTCTATAAAGATCAGGTATGGACAGGACAGGGACAGTGAAAAAATTTAAACTTTATTGGTGACTTTGTGCATGTGTTGTGTAAGTATTTGGTGCAACACTTTTGGCGCTGCGACCTGGAGGATGGTCACAGCGCCAATAAACTTCCTGGATATGTGATTAGGCTCAGAGGGGTGTGACATTATCCCTCTATGTGACAATCAGAGAGCAGAAGTATAGTATGCTCTCTGATTGATAGGAGAGGGGATAACATGGACAGAAGTCCATGCTATCCCCCCTTCCCCCCCCCACCGGGGTCATCTGCAGCTTATGTACAGACAATGAGGAGTTATCATTGTCTCTGCAGTCTACAGCTCCTCCTCCCCCTCCTTCCTTAGCTCTAAGATGCTGCCTGAGGCAGGAAGGGGGGGGGACACTTTAAGAGCCCCATTTCTAAGGATCTGTTAAGAACACAAACATGCAACTGGATTCATTTTAAAGATGAGAATCTATGGGATCTGTCCTGGCATCAGTTTCCCTCCGGCTTGTGTGCACCACCCCCGAGGGAAACAGATAGCTGGGCTGGACTTATGTGAACGCACCCACACTCACTTTTTCCTGCTCCGCAGCCGCTGTGTGGGCACTTCTCCCTGACGTCAGCGACCGCTGAGGCCCTGTCAGCAGTCTCTTACGTCAGGCAGAAGCGCCCAAAGAGCACACAGCGGCTGTGGATCCCGGGAAGGTGAGTTAACATTGTTTTTTTTATGTTTGATCACGTTCCCGGGGGCTCCGTTTATTATACTCTGGGGTCTGAAGAGACCCCACAGTATAATAATAGCAGTTTCGTTTCGGCCGTGTTTGGTCCGATCGAAACTGCTGGGTGAGAACTCCGCTGCCGTGCTAGGGAAATAAGCCTGGCGTGCCACTCTCTGCACGCGTGCCAGGGGTTGCCGACCCCTGCTATAGATGCTGCTGATTTAAATGTGAGCACTATTTTGGAGTGAACAATATGCATACTGTTTGAGTGGGTACTATATTTTATATCACTTGAGTGGTTAACCATTGCGTGTGTTTCATCATAGTGCTTTAACACACATTTTATACATATTTTAAAAATTAAAAGTTACGTTTTAGTTGTTCTATTTAATACTTTTTGTTCACATTTATATTTGAGCAACAACTTTTCTATTCACATTTATTATTTGGTCTATAACTATGAGTGGAAAAGAAAGAAAAAATATTTAAGAAATGTTTATGGAAGGTGTAAGATGGGGAAACAGCCCTCATGTTATGAATGTACCTGTTTCTATAAGTAAGTTTATTTTTTTTTATAAACTGACATTTGCTTGTTTGACCACAAGAGGCCACTTTAACCTCAGAAAGGAGAAAAAACTGTAATTCTGTAATTCCCTGGAGTAGTGACGTGGAGACCCTGTTCTGCAGAGGTGGAACGACAAGAAGGAGCAGGGTGTGTGTGGCAGCCATCTTAGGAGTGTGCTTTGAGCTTTTAGAAGAAGAAGGACTGAAGTGAGAGAAGGAAGATTCCTAAGGAATCCAAAATATAGCAAGGAGAGCTGAAGCAGAGACTGTTCAAGGGTTTGTTCAGACAAAATCCTAAGTTGAAGATTGCTATCAAGGACCCGGCTGAGAAGTGGCCCTGTCAGTGAGACCACAGGTTTTCTGGATGAGCCCCGCTTTCAGCTGTTCCAGACAAAGGCTACAGGTACACAACAGACGCGGATAAGTAAGAGAAGTAATCGTGCACGCACTGCATTACATTTTTGGCGCAAATTGCTTGGGACTGAGTAAGGGCCTGTAGTTAGACTAGTTAGGCATACTCATCTTCACATGCGACACTACTGGTGAATTATCTACCTATACGGTAGTAAGGACTAAGACTCAGAGAATTCTATAGATTTGTAACTCCCAGAGAGGAGCTTCTGAGGAAGTCTAGAAGCGACATTTTATACATTGTCATATTTCTTTGGCTTGCAAGCTGACCTACTATTATATTTACTTGGTTGTACTTTGTTTGGAGGGAATAGGGGTATTTTGATAAGTTTGTAAGCTCTTGTGTTATACCGCCGGTGCCCCTATCACACTCACTGAATTGTTCCTGTGACTAGGGTGATAAAATGGTGATAAAAGCGGCTGGTTAGTTGCAGCCTGAAGATAGGTAAAAGCTTGGAGTGTTTTGGAGCTGCACATGAGAGGGCACCGCACTGTACAACACCAGGGCCTCAGCTTACTGGCTGAGTGTATGTAAATAGTTGGGAGTGTTTTTTTTGGTAAAGAGGTGTTACTACTGTACACACGGCTTACAACTTGGCGTAGTCGGCAGGATACAGCGACCGTCATGGATGGGAACATGGCAGGAATTAATCTCCTGGCTCTAGCTGCACTGGTCCAGGGTGCCCCTGTACAGCAAGAGTTACCAGCCCCAGTACCAGTCATGCCAGCCCAAGTAGGGTACTTATCAGTCGGGGCACTAATGCAGCATCTGCCAAAGTTTAACCGTAATAATACGAAGTTGCAGGACTGGACCGAAAAGGTACGAAGCGTAGTTAAATTGAGTAACCTGATTCCAGGGCTGCAGAGATAGCATTAGGGGCCCTAGAAGGTAACGCTAGACGGACAGTGATGGTACGGCCCGAATCAGAGAGAGACACCTTGGAAAAAATATTCTCCCTGCTGGAGGGAGCTCAGGGAGGGCATACCAAAGTAGCACAGTTGCGAAGCAACTTCTTTAATCGGTCACGAGAGGGTGAGGCTTTAATGCAATACTCTAACGCCTTACAGGAGATACTGAATGAAGTGCGGAGGCGAGATTCGGAGGCTATGGGAGCCTTCAAAGACGTGGACCGACTACTATGAGACCAATTCATCCTAGGATTATCCAGTAAGTTTTTACAGGATAAACTGCAAGAGATGACTCGGGCACATGCCAACCTGACATTCTATAATGTTTAACTGGCTGCTGTAGAGAGGGAAGAAGAGCCCATGGCAGTAAGTGTGAAGGCAGTGAGTAGCACCCAAGTGACAAGGGCCCGAGTAGGTCCTGAAGACGCGGAGTCCTTGAAGGATGTAGTCCAGGCTCTACGGACAGAAATGAGAGAACTCCAGAAGAAAGCAGGTTCATCCATGGCTCCGGAAAGGGTCACATCACCCTGCCCTCTTCCACCGAGAGTACCTCGGGTGTGAGGGCCCACCAACCAAGGCCCATTTGGTGTGCGGGGATCGAGGGGACCCCTCTGCTGAAGCTGCTGACAGTATGGCCATATCGTCAGAGAGTGCAGGGACAGATGGAACCCGAGCCGGCTTTAAACTTCCGACCGCCGCAATAACGGGGCGTCCTGTGGCGGTTCACCAAAAACTAAGCCTCATACGTGATGGACGCTACTTATATGCTAGCAGCCCCGTTATGGAAGCTGAGCTGGAGGGCCAGAAGGTACGCTGCCTAGTTGACACCAGATCAGAGTGCACCTTGATGCCTCTGGAGTTCTTCGAGAGACACTTCGGAGATATTATGGAGCCGGAAGATGGAAGTGTCATCAGGTTGACAGCTGCCAATGATGTTGCAATGGAAGTACAAGGGATCGCCTGGATGCGGGTTCGGCTGTTTGGGCAAGACATTGGCAAAAAAGGGATCATGCTGGTAGACCATCCATTCAGTAGAGGACTAGATGTACAGTACAGACCAAAGGTTTGGACACACCTTCTCATTCCAAGAGTTTTCTGTATTTTCATGACTATAAAAATTGTAGATTCACACTGAAGGCATCAAAACTATGAATTAACACATGTGGCATTATATACTTAACAAAAAAGTGTGAAACAACTGAAAATATGTCTTATATTCTAGGTTCTTCAAAGTAGCCACCTTTTGCTTTGATTACTGCTTTGCACACTCTTGGCATTCTCTTGATGAGCTTCAAGAGGTAGTCACCTGAAATGGTTTTCACTTCACAGGTGTGCCCTGTCAGGTTTAATAAGTGGGATTTCTTGCCTTATAAATGGTGTTGGGACCTTCAGTTGTGTTGTTCAGAAGTCAGGTGGATACACAGCTGATAGTCCTACTGAATGGAGTGTTAGAATTTGTATTATGGCAAGAAAAAAAGCAGCTAAGTAAAGAAAAACGAGTGGCCATCATTACTTTAAGAAATGAAGGTCAGTCAGTCCGAAAAATTGGGAAAACTTTGAAAGTGTCCCCAAGTGCAGTAGCCAAAACCATCAAGCGCTACAAAGAAACTGGCTCACATGAGGACCGCCCCAGGAAAGGAAGACCAAGAGTCACCTCTGCTGCGGAAGATAAGTTCATCCGAGTCACCAGCCTCTGAAATCGCAGGTTAACAGCAGCTCAGATTAGAGACCAGGTCAATGCCACACAGAGTTCTAGCAGCAGACACATCTCTACAACAACTGTTAAGAGGAGACTGTGTGCAGCAGGCCTTCATGGTAAAATAGCTGCTAGGAAACCACTGCTAAGGACAGGCAACAAGCAGAAGAGACTTGTTTGGGCTAAAGAACACAAGGAATGGACATTAGACCTGTGGAAATCTGTCCTTTGGTCTGATGAGTCCAAATTTGAGATCTTTGGTTCCAACCACCGTGTCTTTGTGCGACACAGAAAAGGTGAACGAATGGACTCTACATGCCTGGTTCCCACCGTGAGGCATGGAGGAGGAGGTGTGATGGTGTGGGGGTGCTTTGCTGGTGACACTGTTGGGGATTTATTCAAAATTGAAGGAATACTGAACCAGCATGGTTACCACAGCATCTTGCAGCAGCATGCTATTCCATCCGGTTTGCGTTTAGTTGGACCATCATTTATTTTTAACAGGACAATGAGCCCAAACACACCTCCAGACTGTGTAATGGCTATTTGACCAAGAAGGAGAGTGATGGGGTGCTACACCAGATGACCTGGCCTCCACAGTCACCAGACCTGAACCCAATCGAGATGGTTTGGGGTGAGCTGGACCGCAGAGTGAAGGCAAAAGGGCCAACAAGTGCTAAGCATCTCTGGGAACTCCTTCAAGACTGTTGAAAGACCATTTCAGGAGACTACCTCTTGAAGCTCATCAAGAGAATGCCAAGAGTGTGCAAAGCAGTAATCAAAGCAAAAGGTGGCTACTTTGAAGAACCTAGAATATAAGACATATTTTCAGTTGTTTCACACTTTTTTGTTAAGTATATAATTCCACATGTGTTAATTCATAGTTTTGATGCCTTCAGTGTGAATCTACAATTTTTATAGTCATGAAAATACGGAAAACTCTTGGAATGAGAAGGTGTGTCCAAACTTTTGGTCTGTACTGTAACTCTGGGCATGAACATGCTGAGAGACCTAGATCATCGTCTTTATGCCAAGGAAGGGCCTAAATACTGGCCGCGGGCCACCACACACAGGCCAACTCAGAAAGTCCTACAGCAAATGGTGAGGAGCTGTAGTTTGCAAAAGAGCATCATATCAGGGCGCTCTATTGGGAACGTGAAGGTACCGCTGAGTGCTCCAGTGAAGATTCCACCGCGACAGGAGAAAATTTTGATGCTTCCAGTGGGGGCTGGACGACCACTGAATGGACTAGAGGTCCTGATAGAGCCTTCTCCGCAGGGAGAAACGCAGACCCGCCCTCTGGTAGCCCGAGCACTCGCCACTGTGAAAGATGGCTGCGTGCTTATACGCTGTCTCAATGTCTTGGACAGTGAGTTGATCATTCCTGGGAATACCCTGAAGGCTGAAGTTTATGTGCCCGAGGGCGACGTCCTTCGCTGGAAGAGCTTCACGCTACAGCCTGATGGGAGGCCGGCTTGGACCTATGCTGTGAAGATCCAGCAAAAACAGACCCCAACAGCAGAGTGGAACAATCAAGTGATCATGTCTGTGATGGGAGTGTACCCCCGGTCTCTGACCCCGGGGCAACAGAAACTTCTGGAAGACACTCTGTGGGAGTTCCAGGAGGAGTTCTCAAGACATGACGAAGACTTCGGGTGTGCTACCACCATTGAACATGAAATCCCTACCGGCGACGCTGCGCCAATTCGGGAGCGGTACAGGCAAATCCCGCCCAAGATGTATCAGGAGGTGAAAGATATGGTGGCCAGCATGCTGGAGAATCAGGTGATACAGGAGAGTAAAAGCCCGTGGGCTGCTCCAGTGGTCCTGGTGCAGAAGAAAGACGGAAGTCTCAGGTTCTGTGTAGATTACCGGAAACTGAATGCTCAGACCGTCCGCAATGCCTATCCTCTTCCATGGATTGAAGAGACACTATCCTCCCTGGGTCGTGCCAAGTATTTCTACACGCTTGACCTGGCCAGTGGATGTTGGCAAGTGCCAGTGGCCGAAAAGGACAAGGCGAAGACAGCCTTTATCTTACCCATGGGACTCTATGAGTTCAACAGAATGCCGTTTGGTCTGTCCAACGCTCCAGGGACATTTCAGCGGTTGATGGAGCTCTGTCTGGGTGACCTAAACTTTGAGTCAGTACTGATATATCTGGATGACGTTGTGGTGTTTGGGCCCTCATTCGAAGATCATCTTCAAAAACTGCGGCAGGTCCTAGAACGACTGCGAGACCATGGGCTAAAAATCAAGCCCAAGAAGTGCCAACTGTTTCAGCAGCGAATAGAGTACTTGGGACATGTGGTCACTCCGGAAGGGGTACAACCAGTCCCCAGCAAGGTGGAGGCCGTCCAGAAGTAGTCCCAGCCAAGAACCCTACGGGAAGTGCAGGCCTTTCTAGGTTTGGCCGGTTATTACAGGAGATTTATAACCAAGTTCTCACATTTCGCCGGTCCACTAAACGAGCTGCTGAGAGGCACAGCTGGAGGACCCAAGAATCGTCCCATTGAGTGGGGGCCAAGACAGCAAGGAGCCTTTGAGGTGTTGAAAAGAACTCTGACCAGTGTCCCGATCCTGGCCTATGCACGGTTTGATAGTCTGTTCTTGTTGTACACGGATGGAAGTCTACATGGTCTTGGAGCCATGCCATCTCAAATTCAAGACGGATGGGAGAGGGTGATTGCCTATGGCAGTCGGTCTCTAAGGGAGTCGGAGCGCAACCCTGACAACTATAGCTCCTTTAAGTTGGAGCTTTTGGCGCTGGTATGGGCCATGACTGAAAGATTTGCAGAGTATCTGACGGGTGCAGAAGTGATTGTGATGACGGACAATAACCCGTTAGCGCACTTGGAAAACGCCAAGCTAGGCGCCCTTGAGCAGAGATGGATGGCTCGCCTTTCCAAGTACCAATACTGCATCCAGTTCCGGTCAGGAAGGGAGAACAGCAACGATGATGCCCTCTCCCGAGTCCCTATAGGTTTGCCAACCAAGAGTGGTGACGAAGGGCTAGAACACATTGAAATCCCACACCTCGGCAGAGTACCGCCATTCCAGAACATAGCACATTCAAGTGGGGTGGCTTCAGGGATGCCGATTGTGTTGGGGAAGATGTTGGAAGATTGGGAAAGGGTTCAAAATAGCTGCCTGGACCTCTGGAAAGTGAAAGAGTGGATTCGGACTAACATCTGGCCCTGCCCGGATGAGCGGGCCAGCCTAACTCAAGAGGGTCAGAAGTTACTGAGACAGTGGGATAAGCTGAGTGTTACCCAGGGGCTCCTGTGCCGGACCATATACGTACAGTCAGAGCTGCAGTACCGGCAACAGGTTGTCATCCCTATGTCATTGGGACCAGCGGCCGCTCAGGAAGCCCATGAGAGGGGGGCTCATCTTGGGAGTGCTAAGACGTACCAATGGCTTCAGCCAAGGTCAGACTGGCCCACCGGGGAACCGGTGAATCCACTGGTGGGCCCCGAGCCCCGACTATTAGTCCTCATGTTACCAATGCAGATGCATTGGTCAGGGGCCCGATCGGGATCCTGACCATCCTGATCAGGCCCCTGACCATCCTGATCGGGCCCCTGACCAGTGGCGTAACGATCGCAGTTGCAGGGGGTGGACCGCGAACAGGCTTGGCGGGGTATGGTGCCCATGGCCAGCTGGAGATGGCCGGGCCCCGGACCACTATTGATAGCGGTCGGAGAAAGCCTGGCTCCCCGACCGCTATACATACTGTTATTGGAAAGGGACTCTGGCATATTACAGGCCCCTTTCCAATAGATGACAACCCAGGGGAGGTGACTGAAAACAATAAACACATATTCTCACCTCTCCTGGGCACAGCGCTCTCTCCGGCGCTCTTTCATCCTGTGACTGAGGCCTGTGATTAGGCCCCAGCGGTCACATGGGGCGCGGCCGCGTAATGACGTCAGTGCGCCCCCACGTGACCGCTGAGGACCAATCACAGGCCTCAGCAACGACGTCGGAAGAGGGCTTGAAGACGGATGGATGGAGCGAGGATGCCAAGAAAAGGTAAGGCAAGGTGAGTATGAATGTTTGTTATTTTTAATCACCTTCCCTTGGCCGCCAATTATTATACTCTGGGGTCTGAGAAGACCCCAGAGTATAATAATAGCACCAAAGCGGAGGGGGGCTGTTGGGAGCTTATAATACTGTGCGGGGGCAACTGTGGAGCATATAATACTGGGTGGGGGCCACTGTGGAACTTATACTCCATACAGTGGCTCCATCACTGGTCCCCTATACTGTATGGGGACCATTGATGGGGCCATTATATTGTTGAGGGGGGGCAGTGATGGAGGCCAGTAGCCTGGGGTACATTAAAGGGGGTGTACATGATAACATTTTTTTTTTTAATTACGCCGAAGCAGGCGAAAAAAAAAAACAAAAAACAAAACAAAAAAAAAACACTTTCTCTCCTGTCCCCAGTGTTTCCCAGCACAGTTCGGTCTTGCAGTTCTGTTGTTTTCTTCCAGCTGAAGTTCCCCCTGCAGGAGACTACCTGTGATGTCTCGTGACCCCTGAGGCCAATCAGCGGCCTGAGGGAAGGGACCTGGTACGTCACAGCCAGTGAGGACTTCCGGCAAAAAGAAGACAGCGGAGCTGCGGGAGTGGACCGTGCTGGGAGGACACTGGAGCCAGGTGAGTATGTTTTTTTTTTTTTTTTTTTTTGAGGAGGTGGGGGGGGGATTCACCTCCTCCAGACTAATTATAAAAAAGAAAAAAAGTATATTAAAGGGGTTGTCCAGGCATAATTTGTTATGGTTTATCCTCAGGATAGGCCATAGATACCTGATCTGTAGGGGGCTGACCCCAGACCGATCAGCTGTATGGAGCCATTTCTGGTGCCCATCCTGTACACAATACAGGGCCAGAAGCAGAAAGCTCTGTCCACTGTGAATTAGCCGGGCACCTTCACTCTTCTCAGCACATATTGAAGTCAGTGGGAGCTGAGCTGCAGTTACTGCGCCGGGCGACTAAACAGCAGATGGAGCTTTCTGCTTCTGGCCCTGTGTTGTGTACAGAATGGGCGCCGGAAGTGCCTCCGAACAGCTGATGAGGCCGTGTGTCAGCCCCCTACCGATCAGGTATTTATGGCCTATCCTAAGCTTAGGCCAGAAAAAAGATTAACCTTGGACAACCCCTTTAATATGCCCCACAAAGTTAAATGTCCCTCCCTCCACAGGATGTTAGCCCCCATCACTGCTCCCACACAATATAATGACCACATCACTGTTCCCCATACAGTATGGGGGACCAGTGAAGAGGCCAACGTATGGGGGGGGATCAGTGAAGTGACCATAGAAAAATTTGGCCCAGACAATCCCTTAAAAGAGGTTGTCCATAAACTGGAGTGACCACGGTGGCGGACACCAGGGAGGTGTAAAAATAAGAAAATAAAAAAATAAAAAAAAAAGCATACTCACCTGTCCCCAGCACCCCGTTGTCCCCTGCCTGTGTCTGTTCGGTCTCATGGCAGTGCCTCATATATGGAAATCCTGTACCTAATTGGTCTTAGCGGTCACATGAGGTGCAGGACTCCCAGCAAGGAGTCGCCGGCATGAGACTGAATGGACACTGGCAGTAGACAACGGAGCATCGGGGACAGGCAAGTATGCTTTTTAAATTATTTTTTTTACTTTATACCTCTTTAAAGGATTTATCCATCTTTCTAATATTGATGGCCTGTCCTTAGGATAGGCCATCAATATTACATCTGCGATGATACAACAGCCAGGACCTCTGCAGATCAGCTTTTTCAGGACAGTGCAGCTACAGGTAAAGGTAACAATTCTAGGAGCCTTGCTGTTCACTTGCCATTCAAGGTGTAGCAGTAGGTTTAGGTAGTGCAGTGGTGCACATGGAATAGTGGGTGAGCAGCATGTCTCCCGACATATTACCTTTAGCTGCCCTGCCTCGGTACCGCTGATCTGCAGGGGTCCTGATGGTGGGCCCCTAGAAATAATTCCACTGGTGGGCCCTAGACATCCCAGTCCGACACTGGCTTCAGCGATTCGTATATTGTCCAGATTTGGGAGAAATGGTAACCGAGGCATGCCTCAAGTGTCGGTCCTGCGGGCTGAGTAAATGCCCCGACCAACAGGCCCCTGTACAAACTATTCGAACATCTGCCTCCCTAGACATCTTAATGATTGACTATGTACAGATTGGGTACTCTACCTCAGGACACTCTTACTGTTTGGTCATGACGGACCACTTTACAAAATATGCAGTGGCTGTACCCACCAGAGATCAGACAGCTGAATCAGCTGCTGAGGCAGTCTGTAAGCGCTTTATACAAGTGTTTGGGTGTTCGCAGAGAATCCATTCAGATCAGGGGGCATGTTTTCAGGGTGCTTTGATGAGTGAGCTGTATCAGCTCTATGGTATCGAACGTTCCCGCACGACCCCATATCATCCGCAAGGGAACGGGGCATGCAAGCGGTTCAACCGCACCTTGATACAGATGCTGCGGACTTTAGAGGATAATCAAAAAGCTCGGTGGCCAGGGTACTTACCTGCGCTGATGTGGGCCTATAACAATAGAGTACACAACACCACTGGTTAGTCTCCACACATGCTGATGTTTGGGAGAGCAGACCAGGAGATTGAGGATCTCCATATGCCAGATCCGATGCATCCTCCACCGAGGAGCACTACTGCTTGGGTGCAAGAGCACCGTCGCCGACTGAGAACAGTACACAAGGTTATGGGTGAACACCTGAGACAAATAGTGCACCCCAACCCAGGGCCAGTGCAGAGGGATGAGTATGCTCCAGGTGACCGTGTAATTGCCAGGGCCAAGAGGCAGATGCATTGGTCAGGGGCCCGATCGGGATCCTGACCATCCCGATCAGGCCCCTGACCATCCTGATCGGGCCCCTGACCAGTGGCGTAATGATCGCAGTTGCACGGGGTGCGACCGCGAACAGGCTTGGCGGGGTATGGTGCCCATGGCCAGCTGGAGATGGCCGGGCCCCGGACCACTATTGATAGCAGTCGTAGAAAGCCTGGCTCCCCGACCGCTATACATACTGTTATTGGAAAGGGACTCTGGCATATTACAGGCCCCTTTCCAATAGATGACAACCCAGGGGAGGTGACTGAAAACAATAAACACATATTCTCACCTCTCCTGGGCACAGCGCTCTCTCCGGCGCTCTTTCATCCTGTGACTGAGGCCTGTGATTAGGCCCCAGCGGTCACATGGGGCGCGGCCGCGTAATGACGTCAGTGCGCCCCCACGTGACCGCTGAGGACCAATCACAGGCCTCAGCAACGACGTCGGAAGAGGGCTTGAAGACGGATGGATGGAGCGAGGATGCCAAGAAAAGGTAAGGCAAGGTGAGTATGAATGTTTGTTATTTTTAATCACCTTCCCTTGGCCGCCAATTATTATACTCTGGGGTCTGAGAAGACCCCAGAGTATAATAATAGCACCAAAGCGGAGGGGGGCTGTTGGGAGCTTATAATACTGTGCGGGGGCAACTGTGGAGCATATAATACTGGGTGGGGGCCACTGTGGAACTTATACTCCATACAGTGGCTCCATCACTGGTCCCCTATACTGTATGGGGACCATTGATGGGGCCATTATATTGTTGGGGGGGGCAGTGATGGAGGCCAGTAGCCTGGGGTACATTAAAGGGGGTGTTCAGGATAACATTTTTTTTTTTTTTTAATTACGCCGAAGCAGGCGAAAAAAAAAACAAAAAAAACACTTTCTCTCCTGTCCCCAGTGTCTCCCAGCGCAGTTCGGTCTTGCAGTTCTGTTGTTTTCTTCCAGCTGAAGTTCCCCCTGCAGGAGACTACCTGTGATGTCTCGTGACTCCTGAGGCCAATCAGCGGCCTGAGGGAAGGGACCTGGTACGTCACAGCCAGTGAGGACTTCCGGCTTGCATGCCCCGTTCCCTTGCGGATGATATGGGGTCGTGCGGGAACGTTCGATACCATAGAGCTGATACAGCTCACTCATCAAAGCACCCTGAAAACATGCCCCCTGATCTGAATGGATTCTCTGCGAACACCCAGGGCCAGTGCAGAGGGATGAGTATGCTCCAGGTGACCGTGTAATTGCCAGGGCCAAGAGGCCAACTGGAAAATTGGATGGGCAGTGGGAGATGGTTCCGTATATAGTGAAGCGGAGGGTAGACCCAGATATTCCAATGTATGAAGTAGAGCCAGTAGGGACCGGGGGGACCCTCAAGGAACCTCCATCGTAATATGTTAAGACTCTAACTTTGAGCAACCAGTGGCCGACGAGGAGGTGCTTGCTCCTAACCCTAGTACTAGAGAACCTCCCTTAGATGATGAATGGTGGGTTGTCCCTGCCCTAGTCGTGACATGTCTACCACCCAGGGAGAGAGTTTCACAGCCTTCAGAACAACCAGCATTAGATGTGCCCGATACCCCTGACCCTGTGACGCTGCGTAGGACGGCCAGGTAAAATGCTGATGTACCCCCACAGCGCTATGCGCAGGATGAGTTTGTATGGGGAAGGTTGCCAGGGACATCAACCTCTAGTGGGGTGGCATGTAAGATGGGGAAACAGCCCTCATGTTATGAATGTACCTGTTTCTGTAAGTTTATTTTTTTTATAAACTGACATTTGGTTGTTTGACCACAAGAGGTCACTGTTACCTCAGAAAGGAGAAAAGAATGTAATTCTGTAATTCCCTGGAGTAGTGACGTGGAGACTCTGTTCTGCAGAGGTGGAACGACAAGAAGAAGCAGGGTGTGTGTGGCATCCATCTTAGGAGTGTGCTTTGAGCTTTTAGAAGAAGTACTGAAGTGAGAGAAGGAAGATTCCTAAGGAATCCGAAATATAGCAAGGAGAGCTGAAGCAGAGACTGTTCAAGGGTTTGTTCAGACAAAATCCTAAATTGAAGATTGCTATCAAGGACCCGGCTGAAAAGTGGCCCTGTCAGTGAGACCGCAGGTTTTCTGGATGAGCCCCGCTTTCAGCTGTTCCAGACAAAGGCTACAGGTACACAACAGACGCGGATAAGTAAGAGAAGTAATCGTGCACGCACCGCATTACATTTTTGGCGCAAATTGCTTGGGACTGAGTAAGGGCCTGTAGTTAGACTAGTTAGGCATACTCATCTTCACAGGCCACACTACTGGGGAATTATCTACCTATACGGTAGTAAGGACTAAGACTCAGAGAATTCTATAGAGTTGTAAATCCCAGAGAGGAACTTCTGAGGAAGTCTAGAAGCGACATTTTATACATTGTCACATTTCTTTGGCTTGCAAGCTGACCTACTATTATATTTACTCGGTTGTACTTTGTTTGGAGGGAATAGGGGTATTTTGATAAGTTTGTAAGCTCTTGTGTTTACCGCCGGTGCCCCTATCACACTCACTGAATTGCTCCTGTGACTAGGGTGATAAAAAGGTAACAAGCGGCTGGTTAGTTGCAGTCTGCAGATAGGTAAAAGCTTGGAGTGTTTTGGAGATGCACATGAGAGGGCACCGCGCTGTACAACACCATGGCCTCAGCTTACTGGCTGAGTGTATGTAAATAGTTGGGAATGTTTTTTTTTTTTGATAAAGAGGTGTTACTACACAAAGTAAAATCTTATTATTTACTAAATTGATTTGGAGTCACTTCCTTTGTTCGTGACTTCGCTGTATCCTGTGGAGCCCACCCCGGTACATGGCTTACAGAAGGAGGGGAGTAAAAAAATGAAAAACACAAAAATAAGGTTGTGTCAAGTTTACAGCTTATCACCAATTGCACTGTTGTTCAACTTTATGGAACTGATGGAGATATCCAAGGATTGTTGTAATGAACTTTTCATTGGCAGCCTTATAGAGATGAGAACTGCTGCTTCATACAGGCAGAGCTACAAGATATTTTTTCAGGCAGTTAGACACAGCCCTTTTAAATATCTGGTCCCTCATGGTCTCTTATAAAGTCTGTATACTCTTTCAGGTACATAAGTAAACAATGAGAAAGGAGCATACTGTATTTGCATTATTTATAAATAATCTAAATTTATTTTGAATACTGTGTATTTCAAATTTTATATTTATGCCATGTAATAATGTGTTAAATAAACTTTTTCAGGTATCAATGTTGGTCCTGTAGTTGCAGGAGTCATTGGTGCCCGGCGGCCTCAATATGATATTTGGGGCAATACAGTAAATGTTGCGAGCAGAATGGACAGTACAGGAGTACAAGGAAAAATCCAGGTACCATTTGTTTTTATTTCCTTGTGTTATTTGTTTTTAGTTGTTGTTTTTCGTTTTTTTTTGTTTTTTTTTAACCTAATGGTAGAGATGAGCAAACTGATTCGTTAAGTGCTGGGTTCGAACCGAATATTCCAAATTGTTCAATTTTTAAAGAAACTGAATACTTTGTGATTTTTCTCGGATAAACTAAAACGACTGCTGCAACATGCATTGCGCAATGAAAATAGAGAAGAGAAGTGTTTGTAATGTCCTGGCATCACCTGACAGTTTCTCAGCAAATAATCAGTGGTAGGTAGACACCTTACAGTGCTGATGTCACAGACAATAGAAGAAGATGTGGGCAGGAAGAAGAGACATTTTAGCTAAAGACATACTAGCGGATGGATGTGTTATCACTGCATGATTCAAAGCAATTACTCTATTTTCTACTGTAAAACAGCAACAAAACTTGAAAATAGAACTAGAGAATCATAGGAGTAGGAGAAGAAGAACAAAATTTAGTCAGATTTAATTAAAAATGATTAGAGATGGGCGAATTGCTTTGTCACGAGTCCGGTTCAACCCGAATATTCCAAATTGTTCGATTTGCAACAAAATGGCTGCTGCCATTTGAACAGTAAGTACAGAAAAGACACATGTGTGTTTCAGAGTCTGATGGCACCATCTGACATCAGTTGACAGCCACTCAGCCAATAGTAGGTGGTAGGTGGACACCTTACAGTGTTGATGTCATATACACTATATAAGGTACTGAAAAAAATATCCAAATCATTTCTTAAACATTTATTTTTTTTTTGCTGCAAGTACAGTATTTTCCTCGACTAATCGAAAGCATTTTTTTTTCTTGTGTTCAGTTCACCTAATATACAGTCAAGCCTACACCAAATCTGAAAAAATCTCGTTTTTGAAAGCAGTGAACCACAAATATTAAGTGAGGGTTCTGTGTGTTCCTCTTTAACATGTAATTTTCTATGCGGTCTTTATGTACTGTCAACCATGTCTTTATCTTCACTGACAAAGATCCCATTCTCTAATAGTCATGTGGCATCTGCTGAGAGAGATCTTCCTTATAGCCTAAAATATCCTATTCTTCCTCTTTTTGATGAGTTGCATGAGATCTGCCATTGGTTTTTTTATGTAGAGGAGGTAGTGGTGGAAGACATAAGAGTTGGTGGAGGAAGTAGCAGGGGGTGTATTGCTGGTGGTAGTGCTATTAGGAGCACTAGGGGGAAATCTGTTAGGAATCCAAAAGACCTGTCTTGGTTAGATCTAAGGCAAGCTCAGGTGGTGGCGAGACTGGCAGACATGTTTCCACTGCTGCTGATATTGGTGGCAGCAGCTACATGCTGTCAGCTCCAGTATGGGAATTTTTTTCTACATTACCAATTGACAAACCGATGACAAGGTGCAAATGTTCAAGCAGATAATAGTCTTGGAAGTGCAGACACTTGTGCAGAAACTAGATCTCTCTTTACTTACATAAAATGGTGTAATCAGAAAGCCACTGCATACAGTCTCCTCCCTCATTTCATTGTTGTAAAGTGAACAGAGGCGTAGCTAGCGGGGGGGGGGGGGGAGGCAGAGGGGTAGGCTGATTCTTTGGGGGCCCACCCCGGAGACTGTCATTAATACATGTTTTACTTTTAACTAAATCGATGTCTGCAGACACCGATCTAGTTAAAACCCATCCTGAAACTGTCTTGTAAACTGCAAGCCACTTCAGGTCTTCGGTTTACAAGACACACGGCACAGGTGGCGTGATGACGTCATAGCATCGCGCCTACGCCGAGACGCAGATGTCCTATGCGTGAACCCTGCGCATAGAGCGTAGGGCCAACAAGAGGAGGTGGCGGCTCCATTCACCAAAGGATCACAAGTAGGTGAGTATAATATTTTTTTTTTTTGGTTATTTTTAGCGCAGTTGTGGGTGTTTTAATAATATAAGGGGGGAATTAGGAGGGAGAATTATAAGGGATAATTCATTAACGGGCATTATGACGAGGGGGGCGTCATCTATATAAGGGGTCATTGTGAACGTAAGGGGGTAATTTATATAAGGGCTATTAGGGGGCATTTTGAATACAAGGGGGGTAGGTTATATAAGGGGTCATTAGGGGTATCATTTATAAAAGGGGTCATTAGAAGTGCAGTATTTATGTCGGGGAATCAGGGGCATAATATGAGGGGCACTTAATTTAATTAAGGTGGCACTTGGGCTTTATTAAGACTAAGGCCTCATGTAGCGGGCCGCAGCAAAAAAGCACTGCAGGGAAAACTGCGGTGGTAACGAATCACGTTTTTTTTTCCTGCAGTGCTTTTCACAGAAAGTCCGCAGAGGTTTCCTCTGTGGACTTTCTGCTTCCATTATACCTATAGGGAAACCAACAGAATCCCATCCACTTTGCAGGAACTGTAAAAGGCTGCATTTTTTCCACAGCACTTACACCGTGGTCACACCACGGCATTTACGCCATGTGCGGCTCCGGCCTTGAGTTTTCCAGCTCATTTTTATTGATGATCTATCCTCAGAATAGATCATCATTAAGAGATAAGTTCCCACCCCTCTAATCAGCTGAATGAAGGCGCCCCGGCACCTGTTTATATCACACGCTGTCTGATTATAGTGTCCATGTGATGTAATTACAGCCTTGTCACATAGACGTGTATAGGAGGAGGCTGTAGTTACATTACATGACCGCTATGAAATGTATGATACTATATAAACAGAAAAGGGGTCACGGGGCTTACATAGATACCATGGTCTATTCAAACAGCTGATCCTGGGGCTCCCGGGTACTGGAACCCCACTGATTTTTTTTTTTTACCTTTTAATTAGGAAACACCTGGGGCATTAATAATTAGGGGCACTATTTAAAGGGGGTACACAGGGAAGTTAATTTAAAGATGCACTTGGGGGTATTATTCATTATGGGGGATTTATATTATATATTTTATAATTGGGGGTAGCAGCAGGATGAGTGTGCAGGTGAGGACAATGTGGGTTGGGTGCCTGGAAAAGTGAGGAGCCAAAGATGTATGTTCTGCAAACTTTACAGAGACTGGAACAAATGGTTATGGTGGTCCAGATGGAAGAAAAATTGGAATGGAAATGTGAACAATTAGTCAGAGACTTCACTGGTAAGTCACTAAATGATACTGCACTGTATTCACCCTGTGTACAGTCGATATCTACCACTATACGGGTATCGTATAGTGATATCAGTATACCTAAGTTGGGGGCCCACTTGAACATGTTTGCCCCCCCCCCTGTGCTCAACCCCTAGCTACATCTCTGAAAGTGAAGCACACATTGAGTGGCACTGTTGCATATGCTAGTGCATCAATTTGAGCCACAGTATATGATTACTGCATACAGCAAACCACAGACACAATGGAATGGATAACTGATCTGTGAGAAGAAAAACTGTTTCTACCTCAGTCATGATGATCAACTTTGTAAGATAGTCCAATGTTTTCAGCAGCCAGGCCAAGCATGCGCTGATAGTGGCTTCTTATGAAGTCAATTCTTCACTTTTCAAGTGGCAGGCATGCTGACAGTTTGCCCCAAATTTTTCTTCAAATTCTATAGTTGGCAGTGCCATGTGCCTCTGCTACTTGGTTTGCATAACAAAAAAATAAAACAACCCCACCATTGCTTCTTTCAATACCAACACAATGTTGGTGTGGTATTATCTTCTCATAAAGGCATCATGGTGACTTTTTTTTTTTTTTTTTGAAAAGCCAGTTCTTCGTCACTTTTCAACTATACTCACAGGCACAAATTTGCCTTCCAAATAACAAGCCTGTAGCCCTTAAAAGTCAGCAAAACAGGCTAATTTTTCGACAAAACTATTGTTTTTTGCAATATAGCCGTCATGTGTGTCTAAAAAAACCATGGGCAAGCACATTTTCCCCAATAAAAGGGTAATTGTTGGAGCATTTTAAAAGTGAAAATGCATAAAAGTGAGTGTCAGTGCAGTGTGTGGTTAACCTCTGAGTTTTATCCATTGCTTACCATTTTTATTTCTTTTTTTATAATTTTCTTTTTATTGAATTTTACAATATTACAATTCAAAAGGTATACAGTATGTGGAGCATGGTTCCTGGAAGTTTTTGGCATCTCCAGCACAGGTTTGAATCCGTAAGATTGTGTCTGTAGAGCCAGTCTGGTGTCCTATACCACCTGGTTAATATTTTATAGTGTGACTCCTGTAGTCTGACACAGGTGGAGATGCCATGAGTGTGTCTAAGAATTCCTGGGACATCTTCTTCTGGGATCACCAAGTCCATTTCTTTTTCCCAGGTTAGTAAGAACAGTGGTTTCAAAGTTAGCTTCGTGGTCTCTGGGGTGGTGGAGAGAGCAGTTTTGCACGATGAGATCTTCCTGGGTAATGTCAAATTTGACTTTAAAATTTTTTCGAAGTGTGTGAGCGGCCTGTCTATGGGAGATATCTTATTTATTTCCGTTATCGTTGTACACAATTGTGCATGATGGAGAAAGTTGAAACGGGTCTCCGGGGCTAGATGTTGTAGGATCCCTCTAATGAAGGGTTTATGGGACTCCCATAGTACGGTAGGGGTGATTTACAGGGTGTTATTTCATTTGAAGAAGAGGTCCAGCTCTTCCGCCAGATGGGTGTTTGTGGTTTGTCTATCCAGAATTGATTAGTTTAGTCGCCACGTCCAGTGTTGGGGTGTAAGGTCTGGGAGAGATAATGTGGTAGATACCGGTGCGTGGTCTGATACACTAATATTTCCTATTTTCGAATGTAGAGTGTATTGGGCAATGGACTTGGAGCATAAAATGTGATCTAGCCTCTGATGTGTTTGGTGAGGATTGGAGAAGAAGGCGTAATCTCTTGCGTTAGGGTTCTGGAGACGCCAAGTGTCCACCAGGCTCAGATTCTATAGGGAGATGTGGAGGCGTCGCAATATATATAGGGAGATGTGGAGTCTAAGAGGGGGTCTAGCACTAGGTTGAGATCTCCTAGTATGATGTCACCTTCTGCGAATAAGGTAAGGTGATGCAATAATCCAAGGTATTTGGTCATGGTTCGGTGCATACATTACGGCCAGTGTTATAGGCCTGGATGCTATGTGACCCTTCACAAAGAGTAGCCGGCCTTCGGCATCTGCGTGCTGTTGCTTAAAGACAAAGGAGAGCGAGTGTTTTAGTGCGATTGCGATGCCTTTGGATGCTGATGTCTGGTGTGACAAGTAATACCATCGGTCATTGGGTGATTTATAAGGTTTTGGGATTTTGTCTAGTTTGAAATGGGTTTCTTGTTGCAGGAGGATATCTGCTCCCATTCGCTTGGTTAAATTTATAACCCAGTGCCTCTTATTAGGGGAGTTCAGCCCATTGACATTGAAGGTGGAGATGGTGATAGTGTTGATACTGGAGTTGCTGGATCGGTGTGGATTCAAGTTATCTGAGGCTGACATATCTGTGTCGGGGTCAGGGCTATGTGATATTAGACCTAGGTTTAAGGTGGTTCAGTAGGATGACTCTAAGGGGAAGCCAGACACTGTTGCTGTCCCTCCCGTGTGGTCGCCAGAGCGTGCAGAAGTGGAGAGTGCGGTCCCCCAAGTGGGGGGTGGGTGGAGGAAGCACTGGTAGTGAGAAAGAGGTGAAGCGTTGAGGGATAGAGAGGGTTAGGATAGGGTAGATAGGACTACAGTAGTTTGCTGTTCAAAGGGTTGTTGTTGCTATAGTCTAGGACTGGTATTCGGATTAGGGAGTAGTGAATTGATGTGGGTGAGGAGTGGGTTCCTGATCGGAGGTAAACCCATAAGGTACCGTTCTGAAATGTGCAGAAAGATAGTGTGTGATGCAGGCAAGGTCATGTTAGAGTTAAGCCAAAGAACAAGACAGTCAAATCTTCACAAACAGTTAATCAAACATTTATAAACTAGGTGGTCGCTGCCTCCTGTTCTAAGTATGAGGTGAGCACATGCCGAGTAATTCTACAGATTTGTAGATCCAGCTATCTATGTCTCGACAAGGGCGCACCCCACACCTTTCCTGAGGGTTTGAGTAGACTTAGTTACAGTTCTATGGAACAAGGTAGAGATAACTTGTCAACTATTACATTTACAATAACAATTGGGCTCTTCCTGGTGCTACAACTGGTCATTAAAGGTCACTCTGTGGGAGATCATCATTAGGTCTAGTATTGTAGGTATAGGCCCAGTAGATGAGGCTGAGAACATAGGAGTTAACATTTATGTAAGGCAATTAACTGAGGGTCTTCTGACGGCTAATTCTCGGTTGGTTCCGATATGCCTGGAATGTCTCTATGGAGGCGGTTGTCTTCCCTTTAGGTTCTTTTTTGGGCACGGCGATCTGAATCTCGTCATGCCATTCCAGAACTGGAGTGTCGGGAGTTGTGGAACTCTGTCTAGGTGCTGGGATGGTAGCCAGGACGGGATGTCTAGGGGTTCCATATCTAGAAGGGTCCAGACGGCTGGGAGGTCCTGAGGCATGTGGATGGTAATGCGCTTGCCCCCCTGCAGAATGGCCAAGCCAAAGGGATACAACCAAGCGTACTGTATGTTCCTCCTTCAGCACTCTCCTCTTGGCGAGTATAGATGGTGCGACATCTTGGTATATGGATATGGCTGTCCCGTCTAGGGATATTTGCTCTCTATCTGCATTAAGAATTGCCAGGGTATCCAAATATGAAAGGAGGCCGCAGAGTACATCACATGGCGGATCGCCTTGGCGCGGTTTCGGTCTTAAGGCCCTGTGTATGCGTTCCACTACAACTGCCGCTGCACGTTCTGGGCCTAGTAATTCTGTGAAGAGGCCAGCCGCCATCTTAGGGAACTCCTCTGGTAGATAAGATTCTGGTACCCCTTTAAGGTGCAGATTACGGCGGCGGCTCCTGTTCCTGGTCCTCTATCAATGTTAGCGATCTATCAATGAGTTCCTTGTGATTTTGGAGCTGGTCTGTTACTGCCTCTGCCTCTACTTGTGGAGTATGTGTCTTATAGGGCCTGTACTCTGCATCCTACAAACTGTATCTCTGTCTTGATCTCTGCCAGTTCTGTGAGCACTAGGCGGACAGCTTTAGGGAGAGCTTTTTGTAGAAATGTGCGGGAGATCTGTGTTATGCCTGTGTCAGAGCGCTCACCGTCAGGGACGCTGACAGCTTCAGATTCATCTCCCGTCTCTGTATCCTGTCGGAGCTTCGGCGCCATCTTAGGAGGACCGTGCGGTGAGGAGAGATTCTTCTTTCTAAGGTAGCACTGTAGATCCCCTTGTTGTTTCTGCGCTTTTGGGGAGCTGGGTAGGTCCCCTAACCTGTCTTTGCCTATTTTGACCACTGTGCCTGCGCTAGATGGGGTGTAACGGCTTCTTTAGGGTTCTGTGCAACGGAGCTCTAGCAAGTTGCTTCCACCATGCTGCGGTCAGGCTCCGCCCCCCACCATTTTTATTTCTATGGACATATATGTCTTTTACTTTGACATAACTTCAGCTGTGTTTGCCTTAGAGAGCTAGAAATTAATTAGATAGTTTCCTAGGAGCCCTGAGTGTTCTGCATTTTAATGAACTTTTTTGACTCTAAACAAACTTTAGACAGAACCGCCTGAACGTGAAACAAAACGAATCTTGAGAGGTTAGCCTGTCTCTAGAGATGAGTGAACCTCTCAAGATTCGTTTTGAGTTCAGGTGGCTCGGGTCCCAGATTTGTTTTAGGTTGAACAAGTTTGGTATGAACCACAACTTAAATTAACTTAAAACAGTGTATAACACTGTCAGGGCTCCTAGGAATCTATCTATTGAATTTCGAAGTTATGTCAAAGTGAAAGTGGCATGTATGTCTATGAAAAATGGATGGTAAGCAGTGGATACAAACTCATACAACCATACACTGCACTGCCCCTCGCTTTAATGTATTTTAGCATTTGATACTTTACAAAATTTACCCTTTTTGGGGGGGGGAAAAGGTGCTTGCCTGTACTTGTTTAGACACACATGGCAGTTATATTGAAAAAGGCAATGGTTTTGTAGAAAAATTAGCCCATTTTGATGACTTTCTGTGAAAAACCCTGCGGGAAAAACGACAATGCTTTGCCGTCGCAGTATTTCCCGCAGCGCTTTTTTGCTGCGGCTCGCTACATGGGGCCTTAGCCCAAGAAAAGAATATTTTTTATGATTAACACTGTCAACTGGGCAGCAGTTTAATTTTTTTCATTAGATACAAACTGTTCTAATGGCAAAACACTGATTCTGCCTGTGCAAATCTGAAAAATTTCAATTTAAGGTTTTTTTGTTTACTCAATATAAATAAAAGCTGCTGTTCTGACAAACTCTACAGAGATCTTAGAAACTATGCATAAGTTTTGCTCCTCCCTGTATGGGCCATCTTCACCCATATCTGTACCAGACCTCCAAATCTGGCTGTCATCTCCTTCCCTACCAACAATTACTGAAAACTACTGTGCATCTCTTAATGCCCCTATAACCACAGAAGAACTATCGGACACCATAAAGTTATACAGCCTTATACTATAAAATTATACTATAATTACCCCCCTTGGACTGTCCTGTTACAATTCAATTTTTCTACCCCCCTTTGAATATTTTCACCCATTATCTCCAGGATTCCCAAACCGGGAAAGGACAAGTGAAACTGTGCCAACCTCCGCCCTATCCAGCTTTTAAACACCAATTACAAACTTTTTACTAAATTATTAGCCGACTGGCTTGCCTGCTATATGACATTCCTAGTTAATCCAGACCAAACAGGATTAATTTCTCCCTGACCGTCGACAGACAATATCAGACTAGCCTACAACATTATCTCTTACACCGCTAGTGCAAATAAACATTTGATAGCTCTCAGTTTAGATATTCCAAAAAAAAAAAAAATGACTTTGGGCTGGGAATATCTTCATCAAGTTCTTATACATACAGGTATAAGTGGTCCCTTCTTACTGGCCGTACGCTTACTTTATCATTCTCCACAAGCTAGAGTTAAAACTATCACCTCATCTCCTATCTTTCTTACAGCACTAATGTGGTCCCCTAATCTTAAGACACACCTTCTTATGGTGAATCAAATTACTAAACATTTTTTAATACTATGTCAAAACCTACAAAGCAAATTTAAGCTAATTACGTCCCCATCCCAACTGCAGCCACTTTTATGAAATCCGGACTTTCCCCCGGGTCTGCAGCATCCGGATTTTTGTGCCAACTACGTAAGGACATCAGACCTTTGGAATTCATTACCTCACGTTATATTTATCAAATCCCTTTATGAGAACATTTTCACTACCTCCAAATTAGAAACTTTTTGCCACATCCAATTTCATCCCCCATGACTACAAAAAAGTTTTTTTTGAGGCAGCTTGCTGCAATGATCCAAGAGACAGATGCTTTATCTCACTATTATATCACCAGTTCTGTGGCACCTATTCGGGCATGATACCTTGTACACAGACCTGGAAGAGGTAGTTGGGACCTTTACCTACCAACATCTCTAGGCACCATATTTTTGACAAAACCAGCTCTGTCCCACAGCCTAATAATATCAGAGAGATATACGAAGTTCTTACAAGATGGAACCTAACACTGACCCAATTATCCAAATTTTCTAACCCTTGCTTCAGAAACTGTGGTGAGTCGACTATGGCCCATATATGGTGGTCATGCCCTATTCCCTCAGCACATTGGAAACGAGGAGAACGCCTCATAAACTTAAAATTACAACTTTCAATCAGCTTCACTCCATGGTCGGCCCTACTTAATGCAGACCTACCAGCCTCTCCTAAGAGATATTGAAAACTATCTGTGGCTAAATGGACAATAGCTATCTATTGTCCAACACTCCCTTTGCTATAACTATATAAAAAAATTAAACAATTAGAGCATATTGTGACTATCCTTGAATATAAATTACTCAGATATGAGCCTCATTGGTCGGACTGGTACTCTGTCTCTTGTTGTTCTAGTTAGGACTATTTCTCCGCACACATAACCAGACCAACTATACTAATGAGACCGTGTGAGCACCATCCCCTTTGTATTTTTTTTTCCTGACTGAAGTTTACTTCACAGGTACCCCTTCCTCAATATCAGACTAAGTTTGTTATTTAACCACAATTATCTGGAGACTTAGAAGCAACTCCAGTATACCACAGTCTTGAAGGAACGGATGCAGCACATAATTTAATTATCTTATATTAAATGTCTCACCTCGATCCCCAACTTCTATCCCTCTTCATCATAACCCCACCCTACCCAGTTCCCTACCCCCCTCCTCTGATGGCTCTGTATAGCCAATCTTTCCCAGATTGTGGGACATGTATTTTTATTATGTGCTTCTTTTACAAACAATAAAGCAATCTAAAAAAAAACAAAACATAAAAAACTGCTGTATTAACAGCCGAACAGTGAAGAAGCCTGTGCTAATCTGAAAAATCTCAGTTAAGAGTTTTTTTTTTTGGTTATCCAATATACACACAAACTGCTGCCATTGTAATGGCAAAAAAAAAAAAAAAAAAAAAAAAACAGGCTGACACTAGGTTCACACCTGTGTTCAGGTTTCTATTCGGGGGGTCTGCTTGGGGACCCCCCTGAATGGAAACCTAATCCACTTAAAAAAAGCAGTTACATACACTATAATGGGGTCCGTAGGGTTTCCACCCAAAAAGGGCAAAAAATGCGGAGAGAAAAGTGCTGGATGCAGTGCTTTTCGCTCCAGATTTTTTAAACGGGTTTGGGGATGGAGACCCCGAACGGAGTACATGTGCAGGTGTGAATTCAGCCTGACTGATGCACTACTAGTCTAATACACACAGTGCCAAAATTGCTGGCAATCACTAATATAATTAAACAATGTGCAGTAAAATAACTGCAAAAAATGGCAGGAGACAGGCTAAAGAAGGGGGAGGAGGAAACACTTGTGCAAGTACTAACAATAAGAATGTGGGTGGCAGTAGCAACACTATTTCTGGGTTTGGTGGCACTTCCAGTAGCCACATGATTGTTGTACTCTGTGAATGAAGATTAAGTTTTTGATTACTTATCTCACTCATCTCAGTCACAGGAGGATATTGCATCCAAAAGTTATGTGATTTTCAGTCAGGCTTCTATGTGTTCCTCCTCCTCTTCTAATGTTATAATGTTTCTGGACTGTGAAACAAGTGATGTGGCATCTGCTGAAACCTATTTCTCCTAGTCAGGGCAGTCTTCATCCTTTTTTTTTGTTGAGTTGGATGAGAACAGTCTGCATCTTTTTCATGTAGAGGAAGCAGAGGTGGAAGAGGAAGACATTGTTGGTGGTGGATGTAGTAGTCACAGAGGGTGTGGTACTACTACTGTTTATGGCACAAGGGGGAAATCTGGAGATGGAAATTTTAAGGGTGTGCAAGAATTCCATGTACATTTTGAGTTAGATGATTCTTTTGTAGATAGTACCTGGCAACTGAATTAGGGTGACAAGGTGACATCAGATGAAGAGGATGGTGGCAGCGGTGATAGTAACAATTCCAGCTAATGTGCAGCCCCAACATCCAAAAAGTCTGCCCAGGGCAAACCTAGGGGAAGCTTGCAGGGTGGGGGTGGTGGCTTTGGTGGTTTCGATTGCTGCTGGTGTTGACCATGTGTGGTTGCTACCACCATCTCTTATATGGGAATTTGTTGGTACATTGCCAGTTGATAAATCAATGTTAATGTGCAGGATATGCAAGCAGAAACTTAGCTGTTGCTGTGCAGGAACAAATTTTGGAACTAAATCTCTTCATACTCACATAAAATGGCATCACCAGCTTATTTTGCAAAATAAACTTGGAAGTGGAACTGGGAGGGAGTAAGACCGCCCTACTCCTTCTCCTTGTGGTCTTTCTTGTAGGCAGGCCACATCTATACTTAGCATATGGTCATCATTTTCATTATCATCACTAATTGTTTCTCCTAATCCTCCTCCATGCCAACATCAGTCATGCATAAGGGAATGTGTGTCCAGGAAACAGCAATGTGTGACCAGTCATCTGGAAGTTCTTCAACTTAAAGGGGTTGTCCAGGCAAAAACTTTATATTTTAAAATAGGCCGGGGGAGGTGAAAAGAATTTAAAAAAAAAAAAATCATACTCTCCTTTCCCTGGTTCTCCAGTGCTTCCCAGCACGGTCTGGTCCTGCCTGTCCATTGTTTCCAGTGGAAGTCCCTGTCACATGTGACCGCTGAGGCCAGTTAGGCTAAGGTCCCACTTTGCAGAAAAGCAGCTTTTTTTGTTGCAGATTTTGCTGTGGTTTTTTAAGCCAGGATTAGATTGAGCAGAAGTAAGAAGTGTAAGTGCTTCCTAGATATTCCTCATTCCTTTTGTAGCCACTCTTAGCTTTGGCTCAAAAATCTGCAGCAGATCTTATCTACTTGTCCAGAAAAAGTACTCCAAAAATCCCAGTAGAAACCCTCCCCATTCAGAGATACACACAGGTAATAATACTACATATCAGAGGTCGTATTACTAACAGTCAGCGTTAGAAATACATGACAGACTCAGTGTGCAGAGGGGACTAGGGAAGGGAGGAGGTCGGATAGGGCGATATCTGTGGAATACCCCAGGCTTAATAGCACACAGCAATGGGACCAGTGAATGAAATGATGATCTCCTCAAATGCGCAGATGGATCTATTCACAGACCCCATACCTTTTCATATTTCGCATATGTGTGCCGCTTAAAATATATCCCTTTTTACAGTTAAATGACATCGTTCACTTTCATTCAGACATGAATGGAGGTTCCAGTGTTGGGCAATTAGTTTCCTCACCTGGTATAACATCCTAATGATTCCCAACTTGCGCTCCATTCTCACTCTAACCCTTTGGCTCTGCTACTAGGGCAATCCCATAAACTTTTCCAATCAGCGGCACCCCTTTCTAAAAGGATCCAAGAGAGCTACATTTCCATATCATGTGGAGAAGAATGGCTTCATCTACATTACATCTGGGGCATCTAGCATCACTCCCACCCTATATAGCAATATGGTTGTTTTGTATACTCTGTGGAGCAGCAATAATTGAGATAATCTTTGGGCCTCACACGGTATTACCTCGTACAATGTGGTATTTCATTGGTCATCTGTGAGCAGACCCACATCGGACTCCGTTTGCCTAATAGTTAATGGTAACTTTTGATGTTAAGCATCAAGAAGGTATTTGTAAATAACAGAAACACCTCTTGTGTCCCCGTCCATTAATAGCAATTCCAAATAACCTAGTCTGTGCCTGTAGTGCATGCCATACCTGAAGAAATTGACAGAACATACAATGTGGCAGATAAAACTCCTCTCGTAGTTGGTCAAAACTCTTAACATGTTCCCCGGGGAACATCTGGGCCACAATTTAAATTTTTAAGTGCTCCCAGGTTTAAAATCCCCTCAAAATGTTTATCTCTCATAGATTGAGGTTATTCCGTAAGGGAGCCAGTCTATTACATCCCTCCACCTCTCGCATAACCTTAATCTTTGCTCATACTTTAGTTATCATGGTCACACTTGGGATATGATCAGGGGGCTGACCCGGTTCCAACAGCAATCTCCAGCAAATACAGAGGAGCAACCTCCTTGGCGCCTTCATAGTGGGCCAATCCGCGAAGTGTTGCTCCTGGTCCTCAAGAAGATATAGGCACGGATTAGGGACCCCAAGACCACCATTATCCTAGACCCCTTGTAGGGTTTCGAGGTTAATCCTAACTGTCTTCTTACCCCAAACCAGAGATAAAGGCATTAGATTTTGTGAAAATAGGACATGGATATCCTTATGGGGAATTACGGAGGATATATAAAAATTGAGGCATTAATAGCATTTTACATATATTGGATCGTCCCACCACTGAAAGTGGTAATTTGTTCCATGTTCTGACCTTATGGGTTTTTCGTTTCTGCATAGGCAGTAAGCTGAGACTGCGGTCTAACAGATTTAATTATACCCAGATATTTGAAGGTATCTGAGTGGCGGCAGCCAGGTCCTCAGATGTTACTGGGTCTATTGACATGAAGGTGGACTTGTCCCAGTTAATGGAAAGTCTGGAGTAATGGCCATTAGTCTTGATTAAGCTCATCAGAGATGACAGGCATTTACACACGTCTCCTAGGAAAAGCAGCATGTCATCCGTATAGAGTGCCATGTACTTTTCAATGACACCATGCCTGAAACCCATAAGTTCAACTGTCCTAATTAGGCAGGCCAGAGGTTCCACTGCCAGAGAAAATATGATAGGGGACAGGGGGCACCCCTGACAGGTCCCTCTCCCCAACACAAAGGGAGGCAACAGCAACCCATTTGCCCAGACCCTGGCTCTCAGGCAAGCATACAGCAAATGAACCCATTTCATATATTGGGGTCCAATGCCCATCTTTGCCATGACAGACCACAGAAATGTCTACTTGACGCTGTTGATTGAATGCTTTGGCCATGCAGCCCTCCCCCTCTGGCTGCAACTGAAGATTTAAGTAGTCTGTGGAGATTGATGGCTGCCAATTTATCCGGCATGAATCTGGTCTGTTCCTCATGAACCAGGACTAATATAACTCTGATCAATCGGTTGGTTAAGACCTTGGCCAGCAACTTATTGTCAGAGTATAACAGGATATTGGCCTATATCCGTGGTGGCAAACCTATGGTACGCGTGTCAGAGGGGGCGCTCAGAGCCCTCTCCATGGGCGGTCATGGAAAGCCTGGTTCCCTGATCGCTATATATATATCATTATTGGAAAAAGGCTTGGCGTTATGCTGCTGGACCCCTTACCAATAGTAGCCTGCCCAGGGAAGGTGATTAAAAGAAAAAAATATTTATTCTTACCTCTCCTGGGCTTCTGATGGTTCCCAGCGTCCTCTTTGGGGCTCTGAGGTCACATCATGCTCCAGAGGTCAATGCTGTGTTTTTCTTTTAAGACAAAAGATGTTAAAAAGAAAAAACAATTCATACATTTTTTTTTTAAACTAATTTTTATTAAAGTATTATAAATGTGACATAGATAACAAACGGAATATACCGCAAAACAGAAACAGTAATAACAAAGCCATCGTGAATATGGGGCAAACACAGGAATAAGAAAGACACACAAGACCAAGGACAGTATAGAGGGGGGAGGAGAAGACAAGAAAAAAATAAATAAATAAATAATGAGGGTGAGGGGCAGGAGAGATCAGAGATCTTGGAGGCTGCAGTATGTATCTCAAGGGCACCAGATAGACTGGAAGAACTCCACCTTATTATTAAGAGTGGCAGTGAGGAATTCCAGACTTCTAACATCCTTGATACGGGCCACCAGCTCATAACCTGTGGGGGGGGGGGGGGATGTACACTCCGCCAGTGGAGAGCCACCAGTGTTTTAGCCGCAGTACAAATATACAGAAAAAGCGTAGACGATGTCCTGCTAAGGAGTCGCGGCGGCAGATAAAGAAGATAAACCAAGGGTTCTAGAGGGACTCCCTGGAGAAAGAGAACATTGGTCATGGCCTCGACCTCCCTCCAAAAAGGGCGGAGCATGTGACAGGTCCAGAAAATGTGGTATAAAGTACCCATCTCATAAAGGCATCTCCAACAAACAGGTGGAATACTCGGGTTAAGAGTATGCAGAAGAACAGGGGTGGGGCACCAGTGAATCCAAATCTTATATTACATCTCACGAAATGTAATGCAGGTAGAAGACTTGGCTGCACATGACCAAATAATCTGCCACTGGGTGGGCGAGATCTGCCTACCCACAGCCTCATTCCATCAAGTCATATATTTGTGAGCCGGGGGGGGGGCCGCCCCTCCGGAGAGGTGAGCAGGCGGTAAATAGCTGAGATCAGACCCTTCATAGAAACGCCAGCCCTGCACATCCTCTCAAAAGTGGTAGGGACAGAGAACCGCGGGGCCAATCTAAGCGATCAAAGGCCTTCTCAGCATCTAGACTCAAGAGGAGAGTAGGTGTAGCAGTACAGTTGGCCACCTCAATCAAATCCACAGTCCTTCTGGTGTTGTCTCCCCCCTGATGGCAAGGGACAAAACCCACCTGGTCCTTGTGGATTAAAGATGGGAGCCAAGCATTGAGCCTATTCGCTAAAATTTTTGTAAAGAGTTAAAGAGGCCGAGAAGGTGAGGCAGGAGCTCTGACTGAAAGGTCTTATACTACAAGTATGTGAAACTGTCGGGGCCGGGGGCCTTACCGTTGGGGAGGCTTTTTAAAGCATCAGAGAGCAGAGAGCTCCTTGTCAGAGATGGGACCATTAAGAGAGTCCAAAGCTGAGGGAGGCAGGAAAGGGAGAGGGAAAGAGTCAAGATACTGGCACAGTTCTGGAGGAGCGGGGGGGGGATTCAGATGGGGCCTGTGAAGACAGATTATATAATTTTATAATTTAGTATAGTAAGATAGTAAGCCTGGAAGGCAGAGGCTATGATGTCAGGATGGTGGAGGAGCGTGCACGAACCGCATGAGGGGTGGAGGAGACTCGGTGGTCACGGAGGGTCTTAGCCAGTAGGGTGTGGGCTTTATTACCATGTTCATAATAGCGCTGCCTAGTGTAGAGGAGCAGTCTCTGAGTAGCGTAAGTAGCTAAGTCCCTAAGATTGGCGCGAGCAGCAACTAACTGACGTAGTAAGGAGAGGGAAGAACTAGCTGCCAAGCAGTCCGTAAGAGACCTTATCTTGGCTATCAAAGCCATCTCCCTAGCTTTCCTATCCTGCTTAAGTCGCGTCGAGAGGGCAATACAATGGTTGCGTATGACCGCTTTGTGTGCTTCCCAAAGGAAGATGATGACCGAAGTCCCATTGGTCTTAAAGTAATCTAGTAGATGGGTGCACAAGTCATTACGTGTGGTCTCAATGTGCAACAAAGATTCATTTAAGTTCCAGTGACACCGCCTAGTAGGTATCAGAGTAGAGGAAATTATAACAGTTACCAGTGCGTGATCAGACCACGAAATGGGGCCGATGTCCGCATCATTAAGAAGGCAGAGGGTTAGAGCATTACCAAAGAAGTAGTCTATTCTAGAATGTGTGATGAGGGTGAGAAAAGAAAGTATAGGAGCGTGCCGTAGGATAGGTGATCTGCCAAAGGTCATAAAGAGCCAGGGACCGCAACAGTCGGAATTCCCTAGCGAGACGAGGCTGAGAGGCAGGCAGTGAGCCATCACGGAGGGACAATCTATCCGCATGCTCGGAAAAATGCAGATTGAAATCCCTGCCAAGCAGCCAAGCTGCGCCAGTGAAAGACCGCAGGCGGCGAAAAGAGACTTGAGGTATTGGGAGCATAAAGGTTACAAAGAATAATGGGTTGTCCATTCAGAAGGCCCTCCAAAAAGATATAACGTCCCTGGGGGTCTAGATGGGACTCAGTTATCGTAATGGGGCAGGTACGGGATAACAAAATAGCCACCCCAGCTTTACGGCGACTATGAAAAGCAGAGTAAGCTGTAGGGTAGTACTGTTGAGCACAATGGAATGTACCTGAATGGTCGTAATGCGTTTCCTGAAGGAAAGCGACATCTGCCCGGAGGAACCGCAGCTTCCGCAGGACCATGCGCCGTTTGATGTTAGAGCCCAGACCCTTGACATTTAACAAAACACACTTAACCATTGGAAGGCAGGACAGCAAATGAGGAAGCAGATCTCACCCAACAACCCCAGGAGGTAGGACTAAGGAGGCCGTATATTCCAGCGCCACTATAGGCACTGGAATATACGGCCAAACAACAATACAAGAATAGAATAAACAAATAAACCATGCATCTTGGCCAGGATTAAATCTCCCGATCGGGGGCAAAAATGAAATGTCCAAGTCAAAAGTAGCAGTAACACCACGCGGGACCAACCAGTGGGCCCACAGCTGGACATAGCCCCCAAGGTAGATGGGAACCACCAAGAGGTGGACTAAATATAATAAATGGAGGATTAGAGGGGATACCAATAACACTTGCAGGTTTCTGGGAGGGATCTAACCCACCCTGCCTGCAGAGAAAGAAGGAAAAAAAAAAAAAAAAGCTATAAGTGAGAAGCTAAATGGTGGTGGGACCAAAAAAGAAAATAGCAGCTGGGCATAAAGTAACAGTCGTAGTGGAATCAGGGTCCAAAGACAAAAAAAAAAAAACCTGTGAAAGAGAAGGCCAGTCCAGCGCTCGCCAGACTTGGAAAAAAGATGTAGCAGTCAGCGAGGAGGCGGATCCACCCTCAGTTTCCTGGAAGAGGCATCAGGAGAAGGCAGCTGTAGTCCGACTTCTGGACTGTCCAGACCTGGGAAGGCGATGGCGGTGGGGCAATTAGTTCCCAGTTTGATAGCTCAGGAGGAGGAATACCCAAGGTAGAACAAAACGGCTTTAAGTCAGCATAAATCCGAGGGTAGCAGAACATCCGTTATGTCTAGCTGTCAAGGCAAAAGAAAACCAACCGCCAGCGATACAGAATTTGTTGATCACGGAGAAGTTGAAGCAGGGTTCGCAGGTGTCTCCTCTTCTGCAACGTAATCCAGGAAAGATCTTGGTAGAGCTGAATCTTAGCTCCATCAAAGTCGATGTCTTTGAAGCGTCGGGCTTTAGTGAGGATAGTCGCTTTCAAAGCAAAATCATGTACGCAGCAAATTACATCACGTGGAGTGGGACCAGAACTCCTAGGGCGCAGAGCTCTGTGCACTCTGTCCAGCTTGATCTTGTGAGAGGGGGTTCCTACAAAATTGAATTAAAGATCGCCTCCAAGGTGACGTGCAAGTACTCCTCTTGGGTAGCTTCTGGTAGGCCTTTGACTCTAATATTGTTGCGCCTGCCACGGTTGTCTAGATCTTCCAGGTGGCGCTGCATATCATTGACCATGTGGCATTGAAAGAGGACGGTGTCCTGGAGCTGGGAGACATAGGAACGAGTCTGGTCGTGGTCATCTTCAAAAGAGTCAACTCGGTTTGCAATATGCTGGAGGTCCTGCTGCAAGACTGAGATTTCTGAGCGTATTTCTGCGCGACAGGCCACAGTGACTTCAGCAACTAGGGAGCTAAAGTCCTCTCTAGATGGCAAATATTGTAGCCACGGTGGTGGGGCTAAGGAGCCCGCCGGGACATCAAGAGGTAAAGCACAGGGCAGCAAGGCCGGAGAAGGAGGAGAATGCTGCGTGTTGAGCGCATATGGGGACAACGATGGAGTTGCCTCTAAGTCCACGTCCCCACTCAAGGAACGAGGTGGAGATGGTTGCCCAGCTGCTGGGGTCAGTAGCTGCAGAGGCTGTGGTACGGCAGAGGGTTCACCCCCGTTGCAAGGAGGCAGTATAAGGCTCTGGGAGAGCATCTGGGGAGTAGAAGCAGGCACAGCATCCTGTTGGTGAGGAGAATGTTCCCCAGGCAGTACAGCAGTACAGAGAGGCCTGAGGAGGGTGAGACACTTCCAGGCTGTAGGGGGGAGGCTGTCAGCGCTGCGGGACTAGTGCTCTCCCTACCTGACACACACAGCTGAGGAGAGACAGAAGACATCCCTGGGGGAGAGTACTTTTGCAGCGGTGTCTCCTGAGTGGCGGAGACAGGAGGCCGAAGGGATGCAGGAATGGAGGTTCCTCGCTGGGAAGTTGAAGGAGCCGCCGCAGCCATTACGGTGCTGGCGGACAGCGCGGCTAGGGAAGATGGCCGCCGCCTCGCAGAGGCCCTGGATGAAGAAGTAGCTGGATGGAGGAACGCGGTCAAGGTAGGTTAACCAGACCGGTCAGGAGCCACAGGGTCACTAGTGGAGGCTGTCTTGAGCAGTTTCTTGCGCATGGAAGCAGCAGAAGAAGCAAGCGGTCCCACGCTTGTGCAGGCAGGGCAGGAGCTCCATAAAAGCGTGTCCTACCGCATCAATTCCCAAGCCACGCCCCATGAGTTGTTTTTTTCTAAAATAAAATCTCAGTGATAAAGTTAAATTGCTGTGTTGGCACTTTGTGATAAATTGTGGGTTTATCTAAAAGGTTTGCCATCACTGGCCTATATGATTCTGGTGATAAGGAATCTTTCCCTGGTTTGGGGAGGTAGAACTATTATTGCCTCTCACATCGAATCTGGTAATCTCCCCTATATTTCTGCCTCTTGTATATCTTTCAGAAGTTCAGGTAACAAAAAGCCTTGGTATGCCTTAAAGAACTCTCCAGGTAGACGATCTGCCATTAAACCTCTATAAGGGGTGTGTCAAATGCCTTGACAATGTCCAGGAACACTATAACCACAGCCCCCCTCTGTCCAGACTTCTGCTCACCTCTTCATAAAAAAACATCAGATTAGTCTGACAACTTCTGTCCTTAGTAAAACTATGCTGTCTGTCACTTATAAAGTTATGTACAGTACAGTCACATACTCCACATAGTCGATTATGGCCCCCTCAAACAGTTTCCCCACAAAGAGAGAAAATCTTACTGGTTTAAGGCTGCAGTATGTTAGATTGCTAAAGACTTAAAATGCATCGGAATAATGTGCCAGCAATATTTGAGCCATAAATTCAAAATCTGTAATAAAAAAAGTGACTTTCGGGAGGATTTTTATAACTTTACTGTGACTGTTAGATTTAAGATTTTGGGGGGGGGGGGGGGGGGAGTTGTTTTGCTTTCCCTAGCCATCTGCCTTTTATAATGTAATTTAGCAAATTTTAATTCCCTTTTACACATTTTATTATATGTTTTTTAATTCTCAAAGGCTGCAGTTGACCCTTCAGATTTATATTTTTTAAATGCACATTTTTTAATTGTTTATTGTCCTTTTAACTGTAGCTGTAAGCCGTGGGGGAGCTACTTTAAGACATTTATACTTTTTCCCTATGGGTATTCACTTTGCTGTATACTTACTCACCATAAATTTAAATGTCTGCCACATAACCTCTGTATTACTATTTGATGATAGCTGCTTCTAGTCTTATGTCCTGAAGTTCAGGACCTGGGAAAATTGGCCTTTTTTAATATTGAGAGATTTTACCCTTCCAATCTTTGTCCGCCCATCTGGGACATGATGAACCAGAAATCTTGTAGCTCCATCTAGACCCACAGCAGGCAACTGACATCCATGGGCCACACCAGCAGGTACAATACACACTATCTGAATGCGCCCCCAAATCAGTACATATGCTGTTACCATGCACACATGTTATACGATCTATTATTTAGACCTACTTGGAGACTTGGTAATTCCTGAATCGAAGATCACCCACATGCACTGATTTGGGGGCACATTCAGATAAAGTGTGATTGTGCTTCACTAGGGGACAGAATTATCTATCTTTTTTGAGGTTCACTACCTCTGCGAATAGGGATTTTTTTTTTTTTTGATCAACTATATTTCCCTATATTACCAATACTTGGCTAGAGAAGTGTCAGGCCTGGGCTTTTGTATGAATTTTCTGACATCACTCATTTAGCAGACCCACATCTGATTTGCTTATCAAGGGTCTTTTCATACACGCTATCTTCACTATTTGTATTTTAAAATAGCTGATGTCCGCATCTACAGTATTTTCACTATATGTATGTATTTTTTTGTCTATTTTATTTGTATCATCTATTAAAAGGTTATGTTTTATTAGGCATGGGGCTACCCTTTCAGTGAGTTAATATATTTGTTGTGGTTCCTTACCACTTTCAGTGATAGTGCAAATAAAGTCTGCTTAACTTAAAGTGATCAAAATGCTTTTTTATATATAAAACCATTGCTTATTGCAGTGTAACTGCCATGTGTTTTTAAAAAACCACAGGCAAATACCTTTCCTCAAAATAAAGGGTAATCCTTGGAGCCTTTTAAATGTTAAATGCGTAAAAGCAAGTGGCAACGCAGTGTATGGTTAAACTAGGAGTTTGTATCCACTGCTTAACATCTGTTTTTTCATAGACATACAGTTGAAACCAGAAGTTTACATACACTATATAAAAAGACACATATGCATGTTTGTCTCACTATCTGACATGAAATCAGAATAAACCTCTCTCGTTTTAGGTCAATTAGGATTACCAAAATTGTTTATATTTGCCAAATGCCAGAATAGGAGAGAGAGAAAATTTTTTAAGGCATTTTTATTACTTTCTGCAAAGTCGAAAGTTTACATACATTACATACAATGGTATTTGGTACCATTGCCCTTAAACTGTACTGTATGACTTGGATCAAACATTTTGGATATCCTTCCACAAGCTTCTCACAATAGTTGGTAGGAATTTGGGCCCATTCCTCCTGACAGAACTGGTGTAACTGAGCCATGTTTGTAGGCCACCTTGCTCGCACCTGCTTTTTCAGCTTTGCCCATAAATTTTCAATAGGATTGAGATCAGGGCTTTGTGATGGCCACTCCAAAACATTGACTTTGTTATCCTTAAGCCACTTTGTAACCAGTTCAACAGCATGCTTCGGGTCATTGTCCAATTGGAAAACCCATTTGCGCCCAAGCTTTAACTTGGTTGATGTCTTGAGGTGTTGCTTCAGTATTGCCACATAATGTTCTTTCCTCATGATGCCATCTATTTTGTGAAGTGCGCCAGTCCCTCCTGCAGCAAAACAACCCCACAACATGATGCTACTACCCATGTGTTTCACAGTTGGATGGTGTTCTCAGGCTTGCAAGCTTCGCCCTTTTTCCTCCAAACGTAATGATGGTCATTATGGCCAAACAGTTCAATTTTAGTTTGGTCAGACCACAGGATAGGTCTCCAAAAATTAAGGTCTTTGTTCCAGTGTGCATTTGAAAACATGAATCTGGCTTTTTTATGTTTCTTTTGAAGTAATGGCTTCTTCCTGGCATAGTGACTTTTCAGCCTATGTTGATACAGTACTCATTTCACTGTGGATAATGACACTCTTACCAGCTTCAGCCAGCATCTTCACAAGGTCTTTTGCTTTTGTTCTTGGGTATATATGCACATTTTGTACCAAAGCACGTTCATCTCTGGGACACCAAACCCATCTCCTTCCTGAGCGATATGATGGCTGGACATTCCCACTTTGTTTGTACTTGAGTATAATTGTTTGTACAGTTGAACGAGGCATCTTCAGGTATCTGGAAATTGCACCCAAGGATGAACCAGACTTGTGCAAAACCACAATTCTCTTCCTTATATCTTGGCTGATTTCTTTAGACTTTCCCATTATGCTACACAAAGAAGCAGTGTGTTTCAGGTGTGCCTTAATATACATCCACTGGTATGTCTCTAATTTAGATGTTGCCAAAAAACCTATCAGAAGCTGCAAAGAAAAGACATCATCATATGGGCTGTCCCAAATTGTTTAAAGGCATAGTAATCTTAGTGTATGTAAACTTTTGACTTTGCAAAAAGTAATAAAAATGCCTTAAATATTCTCACTATTCTGGCATTTGGCAAATTAAATAATTTTGGTAATCCTAATTGACCTAAAACGGGAAAGGTTTATTCTGATTTCATGTCAGATAGTTAGAAGAACATGCATATGTGTCTTTTTTATATAGTGTACAGTCATGGCCAAAAGTTTTGAGAATGACACAAATATTATATTTTCACATGATCTGCTGCCCTCTGGTTTTTATGTGTGTTTGTCAGATGTTTTTATCACATACAGAAATATAATTGCATTCATATTATGAGTAACAGAAGCTTATATTGACAGTTAGAATGAGTTAATGCAGCAAGTCAATATTTGCAGTGTTGACCCTTCTTCTTCAGGACCTCTGCAATTCTCCCTGGCATGCTCTCAATCAACTTCTGGACCAAATCCTGACTGATAGCAGTCCATTCTTGCAGAATCAATGCTTTAATGTTTGTCTGAATTTGTTGGTTTTTGTTTGTCCACCCGTCTCTTGATGATTGACCACAAGTTCTCAATGGGATTAAGATCTGGGGAGTTTCCAGGCCATGGACCCAAAATCTCTATGTTTTGTTCCCTGAGCCATTTAGTTATCACCTTTGCTTTATGGCAAGGTGCTCCATCATGCTGGAAAAGGCATTGTTGAGCGCCAAACTGCTCTTGGACGGTTGGGAGAAGTTGCTCTTGGAGGACATTCTGGTACCATTCTTTATTCATGGCTGTGTTTTTAGGCAAGACTGTGAGAGAGCCGATTCCCTTGGCTGAGAAGCAACCCCACACATGAATGGTTTCAGGATGCTTTACAGTTGGCATGAGACAAGACTGGTGGTAGCGCTCACCTCTTCTTCTCCGAATAAGCTGTTTTCCAGATGTTCCAAACAATCGAAAAGGGGATTCATCAGAAAAAATGACTTTACCCCAGTCCTCAGCAGTCCACTCCCTGTACCTTTTGCAGAATATCAGTCTGTCCCTGATGTTTTTTCTGGTGAGAAATGGCTTCTTTGCTGCCCTCCTTGAGACCAGGCCTTGCTCCAAGAGTCTCCGCCTCACAGTGCGTGCAGATGCACTCACACTTGCCTGCTGCCATTCCTCAGCAAGCTCTGCACTGCTGGTAGCCCGATCCCGCAGCTGAAACACTTTTAAGAGACGGTCCTGCCGCTTGCTGGTCTTTCTTGGGCGCCCTGGAGCCTTTTTGGCACCAATGGAACCTCTCTCCTTGAAGTTCTTGATGATGCGATAGATTGTTGACTGAGGTGCAATCTTTCTAGCTGCAATACTCTTCCCAGTTAGGCCATTTTTGTGCAGTGCAATGATGACTGCACGTGTTTCTTTAGAGATAACCATGGTTAACAGAAGAGAAACAATGATGGCAAGCACCAGCCTCCTTTTAAAGTGTCCAGTGGTGTCATTCTTACTTAATCATGACAGATTGATCTCCAGCCCTGTCCTCATCAACACCCACACCTGTGTTAATGGAGCAATCACTGAAACGATGTTAGGTGGTCCTTTTAAGGCAGGGCTGCAATGATGTTGAAATGTGTTTTGGGGGATAAAGTTCATTTTCTAGGCAAATATTGACTTTGCAAGTAATTGCTGTTAAGCTGATCACTCTTTATAACATTCTGGAGTATATGCAAATTGCCATTAGAAAAACTGAAGCAGTAGACTTTGTAAAAATTAATATTTGTATCATTCTCAAAACTTTTGGCCATGACTGTATGTAAACTTCTGGCTTCAACTGTACATATCACTTTTACTTTGACATAATTTCAGCTGTGTTTACCTTACAGAACTAGAAATTGGATCTATTCATTCCAAGGAGACCTGACAGTGTCATACACTATGTTTAAAACCAATTAAAGATCTGGTTTATACTGAACTTATTCTACCCGAAACAAATCTTTGTACTGAACCACCCAAATCCGAAACAAAACTTATCTTCAGAGGTTCACCCATCTCTACCTAAGAGTAGTTTTGTTCATAAAATGTTGCCATTATATCTCAAATAAAATGGCCTATAATATGCCTTTATAGGCATGGCTACGGCAACAGTGACAGTGTAAGGCTAAGTTCACATTTGCACCGTGGTCTCTGTCGTTTGGGTGTGCCGGGGAACCCAAATTGCAGAGAGTCAGGCAGCTGAAACAGCGGTTACACACAGAGACCGATGGAGCCTCAATGACTATAATGGCTTCCGCTGGGAGTTCGCTGTAAAGTGGTAGAGAAAAGGTCCTAAGAAGTAATTAGTAGACATTGCAAATAAGAAGATTATAAATATATTTACGCTGAATTTTTTTGTTCCTAGGTAACTGAAGATGTTCATCGGATTTTAAAGAGATGCAATTATGAATTTGTTTGCCGGGGTAAAGTCAGTGTTAAAGGCAAAGGAGAAATGTTAACTTATTTTCTTGAAGGAAAAGTTGATGGAATAAATGCACAAACTAGATCTTTAAACTTGGAACGGAAAATGTACCCTTATGGCAGAACAAACATACAAACAAAGCTGGGTACTAGTTGTCCATCAGTGTCATCTTCAGTAGGTTTTGCAGTAAGCCCTACAGTGGGAACACTTCAAGCTACAACATCTCATGCAAATCAGACTCTACATTACCTTCCTTCTGTGCCTGCAGTTGAAGAGGCATAAAACAAAGAATACTTGTTTGCGCCATATACAGTGAGGTTAATGCAATTAATTGCCTATTGTAAAAAATAAGGGTTCAAGAGATGTCACAAAACCAAGGATAAATTACCCAACCAAAGAGAACTATGGGGACTGTAAGAATGGAAAAAATCAAGGGCTAACAATTGTGTTAGGTGTTCAGGGAACAAGGGTCATGTTCCAGTTTTTAATGGCGGGTGACTGATTGAATGGGATTTAAAACCAAATTCAACCAATGATTGCATAATGAAAATGAAAAGTGTATGTATATACTTCTAAAATATATACAGGGGATACATTCATCAAAGGTACTTACTTATTTCAAGAGAGGTAATGGAAGATGACTGCAGAAGTAAACCAGGATGAAAAAGTTCTGGTTTAGAAGAGATAACTAATTTCCCTTTTTGAATGTACTCCCAGTGTGTCTGCTTAAGCACCAACATGTTTTGTACAGTAGGTTCATTTCATGATTTTTCCCTAGGACTTCCAGCTTTGAGTCATTTAGAATTTCAACCTTGAAGGTGCTAATATTTGACAGTTAAATCACTTGTAATGTTTCAATCATACTGGATATTTTTGCACACACTGAAAGAACTTGCATTGTTTTGTCTAGATACAAACTGATTATTTCATCTCTCCATACTTTTGCATGTAGCTTGTATTTTTGCATGAACTTTGATAAATACACAGCAGCAAAATGAGGAAAACAATGATTTGGACTCAGGGTTAGATAGCTAACTGTAAAGACCTTAAAAATTAACGCTACACTTCAGACTTAGTTGAATATTATATATAAGCACTGATACAGAGCCTGCATAACGCAACTTTAAGGATGTGCTATGATAAATATGGCACAATAAACAAGACTGAAACTTGTATCACTATAAAATTGTGGTAATTACTAATGAGATAAGATGTAGATGATAATATTATAATTCCTTAAAATCTTTGCTAATCGCTGAAAATTGTTAAATGCAAGTTAATTTGTATTCCAGTAATTATATACTGTGAAACAAAACTGTTTACAATGTATATCTCCATCTTCTTTTTAGAAATGGTTTACTGCTAAACAGAACCTTTTGCCTACACACAGTGATTTTTCTTTGAGATTTTAGCTGAGTCAGTTCATTTTTGGTAACTATTTATTAGTTATCAGATAGATAACTTTTAATGCAGTAATAAGCAATCAGGTTAGCGAGATCCACATAATACTTAATGCTTTTGTCTTACTGCATGGTAACAGTTCAAGCAATTTCTTTTTAGATTCAGTCGTATGGTATTTCTAATCATTTACATTCACATACATAGAGTTGTCCTCAAATACAAATTTCAAGGAGATTTGTTACCTACTATAGCTACCTGGGGTTTTTAAGGGTTCATCTGTCATTACTTAAGCACCATCGTTTTTAAGTTGTTAAAGAGGTGCAAGGAAGACTGCAGAAACGTTGCAGTTGATTTGAGGAGTTATTTGCCAAAGACCAGGGCTTCCTGCCACTAGCTACTGAGCTTGTGAGCAGGCTCGGACAGGCCCACAAAGATACAGGTGAATCCCCCCGAAGGACCCCTGAGCCATTGCTGGCTCTTTCTGCCAACCGCTGCTTAAGCAGTGCACAGCACAACATACTTATTGTACTACATATAGATAGGCAGCCATACAATAAATTAGGTATATTACTACACTACCCAGGTAATATTACATAGACACATCGGTTGGATGAGAAGACATCTAGGTGCATAGGCAGACCATCCAGTATCCTCCAACCCCCAAGCTTCTTAAAGTTGCTGCAGGGCTCCAATTACCAATCTTACAGCACTGTCCTGCCATCTGAGTATTTTGCTATGAGAGCACATATGACTGATTCACAATGCTAAAAAGGCCCTAGTTCAATGCAAGAACCAGTCAGCAGAAAACTCAAAGGGCCCCTCAGGACATGAACAGCCCAAAATAAGGACTAAGCAGCAGGTTACTACTAAATGTGTGGCACAGTTTTAGGAATTTGCAAATGAGGATGAAATAATATTTGCATGTAGCTGCACAGATGGCTCCAGGAATTATTTTACTGGTGACCCCTATGCACCCAAGTCCAACACTGCATATCAGTCCTTTTAATTCCAAAATAGGATAACAATCATGGGAAATCAGGATTTTCCAATCAAGATATTAATAGATCTACAGTATATAGTTCTTAGTGAGTATTTAGTAAACCAGAACCTTAAAAACAGCTTTACGTTAATATTTTTGAATCATAAAAACAGGTGAATATAGCAGAATCTAATGGAAAAATTTATACTGCTTCTCTTTTTCACTTTTTATTTTGTCTTCCAAATACTTATTTAAAAAATTCATCAAATCTGCAAAGTATGAACAAAGCCAAAGTAGATCCTTTCACTATGACATAAATTATTTACTTTTCTCCTTTGTCACTTGTCCTATTTGTAGCTCCCCCCCATGCTGCCTTGTTTGTATTAAGTTACAAAGTAACGTAATTTAAAAAGAAAAGCAGCACTGGATACAAAAATGTCCTGTTGCGTGCTTTGCTAGCCCGATTCAAAGGGGTCAATAATATACAAAAATCTGCAAAAGGCAGTACATTGGTGAAGAACTTTTTATACCCAGTACATTCAAAATAAAGAAGTTCATCTCCAGAGTCATGCCTTTTACTGATTTGTGTAGTTCCAAAGTAATTGACTAAACGCATTGTATATAGTATCACTTATTAATTAAAGGAATAATACACCTATTCAACCACTTAAACTAGATATTATCTAACTGCATAAATATTAATTAACAAAAATATAGAAAATGCATGGATTTCTCCTAATGTATTCTATTACAGCTGCAAAATGCAGAATATTGTTTGAATACTTCAGTGGCTCAAATATATAGTATTAGCAACTTTCTAATAATGCAATTACCTGGTATTATTCAGTGGACCAAAGGTAAAACTTCAAACTACTTCCATTTTCATTCATTCCTGTACCTTATATAAAACTAAAGAAGGGCACAGGCTTCTACATACAAGGGGTGCTACTCATATATACACTAAAATGTCAATACACAAGAGAGGAGAAAGGCACTATGTATTGTATGTAGGTAAAACTCATACCCAAAGAAATGTGTTGCACTCTTATTTGGATACAAGAAGCAAAATACAAATACAATTGGATACAAGTTCAACAAAAGATGTAATTAAAAACAATTAAAAGCAGTTCAAAAACATGAGGTACTGTAGTCACAATAAGATGACCCTTTTCGCACCTTTAAGACTGAAGATATGTATGTAGTACATAAATTGAAGTGGGCAAACATTACAAGATTAATATCTCAAAGATTTGCCCACAAGTTTCGTAACCAGAAATGCTATTATACTCTGGGTTTTTTCAGAACCGAAAGTATAATAACCAGAGGCCCATACTCACCTACCTTCATCTCTCCAGGGTTCCCTCGCAGCTTCTGGTGTTTTTTCCCTTGGCATCCTTCATCTCTCCCATATAACATCAGCAGCCTCAGGTCACTGCTGTGGTTTGTGATTGTGCCTCAGCAGTCACATGGGGCACATCAATGCCATGATTGTTGCTGAGGGCCAGTGTTGCTGACATCACTGGAGAGAGCCTAAGAAATGAGAAATGTCAGGGAAAAAGAAAACTGGACTCTGCAAGGAAGCCCAAGACAGGTGAGACTATAATAATGGTTCATGGGTGGCAAACTCCAAAAATTTGGTATTCATTAAAACCTGACATTTTTTCAAAAATTCATAAGGAACCAGGCTTGCTATAAATTGATTCACTCATCCTCATAATGTCCCAATTCACATGGACCCAACATTGAACACTGGTGTATATATAATCCCCATGAAAAAAAAAAAAAAAAAAAAAAAAAAAACACTTGTTAAGAAAAAAAGTTATGGGTCTATGAATGCAAAAAACACAAGCATGAAAAATTCAGGCTGTCCTTGATACCAAAATTGGCTCAGTTCTTAAAGGGCTAGTCCTAGATGTTTATGTACTTTGTTAATCAAGTAAAATGTTTGCTCATATAGCTTAAATGTGGTATGTGCAAACATTTATATAAATTTGTGTTCAGGCATATTTTCTGCAAATATGGATGCTAATTATGCCAGGGGTTTACTTATTCTATTGTACATTTACAGATGTAGCAGTCATCATCATGACAAACAGTGTATGATGCTACTAGCATAGCACACCGTTCTAATTGTATTTTAATGTAAAGGCTTATTACAGTAATAGCTTACCCAGCCATAGCACACTGCGCTAACAGTGTGATGCAGCACAACCACCATGTTCTATAATCTGTAAATGTATTCATACTTTTTTGGTCATACATGAAAAACATTTTTACGCACTGTGAAGTAAAACCTGGACTTGGTCTAAAATGCAACCATAGCACACACACATTTGTATACATACCCAAATCCATAAGACATTGGAACATAAGACATATTTCTTTAGCTAATATCCAGGATCATGTGTGATTAATATGATATATATATATATATATATATATATATACAGTCATATGAAAAAGTTTGGGCACCCCTATTAATCTTAATCATTTTTAGTTCTAAATATTTGGGTGTTTGCAACAGCCATTTCAATTTGATATATCTAATAACTGATGGACACAGTAATATTTCAGGATTGAAATTAGGTTTATTGTACTAACAGAAAATGTGCAATATGCATTAAACCAAAATTTGACCGGTGCAAAAGTATGGGCACCTCAACAGAAAAGTGACATTAATATTTAGTAGATCCTCCTTTTGCAAAAATAACAGCATCTAGTCGCTTCCTGTAACTTTTAATCAGTTTCTGGATCCTGGATGAAGGTATTTTTGACCATTCCTCTTTACAAAACAATTCTAGTTCAGTTAAGTTTGATGGTCGCCGAGCATGGACAGCCCGCTTCAAATTATCCCACAGATGTTCAATGATATTCAGGTCTGGGGACTGGGATGGCCATTCCAGAACATTGTAATTGTTCCTCTGCATGAATGCCTGAGTAGATTTGGAGCTGTGTTTTGGATCATTGTCTTGCTGAAATATCCATCCCCGGCGTAACTTCAAATTCGTCACTGATTCTTGTACATTATTCTCAAGAATCTGCTGATACTGAGTTGAATCCATGCGACCCTCAACTTTAACAAGATTCCCGGTGCCGGCATTGGCCACACAGCCCCAAAGCATGATGGAACCTCCACCAAATTTTACAGTGGGTAGCAAGTGTTTTTCTTGGAATGCTGTGTTTTTTTGACGCCATGCATAACGCCTTTTTGTATGACCAAACAACTCAATCTTTGTTTCATCAGTCCACAGGACCTTCTTCCAAAATGAAGCTGGCTTGTCCAAATGTGCTTTTGCATACCTCAGGCGACTCTGTTTGTGGCGTGCTTTCAGAAACGGCTTCTTTCGCATCACTCTCCCATACAGCTTCTCCTTGTGCAAAGTGTGCTGTATTGTTGACCGATGCACAGTGACACCATCTGCAGCAAGATGATGCTGCAGCTCTTTGGAGGTGGTCTGTGGATTGTCCTTGACTGTTCTCACCATTCTTCTTCTCTGCCTTTCTGATATTTTTCTTGGCCTGCCACTTCTGGGCTTAACAAGAACTGTCCCTGTGGTCTTCCATTTCCTTACTATGTTCCTCACAGTGGAAACTGACAGGTTAAATCTCTGAGACAACTTTTTGTATCCTTCCCCTGAACAACTATGTTGAACAATCTTTGTTTTCAGATCATTTGAGAGTTGTTTTGAGGAGCCCATGATGCCACTCTTCAGAGGAGATTCAAATAGGAGAACAACTTGCAATTGGCCACCTTAAATACCTTTTCTCATGATTGGATACACCTGGCTATGAAGTTCAAAGCTCAGTGAGGTTACAAAACCAATTTTGTGCTTCAGTAAGTCAGTAAAAAGTAGTTAGGAGTATTCAAATCAATAAAATGATAAGGGTACCCAAATTTTTGCACCGGTCAAATTTTGGTTTAATGCATATTGCACATTCTGTTATTACAATAAACCTCATTTCAATCCTGAAATATTACTGTGTCCATCAGTTATTAGATATATCAAATTGAAATGGCTGTTGCAAACACCCAAATATTTAGAACTAAAAATGATTAAGATTAATAGGGGTGCCCAAACTTTTTCATATGACTGTATATATATATATATATATATATATATATACACACACACACACACACACACACACACACACACACATATATATATATATATATATATATATATATATACACACATACATACAGTGGGGAAAAAAGTATTTAGTCAGCCACCAATTGTGCAAGTTCTCCCACTTAAAAAGATGAGAGGCCTGTAATTGTCATCATAGGTAGACCTCAACTATGAGAGACAAAATGAGAAAAGAAATCCAGAAAATCACATTGTCTGATTTTTAAAGAATTTATTTGCAAATTATGGTGGAAAATAAGTATTTGGTCAATAACAAAAGTTCATCTCAATACTTTGTTATATATCCTTTGTTGGCAATGACAGAGGTCATTGTACTTATTGCAACAATTAATTTTTGTTAGGTATAGTAAGTGTTCTCTTTTGTTTTGTGTATTATTTCCAGATCCCCTGAGGATTGCCCCCCATCTGGTTGGGACATGAAACGTGTTGGAAAAATGGATCTAATTCGATAGGGAGATACAGGGAGAGTTTTGGGACTTTCCTTGTTAGGATAGGAGTCATTGTGGGACATAGCTGAGAGATAGGGTATAATTATACCAGCCTTTCATCTGTAAGTCCCGTTGAGTCCCCAAAGTCTCTCAGTAGGTCCGCGTAAGACCGTTCCTTTTTTTTTTATCCAGAGCACGTTTTGTTTTGTGCATATTAATTGGTGATATTCTCTGACCTTCTTAAATATTTATTATTATAATTTACATTAAAAGTTAAGTTTTATGATTTCTTGGATCCTGTGCTTGTGACAATTGATTGTTGGATCATCAAGTTTGTTTGATAATGTAATTGTATTCTTTGGTGCAATGACAGAGCTCAAACGTTTTCTGTAAGTCTTCACAAGGTTGGCACACACTGTTGCTGGTATGTTGGCCCATTCCTCCATGCAGATCTCCTCTAGAGCAGTGATGTTTTGGGGCTGTCTCTAGGCAACACGGACTTTCAACTCCCTCCAAAGGTTTTCTATGGGGTTGATATCTGGAGACTGGCTAGGCCACTCCAGGACCTTGAAATGCTTCTTACAAAGCCACTCCTTTGTTGCCCTGGCGGTGTGCTTGGGATCATTGTCATGCTGAAAGACCCAGCCACGTTTCATCTTCAATGCCCTTGCTGATAGAAGGAGGTTTACACTCAAAATCTCAGGATACATGGCCCCATTCATTCTTTCATGTACACGGATCAGTCGTCCTGGTCCCTTTGCAGAGAAACAGCCCCAAAGCATGATGTTGCCACCCCCATGCTTCACACTAGGTATGGTGTTCTTTGGATGCAACTCAGCATTCACTCTCCTCCAAACACGACAAGTTGTGTTTCTACCAAACAGTTCTACTTTGGTTTCATCTGACCATATGACATTCTCCCAATACTCTTCTGGAACATCCAAATTCTCTCTAGTAAACTTCAGACGGGGGACACATCTGGAACTGCAGGATCTGAGTCCCTGGCGGCGTAGTGTGTTACTACGTTAGTCTCAGCTTTCTGCAGGTCATTCACTAGGTCCCCCCATGTGGTTCTGGGATTTTTGCTCACCGTTCTTGTGATTATTTTGACCCCACGGGGTGAGATTTTGTGTGGAGCCCCTGATCGAGGGAGATTATCAGTGGTCTTGTATGTCTTCCATTTTCTAATTATTGCTCCCACAGTTGATTTCTTCACACCAAGCTGCTTGCCTATTGCAGATTCAGTCTTCCCAGCCTGGTGCAGGTCTACAATTTTGTTTCTGGTGTCCTTCCACAGCTCTTTGGTTGTGAACAGGTGTCTTTTATACTGATAACAATGTCAAACAGGAGCCATTACTACAGGTAATGAGTGGAGGACAGAGGAGCCTCTTAAAGAAGAAGTTACAGGTCTGTGAGCCAGAAATCTTGCTTGTTTGTAGGTGACCAAATACTTATTTTCCACCATAATTTGCAAATATATTCTTTAAAAAAAATCAGACAATGTGATTTTCTAGATATTTTTTCTCATTGTGTTTCTCATAGTTGAGGTCTACCTATGATGTCAATTACAGGCCTCTCATCAAGTGGGAGAGCTTGCACAATTGGTGGCTGACTAAATACTTTTTTTCCCCCATATATATATATATATATATATATATATATATATATATATATAAACTATTCAGTGTAGAAACAGCATTTGTGCATTCTAACATTTTTAAAAGCAATACTTACTGTGTGTGGGCAATAGGCAAACAGTTAATGCCACTAATGTCACTACTTTGCAGGCTCAAATAACTAACATTTTAGGATTTTTCTGAACAGTATTTCTGTGGAATTCATAAAAAAATGTTCAAACTCAGACAGAAGTGCGCAGATAAAGAAAAATATTTTATACCTCTAAAACCTGCAAGGAGCTCTCTCTGCTCAGCAATAAATATCATAAGCGAGTAAATAATATTTTTTTGTAAATAATATTTAACCTCACAGAACTTCCTGACATCCATTTAATGTTGAGCTTCCAAAGAGGTTGAAGAAAAAACTTCCTTAATATTCATTTCATACAATGGTTTCATAACTCTATGAAATAGTATCATAGAAACTTTAAGGTACAGAACGGCGCTGTGTAATAGGATAGCACTTTATGGTCTGACAATCATACCTTTCCCATTGTACCTTATGGAAAAAGATACAAAGTAAAAGGCACTAATATGCAAGATCTGACTTGACCAATTTTTTTAGCACAATTTACCAATATAAATATTTTTTTTTTATCAAAACTCACATTGAAATTTACACATATAAATGTATTTCATGTTTTTTGGTGTTATCCCTTAAAATGTGAGTTGACAAGAATTAATTGACCTTAAACCTGTTTACATACAGTATTCACTTGTAATTACTACTGTTTATACATGTATTTAAGCAATTTTTTTGTAAATTTACAGAATTTGTCACACAGATTGTGTTAAAGGATAGCCCTAAGTAAGACTTTTGTAACATAGCAATAAGAGACATGACATGAAGGTTCATCAGGTGGTTTTGACTATTAATGTAGACAAGATAGAAATGAAAGGTCACTTCGTAAAATACCATATGGGGATTATGGGATCCTCCAATTGCTCTATATTGGTAATATAGATAGATGTGGTCACCAGTATAATTAATGCAATGATAGAGGTATAGTTAATATTTTAGGTGAAGATTTGTCTTCATAACGGTAATATCAGTTGCTATTTAAATATGAGAAAGCTCATTTCAAAAATGTTATTAACTCTATTGCTAACAGAAATAGCTATAGCTAGTGCTGCAAGGTGTTTTGCACCAAATCTTTACTCCAGGTACCAGTTAAATAGCAAAAACACACAAACCTAGGGACATGTCTATTACAGCCGTCAAACACTCAGTAATAAATGAAACAAATAAATGTGGATCAGAAGCATCATGGTGTAATAAAATATTAAACTTACATAAGTTAAAAAATATTAACTTACCTATGAAATACATATTTATTATTCAGATTTATTGTATGCAGCCTTTGTCTTCCATTCCTAAAACATGCTATTTTTAATTAGTAGTACATATTGTGCTACAGGTACAAAACATATAGCAAAGAAATGAAAAACTGAATTTTATGTAAGAAAATATTTAATAATGCTGCCATTTTTAAAGAAATGGTCTAGAATTTGTCTAAATGTTGACTAAACACTACAGTGTACATATTTTCTGTTTGAGATTTGTGTTGTAATAAAGTTAAGAGTAATATGTGTTTGCTGAGGAGCAGATGTCTACATCAGATGTAAAAGGAGAACACAGGTTCATGCAGATGCCTCTTCTATGTGGAAAGGAGAGCCATGTAATATAGCAGAATATATCAAATGCCACAAAGTTATCATTAATTTAAAGAAAAGCTTCATCTATGCTTAACACTGTGTATGTGTATCTATAATATATATATATATATATATATATACAGATATATGTATAACTCAGTTTACCATCCAGTCCTTACTTTGGCTTCAAAACCTTCTTCAAAAACAGTGTACGTAAATGGAACACGTGAAAGCAACCTCAGCCAAAGTCATCAAGTTTAATAAATATACTAATTAAATCTAAATTAATGACACTGTTTAGGGTGCTGTTGATGCCTTTTTGTTTATGTACAAATGTAGGCATTGTTAAAGTTATTGCTGGCTGGTTAGGCTATGAATACATATGACTCAATCCTATTAAAGGGATTCTACCATTTAAAAAAAAAAAAAAAAAAAGCACACCGGGATAACCTTTAGAAAGACTATTCTTCTACCTTTATTTTTCAGGTTCGTGCTGCCATTTTTGAGTTTTGTTGTCTTTCTTCATTATGCAAATTAGTCTTCAGAAAGCACAGGAGGCATTCCCCCTGTGCTCAAAGCATTGGCTCGTCATAGGTTTCCAGCACCGCCTCTCACTTCTGCTCCTGGCGCGTCTCCTCCTCTTCACTTTTCTCACATGAGACCACCAGAGGCCGACAGAGCAGCCGACTGCGCATACTCGTGGCCATTTTGCGGTCTCTTACACGAGACATGTGCAGTCGGCTGTTCCGTCGGCCATTTTGTGGTGGTCTCGTGTGAGAAGAGGAGGAGACGCGTCAGGAGAGAAGAGAGGCTGCACTGGAAGCTATGACGAGCCAGTGCTTTGAGCACAGGGGGAACGCCCACTGTGCTTTCTGAAGACTAATTTGCATAACGAAGAAAGGGAAAAACGCAAAAGCGGCGGTGCGGACCTGAAAAATAAAAGTAGGAGAATAATAGTCTTTCTAAAGGCTATTCCGACGTGCTGTTAGTTACAAGTCGATTTTTTTTTTATGATAGAATCCCTTTAAAGTACTGCTCCATTCTAATAGTAAGTATATGAACCTAGTATGTCATGGTTGTATGTTAAAAAAACGGTACTCTACTACTGTAGTTTTTGGAGTCATTGTCAGGATTGAATCATAAAGGGATGGGAAGTATAGTATAGGAAAGATTCTACTTCTCTTTTTTGCTTCAAAACTGTGTCAAAATGGCATGTGTAAAAGCATCCTTTGATGTTACCAGTGAAAAATAGAGACAAATTGTCAGTTTTCTAAGAAACTTCACTATACTAGTCTTCCAGTTTTACCAATACTAAAATATTTTTGTGGAAAAGATGTTAATGCAATCAATGACTTTTCCCTTTATCATTTTTATACTTGATTCCTCAATTTTTATAACATTATAAAAAATTATTGTGCGTACAAGCAATGTATCAATAAAGGATGTCTACATTCAGCAACACAAAGAAGTCTATTTCAATATAAAAACAAAAGAATGTGTTTCAAATAATTGGAGGAAGCATGGTATAATCTCTGTCTCTGTTGCCAAAATCTAAAGGTGTGTATTTTAAATGAAATTGTGGCTACAGATAACTTGAGCTGTGATGTTAAATATGTAACTAACATTATGTGAAAGAATAGTAAGACTAAGATTAAGACTAAGCCTAAATTCACACTACCGAGTCTTCCCTGTGAAACTCACTCAGTGTGAGTGCTGAATTTCCTGGCCTACACAGTGTGCAGGAAGGGGGTCTCCTAGCATAATAACTATCTATTATGCTAGGATTCCCTGCCTCCTAGTGACATACTGTCTTATAGTATGAAACAGTATATTGCTGGGAAGCAAGAACTCCTAGCATCATACATAACTATTATCCAGCACACTGTCCAGGCCAGGAAATCTGGCACTCATAAAGACCAGATTTCATGGGTGAAACTCTGTTGTAAATCTAGGCTTAGGCCACACGTAACAAAACACAGCTAGAAATGCTTTTTTTTCTGCAGCATTTTCAATTCAGTTTTTTCTGTGTTTCTCTCTGCAATTTTTCTTCCTATATTAAATCTATAGGGAAAAAGCTCACAATTCCGCAGTTACTGCTACTTTTTTTTCTGCTGCATTTCCACAGCATCCATGCTGTGTTTCTATAACGTAGGGCCTTAGCCTAAAAGAAAATTTTCACCAAAAGAATACAATTTTCTATATGTTATAAAATCAGATGTTAGAAAGTGACCTTTGCTTGGTGCAGCCATAAGACATAGTATGGAATAAAACTATACTTTTTTTACCATTTTTATCATTTCAAAAGATAAGTAAAAGGTGACAACCAAAATGGCTGCACTTCTTGTTGTAAAAAAAGGCCACCAGATCGGAAAAGAGCAAAGTCAATATCTCTTTTGCTACTATCAACTTCAGACTTTATAATATATATGACCACTTTTACAGTTTGTGTGAAAATAAGTACTTTAAGTGTGTGCTGAAATGAATGTAGTTAGTATAGAAGACCAAGCAGATTGAGTATGGTCAGATTTCAAAATTAAAGGCTTCTTTTCCTAAAAGCTAATGCAAAGCAAAACTGAAGGTAATATGCACAGCCTGTACAAGTCATAGCAACTGCGGTCAAATTGTTAGCTTTTTGTGATGTCTATATTCTGGCTCTTTACTAACTTAAATTAAAAGTGTATTTCATCTTTGTATATCTTGATGTGAGTACCATTCTGTTCTCATCTAAATTAGGTAGTAAAATATTAAAATAAATTATCTTTAAGGGCTCATACACACTTGCATCACATCGATCCATAATTTACCTATGTAAAATTACTTTTATTATTGAAAAAACACGTCCAGTACATGTAAATAATTTAATCCAAATATTTGTTTATTTTATATGTACTTTTTTTCTAATGGCTTTTTCAGGATGCTGCATGTCCCAATAGATCTGTATCAGCACTACTTGAAGCCCATTTCTACAACAATAAAATAGACACAAAAAATCTAATCCTTTAGCAAAAAAATGTAGTTGAACAACAGTCAACTATATGAAAGCAAAAACAGAACAAATTGCAAAAAAAAAAAATGATTTGTATTACACATCCGCAGTTAAACTATATTTTTATACACTAGTGTAAATAGTGTCTTCTAGCAAGGAAATTACAGCTGATGAGACAGACACTTTGAAAAACAAGCAGTATGGATGAAATGCTGATATAATCACATACAGTATGGATGAAAGGCTGATATAATCACATACAGTATGGATGAAATGCTGATAATCACATACAGTATGGATGAAATGCTGATATAATGAGGATCACATACAGTATGGATGAAAGGCTGATCTAATGAGGATCATATACAGAATGGATGAAAGGCTGATCTAATGAGGATCATATACAGTACGGATTCACATATGAACACTTTAAACAATGGCCTTTTTTTAACCCACACAAAGGATTAAAGTAGTGCATGCTATAGACCCATGTGAATAACTCCATAGATTAACAATAACTCAATATTATTGTCAGAAAGAAACAAACATTTATGGAAACAGTGTAGAACATTTCGTTTGGCTGATTCCGCAGTCATGGGCCACCTCAGGTTGCATCAGACAAATTTTTCAAGCTCATTCCTTTATTGTTTTTAGGAGCCTCACTTGGTTATGGCCAAAACATACTCCCTTTGTCCTTTTAGAGCCTGGTCTTGTAGTGTTCTGTGGGCCAGTAAGAGAATTCATGTGAATTCACACTTACTCTTAGTATTGTGTACGGTATTTAGGAACTTGCATGGTCTTGTCAATTTAAATGTTAACATATGAAGTCCTAATTTTCCGTTATCATTTTAATACATTCTGTACTTTTCCCTCAGGGTCACTTGCATGCTGGTGCCATGCAATAAAATAAACAGTAGTTCCAAATCTAAGTGGCTTCTGCCAGGTATTTCATTGCAAATCATGCAGAAGCTATGACTTGCAAGTATGCATTATGAAATGAACATGAATCTGCCTTTGATAAACACAGCACTGGAGAGAAGATATTTTCATATATTCATATTAGAAACCATATATAACAACTCCTAGAATGCTGAAATCTGAGGTTGGTTTACAGAGTTCTATTCATTGCACTTTCATATTTTAACTGATGTAAAATGCCTTTGATCTGCACTAAATCATCTGTAGTTCATGAGCACAGTTCTATCATTACTGCTAACAGGATTGCAATGGCATTGTGCACTGTAATGTCTATGTCTCTACTCAGATTTTCCTAATTGTCTTATTATATCATTATATTCCTTCTTTCACTGTGTTCATGACGACATTTAAATAGAAAGAGAGCAAATCAATCTTCTGTAAATATAATAAGTATAACACTTGGTATTCTGTCAGAATTGCTATTTCAACGATTGTCAATGTATTTTGTTACAAAGCACAATGTTTGATACTGATTTGCACATTCACCTATAATAAAAGTGTTACATGTGGACAAATTATTTGCAAAATGAATACTTTTTAAAATGAGATTTAAATGCATGCTGTTAAATGCAATATAATGTGAGTACATATGTTATCTATGGCATATTAACATTTTTTTATTTAGTCCAGTCTCATCTCAGTAATTAGCTAAAAGACTAAAGAAACACTTATACAGGTTGCATACATTGCAATTTCTTGTCACTACTGCATGATGCATGGACCAAGTACAGTAATTGTTACTAGAAACACTTATTCAGTATAGACTACAGATATTCAACATAAATGAATATCCCAGTTTAGCAAAGTCAAAATAGTCTACCTTAATGCAATGCACAAAGATTCATATGAGAATAGTTTATACACATACTGTAGGTTACCATGATCTCATTTGTTAATATATTTATTGTTGGCAGGTACTCATTAACAATGTCCCATTAATATTTACATCCTTTTGCTAATTTAGTTTTCCCTCGATTTTTAAGATGTAACAAATCATATTAATTGCCTTATTTATTTTCAATTTTGTATATTGTTATTTGTATTGGCCTTTGACATATGAATCATTAAAAGTACATTCTTGCAATGGAGATTTTTGTAAAAAAATATTTTGGTTTAGCTTTGACAGCCTGCCGCATGTAAACTTGTACAGATAAGAAGCACTTTTAATAGAATCAAATACTTTTTGTAAGAAAAGTTTTACATGTGCATGAATATAAATAGAAAATCTTGTATTTTACTTCTGCTTTTCATAAGTATTTTGCATGCCACTCCTGCCTAGTGTCCTGTCTGGAGTCACTTAAAACTTCCTATTTGCAGGTCCACTTTTACATTCCTATGAGTTGCATGTGTTCTAAGCAAGACAGCCATGTGAACTTTAATTATGGATCATTTGCATCTCTGTGTAGCTAGCATGTTAATAAAGTTCTATATTATTTTGCTTACAAACAGTAATTTCTTCTCAAGAGCAATAATTTGTGACACAGACATGAGTGGAATTAGTATAATTATAGAATTGTAATAATATTGGTAAATCATACTTTTGTTTCTTTTAGATGATCCATTGGTAAAACAAAGTTGCTTTTTCTTTTCTTTTATTTGTACTTCATTTTATTTATGTAAGTAAAAAATGCACAGCAAAAATGTTTTTTCTTAATAATTATTTATTGATGACTATTTTTAAATGCATACACATTGTTACTGAAGTAGGTCCTGAATCCAGTTTTGGTGCCTGATGCAATATTTGGGTGTATTATAAATTGACATTTTAATTGTTTTAATTTGCTTGTGAAAAATAAAATTGAGTTAAATCTCTGAACATAAAATACTTGTTTTTAAGTAAAGCTTTTGCTTTTCATTATTTTTACATGTGTGGAGCCTGAGTTATAGGTTTTTAAAAAGCACCTTTCAAGTGAATAAGTAATGTCAGTAACTCAATCCTGAAATTAAGGTAATAAAAAACAAACTAAAATTTAAAAGAAAAAAAAATGTGCTTTACTCACATTGATAATGCGGCTGTAGTAGACAGATACACTTCCATTCATTTTAATGGGAGTTCTGAAAATAGCCAAAGTACAGCACTCACCTATTTCAAGCATTCCCACTGAAATAAATGGAGCGCTGAAGTGTTTGCATCCACTGTGGCTATAGTTTCAATGGGTGTAAAACAAACCCTATTCTCAGGATTAGTGGGAGTCTCAGCGGTCAGACACCCACAGATAAATTATTTTTGTGGCATAACCCCTTTAACTATTCTTTAGTGTTTTAGAGAGATTGTCATTACCCATGTAATTCCCTGTTCCTATATCATTTCTAATTGACAATTATATAAACACTCATGTTTATAGGAAGGCAGTTATCAGTAAATATTGGAGTATGAAAAAAACATGAGGAGAACATAAAAACTTCATGCCAGTTGAACCAGACCATTGACTTGTCCATATGCAGTGTAGACAAAGTTGCCAAGCAGGGTCGGACTGGCCCACCGGGGAACCGGTGAATCCCCGAGCCCCGACTATTAGTCCTCATGTCATGGGGGCCCGATCGGGATCCTGACCATCCCGATCGGGCCCCTGACCAGAGGCGTAACGATCACGGTCGCAGGGGGTGCAACCGCGACCGGGCTCAGCAGGGTACGGGACCCGCGGCCAGCTGGAGATGGCCGGGCCCCGGACCATTATGATAGCGGTTGGGGAAAACCTGGTTCCCCGACCGCTATACATACTGTTATTGGAAAGGAGTCCTGGCATATTGCAGGCCCCTTTCCAATAGATGGCAGCCCAGGGAAGGTGACTCAAAATAATAAACACATTTTCTCACCTCTCCTGGGCACAGCGTCCTCTCCGGCGCTCCTCCGTCATGTGACTGAGGCCTGTGATTAGGCCCTAGCGGTCACATGGGGCGCGGCCGCGTAATGACGTCAGTGCGCCCCCACGTGACCGCTGAGGCCCAATCACAGGCCTCAGCAGCAACGTCGGAAAAGGGCCTGAAGACGCTGAAGAAGACAGGATGGAGCGAGGATGCCAAGGAAAGGTAAGGCAAAGTGAGTATGAGAGTTTGTTATTTTTAATCACTTCCCCTGGGCCTCCGATTATTATACTCTGGGGTCTGAGGAGACCCCACAGTATAATAATAGCACCGAAGCGGAGGGGGGCTGTTGGGTGCATATAATACTGGATGGGGGCCACTGTGGAGCTTATAATTCTGGATGGGGGCCCCTGTAGAGAGCTTATAATTCTGGATGGGGGCCCCTGTAGAGAGCATATAATACTGGGTGGGGGCCACTGTAGAGAGCATATAATACTGGGTGGGGGCCACTGTAGAGAGCATATAATACTGGGTGGGGGCCACTGTAGAGAGCATATAATACTGGGTGGGGGCCACTGTAGAGAGCATATAATACTGGGTGGGGTCCACTGTAGAGCTTATAATACTGGGTGGGGGCCACTGTGGAGCATATAATACTGGGTGGGGGCCACTTTGGAGCTTATACTCCATACAGTGGCTCCTTCATTTTTTTTAAAATTATGCCGGGGCAGGTGAAAAAAACAAAACAAAAAAAACCCCAAACTTTCTCTCCTGTCCCCAGTGTCTCCCAGTGCGGTTCGGTCCTGCAGTTCTGTTGTTTTCTTCCAGCTGAAGTTCCCCCTGAACATGACTACCTGTGACGTCACCCCTGAGGCCAATCAGCGGCCTAAGGGAAGGGACCTGGGATGTCACAGCCAGTGAGGACTTCCGTCAAAAAGAAGACAGCGGAGCTGCAGGATCGGACCGTGCTGGGAGGACACCGGAGCACCGGAGACAGGTGAATATGTTTAGTGTGTTTTTTTTTTTTTTTTTTTGTTTTTTTTTTGGGGGGGGGGGGGGGGAGTAGGGGGGGATTCACCTCCCCCGGACTAATTATTAAAAAAGAAAAAAAATTATACTGGACAACCTCTTTAAAGTGTGGCGCATTAGGGGGGCCCTGGGGGGTATATTAAAGGGGTTGTCCAGGCATAATTTGTTATGGTTTATCCTCAGGGTAGGCCACAGATACCTGATCTGTAGGGGGCTGACCACGGACCGATCAGCTGTATGGAGCCACTTCTGATGCCCGTCCTGTACAAAATACAGGGCCAGAAGCAGAAAGCTCTGTTCACTGCATCTCAGCACTTATTGAAGTTAGTAGAAGCTGAGCTGCAGTGAAGGCGCCGGGCTGCTATACAGCAGATGGAGCTTTCTGCTTCCGGCCCTGTGTTGTGTACAGAACGGGCTCCGGAAGTGGCTCTGAACAGCTGATGGAACTGTGTGTCAGCCCTCTACCGATCAGGTATTTATGTCCTATCCTGGGCATAGGCCATAAAAAAGATTAACCCTGGACAACCCCTTTAATATGCCCCACACAGTTTAATGTCCCCCCCACAGGATGTTAGCCCCCATCACTGCTCCCACACAATATAATGACCACATCACTGTTCCCCATACAGTATGGGGGACCAGTGAAGAGGCCACTATGTGGGGGGACCAGTGAAGTGATCATAGAAATATTTGGCCCAGACAACCCCTTAAAATAGGTTGTCCATAAACTGTAGCGACCAGTGTCTGTCGCCAGGGAGGTGTAAAAATAAGAAAAATTAAAAAAAAAAAAAAAAAAAAGCATACTCACCTGTCCCCAGCACCCCGATGTCCCCTGCCTGTGTCTGTTCGGTCTCATGGCGGCGCCTCATTTCTGGAACTCCTGTACCTAATTGGTCTTAGCGATCACATGAGGTGCAGGACTCCCAGCAAGGAGTCGCCGGCACGAGACTGAATGGACACTGACAGCGGACAACGGAGCGCCGGGGACAGGTGAGTATGCTTTTTAATTTACTTATTTTTTACTTTACACCTCCCGCCAGCTACATTGGTTGCTCCAATGCCTGGACAACCTCTTTAAAGGATTTATCCATCTTTCTAATATTGCTGGTCTGTCCTTAGGATAGGCCATCAATATTACATCTGCGATGATACAACAGCCAGGACCTCTGCAGATCAGCTTTTCCAGGACAGTGTGGCTACAGGTAAAGGTAGCAGTTCTTGGAGCCACGCTGCTTACTTGCCATACAAGGTGTAGCAGTAGGTTTAGGTAGTGCAGTGGTGCACATGGTATAGTGGTTGAGCAGCGTGGCTCCCAACATGTTATTAACTTTAGCCGCCCTGTCTCGGTACCGCTGATCTGCAGGGGTCCTGATGGTGGGCCCCTAGAAACAATTCCACTGGTGGGCCCTAGACATCCCAGTCCGACACTGTTGCCAAGTATATGTAGAATGGGATAATGTGATATTTTACTGTTAGCCATTTCCAAATTGCACATTAAACATTATGTATATGTGTTGTCCTAGTGCTTGACACAGGTGCGGCTGTCAGGGGTCAACTCACTCCACTCACTCAATCTTGCACTCACCCTTCACTCAGGCTGCAAATTGAATGAAAAACCCACCCCAAATATACAGTATGCTGCCATCACCACTGACTTGACAGGTTCAGCGGAAACCTCATTTGCATATATACACACACACACACACACACACACACACACACACACATTTTTCCACCAAAACCAAAAGGTGGATTTACAAAATACTAACAAAATGAAAAATGTAGATTTTTAGGAGCAAAACAAGTAACAATGCAGTTACATGACAAGAATCTGCATAACTAATCATATGCTAAATAGTTGAAAGTCAAGTTTATTTATGAGATAGCCAAGATGATTGTCTATAAAATGATGGTAGTCTCATGTTCAAAGCTGTAGTGGATGGTGAGTTATGGAGGCTGAAAGTCAAAAGTTCCCTTTGGCTCATCAGTGTATGTATATATATATATATATATATATATATATATATATATATATATATATATATAACATACATACACAGTCATATGAAAAAGTTTGGGCACCCCTATTAATCTTAATCATTTTTAGTTCTAAATATTTGGGTGTTTGCAACAGCCATTTCAATTTGATATATCTAATAACTGATGGACACAGTAATATTTCAGGATTGAAATGAGGTTTATTGTACTAACAGAAAATGTGCAATATGCATTAAACCAAAATTTGACCGGTGCTAAAATTTGGGTACCCTTATCATTTTATTGATTTGAATACTCCTAACTACTTTTTACTGACTTACTGAAGCACAAAATTGGTTTTGTAACCTCACTGAGCTTTGAACTTCATAGCCAGGTGTATCCAATCATGAGAAAAGGTATTTAAGGTGGCCAATTGTAAGTTGTTCTCCTATTTGAATCTCCTCTGAAGAGTGGCATCATGGGCTCCTCAAAACAACTCTCAAATGATCTGAAAACAAAGATTGTTCAACATAGTTGTTCAGGGGAAGGATACAAAAAGTTGTCTCAGAGATTTAACCTGTCAGTTTCCACTGTGAGGAACATAGTAAGGAAATGGAAGACCACAGGGACAGTTCTTGTTAAGCCCAGAAGTGGCAGGCCAAGAAAAATATCAGAAAGGCAGAGAAGAAGAATGGTGAGAACAGTCAAGGACAATCCACAGACCATCTCCAAAGAGCTGCAGCATCATCTTGCTGCAGATGGTGTCACTGTGCATCGGTCAACAATACAACACACTTTGCACAAGGAGAAGCTGTATGGGAGAGTGATGCAAAAGAAGCTGTTTCTGAAAGCACGCCACAAACAGAGTAGCCTGAGGTATGCAAAAGTACATTTGGACAAGCCAGCTTCATTTTGGAAGAAGGTCCTGTGGACTGATGAAACAAAGATTGAGTTGTTTGGTCATACAAAAAGGCGTTATGCATGGCGTCAAAAAAACACAGCATTCCAAGAAAAACACTTGCTACCCACTGTAAAATTTGGTGGAGGTTCCATCATGCTTTGGGGCTGTGTGGCCAATGCTGGCACCGGGAATCTTGTTAAAGTTGAGGGTCGCATGGATTCAACTCAGTATCAGCAGATTCTTGAGAATAATGTACAAGAATCAGTGACGAATTTGAAGTTACGCCGGGGATGGATATTTCAGCAAGACAATGATCCAAAACACAGCTCCAAATCTACTCAGGCATTCATGCAGAGGAACAATTACAATGTTCTGGAATGGCCATCCCAGTCCCCAGACCTGAATATCATTGAACATCTGTGGGATAATTTGAAGTGGGCTGTCCATGCTCGGCGACCATCAAACTGAACTGGAATTGTTTTGTAAAGAGGAATGGTCCAAAATACCTTCATCCAGGATCCAGGAACTGATTAAAAGCTACAGGAAGCGACTAGAGGCTGTTATTTTTGCAAAAGGAGGATCTACTAAATATTAATGTCACTTTTCTGTTGAGGTGCCCATACTTTTGCACCGGTCAAATTTTGGTTTAATGCATATTGCACATTTTCTGTTAGTACAATAAACCTCATTTCAATCCTGAAATATTACTGTGTCCATCAGTTATTAGATATATCAAATTGAAATGGCTGTTGCAAACACCCAAATATTTAGAACTAAAAATGATTAAGATTAATAGGGGTGCCCAAACTTTTTCATATGACTATATATATATATATATATATATATATATATAAGTTGCAAAGTAAGAATGATTTCAAAAATATAAGTGCTATTAGTTTATTTTTGACAATTAACAAAATTCAAAGTTAATGAACAAAAGGCCAGTTATTCTAAGTACACTTGCACACACTTTTTGATGGATCTCGGTAGGGAGGTTGTTCCAATCATCTTGGAGAACTAACCACAGATCCTCTGCTCAAATTATTCTGTGTCTTCATGCAATCCCATCCATATATAGGTCTGACAGGTGCGTAGAACAAAAGGTAGAAGAAAGGATCATCTAAGAAGTGATCTTTATTGAAATCCACACATACATTGTATTTCAGGGTGAAAGTACCCCTTTGTCAAGCATAATAAAATATGTCTACATTCACAGCCATATATACACAAATACAATTGAGAGGGGGTTGAGCATACAGATCAAACTTGCTAATAAAAAATTCAAATGACAAATAAAAGACAGCAAATGATTTAATGATTTGTGAGAGTGTCTAATTTGTTGCACAGAAACACAAGGTGGGTTACGGTGGTTGAAGAATGTGAATAGAGAATGGGAGCTACACATAGGTAAGTGAAAGAGAGAGGGACTGGTCAGGGACCAGATCATCATGAGAACAACATTAAATTTTGTCTCAACTCAAATCCAGACAGATTGCTAAACCAGGCAACACCAATCTCTACAACTCTAGAAAGATATTAACTGAGTCATCCAAGCCTAAGAATAGATAAGACCCACAATCCCTCAGAAAGGCATCCCTTCACCAATAAGGTTTCCGGAGAAGGGTCATATCAAATAAATCCAATTCCATCATAGACAAGCTGCCTGAAGGCTCACATACCCCCAAAGGGGTTCTTTAGTGGTTCCAACCAACAAGATCCCACAGTTTACAGCAATTCATACTCCCTTGTCCCACAAGCCAACACCCAGCCCAACCATCTCAAGCAAATGTTTAAGTGACTCCTCCGCTCCTAGCAGTCTACAATACACTTTTGTTTATGACCCAGAAAAGGCAGTTACATCTCAAAAAACATTTGTACAATTTACATTTATGTAACAATGCTAGTTATCAGATCTGGAGTCCAATTGGTGAGGCAAACAGTACAGTACTTAAATAGTAGGAGATGCAGAAATAGTACCTCAGGAGTAGAAGTAACAGTGGTCAGACGTTTGCAGAGTTCGGTACATAGGAGCAGTAGATCAGCCGTAGTCAGACGTTTGCAGAGTTCAGTACACAGGAGCAGTAGATCAGCCGTAGTCAGACATATGCAGAGTTCAGTACACGGGAGCAGTAGAGTAATGGTGAAGAACAGGGCAAACAGGAAGCAGATAGCCAGAATAATCAGGCACAAGATGGAGTAAGCTGTGGGTTTATATAGGGATTGCTATACTGTGATTGGCCACAGAGCAGGTGACATCCATAAGCTAATCACTTCAATAGAAAGGACCAGGCTCAGCAAAGCAAAGAACAAACAGACTTTTACAATAGCATAATGGTCAAGGCTGCAGAATGTGGTCGGGAAGTCAGGGGTTCAAGACCCAGCGAGCTCAGTTCCTGACAGTTTAACTCTTTCAATGCCAAGGGTCTCTGGAAATTTTGCACATCTGGTAGCCAGTCAAATTTTCACAGTTTTGAGATGGACAAATCAAACCTAAATTGCAACATTAAAAAATCATCCAACCCCCCCCCCCCATACCTATATATTTTCTTAAAGTAGACACCTACAGCATTGTCACAATGACACTTGGTACTGTATGCGAACAAGCACCTTCATGCAATTTTGATTTAAAATGAATGTATTATAAAAAAAATGCAAATAAATGTATATTAGTTGCTAAAAGTGGAAACCAAACAAGTTATATTCACCAAACCTCCTAAAAATAAGAGATCAACATATGCAGAGTTCATTCATATCACTAAGGCCTAAACTTGCATGCACATATCTTCAGAAAATTAAATGTAGGGATTACACACTGTGGAAAGCAAGTGCACCACTAAACTATATATATTTTTTGAAAGTAGACAACCTGAAGATTACATGTGTCTCAATGGGTTATCAATAGCCACATCCACCTTCATGTAACTTTGTGACAAACACAAATAATTTTTTTTAAAAATGCACTAAAACATATATTTGCACTTAAAACTCCTATTCAATCTTACATTCACACACAAAATACATTTACAATAAAATATCAAGGTGTAGACAATTTATATATACCACAAACATCAACTACAACAAGAGTTCATACTCTCAAAAATGCTGATACAGAAGACAAGCAAGGTTTTGCTGTTATTAACTAATATGTTAAAAATCTATACTGCACCTAGCAAACTGTGACTGTGATACCAAAATCTAACTTTTTTGAGATTGCACAGCATACAGTATATAAAAACACAATTTAATATTTTATATATACAACCACCTTCATGCAACTTTGCAGCAGAGATTGTAAGCAAAAATTTAACAAAAATTCAAATTTGCCACTAAATGCTACATGCTCAAGCAATCCCTTTCTGCAAACAAAATGTACTTTCCAAAAAAAAGGAATTCATACATACCACACATACCTATATTTACAGGTGCGGGTGTTAAAGAAAATCGCAGAAATGAGCCAACCAATTTTGTGCATGCAAATTAAATAGGAGTTTACATAAAAATATAATTTTCTATCCCCCTATAAAAATTGTAGCAATTTATACATTCATCTCTAGTGATAATTGTTGTTGCTATTATTTTAGTGTGTACTGGATATCGCTAGAAGCGTATTTTACTCTATAAAGATCAGGTATGGACAGGACAGGGATTGGGTGAAATGTAAACTTTATTGATGACTTTGTGCATGTGTTATGTAAGTGTTTGGTGCGACTCTTTTGGCGCTGCGACCTGGACAATGGTACACATCTGGGTCACAGCACCAATAAACTTCCTGGTTATGTTCAGAGGGGTATTATATAAGAATACCCCTCTAATAAGGCTCAGAGGGGTATTACATTATCCCTCATTATCTGTTTGATAGGAGAGGGGATAACATGGACAGAAGTCCCTGCTACCCCCCCCCTGGGGTCACATACAGGTTATGCACAGATGAGGATTTCTCATCTCTGTGCAGTCTGCAGGGCTGCTCGTCCCCCCTCCTCCTACCACTGCAAGTCTTAAAGGAAGTCTATCATTCGTAAAAAAACTTTTAAGCTAATGGCACGTTGGAATGGACTTTAAAAAGGCCATTCTTCTCCTACCTTTCCTTGTTTTCTTCTCCCAGCCGATTACAAGATAATTTGTTTCTTCATGTATCTAAATGAGCACCACGGAGCACCCGGGGTGTTCCTTCTCTTCTGCAAGCACCCATCACGTCATCACTTATCACCGCCCCTTAGTCCGTTGTGGTGACTCCCCTCTTGGTCTTCTTTCTTCTCAGTTCTCACTGGCAGCAAATTCTCGCGAATGCGCATGTGCAATCGCGCCGCCATTTTCCGGTGGTCTGTCACAAGAGCATGGCAGAGCCGATTGCACATGCGCAGTCGCGAGAATTCGCTGCCGGCAAGAACTGAGAAGAAAGAAGACCAAGACGGGAGTCACCACAACGGATAAAGGGGTGGTGATAAGTGATGACACGATGGGTGCTCGCAGAAGAGAAGGAACGCAAAGATACCAAACCTTCATCCAGAGTATTCTCACAAAAAAGAGAAACATTTTTAACCATTCAGAATCCCATCATTGCATTGTACTACCATCTCCCCAAAATTTACAAATGTCAGGCAAAAGCACCTGTGAGTGCATTTATCTCTGGTCTAAACTTATATAGACATACAATTACATAAAATGTAGTCTTCTCTCTGTGACTTGGAAACCCACCTACAAATGTTCCACACTTGACGTTTCATCTTCATATAATAATATTCCCCACGATAAGGGTCTAGCAGCCGTTTCTACAGTGCTCAAAGCTGACCCCCTAATGCTGCTCCCCAAAAGAAATTCATATTCCAAAGTATCCAATTTATTTTGGAACATAATGATTTTCCTTCAGATTCATGGAACAGACATAAGGACTAGGTTCGCACCGAGCTATGCAAACCTTTTCATGGGAAAATTGGAAGAATCCTTTGTTTACAATAAACATTCTTGGTCACACTGCATAGTATACTACAAAAAGTATATAGATGATTTAAGTTATATGTGGAATGCTTAGCCACAGGGAAAAAAAAGAGTTACTGAGATTTTCAAGCATAATTTCATTACCACATATAACGCTGCACATATAGCCATTAGGTCAGTTTTATCCAAATATTGGCCAATACTTCTAATGACACAGTAAACTGGGAGAGAAGAAGAAGAGACCCCAGAGTATAATAATTTGCTACAATGTCGCAGTGGCCATTTTAGTATGAGATAAATGTCAATTTGTAGGTTTTGTTAAAAAGGTAAGAATTTTGTATATTCAGGTCAAATCCGGTTCATTGTGAACTGATTCGCCCATCTCTATTTCTCACCCAGTTTTAACCCCTTCCTGCCATTGGCATTTTTCAATTTTCGATTTTTGTTTTTGACTCCCTGCTTTCCAAACATAATAACTTTTTAAGTTTTTCATTCACAGAGCCGTATGAGGGCTTAATGTTTGCAGGGCAAATTGAACTTCATAACGGTATTATTTAATATTCTGTACAATGTACTAGGAAGCTGGCAAAAAATTCAGAATGTGGTAGAATTGGAATAAAACTGCGTTTGCATGACTTTCCTATATGCTTTGTTTTTATGGTGTTCACTGTGCAGCCAAAATAACATGTTAGCTATATTCTATGGGTTGGTACAATTCCAGTGATACCAAATTTATATAGTTTTATTTACATATTTACCCCTTAAAAATCCAATATTCATATACGATTTTGAAAAAACAGAGGTTCGGCTCTTGATTTTTTTTTTTCCTGTTATGGCGTTCACTATATGGTAGAAATATTTTTATAAATTTGTAGACCAGGTGTTTTGGACACAGAGATACCTAATGTGTACTGTATGTGTTAGGGTCTTGCCAGACGTAGCAATACCCTCACACTACTGCAAGGGTCTGGTAGGAAGGACAGAGACAAGTGATCCCTAATCTCACCCCAGCCACTGTCCCTCCCTATTGCCTCAGTTTACCCTAAACAGTAAAAGGACAACTCGAAGACGAGCCCTATACTGAGTAAAGTGACACACAGAACAGGACAAACAGCAGAGAAGAATGGTAAACAAGTCAGGGGTCACATCCAGAGAAGCAAAAGTGGTACCAAATTGAAATCCAAGAGAGTAGTCACAAGGCAAGCCAAAGGTCAGAGATAATAGCAAGGTAAAAATCAAAGGTACAAAGAAAGCAGGCAAAGTCAGTGCAATAACCAGCAACTTGCTGTGAAAGTGACATCCCGTATATAGAAAGTCTGGGCCCAGCCCCAGACCTGATAGGTACACAGGTTGTCAATCACACAGGCAAGGTAAAGATTAACACTATGCAGTCCAGAGAGAAACAATACTCAGAACACGGGTGTGGCTGGAAATCCATTACACAGCAAGGGAACTAGGACCGTGTTCAGACTAAGCATCCAGAATCCTAAGTAAAGAATCAAACTGAGGACGTCTCCTACACCGCAGCGTGCGAGCAGAGGGTGGCGCAGAGACCCGAACAGGCAGAGACATAACAGTATGTGCTTTACTTAAGTACTTTTATATGTGTTTTAGGGAAAGGGGGGTGATTTGAATTTTTGTTACTTTTTTTTTTTTAAATTTTATATATTTTTTGATTCAAAGTGGTTTATTAATTTTTTTCAGGAAAAAAAAACACAATAAACAAAAAATACAAAGATTGTGGGTAACCCCACAACAATGATACAACCACATAATTAGGTCAGGAGTCAAAATATACATTAACTGTCAGAGTGTAGTACACTTCTCCAATAGACATAATCAGAGAATCCAGAAACCGAAAAGTCCAACCAAGCCTGGAAAGCCCAAGGGATTAGCAGAACAATCCACAAGTATAATCTAAGTCTCATGGTAAGAAATGTTTTGGTTTTTTTTCACATGCGAAAGTGGAATTCATGACACCTATAATTTCCTGAATGTGAGGTTGTGTGGGTTGCTTCCAATACCTACAAATAACCAATTTGGTGGACATCCGAAGGTGGGCTACCACAATCCTCTGCTGCTTAGGTTGCTCTTGAAGATCAAGCAACAAAAGGGCAGTTGTGGAGTAAGGGATATTGGAGGCTGTATAAGGCTGGTTAGGACTGCAGCTAACCACAGGGGCCGAATCAAGGGACAATCCCACAATACGTGTTTCAGTGAGCCCCTCTGATCACAGCCATGCAAGCAAAGGGGTGAACATTCTAGGATAGTATAGTACCATCTGAAATAGGATTTGGTGAGTGTTTCTTCGTGTGATACACAGCAAAATAAAGAGCGGCACAGCTGGAAAGTGGACCCTCAGTGAGGTAGTGCTATTTGAATTGAAAAATATACTTGCTTTTTCTGACATTCATTTTTATTCTTTCTTAGCGGCCATCATAGCCGCTGGGTGTCTATTGTATTATACAGCAGACACCCGGCACTAATGCCCGCAATCAGTGCCCGCACTATGACTTTTCTGCCCAGTGGATCAGAATCTGATGCTAAAAGTGTTGTTATCTCATTTACATGCTTGTGTTAATGGTTGATTCTAATTAGAGAGGTTATAGTACCATTTAGTGGTCTTTTAGTTACAATACCTGTTGAATTCCCTTTATGAAGCAATTACATTATAGGAGCCACAATGCACCCTGGGTAAAGCAAGGCATTCTGGGATTAAGAAACCTTCCCACAAGACATTGTGATGCCATCTCTTGCACTGCTCAAACTTAAGCTTCATGTTCCCTGTGTAAGAGACAGCCAATGTTGTCCTAAGCTTTATTTGTCTGTATAAACTGTTAATGTTGAATGTATTTCTGTGATTCTGTTCCTTTAAGACAGCAGCCATTGTAATTGTGACATGATGCTGGAGTGACTCACCCCCCTTTTATGTCAGCTTGCCTGTTCTGCAGACAGAATGTGAGCAGAGAAGCAGGAAGTGACGAGACAGAGAGCAGCAGCCATCTTAGCAAGTGTTGTATTGAACTGGTGTGGAGATTTTTCTGTACAGCTAAGCTGTATCTTGGTCCAGAGACAAACAGAGTGTAAAGAGACAACAGGACTAGTGAGTCCACGTGAAAGGAACTGTACTCAGTGGCTGATCAGTGAGGCTGACATTGTGACTGTGTATATGGATACCACAGATAGAGACTCGCAGTGCTGTTGATGTACTGGACAGCACCTGCTAAACCCCGGCTTACATCCCAGCTCAGTGTATGGATTCGGCAGGACTGTCAGTGTGCTGAGTGGAATCTGCTGTTGGATTACATTGCATTCATTGGGTTTCCCTGTTAAAGAGGACTTCATTTCTCCCAAGATCCTGATAACAGTGAGGAGAGGACGTTTCACTATAAAAGAAAGGAACGACTTTGGGCCCCACCGCGCGCTTCTACAGACTGTAAGCGGTCCACCTGGACCACTGGGGAAAAGGGGGTGCACCCAAATGTGATGTCAGGGTCAGTTAGGGATAGTTTTGAGTATATTGTTCATTCAGTGTCCATACTGCAGAATTGGACAGAGTAAAAGTAGAAACCATTGCAGAATTTGCCTTGAAATTGTTCATGCTATATTGTATATTTTGCTTGTCTTTATCCCTGTCATTTTACCTTCAAATAGCCTTTATTAACTTATAGTAAATATATATTCTTTTCTTGAACTACCGCGTGTGCGTTCATTTCTGGTTGCGGAGACCAAACCACCTGCCTTGCTCTCGGTTCACACCTGTGCAAGCATATCTGTTTTACCATATCTACATCCTGTTGACCAATAAATAGTTAGACTACGGTCAAACAGTCTGCTTATTTGGAAGACAGAGAAGGTTTATGCTGCTTATCAGATTGCACACTGTGAGGCAGCAGCCACAATAGCCAAAGCAGAGTTCCTGGAAGCCGTGGAGTTTCCCAAATCTGAGAAACACAGCAGTGTACTGGGGCCAGACCTAGATCAACAAGATCCAGCACAGCATGTCTTAGAATACATCCACCAACATTCCAGAACAAATGACAACCAAGATTTACTACATCGACCAGCCTATGCAGATTACCAGAGATCCATTCCTGAACTGCAGTATCGCAAACAGAAAGTATGCAACAAAGAGACATCGACCACGACTACCATTGTACAGAAGATACAGCCTCTGCTCCAATTTAAATGGTCACCCAGTTACAATGTCCCTGGTGTCAAATCTCATAAAACACCGGCGGCAGTACACAAAACTAATGTTACCTCCACAGGTTCTCCTTACAGAACGTTCAAGTATTCTCAGGAAGAGAACAGACCTAAAGATCTCAGCAAACAGTGTCTCATACACAAGAAACAACATCCTCTACTAAAATACAGAGCCTTCAGGGAGAAGTCTCCAGAGGACCGGAAGAGTTTCCTCAAGGAAAACAACATCTGCTTCAGATGCTGCGCTACAACTTTACACTTCGCCAGGAACTGTGAGGTCAGTGTGAAATGCACAGAATGTGGTAGCACAGAACACCACACGGCTTTACACCCTGGACCACCCTCACAGATATCATTGCAAGTTGAGGAGCATGACGTATAACAGATGGACACTGACACAATAGACACCCCAATAGTCAGCTCTCATTGTACAGAGATCTGTACAGGATTTGTAGGAGGAAAGTCCTGCTCAAAAATCTGCCTTGTGAGAATCTATTCTGCAGGTCACCGAGATAAGGCAATTAAGATATATGCCATGACCAAAGCAACAGGTCTTTAGCTAAATCCATTTTCTTTGACACCTTTAACATAGTAGGCCTCCCTACTCCTTAAGGATATGTGCAGGTACTGTCAAGACGGCGAGGAGAAAGGCAACTGGGTACAAAGTAGAGTCCATGGATGGTCAGACCCATTTATCTTTGCCAACCATACTGGAGTGCAATTGGATTCCTGACAACAGGTTTGAGATACCTACATCGGAGGTAGCGGCATGCCACCCTCATTTCAAGCGTATAGCTCAGCTGATAACAGGTGTTAATCCTTCCCCACAATGCTCCATATGCCCAGAGACTGGACCTAGGGTGGGATTGTAGGAGATGTCTGTCTAGGAGGAGCACACTAGCCGACCTTAGTGGTCTAGTCAACTAGCACACTTGAAAGGGGACATGCTTCTCTCTTCCAGCCTTGTCAGAGTAGTTTCCTGGTAAAAGTTGCCACACAGCACTCCCCTTCCTTTCACAGACCCTTCCTGTGAAGACCACACCTGTGATGGTGAGCAAGATCACATAGGGTGTACAGTTTTCCATAGGACAAGAGAAGACAACAGGGTCACAATGACAGACAAGCTGTTTTTGGACATAGTGGATTAGGAAATAGTGAAAGATGAGTCAAAAAGTTAGATTGCACCTTTACCATTTAAGCCCCAGAGACTAAGCTTACCCAACAACAGTGAACTTGTCTAGAATCGATTTGTCTCTCTCAAACATAAACTTCAGAGGTCACAAGAGACAAGATAACTGCAACAATGCTAGTTATCAGATCTGGAGTCCAAATGGTGAGGCGAACAATACAGTACTTAAAATAGTAAGAGATGCAAGAATAGTACCTCAGGAGTAGAAGTAACCGTGGTCAGACGCTTGCAGAGTTCGGTACACGGTGGCAGTAGATCAGCTCTATGCAGCCTGCAATAGAAGAACAGTCATCTTGGAATGCATTGCAATGCATTAGCATTGTAATGCATTGCATTAATGATCTGACCCTCTGGGGTTCAAGACCCCTAGGGGGTCTAATGAATGCAATAAAAAAAAGTTAAAAAAAAAATAAAAAGTTCAAATTACCCCCCTTTCCCTAGAACACATATAAAAGTACTTAAATACTGTTTAACACCTACACATTAGCTATCCCCGTGTCCGAAAACACCCAGTCTACAAAGTTGGTATCTCTGGAATTGTACTGAAACATACAGTCATGGCCAAAAGTTTTGAGAATGATACAAATATTAATTTTTACAAAGTCTACTGCTTCAGTTTTTCTAATGGCAATTTGCATATACTCCAGAATGTTATAAAGAGTGATCAGCTTAACAGCAATTACTTGCAAAGTCAATATTTGCCTAGAAAATTAACTTTATCCCCCAAAACACATTTCAACATCATTGCAGCCCTGCCTTAAAAGGACCACCTAACATCGTTTCAGTGATTGCTCCATTAACACAGGTGTGGGTGTTGATCAGGACAGGGCTGGAGATCAATCTGTCATGATTAAGTAAGAATGACACCACTGGACACTTTAAAAGGAGGCTGGTGCTTGCCATCATTGTTTCTCTTCTGTTAACCATGGTTATCTCTAAAGAAACACGTGCAGTCATCATTGCACTGCACAAAAATGGCCTAACTGGGAAGAGTATTGCAGCTAGAAAGATTGCACCTCAGTCAACAATCTATCGCATCATCAAGAACTTCAAGGAGAGAGGTTCCATTGGTGCCAAAAAGGCTCCAGGGCGCCCAAGAAAGACCAGCAAGCGGCAGGACCGTCTCTTAAAAGTGTTTCAGCTGCGGGATCGGGCTACCAGCAGTGCAGAGCTTGCTGAGGAATGGCAGCAGGCAGGTGTGAGTGCATCTGCACGCACTGTGAGGCGGAGACTCTTGGAGCAAGGCCTGGTCTCAAGGAGGGCAGCAAAGAAGCCACTTCTCTCCAGAAAAAACATCAGGGACAGACTGATATTCTGCAAAAGGTACAGGGAGTGGACTGCTGAGGACTGGGGTAAAGTCATTTTCTCTGATGAATCCCCTTTTCGATTGTTTGGAACATCTGGAAAACAGCTTATTCGGAGAAGAAGAGGTGAGCGCTACCACCAGTCTTGTCTCATGCCAACTGTAAAGCATCCTGAAACCATTCATGTGTGGGGTTGCTTCTCAGCCAAGGGTTATCGGCTCTCTCACAGTCTTGCCTAAAAACACAGCCATGAATAAAGAATGGTACCAGAATGTCCTCCAAGAGCAACTTCTCCCAACCGTCCAAGAGCAGTTTGGCGCTCAACAATGCCTTTTCCAGCATGATGGAGCACCTTGCCATAAAGCAAAGGTGATAACTAAATGGCTCAGGGAACAAAACATAGAGATTTTGAGTCCATGGCCTGGAAACTCCCCAGATCTTAATCCCATTGAGAACTTGTGGTCAATCATCAAGAGACGGGTGGACAAACAAAAACCAACAAATTCAGACAAAATTAAAGCATTGATTCTGCAAGAATGGACTGCTATCAGTCAGGATTTGGTCCAGAAGTTGATTGAGAGCATGCCAGGGAGAATTGCAGAGGTCCTGAAGAAGAAGGGTCAACACTGCAAATATTGACTTGCTGCATTAACTCATTCTAACTGTCAATATAAGCTTCTGTTACTCATAATATGAATGCAATTATATTTCTGTATGTGATAAAAACATCTGACAAACACACATAAAAACCAGAGGGCAGCAGATCATGTGAAAATATAATATTTGTGTCATTCTCAAAACTTTTGGCCATGACTGTAGAATACAGGTGACACGTCATTTTGTCTGCAGAGTGAACGCCATAAAAACGAAGCCTACAAGAAAGTGACACAAATGCACTTTTTCTCCAATTCCCCCCCATTCTGCATTTGTTTCCAGCTTCCCAGTACATTGTACAGAATAATAAATGGTACCATTATAAAGAATAATTTGTCCTGCAAACATCAAGCCCTCATTTGGCTCTGTGAGCGAAAAATAAAAAAGTTATGGTGTTTGGGAGGCGGGGGAGTCAAAAACGAAAATTGAAAAATGTCACCGCCAGACATACACCTACTCTAAGGCTTCCCCTAGAGACCCACAGCTTACTTTTGGGGTGTCTCCTGCTTTCTTCTCTATCTGCGGCCTGCTCCAGCTTCATAGTCTGCCATCACCAGCCCAGATAAAAGACCTCACTTTGATGCACTACCACCACTGGAAACCACTAACGGTCATACACCTTCCATAGTATCTGCACCAGTTGTGGACGGCGGCGTTGGCACATTTCATGCTTCCAATGGACCTGCATCTGAAAAATATGCTTTTGAATCCTCAGCAGTTCCCTTCAAGCAAACATGTCACAATTACTACTACCTCTCTCACATCAAGACCAAAATGGCAGACATTGCAACATCCCATAACAAAGTTGTAGACACACACAATGACCTTGTGGAAGATTTTGAAAAACTAAAAACCAAAATAGTGGACATGGAAGACCACTCCAGCAGAAGTAACATCAAATTTCGTGGCATACCTGAACAAGTCTCGTCCGCAGATCTACACTTCTACTTACAAGGCTTTGTTATATTCATACTCCCAGACTGCTCTCCATCAAACCTCATCATCGACAGAGCTCACAGAATACCACGTCCACCCCATCTCAGCGACACTGTTCCTCAGGATATCCTCGCCAGATTTCATTTCTTCCAGAAATTATGGCCTGCAAAATACTGGGATCTCTACCTTTATACAGACATCTCCACTACTACCTTATGTCTCCGCTGCAAATTTACGTCTAACGCAACTTCACTTCACAAGCATGGCATTGTCAACAGGTGGGGATTTCCTGTAAATCCCCTCATATCTAAAGATGGCACTGTTCATATAATCCACAACCTGGAGGAAAAGCCTCGTTGCTCTTCTGGGATATACTTTTATAACTTCCACAAGAACCTCCTGACGGCCCCCGAACCTAACGTCGCCCTCAACCTGACCGAGATCGACTCTCCAAGCCTTCCAAGCTTCAGTGCAAAGCCATACCTTGTGTGATATTTTTTCGGCTAAGCAAGAACTGTTACCCACTCAACATACAGTAGTACCATTTACTGAAACATAAGTTCATTTTATTTATTTGTCTTGCTGTCTTTTACAAGTATTTACCGTAAACTGTTGCATATCATATATCATTAGAACAAAACTGACTGTGGCAGGAAGGGAATGTATAAGCTGTGCGAGCGTTTATCATGGGACAAACCAGATTTAGAGCTTACAAGGGATAATAAACCAGAAGTGACCCCCCCCAAATACTAGGAACTACTAGGGAAATAGTAGGAAATTTAGTGTACCTATTGCACTCTGCACAGCTTACATATTCACTTTTCCTCTTCCACTGTGCATTCACGTCTGGGATACTAATGCAGTTTTCAAAATGGGGTCATTCCCTAGGGCCGTGATGGCGAACCTATGGCACGCGTGCCAGAGAGGGCACGCAGAGCCCTCTCAGTTGGCACGCGCGCCGTCACCATATCTCACTAACGGGGAATCCAGTCCAGGATTCCCCATTAGTGAGCGATCGCTTCTTTCAGCTGTATGTGCAAATGCACATACAGCTGAAAGCTGTCAGTGTAAGCTGCGGTCCGCAGGACCGCTGCTTACACAGTACATGCTAAATGCTGTACTCTGAAAGGACCTTCTGACGTCATAAGGTCACATGACAGGGTAGGCGTGTCTTTGCTTGTAAGAAGCTCCTTCCACATGAAGAAAAGTATCACGAGCAGTGGAGGAACATGCAGAGATGTGGGGTGCAGGGTGTAGTGTGGGGAGGAGAGATGTGGGGCTTGGGGTGTAGTGTGGGGGGAGAGATGTGGGGTGCAGGGTGTAGTGTGGGGGTTAGAGATGTGGGGTGCAGTATGTAGGGTGTAGTGTGGGGGTTAGAGATGTGGGGTGCAGGGTGTAGTGTGGGGGGAGAGATGTAGGGTGCAGTGTGGGGGGTAGAGATGTGGGGTGCAGTGTGGGGGAGAGATGCAGAGTGTAGTGTGGGGGAGGATAGATGTGGGGTGCAGGTGTAGTATGGGGGTTAGAGATGTGGGGTGAAGGGTGTAGTGTGGGGGAGAGATGTAGGGTGCAGGGTGTAGTGTGGGGGGAGATATGTGGGGTGCAGGGTGTAGTGTGGGGGGAGAGATGTAGGGTGCAGGGTGTAGTGTGGGGGGAGAGATGTAGGGTGCAGGGTGTAGTGTGGGGTGAGAGATGTAGGGTGCAGGGTGTAGTGTGGGGGGAGATGCAGAGTGTAGTGTGGGGGATAGAGATGTGGGGGGTAGAGATGTGGGGGTGCAGTGTGTAGTGTGGGGGAGAGATGCAGAGTGTAGTGTGGGGGAGGAGAGATGTGGGGTGCAGTATGTAGGGTGTAGTGGGGGGTAGAGATGCAGGGTGTAGTGGGGGGTAGAGATGCAGGGTGTAGTGGGGGGGTAGAGATGCAGGGTGTAGTGGGGGGGTAGAGATGCAAGGTGTAGTGGGGCGTAGAGATGCAGGGTGTAGTTGGGGATAGAGATGCAGGGTGTATTGTGGGGTGCAGAGATGCAGGGTGTATTGTGGGGTGCAGAGATGCAGGGTGTATTGTGGGGTGCAGAGATGCAGGGTGTAGTGTGGGATACAGGGTGTAGTGTGGGGGGAGAGATGCAGAGTGTAGTGTGGGGGGGAGAGATGTGGGATGTAGGCTGCTTGCAAGAGGGAGGAATGGGGGTGCAGGCTGCTTGCGAGCAAGAGGGGGGATGATGGGGAGGCAGGTTAATTTAAGGTGAAATTGCTGTGTTGGCACTTTGCAATAATTTAGTGGGCTTTGGGTTGCAGTTTGGGCACTCGGTCTCTAAAAGGTTCGCCATCACTGCCCTAGGGGATTCCACTTTACATTCCACATGTATGACACTGGTGTACCCAGGATAATGTACTTAATGTCATATGTGGGTATAAACTGCTGTTTGGACACAGCCGGGCACAGAAAGGAAGTAGTGCTATTTGTTTTTTGGAGCACAGACTTGGACGGTTTGGTTTTTGGACTCCATTGCACTTTTGCAGAGCTGAAACACCAGTAAAGTGGAATCCCCTTACATGTCACCCCATTTTGGAAACTACACCCCTGAAGGAATTTATCCAGGGGTACAGTGAGCATTTTTAACCCGAAGCATTGCTATAATTAATTATCCATAAATGAATACGCAGCTGATGGTGAAAATGACAATTTTTCCTGGAATATGTCATTTCAGTGTGTAATATGTCGTGTCCAGCTTGTATCACAGACGAATGCTCCAAAAGCTGTTGTGTCCAGGATACCCACTTAACAGTTTTTGGAGTGTGTGTCTAAGCAGACATAAGCTGGGCACAACATATCGGGCACTGAAATGGCGTATCTATGGAAAAATTTCATATTTAACTTTTCATTATCAGCTGCACATTCATTTCTGGAAATTAAATTAATGCAACACTTAAGGGTTAATAATGCTCGCTACCCCACTTGATAAATCCCTTGAAGGGTGTAGTTTCCAAAATGGGATGACATGTCTGCGGAATCCACTTTACTGGCAATTCAGGGGCTCTGCAAAAGTGGCATGGTGTCCAAAAACCAAACTGTGCTCCAAAAACCAAAATAGCGCTCCTTCCCTTTGGTACCCGGCTGTGCCTAAACAGTAGTTTATACCCATTTATGGCATTAAGTATGTTATCCTGGGTACAACAATGTCATACATGTGGGCATAAATCGTTGATTATATTGTTAATCTGTTTTCCCTTAGTCCTAACAGCAGCACAATATGGGGTATCTCTGCCCCTGTGTGTTGTTTAGGACAGGTGGAACTTTTAATCAGCACCAAAAACGTGCTTACTAACCTGCCCTATAAGAGGGCACAAGAGACCTCCCTCACCTGTGTAAATTATAAAGTAAAAGAAACCAAGATTTTAGGGAGGGAAGCCTTGTGCTGCTGTTAGGACTAAGGGAAAACAGATTAACAATATAATCAACGATTCCCTTACGTCCTACAGCAGCACAATATGGGAATATAGCAAGTAATTCCCCTAGGGAGGGTTTCCTCGCCTTACAACCTCAAGAACTGTCTGACCAAAGGCAGTTGCCTCGGAACTGCAGATATCCAAGCGATAGTGTTTAACGAAAGTCAGCTGGGATGACCAAGAAGCAGCCGCACAAATTTGATCTAGTGGAAGCGAGCTATTCTCAGCCCAAGAAGTCGACACAGCCCTGGTCGAATGGGCTGTACAAAAAACTGGAGGAAGCAAAACAGGCAAACAAATCAGTTGATCACCATGTAACAATTTTCAAAAAACTATTTGTTCCCAGTTGTTAAGTGTGTTTTCCTGATTGTTTGTACCTTAAATGAATAGAAAAGTTATTATTCCCTGTAAACTTTGCTTTTGTGGTCAGCACAATGATATTTTGAAATTGATCTATTTTTAAGGATATTCGCAATATTTCAAGATACTTAAGAAGCTTCTGGAATTGTGAGAACTATCAAGAAGTTTCTAGAACTGCCCAGAATTATCTAGAACTTTCTGGGACTGTACAGAATTGTAGGTAGCTGTATAACTACAGTTATATAGGGCCACTATAGCCCTTCCTGAGAGATGGAGAGACAGGATCTAATTGATTGGGATTGCATAGTAAGTGGGCAATGGCCATCACAGACAAAGGGGAATTGACCTAGACAGACAGGAGTGAATTCAATATCTATTCAGATTCTGATAACGGCAGTATTCACACTTCACCCCACACCCATTACAGGAGGAATGTAAATGTATATATTGTGTGTTACTCTGATACCGGGTGATCAATCTTGCTCTGCTGAATCCTCAGTACACTCTTGAACTTTAATTCTGCATGGAATAAAGACCATTTTTATCAAGTTTGGAGAGACATCCTTTTTCCTTACAGTTCACAGCAACTTAGTCAATTTAGATGGCATCAAGAGGTTGCATACATCCAGCAGACGCATTTTGCTACGTATGTGGCCAGTTTATAAAGACAAGAGCGAAAAAGTACTCTGTGGAAGCATCTGCTAAGATGTGTGAGGCCTACAAATCATACTTCAGCATGCCTGTTGGTGACCAAGACAAACCATGGGCTCCTCATTTCACATGTGAGCACTGCAAGAAAACTCTTGAAGGTAAGTGGATAAATGCTACTCTCTTAAATAGCAGATTAACTGTGTTAATATTGTAAATATCACTAGTCATTAGTGTGAAATAGGCCTAAATCAAATTCTCAATCCAAATATTATTCTGACTGTATAAATGAGAAGATGTAAAATCGTCTGTTTCTATAGTAAAAATGCATAATTTTCGTTGCCGTGGTCACAAAAGTGAAGTTTATGATGAATGTAAGCAATTTTTAATTTGTTTTAGACATAAGCAATTGGAATATAACATTTAAAAGCTGGGAACAAAATTTGTGTTACAAATTATTAAGTGAAGGAACCTTAGGAATAAAACTAGGCAAAAACCTAAGGTGGACCCTATCCAAAAAAAATACAATATAAAGTTCTTTGGAGGAGAGTGCCTGAAGCTCTCCTACCCTTTTGGCAGATGTGATGGCTAACAAAAAAGTAGTTTTAAAGGCTAAAAATTTTAGCTCCGCAGCTTCCAGAGGTTCAAAAGGAGGACCACAAAAGCCTGAAAGGACCGTCGCAAGGTCCCATTGGAGAATAGGAGAAGATACCGCAGGTTTCAGTCTCACCGCTCCTTTGAGGAATCTTGCAACCAGGGGATCCTGGGATAACCGTCTGTTTAAGTGGGCGGATAAAGCCGATACCTGTACCTTTAAAGTAGCAGGGGCAAGGCCCCTGTCCAAACCATCCTGAAGAAAATCCAAAACATCAGAAGTCAAAGGATTAGAAATATCAACATCTCTTTTGGAACACCACTCCAAAAAAATCTTAGTCGTCCTCTGGTAATTCCTTTTGGTGGATTCAGCTCTCGCACAGGAAAGCATCTTCAGGATGGCTTCTGACAGTCCTCTATACATTCGTAGGGACTGGTCAACCTCCAGGCTGTCAGGTTGAATCTCCTCAGATCCTGGCACTTCCGTGATCCTTGGGAAACCAGGTTCTGGGTGGGGGGAAGCCTCCAATATATCCCTCGACTCATCACCATGAGCTGGGAAAACCAAGCTCTTTTTGGCCAGAATGGAATGATGACTATCACAGAGGCTTGGTCCTGTCTTATTTTTATCAATACTCTTGGTATTGGAGGGAAAATGTATGACAGCCTGGACCTCCAAGGGATGGACAGGGCATCCACTGCCAAGGGATTATCCTCCTGGTACAGGGGACAGAACGTCTCCACCTTGGCGTTGAGTCGGGTTGCCATGAGGTCTATCTCCGGGAGACCGTATTTCAGGGTAATCTGATGAAAGACTTCTGGATTGAGTGACCATTCTCCTGATACGGCAAGACCCCGACTCAACCGATCTGCTACTGAGTTCAGGGAGCCCTTGATGTGAACCGCGGATAGATGGGTCAGATTTTTCTCTGCCCAGGAAAAAAATCAGATCTGCCTCCCTGAGGAGGGATGATGATCTGGTGCCTCCCTGTCTGTTCACATATAATACCGTCGTCATGTTGTCTGAGCGAATCTTGACTGCTCTTCCCTTGAGAAGAGGAGAGAAATGGAGTAAGGCACGGTACACAGCTTTGAGCTCCTTCCAGTTGGACGTCGTCCTTCTTTCTGGAGCGCTCCAGACTCCCTTTATGGAGTTTCCGTCCAGGATCTTCATCAAAGTTCTGATGGACGCTCTCGGCCTCCTGAAAAGTTGCCGAACTGCTGTAATTAATTTCTCTTTCCTTGCAGTTGTCAAGGAGATTTCCAGCCGGTCTGAATCTAGGAAGTAACCAAGAAACTTCCTTTGGGTTGAGGGGACGATTTCTGACTTCTCCCAATTTATGAGCCATCCCAGGCTTTGTAGCAGGGATATAGCAATCTGTAAATGCTGGAGCAGAACAGACACTGACTGGGCTTTTATTAGCCAGTCATCTAGATAAGAGACCACAAAGAGTCACTGAAGCCTGAGGGCGGCTACTATGGGAGCCACCACCTTGGTAAAGGTGTGGGGAGCCGAGGAGATCCCGAAAGGGAAGACCGAGAACTGATAATGCTTCCTGTGGCCGGAAACTATAACTGCAATCCTTAGGAACTTCCTGTGCGGGAAGTTATATATATCTATGCACAGATATTATATATATATATATATATATATATATATATATAAACCATATGCATATATATCCATATATATATATATATATATATATATATATATATATATATACCTTTTTAATCGATAAGGAAGCCTTTGCAGCTGCTTTGGGTTAATTATTCTAATTTTCTGAGATTGTAAGGGAATTGCCAGTTGAGCAATTCCCCAGTGCTGCTGCAGAACCCTGGTGGGAGGGACACAACAAGACTGTGAGCCCTAAAGCTCAACTCCCCCCCCCCCACTGTCCCTGGCTAACTTGCCTGATCTGTCCTAGGTGACAGCCAGCAACTGGTCGACAGTTCCTTCTTAATATAAGTGGCAACACAGAACGCGGACAGTCCCTTTGATTACTTTTCCACTGCATTGGACATCCCTCGGACTGAGTGGTCCCATTACCGCTAAATTGCACACTTTAGATTCACCTTGTTTGGATCTCTGAGGGTCTCGACCCCTACAGCCTTTGAGAAATTATACCGAGCAGGCACCTCTTCTAAGGGCCTGATCACCACAATCTACCAGCTTCTACCCTCTCTAAAGGGGATTCCCCTCCCATCTACAGGTACATGACCACATGTGAAGAGGCGTTAGGCCACCCAATCTCTCCTGCTCAGTGTCAGAATGAAGGGCCCAGGGCCCTCCAGAGGAACTTGTTCTGAGGGTCCACCCAACAGCTTCCTGCTAATACCTACACCACGGCTACTTCACTGAAATCTTACATATGTGCCTATTATCTGGCATTACTGAGTATGTTCCTGTTATAGTCATCCCCTTCAGTACTGTGCACACCCCAATAGCTCCATAGCTGGTTCATGTACAGTACTGTATGGGGAATGAAATGGCGCCATGGAGCACTACACATACAGTATGTGCAAGTATATACTGTATATATTATAGTGAGGGAGCTGTGATGCAGACATAGTACACAGGGCTGCCAGTAGGAATTTGGAGCTCCCCCACAGTATAATGCTCCACAAGATATATAATGCTCCACAGAGCCCTCCACAGTATAAAATGCTACCCTAAGACCCAACACAGTGCTCTACAACCCACAAGGAAAAGTGTCTTTTACCGCAAGTCTTGAACTTGCTGCATGTCAATTATTGTTGCAGGTTCTGATGCAGCTTTCAACATTTGCAATGCAAAGGTTTGAAAGTTTGGCCAACAACCCAGGAATTGTGGCTGAAAACTGCAGTGAAAAAGAACCGATTTTGTGTTAGTGTATGAGATTGAGAGACTGTGGACTCTGCAGGCAAAGACAGTCACACACAGATCATGGGGGTACTATCGGTTGGACCCACCTGATCATGAGAACTTGTTCTTGTTCTGCAGCCTAATTTGATGTGAGGTTGTAAATGGGAACCCTCATTTCATTAATTTTAATGGGGCCAATGGAGATACTTCAGCTATTTCCATTAAAATGAACAGAGAAGTGACATGTATTTTTCGACCAATGCCTCAATTGAAAATGGGGTGTAAAACACCCTAGTTCTTGTGATCACTGAGGGTCTCAGTGGAAGGACCTCCCACTGATCAGCAAGTTACTATGCAAGAACTGGAGTATTTTGCACCCAATTTTGAATTGAGGCATTGGTCAAAAAATACATGTCACATAACTTAGCAAGTCATGTTGTGAAAGAGAACTAAAAGCAAGAGAAAAAACAGAAAGAGACGCTCCTTGTGAGGAAACAATGACAAATACCAGGTGAGGGAACCCAAGAAAACCCTTGGAACCCCTATGAAATGGGTGCTCACCTGTAGATGTTGTGTGTGTAGCCACAACTGCTGCATGAATATGTATGATAGGGCAACATTCACTGACGAATGGCTCACTGGTGGTACCTTGTAGAGTCAGTCCGAGGACCACTCAAAAATTACCAGGCTCTGTGCTCCACATAAGGAATGTATAGTCCCAAAAAATGTCAAGTGGAATAAAGAATGTCAAGTGGAATATTTTTTTTTTTTTAATTTATTGATAATGTCCCCATAACGCGTTTAACACAGGGTGCACCCCTTCCTCAGATCCAAAATAGACATGAACAACAACCACAAACCAATACATTTAAATAAATAAGAAACATCTCCTATCAATATGCAACCACTTGATTGGTTAGGGGGTGTTGCAAAAATTTACAAATTAGCATAATAGACACATAAAAGGAATAAACATAAGTATATTAACATAAATGAACATAGATAAAACATACATGAATACATAAAAGAGTATTTCATAAAACGCACAAGAATACTGCATGATACATCAGGATTCATGGTGTCACAATAAAAGATATAAGGTCCATGGTTTAAAAGTGTCAATAATGTCTGTTATATTATTCACTATAAAGTAATCACGTTACTGTTACATCATCATAAATAAATAAATAAATAAATAAATAACCTTAAAATTGACCTGTTCCACTGGAAGATATCTTCCTGAATGGAATTACTAGACAAAGCATGTGGAGGACGTCGACGCAGGCTCACTGACAGAAAAAAAGCCCGCTTAAGAAACCGAGTGGCGTCTGAAGAGACACTTGCGCATGCGCACTGGATGTCTTATGTGCACAAGTATGTAAGATAAGTATAGCATGGTGAAATGCAGCATCTAAACTAGAAAAGGAAGGTAAAACGCATGTGCGGTTGGTGTTTACATGTAGCACCAATGTAGAGAGTAAATATGTATTAATTTTAACAGGGTATGCTAAGGGACATGATCAAAATTATAATCGTAATCAAAAACATGATAAATTTGAATAACTTTATGAAACTGAATAAGAGAAGGTATATAAGACAGACTGCAAAATAATGGGGGATAACAATTAATAATTAATAAAAACAGATATACAATTTATTTACGGACAACATATATGGACATCTGATATCATTTTCTATACTAGATATATAGTTGACCTTCTGTTCATCTGGAATGATACCTTATCCAGTTTAAACGAATTTGTCAACTATTTTAACACCAATGATTGGAGTTTGAAATTTACTAGTACCTTTTCCACATCTCATATTGAATATTTGGATCTTGTTCTAAGTTCAAAAGAATCCAAAATCATAAAAAGGACATTCTTCAAAAAAGTTGATGGGAACAGCTTGTTGAATTTTAAAAGCAATCATTACAAAAAATGGAAACTAAATGTTCCATTTAGTGAATTCAAGCGTCTCAGATGGAATTGTACGCTGGACACAGATAATCAAGCACAAAGTAAAATCGTGTCTGACCGCTTTTATGAAAAAGAGTACCCTAAAATATTTGTACAAGCAGCACAAAAAGCACAGACTGACTGTCTGAGATCAAAGGCACCTGAAAATACAAAAGAGAGATGGCAGTTCAACTTTCTTACCATTCTTATGGAGTGATTAAAAACATTCTAAAAAAACATTGGTACATTTTGCAGAATGATCCCGTCATCGGTAGACTGTTACCATCCAACCCTATTCTGACCTTCAGATGGGCTAAGACGGTAAAAAACATCTTAGCACCTAGTAAAATCCACCCACACAAAAAGGTAAAAAGTCCAAAATCAATAACCCCCATCAGTAACTTAAAGAACGTCTTTAAGTGTGGAAAAAGCCAGTGTAAATGTCTTTCAATCTGCTATAAAACCATGCAGTTTAAAAGTCAAGCGACGGCGGAGACGTTTGATATTAACCAATTTTATCATTGTGAAACAGATTACCTAATATATTTAATGGAATGTTCTTGCGGCCTTCAATATGTGGGCTGCACCACACTCCCATTCCATATCAGAATCAATAGCCATCGGGCTAATGTTTCTAAAGACTATTTGAAACATGACGTTTCTAAGCATGCATTTATCATTACTGCGACATCAAAGCATTTAAAGTTATGCCTATTGAACACATCCCTTCCTCACTTTTCAATAGATTTGACAGGCTGCGACAATGCGAAATGTTTTGGATTTTAAAATTATTTGATTATTTATAATGTATTTGCTTATACATTAATATAGGTTAGCTATTATCTATTAAAGTGACTTATCTTTATATATTAATTGTTATTCCCCTTTATTGTATATCTGTTTTTATTAATTATTAATTGTTATCCCCCGTTATTTTACCATCTGTCTTATATACCTTCTCTTATTCAGTTTCATAAAGTTATTCAAATTTATCATATTTCTGATTACGATTATAATTTTGATCAAGTCCCTTAGCATACCTTGTTAAAATTAATCCATATTTACTCTCCACATTGGTGCTATATGTAAACACTGACCGCGCATGCGTTTTACCTTCCTTTTCTGGTTTAGATGCTGTATTTCACCACGCTATACTTATCTTACATACTTGCGCACATAAATCATCCAGGGCGCATGCGCAAGTGTATCTTCAGACGCCACACAGTTTCCTAAGCGGGCTTTTTTTCTCTCAGTGCGCCTGAGTCGGCATTCTCCACATGTTTCATCTAGTAATCCCATTCAGGAAGATATCTCCCAGCGGAATAGGTCAGTTATAAGGTTATTTATATTTTTATGATGATTAGAGATGTGCGAATTGATTCTGCAGAAGTGGAATTCGATTCGAATTTCAGGTAATCTTTGATTTGCCACAATTCCGGATTTCCTCACGCTTCGATGCATCGAATCGCATTTTTTTATAAAATGGCCGCCGCACATGTTAGGACAAGGATGAGGAGACTATGGGAGCGCGGGATCACCCACAATACCAAGCTTGCAGCTAATCAGCAGCCAGCAGGACCTGTGATGTCACAGCCCTATAAAAACCCTTGGCCATTTTAGGTGCAGTCATTCCACATCGCTCTTACTGTAGGGACAGACGTCGGCAGGAGCTAGGGAAAAACTTAGAAAACAGATAGAAGTTCAGGGAAAGAGGCTGAGCCTTAGAACTGTAGGGAAAGCATAAGGAGGAAGTGAGAGAATAATTTGGGGTGGTGGCAGGGTCATTTACAGCAAGAATTTGCAGCATAATTCAAATTGCAGCACTCACTGCCGTTATACTGCTGCTCATTACTCACATCTGTATCATCAAGGTAGAACATAACAAGCCTTTTGCAGTGCAGTACAGCAAAAAAAAGTGAAATATCATACACTAATATCTGCACGTATCTGTAAAAATTCCTTTGTAAAGGCTTTTATTATAAGGGGCTTATTCACTGTTTTTCCAAGGCATAACATAATTCAGTACTATTGTGCCAAAGCCATATCTGCACGTATCTGTAAAAAAGGCCTTTTTAAAGGTGTTTATTATAAGGGGCTTATTCACTGTTCTTACAAGGCATAACATAATTCAGTACTATTGTGCCAAAGCCATATCTGCACGTATCTGTAAAAAAAAGCCTTTTTAAAGGTGTTTATTATAAGGGGCTTATTCACCTTTCTTCCAAAGCATAACATTATTCAGTACTATTGTGCCAAAGAAAACTGAATTATCATTCAATAACATCTGCACTTATCTGTAAAAAATGCCTTTAACGTGGGGAAAGACATAACGACCATATTTGCCATTTTGTTACAAAATATAAAGTTGCAGGCCATTTTTCAATACTGTATAGTCAATAATAATTAAATAATTCTTAGCGATTATCACTTATTTAAAGGTGTTTATTAGTGTCAAAACCCATGAAAAGTCCATATTTGCCATTTTGTTACCAGTATAAAGTTGCAGGCCATATTTAAAAACAGTATTGTCAATAATAATTCAATAATTCTTAGCGGTTATCATCACTTATTTAAAGGCGTTCATTAGTGTCCAAACCAATAAGGAGGACCATATTCGCCATTTTGTTGCCAGTATAAAGTTGCAGGCAATATTTAAAAACAGTATTGTCCATAATAATTCGATAATTCAATAACTCTTAGCGGTTATCATCACTTATTTAAAGGTGTTCATTAGTGTCTAAACCCATAAGGAGAACCATATTCGCCATTTTGTTACCAGTATAAAGTTGCAGGCAATATTTAAAAACAGTATTGTCAATAATAATTCAATAATTCTTAGCGGTTATCAGTTATTTAAAGGTCTTTATTAGTGTCAAAACACATAAAAAGGACCATATTCGCCATTTTGTTACCAGTATAAAGTTGCAGGCCATTTTTAAAAACAGTATAGTCAATAATAATTCAATAATTCTTAGCGGTTATCATCACTTATTTAAAGGTGTTTATTAGTGTCTAAACCCAGAAGGAGGACCATATTTGCCATTTTGTTACCAGTATAAAGTTGCTAGCCATTTATCAATAGTATTGTCAATAAGTCAATAATTTTGAGCCACAAAGCTCTGCCTTTATTACGCTTGTTTTATTGGTGTTCATTAGTGGGTGAAGAAATAAGGGGCATATTTGCCGTTCTCTTCAAAGTAGAAAATATCAGGCCTTTTTGCCCTTTACAATTAAGTTTTTTCATTGAACAGTATGTCAGACAGAGAAGAGAGAGACCATGCACAGGGGAGGGCCGCAGGCGTAAATGTTTCTGACGCAGGCAAAGGTCACAGCAGAGTAAGGGGGCATGGCAGCAGGGGTCAGTTACAGAGGTCGTGTCTTGACCAGCAACCCAACGGTTGTAGACTGGTTGACTCGGTCATCCAATTCATCCCAAGTCACATGAGACACCCCCAGCCAAGAGTCGGTGGGTTCGTCAGACACAACCATTAGTTAGCATGGCCCGGCAGCAGCTGTCCTCAACCTGCCTCTGTTCTTTTCTGTTTCCTCGGTTAGAGAACTACTCTATGCTGTGGGCTCAGATCCACTGTACAGTGAGGAGGAGGTACTAGAGGACAGTCAGCAGCTACTTCTCAGCCAAAATGTGGAGGAGACATCCACCGCTTCCTGTGGTATGGTGGGCAAGTAGCGATGAGGAGATTGGAATGGGAGCTGGTGTTGAGGAGGACATCAGTGACCTGCAGACAGTAGTGGATGATGATGTAGCCGATCGTAATTGGGATCCGGGTGACGAAGGGGCCTTATCGTCATCAGGAGAAGAGGGTTGCAGCTTGCACATGAGGCAGCGGGGGAGTCAGCAGGGTGGCAGCAGTGTGAGGTTGGGAGCTAAACGTGCCATGGGTAGACCACCCTCTTCGCAGCAGCCTACCTGCCTGGAAAGCAGTGGTGCAGGGGTTCACAAAGGCAGAGGCGGTAGCAGTCAGTTATTGTGGAGTGTTGGGGATAAAATCACCTACTCGGCGGTGTGTCAGTTTTTTGTAAAGCCACCGGGGGAGGTGAACATGGCCATATGTTAAATCTGTGGGCAGAACGTGAAGCATGGCCAGGGTGCCAATGTTGGCACCACAGCCCTGCGCCAACATACGCAGCGTCACCATAAACTTGCTTGGGAGAGCCATGGCTCCAATGTCGTGGTCCAGCCTGCCACAGCAACCGCTGCAGCACCCAGTGGCACGCACCCCATTTCAGGCAGTCAAATCTCCACCACCTCAGCAGAAGGAAGCTGTGTGTCCTTCCCATCATCTGCTCATGCTCCTCCTCCTCCTCCTAGTAAGTTATTGCGTCAGTAATGAATCACAGAATCTATATCTAAGAGACAACAGTATGCGTGCAATCATCCAACAGTGCAGAAGCTGAACGTGCTCCTGTCCAAGTTGCTGGTGCTGCAGTCACACCTCATTTGCCGGGGTGAACGAAGTCACACAGGAGAGGAACTGTTCCGTATCCTCAATCATGAAATCGAATCCTGGCATTCTCCAAGAGAACTTAAAATCGGAACAATGGTGACCGACAATGAGAAGAACATGGTGTCGGCGCTGCATCAAGGAGGGCTGAGCCATGCGCCCTGCATGGCGCATGTGTTCAATCTGGTTGTCAAGCGTTTCCTTAAGTGTTCCACCCATCTGCAAGGCATCCTAAAAATGTCAAAGAAACTTTGCATGCACTTCAGCCACTCGTACACCACCAAGCAAACCCTCCTTGAGCTGCAGCGGCAGAACAGCCTTCCACAACATATTTTACACATATAAGGAATAAATGGTTGGAAAGTATGCGCTCCAAGGAGGAGACCACTATCTATAATATATATAGGTAAATCCTCAGTTATTCCTTAGTAGTTGAGGATTTGAACCAACCCAATTATGGTTAGATGACATAGATCGTATTAGGGAATCTAGTAGATCAGGATCGCATTCAAACTGGGGTTACCGACTATCCGAAGGATTGAAGCCGTTGGTGAAAGATATGTATAGCTGGAACAACTGTTCCAAATAGAGTCCCAGGATTTGCGCTCCTCTATGGATAAACCACAACTGGTCTCAAAGTGCGGGAAGTTCAGGCTTTATTTAAGATTACGCGTTTTGGGGTTTTAAGGCGTTCAAAAGAGCGCACCCCTTCATCAGATCTACATAAATAATGATAAGAAATAAAATAAAAACACTTATTTCAATTACAATCAATAAAATAGTGATAAAACATAAAATAAACATATAAAAATTTATAGTAAAAAATCATAACCTAATATTATAACAAGATATTATAACAAGAAAGACATAAAAGATGTACTATAAGATCATAACATAATCAGATGATAAAAGATCTAACTGTTGGTTACATTAGTAACACACTTGTTGGTTACATTATTAACACACTTATTACTTTATAGTCTCCTATGTAGAAACATAGTTTATATCTGTATGTATGTGTATGTATATATATATATATATGTATATTATTTCATAATAAAAATGTCGGGTATATATTCAAATTGCCTTATACAGACCATTATAAATACAATGGATTAATGGATGGTATATAAATTTATCAAGATGAACAAATCACTTGATATGGACCTAGAAAATATTGTATACGATGCGTACAGTCAAAACAAATATATAGTAACGAAAAGCAAATTGTGTAAGAACAGGTAGTTAGCACGAACAGGTGATTAGCACGTGTAACCATATCTGTAGTAAAGATGGTAATATAGCCAAGGGACTTGTCTTTATAGATACCTTTCATATAAATATCTGCAGTACTAAAAATTGCAACAATATACATAATCAAAATGGTAGCTAGCATGGACAGGGGGTTAGCACGTATAACAATATATAGCAATATATATAGTAAAGATGGTAATACAGCAAAAGGATATCTGCAGTGCTAAAAGTTGCAACAATATACATAATCAAAATGGTGGCTTATCTATATATATAGTAAAGATGGTAATAAAGCCAAGAAGAAAGGGGCTTATCTTTATTAATATCTTTTGTATAAATGCCTGCAGTACTAGAAATTCAAACAATATACATAGTCAAAATGGTGGCTTATCTCTGTGAATGTCTTTTGATTGAAATGCAGTTACACCAATTTGCAGCAGTATGTATACTCCTGATGATGGTATAGTTAAAATGAAGAGTGCTTACCTCTGTAATATTGCTTGTGCAAAGAGCCAGTGTTGTGTGCAGGAAATGAGGGTTAATTTATTTATTTATTTATTTTTATTTTATTTATTTATTTATTTTTTTTTTTCTAGCTACTCTAGACACCTGCGCTGGCATCACACATGCCACACATTATAAATTAACCCTCATTTCCTGCACACAACACTGGCTGTTTGCACAAGCAATATTACAGAGGTAAGCACTCTTCATTTTAACTATACCATCATCAGGAGTATACATACTGCTGCAAATTGGTGTAACTGCATTTCAATCAAAAGACATTCACAGAGATAAGCCACCATTTTGACTATGTATATTGTTTGAATTTCTAGTACTGCAGGCATTTATACAAAAGATATTTATAAAGATAAGCCCCTTTCTTCTTGGCTTTATTACCATCTTTACTATATATATAGATAAGCCACCATTTTGATTATGTATATTGTTGCAACTTTTAGCACTGCAGATATCCTTTTGCTGTATTACCATCTTTACTATATATATTGCTATATATATTGTTATACGTGCTAACCCCCTGTCCATGCTAGCTACCATTTTGATTATGTATATTGTTGCAATTTTTAGTACTGCAGATATTTATATGAAAGGTATCTATAAAGACAAGTCCCTTGGCTATATTACCATCTTTACTACAGATATGGTTACACGTGCTAATCACCTGTTCGTGCTAACTACCTGTTCTTACACAATTTGCTTTTAGTTACTATATATTTGTTTTGACTGTACACATCGTATACAATATTTTCTAGGTCCATATCAAGTGATTTGTTCATCTTGATAAATTTATATACCATCCATTAATCCATTGTATTTATAATGGTCTGTATAAGGCAATTTGAATATATACCCGACATTTTTATTATGAAATAATATACATATATATATATATATATATATATATACATACACATACATACAGATATAAACTATGTTTCTACATAGGAGACTATAAAGTAATAAGTGTGTTAATAATGTAACCAACAAGTGTGTTAATAATGTAACCAACAGTTAGATCTTTTATCATCTGATTATGTTATGATCTTATAGTACATCTTTTATGTCTTTCTTGTTATAATATCTTGTTATAATATTAGGTTATGATTTTTTACTATAAATTTTTATATGTTTATTTTATGTTTTATCACTATTTTATTGATTGTAATTGAAATAAGTGTTTTTATTTTATCTCATATCATTATTTATGTAGATCTGATGAAGGGGTGCGCTCTTTTGAACGCCTTAAAACCCCGAAACGCGTAATCTTAAATAAAGCCTGAACTTCCCGCACTTTGAGACCAGTTGTGGTTTATCCATAGAGGAGCGCAAATCCTGGGACTCTATTGAGAACAGTTGTTCCAGCTATACATATCTTCCACAACATATGATATGATATGCGATGTTTCCACCCGTTGGAATTCAACCCTCCATATGTTGGATCGACTACATGAACAGAGAAAAGCCATAAACAATTTCTTGATGATCTAAGCGGACAGAGGTACTCCTCTGTTTAACTTTAACGTTAGCTAGTGACAGCTCATGTGTGACACCTGCCGTTTGCTAGTTCCCTTTGAGGAGGCCACTTTGTTAGTCAGTCACCAGGACTACAGGATGAACAACGTCATTCCACTGATTCACTTCCTGGATTCTTTTCAATCTGGCTGGTCAGGGGATTGGAGATGTGGCGTCTACATCTCAAGGCCACATGAGCCCTGTGGAGGCTGAACTGGAGGAGGAGGAGGGTGAGGAGGACATTGGAGCGCAAACAATGTGTAGACAAATGGGTGGAGAGGAGGAGCAGGAGCAACCAGAACAGCCAGAGGGAGATGAGGAAGATGAGGCAGATGACCCAGACACACCGTGGCAGTATGCAGTGGAGATGGATGCAGGAAGTCCCTCAGAGTCACTTGCGCAAATGGCCCGGTGCATGATGACTTCCTTGCACAGTGACAGCCGAATTGTCACCATTTGGCAGAGGGATGACTACTGGCTCTCCACCATATTAGACCCTTGCTACTGGGGAAAATTGGGGGCCTTTTTTACACCCGCTCAGAGGGAGGACAAACTGAACTACTATAGAGACATGCTATGTAGCAAGTTGGCCACTGCCTATCTGCGCCATCGTCCATCCTCTTGCATGTCCCCCCGAGCGGGGCCCTGAGTGCTCAACTTGCACTGGCATGGCAGCTGTGGGAGGGGGTGGGAGTGGCAGGAGCAGTATCAGCTCCATCAGCAGCAGCCTGAGCCTAGAGTCGCTGATGAGCAGCTTTCTTCAGCCGCACAGTGAAGATACTGCTCATCAGCAGCTAGACACAGAGCAGAAGTTGAACCAGCAGGTGGTAGCATACTTAGTGGGCACCCTGCCACCCGTCATCCAAGATCCGCTGGACTACTGGGCCACAACTGGCCGAGTTTGCCCTTGAAAAGCTGTCCTGCCTGGCCAGTAGTGTGGCATCAGAGTGAGTGTTTAGTGTGGCGGGGGCCATAGTTACCCCAAGGAGAACTCGCCTGTCCACCCAAAATTTGGAGAGACTGACCTTTGTGAAGATGAATCAGGAGTAGATCAGCCAGGATTTCCACCCACCAATGCCTGATGCAGCAGATTAAATGATCCATGCTGCCTCACCACACTATGGCACTGGGTGACTGTATGGCCTCCTAAGGCTGTTGCTACCTACAAATTATATCATCTTGCCACTCTGTGGCCTACTCACACTGCTGCCACCTCCGCACTCTGCCACTGCATGATTGTATGGCCTCCTCATTCTGCAGCCACTGGGTCACTGTATGGCCTCCTGATGGTGCTGCCACTGGATCACTGTATGCACTCCTCATACCGCTGCCACTGGGTCACTGTATGGCCTCCTCATTCCGCTGCCATTGGGTCACTGTATGGCCTCCTCATGTTGCTGCCACTGGGTCATTGTATGGCCTCCTCATGCTACTGCCACTGGGTCACTGTATGCCCTCCTCATGTTGCTGCCAGTTTGTCACTGTATGGCCTCCTCATATCGCTGCCACTGGGTCACTGTATGGCCTCCTCAGGCCACTGCCACTGGATCACTGTATACCCTCCTCATGTTGCTGCCACTGGGTCACTGTATGCCCTCCTCATGCCACTGCCACCAGGTCACTGTATGGCCTCCTCTTGCCACTGCCACCTGGTCACTGTATGGCCTCCTCATGCTGCTGACAAATTCACATTGTCATATTGTCTTCAGCAACTTGGCCAGGTGGCACCGCTTCTGCCTCCACGTTCCTACACCGTTGGTCCTGCAACAATGTCCACCTCATCCTCCACTGTTTCCTCAGCCTCCACTGTAGGGACAATTGACAGTGCTCCTCCAGCATACCACATGTGCAGGGTGCAGCGGTGTCCCGCTGTTCTACACCTCGTTTGCCTGGGTGAACAATGTCACACAGGGGAGGAACTGGGTCACTGTATGGCCTCCTCATGCCGCTGCCACTGGGTCACTGTATGCCCTTCTCATGCCAGTGCCACCTGATCACTGTATGTCCTCCTCATACCACAGCCACTGGGTCACTGTATGCCCTCCTCATGTTGCTGCCAAATTCACATTGTCACCTTGTCATCAGCAACTTGGCCAGGTGGAGCCGCTTCCGCATCCACGTTCTCATACCATTGGTCCTGCAACAATGTCCACCTCATCCTCCACTGTTTCCTCAGCCTCCACTGCAGGGACAATTCACAGTGCTCCTCCAACATACCACATGTGCAGGGCACAGCCATGTCACACTGTTCTACACCTCATTTTCCTGAGCGAACAAAGTCACACAGGGTGGAACTGGGTCACTGTATGTCCTCCTCATGCTGCAGCCACTGGGTCACTGTATGGCCTCCTCATATTGCTGCCACTTGGTTACTATATGGCCTCCTCATGCCGTTTCCACTGGGTCACTCTGCATCCTCCTCTTGCTGCTTCCACTGGGTCACTGTATGCCCTCCTCATGCCGCTGCCACTGGGTCAATGTATGCCTTTCTCAAGCCATTTCCATTAGGTTACTCTATGCCCTCCTCATGCCACAACTACTGGGTCACTGTATGGCCTCCTCATGCCGCATCCACTGGGTCACTGTATGCCCTCCTCATGTTGCTGCCAAATTCACATTGTCACCTTGTCACCAGCAACTTGGCCAGGTGGCGCCGCTTCCGCATCCACGCTCTCATACCGTTGGTCCTGCAACAATGTCCACCTCATCCTCCACTGTTTCCTCAGCCTCCACTGCAGGGACAATTCACAGTGCTCCTCCAACATACCACATGTGCAGGGCACAGCGATGTCACACTGTTCTACACCTCATTTTCCTGAGCGAACACAGGGGAGGAACTGGGTCACTGTATGTCCTCCTCATGCCGCAGCCACTGAGTCACTGTATGGGCTCCTCATATTGCTTCCACTTGGTTACTGTATGGCCTCCTCATGCCGTTTCCACTGGGTCATTCTGCGTCCTCCTCTTGCTGCTGCCACTGGGTCACTGTATGCTCTCCTCATGCCGCTGCCACTGGGTTACTGTATGCCCTCCTCAAACCATTTCCACTAGGTCACTGTATGCCCTCCTCATGCCGCTGCCACTGGGTCACTGTATGCCCTCCTCATGCTGCTGCCACTTGGTCAATGTATGCCTTTCTCAAGCCATTTCCATTAGGTCACTGTATGCCCTTCTCATGCTGCAACTACTGGGTCACTGTATGCCCTCCTCATGCCACAGCCACTGGGTCACTGTATGCCTTCCTAAGGCTGCTACTACTTCCACTTCTGCCACTGGGTCACTGTATGCCCTCCTCATGCTGCAGCCACTGCTAGGTCACTGTATGTCCTCTTAATGCTGCTGCCACTGGGTCACTGTATGGCCTCCTCATGCTGTAGCCACTGGGTCACTGTATGCGCTCCTCATGCCATTTCCACTGGGTCACTATATGCCCTCCTCATGCTGCAGCTACTGGGTCACTGTATTCCCTCCTAAGGCTGCTAATACCTCCACTTCTGCCACTGGGTCACGGTATGCCCTCCTCATGCTGCAGCCACTGCTGGGTCACTGTATGTCCTCCTAATGCTGCTGCCACTGGGTCACTGTATGGCCTCCTCATGCTATAGCCACTGGGTCACTGTATGCCCTCCTCATGCCATTTCCACTGGGTCACTGTATGGCCTCCTCATGCCTCTGCCACTGGGTCACTGTATGGTCTCCTCATGCTGCTGCCACCTCCACATTATGTCGCCTTACCACTCTTCGGTTTACTGATGCTGTTGCCAACTCCACATTATGTCGCCTTGCCACTCTGTAGACATATATGTGGAATTGACAGACGACGGTGTAAAAGGAGTGCGCTCTACAGTAGGATGTTGGGTCTCTGCACGTTTCTTTCTATCTGGCACTAACATGGACCTGTAAGTTGATCATTTTTGGCCTTGTAACTGTCCAAATAAGTGAAGTGTGCAGTGGTTCTAAGAGTGACGCCTGTCTTTTGCGTGTCATTCGGACTCACAGTATTGCTTGACTACCACAGTAGGCTCCCTATGCATGTTACTGCAAGGCACAGTGTTCTACACCACTATACAGGCTCTCTGAAGCTAGGAAATAGGTGTTTTTTAGCAATATTCACTGCAAAGTAATTTGGATCGAAGCAAATTTTTTTGGAACTTCGAATCGAATTGCCGAATCGAACTTTTGAGAAATTCGCTCATCTCTAATGATGATGTAACAGTAAAGTGATTACTTTATAGTGAATAACATAACAGACATTATTGACACTTAGAATCATCATTTTAAACTATGGACCTTATATCTTTTATTGTGACACCATGAATCTTGATGCATCATGCAGTATTCATGTGAGTTTTATGAAATACTCTTTTATTTATTCATTTACTGTATGTTTTATCTATGTTCATTTATGTTAATATACTTATATTTATTCCTTTTATGTGTCTATTATGCTAATTTGTAACTTTTTTGCACCACCTCCTAACCAATCAGTGGTTGCATATTGATAGTAGGGGTTTCTTATTTATTTAAATGTATTGGTTTGTGGTTGTTTTACATGTCTTTTTTTGGATCTGAGGAAGGGGTGCACCCTGTGTGGTGCAGTATACCCCGAAACGCGTTATCAGAGACATTATCAATAAATGAAAATGACTACTAACAGGCAGGTAATAAAATATAAAGATGTTATTCTTGGAGGAGTTTAATTCTTGGGGGATCTAAACTTTGAACAAACACATGTAAGCAGAGTTCCAGCCATCTATCATCCTTTCTGTCAACCTGAATGCTTTTCACGTGCAAAGCCTCTCAACATGGCACCCCTATCTCTGGATCCAAATCATTAGGCTGCCAATCGACCACTGTGCAATGTAAATAGCGAAGGGATCACGGCTCTCGCAAAAGCACCACAGTACCTTCAAACAGTTGATTAGCATGGGCCCTGGGTGTTGTACTCCCACTAATCTCTTATATCTCTTAGACTGATAGGACCCAGAGCATGCAGCTCCCATTATTGTTTACATGCCAGGCGCTGAGCTGCTCACTCACCATATTCTTGATAATCGCAGATGTGGGAACTATAGTTGTATCCCTTTCAAGTATCTGATATACCGCTGCAGCACCCATAACAATCATTGTAAAGAATACGCTGTAGGGTCGAGGTAGGGGGCCCTGATCGAAGTTTTCATCGGGGCCCACAAGACTTTAGTTACGCCACAGAAATAGGGGCAGAATGTGTGGCAAGCTGTATGGTCCATGCCAAATCTAGCCCCATCCACTTCCACTTTGTCTCTGCCCATTTCCATCTATTTCTCTTTGTGCCTCCACACAGTATAATGCCCCTACAGTCACCCTACCATGATATGCCTCCACATTATAAAGTCCCTTTCCTGAAGCACTACAGTATAACAATATAATGTCCCCCTCCAGTTACTCTCAAAGTTTAATGTCCCCCTCCTGTTGACCCCACAGTAAAATGTCCCCCTCCAGCTACCCCTACAGTTTAATGTCCCCCTTCATGCCCCTGTCCAGTTGCTCTCAGTTTAATGTCCCCCTCCAGCTACCCCACCGTCTAAAGTCTCCCTCCAGCTGCTCCCACAGTTTAATTTCCTTCCCCAGTTGCCCCCGGTTTAATGTCCATACTGTCCCGCTGAGTAGGGATGGTTGGGAAGTATGCATCATTAAACTAAATTGACATTAAGACCCATGGTTTAATAGTGTCCCTTTACGTTCCAGACTGGACCTTGGGGAAGCTGTAGATGTAGTGTATCTGGACTTTTACCATACATATAAATACTGATATCTGGACTGATACTATACATCATAAAAACTTGATACATAAAAAGAGAATACTCGAACTAGGGGAAACTACTGTATGTGTAACTGGGTTAAACAGGATTTTCAGGCTAAAAATATTGATGACCCGTCATAACGATAGATGATCACTTTAAGATTGGTGGATGTCTAACACCAGACACCCCCCACCAAACTTATTATAGTTTTAGCAGCTGATATGCAGAAAATGGAGCAGGAACTGCAAAGTTGTCTATGTACTAGCTAAATCAGATTACTGCAGCTTGGGTCCCATTCAAGTGAATGGGAGCTAAGCTACAGTATCCTAATTTATTTATGCAGAGAACAGTGCTGTCTGCATTCTGCTCCATGCTATGTGTGTCAGCTGTCCAGAATGGCTGGTCAGTGGGGGTTCTAGGTGTCAGACCACCATTTATTTGATATTGATAACCTATCCTTAGGAGGGTGGTTATGAATGGTACATACTCTGATTGGGTCCTAAAAAAAACAAAAAAAACAATGGCAGTTCTCATCCAACTCATCAAAAAGAGGATGAAGTCTTAGGCCATGCGAAACATCTCTTTCAGCAGATGCCAGCAGGCTTGTTTAAAGACTGAGTAAATGGATGAAACTGCTGTATTGCAGAGTGATCAGAGTAAGAAATAAAAAAATCATTAAATAACAATAGTTTTTTTTTGCAGATTAGCGCAGACTAGATGCTTAAAATGCTTAAATAACTGATATTCTTTATTAAGATTAGCAGAGGCTGCAATACTGTATGTATGCACAGCAAAAAAATCCCTTAAGAAATTATTTGAATTTTTTTTTCAGATTAACATCACTCACTTTGTATTTGATGGTGAGCAGAGTAGAAAATAAAATATAACATGTAATCACCATTACAGGAGTTTTTTTTTTCAGATTAGCGCAGGTGAAATTAGCGTTTTGTTGTTAGAAGAGAAGTTGCTATGTATTTAATGAAAAATTTAAACTGTTGCCCAAAAAAAAAGCCCTTAAGAAAGAACTTTTCACTAACAGGATTGTCAGTAAAAAGTAAGTTTAAAGACTGTGTATACAGATGAAACTGCTCTAGTGCACAACAAATTTACACAAAATTAGATTATTAGCAATGACAGATTAGCCAGAAATGTAGCAGTCACTCTGTACTTCTCTGTATTTTGTTAAGTTCAAAAAACCTCTATAAAATATCAAACAAAATAAGTAAATACCTTGGACATCTGAAGGGATTCAAAAAAAAATTCTTTAAAAATAAGAATTTATTCAGTTATAGCAGTTTACATTTTTAGAAAATAAACATGAATTGGTTTTTCTGCATTTTATAAAAGAATACACAATAATCAATACAAGTAAAAAATTATTACAAGAAAAAAATAAAATGATTATTAACAGCAAAATGTCAAACACATAATGGTTAAATATAAAACAAATGGATAAATATATAAAAGTAGCAGCAATTTAATTACCTGACTTTAAAGACAGACAACTAGTATGTTCACAAAAGTTGGTATTTTTTTTATGTTAAATAATATTGAAAATTACAACTGTTCTCCACATATACATCAACCTAGTGCTCCTGACTGTTTATGGTCTGACAAAAATACATCTAGATAAAAAATATGTAGATAATCAAAAAGAATATTTTTTACAGAGAGCCTATACACTCTCCTGACATGGCTGTTTTAGTAAGTACTTGAATTCCCCATGAAGTAATAATTCTGTAGCATCTTTTCTCAATAATATACATTGTGTCATTCCTCTGTTACAAAAAGTTGTGCCCCTACATGGATCGATACACCTCTAATTGAAAATACCCTTGTGTGAATTTATTTATACATTTCAAGTATAAATAATATGGATGGCAGCAAATAGATATGAGAGAAGGCATATATATGGGGAATGCATATATTTACTAAAACTGACCTGCCAGGAGTGGCAATGGGTCCAACATAGATTAATTTTTGTAGGGTAAAATGCCAATAATTTTTGTAGTGGGAACATATAAGTAATCAGGTCCCCTTTAAATAAAGTACCTTATATAATTATGTTGGAAGACTAATCTCATTTATCAATTTCAAACTTTTTAGAATGATAGAAGGTACAATATTATGAAAGTAATAAGAAATAAAAGAAATAATGTAAATGAAATACTATTTATATGATGGTACGTAATATAAAATTGTATCAGTCCTTTCATAGCTATGTACAGATATGTAAACTTGTGGTGAAGAGATATTGTAATACAGTATAACAACAGATAAAATAATATAAAAGATTTCTTGCTGACGCATTTAAGATCTTTTATTACAAAAAAGCAATATATTTTGGCATGCAACTTCTGAGTTGTGTAGAGACATAATAGGGAATCAATATATGTCTTTGAAAAGCTTCATACAGAAGAATACACATTCTTAAATAGGAATCATGAATATGACACAGTGGTGCACATGAAGGCTGTGCAGAGGTAGAGTTATTCTTCTCTATGAACAATTCTTCTAGGGAGAAATAGCCCAGTACAAAGAAAAAGAACTCTAAATGTAACTGCATAAATTTGGAGACTAATGGAGTTAAAGTGGAGTTCCATACACATTTACGTGTTCTGTCTCAATACAACTTGTAAATTACTTGTAAATTGAAGATCAGAAACCACTCATGCAGACATAGAACACAATCAAAAAATCTACTTCTAAACTATTCATTTCAAGAAAGAACACTTTATGGGGGAGTTTAGTAACATATCTACACCAGAAAACTGTGATTTGCATAGGGCCCAAGAGGAGCTGTCTAGGCCTATCAGATTTATTATAAATCACACCAGAAAACTGGAGTGAGTTATACTGTACCTAAAATCTACTCCAGTTCCTGGATGGTTTACATTTCAATTCTAGCGCATGGGACCTCTTATGAGGTGTCAGAATTATTAGGAGGCTGGAGCCTTGTAATAATTCCAGTGAATCGTGCTCCAGGAAAACACCAGTCTTATAGGGAACCTCTCAGGTGGTTTTTCCACCATAAACTATCTGCATCTATGTGCAGGATTAAGTAGTTCCCTTTCCAGTGGAGCCTCCAATAATCTTTCTGTTGTAGTAAAGTTAAGTTCTAAATGTTTGAAAGCATTAAAAGTCCTATGCAAATTAACCTAAGTAGTCACAGTGGCCAGGGGCAGCTTCAATCTAGTCATTTGTGACATAAGGGAGTGAGGGGACTGTGAGGGAGATGTCAATCTATACCAGCAGGCGACAGTAACAGTAAAGGGACAGTAGAAGGTAGAAATGAAGAATTGAAGCACTCCTTTGCGTTTAAAGTTTTAATATTGATAATTTTACAGTGGTAAACGTTTTCGGCAGTAATGCCTTCATCAGGCTCTAAGGCAATGATACATAGTATGTATAATAGACTGGTATAGGCGAGAAGTCAGTCAATAGTAGTTCATACTTTTTCAAGAAATCCACTTTGTGGGAAAAGTCTCCTCGGATAACATGCAAATGCAGAATTGCTAGAAGAAGTGTTTGCAAGCGGTATCCAATGTGGGGAACACCGCGGATTACAAGTATACAGGATATGAATTACTATTGACTGACTTCTCGCCTATACCAGTCTATTATACATACTATGTATCATTGCCTTAGAGTCTGATGAAGGCATTACTGCCGAAAACATTTATCACTCTGTAAAATTATCAATATTAAAACTTTAAACGCAAAGTGCTTCAATTCTTCATTTCTATATACTATGGGATAATTGGGACCCTATTGGAGCACCCATTAAGCAATCTTCACTTTGAGTGCCGCTATTAATGCATACGAAATTAAGGGGACAGCGAGACTAGTTTGAAGCTGCTCCCTGGTCACCATGAGTAATTTGATATGACTTTTTTTTTTTTTGCTTTTATACATTTATAACTTTACTTTTCTGCAACGGAAAGATTATCAAGGAGCACTAATGGAAAGGGAATTCCTTGATTCTGCACATGATGGAGACAGTTTATGGTGGAAAAACCACCTGATGGGTTCCCTTTAAGAAATCCCGCCCATGTGTACAAATGTATGAAGCCTAAATGTACTAATCTTTTAGTTATCTATAAGCTTTCTGAGCTTGTTACATAATATAAGATGCAAATACATTTTAATCAGTCTCATTGACAAAATGCTTTGCATCTGGGAGTGTGGATTTTCAGATAAGGGAGTACTGCAATGTAGTGTATAGATGATTTATCTAGCAAAGATTATATGTTGATGCAATGATGTGGCTATGTAAGTTATTATTGTAATCCAATATATATGGAATCATTTATAAAGATATCTTAAGTCTTCATATATTTTAGAGTTGCTTGTGCTAGCACTACAATCCCTGAATGTATTTACCTATAACTGGGATATCAAATCTTTAGTGCCTATAACGCTAGGTTCACACTAGTGTTCAGCTTTCCATTCTTTTGGTCTGTTTGGGGACCTGAAAAAAAGAAAGCTAGTCCACTTAAAAAAGAAGTTACCAAACCTGTGAACCCCATAGACTGTAATTGGGTCCACCTGGTTTCTGCCCATTTTCCGCCCGAAAAACCAAGTGGATTCAGGGACGGAAACCTCAAATGGAGTTTAAACGCTGGTGTGAACCTAGCTTATCACTATAATTATAAAATTCATATTTGATTAAAAATAAAATATTGTATAATTTAAAGGCATCCCTAAGGCGTAAAGTTTTAGACAGTTAAATAATCAGAAATGGTTATATTAAGCTGAATATAGATAACACATAAGTGTCAGCCAATAAGCTGACAATTGTTCATGCAATGTCAGTAGAGCATAGAGCACTATCTGCTACTAGACAACTCTAGAACCACGGACCACAAAATGAGCAAACATATTTAACTTTGGGATCTCTGGCAGCCTTGTATCCCCTTTTATTACTGAAATAAGCATAGCCATTTTAAACCTGCATTTTTGAGACTACAAATATAGCTGTCAGCTAAAGAAGCTGCTATGGGCAGTTTTACCTACATACAAAGTTAATTAGCTGATGGAGGAGGACAAGGAAGGTTAAACCCTAGTTACGGCTGCAATCAGTTGTTTTATGAATTATCTGATTCAAAGCAGGTAAGCAATTATAGCTTAGCAGAATATTTATTCGCATTTACAACATATTGTAACCCTTACACCGCATGCCAATGGTCTTAGCATGGGTGCATACAATTTTCAAACTGTACTGAACCATAATAGGGCACAAATAGTCCTATCTGGGGCTCTGCTATACCTTTTGAATGTGTCTCTTTTTATACAAAAGTTATTTGCTCTGTCAGATTCCATACAAATCCAACATTTATCCAAATATTCTATTGGCTGTGTATTAAATTGGATTAAAATGTGTGTGTTTATTCCGAATGGACATTGAAGTTTGATCTTTCCAATAATGAACGCCAATAGAGGCTAACACATTTGACTATAGTGGGATCTATGGGGTATCTGTTATGATTCCCTCCTTTTTTTTGTGGGAATCTGCGCCAGAGGCTCCTCACGAATCCTTTGTCTACAGAAATATTCCCCCCTAGAAGCCCTGCTTCTAGGCAAGAATAGCTCTTTAGTAATGTTACCCAATGGAGTACCTTACGGTGGCACATAGATTCTTTGTGGATCTGTAGCACGTGCCTAAAAGGGCAAATTATATCAATGAGTGAAAACACTGATTTAAATTCATGCAAATATTTTTCCTCTACGATATGTATTCTGGCGTTTCTAGTATTGAGAATAAAAATCCAGGACCGACTTGTCAAAGAAAAACTTATTATAGTACACGCATAGTTGTGATAGTTTACCCAGAGTACATGGCTTACTGGCATTTTGTGGTTTGAAGCAAATAGCATTCTCAGTTGCTAAATATTGTATATAATTTAAATAGTGATCACAGATTTGTCCTTCCTTAACTTTTCATCTGTTTTGAAATGCAGCACCCCGAGATATGTGGCTTGAAAGGACCAGCTTTGAAAAAAATTGTTGTTCTTGTGTCACTCAGACAGGCTTTGTGAGTAACTGAAGAAGTTTTTCTTTTTTAAAGCTGGTAATCATGGACCACATATTTGGGGATATCTAAAAACAGGTGAAAAGAAAAAACAGATCAGTAAAACAGCTACCATGTGAAAACAGTGATATATAATTAACACTAAAATTACTCAAGAGGGTAGTGACAAAAATACAAAATTAAGTGTGTGCGTATAGAAAAATGTTTTCTTAAAATTGTATTTAAGTCATATCACTATACTGATTTCATAGCTAAGCAACTATATATACAGGAGTAAAATATAATTTATGCATTAAATAAGTGTTTTGATTTACATTTATTTAAAAAAATAGTGTAAATATTTAGAACTAAATACTAAGTACTTATAAATAGTTATGAAAAATACATAATAAAGAGAGAAAAAAAAATGAAAACATTTTTTAGAATAAATAGTTGAGAAACTGTACACAAATAATATAGAATACACATACATCTAGCCAGGTTATTTGATTCTATTCTTGCGCCTTCAAATACTGTTGGCAGTTCAGATCCCCTCTGTTTTCAGGAGAACCTGGAATCTTCTTCCCAGTTAATGGAAAGACACACCAACATTTTCCCCGTTCGCCATCAAGGGCGGTTTCACACTATGAAAAAAGGAATGTATTACTGTAATAGTATGAGATGTCAACCTTTCCATTCTGATTAGAGATGGCACAGAGTTTTCTCCAGTTGCCAAAAAGGGCTGTGGTCAACAAGCCTGTCTGTTTTAGCTAGAGTATTTAGGCACACAACAAGGACAGCAAGTTGAATAATGGCCCAGGAGAGCCTAGCCAAACTCTGATTTTCAAATTTTGATAAATTAAAAAACAAACAAACAAACAAAAAAAACCCATACCTGTTTACTGTGATAGAATCCATTTCTGTTGCAGTTGGGGATGTGGAACCGATATAGATCTTCACCAGTCGTTTGCTGAAATCTTATCAATCTGTCCATTGCTCTGTAAAGGTCTTTCTGACATGGTCCCTACAGCAACACAAAACAAGAGAATTAGGTGGAAATAAAGAGTAATATCTTGGGATTGTCCAGATGGTATCACTGATATATCACATTAAGAAGTATTAAAACAGTAACTGAAACGCCAACTCCCAAAATAACCGGAAAGCTACAGGCTGATCAACCATCCTAGGAGTTGTAATGCTATTTTATTTCAAATCTTATAATGCAGAGTTCTTTCTTCCTTATACAGCTGGAGAGTCAAAGGTTGGAGACACCTGCTGTGCTGTACATTACTATTTTATATTACTTTAACAGACATATTGTACAGTATAATGTTAGCCACTAAACTGCATGTATATCTTTTCAGTTCATTTCAATTGTACAGAAGTATTACTTACTTGATATTGTTCTTTCAGTTTCTTTCTGTCAAACAGCTTTTTAGCCTTCATGCTCTCATACACAGTGATTGCATTCCAGGCATCAAATTTATCAAAACCATCAGGAAATAATCTTAGGAATGGTGGAAGCTGGTCTTGTGAAAGGTCAATACTTTCTGGGGCAGTGCTCTCATGCTCAGAGTAGTCCTTCACTTCTAGAAAGTAGAGCATATCGTTTAATTCATTATTATAGTCATGGTAAGCAAGGATACTATAATTACATACGCCCCCTGCCTTCTGATTTCTCTAGTACTATTTTTTTTTACAAAGATGTAGTTTAGATAGCAATGAAAATGTATACATCAGCTGAAAATGTAATAAATTTTATTTCTTTAGAAACTTATTTACTGTATGCATATACAGTATTTTAATGATCCACTAGAAGACTTTTAAACTTTCCATAAGCATAAAGGAAGAAATATTCACAAAAAATAAAATAAAATAAATTAATTAATTGGAAACTATAAAATAATTTAACAGTAAAAACTAAAACCATTTCACTTAATGTGCTTTTAAATATGCCATACAAGCACCAGTTGACACTGCTATTTTTCAAATAGAGTATACAGAATATAATTTGGCATCAAGATGAAGTGTAAATAATATATATATATATATATATATATACATATATCTATATATATGACTTCATCTGTTTTTTTTTTCTAATATATACAATACTTGTTACAATGCTTTGATCCTTTACCTTGCTGGCGCAAGAAAGTAGGACGTAGGTCACAAAAACAACCCTCAATGTTGAGAAGTTCATGTACAAAGTAATCAGGTGATAGTACAAATAGTTTACACACCACCTAGATAAGACTTATCTGCAGATGTTAAATCAAACAGTTTCAGCCATAAAAAAAAGTATCTTGAGGAACTATTCTGACAGTTATGGCTGTATTCTAAAGTACATAACATAAAAATAAAACTCACTCTTGAATTTTAAAGTAATGATGTAACAGTTACTTAATGTCCTTAAAGTTTAATTAAATGACACAATATATTCTAATTATTGAAAATGCTAAATAATAATATGTTAAAATAATAAAATAACAGTCACTGTTCTACTTTGAACGATGCAGTGGATTTCTCTTTGTAGTTTGTTGGCACTCTAACATACTATCAGATTAAAGTTAAAATTTCCTACATCTGTAGTAAATTCCAATATCTTTATACAGCAAAAACTTTACAGTGTAAAATATTACAAACAGTGATAAATATTGGTATTTTCATACTCCCTTTTCTATTAGATCATAGTGATCTCTACAAAGAGACTTACCTGTGGTATCACTAGTTTTCAACTTTTCTAGGTCCTCTGCATCCATGCAGATACCTTGTCCTCTTGTTAGCGCATACAGGGGTCTGGGCTCTTCTGACTTCACCTTACAAGTCAGGGCTTTTCCACACCTTGCAGTATACACCCCGCAAGCTTCTCCCTGCTTCAATGCACAAGTCAAACAGCACCCACAGCCTTGTTCTCTTGCCAGCTCTGGACAGTCAGGAGGAATTTGTGGGCAAAGTGCTAGTTTCTCTTCAGTACACTGGGCACAATGCAGTGGTTCTGTTGCTGCATTCACTGCTGCTATAAGAAGCAAACAGACTGGTAGCAAGCATGTGTAAGAGATGATTTCTTTAGCCATAATGAATGATATTAGCTTAGGCACTGAGTGTAACGTGCTGTTTCTATGTATGGTGAGGGACAGCTCAGTGATAAGAAGTCTTTGGCTTTGGGTGTCAGGAAGGCTCCTTAAATAGTTGTGTGTCAGTTCTACTATTCATATGTAGGATGCATTGCAGGGACATTAATGTTTTACCTGAGCTTAATCATTAGCCCTGAGGAATTATTTGTAAAACACTCTGTGATTGTTACTGCAATGTCTTTGCTTTGGGTGGTCACTACGCCCCCTTTAACCTTCTCTTTATACTCTATTGCTTAACAGTGACGCCTAACTGCCCATATCTGCACAGAGCAAGTTTAGTTGTCAAAACAAAGCCTGAGAAAAAATGTAACCAACTTAGTTTGATTTACAACTTCCTGCATAACAAGGAAATTACATTCCATCAACCTTAGCCCCTTTTAAAATAGTTACAAAGTCACTTTTTTTCAGGCAATGAAAAGCCAGATTTACTTGAGATAAGAAAGGACACTGATTTAAAGCTAAATCTTTTTTTCCCTTAGAGGATGTGTTTGAAGTGGCATGAATAGATAATAAACTTGTGACGTCTATTAGCTATACTAACTTGTTTTGGCCAACAGCGAATTCTTTCCTAATCTTCCTACGTAACCAAAGTGTTAATGTGTAATAGTTATTAGTGTCATCTCGCTATGCAGGTGTCCTTTCATGTCAGAAAAAATTGTAGAGTTTATTGAGCCCTTCGAGATAGATTTTATAAATCTTCTCTAAAATAATTTAGTATGGACATTTGGACATATTTATTTTGTAAGTGCTTTGCAGAAGTGCTTTGTTAACTTTATAGTATTTGTTGTATATTATATCAAAGATGAAAACATATGAACATAAAAAAACATATGAACATAAATAAAGAATATAAATATTATTAGCAATATTTTAGTTATCTAGGTTCCAGTATTCACAGGTTAGCTAGATTAACATACTTACTTGCTTGTTTGTAAAGTATTTCAATGAAATAAACAGGCTGTATACTGTCATTTGTAGCAGGCAAATAGTTCTTAATATATTAAACAGTCTTAAAATAAAATATGGCAAATACAAAAAAACAAAAGCACAGCAGGCACTACCAGAACATATGAATTGAATGATATGACTTTGTTACTTAGCTGAATTGTTGGTGCAGCAGAGGATACACGGGGGCATGCTGAAACATGTCCAAAATATAGTAGAAAAAAAGCAGGACAGCGGCAATCAAATCCGGATAAAATACCTCTTTATTTGAATAAGTTACAGGCAGGTTATAGCTGTGGACTTACAAGCAACGGGTCGTTTCGTGCTACTGCACTTCTACAGGCTTGACCTAAAATAAAATATACATGGAAATATATCTAAAAAAGTAAATGAAAATATCCCAGTTCAAACACTTCACACATTCCACCCTCAACAATTTATTTTATAGCTTTTTTGCCTCTGAGCCATGCTGTGTGTCCAAACAGCTGTTTATACCCACATATACAACTTTTTTGTATCTGGGATAACCAATTTAAAAGTTGGTACAACATATTGGGCACTGAAATGGCATATTCCTTTCACATTTTTTTGCACTTAATTTTTAGGAAGCACTCTTGGGCTCACAATGATAATAATACCCCTTGATAATTTCTGTGAGGGGTATAAATTCCAAAATGGGTCACTTTTTGGGGGCTTCCATTGTACTGGTACTTTAGGGGCTCTGCAAATATAACATGGCATCCTAAACTATTTCAGCAAAATCTACCCTTCAAAAGGCCTCTCTCCATTCCAAGCCCTGCCTTGTACCCATGCAGCAGTTTACAACCACATAAGGGACATGTGATGTAACAAACTGTGGGAAGCTTTTTCTCCTTTAACCTTTTGTGAAAATGAAAATAATTGAGATTAAATTGATGGTTTATTGGAAAAAAGTCGTTTTTTTATTTTCACATGTCAAGGGTAATAAAATCTGTGAACCAGCTGTGGGGTCAAAATGCACACTATACCCCTTGATAAATTCTGTGAGGGGCGTGGTTTCTAAAATGGGGTTACTTTTTTGGGGTTTTCATTGTTTTGGCACTCTAGGGGCTCTGCAAATGTGACATGGCACCAGAAAGCTATTCCAGCAAAATCTGCCCTTCAAAAGCCAAATAGCGCTCTTTCTATTCTGAGCCCTGCCTTGTACGCATACAGCAGTTTACAACCACATATGGGGAACGGCCATGTTCAAGAGAAATTGTGTAATAAACTGTGGGGTGATTTTACTCCTTTGACTCCTTGTGAAAATTAAATTTTTTTGGCTAAATTGATGGTTTATTGAAAAAAAACTGAATTTTTCATTTTCTCTTCTTAATATTAATAAAATCTGTGAAATATTCATGGTTTCAAAATGCACAGTATACCTCTTTTTTGTACCCGGCATAACCCACTTAAAAGGAGTGTGTTTCTTTGTTGACACAAAGTGGGCACAACATATTGGGCACTGAAATAGTATATTTCTTTAAAAATTGAAATTTTCACTTTGCACATTTATTTTTGTGAAGCACTTTTAGTCTCAAAATAATAATAATACCCCCTGATATATTCTGGGGTATTGCCATATTCAGGAGAAATTCTGTTATGAACTGTGGGGCGCTTTTCCTCCTTTAACCTTCTGTTAAAATGAAAAATTTGGGACTAAATTGACAGTTTATTGGAAAAAAAAGTAGTTTTTTTATTTTTGTGAATGTGTAAATTTTAGGGCTGAATGAATGTCTAAATTTCACCTCCATATTTTTTTAATTAACGTGAAATGCATAAAGGGTTAACAAATGGGTTGGAATTTTTCTTGCAAATGTGGAAATCGCTGATAGGCTTGTAAGCTTTATAATGTCCAAAATAAATTAAAAGATGATTAAAAAATGATGCCAATATAAAGCAGAAATATGGTAGATAATATCTATTAATGTACTTGGGTAGTATGTTTATCTATCTGAAAAGAAGAGCATTTCACATTTTAAAAATTGCAAATTTTTCAAATTTCATTTAAATTTCCTATGTTTTTTTTTTATAGATAAATGCAAACAATATTGACCAATATTTACCACTAACATGAAGTACAATGTGTCACAAAAAACAATCTCAAAATCACTTGGGTAAGTTAAAGCATCTCAAAGTTATTGCCATATAAAGTAATACATACCAGCTATGAAAAATGAGGCCATGTCCTTAAGGTAGTTTTAGGCTGTGTCCTTAACGGTTTAAAGAAACAAGTTACTCCATAATGAAATATAAATTTAAATAATGCAATACAGTTTCGCTTATTATTTTGATAGCATTAAAGTAAGATTTGCACATTATATTTAGAGATATATTTTGTTTATAGTAGGGCTATATTTGTAAAGAGATAAAAGATAGGATAAGAATAAGGTTACTGCATGTTACATAGTAAACTTGTCTAAGTCACTGAAGAATTTAGCACCTTGGGGAAAAATTGTTCCCCAAGGCTAATTTCATATACTACTAACAAAATCAAATAGTTAGCTACCATATTTCATTAGTCCCAGCCAGGTTACACTTTAATGTTGGATATATGATCTCTCACTAATATAGTGTCCAGCCTTCCTTTCTATGTGAAGTACACATTCAATAATCAAAAGTTATGCATTCCAAGCTACAGATATAGCAGAGTTGGACTTGCCAAGTGACATGATGTGCTAAAATAACCTGTTCAGTCACAACTCAATTCTTGAAACTGACAATAAGACAACTAAATTATAGATATCTCCCAACCAAGCAGTGACATTTTTATTAAAACGCAACATGCTCTGTAGAACTTAAAACTTTTTTTTAAATAAAATTGCCATTAAAAACATACCATGTTTATACATGTGTTTTTAAATGCAGGAAAAAGGTGTGTGTGATGGAAGCCTAACACCAGTTACCATGTGTTCGATAGCCGTGGAACAGCACACCTTAGAACTTTGTGATTCCCACTGGTAGGATTCTACAAATTAGTATAATCCAGAAACCAAGGCACACACTGATGTCAATGCTAATTCAAGTAGTATTTTATTGATATTTGCAGAAAGTTTATGTTTGTTACAATGGATCAATACATCCAAAATAATATAGTATATAACAGGTTTACTCAACTACTTTTAGTAAAGGTTCACTAACCAGGGTCCGTCATCAGGTGAAGGTCCGAACTGAATGGTAGCTGAACACTTGAAGTATTTATCATATCTTTCAGACTATAAGACGTACCCCAGGTTTAGACAACAAAAATTAGGAAAAATGTTTTCATATTAATTTAGCCTTCCCTGGTGGTCAAATAGAGTAGAGGAGTCAATGTCACTAACTAGTGAAAGGGCGCTAACATGGCATTATACTGTAAGGAGCAATAATATTGCATTATACTATGTGGGGAGGTAGTAATGTGGCATTATACTGTATGTGGAGGCACTAACATAACGTTAAACTGTGAGGCACTAACATGGCATTATGCTATGTGTGGAGGCATTAATATGACATTCTAGTGTGTGTGGGAGCACTAACATGGCATTATACCGTGTGGGGAGGCACTAATGTGGCATTATACTGTATGTAGAGGCACTTATGTGGCATTATACTGTATGTAGGAAGTACTAACCTAGCATTATACTGTGTGTGGGTGCACTAAATTGACATTATACTTTATGAGGGGGCACAAACCTGGCATTATACTGTGTGTGACAGCACTAAGAAGCTTTGCAACCAGAGGAATCAGTTGCTACTTTCAGTAGAGAGCAGCTTTAAAAGCTAAATGATAAAGCGAGTGTGTGAGCTTGATAATGCGCTGTGATTCTAAGTGTGGCTTTGTTTTAAGTGTGACTGAAAAACATTTTTTATCTGAAGTGTGCTTATTTTACTTGTATTTTTTGTTTTAGTGTAATAATCCCCATTAAGTAAGATGTGCCCCATGCTTAGCAATATGGTCCAGTATACATCTTGCAACATGTATTATCTGCCTGAGCAGCCGCCTGAGGGGGCACATTTGGATGCCCAGATCATGGATCTAAATGAGCAAATTGCAAGACTGAGATCCATTGATAACTTGGAAAGGAGTTTGTTGCTCACAGAACAGGAACTTGCAGGGGTAAGTGCAGAGGGGGATGGTAGAAGGGAGGTGCAGGAACATGAGGCAGCTAGCTCGGTGACAGAAAGCAGCGGGGGTAGAAGGAAGAGTGCCAGGGAGGTTAGTCCTGAACTGGAACACCCCAAGAAGTTGGCTAAGTTGGCAGATGAGAGGGATGTTAGTACAGTGGTAACACTGCTGCAGAAAAACAGTTCCTCTGACAGCCATGGTAATGTCTGCTCCAGTAAGAAGGGGGATAGGAGTTCAGAGCAGGCCAGACAGGTGCTAGTAGTGGGGGATTCAATTATTAGGGGAACAGACAGGGCAATCTGTCATAAAGAATGGTGTGTTGCCTTCCACGTGTCGACACATCGCGGATCAGGTTGGGGCAGTTGTGGATCCAGCGGTCATGGTGCACGTTGGTACAAATGACAAAGCTAGAGGTAGGTAGAAGGCCCTTAAAAATGATTTTAAGGATCTAGGAAGCAAGCTGAAGGCAAGGACCTCCAAGGTGGTAATTTTGGAATTACTACCTGTACCACGGGCCACACTGGAGAGTCAGTGTGAGATTATTGAGGTAAACAAATGGCTCAAGAGCTGGTGAAGGAAGGAGGAGTTTGGGTTCCAGGAGAACTGGGTCGACTTTGCTGTGGGCTACAGGTTCTATGAATTACAACCAGAAAATATCCTCTGCAATTAAAGATCGGAGTCTCATAAGACTAAACAACTATAGACACAAAGAAAAAATATATGGAGATGCCTTTTTATAGCAAAAATAGCATATATCAAATTTATTAATGTAATACATGTACAAAAAGATAGCAATACAAATAAATACATAGAGAGATTACAAACAAAAGTTGCTGCAAAAACAGCACCTACAGTGGGGGAAAAAAAGTATTTAGTCAGCCACCAATTGTGCAAGTTCTCCCATTTAAAAAGATGAGAGAGGCCTGTAATTGACATCATAGGTAGACCTCAACTATGAGAAACAAAATGAGAAAACATATCTAGAAAATCACATTGTCTGATTTTTAAAGAATTTATTTGCAAATTATGGTGGAAAATAAGTATTTGGTCACCTACAAACAAGCAAGATTTCTGGCTCTCACAGACCTGTAACTTCTTCTTTAATAGGCTCCTCTGTCCGCCACTCATTACCTGTAGTAATGGCACCTGTTTGAAATTGTTATCAGTATAAGAGACACCTCTCCACAACATCAAACAGTCACACTATCAAACAGTCACCACTATGGTGAAGTCCAAAGAGCTGTGGAAGGACACCAGAAACAAAATTGTAGACCTACACCAGGCTGGGAAGACTGAATCTGCAATAGGCAAGCAGCTTGGTGTGAAGAAATCAACTGTAGGAGCAAATTAGAAAATGGAAGACATACAAGACCACTGATAATCTCCCTCGATCAGGGGCTCCACGCAAGATCTTGATCCGTGGGGTCAAAATGATCACAAGAACGGTGAGCAAAAATCTCAGAACCATACGGGGGGACCTAGTGAATGACCTGCAGAAAGCTAGGACTAACGTAACAAAGGCTACCGTCAGTGACACACTACGCCGCCAGGAACTAAGATCCTGCAGTGCCAGACATGTCCCCCTGCTTAAGCCAGTGCATATCCGGGCCCGTCTGAAGTTTGCTAGAGAGCATTTGGATGTTCCAGAAGAGTATTGGGAGAATGTCATATGGTCAGATGAAACCAAAGTAGAACTGTTTGGTAAAAACACAACTCGTCGTGTTTGGAGAAGAGTGAATGCTGAATTGCATCCAAAGAATACCATACCTACTGTGAAGCATGGGGGTGGCAACATCATGCTTTGGGGCTGTTTCTCTGCAAAGGGACCAGGACGACTGATCCGTGTATATGAAAGAATGAATGGGGCCATGTATCGTGAGATTTTGAGTGCAAACCTCCTTCCATCACCAAGGGCGCTGAAGAAGAAACATGGCTGGGTCTTTCAGCATGACAATGATCCCAAGCACACTGCCAGGGCAATGAAGGAGTGGCTTCATAAGAAGCATTTCAAGGTCCTGGAGTGGCCTAGCCAGTCTCCAGATCTCAACCCCATAGAAAACCTTTGGAGGGAGTTGAAAGTCCATGTTGCCCAGCGACAGCCCCAAAACATCACTGCTCTAGAGGAGATCTGCATGGAGGAATGGGCCAACATACCAGCAACAGTGTGTGCCAACCTTGTGAAGACTTACAGAAAACGTTTGACCTCTGTCATTGCCAACAAAGGATATATAACAAAATATTGAGATGAACTTTTGTTATTGACCAAATACTTATTTTCCACCATAATTTGCAAATAAATTCTTTAAAAATCAGACAATGTGAATTTCTGGATTTGTTTTCTCATTTTGTCTCTCATAGTTGAGGTCTACCTATGATGTCAATTACAGGCCTCTCTCATCTTTTTAAGTGGGAGAACTTGCACGATTGGTGGCTGACTAAATACTTTTTTTCCACACTGTATGATACCTAACCTTCTCCCCCTAAGAAATAGCAACAAGTGGCCATCATAAATACATCACTAGATGCTGCAACAGTGATGCCCAAAAAGTAAATACAAAAAACATGGACGCAATAACTCCACTAAAATAGTGTAGGTCCAATGCATACATTGATATATAACCGACGGCTACATTACAAAAATTGAAATACAATCCTATATTTCCCATACATCAATAGTATTAATATAGTAGGAAGGATGGGTTGGGGTTATTGGAGAACTGGACCGACTTTGCTGTGGGCTAGAGGTTCTATGGTAGGGATAGACTGCACCTCAATGGGGAAGGTGCAGATATGCTGAGGGAGAATATGTCTAGATGGTTGGAAGAGTGTTTAAATTAGGGACTGGGGGGAGGGTAATAACAGATGTAGAGGGCAAGATAGTGTAGACATGGAACGAGGTCTAAATAATGTAACTTGGGGTGGAGCAGGGGGTTGGGTGAGAACATTTAGTAGGTAGAGGAACTAGAAGTGATAATGTTGGAAGAGAAATATGACATAGTGGGCATAAGTGAGACATGACTGGGCTGTAAATATACAGGGGTACAGTATATACAGAAAGTAGCGTACCAATAGGAAAAGGGAAGGGGTTTGCTTGTAAGCAAAATCCTGCCTTAAGCCGCTCCTGTATAAGGGTATCTGGCAGGAAAATGAATATGTGAAGTCCTTATGGGTGGAAATTAAGGGAAGAATAAAGAATAACAACATACTGATGGGGTTTGTTACAAATTCCTAAATATAAGGGAATAAGTCGAAAATATACTAATAAAACAAATAGATAAGGCCAAAAAACATAATAAAGGTATTATTATTATTATTATTATTATTATCAACTACCCAGATATTAACTTAGAGATAGAAACCTGCAGGTCCAACAAAGGGAACAGATTATTGACAGTAATAGACCCAAGAAAAGGTGAAGAACTTTTAGACCTAATTTTTACAAATGAACTTGACAAAAGTCAAAAGTTGATAAATAGGGAAAGAACAAGCACCGAACAGTGCATAGAAGTATAAAGTGTTCTGGAACACAACCACCTGTTAAGCAAGATCAATCCACATCATTGAGTATATCAGCAGCAGGATCCACACCACTGCATAGGGGGCGTCAGGAGAAATGTCAACACTGGACCAAAGGCACATCCAGTGTGGGAGTTTCCAGTCGGAAGGAAAAACGCTTATCCGGGTTTTACTCCAAACCAAACATTTATTTTTCATATAGCAATGTGTTTCAGGGTTCCTATACCCCTTTCTCAAATGTGAAATGCTTGCTCTTCAGAGTCCTAAAGAGTGGGCTAAAATCCTAAAGAGGACTGTGAAGAGCAAACACTTCACACTTGAGAAAGCAGTATAGGAATCCCGAAACGTGTTGTGTGTTTTTAACCTTGCTATATGAAAAATAAAAGTGCCTTTGGTCCTGTGTTTACAATGTCAATAGTGGAGGTTGGAGTCATCCAGGTAATAGTGACCACAACATAATAAATTTTAATCTAAACTTTAAAAAGATGTTTAGTAGAGGGGGTACAAAAACACTAAACTTTAGGAAGGCTAATTTTCATTATCTGAGAGAGGAGTTTAGCAGCATAAACTGAAACAATGTCTTCAAAATGAAGGGAACACAAACAAGACGGGACATTTTCAAAAGCATTCTAAATAGGGCCAGTGAAAAACATATACCTTATGGGAATAAGCGCGCTAGAAATCATAGAAAACCAATATGGCTAAATAAAACGGTAAGGAGTGCAATGAGGGATAAAAATGAAGCATACTAAAACAAGAATGTAGAGACACAGCATTAAAAAATTATAAAGAGAAAAATAAATTTTGTAAAAGAGGCAAAGATTGAGGCTGAGAGAATAATTGCCAAGGAAAATAAAAATAATCCAAAATTATTATTCAATTACATAAATAATAAGAAAATAAAAACTAACAACGTGGAGGAGGATGAGAAAACTAACAATGGTGGAGGAGGATGAGAAAAAAAGGCAGATCTATTAAATGACTTCTTCTCTACTATTTATACAAGAAAATCCAATGACCAACGACATGGTTAGGAGTAATGTAAATTCTCCATTAACTGTCACCTGTTTAACCCAGGAAGAAGTGCGGGACCGCCTTCAAAATTTTAAAATAGAGAAATTGCCGTGTCTAGATGGCATACACCCCCGAGTTCTGAGGGAATTATGCACAGTGATAGACAGACCCTTATATCTAATGTTTGAGGATGCAGTAATGGTGCATAGCAAATGTGGTGCTAATATTCAAAAAGGGGTCTAAAAGTGAGCCTGGAAACTATAGGCCGGTACAGAGGGATCTATGGAAGCTGGAAGCATGGGCGGAGACTTGGCAAATTAAGTTTAATGTAGACAAATGTAAGGTTATGCATTATGGTAGAAGAAATAAAATGTATGATTATGTACTTAATAATTAATTACTTAATAGTAAATTACTGGGAAAGACTGTCACTGAAAGAGACTTGGGAATTTTGGTGGACAGTAAGCTTACTTTTAGTGACCAGTGCCAGGCAGTTGCTGCCAAGGCAAATGAAATTATGGGATGCATCAAAAGAGGTATAGATTCTCTATATTCTCATGACAAGAACATAGTTATGCCTCTATACAAATCATTGGTACGGCAACACATAGACTATTGCGTGCAATTTTGGGCCCCAGTATATAAGAAGGACATAATTGAACTAAAGAGAGTGCAGAGAAGGGCAACCAAGATTATTAGGGGAATGGGTAGATTGGAGTACAACGATAGATTAATAAACTTGGGGTTATTCAGTTTATAAAAAAGACGTCTACGGGTGACCTAATAACAATGAACAAATACATAAAGGGACAGCACAAAGAACTTTATAATGGTCTTTTTACTCTTAGGCCGGTGACAGTGACAAAGGGACATCTGGAGGAGCAATATAGATGGGGATTCTTTTCTGTAAGAATAGCGATGCTATGGCACTTACTGCCCCAGGAAGTGGTGATGGTGGATTCACTGTGCAAGTTTAATGAGGGCCTGGATGTCTTTCTCGAACAGACCAATATTGCGGGTTATGGGTTTTAGATTTTGGTAAGGACAAGTTGTTCCTGGGTTTTTTACTGATTGCCAGATTAGAGTCTGGAAATAATTTTTTTCCCCTGACATGGGGCAATTGGCATAAGACTTATGGAGTTTTTTGCCTTCCTCCAGATCAACAATGTAGGGTTATAGAATGGACTTGATGGACCTGTGTCTTCATCCAACCTCATCTACAATGTACTATGTACTGTGTGGATGGCATTAAGGAGCATTATACTGTGTGTGGTGGGGGGGGGGAACTTAGATCAGGGCTTAGAGGAAAGTGGTCGAGATAAGAGTGTTTCTCCCAACTGTTGTCGTAATGAAATGGCCAGGAGGCAGGGGTCCGGACAATTGGCAGCTGCGGTCTGGGTTTGGGCCACAGTCTGCCTGTTAAGTATCCTTTGTATATAGAGGCCAGATCAATAATAGGCAATATTAAACATATCAAACCTGATATATGTGAAGAATGCAAAAAAATATATAGAAGTGTATGTACATGTAGAAGAGATATACACTTGTATACCAAAGCAGTTGTGAAAAGAGTATAATAGTATAATATAATAGTAGGTAACTTAAAATGGTAGTACCTAGATAAAATAAAGTACAATATTGAAGAAGACATGTATGTAGCTAAAGATTTAATACTAAACACAGATATACTATACTATTTGATTAAGGTCAAACTTATGCATATTATATATAAATGAAAAATTCAGGGTAACCAATAACAACATATAGGAAGTCGGAAAAGAAAGCCACAAATGTAATGTAGTAGTAAAATTACTAGCTATAGCTATGTGTAACCCTAATGGAGACAAGTAGGCATATTGTCAATTTTGTGTATTTAGTATAAGATTAGAGATGAGCGAATCGATTCTGCAGAAGCGGAATTCGATCCGAATTTCAGGAAATCTTCGATTCGCCATGATCCCGGATTCCCTCATGCTTCGATGCATCAAATCGCATTTTTAAGAAAAAAAATTTTTAAACTGGCCGCCGCACATGTTAGTACAAGGGGGAAGGGACTCTGGGAGCGCGGGATCACCCACAATTCCAAGCGTGAAGCTAACCAGCAGCCAGCAGGACCTTTGATGTCATAACCCTATAAAAACCCTCAGCCATTTTAGGTACAGTCATTCCACATCGCTCTTACTGTAGGGACAGACGTCGGCAGGACCTAGGGAAAGACTTAGAAAACATATAGAACTTCAGGGATAGAGGCTGAGCCTTAGAACTGTAGGGAAAGCATAGGGAGGAATTGAGAGAAGAATTTGGGGTGGTTGCAGGCTCATTTACAGCAAGAATTTGCAGAATAATTCACATTGCAGCACTCACTGCCGTTATACTGCTGCTCATTACTCATATCTGTGTCATCAAGGAGGAACACAACAAGTCTTTTGCAGTGCAGTACATCAAAAAAATTAAAATATCATACACTAATATCTGCACGTATCTATACTGTAAAAGAAGCTTTTTTAAAGGCCTTTATTATAAGGGGCTTATTCACTGTTCTTACAAGGCATAACATAATTCAGTACTGTTGTGCCAAAGCCATATCTGCACATATCTGTGAAAAAAAGCCTTTTTAAAGGTGTTTATTATAAGGGGCTTATTCACTGTTCTTACAAGGCATTATTCAGTACTATTGTACCAAAGAATACTGAATTATCATCCAATAATATCTGCACTTATCTGTAATAAAGGCCTTTAATGTGGGGAAAGACATAACAACCATATTCGCCATTTTGTTACCAGTATAAAGTTGCAGGCAATGTTTAAAAACAGTATTGTCAATAAAAATTCAATAATTCAATAATTCTTAGCGGTTATCACTTATTTAAAGGTCTTTATTAGTGTCAAAACATATAAAAAGGACCATATTTGCCATTTTGTTACCAGTATAAAGTTGCAGGCAATATTTTAAAACAGTATTCAATAATTCAATAATTCTTAGCGGTTATCACTTATTTAAAGGTCTTTATTAGTGTCAAAACACATAAAAAGGACCATATTTGCCATTTTGTTACCAGTATAAAGTTGCAGGCCATTTTTCAATACAGTATTGTCAATATTAATTCAATAATTCAATAATTCTTAGCGGTTATCACTTATTTAAAGGTCTTTATTAGTGTCAAAACACATAAAAAGGACCATATTCGCCATGTTGTTACCAGTATAAAGTTGCTGGCCATTTATAAATAGTATTGTCAATAATTCAATAATTCTGAGCCACAAATCTCTGCCTTTATCACACTTTTTTATTGGTGTTCATTAGTGGGTGAAGAAATAAGGGGCATATTTGCCGTTCTCTTAAAAGTAGAAAATAACAGGCCTTTTTGCCCTTTACAATTAAGTTTTTTCATTGAACAGTATGTCAGACAGAGAAGCAAGAGGCCATGCACAGGGGAGGGCCACAGGCGTAAATGTTTCTGGCGCAGGCAAAGTGTCGCAGCAGAGTAAGGGGGCATGGCAGCAGGGGTCAGTTACAGAGGCCTGAGCTCCCAGTGTCAAGTAGTGGTTTTGTCTTGACCAGCAACCCAATGGTTGTAGACTGGTTGACTCGGTCATCCAATTCATCCCAAGTCACATGAGACACCCCCAGCCAAGAGTCGGTGGTTTCGTCAGACACCACCCTTAGTTGGCATGGCCCGGCAGCAGGCCATGTGCCCTCACCTGTCCTCAACCTGCCTCTGTCCTTTTCTGTTCCCTCAGCTAGAGAAGTACTCTATGCTGTGGGCTCAGATCCACTGTACAGTGAGGAGAAGGTATTAGAGGACAGTCAGCAGCTACTGATCACCCAAGATGTGGAGGAGACATCCGCCGCTTCCTGTGGTATGGTGGGCAAGTAGTGATGAGGAGAGTGGAATGGGAGCTGGTGTTGGCACCACAGCCCTGCGCCAACATATGCAGCGTCACTGTAAAGTGTCCTGGGAGAGCCGTGGCTTCAATGTCGTGGTCCAGTCTTCCGCAGCAACCACTGCAGCACCCAATGGCACGCACCCCATTTCAGGCAGTCAAATCTCCACCACCTCAGCTGAAGGAAGCTGTGTGTCCTTCCCATCATCTGCTCATGCTCCTCCTCCTCCTCCTCCTAGTCAGTTATTGCGTCAGCAATCGATCACAGAATCTATATCTTAGAGACAACAGTATGCGTGCAATCATCCAACAGTGCCAAAGCTGAACGTGCTCCTTTCAGTCACACCTCATTTGCCGGGGCGAACGAAGTCACACGGGAGGAACTGCTCCGTGTCCTCAATCATGAAATCGAATCCTAGCTTTATCCAAGAGAACTTAAAATCGGAACAATGGTGACCGACAATGAGAAGAACATGATGTCGGCCCTGCGTCAAGGAGGGCTGAGCCATGTGACCTGCATGGCGCACATGTTCAATCTGTTTGTCAAGCGTTTCCTTAAGTGTTCCACCCATCTGCAAGACATCCTAAAAATGTCAAGGAAACTTTGCATGCACTTCAGCCACTCGTACACTGCCAAGCACACCCTCCTTGAGCTGCAGCGGCAGAACGGCGTCCCACAACATAGGCTGATATGCGATGTTTCCACCCGTTGGAATTCAACCCTCCATATGTTGGATCGACTGTATGAACAGAGAAATGCCATAAATGATTTCTTGATGATCCAAGCGGACAGAGGTACTCCCCTGTGTAACTTTAACGTTAGCCAGTAGCAGCTCATGCGTGACACCTGCCGTTTGTTAGTTCCCTTTGAGGAGGCCACTTTGTTAGTCAGTCGCCAGGACTACGGGATGAACAACGTCATTCCACTGATTCACATCCTGGAAAAGATGTTTATCAATCTGGCTGGTCAGGGGACTGGAGATGTGGCGTCTATATCTCAAGGCCACATGAGCCCTATGGGGGCTGAACTGGAGGAGGAGGAAGATGAGGAGGACATTGGAGCACAAACAATGTGCAGTCAAATGGGTGGAGAGGAGGGGCAGGAGCAACCAGAACAGCCATAGGGAGATGAGGAGGATGAGGCAGATGACCCAGACACACCATGGCAGTATGCAGTGGAGATGGATGCAGGGAGTCTCTCAGAGTCACTTGCGCAAATGGCCCGATGCATGCTGACTTCCTTGCGCAGTGACAGCTGAATGGATGACTACTGACTACTGGCTCTCCACCATGTTGGACCCTCGCTACTGGGGAAAAGGGGGCCTTTTTTACACCCGCTGAGAGGGAGGACAAACTGAACTACTATAGAGACATGCTATGTAGCAAGTTGGCCACTGCCTACCTGCGCCATTGTCCATCCTCTCGCATGTCCAACCGGGGGAGCCCTGAGCGCTCAATTTTCACTGGCATGGCAGCTGTGGGAGGGAGTGGTGGTGGCAGGAGCAGTATTGGCTCCATCAGCAGCAGCCTGAGCCTAGAGTCGCTGATGAGCAGCTTTCTTCAGCCGCATAGTGAAGAAGCTGCTCATCAGCAGCTAGACTCAGAGCAGAAGTTGAACCAGCAGGTGGTGGCATACATAGAGTGCACCCTGCCACCCGTCATTGAAGATCCGCTGGACTACTGGGCAGCCAAACTGGATTTGTGGCTGCAACTGGTGGAGTTTGCCCTGGAAAAGCTGTCCTGCCCGGCCAGTAGTGTGGCATCAGAGCGGGTGTTTAGTGCGGTGGGGGCCATAGTTACCCCAAGGAGAACTCGCCTTTCCACCCAAAATTTGGAGAGACTGACCTTTGTGAAGATGAATCAGGCATGGATCAGCCAGGACTTCCACTCACCAATGCCTGATGCAACAGATTAAATGATCCATGCTGCCTTACCACACTCTGCCACTAGTTCACTGTATGGCCTCCTAAAGCTGTTGCTACCTACACATTATCTCACCTTGACACTCTGTGGTCTGCTCATTCTGCTGCCACCTCTGCGCTCTGCCACTGGGTCACTGTATGGCCTCCTAATGCTGTTGCTGCCCACAAATTATATCACCTTGCCACTCTGTGGCCTGCCCACTCTGCTGCCACCTCTGCACTCTACCACTGGGTGACTGTATGTCCTTCTCACACTGCTGCCACCTCCTCACTCTCTTACCGGGTCACTGTATGGCCTACTAAGGCTGCTGACACCTCCTCACTCTCTTACAAGGTCACTGTATGGCCTACTAAGTCTGCACACACCTTCTCAATGTCACTGGATCACTGTATGGCCTCCTCATGCTGCTTCCACTGGGTCACTGTATGCCTCCTCATGCTGCTGCCACTGGGTCACTGTATGGCCTCCTCATGCCACTTCCACTGGGTCACTGTATGCCCTCCTCATGTTGCTGCCACTTGGTCACTGTATGGTCTCCTCATGCTGCTGCCACTTGGTCACTGTATGCCCTCCTCATGTTGCTGCCACTGGGTCACTGTATGGCCTCCTCGTGTTGCTGCCACTTGGTCACTGTACGGCCTCCTCATGCCGCTGCCACTTGGTCACTGTATGCCCTCCTCATGTTGCTGCCGCTTGGTCACTGTATGGTCTCCTCATACCGCTGCCACTGGGTCACTGTATGCCCTCTTCAAGCTGTTTCCACTGGGTCTCTGTATGCCCTCCTCATGCCGCTGCCACCGGGTCACTGTATGGCCTCCTCATGCCGCTGCCACTTGGTCACTGTATGGCCTCCTCATGTTGCATCCACTTGGTCACTGTATGGCCTCCTCATGTTGCTGTCACTGGGTCACTGTATGCCCTCCTCATGCTTCTGCCACTGGGTCACTGCATGGCCTCCTCATGCCGTTTCCACTGGTTCACTCTACGTCCTCCTCATGCTGCTGCCACTGGGTCACTGTATGCCCTCCTCATGCTGCTGCCACCGGGTCACTGTATGGCCTCCTCATGCCACAGCCACTGGGACACTACAGTATATGCCCTCCTCATGCTGCTGCCAACTTCACATTGTCACCAGCAACTTGGCCAGGTGGCGCCGCTTCTGCTTCCACGTTCTGACACCGTTGGTCCTGCAACAATGTCCACCTCATCCTCCACTGTTTCCTCAGCCTCCACTGCAGGGACAATTCACAGTGCTCCTCCAGCATACCACATGTGTAGAGCACAACGGTGTCACACTGTTCTACTCCTCGTTTTCCTGGGTGAACAAAGTCACACAGGGGAGGAACTGGGTCACTGTATGTCCTCATGCCGCTTCTACTGGGTCACTCTGTGTATTCCTCATGTCGCTGCCACTGGGTCACTGTATGCCCTCCTCATACCGCAGCCACTGGGTCACTGTATGCTCTCCTCATGCCGCTGCCACTGGGCCACTGTATGCCCTCCTCATGCCACTGCCACCAGGTCACTGTATGCCTTCCTCATGCAGCAGCCACCGGATCACTGTATGCCCTCTTCATGCCGCTGCCACTGGGTCACTGTATGGCCTCTTCATGCTGCTGCCACCGGATCACTGTATGGCATCCTCATGCCATTTCACTGGGTCACTCTGCATCCTCCTCATGCTGCTGTCACCGGGTCACTGTATGACCTCCTCATGCCGCTGCCACTGGGTCACTGTATGACCTCTTCATGCCGCTTCCACTGGGTTACTCTGAGTACTCCTCATGCCACAGTCACTGGGTCACTGTATGCCCTCCTAATGCCACAGCCACTGGGTCACTGTATGGCCTCCTCATGCCACTTCCACTGGGTCACTGTATGCCCTCCTCATGTTGCTGCCACTTGGTCACTGTATGGTCTCCTCATGCTGCTGCCACTTGGTCACTGTATGCCCTCCTCATGTTGCTGCCACTGGGTCACTGTATTGCCTCCTCGTGTTGCTGCCACTTGGTCACTGTACGGCCTCCTCATGCCGCTGCCACTTGGTCACTGTATGCCCTCCTCATGTTGCTGCCGCTTGGTCACTGTATGGTCTCCTCATGCCGCTGCCACTGGGTCACTGTATGGCCTCCTCATGTTGCTGCCACTTGGTCACTGTATGGCCTCCTCATGCCACTTCCACTGGGTCACTGTATGCCCTCCTCATGTTGCTGCCACTTGGTCACTGTATGGTCTCCTCATGCTGCTCCCACTTGGTCACTGTATGCCCTCCTCATGTTGCTGCCACTGGGTCACTGTATGGCCTCCTCGTGTTGCTGCCACTTGGTCACTGTACGGCCTCCTCATGCCGCTGCCACTTGGTCACTGTATGCCCTCCTCATGTTGCTGCCGCTTGGTCACTGTATGGTCTCCTCATACCGCTGCCACTGGGTCACTGTATGCCCTCTTCAAGCTGTTTCCACTGGGTCTCTGTATGCCCTCCTCATGCCGCTGCCACCGGGTCACTGTATGGCCTCCTCATGCCGCTGCCACTTGGTCACTGTATGGCCTCCTCATGTTGCATCCACTTGGTCACTGTATGGCCTCCTCATGTTGCTGTCACTGGGTCACTGTATGCCCTCCTCATGCTTCTGCCACTGGGTCACTGCAGGGCCTCCTCATGCCGTTTCCACTGGTTCACTCTACGTCCTCCTCATGCTGCTGCCACTGGGTCACTGTATGCCCTCCTCATGCTGCTGCCACCGGGTCACTGTATGGCCTCCTCATGCCACAGCCACTGGGACACTACAGTATATGCCCTCCTCATGCTGCTGCCAACTTCACATTGTCACCAGCAACTTGGCCAGGTGGCGCCGCTTCTGCTTCCACGTTCTGACACCGTTGGTCCTGCAACAATGTCCACCTCATCCTCCACTGTTTCCTCAGCCTCCACTGCAGGGACAATTCACAGTGCTCCTCCAGCATACCACATGTGTAGAGCACAACGGTGTCACCCTGTTCTACTCCTCGTTTGCCTGGGTGAACAAAGTCACACAGGGGAGGAACTGGGTCACTGTATGTCCTCATGCCGCTTCTACTGGGTCACTCTGTGTATTCCTCATGTCACTGCCACTGGGTCACTGTATGCCCTCCTCATACCGCAGCCACTGGGTCACTGTATGCTCTCCTCATGCCGCTGCCACTGGGCCACTGTATGCCCTCCTCATGCCACTGCCACCAGGTCACTGTATGCCTTCCTCATGCAGCAGCCACCGGATCACTGTATGCCCTCTTCATGCCGCTGCCACTGGGTCACTGTATGGCCTCTTCATGCTGCTGCCACCGGATCACTGTATGGCATCCTCATGCCATTTCACTGGGTCACTCTGCATCCTCCTCATGCTGCTGCCACCGGGTCACTGTATGACCTCCTCATGCCGCTGTCACTGGGTCACTGTATGACCTCTTCATGCCGCTTCCACTGGGTTACTCTGAGTACTCCACATGCCACAGTCACTGGGTCACTGTATGCCCTCCTAATGCCACAGCCACTGGGTCACTGTATGGCCTCCTCATGCCACTTCCACTGGATCACTGTATGCCCTCCTCATGTTGCTGCCACTTGGTCACTGTATGGCCTCCTCATGCACCTACCACTTGGTCACTGTATGCCCTCCTCATGTTGCTGCCACTGGGTCACTGTATGCCCTCTTCAAGCTGTTTCCACTGGGTCTCTGTATGCCCTCCTCATGCCGCTGCCACCGGGTCACTGTATGGCCTCCTCATGCCGCTGCCACTTGGTCACTGTATGGCCTCCTCATGTTGCAGCCACTTGGTCACTGTATGGCCTCCTCATGTTGCTGTCACTGGGTCACTGTATGCCCTCCTCATGCTTCTGCCACTGGGTCACTGCAGGGCCTCCTCATGCCGTTTCCACTGGTTCACTCTACGTCCTCCTCATGCTGCTGCCACTGGGTCACTGTATGCCCTCCTCATGCTGCTGCCACCGGGTCACTGTATGGCCTCCTCATGCCACAGCCACTGGGACACTACAGTATATGCCCTCCTCATGCTTCTGCCAACTTCACAATGTCACCAGCAACTTGGCCAGGTGGCGCTGCTTCTGCTTCCACGTTCTGACACCGTTGGTCCTGCAACAATGTCCACCTCATCCTCCACTGTTTCCTCAGCCTCCACTGCAGGGACAATTCACAGTGCTCCTCCAGCATACCACATGTGTAGAGCACAACGGTGTCACACTGTTCTACTCCTCGTTTGCCTGGGTGAACAAAGTCACACAGGGGAGGAACTGGGTCACTGTATGTCCTCATGCCACTTCTACTGGGTCACTCTGTGTATCCCTCATGTCGCTGCCACTGGGTCACTGTATGCCCTCCTCATACCGCAGCCACTGGGTCACTGTATACTCTCCTCATGCCGCTGCCACTGGGCCACTGTATGCCCTCCTCATGCCACTGCCACCAGGTCACTGTATGCCTTCCTCATGCAGCAGCCACCGGATCACTGTATGCCCTCTTCATGCCGCTGCCACTGGGTCACTGTATGGCCTCTTCATGCTGCTGCCACCGGATCACTGTATGGCATCCTCATGCCATTTCACTGGGTCACTCTGCATCCTCATCATGCTGCTGCCACCGGGTCACTGTATGACCTCCTCATGCCGCTGCCACTGGGTCACTGTATGACCTCTTCATGCCGCTTCCACTGGGTTACTCTGAGTACTCCTCATGCCACAGTCACTGGGTCACTGTATGCCCTCCTAATGCCACAGCCACTGGGTCACTGTATGGCCTCCTCATGCCACTTCCACTGGGTCACTGTATGCCCTCCTCATGTTGCTGCCACTTGGTCACTGTATGGCCTCCTCATGCTGCTGCCACTTGGTCACTGTATGCCCTCCTCATGTTGCTGCCACTGGGTCACTGTATTGCCTCCTCATGTTGCTGCTACTTGGTCACTGTACGGCCTCCTCATGCCGTATCCACTTGGTCACTGTATGCCCTCCTCATGCCGCTGCCACTGGGTCACTGTATGGCCTCCTCATGTTGCTGCCACTTGGTCACTGTATGGCCTCCTCATACTGCTGCCACTGGGTCACTGTTTGCCCTCTTCAAGCTGTTTCCACTGGGTCACTGTATGCCCTCCTCATGTCGCTGCCACTGGGTCACTGTATGGCCTCCTCATGTTGCAGCCACTTGGTCACTGTATGGCCTCCTCATGTTGCTGCCACTGGGTCACTGCAGGCCTCCTCATGCTGTTTCCACTGGGTCACTGTATGCCCTCCTCATGCTGCTGCCACCGGGTCACTGTATGGCCTCCTCATGCCACAGCCACTGGGACACTATATGCCCTCCTCATGCTGCTGCCAACTTCACATTATCACCAGCAACTTGGCCAGGTGGCGCCGCTTCTGCTTCCATGTTCTGACACCGTTGGTCCTGCAACAATGTCCACCTCATTTTCCACTGTTTCCTCAGCCTCCACTGCAGGGACAATTCACAGTGCTCCTCCAGCATACCACATGTGTAGGGCACAACGGTGTCACACTGTTCTACTCCTCATTTGCCTGGGTGAACAAAGTCACACAGGGGAGGAACTGGGTCACTGTATGTCCTCCTCATGCCACTGCCACCAGGTCACGGTATGCCCTCCTCATGCAGCAGCCACCAGGTCACTGTATGCCCTCCTCATGCCGCTGCCACTTGGTCACTGTATGGCCTCTTCATGCTGCTGCCACTGGATCACTGTATGGCATCCTCATGCCATTTCACTGGGTCACTCTGCATCCTCCTCATGCTGCTGCCACCGGGTCACTGTATGGCCTCCTCATGCCGCTGCCACTGGGTCACTGTATGGCTTCTTCCTGCCGCTTCCACTGGGTTACTCTGAGTACTCCTCATGCCACAGTCACTGAGTCACTGTATGCCCTCCTCATGCCACAGTCACTGCTGGGTCACTGTATGTCCTCCTAATGCCGCTACCACTGGGTCACTGTATGGCCTCCTCATGCTGCTGCCACCTCCATATTATGTCGCCTTGCCACTCTGTGGTTTAATGATGCTACTGCCAACTCCACATTATGTCGCCTTGCCACTCTGTAGACATATATGTGGAATCGACAGACGACGGTGTAAAAGGAGTGCGCTCTTTCACTCTACAGTAGGATGTTGGGTCTCTGCACGGTTCTTTCTACCTGGTACTAACATGGACCTGTAAGGCTGGGTTCACACTTTAGTTAGATGGTCAGTTTTGGCCCCGTAACTGTCCAAATAAGTGAAGTGTGCATCGATTCTAAGAGCGACGCCTGTCATGTGCAAGTCATTCGGACTCACAGTATTGTTTGACTACTACAGTAGGCTCCCTATGTGTGTTACTGCAAGGCACAGTGTTCTACTCCACTATACAGGTTCTCTGAAGCTAGGAAATTGGTGATTTTGAGCGATATTCGCCGCGAAGTAATTCGGATCCAAGCAAATTTTTTTGGAACTTCGAATAGAAGTGCCGAATCAAACTTTTGAGAAATTCGCTCATCTCTATATAAGATCATTGGTTACGTTCATGCATTTAAGCTATCAGGTTACTTACAGTCCTTGCTGTGTTGCTAAATCTTGCTGTTTACACATGTTTGACTTCTACCTGTTACCTGACTCTGATTGCATCACCTCTGCCTGCATTACTTTACAAATTCTGTGTCTCCTACCCAGAACTCTGCTTGAACAAACTCTGCATACAAACTCTGCCTGCCCTCATCTCAGCCTGTACTATTGACTACACTTCTGAATGTTCCTTTGCTGCCATACAATAGAGAGGGGCGAATCTCTCAAGATTCATTTCAGGTTCGGCCGGCTCGGGTCACTGATTAATTTCGGGTGAAACAAGTCTGGTACGACACACCTTAAATTGGATTGAAACAAAATTTACGTACCTTCTCCACATGTTACCAATTTCGCTTCCAAACTCCTTCTTCAGATCTATGTGAAGTCTTTTCACAGCTTATGTATGGAAAATATGGAAGAAACAAGAGGGTGGCATAGCTTTACCTGACTTATAGTCTTATTATAGAGCAATACAGTTGTCAAGATGGATGCAATATGTTAAGTCACTAAGATGTCCGATGATTAACTCCTTAGCCGAAATGCATTTTGGTCCATGATATGCACAACACCTATGGCTGTCGGACCTGAAGACTGTCAGAAACAAAGATTTTGACATTTTCCTCCAGGGACCGTGTGAGACTTAGCAACAACACAGAGAACAACTCTCACCCCCTACTACCTGCCCATCTGGTTCCATACCTAGGTCATCATGAGAGGAATGCCAATCTGGATTTGTGGGCTAAGCTACAACGTTATTCGTATGCTGATTTAGTGCCTGAAGGGAAGCCTATAAACCGACAATGTCTCCAAGAACTATTGAAAATCAAAAGCATAAACTGCCTTCACTACTCTCATTTCCATAAGCTTCTCACAGAAGCTCTCAAAATGGGATCTCCCACTAGACCACTTACTCCTTTTGAACTGGGGCTCAAAACGGGTTCCCCTACCTACAGGAAAATTTCAGCTTGTAAAAAGTCACTCATTAACTCCTCGAATCCAGAAAAACCTCCTTTTTTGCTGTCCTGGGAGAAAGAATGGCAAGTAGAACTGTCAGAAGAAGACTCTCGCTTTGTCCTCAGTAACTCTCATGGCTTTTCTACATGTGTCCATGGCTACAGGAATCACACTACAAACTTCTTTTGAGATGGTACAAGACACCCCAATGGCTACACAGACATAATCTAAGTGACTTAAATTTATGTTGGCGCTGTTGCAAACAACCTGGGACTCTTCTCCACATTTGGTGGTCTTGTGAACTCATACAAAGCTACTAGGAGGCTGTATCCAAGAATATAGAGCAAATCATGGGGCACAATATTGACCTTACACCCGCTATGGTCTTCCTTTCTCAACCTCAGCCTTCCTTTCAACCCTCCAGGAGAAATTTGGTTACCTATCTGATTGAAGCAGCAAAGTCGCTGATACCTCTTTACTGGTTGCAGATGATGCCACCGCCAATTTCTCTTTGGAGGTAAAAGATCCATCAGATAGCAAAATTCGAAGAACTAATCAGCTGGACAGACCGTACTCACGACCGTTACCTCCGGTTGTGGTCTCCCTGGTGGCGCTTCCGTTCCAAGGCTGAGATATGAGGGAACCTCCTACACTTGACCCTTTCTAACATTCTCACATTACTAGCAACATGTGTAGTACTTCGCGCACTTCTGTACTGTAATTATTCTAACCCTGATTGCGACAATCTCATTACCCATTCCTGTCTTCCCTTCTCTCCTCCCCCATCCACCCCCTTAGACCTGAACTCTTCAGATTTACTGTACGATTTTTCATGTACTGCATTGTTTTTTCCTATATATTTCTGCAGAATTGTATTTCCCATTGACTTGAATGCATAACAGAATGCTCTCGGATGACGCATGGATGTCACTTCAAGTGTCACCCAAGTGAATTCTGCTGCAAACTTGGCCCCACATCGGTAAGCACACAAGGTCATGTGCATGGGGTATTATTGATTTGGACTCTACATACAGTACAATAAACCAGTACTTGATTTAGCATCAACATCAGTGTGTGCCATGCAATGACTGGACTGAGTTCTTTAAGTACTCATGGGTGTAATCCATCTGGACCCTCTTATTTAGGACCATGTTATTCTGTATATGCAGAGCTGAAGAACCCATGTAGTACCTCTGCTTTTTCTTGGTCCCCGATGATCAAGTCTCCATTACCATTATTTAGGGGATCTACCTGTATACTTTGGATTTATATTTTTTAAATTCCTGTTTTACATTGTTTATCATCTTCTTAACCATAGCTCTAAACCATGGGGGGTTACTTTAAGACTTGTTCCTTATGGGTATATAATTTACTATATACTTATTCAACTTAGATTTAAATGTCTCCTACTTAACCTCTGTATCAGTATTTAACAATAACAGTTTCCATCTTAAGGAGCCTCCACCTACCATTTTTGCTGTTATTGGCAATTTGTCCACCCATTGCACCACATGCCGAACTCTGGCACCAGGGAGACAGCAAACCATTCAGTTGAGGCAGTCTTGGCTACAAATTATTCTGTCTTCTTGATTATAGAGTCCCCTATAACCACTAAACGCCTTGGCCTACCTGCACTACCATCCTGACTACTAGATGAATTGTCCTCCTCGCTGTTAGAGAGAGCAGTATCCACTTGGGCTGCCATTTGTGACACTAACATCCTCACATCATCACCCAATTTTGCGATTTTGTTTGGTTGAACAGACATGGAATGGCCTTCCTTTTCTTGGATCACCTTACACCCCTTGCCTGGTTCCTCTGATGTCCCTCCACCTCCCCATCCTCCATATCTAACCAAATAACTGCTTGCTCAGTGAGCAGCATGTTCCACTCAAGACTGTCAATCGCCCTCAGTGTTGCATCCTGCTCTTACAGATATCTAATTCGAGCTTCTAGATGGGCAACATGCTCTGCCACAGCAATATCCACTCTTGAACTCTTGCTCCAGTAGTGCATATATATAACTGACTGTGCACTGAAGTAAATGTCTATTCTGTCTAGCCATTATCAAAATTACAATAAACGTAAATTAGTAAAAAAAGATAGTAAAAGTATAGTAGGTTACTTATAGGTTCAGTATGTTCACTCCTATTTTCAACTTCGCTTTTTAACTCCACTCAGTCAGCAGCCACTTAGTGAAGCAAGCGCAGCACCTGAAAGACGGAAGCCCTATCATGTTCTAATATATTTTATGCATCAATACTTCACAATGTTTAAGATCTCTGCATCCTGTCATAAAGTAGAATTCTTCATTGTTTACATCTAGGGATACAATTTATCCTGTCTATGTTACTGTACAGTTATCTTGCTTGAAATTCAGCTTGTACCTGCATTTCTACCACATAAGACACAGTCTTACTGTAAGAATTATTATCTGAAATTATCTACAAACAGTAAAGGGCAAGTTATGTTTTAAGTGTATGTGATTCATAACATATATAGTTTTATATTAGGCAGGAGGAATTTCTTCTTTTTCCTCTATTCTCTTCCCAAATGAAAACATTCTCAGGACTAAAAAAAAATTACAGCTTCTATGTATGCCATTGTTTTCTGCTCATAGTGACTGTCATTTCCCTTCTATTACAGAAGAATGAGTGTAGAAGGAAGAGCTTCTAGGCTCAGAGCTGTCTGAAATGGGCACAGTAACTATTTTATACCCAGTTTATTATGGTAACCACTAGTTGTGTAATGTGACATGTGACAACCACTTGAAATAATACAATGTTTTTCTTTTTAATACAACTGTTCTTCATTATTAAAAAGTTGTTGTTTTTTTTATTTACCCCTAACATTGTTACCAGGATCTATGGTCTATTCCCTTCAGTATGGTAGGATATATAAATAGTTTTATAGCCTTTTGTGATTTTTGACAAAGCCATGTTAATAGTAATGGCATAATCTATGATAAAAACTTGATTCAAACCATTAATGCGTCATAACTTTGTGACATTTCTATATGCATTTCACATTAAGTAGCATTTTATTTGATCAATGATGTGTACTATTTTGGAAAATTTTATGAACACTATTCCCTGGAAAATATTGAATCAATTCAACATGCAATTATCATTATAAGGCATTTTATGTTCTCACCTTAGGGTTATAGTACACATTAAAACCCAGCAGAATGCAGTTTAGTGTAGTATGAAGTAGTCCATTCCCTATAAACTCAGCAGTATCAGTATGCACATTTTGTTGCATACCACTAAGTATTAAGACAGTTTACAAGCAAACCTTATTTATATGTGTACTTACGATCTAAATATTTACATACTAAAATAATAAATTATTTTTTACTTATTTAAAACAACACAGTAATAACTTGCATATATAAATATCAAACATCATTAAGTATTTTATATGTCGATAGCTACTTTTATACTTTTATAATTTGGTTTTTTACAATGTAATGACTTCCATCAAGATTCACTGTATATTCCTACAATGTAAATTACATTTTCCCATATCTTTTTTGCAGACAATGGAAAAATCTGTAGTTCATAAAAGTACTAGCAGACGAAAAGTTTACTAGTAGAGAGAGATTAGAAGCTCTTCACCACACAGAAGACCTACATCCAGATCAACAGACTACTGACCATAAGAACAAGCAGGCTTAGTATATCCCTTTCCCATTAATACAGCTACCTAGCTCTGTCTCTCTCGTCAGAACTTCATCTCTCTCTACCTCATGTCTCACTCTACCTCATCTTTCTCCTAAGTGCTCCCAGTTAATCCTATCTTCCACTCCTTTTCCCTCTGTTCTCATATCTAACCCCCTCCTCTTATGTCTCCTTAAGAAAAGGGATAGTTAATTGTTAGGTGGGTCGAGGAATTGTGGGTGTATGTACAAGATCCATATTGTTGTCAGTGGGCTTAATGTACCATTTGAGCTAGCTGGGTTTTTTTGTATTCTTGATACTGTATTGTAAAGTTGTATTTACTGTATTCTGGTTTATACATAGAAGTATACATAGTCTGGACATTGTATTGTAAATGTGTGTTTACTTTGTACTGTCTTATACTTAACATTTAGTGTATTAGTGTTGGTGAATAAACGTATTTTATTATCCTACACTGATCATGCATTGTCATATTGTGGAATGTAATAGAGATAATTATTAAGACAAGGAAAAAGGAGATATAAAAGGAATAATTAATATGAGTTATTGCAGGGGACATCTCTCCAAACCCTTGTCAAACTGGAACACAGATGCATCTACCTTGTGTCAGTCGCTGTATTGGTTGCCCATCCATCACAGAATACAATATAAAATTATCACACCCACAAATCCATCCATAGCACTGCGCCTCCCTACATCTCCTCCCTCGTCACTGTCTACCACCATAATTGTCCTCTCCATTCTGCCAATGACTTTAGACTTGCATCCTCTGTTATCTGAACATCCCACTCCCATATCCGAGACTATTCTCGAGCTGCAGTGGAACACTTTTCCTGGGACAATTAGATTAATTCCCAACTACAGCAGCTTCAAATCTGCCCTAAAATCACATCTGGTTAGGCAGGCTTATCACATGACCTTATCACTTTGATCTACACCTCCGCACACTACACTAACATTTCCTATCCTATTCTATCTTTCCTCCTCTATTCCGCAGATCCTGACCCCTCTATCTAGAAGTTACTATTCACTCCCTGCACGTAGTATCTGTACATTCACAGATACCAGCTGATGACGGGATCAAACAGCTTCAGTTACGTGACTTTATTTATTAAAAGATGGCTGGACCATCAACGAAGCCCTCTGACCTCTTGTGTATCCCTATTTCCTCATAGAATGTAAGCTCTCGGGAGCAGGTCCCTCACTCCTATTGATTTGTTAATTTCTTTGTCACATTGTAATGTCTCATATTGTCTGTTCATGTACCCTCTGATTTGTAAAGTGCTACGGAATATGTTGGCGCTATATAAATAAAGTTATTATTATATTATTATTATGAACCCATAAATAAACAAATATTAAAATATTTGCAATATGTACTGTATGTCATATTGTATGACAACACCTGCAGCACATCTCCTTTTCAAACAAGGAGGATAAAGGATATAAAAGCTCTTACAAAAGACTAGATGCAGTTTCTAGATAAACTGGATTTAATAGACAACTAGAGCTGATTAAGGAAAAATTGTAAGTCTTAACTTTTTTTTTTAATGATTAGTTCTTCATAATGATGAATAAATTGATGATCAATTACTATAATAATCCATAAACGACAAATAATTTGCCTATAATCAGTTTTAGCTATTAAAACCTCTATTTAAAACCATTAGATTTACTTTAAGGCTGAGGCCCCTGTTGTGGAAATGCAGCATTTTTTGTTGCAGATTTTGTGGCGTTTTTTTTAGCCAAAGTCAGAAGTGGCTTTAAAAGGAATGGAAAATATTAAGGAAGCACTTAGATGTTTCCCTTCTGTTAAATCCACTCCTTACTCAAAAAAAAGCAGCAAAATCTGCAACAAAAGAAGATGCGTTTCTGCAACGTGGGGCCTTAGCATAAAGGGATTATCCAGGATTAAAAAACATGGCTACTTTCAGAAATAGCTTCACTTCCTCTTTTCAGGAAGTAGCATCATATCTGTTGGGCACATGGCCACGCATGTGCAATGGTGACGCCTCCCTCTAGGGCCTTCTATGTCGCTCGTCCCAGGTGTAGGAATGCCGAGTGGTATGTTACGGCCTATATGAGTCTTATTGTGTGTCACGGTGCTCCTACCTGGATACAGCTAGACCCCAGACTTTGGCTCCGATGCAATAAATAGTAGGAGTAATTGAGGGGTTGAAGAATAACTTGAGTCCAGACCTTGAGATGGAGTTGAACAGCAGCTTTACTTGAATAAACAGTTTTCCAAACAGATTCAGGCTTTGAATTGACTCCAGCAGGCTTTAGCATATAACTGGTGAGCTGCACTTCTATTTGTAGTCTGACTCTCGGTTGTGCCAGGGAACTTGACTCCTGGCAGCTCCAAGATGGAGTCTCAATCAGCACTCCATTAGGACTTGACTTAGACTAACTGGTCCCCACCCAGGCTGCAGAGGAAAGGACTCCTCTACTTTGCTCTAGAGGGAAATTTTTAGTGAAATGGATGGTTCCATTATCTTAGCTGCTGCCACCTGCTGGTGAACCAGTCACACTAAATGTAATACAGTTACATAACATAGTGAATGCATATGGGTGGAGGACCTGGAAAAAATGCATAAGATGGCATTGGGTTAGCAGATAAAGACACCAGCTGGGCATAGGAGTGGTAACACCACTCTGGGGTGTTACACATGCAGCTCTGTTCCATTCAAATGCATTGAATCCAGGTATACCTTTCAGTCCCATTGCCATGGGTGTCTAAAAAAGCACCTAGCCATGCAGTCTGACTTTACGAATATTTGTAAAAGAATGAGGTTGTTTTGAAGAGCTTTCCTGAAGTTCTTCCCTTCTAGTAGTGACTTAGCTATGGAATGGAAGATCATATAAGGTTACAGAGTGGGGTTACCAAGTGCTGAGGCACATAGTGCACAAAAGTCACCAACTCTCTGCTGACTTAAGGATCCTTAAGAAACGTCACGAATATCAGATCAGTGAGGGTCTGACACCTGGGATCCCCATTGACCAGCTATTTGAGGATGTGAAACTTGCCATGACTGTGGTCTCTTCCCAGTGCAGATACAATGACATTCAATGGTCAAATGGCAACTCAGTGCCGTTCAAGTAATGTTTAGCACTGTGTTGGTATTCAGCTATTGATCTCCTAGCCTAAGGATAGGTCATCAATAAAAAAAAAAAAACTTTTAGAAAACCTCTTTAACATTAGCACAAAAATGATGCACCAGGCACTGGATTGGTTTCCATGGTCTAGCAGCTGCATGTAAGCCTTACATCACTAAGCACAAAGTCACAGGTTAGCGGTGCAGTAGGAACATGTTCTGTGGAGTAACAAACCATGCTTACTATCTGGCAGTGTGATGGACAAGTCTGGGTTTGGTGAATGCGAAGAAAATGTTACTTGTTTGACTGCGTTGTGCTAACTGTAAAGTTTGGTGGAAGGGGACTAAGGCTATAGATGTAGCAGTCATTGCTTTACAGTTTCTGGTTTATGTTATCGAGTTTCTGAGTTATGTTTATCAGAGAAGAAGCATTTCTATATCCGTATTGGATTATTTCTCAGATGTGAGTCTAGGTGCCTTATTTCCAGTGAAGGTAAATTTTCATACTTCAGCATACCAAGACAATTTGGGGAAGACCATTTTCTTCTTCAATATGACTGTTGCCCACTGTGCAAAGCAAGGTCCATAAAGGTATGGTTTGGTGAGTTTGGTGTGGAAGAACTTGACTTGACTGCACAGAGCCCTGACCTCAACCCCAGCCAGACCCTCTAGTACAGCATCAATGTATGACCTCACAAATGTTTTTCTGGATAATTGGATAAATATTCCTACAGACACACTCCAAAATCTTGTAGAAAGCCTGTCTAGAAATGTGGAAGCTGATTTAGCTGCAAAGGGGACCAATGCAATAATAAAGAGGTTTTCTAGGTTAAAAGTATTGAATCTATCCTGAAGACAATAATAACTGATATTACCTATGTGGGGGTCAGACACCCGGCACCTGCACCAATCAGCTATTCTCAGCAGCTAATACATAGAGAATACCTGCCTATGGCTGTTTTTAAATTATGTGAATTATAGGGAACATCTTTTAAACATTTAAGTTTTATTCTACCTTGAACATCAATAAATATAAACCACTTCATGTGTCCTCAAAATCTAATCCTTATATTAATTTACAATGATTTTGTACAGTATATGTATAGGTTTACTTGGGATTAACATAGGTGGAAACAGTGAGCAATGTGTATACCTTATACCAATCAAGAAGGTAAGAACAGTCAGAAAATTTTTGACCTCTCTTAGGAGAGCCAGGCAGTCACTAGATCTTCCCACCTGTGGCTGCACAATTGCATGTACTATAGCTGATTTTTTGTGAGCTTTTGATACATATTTGGAAAGTTAACTGCAGACCACTAAAATGTATATAGTTTGTCATATAGGGGTCTGCAAGTAGGTAAACTTATCAGTGAATATTTCACATTGAATATATTGCCTACCTGGGTTAAGGAGTCCATCCTGTGGGTGGTCCAAGTTAGGCTTTCCCTATGGGAGTACGCATAACTGTGACTCACTAGACTCCGAAGCCCAAAATGACCAGGGATTGAATACTTTAAAATACACATACTAATGATATTTTCCCCACAAAACATCGTATCACTTTTTAATGAGTTTCCTTTCACACTCCATGAAATGCATGCTGCAGAAATGACACCATATTCAACACGTCATGTAAGAAAAACAAATGACTTAATAACATGGAAATATTTCAAATGCATGTTGCAACATGTTAAACAGAATTTTTTCTAATTTGCACATAAGATGGTAGTGTGATGAAAATAGCATGACAAATTTCAGGCTGACAGAGCAGTTAGACAAGGCTGATTGAATTCATATCACCATATTAAAAATATAATAAACTTAGAGATAGTTATATCAGAAGTTAATTTTTTTTTTCCTCATGTTTACTTATTCCCATAAGAGGACTGTATCACTGGTATTTTATATGGTTCCAACTGTTAAATCTTGCACAGATGGTGACTCTAAGAATCTCCTAGAAGAAACCTAGTGACTATAATGCGTAATAAAAAACGTTATAGGTCTAAAAGTGTTAAACATTTGCTTTCTCATCACCCTCATTTTTGATTCTATTCACATTCACTTAAAGAGGTGAGTCACCTACTTCCACTTCTAGTCAATGGGGTCTCCTACCAGAGAGCTTGACCATTCAGTGATCTAATTCTTTAAGGAAGTGGTATTTCATCATAATTAGCTTAGACATGCAACATCCGATAGGAAGGAGGTGGGTATGGCCCACTTTTTGAATGTTGCTCACCAAGTGTTTGAAGCACAATGGTACATATAGTACATCTTGATTTTCTTCTAGGACTATGAGCTACATGTACACCCACTGTTTCCACTATTCAACATTGTCTCACTACACACAATAACAATTTGGCTAAAACATACAATACTACTACAGATATTAACACTTGGGTACAGACGTCGAGATACCCAGCCACCCACACCTATCTACATGAGTGTAAGGTTTTCCTGTAAGATAAACAATAAAGGGATGACATTGCTGATGTTGCAGTTGTCCCTGCTGACAAATTTGGTGGTTTCCTCAAAGGTCTTGAGAAGCCAACACACTTCCATCATGAGCCTCCAATGAAGTATCTCAAAGTAACACATTGTTCCTGTGGTCTTTTGCACACAATAATCGTTCACCAGATTCTAATGCTCACACATTCTCCAGCATGTTTAAGGTGGAGTTCCAATGAGTTGCAACATTGCAAATAAGGCGGTGCAAAGGCAGAATGTTTTGTCGCTTAAAATCGAGAAGGGTGTTTTTTGTGACTGGCTGAAATGTGCAGAGATTTTTCTGACCTTTAAGAGTACCTCTTTTAAACCATTTTACAGGTAATAAAGTGGTGAACCACTAGATTAAGGACTTGTGTCATACAGGGACAATATATTACTCGTTCTTACTGCAGCGCAGCAACAATATTGGTGCCATTTTTGATGGCAACACTGCCCTGTTGGAGTTGGAGAGGTGCCATCCAGCAGGATACTTACTGCAGGATACAGCGAAGCACCTCCTCCACATTGGGGCTCCTCTGATCCATTGCTATGAATGTTCTGATTTACATTCATGATATGTATGCAGCGATTTTCCTTCAGTGTACTAGTTCCCCCATGCTGGTCAACATGTTGGTCCAGGAAAAAATATATCTGCTGACATACTCATGAGGGACATAGGTCTAAGGCTCCTTGCACACGACCATGGGCTAGGTCAGTGTGCTATCCGTTTTTTCCCGGATAGCACACTGACCCATTCATTTCTGTCGTCACACGCACATGACCGTGTATTACATGGATCAGTGTGCTGGCTGACAGTCTAGGCCGAAAAACTCAGGACTGGTTCTATTCCTGTCCGGTTTTGCGGCCGTGCTTCTGCAGCCCCTATTCATTGAATGAATGGGGCCGCGGAAGCACAGCCGGTGCACACGCGGCACACAGGGAACATCCATGTGCCGCTCATGCACTAGCCGTGCCGTTCAATCATGGCCAGCGGCCAGCACATGGTCATGTGCAATTAGCCTAAGGGTAAGCACTTTGCACATCTGGGTTTGCGCTCCTTTATATCTGCCTTTCTGTATTAATCTCAGCAGATGAAGGAAGTGAACAGATGTAGTTTTATCTAGACCACACTGAACAGGCAGTTAGATTGTAATCTGCAGTATGCATAGACATCATTCTTCCTTCATCTGCTGAGATCTATACAGAGAGGCAGATATAAAGGCCCACAGACCCAGACAGGGAAAGCGATTACCATTAGACATTTTATACCTTTCAAGTATCTCAGCAGATATATTTTTTCCTGTAGTGAAGAGCGTTAACCAACATGGGGGGGAACAATGAAGGAAATTGCTACATACATATCAGGGGAACTAATGTCATGTAAATAAGGACATTCATAGGAATTTTGTCCCCATTCACAAAGTAGCGTCAGTGACAGAGCTCCACCATAGATTATGCAGACATTGAGCATCAGACGATATGATGGTGTGATGACAAATCATTATTTGTAATATATACCATGAGCATATCAACATTTCTCCTTGTCCGCAGCCCTAGTTTTTTTTATCTGCTATATCACGCCAGTTTCACTGTTTATCCAAGAAAAGAGCAGTGAAAGATATATCCTAGCATCACAATATATTTTATTGACATTTTTTTTTTTAAAAGTAATCACAATAAGCGTTAATTTTTAGTTGTTTCACAAGTCTAGTTTTTCTTTCTATCGTTCATCGCAGTCAGTATTTTTTTCAATTTCTCCTAAATAGCTACCACCACTGCCACCACACAGGCAGACATGTCCTATGGCCTAGTTCAAGATTTGTTTTGTTTCAGGTTAGGCCGGTTCGAGTCCTTGATTCGCTCATTACGAATCACAGAAACCTGGCACTCCTGTGGGCTAATCACAGGAGAGCTGCTGTCGCTATTGAATTCAATAGAAGCAGCAGCGATGGTCCCACTATCATCTATCCCTGCGCCGTGACACTATGATATCACAATACAAGGATAGCAAAAAAAATTGGTGGCAGTGGGTGAAAAAAGAAAAAAATCATAGCGGAGCTACCGCCACTATTGCCGGTGGTGGCCCCACTATGTATAGACACTTTGGCCATTGAATTTAGCGCCAGAGTGGGTGTTTTGATGCTAAATTCAAATGCGCCAATTTTAGGAGAGCCCCTGCCGCTATTGAATTCAATACAGTAGTGGCAGTGGCTCTTCTGTGATAGCGGGACCATCGCTGATAATAGCAATGGTGGTCCTACTATAATCTATTCGTGTGCTGTGACACTATGATGTCACAGCACAGGGATAGTATACAAAAATTGTTGGCAGTGGGTGAAAAAAAGAAAAAATCATAGCGGAGTTGCCACCAATTTTTTTTTCTACATGGATAGATCATAACAGGATACCCATCACTATAAACACGAAAAAAGGAGAACAAAATAACTAGCTCCTCACATATTAGTTAATTAATTACCAGAAGCTTAGATCCATAACATATCAAAAAGATAAATAAAACTTAACATTTAATATAATAGTTAAAAATTCAACAAGGTTCTAATTTGCATGTAGTAGACAAATAATTGGAACAATCTTACCGATTTCAACGGTGGACTGTAGTGAGTCCAAATGTGGCAGAGATTGTACCAAAGAATGGGTATAGGGAACTGATAGAATCATAGGAGGAATATCTAGCTCTTTCCCTAATACCCAAAGATATAAAGCTCCCGCCGTGACAAGGGCAGTCCCGAAGCTTGCCCTAAAAAATACCAATATGCACCTCCTCTCGACGTGTTTCACCACCCTGTAAAGGGTGCTCCTCAAGGGAATGTGGAGTAAGAACCCAGTGGTTCAAAGTGAAGGTTGCGCTACAACCCCTTGTGCGGGGGGAGCTTACAGTACTTTGAACCACCTTCACTTTGAACCACCGGGTTCTTCCTCCACTAGTAAACTAGTAGTGGTGGCCATGGTACTACTAGTAGTTCATCCTTCACTAATGTAAAAAAAAAGAATCTCCGTTATTTTGCTCTTTTTTGGGGGTGTATATTCACCCAGTACAGTCTAGCCTGCTGTAATCTTAAAAAACACATTTATGAATAGGATTTTATGTGTTTTTTTTCCCATTCTGGTCTGGTGTCTGATCCACACACAGTTTGAAGGAGGCGGAGCATTGTTGTAAATCTGAACAAACAATGGTACTACTTGTAATTCATCCTTAGCTAATGTAAATGTAACCCCCACTGTTAACCTTCCAGACTATAGCCGATTTACCAGAGGAGTTGAAAATTGCAATCTTGGGTACAGAAACTATTACAGTCATGGCCAAAAGTTTTGAGAATGACACAAATATTCTATTTTCACATGATCTGCTGCCCTCTGGTTTTTATGTGTGTTTGTCAGATGTTTTATCACATACAGAAATAGAATTGCATTCATATTATGAGTAACAGAAGCTTATATTGACAGTTAGAATGAGTTAATGCAGCAAGTCAATATTTGCAGTGTTGACCCTTCTTCTTCAGGACCTCTGCAATTCTCCCTGGCATGCTCTCAATCAACTTCTGGACCAAATCCTGACTGATAGCAGTCCATTCTTGCAGAATCAATGCTTTAATTTTGTCTGAATTTGTTGGTTTTTGTTTGTCCACCCGTCTCTTGATGATTGACCACAAGTTCTCAATGGGATTAAGATCTGGGGAGTTTCCAGGCCATGGACCCAAGATCTCTATGTTTTGTTCCCTGAGCCATTTAGTTATCACCTTTGCTTTATGGCAAGGTGCTCCATCATGCTGGAAAAGGCATTGTTGAGCGCCAAACTGCTCTTGGACGGTTGGGAGAAGTTGCTCTTGGAGGACATTCTGGTACCATTCTTTATTCATGGCTGTGTTTTTAGGCAAGACTGTGAGAGAGCCGATTCCCTTGGCTGAGAAGCAACCCCACACATGAATGGTTTCAGGATGCTTTACAGTTGGCATGAGACAAGACTGGTGGTAGCGCTCACCTCTTCTTCTCCGAATAAGCTGTTTTCCAGATGTTCCAAACAATTGAAAAGGGGATTCATCAGAGAAAATGACTTTACCCCAGTCCTCAGCAGTCCACTCCCTGTACCTTTTGCAGAATATCAGTCTGTCCCTGATGTTTTTTCTGGAGAGAAGTGGCTTCTTTGCTGCCCTCCTTGAGACCAGGCCTTGCTCCAAGAGTCTCCGCCTCAGAGTGCGTGCAGATGCACTCACGCCTGCCTGCTGCCATTCCTCAGCAAGCTCTGCACTGCTGGTAGCCCGATCCCGCAGCTGAAACACTTTTAAGAGACGGTCCTGCCGCTTGCTGGTCTTTCTTGGGCGCCCTGGAGCCTTTTTGGCACCAATGGAACCTCTCTCCTTGAAGTTCTTGATGATGCGATAGATTTTTGACTGAGGTGCAATCTTTCTAGCTGCAATACTCTTCCCAGTTAGGCCATTTTTGTGCAGTGCAATGATGACTGCACGTGTTTCTTTAGAGATAACCATGGTTAACAGAAGAGAAACAATGATGGCAAGCACCAGCCTCCTTTTAAAGTGTCCAGTGGTGTCATTCTTACTTAATCATGACAGATTGATCTCCAGCCCTGTCCTGATCAACACCCACACCTGTGTTAATGGAGCAATCACTGAAACGATGTTAGGTGGTCCTTTTAAGGCAGGGCTGCAATGATGTTGAAATGTGTTTTGGGGGATAAAGTTCATTTTCTAGGCAAATATTGACTTTGCAAGTAATTGCTGTTAAGCTGATCACTCTTTATAACATTCTGGAGTATATGCAAATTGCCATTAGAAAAACTGAAGCAGTAGACTTTGTAAAAATTAATATTTGTATCATTCTCAAAACTTTTGGCCATGACTGTACAGCAATCCATATGTGAGTGAAATCCTGCCGTAAACAGTCTATAAAGAAAAATTTTATTTGCAAAATGTCCCATCAACCCTATGAAGCAGAGGAAGGAAACAGGAGGATCCTGGCAGAAGGAGGAGGAGACGGCAGTGGCAGAGCTGTGAGGAGGTGTGGGGAATACTACAAGGGGAATCCTCTGTCTGATCTTGGAGCAGATTCTGAGAGACTGTTTCATCATATCTGAGGGAGAAAGAGAGGAATAATTTGACGAGAGAGAGAGAGAGAGAGAGAGAGAGAGAGAGAGAACAAGACCAAGTCAGGCTCCAACAGTTTCACCTGAGGTACAGTGACAAAGCACAGTCACCATTTACCTAAGGTATCCCCAGAGATAGAGCCTCCTCCATTTTGTTTTTGAGACCCTTGCTATCAGAGGTGTAGCTAGGGGTTCAGCACAGGGGGGCGAACATGTCCAAGTGGGCCCCCAACTTGCACATGTTCGTATACCGATACTATCAGTATACGGTGAGTGTATAGTGGTATATAGCGGCTCTACACAGGGCTCTGCAGACAATTTAGGTGAATACAGGGCAGTAGCATTTAGTGACTTACCGGTGACGTCTCTGACTAATCCTTCACATTTCCCTTCTCTTTCATCTGGACGGCCATGACCACTTCTTCCAGTCGACGGCGACGCATTGCGGTTTTTCCTGCAGCACTTTGCACAGAAAGTTCGCAGAGGTTTCCTCTGCAGACTTTCTGCTTTCATTATATCTACAGGAAAACTGCCAGCATTTCCGTAGGTATAATTGACATGCTGTGATTTCCAAAACTGCGTCTGTTTTGGAAATCGCAGCGTATCTGCTGCGCATATTTTACTGCAAAGTGGGGATGGGGGCCACATGTGGCGAAAACCCACAGAAACAAACCCGGCATTTTACATCTAGCAAATCCCATCCACACATTGCGGAAAAATACGTGCAGCAGACGCACTGTGATTTCCAAAACCGTTGCGGTTTTGGAAATTAAAGCATTTCAATTATACCTACAGAAACACTGGCGGTTTCCATATAGGTGTATTGAAAACAGAAAGTCCACAGGGGAAACCTCTGCAGACCTTCTGTGAAAAGCGCTGTGGGAAAAACCACAATGTTACCGCTGCGGTTTTTCCTGCAGCGCTTTTTTTTTCTGCAGCCCACTATGTGGGGCCTTAGTCTAATTAAAGTGCCACCTTAATTAAATTAATTGACCCTCATATTATGCCCCTGATTCATCCTGACATAAATACTGCACCTCTAATGGCTCCTTATATTAATGACCACCCCCTTATGTTCATAATGCCTCCTAATATAAATGATGCCCCCTAATGGCCCCTTATATAAATAACCTCCCCCTTGTATTAATAATACCTCCTAATAACCCTTATATAAATAACCTCCCCCTTGTATCAATAATACCTTCTAATAACCCTTATATAAATGACCTCCCATCGTCATAATGCCCCCTAATGAATCCTCCCTTATAGTTATATTTCCCCCTCCTATCCACCCCTTATACTATTAATATACCCACAACTGCACTAAAAAAAACAAAAACAAAAGTCATACTCACCTGCGATGATGAGTGGAGCCGCTGGCGCTTCCTCCCTGTCCACGCACAGGACGTCTGTATCTGAGCGAGGGCGGCGCGTTGTTGTGACGTCATCGCGCCGCCCGTGCTGAGAAGCAGACATCGTCTGTGGTCTCGGCGTTTTGTAAACTGCAGGCCTGTATTGGCTTGCGGTTTACAATACTGTTAAATCGCAGGAAGCCTTTTAACTAGATCGGTGTCTGCAGACACCGATCTAGTTAGAAATAAAGATTGTATTAATGGCGGCCCCGGGGTGGGCCCCCAAAAATTCAGTGGGCCCGGGGCAGCCGCCCCCTCTGCCCCCCCCCCCCCCGCTAGCTACGCCTCTGCTTGCTATTAATCCACAGAGATCTCCCCTCAGAGGTGAAAAGACTAACCTGCTCTGACCAGAGCTAATATCACAGTGAGCTAAGCACTAAGAGGAGAAGTTACTTGCTGGATATCTGAATTATTCTCTATGTGTGGATAACTTCCAGAGCAAAGCTTTGCTATCACATTTCTTTATTAACAT